>OX451737.1:1308050559-1309464814 GCA_948472305.1 Vicia faba
CCAGGATTTCATTTCGAAGTAACCCTACGACCTAGGTTCCTTCTCATAGCCCTACTATCCAGGTTTTCATTTCGAAGTAACCCTACGACCCAGGTTCCTTCTCATAGCCCTACTATCCAGGCTTTTATTTCGAAGTAACCCTACGACCTAGGTTCCTTCTCATAGCCCTACTATACAGGCTTTCGTTTCGAAGTAACCCTATGACCCAGGTTCCTTCTCATAGCCCTACTATCCAGGCTTTCATTTCTAAGTAACCCTACGACCCAGGTTCCTTCTCATAACCCTACTATCCAGGCTTTCATTTCGAAGTAACCATACGACCCAGATTCCTTCTCATAGCCCTACTATCCAGGCTTTCATTTCGAAGTAACCCTACGATGCAGGTTCCTTCTCATAACCCTACTATCCGGGTTTCATTTCGAAGTAACCCTATGACCCAGGTTCCTTCTCATAGACCTACTATCCAGGCTATCATTTCAAACTAACCCTATGACCTTGGTCCTTCTCATAGCCCTACGTTCCAGGCTTTCATTTCGAAGTAACCCTATGACGCAGGTTCCTTCTCATAGCCCTACTATCTAGGCTTTCATTTCGAAGTAACCCTACGACCCAGGTTCCTTCTCATAGCCCTACTATCCAGGCTTTCATTTTGAAGTAACCATACGACCCAGGTTCCTTCTCATAGCCCAACTATCCATGGTTTCATTTAGAAGTAACCCTACGACCCAAGTTCCTTCTCATAGCCCTACTATCCAGGCTTTCATTTCAAAGTAACCCTACGACCAAGGTTCCTTCTCATAGACCTACTATCCTGGCTTTCATTTCCAGGTAACCCTACGACCCAGGTTCCTTCTTATAGCCCTACTATCCGTGTTCCTCCCCACAAGCCCTACTATCCAGGCTTTCATTTCAAAGTAACCCTACGACCCAGGTTCCTTCTCATAGCCCTACTATCCAGGTTTTCATTTCGAAGTAACCCTATGACGCAGGTTCCTTCTCATAGCCCTACTATCCAGGCTTTCATTTCGAAGTAACCCTATGACCCAGGTTCATTCTCATAGCCCTATTATCCAGGCTTTCATTTCGAAGTAACCCTACGACCCAGGTTCCTTCTCATAGCCCTACTATCCAGGCTTTCATTTCCATGTAACCCTACAACCCAGGTTCCTTCTCATAGCCCTACTATCAAGGATTTCATTTCGAAGTAACCCTACAACCCAGATTCCTTCTCATAGCCCTACTATCCAGGCTTTCATTTCGAAGTAACCCTAAGATCCAGGTTCCTTCTCATAGCCCTACTATCTAGGATTTTATTTCGAAGTAACCCTACGACCCAGGTTCCTTCTCATAGCCCTACTATCCAGGATTTCATTTCGAAGTAACCCTATGACCCAGGTTCCTTCTCATAGCCCTGTTTGCCTGGCTTTCATTTCGAAGTAACCCTACGACCCAGGTTCCTTCTCATAGCCCTAATATCTAGTCTTTCATTTCGAAGTAACCCTACGACCCAGGTTCCTTCTCATAGCCCTACTATCCAGGCTTTCATTTCAAAGTAACCCTACGACTCAGGTTCCTTCTAATAGCCCTACTATCCGGGCTTTCATTTCGAAGTTACCTTACGACCTAAGTTTCTTCTCATAGCCCTACTATCCAGATTTTCATTTCGAAGTTATCCTCTGACCCAAGTTCCTTCTCATAGCCCTACGTTCAAGGCTTTCATTTCGAAGTAACCATATGACCCAGGTTCCTTCTCATTGCCCTACTATCTAGGCTTTAATTTCGAAGTAACCCTATGACCCAGGTTCCTTCTAATAACCCTACTATCCAGGCTTTCATTTCGAAGTAACTGTACGACCCAAGTTCCTTCTCAAAGCCCTACTATCCAAGGTTTCAGTTTGAAGTAACCATACGACCCAGGTTCCTTCTCATAACCTTACTATCCAAGATTTCATTTCAAAGTAACCATATAAACCAGGTTCCTTCTCATAGCTCAACTATGCAGGCTTTCATTTAGAAGAAACCCTATGACCCATGTTCCTTCTTATAGCCCTACTATTCAGATTCCTCCCCACAAGCCCTAATATCAAGGCTTTCATTTCGAAGTAACCCTATGACCCAGGTTCCTTCTCATAGCCCTACTATCCAGGTTTTCATTTCGAAGTAACCCTACGACCCAGGTTCCTTCTCATAGCCCTACTATCCAGGCTTTCATTTCGAAGTAAGCCTACGACCCAGGTTCCTTCTCATAGCCCTACTATCCAGGCTTTCATTTCGAAGTAACCCTAGGACCCAGGTTACTTTTCAGAGCCCTATTATCGAGGCTTTAATTTCTAAGTAACCCTAGACCCAGGATCCTTCTCATAGCCCTACTATAAAGGCTTATATTTCGATGTAACCCTACGACCCAGGTTCCTTCTCATAGCCCTACTATCCAGGCTTTCATTTCGAAGTAACCCTACAAGCCATGTTCCTTCTCATAGCCCTACTATCCAGGCTTTCATTTCGAAGTAACCCTACGACCCAGGTTCCTTCTCATAGCCCTACTATCCGGGCTTTCATTTCGAAGTAACCCTATGACCTAGGTTCCTTCTCATAGCCCGACTATCCAGGATTTCATTTCAAAGTAACCCAATGACCCAGGTTCCTTCTCATATCCCTATGTTCCGGGCTTTCATTCCGAAGTAACCCTAGAGCAGGATCCTTCTCATAGCCCTACTATCAAGGCTTTTATTTCAAAGTAACCCTACAACCCAGGTTCCTTCTCATAGACCTACTATCCAGGCATTCATTTCAATGTAACCCTACGACCCAAGTTCCTTCTCATAGCCCTACTATCCAGGCACTCATTTCAATGTAACCCTACGACCCAGGTTCCTTCTCATAGACCTACTATCCAGGCATTCATTTCAATTTAACCCTACGACCCAAGTTCCTTCTCATAGCCCTACTATCCAGGCTTTCATTTCAAAGTAACCCTACGACCCAGGTTCCTTCTTATAGCCCTACTATCAAGGTTCCTCCCTACAAGCCCTATTATCCAGGCTTTCATTTCGAAGTAACCCTACGACCCAGGTTCCTTCTCATAGCCCTACTATCCAGGCTTTCATTTCAAAGTAACCCTACGACCCATGTTCCTTCTCATAGCCCTTCTATCCAGGCTTTCATTTCGAAGTAACCCTATGACCCAGGTTCCTTCTCATAGCCCTACTATCCAGGCTTTCATTTCGAAGTAACCCTATGACCTATGTTCCTTCTCATAGCCCTACTATCTAGGCTTTCATTTCGAAGTAACCCTACGACCCAGGTTCCTTCTTATAGCCCTACTATCCAGGCTTTCATTTCAAAGTAACCCTATGTCGCAAGTTCCTTCTCATAGCCCTACTATCCAGGCTTTCATTTTAAAGTAACCCTACGACCCAGGTTCCTTCTCATAGCCCTACTATCCAGGCTTTCATTTCAAAGTAACCCTACGACCCAGGTTCCTTCTCATAGCCCTACTATCCAGGGTTTCATTTCGAGGTAACCCTACGACCCAGGTTCCTTCTCCTAGCCCTACTATCCAGGCTTTCATTTCAAAGTAACCCTATGACCCAGGTTCCTTCTCAAAGCCCTACTATTCAGGCTTTCATTTCGAAGTAACCCTATGACCCAGGTTCCTTCTTATAGCCCTACTATTCGGGTTCCTCCCCACAAGCCCTACTATCAAGGCTTTCATTTCGAAGTAACCCTACGACCCAGGTTCCTTCTCATAGCCCTACTATCCAGGTTTTCATTTCGAAGTAACCCTACGACCCAGGTTCCTTCTCATAGCCCTACTATCCAGGCTTTCATTTCGAAGTAACCCTACGACCCAGGTTCCTTCTCATAGCCCTACTATCCAGGCTTTCATTTCAAAGTAACCCTAGGACCCAGGTTCCTTCTCATAGCCCTATTATCCAGGCTTTAATTTCGAAGTAACCCTAGACCCAGGATCCTTCTCATAGCCCTACTATCAAGGCTTATATTTCGATGTAACCCTATGACCTAGGTTCCTTCTCATAGCCTTATTATCCAGGCTTTCATTTCGAAGTAACCCTACAACCCAGGTTCCTTCTCATAGCTCTACTATCCAGGCTTTCATTTCGAAGTAACCCTACGACCCAGGTTCCTTCTCATAGCCCTACTATCCGGGCTTTCATTTCCAAGTAACCCTATGACCGAGGTTCCTTCTCATAGCCCTACTATCCAGGCTTTCATTTCAAAGTAACCCAATGACCCAGGTTCCTTCTCATATCCCTACGTTCCAGGCTTTCATTTCGAAGTAACCCTATGACCGAGGTTCCATCTCATAGCCCTACTATCAAGGCTTTCATTTCGAAGTAACCCTACAACCCAGGTTCCTTCTCATAGCGCTACTATTCAGGGTTTCATTTCGAAGTAACCCTACGACCCAGGTTCCTTCTCATAGCCCTACTATCCAGGCTTTCATTTCAAAGTAACCCTACGACCCAAGTTCCTTCTCATAGCCCTACTATCCAGGCTTTCATTTCGAAGTAACCCTACGACCCATGTTCCTTCTTATAGCCCTACTATCCAGGTTCCTCCATACAAGCCCTATTATCCAGTCTTTCATTTCGAAGTAACCCTACGACCCATGTTCCTTCTCATAGCCATACTATCCAGGCTTTCATTTCGAAGTAACCCTACGACCCAGGTTCCTTCTCATAGCCCTACTATCCAGGCTTTCATTTCAAAGTAACCCTACGACCCAAGTTCCTTCTCATAGCCCTACTATCCAGGCTTTCATTTCGAAGTAACCCTACGACCCATGTTCCTTCTTATAGCCCTACTATCCAGGTTCCTCCCTACAAGCCCTATTATCCAGTCTTTCATTTCGAAGTAACCCTACGACCCATGTTCCTTCTCATAGCCATACTATCCAGGCTTTCATTTCGAAGTAACCCTACGACCCAGGTTCTTTCTGATAGCCCTACTATCCAGGCTTTCATTTCAAAGTAACCCTATGACCCAGGTTCCTTCTCAAAGCCCTACTATCCAGGCTTTCATTTCGAAGTAACCCTACGACCCATGTTCCTTCTCATAGCCCTACTATCCAGGCTTTCATTTCAAAGTAACCCTATGTCGCAAGTTCCTTCTCATAGCCCTACTATCCAGGCTTTCATTTTAAAGTAACCCTACGACCCAGGTTCCTTCTCATAGCCCTACTATCCAGGCTTTCATTTCGATGTAACCCTACGACGTAGGTTCCTTCTCAAAGCCCTATTATCCAGGCTTTCATTTCAAAGTAACCCTACGACCCAGGTTCCTTCTCATAGCCCTACTATCCAGGGTTTCATTTCGAAGTAACCCTACGACCCAGGTTCCTTCTCATAGCCCTACTATCCAGGTTTTCATTTCAAAGTAACCCTATGACCCAGGTTCCTTCTCAAAGCCCTACTATCCAGGCTTTCATTTCGAAGTAACCCTATGACCCAGGTTCCTTCTTATAGCCCTAGTATTCGGGTTCCTCCCCACAAGCCCTAATATCAAGGCTTTCATTTCGAAGTAACCCTACGACCCAGGTTCCTTCTCATAGCCCTACTATCCAGGTTTTCATTTCGAAGTAACCCTACGACCCAGGTTCCTTCTCATAGCCCTACTATCCAGGCTTTCATTTCGAAGTAACCCTACGACCCAGGTTCCTTCTCATAGCCCTACTATCCAGGCTTTCATTTCAAAGTAGCCCTAGGACCCAGGTTCCTTCTCATAGCCCTATTATCCAGGCTTTAATTTCGAAGTAACCCTAGACCCAGGATCCTTCTCATAGCCCTACTATCAAGGCTTATATTTCGATGTAACCCTACGACCCAGGTTCCTTCTCATAGCCCTATTATCCAGGCTTTTATTTCGAAGTAACCCTACAACCCAGGTTCCTTCTCATAGCTCTACTATCCAGGCTTTCATTTCGAAGTAACCCTACGACCTAGGTTCCTTCTCATAGCCCTACTATCCGGGCTTTCATTTCCAAGTAACCCTATGACCCAGGTTCCTTCTCATAGCCCTACTATCCAGGCTTTCATTTCAAAGTAACCCAATGACCCAGGTTCCTTCTCATATCCCTATGTTCCAGGCTTTCATTTCGAAGTAACCCTATGACCGAGGTTCCATCTCATAGCCCTACTATCAAGGCTTTCATTTCGAAGTAACCCTACAACCCATGTTCCTTCTCATAGCGCTACTATTCAGGGTTTCATTTCGAAGTAACCCTACGAACCAGGTTCCTTCTCATAGCCCTACTATCCAGGCTTTCATTTCAAAGTAACCCTACGACCCAAGTTCCTTCTCATAGCCCTACTATCCAGGCTTTCATTTCGAAGTAACCCTACGACCCAGGTTCCTTCTTATAGCCCTGCTATCCAGGTTCCTCCCTACAAGCCCTATTATCCAGTCTTTCATTTCGAAGTAACCCTACGACCCATGTTCCTTCTCATAGCCATACTATCCAGGCTTTCATTTCGAAGTAAACCTACGACCCAGGTTCCTTCTCATAGCCCTACTATCCAGGCTTTCATTTCAAAGTAACCCTATGACCCAGGTTCCTTCTCAAAGCCCTACTATCCAGGCTTTCATTTCGAAGTAACCCTATGACCCAGGTTCCTTCTTATAGCCCTACTATTCGGGTTCCTCCCCACAAGCCCTAATATCAAGGCTTTCATTTCGAAGTAACCCTACGACCCAGGTTCCTTCTCATAGCCCTACTATCCAGGTTTTCATTTCGAAGTAACCCTACGACCCAGGTTCCTTCTCATAGCCCTACTATCCAGGCTTTCATTTCGAAGTAACCCTACGACCCAGGTTCCTTCTCATAGCCCTACTATCCAGGCTTTCATTTCGAAGTAACCCTATGACCTAGGTTCCTTCTCATAGCCCGACTATCCAGGATTTCATTTCAAAGTAACCCAATGACCCAGGTTCCTTCTCATATCCCTATGTTCCGGGCTTTCATTTCGAAGTAACCCTAGAGCAGGATCCTTCTCATAGCCCTACTATCAAGGCTTTTATTTCAAAGTAACCCTACAACCCAGGTTCCTTCTCATAGACCTACTATCCAGGCATTCATTTCAATGTAACCCTACGACCCAAGTTCCTTCTCATAGCCCTACTATCCAGGCACTCATTTCAATGTAACCCTACGACCCAGGTTCCTTCTCATAGACCTACTATCCAGGCATTCATTTCAATTTAACCCTACGACCCAAGTTCCTTCTCATAGCCCTACTATCCAGGCTTTCATTTCAAAGTAACCCTACGACCCAGGTTCCTTCTTATAGCCCTACTATCAAGGTTCCTCCCTACAAGCCCTATTATCCAGGCTTTCATTTCGAAGTAACCCTACGACCCAGGTTCCTTCTCATAGCCCTACTATCCAGGCTTTCATTTCGAAGTAACCCTACGACCCATGTTCCTTCTCATAGCCCTTCTATCCTGGCTTTCATTTCGAAGTAACCCTATGACCCAGGTTCCTTCTCATAGCCCTACTATCCAGGCTTTCATTTCGAAGTAACCCTATGACCTATGTTCCTTCTCATAGCCCTACTATCTAGGCTTTCATTTCGAAGTAACCCTACGACCCAGGTTCCTTCTTATAGCCCTACTATCCAGGCTTTCATTTCAAAGTAACCCTATGTCGCAAGTTCCTTCTCATAGCCCTACTATCCAGGCTTTCATTTTAAAGTAACCCTACGACCCAGGTTCCTTCTCATAGCCCTACTATCCAGGCTTTCATTTCAAAGTAACCCTATGACGCAAGTTCCTTCTCATAGCCCTACTATCCAGGCTTTCATTTTAAAGTAACCCTACGACCCAGGTTCCTTCTCATAGCCCTACTATCCAGGCTTTCATTTCGAAGTAACCCTACGACCCATGTTCCTTCTCATAGCCCTTCTATCCTGGCTTTCATTTCGAAGTAACCCTATGACCCAGGTTCCTTCTCATAGCCCTACTATCCAGGCTTTCATTTCGAAGTAACCCTATGACCTATGTTCCTTCTCATAGCCCTACTATCTAGGCTTTCATTTCGAAGTAACCCTACGACCCAGGTTCCTTCTTATAGCCCTACTATCCAGGCTTTCATTTCAAAGTAACCCTATGTCGCAAGTTCCTTCTCATAGCCCTACTATCCAGGCTTTCATTTTAAAGTAACCCTACGACCCAGGTTCCTTCTCATAGCCCTACTATCCAGGCTTTCATTTCGAAGTAACCCTACGACCCATGTTCCTTCTCATAGCCCTTCTATCCTGGCTTTCATTTCGAAGTAACCCTATGACCCAGGTTCCTTCTCATAGCCCTACTATCCAGGCTTTCATTTCGAAGTAACCCTATGACCTATGTTCCTTCTCATAGCCCTACTATCTAGGCTTTCATTTCGAAGTAACCCTACGACCCAGGTTCCTTCTTATAGCCCTACTATCCAGGCTTTCATTTCAAAGTAACCCTATGTCGCAAGTTCCTTCTCATAGCCCTACTATCCAGGCTTTCATTTTAAAGTAACCCTACGACCCAGGTTCCTTCTCATAGCCCTACTATCCAGGCTTTCATTTCGAAGTAACCCTACGACCCATGTTCCTTCTCATAGCCCTTCTATCCTGGCTTTCATTTCGAAGTAACCCTATGACCCAGGTTCCTTCTCATAGCCCTACTATCCAGGCTTTCATTTCGAAGTAACCCTATGACCTATGTTCCTTCTCATAGCCCTACTATCCAGGGTTTCATTTCGAGGTAACCCTACGACCCAGGTTCCTTCTCCTAGCCCTACTATCCAGGTTTTCATTTCAAAGTAACCCTATGACCCAGGTTCCTTCTCAAAGCCCTACTATTCAGGCTTTCATTTCGAAGTAACCCTATGACCCAGGTTCCTTCTTATAGCCCTACTATTCGGGTTCCTCCCCACAAGCCCTACTATCAAGGCTTTCATTTCGAAGTAACCCTACGACCCAGGTTCCTTCTCATAGCCCTACTATCCAGGTTTTCATTTCGAAGTAACCCTACGACCCAGGTTCCTTCTCATAGCCCTACTATCCAGGCTTTCATTTCGAAGTAACCCTACGACCCAGGTTCCTTCTCATAGCCCTACTATCCAGGCTTTCATTTCAAAGTAACCCTAGGACCCAGGTTCCTTCTCATAGCCCTATTATCCAGGCTTTAATTTCGAAGTAACCCTAGACCCAGGATCCTTCTCATAGCCCTACTATCAAGGCTTATATTTCGATGTAACCCTACGACCTAGGTTCCTTCTCATAGCCTTATTATCCAGGCTTTCATTTCGAAGTAACCCTACAACCCAGGTTCCTTCTCATAGCTCTACTATCCAGGCTTTCATTTCGAAGTAACCCTACGACCCAGGTTCCTTCTCATAGCCCTACTATCCGGGCTTTCATTTCCAAGTAACCCTATGACCCAGGTTCCTTCTCATAGCCCTACTATCCAGGCTTTCATTTCAAAGTAACCCAATGACCCAGGTTCCTTCTCATATCCCTACGTTCCAGGCTTTCATTTCGAAGTAACCCTATGACCGAGGATCCATCTCATAGCCCTACTATCAAGGCTTTCATTTCGAAGTAACCCTACAACCCAGGTTCCTTCTCATAGCGCTACTATTCAGGGTTTCATTTCGAAGTAACCCTACGACCCAGGTTCCTTCTCATAGCCCTACTATCCAGGCTTTCATTTCAAAGTAACCCTACGACCCAAGTTCCTTCTCATAGCCCTACTATCCAGGCTTTTATTTCGAAGTAACCCTACGACCCAGGTTCCTTCTTATAGCCCTACTATCGAGGATCCTCCATACAAGCCCTATTATCCAGTCTTTCATTTCGAAGTAACCCTACGACCCATGTTCCTTCTCATAGCCATACTATCCAGGCTTTCATTTCGAAGTAACCCTACGACCCAGGTTCCTTCTCATAGCCCTACTATCCAGGCTTTCATTTCAAAGTAACCCTATGTCGCAAGTTCCTTCTCATAGCCCTACTATCCAGGCTATCATTTCAAAGTAACCCTACGACCCAGGTTCCTTCTCATAGCCCTACTATCCAGGCTTTCATTTCGATGTAACCCTACGACGCAGGTTCCTTCTCATAGCCCTACTATCCAGGCTTTCATTTCAAAGTAACCCTACGACCCAGGTTCCTTCTCATAGCCCTACTATCCAGGCTTTCATTTCGAAGTAACCCTATGACCCAGGTTCCTTCTTATAGCCCTACTATCCGGGTTCCTCCCCACAAGCCCTAATATCAAGGCTTTCATTTTGAAGTAACCCTATGACCCAGGTTCCTTCTCATAGCCCTACTATCCAGGTTTTCATTTCGAAGTAACCCTACGACCCAGGTTCCTTCTCATAGCCCTACTATCCAGGCTTTCATTTCGAAGTAACCCTACGACCCAGGTTCCTTCTCATATCCCTACTATCCAGCCTTTAATTTCGAAGTAACCCTAGGACCAAGGTTCCTTCTCATAGCCCTACTATCCAGGCTTTAATTTCGAAGTAACCCTAGACCCAGGTTCCTTCTCATAGGCCTACTATCAAGGCTTATATTTCGATGTAACCCTACGACCCAGGTTCCTTCTCATAGCCCTATTATCGAGGCTTTCATTTCAAAGTAGCCCTACAACCCAGGTTCCTTCTCATAGCCCTACTATCCAGGCTTTCATTTCGAAGTAACCCTACGATCCAGGTTCCTTCTCATAGCCCTACTATACGGGCTTTCATTTCCAAGTAACCCTATGACCCAGGTTCCTTCTCATAGCCCTACTATCCAGCCTTTCATTTCAAAGTAACCCAATGACCCAGGTTCCTTCTCATAGCCCTACGTTCCAGGCTTTCATTTCGAAGTAACCTTATGACCCAGGTTCCTTCTCATAGCCCTACTATCAAGGCTTTCATTTCGAAGTAACCCTACAACCAAGGTTCCTTCTCATAGCCCTACTATTCAGGGTTTCATTTCGAAGTAACCCTACCACCCAGGTTCCTTCTCATAGCCCTAATATCCAGGATTTCATTTCAAAGTAACCCTACGACCCAAGTTCCTTCTCATAGCCCTACTATCCAGGCTTTCATTTCGAAGTAACCCTACAACCCAGGTTCCTTCTTATAGCCCTACTATCCAGGTTCCTCCCTACAAGCCCTATTATCCCGGCTTTCATTTCGAAGTAACCCTACGACCCAGGTTCCTTCACATAGCCCTACTATCTAGGCTTTCATTTCGAAGTAACCCTACAACCCATGTTCCTTCTCATAGCCCTTCTATCCTGGCTTTCATTTCGAAGTAACCCTACAACCCAGGTTCCTTCTCATAGTCCTACTATCCAGGCTTTCATTTCGAAATAACCGTACGACCCATGTTCTTTCTCATAGCCCTACTATCCAGGCTTTCATTTCAAAGTAACCCTACGACCCAGGTTCCTTCTCATAACCCAACTATTCAGGCTTTCATTTCAAAGTAACCCTATGTCGCAAGTTCCTTCTCATAGCCCTACTATCTAGGCTTTCATTTCAAAGTAACCCTACGACCCAGGTTCCTTCTCATAGCCCTACTATCCAGGCTTTCATTTCGAAGTAACCCTGCGACTCGGGTTCCTTCTCATAGCCCTACTATCCGGGCTTTCATTTTGAAGTAACCCTATGACCCAGGTTCCTTCTTATAGCCCTACTATCCGGGTTCCTCCCCACAAGCCCTAATATCAAGGCTTTCATTTTGAAGTAACCCTACGACCCAGGTTCCTTCTCATAGCCCTACAATCCAGGCTTTCATTTCAAAGTAACCCTACAACCCAGGTTCCTTCTCATAGCCCTACTATCTAGGCTTTCATTTCGATGTAACCATACGACGCAGGTTCCTTCTCATAGCCCTACTATCCAGGCTTTCATTTCAAAGTAACCCTACGACCCAGGTTCCTTCTCATAGCCCTACTATCCAGGCTTTCATTTCGAAGTAACCCTACGACTCGGGTTCCTTCTCATAGACCTATTATCCGGGCTTTCATTTCAAAGTTACCTTACGACCTAAGTTTCTTCTCATAGCCCTACTATCCAGACTTTCATTTCGAAGTTATCCTCTGACCCAGGTTCCTTCTCATAGCCCTAGGTTCCAGGCTTTCATTTCGAAGTAACCATTATACCCATGTTCCTTCTCATAGCCCTACTATCCAGGCTTTCATTTAGAAGTAACCGTACGACCCAGGTTCCTTCTCATAGCCCTACTATCCATGCTTTCATTTCAAAGTAACCCTATGTCGTAAGTTCCTTCTCATAGCCCTACTATCCAGGCTTTCATTTCAAAGTAACCCTACGACCCAGGTTCCTTCTCATAGCCCTACTATCCAGGCTTTCATTTCGAAGTAACCCTATGACCCAGGTTCCTTCTTATAGCCCTACTATCCGGGTTCCTCCCCACAAGCCCTAATATCAAGGCTTTCATTTTGAAGTAACCCTATGACCCAGGTTCCTTCTCATAGCCCTACTATCCAGGTTTTCATTTCGAAGTAACCCTACGACACAGGTTCCTTCTCATAGCCCTACTATCCAGGCTTTCATTTCGAAGTAACCCTACGACCCAGGTTCCTTCTCATATCCCTACTATCCAGGCTTTCATTTCGAAGTAACCCTAGGACCAAGGTTCCTTCTCATAGCCCTACTATCCAGGCTTTAATTTCGAAGTAACCCTAGACCCAGGTTCCTTCTCATAGGCCTACTATCAAGGCTTATATTTCGATGTAACCCTACGACCCAGGTTCCTTCTCATAGCCCTATTATCGAGGCTTTCATTTCAAAGTAGCCCTACAACCCAGGTTCCTTCTCATAGCCCTACTATCCAGGCTTTCATTTCGAAGTAACCCTACGACCCAGGTTCCTTCTCATAGCCCTACTATACGGGCTTTCATTTCGAAGTAACCCTATGACCCAGGTTCCTTCTCATAGCCCTACTATCCAGGCTTTCATTTCAAAGTAACCCTACGACCCAGGTTCCTTCTTATAGCCCTACTATCCAGGTTCCTCCCTACAAGTCCTATTATCCAGGCTTTCATTTCGAACTAACCCTACGACCCAGGTTCCTTCACATAGCCCTACTATCCAGGCTTTCATTTCGAAGTAACCCTACAACCCATGTTCCTTCTCATAGCCCTTCTATCCTGGCTTTCATTTCGAAGTAACCCTACAACCCAGGTTCCTTCTCATAGTCCTACTATCCAGGCTTTCATTTCGAAATAACCCTACGACCCACGTTCCTTCTCATAGCCCTACTATCCAGGCTTTCATTTCGGAGTAACCCTACGACCCAGGTTCCTTCTCATAACCCAACTATCCAGGCTTTCATTTCAAAGTAACCCTATGTCGCAAGTTCCTTCTCATAGCCCTACTATCCAGGCTTTCATTTCAAAGTAACCCTACGACCCAGGTTCCTTCTCATAGCCCTACTATCCAGGCTTTCATTTCGATGTAACCCTATGACGTAGGTTCGTTCTCATAGCCCTACTATCCAGGCTTTCATTTCAAAGTAACCCTACGAACCAGGTTCCTTCTCATATCCCTACTATCCAGGCTTTCATTTCGAAGTAACCCTACGACTCGGGTTCCTTCTCATAGCCCAACTATACGGGCTTTCATTTCGAAGTAACCCTATGACCCAGGTTCCTTCTTATAGCCCTACTATCCGGGTTCCTCCCCACAAGCCCTAATATCAAGGCTTTCATTTTGAAGTAACCCTACGACCCAGGTTCCTTCTCATAGCCCTACAATCCAGGCTTTCATTTCAAAGTAACCCTACGACCCAGGTTCCTTCTCATAGCCCTACTATCCATGCTTTCATTTCAAAGTAACCCTACGACCCAGGTTCCTTCTCATATCCCTACTATCCAGGCTTTCATTTCGAAGTAACCCTACGACTCAGGTTCCTTCTCATAGCCCTACTATCCGGGCTTTCATTTCGAAGTAACCCTATGACCCAGGTTCCTTCTTATAGCCCTACTATCCGGGTTCCTCCCCACAAGCCCTACTATCAAGGCTTTCATTTTGAAGTAACCCTACGACCCAGGTTCCTTCTCATAGCCCTACAATCCAGGCTTTCATTTCAAAGTAACCCTACGACCCAGGTTCCTTCTCATAGCCCTACTATCCAGGCTTTCATTTCAAAGTAACCCTACGACCCAGGTTCCTTCTCATAGCCCTACTATCCAGGCTTTCATTTCGAAGTAACCCTACGACTCGGGTTCCTTCTCATAGCCCTACTATCCGGGCTTTCATTTCGAAGTAACCCTATGACCCAGGTTCCTTCTTATAGCCCTACTATCCGGGTTCCTCCCCACAAGCCCTAATATCAAGGCTTTCATTTTGAAGTAACCCTACGACCCAGGTTCCTTCTCATAGCCCTACAATCCAGGCTTTCATTTCAAAGTAACCCTACAACCCAGGTTCCTTCTCATAGCCCTACTATCTAGGCTTTCATTTCGATGTAACCATACGACGCAGGTTCCTTCTCATAGCCCTACTATCCAGGCTTTCATTTCAAAGTAACCCTACGACCCAGGTTCCTTCTCATAGCCCTACTATCCAGGCTTTCATTTCGAAGTAACCCTACGACTCGGGTTCCTTCTCATAGACCTACTATCCGGGCTTTCATTTCAAAGTTACCTTACGACCTAAGTTTCTTCTCATAGCCCTACTATCCAGACTTTCATTTCGAAGTTATCCTCTGACCCAGGTTCCTTCTCATAGCCCTAGGTTCCAGGCTTTCATTTCGAAGTAACCATTATACCCATGTTCCTTCTCATAGCCCTACTATCCAGGCTTTCATTTAGAAGTAACCGTACGACCCAGGTTCCTTCTCATAGCCCTACTATCCATGCTTTCATTTCAAAGTAACCCTATGTCGTAAGTTCCTTCTCATAGCCCTACTATCCAGGCTTTCATTTCAAAGTAACCCTACGACCCAGGTTCCTTCTTATAGCCCTACTATCCGGGCTTTCATTTCGAAGTAACCCTATGACCCAGGTTCCTTCTTATAGCCCTACTATCCGGGTTCCTCCCCACAAGCCCTACTATCAAGGCTTTCATTTTGAAGTAACCCTACGACCCAGGTTCCTTCTCATAGCCCTACAATCCAGGCTTTCATTTCAAAGTAACCCTACGACCCAGGTTCCTTCTCATAGCCCTACTATCCAGGCTTTCATTTCAAAGTAACCCTACGACCCAGGTTCCTTCTCATAGCCCTACTATCGAGGCTTTCAATTCGAAGTAACCCTACGACTCGGGTTCCTTCTCATAGCCCTACTATCCGAGCTTTCATTTCGAAGTTACCTTACGACCTAAGTTTCTTCTCATAGCCCTACTATCCAGACTTTCATTTCGAAGTTATCCTCTGACCCAGGTTCCTTCTCATAGCCCTAGGTTCCAGGCTTTCATTTCGAAGTAACCATTAGACCCATGTTCCTTCTCATAGCCCTACTATCCAGGCTTTCATTTCGAAGTAACCGTACGACCCAGGTTCCTTCTCATAGCCCTACTATCCAGGCTTTCATTTCAAAGTAACCCTACGACCCAGGTTCCTTCTCATAGCCCTACTATCCAGGCTTTCATTTCGAAGTAACCCTACGACTCGGGTTCCTTCTCATAGCCCTACTATCCGGGCTTTCATTTCGAAGTAACCCTATGACCCAGGTTCCTTCTTATAGCCCTACTATCCGGGTTCCTCCCCACAAGCCCTAATATCAAGGCTTTCATTTTGAAGTAACCCTACGACCCAGGTTCCTTCTCATAGCCCTACAATCCAGGCTTTCATTTCAAAGTAACCCTACGACCCAGGTTCCTTCTCATAGCCCTACTATCCATGCTTTCATTTCAAAGTAACCCTACGACCCAGGTTCCTTCTCATATCCCTACTATCCAAGCTTTCATTTCGAAGTAACCCTACGACTCGGGTTCCTTCTCATAGCCCTACTATCCGGGCTTTCATTTCGAATTAACCCTATGACCCAGGTTCCTTCTTATAGCCCTACTATCCGGGTTCCTCCCCACAAGCCCTACTATCAAGGCTTTCATTTTGAAGTAACCCTACGACCCAGGTTCCTTCTCATAGCCCTACAATCCAGGCTTTCATTTCAAAGTAACCCTACGACCCAGGTTCCTTCTCATAGCCCTACTATCCAGGCTTTCATTTCAAAGTAACCCTACGACCCAGGTTCCTTCTCATAGCCCTACTATCCAGGCTTTCATTTCGAAGTAACCCTACGACTCGGGTTCCTTCTCATAGCCCTACTATCCGAGCTTTCATTTCGAAGTTACCTTACGACCTAAGTTTCTTCTCATAGCCCTACTATCCAGAATTTCATTTCGAAGTTATCCTCTGGCCCAGGTTCCTTCTCATAGCCCTAGGTTCCAGGCTTTCATTTCGAAGTAACCATTAGACCCATGTTCCTTCTCATAGCCCTACTATCCAGGCTTTCATTTCGAAGTAACCGTACGACCCAGGTTCCTTCTCATAGCCCTACTATCCAGGCTTTCATTTCAAAGTAACCCTACGACCCAGGTTCCTTCTCATAGCCCTACTATCCAGGCTTTCATTTCGAAGTAACCCTACGACTCAGGTTCCTTCTCATAGCTCTACTATCCGGGTTTTCATTTCGAAGTTACCTTACGACCTAAGTTTCTTCTCATAGCCCTACTATCCAGACTATCATTTCGAAGTTATCCTCTGACCCAGGTTCCTTCTCATAGCCCTACGTTCCAAGTTTTCATTTCGAAGTAACTATATGACCCAGGTTCCTTCTCATTGCCCTACTATTTAGGCTTTCATTTCGAAGTAACCCTATGACCCAGGTTCCTTCTCATAGCCCTACTATCCAGGCTTTCATTCTGAAGTAACCCTAGACCCAGGATCCTTCTCATAGCCCTACTATCAAGGATTTTATTTCGAAGTAACCCTACAACCCAGGTTCCTTCTCATAGCCCTACTATTCATTCTTTCATTTTGATGTAACCCTACGACCCAAGTTCCTTCTCATAGACCTACTATCCAGGCTTTCATTTCAAGGTAACCCTACGACACAGGTTCCTTCTCATATCCCTACTATCCAGGCTTTCATTTCGAAGTAACCCTAGGACCAAGGTTCCTTCTCATAGCCCTACTATCCAGGCTTTAATTTTGAAGTTACCCTAGACCCAGGTTCCTTCTCATAGCCCTACTATCAAGGCTTATATTTCGATGTAACCCTACGACCCAGGTTCCTTCTCATAGCCCTATTATCGAGGCTTTCATTTCAAAGTAACCGTACAACCCAGGTTCCTTCTCATAGCCCTACTATCCAGGCTTTCATTTCGAAGTAACCCTACGACCCAGGTTCCTTCACATAGCCCTACTATCCGGGCTTTCATTTCGAAGTAACCCTATGACCCAGGTTCCTTCTCATAGCCCTAATATCCAGGCTTTCATTTCAAAGTAACCCAATGACCCAGGTTCCTTCTCATAGCCCTACGTTCCAGGCTTTCATTTCGAAGTAACCTTATGACCCAGGTTCCTTCTCATAGCCCTACTATCAAGGCTTTCATTTCGAAGTAACCCTACAACCAAGGTTCCTTCTCATAGCCCTACTATTAAGGGTTTCATTTCGAAGTAATCCTACCACCCAGGTTCCTTCTCATAGCCCTAATATCCAGGATTTCATTTCAAAGTAACCCTACGACTCAAGTTCCTTCTCATAGCCCTACTATCCAGGCTTTCATTTCAAAGTAACCCTACGACCCAGGTTCCTTCTTATTGCCCTCCTATCCAGGTTCCTCCCTACAAGCCCTATTATCCAGGCTTTCATTTCGAAGTAACCCTACGACACAGGTTCCTTCACATAGCCCTACTATCCAGGCTTTCATTTCGAAGTAACCCTACAACCCATGTTCCTTCTCATAGCCCTTCTATCCTGGCTTTCATTTCGAAGTAACCCTACAACCCAGGTTCCTTCTCATAGTCCTACTATCCAGGCTTTCATTTCGAAATAACCCTACAACCCATGTTCCTTCTCATAGCCCTACTATCCAGGCTTTCATTTCGAAGTAACCCTACGACCCAGGTTCCTTCTCATAGCCCAACTATCCAGGCTTTCATTTCAAAGTAACCCTATGTCGCAAGTTCCTTCTCATAGCCCTACTATCCAGGCTTTCATTTCAAAGTAACCCTACGACCCAGGTTCCTTCTCATAGCCCTACTATCCAGGCTTTCATTTCGATGTAACCCTACGACGCAGGTTCCTTCTCATAGCCCTACTATCCAGGCTTTCATTTCAAAGTAACCCTACGACGCAGGTTCCTTCTCATAGCCCTACTATCCAGGCTTTCATTTCGAAGTAACCCTACGACTCGGGTTCCTTCTCATAGCCCTACTATCCGGGCTTTCATTTCGAAGTTACCTTATGACCTAAGTTTCTTCTCATAGCCCTACTATCCAGACTTTCATTTCGAAGTTATCCTCTGACCCAGGTTCCTTCTCATAGCCCTAGGTTCCAGGCTTTCATTTCGAAGTAACCATTAGACCCAGATTCCTTCTCATTGCCCTACTATCTAGGCTTTCATTTCGAAGTAACCCTATGACCCAGGTTCCTTCTCATAGCCCTACTATCCAGGCTTTCATTTCGAAGTAACCGTACGACCCAGGTTCCTTCTCATAGCCCTACTATCCAGGCTTTCATTTCAAAGTAACCCTACGACCCAGGTTCCTTCTCAAAGCCCTACTATCCAGGCTTTCATTTCGAAGTAACCCTATGACCCAGGTTCCTTCTTATAGCCCTACTACCGGGTTCCTCCCCACAATCCCTGAAATCAAGGCTTTCATTTTGAAGTAACCCTATGACCCAGGTTCCTTCTCATAGCCCTACAATCCAGGTTTTCATTTCGAAGTAACCCTACGACCCAGGTTCCTTCTCATAGCCCTACTATCCAGGCTTTCATTTCGAAGTAACCCTATGACCCAGGTTCCTTCTCATATCCCTACTATCCAGGATTTCATTTCGAAGTAACCCTAGGACACAGGTTCCTTCTCATAGCCCTACTATCCAGGCTTTAATTTCGAAGTAACCCTAGACCCATGTTCCTTCTCATAGCCCTACTATCAAGGCTTATATTTCGATGTAACCCTACGACCCAGGTTCCTTCTCATATCCCTACTATCCAGGCTTTCATTTCGAAGTAACCCTACAACCCAGGTTCCTTCTCATAGCCCTACTATCCAGGCTTTCATTTCGAAGTAACCCTATGACCCAGGTTCCTTCTCATAGCCCTACTATCCGGGCTTTCATTTCGAAGTAACCCTATGACCCAGGTTCATTCTCATAGCCCTACTATCCAGGCTTTCATTTCAAAGTAACCCAATAACCCAGGTTCCTTCTCATAGCCCTACATTCCAGGCTTTCATTTCGAAGTAACATTATGACCCAGGTTCCTTCTCATAGCCCTACTATCAAGGCTTTCATTTCGAAGTAACCCTACAACCCAGGTTCCTTCTCATAGCACTACTATTCAGGGTTTCATTTCGAAGTAAACCTACGACCCAGGTTCCTTCTCATAGCCCTAATATCCAGGCTTTCAGTTCAAAGTAACCCTACGACCCAAGTTCCTTCTCATAGCCCTACTATCCAGGCTTTCATTTCGAAGTAACCCTACGACCCAGGTTCCTTCTTATAGCCCTACTATCCAGGTTTTTCCCTACAAGCCCTATTATCCAGGCTTCCATTTCGAAGTAACCCTACGACCCAGGTTCCTTCTCATAGCCCTACTATCCAGGTTCTCATTTCGAAGTAACCGTATGACCCAGGTTCCTTCTCATAGCCCTACTATCCAGGCTTTCATTTCAAAGTAACCCTACGACCCAGGTTCCTTCTCATAGCCCTACTATCTAGGCTTTCATTTCGAAGTAACCCTATGATCCAGGTTCCTTCTCATAGCCCAATTATCCAGGCTTTCATTTCGAAGTAACCCTACGACCCAGGTTCCTTCTCATAGCCCTACTATCCAGGCTTTCATTTCGATGTAACCCTACAACCCAGGTTCCTTCTCATAGCCCTACTATCCTGGATTTCATTTCAATGTAACCCTACGACCCAGGTTCCTTCTCATAGCCCTACTATCCAGGCTTTCATTTCAAAGTAACCCTACGACCCAGGTTCCTTCTCATAGCCCTACTATCCAGGCTTTCATTTCGAAGTAACCCTTTGACTCGGGTTCCTTCTCATAGCCCTACTATCCGGGCTTTCATTTCAATGTAACCCTACGACCCAGGTTCCTTCTCATAGCCCTACTATCCAGGCTTTCATTTCGAAGTGACCCTATGACCCAGGTTCCTTCTTATAGACCTACTATCCGAGTTCCTCCCCACAAGCCCTAATATCAAGGCTTTCATTTTGAAGTAACCCTACGACCCAGGTTCCTTCTCATAGCCCTACTATCCAGGTTTTCATTTCGAAGTAACCCTACGACCCAGGTTCCTTCTCATATCCCTACTATCCAGGCTTTCATTTCGAAGTAACCCTAGGACCCAGGTTCCTTCTCATAGCCCTACTATCCAGGCTTTAATTTCGAAGTAACCCTAGACCCAGGTTCCTTCTCATAGCCCTACTATCAAGGCTTATATTTCGATGTAACCCTACGACCCAGGTTCCTTCTCATAGCCCTACTATCTAGGCTTTCATTTTGAAGTAACCCTATGACCCAACTTCCTTCTCATAGCCCTACTATCCAGGCTTTCATATGGAAGTAACCGTACGACCCAGGTTCCTTCTCATAGCCCTACTATCCAGGCTTTCATTTCAAAGTAACCCTACGACCTAGGTTCCTTCTCATAGACCTACTATCCAGGATTTCATTTCGAAGTAACTCTATGACCCAGGTTTCTTCTCATAGCCCTACTATCCTTACTTTCATTTCGAAGTTATCTTCTGACCCAGGTTCCTTCTCATAGCCCTAGGTTCCAGGCTTTCATTTCGAAGTAACCATTAGACCCAGGTTCCTTCTCATTGCCCTACTATCTAGGCTTTCATTTCTAAGTAACCCTATAACCCAGGTTCCTTCTCATAGCCCTACTATCCAGGCTTTCATTTGGAAGTAATCGTACGACCCAGGTTCCTTCTCATAGCCCTACTATCCAGGCTTTCATTTCAAAGTAACCCTACGACCCAGGTTCCTTCTCATAGCCCTACTATCCAGGCTTTCATTTCGAAGTGACCTTATGACCCAGGTTCCTTCTTATAGCCCTACTATCCGAGTTCCTCCCCACAAGCCCTAATATCAATGCTTTCATTTTGAAGTAACCCTACGACCCAGGTTCCTTCTCATAGCCCTACTATCCAGGTTTTCATTTCGAAGTAACCCTACGACCCAGGTTCCTTCTCATAGCCCTATTATCGAGGCTTTCATTTCAAAGTAACCCTACAACCCAGGTTCCTTCTCATAGCCCTACTATCCAGGCTTTCATTTCGAATAACCCTACGACCCAGGTTCCTTCTCATAGCCCTACTATCCGGGCTTTCATTTCGAAGTAACCCTATGACCCAGGTTCCTTCTCATAGCCCTACTATCCAGGCTTTCATTTCAAAGTAACCCAATGACCCAGGTTCCTTCTCATAGCCCTACGTTCCAGGCTTTCATTTCGAAGTAACCTTATGACCCAGGTTCCTTCTATTAGCCCTACTATCAAGGCTTTCATTTCGAAGTAACCCTACAACCAAGGTTCCTTCTCATAGCCCTACTATTAAGGGTTTCATTTCGAAGTAACCCTACCACCCAGGTTCCTTCTCATAGCCCTAATATCCAGGCTTTCATTTCAAAGTAACCCTACGACCCAAGTTCCTTCTAATAGCCCTACTATCCAGGCTTTCATTTCAAAGTAACCCTACGACTCAGGTTCCTTCTTATAGCCCTACTATCTAGGTTCCTCCCTACAAGCCCTATTATCCAGGCTTTCATTTTGAAGTAACCCTACGACCCAGGTTCCTTCACATAGTCCTACTATCTAGGCTTTCATTTTGAAGTAACCCTACAACCCATGTTCCTTCTCATAGCCCTACTATCAAGGCTTATATTTCGATGTAACCCTATGACCCAGGTTCCTTCTCATATCCCTACTATCCAGGCTTTCATTTCGAAGTTACCCTACAACCCAGGTTCCATCTCATAGCCCTACTATCCAGGCTTTCATTTCAAAGTAACCCTATGACCCAGGTTCCTTCTCATAGCCCTACTATCCGGGCTTTCATTTCGAAGTAACCCTATGACCCAGGTTCCTTCTCATAGCCCTACTATCCAGGCTTTCATTTCAAAGTAACCCAATAACCCAGGTTCCTTCTCATAGCCCTACATTCCAGGCTTTCATTTCGAAGTAACATTATGACCCAGGTTCCTTCTCATAGCCCTACTATCAAGGCTTTCATTTCGAAGTAACCCTACAACCCAGGTTCCTTCTCATAGCACTACTATTCAGGGTTTCATTTCGAAGTAAACCTACGACCCAGGTTCCTTCTCATAGCCCTAATATCCAGGCTTTCAGTTCAAAGTAACCCTACGACCCAAGTTCCTTCTCATAGCCCTACTATCCAGGCTTTCATTTCGAAGTAACCCTACGACCCAGGTTCCTTCTTATAGCCCTACTATCCAGGTTTCACCCTACAAGCCCTATTATCCAGGCTTCCATTTCGAAGTAACCCTACGACCCAGGTTCCTTCTCATAGCCCTACTATCCAGGTTTTCATTTCGAAGTAACCGTACGACCCAGGTTCCTTCTCATAGCCCTACTATCCAGACTTTCATTTCAAAGTAACCCTACGACCCAGGTTCCTTCTCATAGCCCTACTATCTAGGCTTTCATTTCGAAGTAACCCTATGATCCAGGTTCCTTCTCATAGCCCAATTATCCAGGCTTTCATTTCGAAGTAACCCTACGACCCAAGTTCCTTCTCATAGCCCTACTATCCAGGCTTTCATTTCGATGTAACCCTACAACCCAGGTTCCTTCTCATAGCCCTACTATCCAGGTTTTCATTTCGAAGTAACCCTACGAACCAGGTTCCTTCTCATAGCCCTATTATCGAGGCTTTCATTTCAAAGTAACCCTACAACCCAGGTTCCTTCTCATAGCCCTACTATCCAGGCTTTCATTTCGAATAACCCTACGACCCAAGTTCCTTCTCATAGCCCTACTATCCGGGCTTTCATTTCGAAGTAACCCTATGACCCAGGTTCCTTCTCATAGCCCTACTATCCAGGCTTTCATTTCAAAGTAACCCAATGACCCAGGTTCCTTCTCATAGCCATACGTTCCAGGCTTTCATTTCGAAGTAACCTTATGACCCAGGTTCCTTCTATTAGCCCTACTATCAAGGCTTTCATTTCGAAGTAACCCTACAACCAAGGTTCCTTCTCATAGCCCTACTATTAAGGGTTTCATTTCGAAGTAACCCTACCACCCAGGTTCCTTCTCATAGCACTACTATTCAGGGTTTCATTTCGAAGTAAACCTACGACCCAGGTTCCTTCTCATAGCCCTAATATCCAGGCTTTCAATTCAAAGTAACCCTACGACCCAAGTTCCTTCTCATAGCCCTACTATCCAGGCTTTCATTTCGAAGTAACCCTACGACCCAGGTTCCTTCTTATAGCCCTACTATCCAGGTTTTTCCCTACAAGCCCTATTATCCAGGCTTCCATTTCGATGTAACCCTACGACCCAGGTTCCTTCTCATATCCCTACTATCCAGGCTTTCATTTCGAAGTAACCCTACAACCCAGGTTCCTTCTCATAGCCCTACTATCCAGGCTTTCATTTCGAAGTAACCCTATGACCCAGGTTCCTTCTCATAGCCCTACTATCCGGGCTTTCATTTCGAAGTAACCCTATGACCCAGGTTCATTCTCATAGCCCTACTATCCAGGCTTTCATTTCAAAGTAACCCAATAACCCAGGTTCCTTCTCATAGCCCTACATTCCAGGCTTTCATTTCGAAGTAACATTATGACCCAGGTTCCTTCTCATAGCCCTACTATCAAGGCTTTCATTTCGAAGTAACCCTACAACCCAGGTTCCTTCTCATAGCACTACTATTCAGGGTTTCATTTCGAAGTAAACCTACGACCCAGGTTCCTTCTCATAGCCCTAATATCCAGGCTTTCAGTTCAAAGTAACCCTACGACCCAAGTTCCTTCTCATAGCCCTACTATCCAGGCTTTCATTTCGAAGTAACCCTACGACCCAGGTTCCTTCTTATAGCCCTACTATCCAGGTTTTTCCCTACAAGCCCTATTATCCAGGCTTCCATTTCGAAGTAACCCTACGACCCAGGTTCCTTCTCATAGCCCTACTATCCAGGTTCTCATTTCGAAGTAACCGTATGACCCAGGTTCCTTCTCATAGCCCTACTATCCAGGCTTTCATTTCAAAGTAACCCTACGACCCAGGTTCCTTCTCATAGCCCTACTATCTAGGCTTTCATTTCGAAGTAACCCTATGATCCAGGTTCCTTCTCATAGCCCAATTATCCAGGCTTTCATTTCGAAGTAACCCTACGACCCAGGTTCCTTCTCATAGCCCTACTATCCAGGCTTTCATTTCGATGTAACCCTACAACCCAGGTTCCTTCTCATAGCCCTACTATCCTGGATTTCATTTCAATGTAACCCTACGACCCAGGTTCCTTCTCATAGCCCTACTATCCAGGCTTTCATTTCAAAGTAACCCTACGACCCAGGTTCCTTCTCATAGCCCTACTATCCAGGCTTTCATTTCGAAGTAACCCTTTGACTCGGGTTCCTTCTCATAGCCCTACTATCCGGGCTTTCATTTCAATGTAACCCTACGACCCAGGTTCCTTCTCATAGCCCTACTATCCAGGCTTTCATTTCGAAGTGACCCTATGACCCAGGTTCCTTCTTATAGACCTACTATCCGAGTTCCTCCCCACAAGCCCTAATATCAAGGCTTTCATTTTGAAGTAACCCTACGACCCAGGTTCCTTCTCATAGCCCTACTATCCAGGTTTTCATTTCGAAGTAACCCTACGACCCAGGTTCCTTCTCATATCCCTACTATCCAGGCTTTCATTTCGAAGTAACCCTAGGACCCAGGTTCCTTCTCATAGCCCTACTATCCAGGCTTTAATTTCGAAGTAACCCTAGACCCAGGTTCCTTCTCATAGCCCTACTATCAAGGCTTATATTTCGATGTAACCCTACGACCCAGGTTCCTTCTCATAGCCCTACTATCTAGGCTTTCATTTCGAAGTAACCCTATGACCCAACTTCCTTCTCATAGCCCTACTATCCAGGCTTTCATATGGAAGTAACCGTACGACCCAGGTTCCTTCTCATAGCCCTACTATCCAGGCTTTCATTTCAAAGTAACCCTACGACCTAGGTTCCTTCTCATAGACCTACTATCCAGGATTTCATTTCGAAGTAACTCTATGACCCAGGTTTCTTCTCATAGCCCTACTATCCTTACTTTCATTTCGAAGTTATCTTCTGACCCAGGTTCCTTCTCATAGCCCTAGGTTCCAGGCTTTCATTTCGAAGTAACCATTAGACCCAGGTTCCTTCTCATTGCCCTACTATCTAGGCTTTCATTTCTAAGTAACCCTATAACCCAGGTTCCTTCTCATAGCCCTACTATCCAGGCTTTCATTTGGAAGTAATCGTACGACCCAGGTTCCTTCTCATAGCCCTACTATCCAGGCTTTCATTTCAAAGTAACCCTACGACCCAGGTTCCTTCTCATAGCCCTACTATCCAGGCTTTCATTTCGAAGTGACCTTATGACCCAGGTTCCTTCTTATAGCCCTACTATCCGAGTTCCTCCCCACAAGCCCTAATATCAATGCTTTCATTTTGAAGTAACCCTACGACCCAGGTTCCTTCTCATAGCCCTACTATCCAGGTTTTCATTTCGAAGTAACCCTACGACCCAGGTTCCTTCTCATAGCCCTATTATCGAGGCTTTCATTTCAAAGTAACCCTACAACCCAGGTTCCTTCTCATAGCCCTACTATCCAGGCTTTCATTTCGAATAACCCTACGACCCAGGTTCCTTCTCATAGCCCTACTATCCGGGCTTTCATTTCGAAGTAACCCTATGACCCAGGTTCCTTCTCATAGCCCTACTATCCAGGCTTTCATTTCAAAGTAACCCAATGACCCAGGTTCCTTCTCATAGCCCTACGTTCCAGGCTTTCATTTCGAAGTAACCTTATGACCCAGGTTCCTTCTATTAGCCCTACTATCAAGGCTTTCATTTCGAAGTAACCCTACAACCAAGGTTCCTTCTCATAGCCCTACTATTAAGGGTTTCATTTCGAAGTAACCCTACCACCCAGGTTCCTTCTCATAGCCCTAATATCCAGGCTTTCATTTCAAAGTAACCCTACGACCCAAGTTCCTTCTAATAGCCCTACTATCCAGGCTTTCATTTCAAAGTAACCCTACGACTCAGGTTCCTTCTTATAGCCCTACTATCTAGGTTCCTCCCTACAAGCCCTATTATCCAGGCTTTCATTTTGAAGTAACCCTACGACCCAGGTTCCTTCACATAGTCCTACTATCTAGGCTTTCATTTTGAAGTAACCCTACAACCCATGTTCCTTCTCATAGCCCTACTATCAAGGCTTATATTTCGATGTAACCCTATGACCCAGGTTCCTTCTCATATCCCTACTATCCAGGCTTTCATTTCGAAGTTACCCTACAACCCAGGTTCCATCTCATAGCCCTACTATCCAGGCTTTCATTTCAAAGTAACCCTATGACCCAGGTTCCTTCTCATAGCCCTACTATCCGGGCTTTCATTTCGAAGTAACCCTATGACCCAGGTTCCTTCTCATAGCCCTACTATCCAGGCTTTCATTTCAAAGTAACCCAATAACCCAGGTTCCTTCTCATAGCCCTACATTCCAGGCTTTCATTTCGAAGTAACATTATGACCCAGGTTCCTTCTCATAGCCCTACTATCAAGGCTTTCATTTCGAAGTAACCCTACAACCCAGGTTCCTTCTCATAGCACTACTATTCAGGGTTTCATTTCGAAGTAAACCTACGACCCAGGTTCCTTCTCATAGCCCTAATATCCAGGCTTTCAGTTCAAAGTAACCCTACGACCCAAGTTCCTTCTCATAGCCCTACTATCCAGGCTTTCATTTCGAAGTAACCCTACGACCCAGGTTCCTTCTTATAGCCCTACTATCCAGGTTTCACCCTACAAGCCCTATTATCCAGGCTTCCATTTCGAAGTAACCCTACGACCCAGGTTCCTTCTCATAGCCCTACTATCCAGGTTTTCATTTCGAAGTAACCGTACGACCCAGGTTCCTTCTCATAGCCCTACTATCCAGACTTTCATTTCAAAGTAACCCTACGACCCAGGTTCCTTCTCATAGCCCTACTATCTAGGCTTTCATTTCGAAGTAACCCTATGATCCAGGTTCCTTCTCATAGCCCAATTATCCAGGCTTTCATTTCGAAGTAACCCTACGACCCAAGTTCCTTCTCATAGCCCTACTATCCAGGCTTTCATTTCGATGTAACCCTACAACCCAGGTTCCTTCTCATAGCCCTACTATCCAGGTTTTCATTTCGAAGTAACCCTACGAACCAGGTTCCTTCTCATAGCCCTATTATCGAGGCTTTCATTTCAAAGTAACCCTACAACCCAGGTTCCTTCTCATAGCCCTACTATCCAGGCTTTCATTTCGAATAACCCTACGACCCAAGTTCCTTCTCATAGCCCTACTATCCGGGCTTTCATTTCGAAGTAACCCTATGACCCAGGTTCCTTCTCATAGCCCTACTATCCAGGCTTTCATTTCAAAGTAACCCAATGACCCAGGTTCCTTCTCATAGCCATACGTTCCAGGCTTTCATTTCGAAGTAACCTTATGACCCAGGTTCCTTCTATTAGCCCTACTATCAAGGCTTTCATTTCGAAGTAACCCTACAACCAAGGTTCCTTCTCATAGCCCTACTATTAAGGGTTTCATTTCGAAGTAACCCTACCACCCAGGTTCCTTCTCATAGCCCTAATATCCAGGCTTTCATTTCAAAGTAACCCTACGACCCAAGTTCCTTCTCATAGCCCTACTATCCAGGCTTTCATTTCAAAGTAACCCTACGACTCAGGTTCCTTCTTATAGCCCTACTATCTAGGTTCCTCCCTACAAGCCCTATTATCCAGGCTTTCATTTCGAAGTAACCCTACGACCCAGGTTCCTTCACATAGTCCTACTATCTAGGCTTTCATTTTGAAGTAACCCTACAACCCATGTTCCTTCTCATAGCCCTACTATCAAGGCTTATATTTCGATGTAACCCTACGACCCAGGTTCCTTCTCATATCCCTACTATCCAGGCTTTCATTTCGAAGTTACCCTACAACCCAGGTTCCTTCTCATAGCCCTACTATCCAGGCTTTCATTTCAAAGTAACCCTATGACCCAGGTTCCTTCTCATAGCCCTACTATCCGGGCTTTCATTTCGAAGTAACCCTATGACCCAGGTTCCTTCTCATAGCCCTACTATCCAGGCTTTCATTTCAAAGTAACCCAATAACCCAGGTTCCTTCTCATAGCCCTACATTCCAGGCTTTCATTTCGAAGTAACATTATGACCCAGGTTCCTTCTCATAGCCCTACTATCAAGGCTTTCATTTCGAAGTAACCCTACAACCCAGGTTCCTTCTCATAGCACTACTATTCAGGGTTTCATTTCGAAGTAAACCTACGACCCAGGTTCCTTCTCATAGCCCTAATATCCAGGCTTTCAGTTCAAAGTAACCCTACGACCCAAGTTCCTTCTCATAGCCCTACTATCCAGGCTTTCATTTCGAAGTAACCCTACGACCCAGGTTCCTTCTTATAGCCCTACTATCCAGGTTTCTCCCTACAAGCCCTATTATCCAGGCTTCCATTTCGAAGTAACCCTACGACCCAGGTTCCTTCTCATAGCCCTACTATCCAGGTTTTCATTTCGAAGTAACCGTACGACCCAGGTTCCTTCTCATAGCCCTACTATCCAGACTTTCATTTCAAAGTAACCCTACGACCCAGGTTCCTTCTCATAGCCCTACTATCTAGGCTTTCATTTCGAAGTAACCCTATGATCCAGGTTCCTTCTCATAGCCCAATTATCCAGGCTTTCATTTCGAAGTAACCCTACGACCCAGGTTCCTTCTCATAGCCCTACTATCCAGGCTTTCATTTCGATGTAACCCTACAACCCAGGTTCCTTCTCATAGCCCTACTATCCAGGTTTTCATTTCGAAGTAACCCTACGACCCAGGTTCCTTCTCATAGCCCTATTATCGAGGCTTTCATTTCAAAGTAACCCTACAACCCAGGTTCCTTCTCATAGCCCTACTATCCAGGCTTTCATTTCGAATAACCCTACGACCCAGGTTCCTTCTCATAGCCCTACTATCCGGGCTTTCATTTCGAAGTAACCCTATGACCCAGGTTCCTTCTCATAGCCCTACTATCCAGGCTTTCATTTCAAAGTAACCCAATGACCCAGGTTCCTTCTCATAGCCATACGTTCCAGGCTTTCATTTCGAAGTAACCTTATGACCCAGGTTCCTTCTATTAGCCCTACTATCAAGGCTTTCATTTCGAAGTAACCCTACAACCAAGGTTCCTTCTCATAGCCCTACTATTAAGGGTTTCATTTCGAAGTAACCCTACCACCCAGGTTCCTTCTCATAGCCCTAATATCCAGGCTTTCATTTCAAAGTAACCCTACGACCCAAGTTCCTTCTCATAGCCCTACTATCCAGGCTTTCATTACAAAGTAACCCTACGACTCAGGTTCCTTCTTATAGCCCTACTATCTAGGTTCCTCCCTACAAGCCCTATTATCCAGGCTTTCATTTCGAAGTAACCCTACGACCCAGGTTCCTTCACATAGTCCTACTATCTAGGCTTTCATTTTGAAGTAACCCTACAACCCATGTTCCTTCTCATAGCCCTACTATCAAGGCTTATATTTCGATGTAACCCTACGACCCAGGTTCCTTCTCATATCCCTACTATCCAGGCTTTCATTTCGAAGTTACCCTACAACCCAGGTTCCTTCTCATAGCCCTACTATCCAGGCTTTCATTTCAAAGTAACCCTATGACCCAGGTTCCTTCTCATAGCCCTACTATCCGGGCTTTCATTTCGAAGTAACCCTATGACCCAGGTTCCTTCTCATAGCCCTACTATCCAGGCTTTCATTTCAAAGTAACCCAATAACCCAGGTTCCTTCTCATAGCCCTACATTCCAGGCTTTCATTTCGAAGTAACATTATGACCCAGGTTCCTTCTCATAGCCCTACTATCAAGGCTTTCATTTCGAAGTAACCCTACAACCCAGGTTCCTTCTCATAGCACTACTATTCAGGGTTTCATTTCGAAGTAAACCTACGACCCAGGTTCCTTCTCATAGCCCTAATATCCAGGCTTTCAGTTCAAAGTAACCCTACGACCCAAGTTCCTTCTCATAGCCCTACTATCCAGGCTTTCATTTCGAAGTAACCCTACGACCCAGGTTCCTTCTTATAGCCCTACTATCCAGGTTTCTCCCTACAAGCCCTATTATCCAGGCTTCCATTTCGAAGTAACCCTACGACCCAGGTTCCTTCTCATAGCCCTACTATCCAGGTTTTCATTTCGAAGTAACCGTACGACCCAGGTTCCTTCTCATAGCCCTACTATCCAGACTTTCATTTCAAAGTAACCCTACGACCCAGGTTCCTTCTCATAGCCCTACTATCTAGGCTTTCATTTCGAAGTAACCCTATGATCCAGGTTCCTTCTCATAGCCCAATTATCCAGGCTTTCATTTCGAAGTAACCCTACGACCCAAGTTCCTTCTCATAGCCCTACTATCCAGGCTTTCATTTCGATGTAACCCTACAACCCAGGTTCCTTCTCATAGCCCTACTATCCAGGTTTTCATTTCGAAGTAACCCTACGACCCAGGTTCCTTCTCATAGCCCTATTATCGAGGCTTTCATTTCAAAGTAACCCTACAACCCAGGTTCCTTCTCATAGCCCTACTATCCAGGCTTTCATTTCGAATAACCCTACGACCCAGGTTCCTTCTCATAGCCCTACTATCCGGGCTTTCATTTCGAAGTAACCCTATGACCCAGGTTCCTTCTCATAGCCCTACTATCCAGGCTTTCATTTCAAAGTAACCCAATGACCCAGATTCCTTCTCATAGCCATACGTTCCAGGCTTTCATTTCGAAGTAACCTTATGACCCAGGTTCCTTCTATTAGCCCTACTATCAAGGCTTTCATTTCGAAGTAACCCTACAACCAAGGTTCCTTCTCATAGCCCTACTATTAAGGGTTTCATTTCGAAGTAACCCTACCACCCAGGTTCCTTCTCATAGCCCTAATATCCAGGATTTCATTTCAAAGTAACCCTACGACCCAAGTTCCTTCTCATAGCCCTACTATCCAGGCTTTCATTTCAAAGTAACCCTACGACTCAGGTTCCTTCTTATAGCCCTACTATCTAGGTTCCTCCCTACAAGCCCTATTATCCAGGCTTTCATTTCGAAGTAACCCTACGACCCAGGTTCCTTCACATAGTCCTACTATCTAGGCTTTCATTTTGAAGTAACCCTACAACCCATGTTCCTTCTCATAGCCCTACTATTAAGGCTTATATTTCGATGTAACCCTACGACCCAGGTTCCTTCTCATATCCCTACTATCCAGGCTTTCATTTCGAAGTTACCCTACAACCCAGGTTCCTTCTCATAGCCCTACTATCCAGGCTTTCATTTCAAAGTAACCCTATGACCCAGGTTCCTTCTCATAGCCCTACTATCCGGGCTTTCATTTCGAAGTAACCCTATGACCCAGGTTCCTTCTCATAGCCCTACTATCCAGGCTTTCATTTCAAAGTAACCCAATAACCCAGGTTCCTTCTCATAGCCCTACATTCCAGGCTTTCATTTCGAAGTAACATTATGACCCAGGTTCCTTCTCATAGCCCTACTATCAAGGCTTTCATTTCGAAGTAACCCTACAACCCAGGTTCCTTCTCATAGCACTACTATTCAGGGTTTCATTTCGAAGTAAACCTACGACCCAGGTTCCTTCTCATAGCCCTAATATCCAGGCTTTCAGTTCAAAGTAACCCTACGACCCAAGTTCCTTCTCATAGCCCTACTATCCAGGCTTTCATTTCGAAGTAACCCTACGACCCAGGTTCCTTCTTATAGCCCTACTATCCAGGTTTCTCCCTACAAGCCCTATTATCCAGGCTTCCATTTCGAAGTAACCCTACGACCCAGGTTCCTTCTCATAGCCCTACTATCCAGGTTTTCATTTCGAAGTAACCGTACGACCCAGGTTCCTTCTCATAGCCCTACTATCCAGACTTTCATTTCAAAGTAACCCTACGACCCAGGTTCCTTCTCATAGCCCTACTATCTAGGCTTTCATTTCGAAGTAACCCTATGATCCAGGTTCCTTCTCATAGCCCAATTATCCAGGCTTTCATTTCGAAGTAACCCTACGACCCAGGTTCCTTCTCATAGCCCTACTATCCAGGCTTTCATTTCGATGTAACCCTACAACCCAGGTTCCTTCTCATAGCCCTACTATCCAGGTTTTCATTTCGAAGTAACCCTACGACCCAGGTTCCTTCTCATAGCCCTATTATCGAGGCTTTCATTTCAAAGTAACCCTACAACCCAGGTTCCTTCTCATAGCCCTACTATCCAGGCTTTCATTTCAAAGTAACCCAATGACCCAGGTTCCTTCTCATAGCCATACGTTCCAGGCTTTCATTTCGAAGTAACCTTATGACCCAGGTTCCTTCTATTAGCCCTACTATCAAGGCTTTCATTTCGAAGTAACCCTACAACCAAGGTTCCTTCTCATAGCCCTACTATTAAGGGTTTCATTTCGAAGTAACCCTACCACCCAGGTTCCTTCTCATAGCCCTAATATCCAGGCTTTCATTTCAAAGTAACCCTACGACCCAAGTTCCTTCTCATAGCCCTACTATCCAGGCTTTCATTTCAAAGTAACCCTACGACTCAGGTTCCTTCTTATAGCCCTACTATCTAGGTTCCTCCCTACAAGCCCTATTATCCAGGCTTTCATTTCGAAGTAACCCTACGACCCAGGTTCCTTCACATAGTCCTACAATCTAGGCTTTCATTTCGAAGTAACCCTACAACCCATGTTCCTTCTCATAGCCCTACTATCAAGGCTTATATTTCGATGTAACCCTACGACCCAGGTTCCTTCTCATATCCCTACTATCCAAGCTTTCATTTCGAAGTTACCCTACAACCCAGGTTCCTTCTCATAGCCCTACTATCCAGGCTTTCATTTCGAAGTAACCCTATGACCCAGGTTCCTTCTCATAGCCCTACTATCCGGGCTTTCATTTCGAAGTAACCCTATGACCCAGGTTCCTTCTCATAGCCCTACTATCCAGGCTTTCATTTCAAAGTAACCCAATAACCCAGGTTCCTTCTCATAGCCCTACTATCAAGGCTTTCATTCCGAAGTAACCCTACAACCCAGGTTCCTTCTCATAGCACTACTATTCAGGGTTTCATTTCGAAGTAAACCTACGACCCAGGTTCCTTCTCATAGCCCTAATATCCAGGCTTTCAGTTCAAAGTAACCCTACGACCCAAGTTTCTTCTCATAGCCCTACTATCTAGGCTTTCATTTCGAAGTAACCCTACGACCCAGGTTCCTTCTTATAGCCCTACTATCCAGGTTTCTCCCTACAAGCCCTATTATCCAGGCTTCCATTTCGAAGTAACCCTACGACCCAGGTTCCTTCTCATAGCCCTACTATCCAGGTTTTCATTTCGAAGTAACCGTACGACCCAGGTTCCTTCTCATAGCCCTACTATCCAGACTTTCATTTCAAAGTAACCCTACGACCCAGGTTCCTTCTCATAGCCCTACTATCCAGGTTTTCATTTCGAAGTAACCCTATGATCCAGGTTCCTTCTCATAGCCCAATTATCCAGGCTTTCATTTCGAAGTAACCCTACGACCCAGGTTCCTTCTCATAGCCCTACTAATCAGGCTTTCATTTCGATGTAACCCTACAACCCAGGTTCCTTCTCATAGCCCTACTATCCTGGATTTCATTTCAATGTAACCCTACGACCCAGGTTCCTTCTCATAGCCCTACTATCCAGGCTTTGATTTCAAAGTAACCCTACGACCCAGGTTCCTTCTCATAGCCCTACTATCCAGGCTTTCATTTCGAAGTAACCCTACGACTCGGGTTCCTTCTCATAGCCCTACTATCTGGGCTTTCATTTCAATGTAACCCTACGACCCGGGTTCCTTCTCATAGCCCTACTATCCAGGCTTTCATTTCGAAGTGACCCTATGACCCAGGTTCCTTCTTATAGACCTACTATCCGAGTTCCTCCCCACAAGCCCTAATATCAAGGCTTTCATTTTGAAGTAACCCTACGAACCAGGTTCCTTCTCATAGCCCTACTATCCAGGTTTTCATTTCGAAGTAACCCTACGACCCAGGTTCCTTCTCATATCCCTACTATCCAGGCTTTCATTTCGAAGTAACCCTAGGACCCAGGTTCCTTCTCATAGCCCTACTATCCAGGCTTTAATTTCGAAGTAACCCTAGACCCAGGTTCCTTCTCATAGCCCTACTATCAAGGCTTATATTTCGATGTAACCCTACGACCCAGGTTCCTTCTCATAGCCCTACTATCTAGGCTTTCATTTCGAAGTAACCGTATGACCCAGGTTCCTTCTCATAGCCCTACTATCCAGGCTTTCATATGGAAGTAACCGTATGAACCAGGTTCCTTCTCATAGCCCTACTATCCAGGCTTTCATTTCAAAGTAACCCTACGACCTAGGTTCCTTCTCATAGCCCTACTATCCAGGATTTCATTTCGAAGTAACTCTATGACCCAGGTTTCTTCTCATAGCCCTACTATCCTTACTTTCATTTCGAAGTTATCTTCTGACCCAGGTTCCTTCTCATAGCCCTAGGTTCCAGGCTTTCATTTCGAAGTAACCATTAGACCCAGGTTCCTTCTCATTGCCCTACTATCTAGGCTTTCATTTCTAAGTAACCCTATGACCCAGGTTCCTTCTCATAGCCCTACTATCCAGGCTTTCATTTGGAAGTAATCGTACGACCCAGGTTCCTTCTCATAGCCCTACTATTCAGGCTTTCATTTCAAAGTAACCCTACGACCCAGGTTCCTTCTCATAGCCCTATTATCCAGGCTTTCATTTCGAAGTGACCCTATGACCCAGGTTCCTTCTTATAGCCCTACTATCCGAGTTCCTCCCCACAAGCCCTAATATCAAGGCTTTCATTTTGAAGTAACCCTACGACCCAGGTTCCTTCTCATAGCCCTACTATCCAGGTTTTCATTTCGAAGTAACCCTACGACCCAGGTTCCTTCTCATAGCCCTATTATCGAGGCTTTCATTTCAAAGTAACCCTACAACCCAGGTTCCTTCTCATAGCCCTACTATCCAGGCTTTCATTTCGAATAACCCTACGACCCAGGTTCCTTCTCATAGCCCTACTATCCGGGCTTTCATTTCGAAGTAACCCTATGACCCAGGTTCCTTCTCATAGCCCTACTATCCAGGCTTTCATTTCAAAGTAACCCTACAACCCAGGTTCCTTCTCATAGCACTACTATTCAGGGTTTCATTTCGAAGTAAACCTACGACCCAGTTTCCTTCTCATAGCCCTAATATCCAGGCTTTCAGTTCAAAGTAACCCTACGACCCAAGTTCCTTCTCATAGCCCTACTATCCAGGCTTTCATTTCGAAGTAACCCTACGACCCAGGTTCCTTCTTATAGCCCTACTATCCAGGTTTCTCCCTACAAGCCCTATTATCCAGGCTTCCATTTCGAAGTAACCCTACGACCCAGGTTCCTTCTCATAGCCCTACTATCCAGGTTTTCATTTCGAAGTAACTGTACGACCCAGGTTCCTTCTCATAGCCCTACTATCCAGACTTTCATTTCAAAGTAACCCTACGACCCAGGTTCCTTCTCATAGCCCTACTATCTAGGCTTTCATTTCGAAGTAACCCTATGATCCAGGTTCCTTCTCATAGCCCAATTATCCAGGCTTTCATTTCGAAGTAACCCTACGACCCAGGTTCCTTCTCATAGCCCTACTATCCAGGCTTTCATTTCGATGTAACCCTACAACCCAGGTTCCTTCTCATAGCCCTACTATCCTGGATTTCATTTCAATGTAACCCTACGACCCAGGTTCCTTCTCATAGCCCTACTATCCAGGCTTTCATTTCAAAGTAACCCTACGACCCAGGTTCCTTCTCATAGCCCTACTATCCAGGCTTTCATTTCAAAGTAACCCTACGACTCGGGTTCCTTCTCATAGCCCTACTATCCGGGCTTTCATTCCAATGTAACCCTACGATCCAGGTTCCTTCTCATAGCCCTACTATCCAGGCTTTCATTTCGAAATGACCCTATGACCCAGGTTCCTTCTTATAGACCTACTATCCGAGTTCCTCCCCACAAGCCCTAATATCAAGGCTTTCATTTTGAAGTAACCCTACGACCCAGGTTCCTTCTCATAGCCCTACTATCCAGGTTTTCATTTCGAAGTAACCCTACGACCCAGGTTCCTTCTCATATCCCTACTATCCAGGCTTTCATTTCGAAGTAACCCTAGGACCCAGGTTCCTTCTCATAGCCCTACTATCCAGGCTTTAATTTCGAAGTAACCCTAGACCCAGGTTCCTTCTCATAGCCCTACTATCAAGGCTTATATTTCGATGTAACCCTACGACCCAGGTTCCTTTTCATAGGCCTACTATCTAGGCTTTCATTTCGAAGTAACCCTATGACCCAGGTTCCTTCTCATAGCCCTACTATCCAGGCTTTCATATGGAAGTAACCGTACGACCCAGGTTCCTTCTCATAGCCCTACTATCCAGGCTTTCATTTCAAAGTAACCCTACGACCTAGGTTCCTTCTCATAGCCCTACTATCCAGGATTTCATTTCGAAGTAACTCTATGACCCAGGTTTCTTCTCATAGCCCTACTATCCTTACTTTCATTTCGAATTTATCTTCTGACCCAGGTTCCTTCTCATAGCCCTAGGTTCCAGGCTTTCATTTCGAAGTAACCATTAGACCCAGGTTCCTTCTCATTGCCCTACTATCTAGGCTTTCATTTCTAAGTAACCCTATGACCCAGGTTCCTTCTCATAGCCCTACTATCCAGGCTTTCATTTGGAAGTAATCGTACGACCCAGGTTCCTTCTCATAGCCCTACTATCCAGGCTTTCATTTCAAAGTAACCCTACGACCCAGGTTCCTTCTCATAGCCCTACTATCCAGGCTTTCATTTCGAAGTGACCCTATGACCCAGGTTCCTTCTTATAGCCCTACTATCCGAGTTCCTCCCCAAAAGCCCTATTATCAAGGCTTTCATTTTGAAGTAACCCTACGACCGAGGTTCCTTCTCATAGCCCTACTATCCAGGTTTTCACTTCGAAGTAACCCTTCGACCCAGGTTCCTTCTAATAGCCCTATTATCGAGGCTTTCATTTCAAAGTAACCCTACAACCCAGGTTCCTTCTCATAGCCCTACTATCCAGGCTTTCATTTCGAATAACCCTACGACCCAGGTTCCTTCTCATAGCCCTACTATCCGGGCTTTCATTTCGAAGTAACCCTATGACCCAGGTTCCTTCTCATAGCCCTACTATCCAGGCTTTCATTTCAAAGTAACCCAATGACCCAGGTTCCTTCTCATAGCCCTACGTTCCAGGCTTTCATTTCGAAGTAACCTTATGACCCAGGTTCCTTCTATTAGCCCTACTATCAAGGCTTTCATTTCGAAGTAACCCTACAACCAAGGTTCCTTCTCATAGCCCTACTATTAAGGGTTTCATTTCGAAGTAACCCTACCACCCAAGTTCCTTCTCATAGCCCTAATATCCAGGGTTTCATTTCAAAGTAACCCTACGACCCAAGTTCCTTCTCATAGCCCTACTATCCAGGCTTTCATTTCAAAGTAACCCTACGACTCAGGTTCCTTCTTATAGCCCTACTATCCAGGTTCCTCCCTACATTCCCTATTATCCAGGCTTTCATTTCGAAGTAACCCTACGACCCAGGTTCCTTCACATAGTCCTACTATCCAGGCTTTCATTTCGAAGTAACCCTACAACCCATGTTCCTTCTCATAGCCCTTCTATCCTGGCTTTCATTTCGAAGTAACCCTACAACCCAGGTTCCTTTTCATAGTCCTACTATCCAGGCTTTCATTTCGAAATAACCCTACGACCCATGTTCCTTCTCATAGCCCTACTATCCAGGCTTTCATTTTGAAGTAACCCTACGACCAAGGTTCCTTCTCATAGCCCAACTATCCAGGCTTTCATTTCAAAGTAACCATATGTCGCAAGTTCCTTCTCATAGCCCTACTATCCAGGCTTTCATTTCAAAGTAACCCTACGACCCAGGTTCCTTCTCATAGCCCTACTATCCAGGCTTTCATTTCGATGTAACCTTACGACGCAGGTTCCTTCTTATAGCCCTACTATCCAGACTTTCATTTCAAAGTAACCCTACGACCCAGGTTCCTTCTCATAGCCCTACTATCCAGGCTTTCATTTCGAAGTAACCCTACGACTCGGGTTCCTTCTCATAGCCCTACTATCCGGGCTTTCATTTCGAAGTTACCTTACGACCTAAGTTTCTTCTCATAGCCCTACTATCCAGACTTTCATTTCGAAGTTATCCTCTGACCCAGGTTCCTTCTCATAGCCCTAGGTTCCAGGCTTTAATTTCGAAGTAACCATTAGACCCAGGTTCCTTCTCATTGCCCTACTATCTAGGCTTTCATTTCGAAGTAACCCTATGACCCAGGTTCCTTCTCATAGACCTACTATCCAGGCTTTCATTTCGAAGTAACCGTACGACCCAGGTTCCTTCTCATAGCCCTACTATCCAGGCTTTCATTTCAAAGTAACCCTACGACCCAGGTTCCTTCTCATAGCCCTACTATCCAGGCTTTCATTTCGAAGTAACCCTATGACCCAGGTTCCTTCTTATAGCCCTACTATCCGGGCTTTCATTTTGAAGTAACCCTACGACCCAGGTTCCTTCTCATAGCCCTACTATCAAGGCTTTCATTTCGAAGTAACCCTACGACCCATGTTCCTTCTCATAGCCCTACTATCCAGGCTTTCATTTCGAAGTAACACTACGACCCAGGTTCCTTCTCATAGCCCTACTATCCAGGCTTTAATTTCAAAGTAACCCTATGTCGCAAGTTCCTTCTCATAGCCCTATTATCTAGGCTTTCATTTCCAAGTAACCCTACGACCCATGCTCCTTCTCATAGCCCTACTATCCAGGCTTTCATTTCGATGTAGCCCTACGACCCAGGTTCCTTCTCATAGCCCTACTATCCAGGCTTTCATTTCGAAATATCCCTACGACTCAGGTTCCTTCTCATAGCCCTACATTCCAAGTTTTCATTTCGAAGTAACCATATGACCCAGGTTCCTTCTCATTGCCCTACTATCTAGGCTTTCATTTCGAAGTAACCATATGACCCAGGTTCCTTCTCATAGCCTACTATCCAGGCTTTCATTTCGAAGTAACTGTACGACCCAGGTTCCTTATCATAGCCCTACTATCCGGGGTTTCATTTCGAAGTAACCCTACGACCCAGGTTCCTTCTCATAGCCCTACTATCCAAGCTTTCATTTCAAAGTAACCCTATGAACCAGGTTCCTTCTTATAGCCCTACTATTCGGGTTCCTCCCCACAAGCACTAATATCAAGACTTTCATTTCGAGGTAACCCTACGACCCAGGTTCCTTCTCATAGCCCTACTATCCAGGTTTTCATTTCGAAGTAACCCTACGACCCAGGTTACTTCTCATAGCCCAACTATCCAGGCTTTCATTTCGAAGTAACCCTACGACCCAGGTTCCTTCTCATAGCCCTACTATCCAGGCTTTCATTTCGAAGTAATCCTAGGACCCGGGTTCCTTGTCATAGCCCTACTATCCAGGCTTTAATTTCGAAGTAACCCTAGACCCAGGATCCTTCTCATAGCCCTACTATCAAGGCTTATATTTTGATGTAACCCTACAACCCAGGTTCCTTCTCATAGCCCTACTATCCAGGCTTTCATGTCGAAGTAACCCTACAACCCAGGTTCCTTCTCATAGCCCTACTATCCAGGCTTTCATGTCGAAGTAACCCTACGACCCAGGTTACTTCTCATAGCCCTACTATCCGGGCTTTCATTTCGAAGTAACCCTATGACCCAGGTTCCTTCTCATAGCCCTACTATCCAGGCTTTCATTTCAAAGTAACCCAATGACCCAGGTTCCTTCTCATATCCCTATGTTCCAGGCTTTCATTTTGAAGTAACCCTATGACCGAGGTTCCTTCTCATAGCCCTACTATCAAGGCTTTCATTTCGAAGTAACCCTACAACCCAGGTTCCTTCTCATAGCCCTACTATTCAGGGTTTCATTTCGAAGTAACCCTACGACCCAGGTTCCTTCTCATAGCCCTACTATCCAGTCTTTCACTTCAAAGTAACCCTACGACCCAAGTTCCTTCTCATAGCCCTACTATCCAAGCTTTCATTTCGAAGTAACCCTACGACCCAGGTTCCTTCTTATAGCCCTACTATCCAGGTTCCTCCCTACAAGCCCTATTATCCAGGCTTTCATTTCGAAGTAACCCTACGACCCAGGTTCCTTCTCATAGCCCTACTATCCAGGTATTCATTTCGAATTAACCGTACGACCGAGGTTCCTTCTCATAGCCCTACTATGCAGGCTTTCATTTCGAAGTAACCCTACGATCCAAGTTCCTTCTCATAGCCCTACTATATAGGCTTTCATTTTGAAGTAACCCTATGACTCAGGTTCCTCCTCGTAGCCCTACTATCCAGGCTTTCATTTCGAAGTAACCCTACGACCCAGGTTCCTTCTCATAGCCCTACTATCCAGGACTTCATTTCGATGTAACCCTATGACCCATGTTCCTTCTCATAGCCCTACCATCTAGGCTTTCATTTCGAAGTAACCCTACGACCCAGGTTCCTTCTCATAGCCCTACTATCCAGACTTTCATTTCGAAGTAATCCTACGACCCATGTTCCTTCTCATAGCCCTACTATCTAGGCTTTCATTTCGAAGTAACCCTAAGACCCAGGTTCCTTCTCATTACCCTACTATCCAGGCTTTCATTTCGAAGTAACCTTACGATCTAGGTTCCTTCTCATAGCCCTACTATCTAGGCTTTCATTTCGAAGTAACCCTACTACCTAGGTTCCTTCTCATAGCCCTACTATCCAGGCTTTCATTTCGAAGTAACCGTATGACCCAGGTTCCTTCTCATAGCCCTACTATCCAGTATTTCATTTCGAAGTAACCCTACGACCCAGTTTCCTTCTCATAGCCCTGCTATCCAGGCTTTCATTTCGAAGTAACCTTACGACCCAGGTTCCTTCTCATAGCCCTACTATTCAGGCTTTCATTTCGAAGTAACCCTACGACCCAGGTTCCTTCTCATAGCCCAGCTATCCCGACTTTCATTTCAAAGTATCCCTACGACCCAAGTTCCTTCTTATAACCCTACTATCCGGGTTCCTTCCCACAAGCCCTTCTATCCAGGCTTTCATTTCGAAGTAACCCTATGACCCAGGTTCCTTCTCATAGCCCTACTATCCAGGCTTTCATTTCGAAGTATCCCTACGACCCAGGTTCCTTCTCATAGCCCTACTATCAAGGCTTTCATTTCGAAGTAACCCTATGACCCAGGTTCCTTCTCATAGCCCTACTATCCAGTCTTTCATTTTAAAGTAACCCAATGACCCAGGTTCCTTCTCATAGCCTTACGTTCCAGGATTTCATTTCGAAGTAACCTTATGACCCAGGTTCCTTCTCATAGCCCTACTATCAAGGCTTTCATTTCGAAGTAACCCTACAACCCAGGTTTCTTCTCATAGCCCTACTATTCAGGGTTTCATTTCGAAGTAACCCTACGACCCAGGTTCTTTCTCATAGCCCTACTATCCAGGCTTTCATTTCAAAGTAGCTTTACGACCCAAGTTCCTTCTCATAGCCCTACTATCCAGGCTTTCATTTCGAAGTATCCCTACGACCCAGGTTCCTTCTCATAGCCCTACTATCAAGGCTTTCATTTAGAAGTAACCCTTTGACCCAGGTTCCTTCTCATAGCCCTACTATCCAGGCTTTCATTTTAAAGTAACCCAATGACCCAGGTTCCTTCTCATAGCCTTACGTTCCAGGCTTTCATTTCGAAGTAACCTTATGACCCAGGTTCCTTCTCATAGCCCTACTATCAAGGCTTTCATTTCGAAGTAACCCTACAACCCAGGTTCCATGTCATAGCCCTACTAATCAGGGTTTCATTTCGAAGTAACCCTACGACCCAGGTTCCTTCTCATAGCCCTACTATCCAGGTATTCATTTCGAAGTAACCGTACGACCAAGGTTCCTTCTCATAGCCCTACTATGCAGGCTTTCATTTCGAAGTAACCCTACGATCCAAGTTCCTTCTCATAGCCCTACTATCTAGGCTTTCATTTTGAAGTAACCCTATGACTCAGGTTCCTCCTCGTAGCCCTACTATCCAGGCTTTCATTTCGAAGTAACCCTACGACCCAGGTTCCTTCTCATAGCCCTACTATCCAGGACTTCATTTCGATGTAACCCTATGACCCATGTTCCTTCTCATAGCCCTACTATCTAGGCTTTCATTTCGAAGTAACCCTACGACCCAGGTTCCTTCTCATAGCCCTACTATCCAGACTTTCATTTCGAAGTAATCCTATGACCCAGGTTCCTTCTCATAGCCCTACTATCCAGGCTTTCATTTCGAAGTATCCCTACGACCCAGGTTCCTTCTCATAGCCCTACTATCAAGGCTTTCATTTCGAAGTAACCCTATGACCCAGGTTCCTTCTCATAGCCCTACTATCCAGGCTTTCATTTTAAAGTAACCCAATGACCCAGGTTCCTTCTCATAGCCTTACGTTCCAGGCTTTCATTTCGAAGTAACCTTATGACCCAGGTTCCTTCTCATAGCCCTACTATCAAGGCTTTCATTTCGAAGTAACTCTACAACCCAGGTTCCTTCTCATAGCCCTACTATTCAGGGTTTCATTTCGAAGTAACCCTACGACCCAGGTTCTTTCTCATAGCCCTACTATCCAGGCTTTCATTTCAAAGTAACTTTACGACCCAAGTTCCTTCTCATAGCCCTACTATCCAGGCTTTCATTTCGAAGTATCCCTACGACCCAGGTTCCTTCTCATAGCCCTACTATCAAGGCTTTCATTTAGAAGTAACCCTTTGACCCAGGTTCCTTCTCATAGCCCTACTATCCAGGCTTTCATTTTAAAGTAACCCAATGACCCAGGTTCCTTCTCATAGCCTTACGTTCCAGGCTTTCATTTCGAAGTAACCTTATGACCCAGGTTCCTTCTCATAGCCCTACTATCAAGGCTTTCATTTCGAAGTAACCCTACAACCCAGGTTCCTTGTCTTAGCCCTACTATTCAGGGTTTCATTTCGAAGTAACCCTACGACCCAGGTTCCTTCTCATAGCCCTACTATCCAGGTTTTCATTTCGAAGTAACCGTACGACCCAGGTTCTTTCTCATAGCCCTACTATCCAGGCTATCATTTCGAAGTAACCCTATGACCCAGGTTCCTTCTCATAGCCCTACTATCTAGGCTTTCATTTCGAAGTAACCCTATGACTCAGGTTCCTCCTCGTAGCCCTACTATCCAGGCTTTCATTTCGAAGTAACCCTACGACCCAGGTTCCTTCTCATAGCCCTACTATCCAGGACTTCATTTCGATGTAACCCTATGACCCATGTTCCTTCTCATAGCCCTACTATCTAGGCTTTCATTTCGAAGTAACCCTACGACACAGGTTCCTTCTCATAGCCCTACCATCCAGGCTTTCATTTTGAAGTAACCCTACGACCCAGGTTCCTTCTCATAACCCTATTATCCAGACTTTCATTTCGAAGTAATCCTACGACCCATGTTCCTTCTCATAGCCCTACTATCTAGGCTTTCATTTCGAAGTAACCCTACGACCCAAGTTCCTTCTCATAACCCTACTATCCAGGCTTTCATTTCGAAGTAACCTTACGATCTAGGTTCCTTCTCATAGCCCTACTATCTAGGATATCATTTCGAAGTAACCCTACGACCTAGGTTCCTTCTGATAGCCCTACTATCCAGGCTTTCATTTCGAAGTAACCGTATGACCCAGGTTCCTTCTCATAGCCCTACTATCCAATATTTCATTTTGAAGTAACCCTACGACCTAGTTTCCTTCTCATAGCCCTGCTATCCAGGCTTTCATTTCGAAGTAACCTTACGACCCAGGTTCCTTCTCATAGCCCTACTATTCAGGCTTTCATTTCGAAGTAACCCTACGACCCAGGTTCCTTCTCATAGCCCAGCTATCCCGATTTTCATTTCGAAGTATCCCTACGACCCAAGTTCCTTCTTATAACCCTACTATCCTGGTTCCTTCCCACAAGCCCTTCTATCCAGGCTTTCATTTCGAAGTATCCCTATGACCCAGGTTCCTTCTCATAGCCCTACTATCCAGGCTTTCATTTCGAAGTATCCCTACGACCCAGGTTCCTTCTCATAGCCCTACTATCAAGGCTTTCATTTCGAAGTAACCCTATGACCCAGGTTCCTTCTCATAGCCCTACTATCCAGGCTTTCATTTTAAAGTAACCCAATGACCCAGGTTCCTTCTCATAGCCTTACGTTCCAGGCTTTCATTTCGAAGTAACCTTATGACCCAGGTTCCTTCTCATAGCCCTACTATCAAGGCTTTCATTTCGAAGTAACTCTACAACCCAGGTTCCTTCTCATAGCCCTACTATTCAGGGTTTCATTTCGAAGTAACCCTACGACCCAGGTTTTTTCTCATAGCCCTACTATCCAGGCTTTCATTTCAAAGTAACTTTACGACCCAAGTTCCTTATCATAGCCCTACTATCCAGGCTTTCATTTCGAAGTATCCCTATGACCCAGGTTCCTTCTCATAGCCCTACTATCAAGGCTTTCATTTAGAAGTAACCCTTTGACCCAGGTTCCTTCTCATAGCCCTACTATCCAGGCCTTCATTTTAAAGTAACCCAATGACCCAGGTTCCTTCTCATAGCCTTACGTTCTAGGCTTTCATTTCGAAGTAACCTTATGACCCAGGTTCCTTCTCATAGCCCTACTATCAAGGCTTTCATTTCGAAGTAACCCTACAACCCAGGTTCCTTGTCATAGCCCTACTATTCATGGTTTCATTTCGAAGTAACCCTACGACCCAGGTTCCTTCTCATAGCCCTACTATCCAGGTTTTCATTTCGAAGTAACCGTACGACCCAGGTTCTTTCTCATAGCCCTACTATCCAGGCTATCATTTCGAAGTAACCCTATGACCCAGGTTCCTTCTCATAGCCCTACTATCTAGGCTTTCATTTCGAAGTAACCCTATGACTCAGGTTCCTCCTCGTAGCCCTACTATCCAGGCTTTCATTTCGAAGTAACCCTACGACCCAGGTTCCTTCTCATAGCCCTACTATCCAGGACTTCATTTCGATGTAACCCTATGACCCATGTTCCTTCTCATAGCCCTACTATCTAGGCTTTCATTTCGAAGTAACCCTACGACGTAGGTTCCTTCTCATAGCCCTACCATCCAGGCTTTCATTTTGAAGTAACCCTACGACCCAGGTTCCTTCTCATAACCCTATTATCCAGACTTTCATTTCGAAGTAATCCTACGACCCATGTTCCTTCTCATAGCCCTACTATCTAGGCTTTCATTTCGAAGTAACCCTACGACCCAGGTTCCTTCTCATAACCCTACTATCCAGGCTTTCATTTCGAAGTAACCCTACGATCTAGGTTCCTTCTCATAGCCCTACTATCTAGGCTTTCATTTCGAAGTAACCCTACGACCAAGGTTCCTTCTCATAGCCCTACTATCCAGGCTTTCATATCGAAGTAACCGTATGACCCAGGTTCCTTCTCATAGCCCTACTATCCAGTCTTTCATTTCGAAGTAACCCTACGACCTAGTTTCCTTCTCATAGCCCTGCTATCCAGGCTTTCATTTCGAAGTAACCTTACGACCCAGGTTCCTTCTCATAGCCCTACTATCCAGGCTTTCATTTTGAAGTAACCCTACGACCCAGGTTCCTTCTCATAGCCCAGCTATCCCGACTTTCATTTCAAAGTATCCCTACGACCCAAGTTCCTTCTTATAACCCTACTATCCGGGTTCCTTCCCACAAGCCCTTTTATCCAGGCTTTCATTTCGAATTAACCCTACGACCCAGGTTCCTTCTCATAACCCTACTATCCAGGCTTTCATTTCGAAGTATCCCTACAACCCAGGTTCCTTCTCATAGCCCTACTATTCAGGCTTTCATTTCAAAGTAACCCTACGACCCAAGTTCCTTCTCATAGCCCTACTATCCAGGCTTTCATTTAGAAGTAACCCTACGACTCAGGTTCCTTCTCATAGCCCTACTATCCGAGCTTTCATTTCGAAGTTACCTTATGACCCAAGTTTCTTCTCATAGCCCTACTATCCAGACATTCATTTCGAAGTTATCCTCTGACCCAGGTTCCTTCTGATAGACCTACTATCCAGGATTTCATTTCGAAGTAACCCTATGACCCAGGTTCCTTCTCATCGCCCTTCTATCTAGGCTTTCATTTCAAAGTAACCTTATGACCCAGGTTCCTTCTCATAGCCCTACTATTCAGGGTTTCATTTCGAAGTAACCCTACGACCCAGGTTCTTTCTCATAGCCCTACTATCCAGGCTTTCATTTCAAAGTAACTTTACGACCCAAGTTCCTTCTCATAGCCCTACTATCCAGGCTTTCATTTCGAAGTATCCCTACGACCCAGGTTCCTTCTCATAGCCCTACTATCAAGGCTTTCATTTAGAAGTAACCCTTTGACCCAGGTTCCTTCTCATAGCCCTACTATCCAGGCTTTCATTTTAAAGTAACCCAATGACCCAGGTTCCTTCTCATAGCCTTACGTTCCAGGCTTTCATTTCGAAGTAACCTTATGACCCAGGTTCCTTCTCATAGCCCTACTATCAAGGCTTTCATTTCGAAGTAACCCTACAACCCATGTTCCTTCTCTTAGCCCTACTATTCAGGGTTTCATTTCGAAGTAACCCTACGACCCAGGTTCCTTCTCATAACCCTACTATCCAGGCTATCATTTCGAAGTAACCCTATGACCCAGGTTCCTTCTCATAGCCCTACTATCTAGGCTTTCATTTCGAAGTAACCCTATGACTCAGGTTCCTCCTCGTAGCCCTACTATCCAGGCTTTCATTTCGAAGTAACCCTACGACCCAGGTTCCTTCTCATAGCCCTACTATCCAGGACTTCATTTCGATGTAACCCTATGACCCATGTTCCTTCTCATAGCCCTACTATCTAGGCTTTCATTTCGAAGTAACCCTACGACACAGGTTCCTTCTCATAGCCCTACCATCCAGGCTTTCATTTTGAAGTAACCCTACGACCCAGGTTCCTTCTCATAACCCTATTATCCAGACTTTCATTTCGAAGTAATCCTACGACCCATGTTCCTTCTCATAGCCCTACTATCTAGGCTTTCATTTCGAAGTAACCCTACGACCAAGGTTCCTTTTCATAACCCTACTATCCAGGCTTTCATTTCGAAGTAACCTTACGATCTAGGTTCCTTCTTATAGCCCTACTATCTAGGCTTTCATTTCGAAGTAACCCTACGACCTAGGTTCCTTCTCATAGCCCTACTATCCAGGCTTTCATTTCGAAGTAACCGTATGACCCAGGTTCCTTCTCATAGCCCTACTATCCAGTATTTCATTTTGAAGTAACCCTACGACCTAGTTTCCTTCTCATAGCCCTGTTATCCAGGCTTTCATTTCGAAGTAACCTTACGACCCAGGTTCCTTCTCATAGCCCTACTATTCAGGCTTTCATTTCGAAGTAACCCTACGACCCAGGTTCCTTCTCATAGCCCAACTATCCCGACTTTCATTTCGAAGTATCCCTACGACCCAAGTTCCTTCTTATAACCCTACTATCCGGGTTCCTTCCCACAAGCCCTTCTATCCAGGCTTTCATTTCGAAGTAACCCTATGACCCAGGTTCCTTCTCATAGCCCTACTATCCAGGCTTTCATTTCGAAGTATCCCTACGACCCAGGTTCCTTCTCATAGCCCTACTATCAAGGCTTTCATTTCGAAGTAACCCTATGACCCAGGTTCCTTCTCATAGCCCTACTATCCAGGCTTTCATTTTAAAGTAACCCAATGACCCAGGTTCCTTCTCATAGCCTTACGTTCCAGGCTTTCATTTCGAAGTAACCTTATGACCCAGGTTCCTTCTCATAGCCCTACTATCAAGGCTTTCATTTCGAAGTAACCCTACAACCCAGGTTCCTTTTCATAGCCCTACTATTCAGGGTTTCATTTCGAAGTAACCCTACGACCCAGGTTCCTTCTTATAGCCCTACTATCCAGGTTTTCATTTCGAAGTAACCGTACGACCCAGGTTCTTTCTCATAGCCCTACTATCCAGGCTATCATTTCGAAGTAACCCTATGACCCAGGTTCCTTCTTATAGCCCTACTATCTAGGCTTTCATTTCGAAGTAACCCTATGACTCAGGTTCCTCCTCGTAGCCCTACTATCCAGGCTTTAATTTCGAAGTAACCCTATGACCCAGGTTCCTTCTCATAGCCCTACTATCCAGGACTTCATTTCGATGTAACCCTATGACCCATGTTCCTTCTCATAGCCCTACTATCTAGGCTTTCATTTCGAAGTAACCCTACGACATAGGTTCCTTCTCATAGCCCTACCATCCAGGCTTTCATTTTGAAGTAACCCTACGACCCAAGTTCCTTCTCATAACCCTATTATCCAGACTTTCATTTCGAAGTAATCCTACGACCCATGTTCCTTCTCATAGCCCTACTATCTAGGCTTTCATTTCGAAGTAACCCTACGACCCAGGTTCCTTCTCATAACCCTACTATCCAGGCTTTCATTTCGAAGTAACCCTACGATCTAGGTTCCTTCTCATAGCCCTACTATCTAGGCTTTCATTTCGAAGTAACCCTACGACCTAGGTTCCTTCTCATAGCCCTACTATCCAGGCTTTCATATCGAAGTAACCGTATGACCCAGGTTCCTTCTCATAGCCCTACTATCCAGTCTTTCATTTCGAAGTAACCCTACGACCTAGTTTCCTTCTCATAGCCCTGCTATCCAGGCTTTCATTTCGAAGTAACCTTACGACCCAGGTTCCTTCTCATAGCCCTACTATCCAGGCTTTCATTTCGAAGTAACCCTACGACCCAGGTTCCTTCTCATAGCCCAGCTATCCCGACTTTCATTTCAAAGTATCCCTACGACCCAAGTTCCTTCTTATAACCCTACTATCCGGGTTCCTTCCCACAAGCCCTTTTATCCAGGCTTTCATTTCGAAGTAACCATACGACCCAGGTTCCTTCTCATAGCCCTACTATCCAGGCTTTCATTTCGAAGTATCCCTACGACCCAGGTTCCTTCTCATAGCCCTACTATTCAGGCTTTCATTTCAAAGTAACCCTACGACCCAAGTTCCTTCTCATAGCCCTACTATCCAGGCTTTCATTTAGAAGTAACCCTACGACTCAGGTTCCTTCTCATAGCCCTACTATCCGAGCTTTCATTTCGAAGTTACCTTATGACCCAAGTTTCTTCTCATAGCCCTACTATCCAGACTTTCATTTCGAAGTTATCCTCTGACCCAGGTTCCTTCTGATAGACCTACTATCCAGGATTTCATTTCGAAGTAACCCTATGACCCAGGTTCCTTCTCATCGCCCTTCTATCTAGGCTTTCATTTCAAAGTAACCTTATGACCCAGGTTCCTTCTCATTGCCCTACTATCCAGGTTTTCATTTCGAAGTAACCGTACGACCCAGGTTCCTTCTCATAGCCCTACTATGCAGGCTTTCATTTCGAAGTAACCCTACGATCCAAGTTCCTTCTCATAGCCCTACTATCTAGGCTTTCATTTTGAAGTAACCCTATGACTCAGGTTCCTCCTCGTAGCCCTACTATCCAGGCTTTCATTTCGAAGTAACCCTACGACCCAGGTTCCTTCTCATAGCCCAACTATCCAGGACTTCATTTCGATGTAACCCTATGACCCATATTCCTTCTCATAGCCCTACTATCTAGGCTTTCATTTCGAAGTAACCCTACGACACAGGTTCCTTCTCATAGCCCTACCATCCAGGCTTTCATTTCGAAGTAACCCTACGACCCAGGTTCCTTCTCATAGCCCTACTATCCAGACTTTCATTTCGAAGTAATCTTACGACCCATGTTCCTTCTCATAGCCCTACTATCTAGGCTTTCATTTCGAAGTACGACCCAGGTTCCTTCTCATAACCCTACTATCCAGGCTTTCATTTCGAAGTAACCCTACGATCTAAGTTCCTTCTCATAGCCCTACTATCTAGGCTTTCATTTCGAAGTAACCCTACGACCTAGGTTCCTTCTCATAGCCCTACTATCCAGGCTTTCATTTCGAAGTAACCGTATGACCCAGGTTCCTTCTCATAGCCCTACTATCCAGTATTTCATTTCGAAGTAACCCTACGACCCAGTTTCCTTCTCATAGCCCTGCTATCCAGGCTTTAATTTCGAAGTAACCTTACGACCCAGATTCCTTCTCATAGCCCTACTATACAGGCTTTCATTTCGAAGTAACCCTACGACCCAGGTTCCTTCTCATAGCCCAGCTATCCCGACTTTCATTTCAAAGTATCCCTACGACCCAAGTTCCTTCTTATAACCCTACTATCCGGGTTCCTTCCCACAAGCCCTTCTATCCAGGCTTTCATTTCGAAGTAACCCTACGACCCAGGTTCCTTCTCATAGCCCTACTATCCAGGCTTTCATTTCAAAGTATCCCTACGACCCAGGTTCCTTCTCATAGCCCTACTATCAAGGCTTTCATTTCGAAGTAACCCTATGACCCAGGTTCCTTCTCATAGCCCTACTATCCAGGCTTTCATTTTAAAGTAACCCAATGACCCAGGTTCCTTCTCATAGCCTTACGTTCCAGGCTTTCATTTTGAAGTAACCTTATGACCCAGGTTCCTTCTCATAGCCCTACTATCAAGGCTTTCATTTTGAAGTAACCCTACAACCCAGGTTCCTTCTCATAGCCCTACTATTCAGGGTTTTATTTCGAAGTAACCCTACGACCCAGGTTCCTTCTCCTAGCCCTATTATCCAGGCTTTCATTTCAAAGTAACCCTATGACCCAAGTTCCTTCTAATAGCCCTACTATCCAGGCTTTCATTTCGAAGTATCCCTACGACCCAGGTTCCTTCTCATAGCCCTAATATCAAGGCTTTCATTTAGAAGTAACCCTTTGACCCAGGTTCCTTCTCATAGCCCTACTATACAGGCTTTCATTTTAAAGTAACCCAATGACCCAGGTTCCTTCTCATAGCCTTACGTTCCAAGCTTTCATTTCGAAGTAACCTTATGACCCAGGTTCCTTCTCATAGCCCTAGTATCAAGGCTTTCATTTTGAAGTAACCCTACAACCCAGGTTCCTTCTCATAGCCCTACTATTCAGTGTTTCATTTCAAAGTAACCCTACGACCCGGGTTCCTTCTCATAGCCCTACTATCCAGGTTTTCATTTCGAAGTAACCGTACGACCCAGGTTCTTTCTCATAGCCCTACTATCCAGGCTATCATTTCTAAGTAACCCTATGACCCAGGTTCCTTCTCATAGCCCTACTATCTAGGCTTTCATTTCGAATTAACCCTATGACTCAGGTTTCTCCTTGTAGCCCTACTATCCAGGCTTTCATTTCGAAGTAACCCTACGACCCAGGTTCCTTCTCATAGCCCTACTATCCAGGACTTCATTTCGATGTAACCCTTTGACCCATGTTCCTTCTCATAGCCCTACTATCTAGGCTTTCATTTCGAAGTAACCCTACGACACAGGTTCCTTCTCATAGCCCTACGTTCCAGGCTTTCATTTCGAAGTAACCCTATGACCCAGGTTCCTTCTCATAGCCTTACTATAAAGGCTTTCATTTCGAAGTAACCCTACAACCCAGGTTCCTTCTCATAGCCCTACTATTCAGGGTTTCATTTCGAAATAACCCTACGACCCAGGTTCCTTCTTATAGCACTACTATCCAGGCTTTCATTTCAAAGTAACCCTACGACCCAGGTTCCTTCTCATAGCCCTACTATCCAGGCTTTCATTTTGATGTAACCCTACGACCCAGGTTCCTTCTCATAGCCCTACTATCTAGGTCTTCATTTCGAAGTAACCCTATGACTCAGGTTCCTCCTCGTAGCCCTACTATCCAGGCTTTCATTTCGAAGTAACCCTACGACCCAGGTTCCTTCTCATAGCCCTACTATCCAGGATTTCATTTCAATGTAACCCTATGACCCAGGTTCCTTCTCATAGCCCTACTATCCAGGCTTTCGTTTCGAAGTAACCCTACGACCCAGGTTCCTTCTCATAGCCCTACCATCCAGGGTTTCATTTCGAAGTAACCCTATGACCCAGGTTCCTTCTCATAGCCCTACTATTCGAGCTTTCATTTCGAAGTAATCCTACAACCCAGGTTCCTTCTCATACCCCTACTATCCAGACTTTCATTTCGAAGTAATCCTACGACCCATGTTCCTTCTCATAGCCCTACTATCTAGGCTTTCATTTCGAAGTAACCCTACGACCCAGGTTCCTTCTCATAACCCTACTATCCAGGCTTTCATTTCGAAGTAACCCTTCGACCCAGGTTCCTTCTCATTGCCCTACTATCCGGGATTTCATTTTGATGTATCCCTATGACCCAGGTTCCTTCTTATAGCCCTACTATCTAGGATTTCATTTCGAAGTAACTGTACGACCCAGGTTCCTTCTCATAGCCCTACTATCTAGGGTTTCATTTCGAAGTAACCCTACGACCCAGGTTCCTTCTCATAGCCTTACTATCCAGGCTTTCATTTCAAAGTAACCCTACGACACAGGTTCCTTCTCATAGCCTTACTATCCAGGCTTTCATTTCGAAGTAACCCTATGACCCAGGTTCCTTCTTATAGTCCTACTATCCGGGTTCTTCCCCACAAGCCCTACTATCCATGCTTTCATTTCGAAGTAACCCTACGACCCAGGTTCCTTCTCATAGCCCTACTATCCAGGTTTTCATTTCGAAGTAACCCTACGACCCAGGTTCCTTCTCATAGCCCTACTATCCAGGTTTTCATTTCGAAGTAACCCTACGACCCAGGTTCCTTCTCATAGCCCTACTATCCAGGATTTCAATTCGAAGTAACCCTACGACCCAGGTTCCTTCTCATAGCCCTACTATCAAGGCTTATATTTCGATGTAATACTACGACCCAGGTTCCTTCTCATAGCCCTACTATCCAAGCTTTCATTTCTAAGTAACCCTACAACCCAGGTTCCTTCTCATAGCCCTACTATCCAGGCTTTCATTTCGAAGTAACCCTACGACCTAGGTTCCTCCTCATAGCCCTACTATCCGGGCTTTCATTTCGAAGTAACCCTATGACCCAGGTTCCTTCTCATAGTCCTACTATCCAGGCTTTAATTTCAAAGTAACCTAATGACCCAGGTTCCTTCTCATAGCCCTACGTTCCAGGCTTTCATTTCGAAGTAACCCTACAACCCAGGTTCCTTCTCATAGCCCTACTATTCAGGGTTTCATTTCGAAATAACCCTACGACCCAGGTTCCTTCTTATAGCACTACTATCCAGGCTTTCATTTCAAAGTAACCCTACGACCCAGTTCCTTCTCATAGCCCTACTATCCAGGCTTTCATTTCGAAGTAACCCTACAACCCAGGTTCCTTCTCATAGCCCTACTATCTAGGTTTTCATTTCGAAGTAACCCTATGACTCAGGTTCCTCCTCGTAGCCCTACTATCCAGGCTTTCATTTCGAAGTAACCCTACGCCCCAAGTTCCTTCTCATAGCCCTACTATCCAGGCTTTCATTTCGATGTAACCCTATGACCCAGGTTCCTTCTCATAGCCCTACTATCCAGGCTTTCATTTCGAAGTAACCCTACGACCAAGGTTCCTTCTCATAGCCCTACCATCCAGGGTTTCATTTTGAAGCAACCCTACGACCCAGGTTCCTTCTCATAGCCCTACTATTCGGGCTTTCATTTCGAAGTAATCCTACAACACAGGTTCCTTCTCATAGCCCTACTATCCAGACTTTCATTTCGAAGTAATCCTACGACCCATGTTCCTTCTCATAGCCCTACTATCCGGGCTTTCATTTCGAAGTTACCTTACGACCCAAGTTTCTTCTCATAGCCCTACTATCCAGAGTTTCATTTCGAAGTTATCCTCTGACCCTGGTTCCTTCTCATAGACCTACTATCCAGGCTTTCATTTCGAAGTAACCCTATGACCCAGGTTCCTTCTCATCGCCCTTCAATCCAGGCTTTCATTTCAAAGTAACCCTATGACCCAGGTTCCTTTGCATAGCCCTACGTTCCAGGCTTTCATTTCGAAGTAACCATATGACCCAGGTTCCTTCTCATTGACCTACTATCTAGGCATTCATTTCGAAGTAACCCTATGACCAAGGTTCCTTCTCATAGCCCTACTATTCAGGGTTTCATTTCGAAGTAACCCTACGACCCAGGTTCCTTTTCATAGCCTTACTATCTAGGCTTTCATTTCAAAGTAACCCTATGACCCAGGTTCCTTCTCATAGCCCTACTATCCAGGCTTTCATTTCGAAGTAACCATATGACCAAGGTTCCTTCTTATAGCCCTACTATCCGGGTTCCTCCCCACAAGCCCTACTATCCAGGCATTCATTTCGAAGTAACCCTACGACCCAGGTTCCTTCTCATAGCCCTACTATCCAGGCTTTCATTTCTAAGTAACCCTACGACCCAGGTTCCGTCTCAAAGCCCTACTATCCAGGATTTCATTTCGATGTAACCCTAGGACCCAGGTTCATTCTCATAGCCCTACTATCTATGCTTTAATTTCGAAGTAACCTTAGACCGAAGTTCCTTCTCATAGCCCTACTATCAAGGCTTATATTTCGATGTAACCCTACGACCCAGGTTCCTTCTCATAGCGCTACTATCCAAGCTTTCATTTCTAAGTAACCCTACAACATAGGTTCCTTCTCATAGCCCTACTATCCAGGCTTTCATTTCGAAGTAACCCTACGACCCAGGTTCCTTCAAATAGCCCTACTATTCGGGCTTTCATTTCGAAGTAACCCTACGACCCAGGTTCCTTCTCATAGCCCTACTATCCAGGTTTTCATTTCTAAGTAACCCTGCGACCCAGGTTCCGTCTCATAGCCCTACTATCCAGGATTTCATTTCGATGTAACCCTAGGACCCAGGTTCATTCTCATAGCCCTACTATCTAGGCTTTAATTTCGAAGTAACCCTAGACCGAAGTTCCTTCTCATAGCCCTACTATCAAGGCTTATATTTCGATGTAACCCTACGACCCAGGTTCCTTCTCATAGCGCTACTATCCAAGCTTTCATTTCTAAGTAACCCTACAACACAGGTTCCTTCTCATAGCCCTACTATCCAGGCTTTCATTTCGAAGTAACCCTACGACCCAGGTTCCTTCACATAGCCCTACTATCCGGGCTTTCATTTCGAAGTAACCCTATGACCCAGGTTCCTTCTCATAGCCCTATTATCCAGGCTTTCATTTCAAAGTAACCTAATGACCCAGGTTCCTTCTCATAGCCCTACGTTCCAGGCTACAATTTCGAAGTAACCCTACGACCCAGGTTCCTTCTCATAGCCCTACTATCCAGGCTTTCATTTCGATGTAACCCTATGACCCAGGTTCCTTATCATAGCCCTACTATCCAGGCTTTCATTTCAAAGTAACCCTACGACCCAGGTTCCTTCTCATAGCCCTACCATCCAGGCTTTCATTTCGAAGTAACCCTACGACCCGAGTTCCATCTCATAGCCCTACTATCCGGGCTTTCATTTCGAAGTAATCCTACAACCCAGGTTCCTTCTCATAGCCCTACTATCCAGACTTTCATATCGAAGTAATCCTACGACCCATGTTCCTTCTCATAGCCCTACTATCTAGGCTTTCATTTTGAAGTAACCCTACGACCCAGCTTCCTTCTCATAACCATACTATCCAGGCTTTCATTTCGAAGTAACCCTACGATCTAGGTTCCTTCTCATAGCCCTACTATCTAGGCTTTCATTTTGAAGTAACCCTACGACCTAGGTTCCTTCTCATAGCCCTACTATCCAGGCTTTCATTTCGAAGTAACCGTATGACCCAGGTTCCTTCTCAAAGCCCTACTATCAAGTATTTCATTTCGAAGTAACCCTATGACCCAGGTTCCTTCTTATAGCCCTACTATCCAGGCTTTCATTTCGAAGTAACCCTACGACCCAGGTTCCGTCTCATAGCCCTACTATCCAGGCTTTCATTTCGAAGTAACCCTAGGACCCAGGTTCTTTCTCATAGCCCTACTATCTAGGCTTTAATTTCGAAGTAACCCTAGACCCAAGTTCCTTCTCATAGCCCTACTATCAAGGCTTATATTTCGATGTAACCCTACGACCTAGGTTCCTTCTCATAGCGCTACTATCCAAGCTTCATTTCTAAGTAACCCTACAACCCAGGTTCCTTCTCATAGCCCTACTATCCAGGCTTTCATTTCGAAGTAACCCTATGACCCAGGTTCCTTCACATAGCCCTACTATCCGGGCTTTCATTTCGAAGTAACCCTATGACCCAGGTTCCTTCTCATAGCCCTACTATCCAAGCTTTCATTTCAAAGTAACCCAATGACCCAGGTTCCTTCTCATAGCCCTACGTTCCAGGTTTTCATTTCGAAGTAACCCTACGACCCAGGTTCCTTCTCATAGCCCTACTATCCAAGCTTTCATTTCGATGTAACCCTATGACCCAGGTTCCTTCTCATATCCCTACTATCCAGGCTTTCATTTCGAAGTAACCCTACGACCCAGGTTCCTTCTCATAGCCCTACCATCCAGGTTTCATTTCGAAGTAACCCTACGACCCGAGTTCCTTCTCATAGCCCTACTATCTGGGCTTTCATTTCGAAGTAATCCTACAACCCAGGTTCCTTCTCATAGCCCTACTATCCAGACTTTCATATCGAAGTAATCCTACGACCCATGTTCCTTCTCATAGCCCTACTATCTAGGCTTTCATTTTGAAGTAACCCTACGACCCAGCTTCCTTCTCATAACCATACTATCCAGGCTTTCATTTCAAAGTAACCCTACGATCTAGGTTCCTTCTCATAGCCCTACTATCTAGGCTTTCATTTTGAAGTAACCCTACGACCTAGGTTCCTTCTCATAGCCCTACTATCCAGGCTTTCATTTCGAAGTAACCGTATGACCCAAGTTCCTTCTCAAAGCCCTACTATCAAGTATTTCATTTCGAAGTAACCCTATGACCCAGGTTCCTTCTTATAGCCCTACTATCCAGGCTTTCATTTCGAAGTAACCCTCCGACCCAGGTTCCGTCTCATAGCCCTACTATCCAGGCTTTCATTTCGAAGTAACCCTAGGACCCAGGTTCTTTCTCATAGCCCAACTATCTAGGCTTTAATTTCGAAGTAACCCTAGACCCAAGTTCCTTCTCATAGCCCTACTATCAAGGCTTATATTTCGATGTAACCCTACGACCTAGGTTCCTTCTCATAGCGCTACTATCCAAGCTTTCATTTCTAAGTAACCCTACAACCCAGGTTCCTTCTCATAGCCCTACTATCCAGGCTTTCATTTCGAAGTAACCCTATCACCCAGGTTCCTTCACATAGCCCTACTATCCGAGCTTTCATTTCGAAGTAACCCTATGACCCAGGTTCCTTCTCATAGCCCTACTATCCAAGCTTTCATTTCAAAGTAACCCAATGACCCAGGTTCCTTCTCATAGCCCTACGTTCCAGGTTTTCATTTCGAAGTAACCCTACGACCCAGGTTCCTTCTCATAGCCCTACTATCCAAGCTTTCATTTCGATGTTACCCTATGACCCAGGTTCCTTCTCATATCCCTACTATCCAGGCTTTCATTTCGAAGTAACCCTACGACCCAGGTTCCTTCTCATAGCCCTACCATCCAGGTTTCATTTCGAAGTAACCCTACGACCCGAGTTCCTTCTCATAGCCCTACTATCCGGGCTTTCATTTCGAAGTAATCCTACAACCCAGGTTCCTTCTAATAGCCCTACTATCCAGACATTCATATCAAAGTAATCCTACGACCCATGTTCCTTCTCATAGCCCTACTTTCTAGGCTTTCATTTTGAAGTAACCCTACGACCCAGCTTCCTTCTCATAACCATACTATCCAGGCTTTCATTTCGAAGTAACCCTACGATCTAGGTTCCTTCTCATAGCCCTACTATCTAGGCTTTCATTTTGAAGTAACCCTACGACCTAGGTTCCTTCTCATAGCCCTACTATCCAGGCTTTCATTTCGAAGTATCCGTATGACCCAGGTTCCTTCTCATAGCCCTACTATGAAGTATTTCATTTTGAAGTAACCCTACGACCCAGGTTCCTTCTCATAGCCCTACTATCCAGGCTTTCATTTCTAAGTAACCCTACGACTCAGGTTCCTTCTCATAACCCTACTATCCGGGCTTTCATTTCGAAGTTACCTTACGACCCAAGTTTCTTCTCATAGCCCTACTATCCAGAGTTTCATTTCGAAGTTATCCTCTGACCCTGGTTCCTTCTCATAGACCTACTATCCAGGCTTTCATTTTGAAGTAACCCTATGACCCAGGTTCCTTCTCATAGCCCTACGTTCCAGGCTTTCATTTCGAAGTAACCATATGACCCAGGTTCCTTCTCATTGACCTACTATCTAGGCTTTCATTTCGAAGTAACCCTATGACCAAGGTTCCTTCTCATAGCCCTACTATTTAGGGTTTCATTTCGAAGTAACCCTACGACCCCGGTTCCTTCTCATAGCCTTACTATCCAGGCTTTCATTTCAAAGTAACCCTATGACCCAGGTTCCTTCTCATAGCCCTACTATCCAGGCTTTCATTTCGAAGTAACCATATGACCCAGGTTCCTTCTTATAGCCCTACTATCCGGGTTCCTCCCTGCAAGCCCTACTATCCAGGCTTTCATTTCGAAGTAACCCTACGACCCAGGTTCCTTCTCATAGCCCTACTATCCAGGTTTTCCTTTCGAAGTAACCCTACGACCCAGGTTCCTTCTCATAGCCCTATTATCCAGGCTTTCATTTCTAAGTAACCCTACGACCCAGGTTCCGTCTCATAGCCATACTATCCAGGATTTCATTTCGATGTAACCCTTGGACCCAGGTTCATTCTCATAGCCCTACTATCTAGGCTTTAATTTCAAAGTAACCCTAGACCGAAGTTCCTTCTCATAGCCCTACTATCAAGGCTTATATTTCGATGTAACCCTATGACCCAGGTTCCTTCTCATAGCGCTACTATCCAAGCTTTCATTTCTAAGTAACCCTACAACACAGGTTCCTTCTCATAGCCCTATTATCCAGGCTTTCATTTCGAAGTAACCCTACAACCCAGGTTCCTTCACATAGCCCTACTATCCGGGCTTTCATTTCGAAGTTACCCTATGACCCAGGTTCCTTCTCATAGCCCTATTATCCAGGCTTTCATTTCAAAGTAACCCAATGACCCAGGTTCCTTCTCATAGCCCTATGTTCCAGGCTTTCATTTTGAAGTAACCCTACGACCCAGGTTTCTTCTCATAGCCCTACTATCAAGGCTTTCATTTCGATGTAACCCTATGACCCAGGTTCCTTCTCATAGCCCTACTATCCAGACTTTCATATCGAAATAATCCTACGACCCATGTTCCTTATCATAGCCCTACTATCTAGGCTTTCATTTTGAAGTAACCCTACGACCCAGCTTCCTTCTCATAACCATACTATCCAGGCTTTCATTTCGAGGTAACCCTCCAATCTAGGTTCCTTCTCATAGCCCTACTATCTAGGCTTTCATTTTGAAGTAACCCTACGACCTAGGTTCCTTCTCATAGCCCTACTATCCAGGCTTTCATTTCGAAGTAACCGTATGACCCAGGTTCCTTCTCATAGCCCTACTATCAAGTATTTCATTTCGAAGTAACCCTACGACCCAGGTTCCTTCTCATAGCCCTACTATCCAGGCTTTCATTTCGAAGTAACCCTACGACCCAGGTTCCGTCTCATAGCCCTACTATCCAGGCTTTCATTTCGAAGTAACCCTAGGACCCAGGTTCTTTCTCATAGCCCTACTATCTAGGCTTTAATTTCGAAATAACCCTAGACCCAAGTTCCTTCTCATAGCCCTACTATCAAGGCTTATATTTCGATGTAACCCTACGACCTAGGTTCCTTCTCATAGCGCTACTATCCAAGCTTTCATTTCTAAGTAACCCTACAACCCAAGTTCCTTCTCATAGCCCTACTATCCAGGCTTTCATGTCGAAGTAACCCTATGACCCAGGTTCCTTCACATAGCCCTACTATCCGGGTTTTCATTTCGAAGTAACCCTACGACCCAGGTTCCTTCTCATAGCCCTACTATCCAGGCTTTCATTTCAAAGTAACCCAATGACCCAGGTTCCTTCTCATAGCCCTACGTTCCATGTTTTCATTTCGAAGTAACCCTACGACCCAGGTTCCTTCTCATAGTCCTACTATCCAAGCTTTCATTTCTATGTAACCCTATGACCCAGGTTCCTTCTCATAGCCCTACTATCCAGGCTTTAATTTCGAAGTAACCCTACGACCCAGGTTCCTTCTCATAGCCCTACCATCCAGGTTTCATTTCGAAGTAACCCTACGACCCGAGTTCCTTCTCATAGCCCTACTATCCAGGCTTTCATTTCGAAGTAATCCTACAACCGAGGTTCCTTCTCATAGCCCTACTATCCAGACTTTCATATCAAAGTAATCCTACGACCCATGTTCCTTCTCATAGCCCTACTATTTAGGCTTTCATTTTGAAGTAACCCTACGACCCAGCTTCCTTCTCATAACCATACTATCCAGGCTTTCATTTCAAAGTAACCCTACGATCTAGGTTCCTTCTCATAGCCCTACTATCTAGGCTTTCATTTTGAAGTAACCCTACGACCTAGGTTCCTTCTCATAGCCCTACTATCCAGGCTTTCATTTCGAAGTAACCGTATGACGCAGGTTCCTTCTCATAGCCCTACTATCAAGTATTTCATTTCGAAGTAACCCTACGACCCAAGTTCCTTCTCATAGCCCTACTATCCAGGCTTTCATTTCTAAGTAACCCTACGACCCAGGTTCCGTCTCATAGCCCTACTATCCAGGATTTCATTTCGATGTAACCCTAGGACCCAGGTTCATTCTCATAGCCCTACTATCTAGGCTTTAATTTCGAAGTAACCCTAGACCGAAGTTCCTTCTCATAGCCCTACTATCAAGGCTTATATTTCGATGTAACCCTACGATCCAGGTTCCTTCTCATAGCGCTACTATCCAAGCTTTCATTTCTAAGTAACCCTACAACACAGGTTCCTTCTCAAAGCCCTACTATCCAGGCTTTCATTTCGAAGTAACCCTACGACCCAGGTTCCTTCACATAGCCCTACTATCCGGGCTTTCATTTCGAAGTAACCGTATGACCCAGGTTCCTTCTCATAGCCCTATTATCCAGGCTTTCATTTCAAAGTAACCCAATGACCCAGGTTCCTTCTCATAGCCCTACATTCCAGGCTTTCATTTCGAAGTAACCCTACGACCCAGGTTCCTTCTCATAGCCCCTCTATCCAGGCTTTCATTTCGATGTAACCCTATGACCCAGGTTCCTTCTCATAGCCCTACTATCCAGGCTTTCATTTCGAAGTAACCCTACGACCCAGGTTCCTTCTCATAGCCCTACCATCCAGGCTTTCATTTCGAAGTAACCCTACGACCCGAGTTCCTTCTCATAGCCCTACTATCCGGGCTTTCATTTTGAAGTAATCCTACATCCCAGGTTCCTTCTCATAGCCCTACTATCCAGACTTTCATATCGAAGTAATCCTACGACCCATGTTCCTTCTCATAGCCCTACTATCTAGGCTTTCATTTTGAAGTAACCCTACGACCCAGCTTCCTTCTCATAACCATACTATCCAGGCTTTCATTTCGAAGTAACCCTACGATCTAGGTTCCTTCTCATAGCCCTACTATCTAGGCTTTCATTTTGAAGTAACCCTACGACCTAGGTTCCTTCTCATAGCCCTACTATCCAGGCTTTCATTTCGAAGTAAACGTATGACCCAGGTTCCTTCTCATAGCCCTACTATCAAGTATTTCATTTCGAAGTAACCCTATGACCCAGGTTCCTTCTCATAGCCCTACTATCTAGGCTTTCATTTCGAAGTAACCCTACGACCCAGGTTCCGTCTCATAGCCCTACTATCCAGGCTTTCATTTCGAAGTAACCCTATGACCCAGGTTCTTTCTCATAGCCCTACTATCTAGGATTTAATTTCGAAGTAACCCTAGACCCAAGTTCCTTCTCATAGCCCTACTATCAAGGCTTATATTTCGATGTAACCCTACGACCTAGGTTCCTTCTCATAGCGCTACTATCCAAGCTTTCATTTCTATGTAACCCTACAACCCAGGTTCCTTCTCATAGCCCTACTATCCAGGCTTTCATTTCGAAGTAACCCTATGACCCAGGTTCCTTCACATAGCCCTACTATCCAGGCTTTCATTTCGAAGTAACCCTATGACCTAGGTTCCTTCTGATAGCCCTACTATCCAGGCTTTCATTTCAAAGTAACCCAATGACCCAGGTTCCTTCTCATAGCCCTACGTTCCAGGTTTTCATTTCGAAGTAACCCTACGACCCAGGTTCCTTCTCATAGCCCTACTATCCAAGCTTTCATTTCGATGTAACCCTATGACCCAGGTTCCTTCTCATAGCCCTACTATCCAGGCTTTCATTTCGAAGTAACCCTACGACCCAGGTTCCTTCTCATAGCCCTACCATCCAGGCTTTCATTTCGAAGTAACCCTACGACCCGAGTTCCTTCTCATAGCCCTACTATCCGGGCTTTCATTTCGAAGTAATCCTACAACCCAGGTTCCTTCTCATAGCCCTACTATCCAAACTTTCATATCGAAGTAATCCTACGACCCATGTTCCTTCTCATAGCCCTACTATCTAGGCTTTCATTTTGAAGTAACCCTATGACCCAGCTTCCTTCTCATAACCATACTATCAAGGCTTTCATTTCGAAGTAACCCTACGATCTAGGTTCCTTCTCATAGCCCTACTATCTAGGTTTTCATTTTGAAGTAACCCTACGACCTAGGTTCCTTCTCATAGCCCTACTATCCAGGCTTTCATTTCGAAGTAACCGTATGACCCAGGTTCCTTCTCATAGCCCTACTATCAAGTATTTCATTTCGAAGTAACCCTACGACCCAGGTTCCTTCTTATAGCCCTACTATCCAGGCTTTCATTTCGAAGTAACCCTACGACCCAGGTTCCGTCTCATAGCCATACTATCCAGGCTTTCATTTCGAAGTAACCCTAGGACCCAGGTTCTTTCTCATAGCCCTACTATCTAGGCTTTAATTTCGAAGTAACCCTAGACCCAAGTTCCTTCTCATAGCCCTACTATCAAGGCTTATATTTCGATGTAACCCTACGACCCAGGTTCCTTCTCATAGCGCTACTATCCAAGCTTTCATTTCTAAGTAACCCTACAACCCAGGTTCCTTCTCATAGCCCTACTATCCAGGCTTTCATTTCGAAGTAACCCTATGACCCAGGTTCCTTCACATAGCCCTACTATCCGGGCTTTCATTTCGAAGTAACCCTATGACCCAGGTTACTTCTCATAGCCCTACTATCCAGGCTTTCATTTCAAAGTAACCCAATGACCCAGGTTCCTTCTCATAGCCCTACGTTCCAGGTTTTCATTTCGAAGTAACCCCACGAGCCAAGTTCCTTCTCATAGCCCTACTATCCAAGCTTTCATTTCGATGTAACCCTATGACCCAGGTTCCTTCTCATAGCCCTACTATCCAGGCTTTCATTTCGAAGTAACCCTATGACCCAGGTTCCTTCTCATAGCCCTACCATCCAGCCTTTCATTTCGATGTAACCTTACGACCCAAGTTCCTTCTCATAGCCCTACTATCCGGGCTTTCATTTCGAAGTAATCCTACAACCCAGGTTCCTTCTCATAGCCCTACTATCTAGGCTTTCATTTTGAAGTAACCCTACGACCCAGGTTACTTCTCATAACCATACTATCCAGGCTTTCATTTCGAAGTAACCCTATGATCTTGGTTCCTTCTCATAGCCCTACTATATAGGCTTTCATTTTGAAGTAACCCTACGATCTAGGTTCCTTCTCATAGCCCTACTATCCAGGCTTTCATTTCGAAGTAACCGTATGACCCAGGTTCCTTCTCATAGCCCAACTATCAAGTATTTCATTTCGAAGTAACCCTACGACCCAGTTTCCTTCTCATAGCCCTACTATCCAGGCTTTCATTTCGAAGTAACCCTACGACCCAGGTTCCTTCTCATATCCCTACTATCCCGACTTTCATTTCAAAGTATCCCTACGACCCAAGTTCCTTCTTATAACCCTACTATCCAGGTTCCATCCCACAAGCCCTTCTATCTAAGCTTTCATTTCGAAGTAACCCTATGACCCAGATTCCTTCTCATAGCCCTATTATCCATGCTTTCATTTCGAAGTAACCCTACGACCCAGGTTCCTTCTCATAGCCCTACTATCTAGGTTTTAATTTCGAAGTAACCCTACGACCCAGGTTCCTTCTCATAGACCTACTATCCAGGCTTTCATTTCGAAGTGACCCTACGACCCAGGTTCCTTCTCATAGCCCTAATATCCGGGCTTCCATTTCGAAGTAATCCTACAACCCAGGTTCCTTCTCATAGCCCTACTATCCAGACTTTCATTTCGAAGTAATCCTACGACCCATGTTCCTTCTCATAACCCTACTATCTAGGCTTTAATTTCGAAGTAACCCTACGAACCAGGTTCCTTCTCATATCCCTATTATCCAGGCTTTCATTTCGAAGTAACCCTACGATCTAGGTTCCTTCTCATAGCCCTATTATCCAGGCTTTCATTTCAAAGTAACCCTATGACCCAGGTTCCTTCTCATAGCCCTACGTTCCAAGCTTTCATTTCGAAGTAACCCTATGACGCAGGTTCCTTATCATAGCCCTACTATCTAGGCATTCATTTCGAAGTAACCCTACGACCCAGGTTCCTTCTCATAGCCCTACTATCCAGACTTTCATTTTGAAGTAACCATACGACCAAGGTTCCTTCTCATTGACCTACTATCCTGGCTTTCATTTCGAAGTAACCCTACGACCCAGGTTCCTTCTTATAGCCCTACTATCTGGGTTCCTCCCCACAAGTCCTACTATCCAAACTTTCATTTCAAAGTAACCCTACGACCCAGGTTCCTTCTCATAGCCCTACTATCCAGGTTTTCATTTCGAAGTAACCCTACGACCCAGGTTCCTTCTCATAGCCCTACAATCCAGGCTTTCATTTCGAAGTAACCCTATGACCCAGGTTCCTTCTCATAGCCCTATTATCCAGGCTTTCATTTCGAAGTAACCCTACGACCCAGGTTCCTTCTCATAGCCCTACTATCCAGGCTTTCATTTCGATGTAACCCTACAACCCAGGTTCCTTCTCATAGCCCTATTATCCAGGATTTCATTTCGAAGTAACCCTATGACCCAGGTTCCTTCTCATAGCCCTAATATCCAGGATTTCATTTCTAAGTAACCCTACGACCCAGATTCCTTCTCATAGCCCTACTATCCAGGCTTTCATTTTGAAGTAACCCTACGATCCAGGTTCCTTCTCATAGCCCTACTATCTAGGATTTTATTTCGAAGTAACCCTACGACCCAGGTTCCTTCTCATAACCCTGCTATCCAGGCTTTCATTTCAAAGTAACCCTACGACCCAAGTTCCTTCTCATAGCCCTACTATCCTGGCTTTCATTTCGAGGTAACCCCAAGACCCAGGTTCCTTCTCATAGCCCTACTATCTAGGCTTTCATTTCGAAGTAACCCTACGAACCAGGTTCCTTCTCATAGCCCTACTATCCAGGCTTTCATTTCGAAGTAACCCTACGACCCAATTTCCTTCTCATAGCCCTGCTATCCAGGCTTTCATTTTGAAGTAACCTTACGACCCAGGTTCCTATTCATAGACCTACTATCCAGGATTTCATTTCGAAGTAACCCTACGACCCAGGTTCCTTCTCATAGCCCTACTATCCCGACTTTCATTTAAAAGCATCCCTATGACCCAAGTTCCTTCTTATAACCCTATTATCCGGGTTCCTTCCCACAAGCCCTTCTATCCAGGCTTTCATTTCAAAGTAACCCTACGACCCAGGTTCCTTCTCATAGCCTTACTATCCAGGCTTCATTTCGAAGTAACCCTACGACCCAGGTTCCTTCTCATATCCCTACTATCCAGGCCTTCATTTCGAAGTAACCCTACGACCCAGGTTCCTTCTCATAGCCCTACAATCCAGGCTTTCATTTCGAAGTAACCCTATGACCCAGGTTCCTTCTCATAGCCCTACTATCCAGGCTTTCATTTCGATGTAACCCTACAACCCAGGTTCCTTCTCATAGCCCTATTATCCAGGATTTCATTTCGAAGTAACCCTACGACCCAGGTTCCTTCTCATAGCCCTACTATCCAGGATTTCATTTCTAAGTAACCCTACGACCCAGATTCCTTCTCATAGCCCTACTATCCAGGCTTTCATTTCGAAGTAACCCTACGATCCAGGTTCCTTCTCATAGCCCTACTATCTAGGATTTTATTTCGAAGTAACCCTACGATCCAGGTTCCATCTCATAACCCTGCTATACAGGCTTTCATTTCGAAGTAACCCTACGACCCAGGTTCCTTCTCATAGCCCTACAATCCAGGCTTACATTTCGAAGTAACCCTATGACCCAGGTTCCTTCTCATAGCCGTATTATCCAGGCTTTCATTTCGAAGTAACCCTACGACCCAGGTTCCTTCTCATAGCCCTACAATCCAGGCTTTCATTTCGAAGTAACCCTATGACCCAGGTTCCTTCTCATAGCCCTATTATCCAGGATTTCATTTCGAAGTAACCCTACGACCCAGGTTCCTTCTCATAGCCCTACTATCCAGGATTTCATTTCTAAGTAACCCTACGACCCAGATTCATTCTCATAGCCCTACTATCCAGGATTTCATTTCGAAGTAACCCTACGATCCAGGTTCCTTCTCATAGCCCTACTATCTAGGATTTTATTTCGAAGTAACCCTACGACCCAGGTTCCTTCTCATAACCCTGCTATCCAGGCTTTCATTTCGAAGTAACCCTACGACCCAGGTTCCTTCTCATAGCCCTATTATCCTGGCTTTCATTTCGAAGTAATCCCAAGACCCAGGTTCCTTCTCATAGCCCTACTATCTAGGCTTTCATTTCGAAGTAACCCTATGAACCAGGTTCCTTCTCATAGCCCTACTATCCTGGCTTTCATTTCGAAGTAACCCTACGACCCAATTTCCTTCTCATAGCCCTGCTATCCAGGCTTTCATTTTGAAGTAACGTTACGACCCAGGTTCCTTTTCATAGACCTACTATCCAAGATTTCATTTCGAAGTAACCCTACGACCCACGTTCCTTCTCATAGCCCTACTATCCCGACTTTCATTTAAAAGCATCCCTATGACCCAAGTTCCTTCTTATAACCCTACTATCCGGGTTCCTTCCCACAAACCCTTCTATCCAGGCTTTCATTTCAAAGTAACCCTACGACCCACGTTCCTTCTCATAGCCCTACTATCCCGACTTTCATTTAAAAGCATCCCTATGACCCAAGTTCCTTCTTATAACCCTATTATCCGGGTTCCTTCCCACAAGCCCTTCTATCCAGGCTTTCATTTCAAAGTAACCCTACGACCCAGGTTCCTTCTCATAGCCTTACTATCCAGGCTTCATTTCGAAGTAACCCTACGACCCAGGTTCCTTCTCATATCCCTACTATCCAGGCCTTCATTTCGAAGTAACCCTACGACCCAGGTTCCTTCTCATAGCCCTACAATCCAGGCTTTCATTTCGAAGTAACCCTATGACCCAGGTTCCTTCTCATAGCCCTACTATCCAGGCTTTCATTTCGATGTAACCCTACAACCCAGGTTCCTTCTCATAGCCCTATTATCCAGGATTTCATTTCGAAGTAACCCTACGACCCAGGTTCCTTCTCATAGCCCTACTATCCAGGATTTCATTTCTAAGTAACCCTACGACCCAGATTCCTTCTCATATCCCTACTATCCAGGCTTTCATTTCGAAGTAACCCTACGATCCAGGTTCCTTCTCATAGCCCTACTATCTAGGATTTTATTTCGAAGTAACCCTACGATCCAGGTTCCATCTCATAACCCTGCTATACAGGCTTTCATTTCGAAGTAACCCTACGACCCAGGTTCCTTCTCATAGCCCTACAATCCAGGCTTACATTTCGAAGTAACCCTATGACCCAGGTTCCTTCTCATAGCCGTATTATCCAGGCTTTCATTTCGAAGTAACCCTACGACCCAGGTTCCTTCTCATAGCCCTACAATCCAGGCTTTCATTTCGAAGTAACCCTATGACCCAGGTTCCTTCTCATAGCCCTATTATCCAGGATTTCATTTCGAAGTAACCCTACGACCCAGGTTCCTTCTCATAGCCCTACTATCCAGGATTTCATTTCTAAGTAACCCTACGACCCAGATTCCTTCTCATAGCCCTACTATCCAGGATTTCATTTCGAAGTAACCCTACGATCCAGGTTCCTTCTCATAGCCCTACTATCTAGGATTTTATTTCGAAGTAACCCTACGACCCAGGTTCCTTCTCATAACCCTGCTATCCAGGCTTTCATTTCGAAGTAACCCTACGACCCAGGTTCCTTCTCATAGCCCTATTATCCTGGCTTTCATTTCGAAGTAATCCCAAGACCCAGGTTCCTTCTCATAGCCCTACTATCTAGGCTTTCATTTCGAAGTAACCCTATGAACCAGGTTCCTTCTCATAGCCCTACTATCCTGGCTTTCATTTCGAAGTAACCCTACGACCCAATTTCCTTCTCATAGCCCTGCTATCCAGGCTTTCATTTTGAAGTAACGTTACGACCCAGGTTCCTTTTCATAGACCTACTATCCAAGATTTCATTTCGAAGTAACCCTATGACCCACGTTCCTTCTCATAGCCCTACTATCCCGACTTTCATTTAAAAGCATCCCTATGACCCAAGTTCCTTCTTATAACCCTACTATCCGGGTTCCTTCCCACAAACCCTTCTATCCAGGCTTTCATTTCAAAGTAACCCTACGACCCAGGTTCCTTCTCATAGCCCTACTATCCAGGCTTCATTTCGAAGTAACCCTACGACCCATGTTCCTTCTCATAGCCCTACTATCCAGGCTTTCATTTCGAAGTAAGCATACGACCCAAGTTCCTTCTCATAAACCTACTATCCAGGCTTTCATTTCAAAGTAACCCTATGTCGCAAGTTCCTTCTCATAGCCCTACTATCCAGGCTTTCATTTCGAAGTAACCCTATGACCCAGGTTCCTTCTCATAGCCCTTATATCAAGGCTTTCATTTTGATGTAACCCTACGACCGAGGTTCCTTCTCATAGCCCTACTATCCAGGATTTCATTTCAAAGTAATCCTACGACCCAGGTTCCTTCTCATAGCCCTACTATTCATGATTTCATTTCGAATTAACCCTACGACTCAGGTTCCTTCTCATAGCCCTACTATCCGGGCTTTCATTTTGAAGTTACCTTACGACCCAACTTTCTTCTTATAGCCCTACTATCCAGACTTTCATTTCGAAGTTATCCTCTGACCCAGGTTCCTTCTCATAGCCCTACGTTCCAGGATTTCATTTCGAAGTAACCATATGACCCAGGTTCCTTCTCATTTCCCTACTATCTAGGCTTTCATATCGAAGTAACCCTATGACCCAGGTTACTTCTCATAGCCCTACATCCAGGCTATCATTTCAAAGTAACCCTACGACCCAGATTCCTTCTCATAGCCGTACTATCCAGGCTTTCATTTCGAAGTAACCCTACGACCCAGATTCCTTCTCATAGTCGTACTATCCAGGCTTTCATTTGGAAGTAACCCTACGACCCAGGTTCCTTCTCATAGCCCTACTATCCGGGCTATCATTTCGAAGTAACCCTATGACCCAGGTTCCTTCTCATAGCCCTACTATCCAGGCTTTCATTTCGTAGAAACCCTATGACCCAGGTTCCTTCTCATAGCCCTACGTTCCAGGCTTTCATTTCGAAGTAACCCTACAACCCAGGTTCCTTCTCATAGCCCTACTATTCAGGGTTTCATTTCGAAGTAACCCTATGACCTAGGTTCCTTCTCATAGCCCTATTATCCAGGCTTTCATTTCAAAGTAACCCTACGACCCAAGTTCCTTATCATAGCCCTACTATCCAGGCATTCATTTCGAAGTAACCCTACGACCCAGGTTCCTTCTTATAGCCCTACTATCCAGGTTCCTCCCTACAAGCCCTATTATCCAGGCTTTCATTTCGAAGTAACCCTACGACCTAGGTTCCTTCTCATAGCCCTACTATCCAGGCTTTCATTTCGAAGTAACCCTACGAACCAGGTTCCTTCTCATAGCCCTACTATCCAGGCTTTCATTTCGAAGTAACCCTACGACTCAGGTTCCTTCTCATAGCCCTACTATCCAGGCTTTCATTTCGAAGTAACCCTACGACCCAGGTTCCTTCTCATAGACCTACTATCCAGGCTTTCATTTCAAAGTAACCCTATGTCGCAAGTTCCTTCTCATAGCCCTACTATCCAGGCTTTCATTTCGAAGTAACCCTATGACCCAGGTTGCTTCTCATAGCCCTACTATCCAGGCTTTCATTTCGATGCAACCCTACGACCGAGGTTCCTTCTCATAGCCCTACCATCCAGGCTTTCATTTCAAAGTAACCCTACGACACAAGTTCCTTCTCATAGCCCTACTATCCAGGCTTTCATTTCGAAGTAAGCCTACGACTCAGGTTCCTTCTCATAGCCCTACTATCCGGGCTTTCATTTCGAAGTGACCTTAAGACCCAAGTTTCTTCTCATAGCCCTAGTACCCAGACTTTCATTTCGAAGTTATCCTCTTACCCAGGTTCCTTCTCATAGCCCTACGTTCCAGGATTTCATTTCGAAGTAACCATATGACCCAGGTTCCTTCTCATTTCGCTACTATCTAGGCTTTCATTTCGAAGTAACCCTATGACCCAGGTTCCTTCTCATAGCCCTACTATCCAGGCTTTCATTTCGAAGTAACCGTACGACCCAGGTTCCTTCTTATAGCCCTACTATCCAGGGTTTCATTTCGAAGTAACCCTATGACCCAGGTTCCTTCTCATAGCCCTACTATCCAGGCTTTCATTTCAAAGTAACCCTACGACCCAGGTTCCTTCTCATAGCCCTACTATCCAGGCTTTTATTTCGAAGTAACCCTATGACCTAGGTTCCTTCTTATAGCCCTACTATCCGGGTTCCTCCCTACAAGCCCTACTATCTAGGCTTTCATTTCGAAGTAACCCTACGACCCAGGTTCCTTCTCATAGCCTTACTATCCAGGTTTTCATTTCGAAGTAACCCTACGACCCAGGTTCCTCCTCATAGCCCTACTATCCAGGCTTTCATTTCGAAGTAACCCTACGACCCAGGTTCCTTCTCATAGCCATACTATCCAGGCTTTCATTTCGAGGTAACCCTAGGACCCAGGTTCCTTTTCATAGCCCTACTATCCAGGCTTTAATTTTGAAGTAACCCTAGACCCAGGTTTCTTCTCATAGCCCTCTATCAAGGCTTATATTTCGATGTAACCCTACGACCCAGGTTCCTTCTCATAGCCCTACTATCCAGGCTTTCATTTTGAAGTAACCCTACAACCCAGGTTCTTTCTAATAGCCCTACTATCCAGGCTTTCATTTCGCAGTAACCCTACGACCCAGGTTCCTTCTCATAGCCCTACTATCCGGGCTTTCATTTCGAATTAACCCTATGACCCAAGTTCCTTCTCATTGCCCTACGTTCCAGGATTTCATTTCGAAGTAACCCTATGACCCAGGTTCCTTCTCATAGCCCTACTATCAAGGCTTTCATTTCGAAGTAACCCTACAACCCAGGTTCCTTCTCATAGCCCTACTATTCAGGGTTTCATTTCGAAGTAACCCTATGACCCAGGTTCCTTCTCATAGCCCTATTATCCAGGCTTTCATTTCAAAGTAACCCTACGACCCAAGTTCCTTGTCATAGCCCTACTATCCAGGCTTTCATTTCGAAGTAACCCTACGACCCAGGTTCCTTCCTATAGCCCTACTATCCAGGTTCCTCACTACCAGCCCTATTATCCAGGCTTTCATTTCGAAGTAACCCTACGACCCAGGTTCCTTCTCATAGCCCTACTATCCAGGCTTTCATTTCGAAGTAACCCTACGAACCAGGTTCCTTCTCATAGCCCTACTATCCAGGCTTTCATTTCGAAGTAACCCTAAGACCCAGGTTCCTTCTCATAGCCCTACTATCAAGGCTTTCATTTCAAAGTCACCCTATGTCGCAAGTTCCTTCACATAGCCCTACTATCTAGGCATTCATTTCGAAGTAACCCTACGACCCAGGTTCCTTCTCATAGCCCTACTATCCAGGCTATCATTTTGAAGTAACCATATGACCAAGGTTCCTTCTCATTGACCTACTATCCTGGATTTCATTTCGAAGTAACCCTACGACCCAGGTTACTTCTTATAGCCCTACTATCTAGGTTCCTCCCCACAAGTCCTACTATCCATACTTTCATTTCAAAGTAACCCTACGACCCAAGTTCCTTATCATAGCCCTACTATCCAGGTTTTCATTTCGAAGTAACCCTACAACCCAGGTTCCTTCTCATAGCCCTACTATCCAGGCCTTCATTTCAAAGTAACCCTATGACCCAGGTTCCTTCACATAGCCCTACAATCCAGGCTTTCATTTCGAAGTAACCCTATGACCCAGGTTCCTTCTCATAGCCCTATTATCCAGACTTTCATTTCGAAGTAACCCTACGACCCAGGTTCCTTCTCATAGCCCTACTATCCAGGCTTTCATTTCGAAGTAACCCTACGACCCAGGTTCCTTCTCGTAGCCCTACTATCCAGGCCTTCATTTCGAAGTAACCCTACGACCCAGGTTCCTTCTCATAGCCCTACTATCCAGGCCTTCATTTCGAAGTAACCCTATGACCCAGGTTCCTTCTCATAGCCCTACAATCCAAGATTTCATTTCGAAGTAACCCTATGACCCAGGTTCCTTCTCATAGCCCTATTATCCTGGCTTTCATTTCGAAGTAACCCTACGACCCAGGTTCCTTCTCATAGCCCTACTATCCAGGCTTTCATTTTGAAGTAACCCTACGACCCAGGTTCCTTCTCATAGACCTACTATCCGGGCTTTCATTTCGAAGTAACCTTATGACCTAGGTTCCTTCTCATAGCCCTACTATCCAGGCTTTCATTTCAAAGTAACCCAATGACCCAGGTTCCTTCTCATAGCCCTACGTTCTAGGATTTCATTTCGAAGTAACCCTATGACTCAGGTTCCTTCTCATAGCCCTACTATCAAGGCTTTCATTTCGAAGTAACCCTACAACCCAGGTTCCTTCTCATAGCCCTACTATTCAGGGTTTCATTTCGAAGTAACCCTATGACCCAGGTTCCTTCTCATAGCCCTATTATCCAGGCTTTCATTTCAAAGTAACCCTACGACCCAAGTTCCTTGTCATAACCCTACTATCCAGGCTTTCATTTCGAAGTAACCCTACGACCCAGGTTCCTTCTTATAGCCCTACTATCCAGGTTCCTCACTACAAGCCCTATTATCCAGGCTTTCATTTCGAAGTAACCCTACGACCCAAGTTCCTTCTCATAGCCCTACTATCCAGGCTTTCATTTCGAAGTAACCTTACGAACCAGGTTCCTTCTCATAGCCCTACTATCCAGGCTTTCATTTTGAAGTAACCCTACGACCCAGGTTCCTTCTCATAGCCCTACTATCAAGGCTTTCATTTCAAAGTAACCCTATGTCGCAAGTTCCTTCTCATAGCCCTACTATCTAGGCATTCATTTCGAAGTAACCCTACGACCCAGGTTCCTTCTCATAGCCCTACTATCCAGGCTTTCATTTTGAAGTAACCATACGACCAAGGTTCCTTCTCATTGACCTACTATCCTGGCTTTCATTTCGAAGTAACCCTACGACCCAGGTTCCTTCTCATAGCCCTACTATCCGGGCTTTCATTTCGAAGTAACCCTATGACCCAGGTTCCTTCTCATAGCCCTACGTTCCAGGCTTTCATTTCGAAGTAACCCTATGACCCAGATTCCTTCTCATAGCCCTACTATCAAGGCTTTGATTTCGAAGTAACCCTACAACCCAGGTTCCTTCTCATAGCCCTACTATTCAGGGTTTCATTTCGAAGTAACCCTACGACCTAGGTTCGTTCTCATAGCCCTACTATCCAGGCTTTCATTTCGAAGTAACCCTACGAACCAGGTTCCTTCTCATAGCCCTGCTATCCAGGCTTTCATTTCGAAGTAACCCTTCGACCCAGGATCCTTCTCATAGCCCTACAATCCAGGCTTTCATTTCGAAGTAACCCTACGACCCAGGTTCCTTCTCATAGACCTACTATCCAGGATTTCATTTCAAAGTAACCCTATGTCGCAAGTTCCTTCTCATAGCCCAACTATTCAGGCTTTCATTTCGAAGTAACCCTATGACCCAGGTTCCTTCACATAGCCCTACTATCCAGGCTTTCATTTCGATGTAACCCTACGACCGAGTTTCCTTCTCATAGCCCGACTATCCAGGCTTTCATTTCAAAGTAACCCTACGACCCAGGTTCCTTCTCATAGCCCTACTATCCAGGCTTTCATTTCGAAGTAACCCTACGACTCAGGTTCCTTCTCATAACCCTACTATCTGGGCTTTCATTTCGAAGTAACCCTACGACCCAGGTTCCTTCTCATAGCCCTACTATCCAGGCTTTCATTTCGAAGTAACCCTACGACCCAGGTTCCTTCTCATAGCCCTACTATCCAGGCCTTCATTTCGAAGTAACCCTACGACCCAGGTTCCTTCTCATAGCCCTACTATCCAAGCCTTCATTTCGAAGTAACCCTATGACCCAGGTTCCTTCTCATAGCCCTACAATCCAGGATTTCATTTCGAAGTAACCCTATGACCCAGGTTCCTTCTCATAGCCCTATTATCCAGGCTTTCATTTCGAAGTAACCCTACGACCCAGGTTCCTTCTCATAGCCCTACTATCCATGCTTTCATTTCGAAGTAATCCTACGACCCAGGTTCCTTCTCATAGCCCTACTATCCGAGCTTTCATTTCGAAGTAACCCTATGACCCAGGTTCCTTCTCATAGCCCTACTATCCAGGCTTTCATTTCAAAGTAACCCAATTACCCAGGTTCCTTCTCATAGCCCTACGTTCCAGGATTTCATTTCGAAGTAACCCTACGACCCAGGTTCCTTCTCATTGCCCTACTATCAAGGCTTTCATTTCGAAGTAACCCTACAACCCAGGTTCCTTCTCATAGCCCTACTATTCAGGGTTTCATTTCGAAGTAACCCTATGACCCAGGTTCCTTCTCATAGCCCTACTATCCAGGATTTCATTTCTAAGTAACCCTACGACCCAGATTCCTTCTCATAGCCCTACTATCCAGGCTTTCATTTCGTAGTAACCCTACGATCCAGGTTCCTTCTCATAGCCCTACTATCTAGGATTTTATTTCGAAGTAACCCTACGACCCAGGTTCCTTCTCATAACCCTACTATCCTGGCTTTCATTTCGAAGTAACCCCAAGACCCAGGTTCCTTCTCATAGCCCTACTATCTAGGCTTTCATTTCGAAGTAACCCTACGAACCAGGTTCCTTCTCATAGCCCTACTATCCAGGCTTTCATTTCGAAGTAACCCTACGACCCAATTTCCTTCTCATAGCCCTGCTATCCAGGCTTTCATTTTGAAGTAACCTTACGACCCAGGTTCCTTTTCATAGACCTACTATCCAGGATTTCATTTCGAAGTAACCCTACGACCCATGTTCCTTCTCATAGCCCTACTATCCCGACTTTCATTTAAAAGCATCCCTATGACCCAAGTTCCTTCTTATAACCCTACTATCCGGGTTCCTTCCCACAAGCCCTTCTATCCAGGATTTTATTTCAAAGTAACCCTACGACCCAGGTTCCTTCTCATAGTCCTACTATCCAGGCTTCATTTCGAAGTAACCCTACGACCCATGTTACTTCTCATAGCCCTACTATCCAGGCTTTCATTTCGAAGTAACCATACGACCCAGGTTCTTTCTCATAGACCTACTATCCAGGCTTTCATTTCAAAGTAACCCTATGTCGCAAGTTCCTTCTCATAGCCCTACTATCTAGGCATTCATTTCGAAGTAACCCTACGACCCAGGTTCCTTCTCATAGCCCTACGATCCAGGCTTTAATTTTGAAGTAACCATACGACCAAGGTTCCTTCTCATTGACCTACTATCGTGGCTTTCATTTCGAAGTAACCCTACGACCCAGGTTCCTTCTTATAGCCCTACTATCTGGGTTCCTCCCCACAAGTCCTACTATCCAAACTTTCATTTCAAAGTAACCCTACGACCCAGGTTCCTTCTCATAGCCCTACTATCAAGGTTTTGATTTCAAAGTAACCCTACGACCCAGGTTCCTTCTCATAGCCCTACTATCCAGGCCTTCATTTCGAAGTAACCCTACGACCCAGGTTCCTTCTCATAAACCTACAATCCAGGCTTTCATTTCGACGTAACCCTACGACCCAGGTTCCTTCTCATAGCCCTAATATCCGGGCTTTCATTTCGAAGTAACCCTATGACCCAGGTTCCTTCTCATAGCCCTACTATCCAGGCTTTCATTTCAAAGTAACCCAATTACCCAGGTTCCTTCTCATAGCCCTACGTTCCAGGATTTCATTTCGAAGTAACCCTACGACCCAGGTTCCTTCTCATTGCCCTACTATCAAGGCTTTCATTTCGAAGTAACCCTACAACCCAGGTTCCTTCTCATAGCCCTACTATTCAGGGTTTCATTTCGAAGTAACCCTATGACCCAGGTTCCTTCTCATAGCCCTACTATCCAGGATTTCATTTCTAAGTAACCCTACGACCCAGATTCCTTCTCATAGCCCTACTATCCAGGCTTTCATTTCGTAGTAACCCTACGATCCAGGTTCCTTCTCATAGCCCTACTATCTAGGATTTTATTTCGAAGTAACCCTACGACCCAGGTTCCTTCTCATAACCCTACTATCCTGGCTTTCATTTCGAAGTAACCCTAAGACCCAGGTTCCTTCTCATAGCCCTACTATCTAGGCTTTCATTTCGAAGTAACCCTACGAACCAGGTTCCTTCTCATAGCCCTACTATCCAGGCTTTCATTTTGAAGTAACCCTACGACCCAATTTCCTTTTCATAGACCTATTATCCAGGCTTTCATTTTGAAGTAACCTTACGACCCAGGTTCCTTTTCATAGACCTACTATCCAGGATTTCATTTCGAAGTAACCCTACGACCCATGTTCCTTCTCATAGCCCTACTATCCCGACTTTCATTTAAAAGTAACCCTATGACCCAAGTTCCTTCTTATAACCCTACTATCCGAGTTCCTTCCCACAAGCCCTTATATCCAGGATTTTATTTCAAAGTAACCCTACGACCCAGGTTCCTTCTCATAGTCCTACTATCCAGGCTTCATTTCGAAGTAACCCTACGACCCATGTTACTTCTCATAGCCCTACTATCCAGGCTTTCATTTCGAAGTAACCATACGACCCAGGTTCTTTCTCATAGACTTACTATCCAGGCTTTCATTTCAAAGTAACCCTATGTCGCAAGTTCCTTCTCATAGCCCTACTATCTAGGCATTCATTTCGAAGTAACCCAACGACCCAGGTACCTTCTCATAGCCCTACGATCCAGGCTTTAATTTTGAAGTAACCATACGACCAAGGTTCCTTCTCATTGACCTACTAACGTGGCTTTCATTTCGAAGTAACCCTACGACCCAGGTTCCTTCTTATAGCCCTACTATCTGGGTTCCTCCCCACAAGTCCTACTATCCAAACTTTCATTTCAAAGTAACCCTACGACCCAGGTTCCTTCTCATAGCCCTACTATCCAGGTTTTGATTTCAAAGTAACCCTACGACCCAGGTTCCTTCTCATAGCCCTACTATCCAGGCCTTCATTTCGAAGTAACCCTACGACCCAGGTTCCTTCTCATAAACCTACAATCCAGGCTTTCATTTCGAAGTAACCCTACGACCCAGGTTCCTTCTCATAGCCCTAATATCCGGGCTTTCATTTCGAAGTAACCCTATGACCCAGGTTCCTTCTCATAGCCCTACTATCCAGGCTTTCATTTCAAAGTAACCCAATTACCCAGGTTCCTTCTCATAGCCCTACGTTCCAGGATTTCATTTCGAAGTAACCCTGCGACCCAGGTTCCTTCTCATTGCCCTACTATCAAGGCTTTCATTTCGAAGTAACCCTACAACCCAGGTTCCTTCTCATAGCCCTACTATTCAGGGTTTCATTTTGAAGTAACCCTATGACCCAGGTTCCTTCTCATAGCCCTACTATCCAGGATTTCATTTCTAAGTAACCCTACGACCCAGATTCCTTCTCATAGCCCTACTATCCAGGCTTTCATTTCGTAGTAACCCTACGATCCAGGTTCCTTCTCATAGCCCTACTATCTAGGATTTTATTTCGAAGTAACCCTACGACCCAGGTTCCTTCTCATAACCCTACTATCCTGGCTTTCATTTCGAAGTAACCCCAAGACCCAGGTTCCTTCTCATAGCCCTACTATCTAGGCTTTCATTTCGAAGTAACCCTACGAACCAGGTTCCTTCTCTTAGCTTTACTATCCAGGCTTTCATTTTGAAGTAACCCTACGACCCAATTTCCTTTTCATAGACCTATTATCCAGGCTTTCATTTCAAAGTAACCCTACGACCCAAGTTCCTTCTCATAGCCCTACTATCCAGGCTTCATTTCGAAGTAACCCTACGACCCATGTTACTTCTCATAGCCCTACTATCCAGGCTTTCATTTCGAAGTAACCATACGACCCAGGTTCCTTCTCATAGACCTACTATCCAGGCTTTCATTTCAAAGTAACCCTATGTCGCAAGTTCCTTCTCATAGCCCTACTATCCAGGCTTTCATTTCGAAGTAACCCTATGACCCAGGTTCCTTCTCTTAGCCCTAATATCAACGCTTTCATTTTGATGTAACCCTACGACCCAGGTTCCTTCTCATAGCCCTACTATCCAGGCCTTCATTTCGAAGTAACCCTACGACCCAGGTTCCTTCTCATAGCCCTACAATCCAGGCTTTCATTTCGAAGTAACCCTATGACCCAGGTTCCTTCTCATAGCCCTATTATCCAGGCTTTCATTTCGAAGTAACCCTACGACCCAGGTTCCTTCTCATAGCCCTACTATCCAGGCTTTCATTTCGATGTAACCCTACAACCCAGGTTCCTTCTCATAGCCCTACTATCCAGGATTTCATTTCGAAGTAACCCTACGACCCAGGTTCCTTCTCATAGCCCTACTATCCAGGATTTCATTTCTAAGTAACCCTACGACCCAGATTCCTTCTCATAGCCCTACTATCCAGGCTTTCATTTCGAAGTAACCCTACGATCCAGGTTCCTTCTCATAGCCCTACTATCTAGGATTTTATTTCGAAGTAACCCTACGACCCAGGTTCCTTCTCATAACCCTGCTATCCAGGCTTTCATTTCGAAGTAACCCTACGACCCAGGTTCCTTCTCATAGCCCTACTATCCTGGCTTTCATTTCGAAGTAACCCCAAGACCCAGGTTCCTTCTCATAGCCCTACTATCTAGGCTTTCATTTTGAAGTAACCCTACGAACCAGGTTCCTTCTCATAGCCCTACTATCCAGGCTTTCATTTCGAAGTAACACTACGACCCAATTTCCTTCTCATAGCCCTGCTATCCAGGCTTTCATTTTGAAGTAACCTTACGACCCAGGTTCCTTTTCATAGACCTATTATCCAGGCTTTCATTTCAAAGTAACCCTACGACCCAAGTTCCTTCTCATAGCCCTACTATCCAGGCTTCATTTCGAAGTAACCCTACGACCCATGTTACTTCTCATAGCCCTACTATCCAGGCTTTCATTTCGAAGTAACCATACGACCCAGGTTCCTTCTCATAGACCTACTATCCAGGCTTTCATTTCAAAGTAACCCTATGTCGCAAGTTCCTTCTCATAGCCCTACTATCCAGGCTTTCATTTCGAAGTAACCCTATGACCCAGGTTCCTTCTCTTAGCCCTAATATCAACCCTTTCATTTTGATGTAACCCTACGACCGAGGTTCCTTCTCATAGCCCTACTATCCAGGATTTCATTTCAAAGTAACCCTACGACCCAGGTTCCTTCTCATAGCCCTATTATTCAGGATTTCATTTCGAATTAACCCTACGACTCAGGTTCCTTCTCATAGCCCTACTATCCGGGCTTTCATTTTGAAGTTACCTTACGACCCAAGTTTCTTCTCATAGCCCTACTATCCAGACTTTCATTTCGAAGTTATCCTCTGACCCAGGTTCCTTCTCATAGCCCTACGTTCCAGGATTTCATTTCGAAGTAACCATATGACACAGGTTCCTTCTCATTTCCCTACTATCTAGGCTTTCATTTCGAAGTAACCCTATGACCCAGGTTCCTTCTCATAGCCCTACTATCCAGGCTTTCATTTCAAAGTAACCCTATGTCGCAAGTTCCTTCTCATAGCCCTACTATCCAGGCTTTCATTTCGAAGTAACCCTATGACCCAGGTTCCTTCTCATAGCCCTAATATCAACGCTTTCATTTTGATGTAACCCTACGACCGAGGTTCCTTCTCATAGCCCTACTATCCAGGATTTCATTTCAAAGTAACCCTACGACCCAGGTTCCTTCTCATAGCCCTACTATTCAGGATTTCATTTCGAATTAACCCTACGACTCAGGTTCCTTCTCATAGCCCTACTATCCGGGCTTTCATTTTGAAGTTACCTTACGACCCAAGTTTCTTCTCATAGCCCTACTATCCAGACTTTCATTTCGAAGTTATCCTCTGACCCAGGTTCCTTCTCATAGCCCTACGTTCCAGGATTTCATTTCGAAGTAACCATATGACACAGGTTCCTTCTCATTTCCCAACTATCTAGGCTTTCATTTCGAAGTAACCCTATGACCCAGGTTCCTTCTCATAGCCCTACTATCCAGGCTTTCATTTCGAAGTAACCGTACGACCCAGGTCCCTTCTCATAGCCCTACTATCCAGGGTTTCATTTCGAAGTAACCCTACGACTCAAGTTCCTTCTCATAGCCCTACATCCAGGCTATCATTTCAAAGTAACCCTATGACCCAGATTCCTTCTCATAGCCGTACTATCCAGGCTTTCATTTCGAAGTAACCCTATGACCCAGGTTCCTTCTTATAGCCCTACTATCCGGGTTCCTCCCCACAAGCCCTACTATCCAGGCTTTCTTTTGGAAGTAACCCTACGACCCAGGTTCCTTCTCATAGCCCTACTATCCGGGCTTTCATTTCGAAGTAACCCTATGACCCAAGTTCCTTCTCATAGCCCTACGTTCCAGGCTTTCATTTCGAAGTAACCCTATGACCCAGATTCCTTCTCATAGCCCTACTATCAAGGCTTTCATTTCGAAGTAACCCTACAACCCAGGTTCCTTCTCATAGCCCTACTATTCAGGGTTTCATTTCGAAGTAACCCTATGACCCAGGTTCCTTCTCATAGCCCTATTATCCAGGCTTTCATTTCAAAGTAACCCTATTACCCAAGTTCCTTATCATAGCCCTACTATCCAGGCATTCATTTCGAAGTAACCCTACGACCCAGGTTCCTTCTTATAGCCCTACTATCCAGGTTCCTCCCTACAAGCCCTACTATCCAGGCTTTCATTCCGAAGTAACCCTACGACCTAGGTTCCTTCTCATAGCCCTATTATCCAGGCTTTCATTTCGAAGTAACCCTACGAACCAGGTTCCTTCTCATAGCCCTACTATCTAGGCTTTCATTTCGAAGTAACCCTACGACCCAGGCTCCTTCTCATAGCCCTACTATCCAGGCTTTCATTTCGAAGTAACCCTACGACCCAGGTTCCTTCTCATAGACCTAATATCCATGCTTTCATTTCAAAGTAACCCTATGTCGCAAGTTCCTTCTCATAGCCCTACTATCCAGGCTTTCATTTCGAAGTAACCCTATGACCCAGGTTCCTTCTCATAACCCTACTATCCAGGCTTTCATTTCGATGTAACCCTACGACCGAGGTTCCTTCTCATAGCCCTACTATCCAGGCTTTCATTTCAAAGTAACCCTACGACCCAGGTTCCTTCTCATAGCCCTACTATCCAGGCTTTCATTTCGAAGTAACCCTACGACTCAGGTTCCTTCTCATAGCCCTACTATCCGGGCTTTCATTTCGAAGTGACCTTACGACCCAAGTTTCTTCTCATAGCCCTACTACCCAGACTTTCAATTCGAAGTTATCCTCTTACCCAGGTTCCTTCTCATAGCCCTACGTTCCACGATTTCATTTCGAAGTAACCATATGACCCAGGTTCCTTCTCATTTCCCTACTATCTAGGCGTTCATTTCGAAGTAACCCTATGACCCAGGTTCCTTCTCATAGCCCTACTATCCAGGCTTTCATTTCAAAGTAACCGTACGACCTAGGTTCCTTCTCATAGCCCTACTATCCAGGGTTTCATTTCGAAGTAACCCTATGACCCAGGTTCCTTCTCATAGCCCTACTATCAAGGCTTTCATTTCAAAGTAACCCTACGACCCAGGTTCCTTCTTATAGCCCTACTATCCAGGCTTTTATTTCGAAGTAACCCTATGACCTAGGTTCCTTCTTATAGCCCTACTATCCGGGGTCCTCCCCACAAGCCCTACTATCCAGGCTTTCATTTCGAAGTAACCCTACGACCCAAGTTCCTTCTCATAGCCCTACTATCCAGGTTTTCATTTCGAAGTAACCCTACGACCCAGGTTCCTTCTCATAGCCCTACTATCCAAGCTTTCATTTCGAAGTAACCCTACGACCCAAGTTCCTTCTCATAGCCCTACTATCCAGGCTTTCATTTCGAAGTAACCCTATGACCCAGGTTCCTTCTCTTAGCCCTAATATCAACGCTTTCATTTTGATGTAACCCTACGACCGAGGTTCCTTCTCATAGCCCTACTATCCAGGATTTCATTTCAAAGTAACCCTACGACCCAGGTTCCTTCTCATAGCCCTATTATTCAGGATTTCATTTCGAATTAACCCTACGACTCAGGTTCCTTCTCATAGCCCTACTATCCGGGCTTTCATTTTGAAGTTACCTTACGACCCAAGTTTCTTCTCATAGCCCTACTATCCAGACTTTCATTTCGAAGTTATCCTCTGACCCAGGTTCCTTATCATAGCCCTACGTTCCAGGATTTCATTTCGAAGTAACCATATGACACAGGTTCCTTCTCATTTCCCTACTATCTAGGCTTTCATTTCGAAGTAACCCTATGACCCAGGTTCCTTCTCATAGCCCTACTATCCAGGCTTTCATTTCAAAGTAACCCTATGTCGCAAGTTCCTTCTCATAGCCCTACTATCCAGGCTTTCATTTCGAAGTAACCCTATGACCCAGGTTCCTTCTCATAGCCCTAATATCAACGCTTTCATTTTGATGTAACCCTACGACCGAGGTTCCTTCTCATAGCCCTACTATCCAGGATTTCATTTCAAAGTAACCCTACGACCCAGGTTCCTTCTCATAGCCCTACTATTCAGGATTTCATTTCGAATTAACCCTACGACTCAGGTTCCTTCTCATAGCCCTACTATCCGGGCTTTCATTTTGAAGTTACCTTACGACCCAAGTTTCCTCTCATAGCCCTACTATCCAGACTTTCATTTCGAAGTTATCCTCTGACCCAGGTTCCTTCTCATAGCCCTACGTTCCAGGATTTCATTTCGAAGTAACCATATGACACAGGTTCCTTCTCATTTCCCAACTATCTAGGCTTTCATTTCGAAGTAACCCTATGACCCAGGTTCCTTCTCATAGCCCTACTATCCAGGCTTTCATTTCGAAGTAACCGTACGACCCAGGTCCCTTCTCATAGCCCTACTATCCAGGCTTTCATTTCGAAGTAACCCTACGACTCAAGTTCCTTCTCATAGCCCTACATCCAGGCTATCATTTCAAAGTAACCCTATGACCCAGATTCCTTCTCATAGCCGTACTATCCAGGCTTTCATTTCGAAGTAACCCTATGACCCAGGTTCCTTCTTATAGCCCTACTATCCGGGTTCCTCCCCACAAGCCCTACTATCCAGGCTTTCTTTTGGAAGTAACCCTACGACCCAGGTTCCTTCTCATAGCCCTACTATCCGGGCTTTCATTTCGAAGTAACCCTATGACCCAAGTTCCTTCTCATAGCCCTACGTTCCAGGCTTTCATTTCGAAGTAACCCTATGACCCAGATTCCTTCTCATAGCCCTACTATCAAGGCTTTCATTTCGAAGTAACCCTACAACCCAGGTTCCTTCTCATAGCCCTACTATTCAGGGTTTCATTTCGAAGTAACCCTATGACCCAGGTTCCTTCTCATAGCCCTATTATCCAAGCTTTCATTTCAAAGTAACCCTATTACCCAAGTTCCTTATCATAGCCCTACTATCCAGGCATTCATTTCGAAGTAACCCTACGACCCAGGTTCCTTCTTATAGCCCTACTATCCAGGTTCCTCCCTACAAGCCCTACTATCCAGGCTTTCATTCCGAAGTAACCCTACGACCTAGGTTCCTTCTCATAGCCCTATTATCCAGGCTTTCATTTCGAAGTAACCCTACGAACCAGGTTCCTTCTCATAGCCCTACTATCTAGGCTTTCATTTCGAAGTAACCCTACGACCCAGGCTCCTTCTCATAGCCCTACTATCCAGGCTTTCATTTCGAAGTAACCCTACGACCCAGGTTCCTTCTCATAGACCTACTATCCATGCTTTCATTTCAAAGTAACCCTATGTCGCAAGTTCCTTCTCATAGCCCTACTATCCAGGCTTTCATTTCGAAGTAACCCTATGACCCAGGTTCCTTCTCATAACCCTACTATCCAGGCTTTCATTTCGATGTAACCCTACGACCGAGGTTCCTTCTCATAGCCCTACTATCCAGGCTTTCATTTCAAAGTAACCCTACGACCCAGGTTCCTTCTCATAGCCCTACTATCCAGGCTTTCATTTCGAAGTAACCCTACGACTCAGGTTCCTTCTCATAGCCCTACTATCCGGGCTTTCATTTCGAAGTGACCTTACGACCCAAGTTTCTTCTCATAGCCCTACTACCCAGACTTTCAATTCGAAGTTATCCTCTTACCCAGGTTCCTTCTCATAGCCCTACGTTCCACGATTTCATTTCGAAGTAACCATATGACCCAGGTTCCTTCTCATTTCCCTACTATCTAGGCGTTCATTTCGAAGTAACCCTATGACCCAGGTTCCTTCTCATAGCCCTACTATCCAGGCTTTCATTTCAAAGTAACCGTACGACCTAGGTTCCTTCTCATAGCCCTACTATCCAGGGTTTCATTTCGAAGTAACCCTATGACCCAGGTTCCTTCTCATAGCCCTACTATCAAGGCTTTCATTTCAAAGTAACCCTACGACCCAGGTTCCTTCTTATAGCCCTACTATCCAGGCTTTTATTTCGAAGTAACCCTATGACCTAGGTTCCTTCTTATAGCCCTACTATCCGGGGTCCTCCCCACAAGCCCTACTATCCGGGTTCCTCCCCACAAGCCCTACTATCCAGGCTTTCTTTTGGAAGTAACCCTACGACCCAGGTTCCTTCTCATAGCCCTACTATCCGGGCTTTCATTTCGAAGTAACCCTATGACCCAAGTTCCTTCTCATAGCCCTACGTTCCAGGCTTTCATTTCGAAGTAACCCTATGACCCAGATTCCTTCTCATAGCCCTACTATCAAGGCTTTCATTTCGAAGTAACCCTACAACCCAGGTTCCTTCTCATAGCCCTACTATTCAGGGTTTCATTTCGAAGTAACCCTATGACCCAGGTTCCTTCTCATAGCCCTATTATCCAGGCTTTCATTTCAAAGTAACCCTATTACCCAAGTTCCTTATCATAGCCCTACTATCCAGGCATTCATTTCGAAGTAACCCTACGACCCAGGTTCCTTCTTATAGCCCTACTATCCAGGTTCCTCCCTACAAGCCCTACTATCCAGGCTTTCATTCCGAAGTAACCCTACGACCTAGGTTCCTTCTCATAGCCCTATTATCCAGGCTTTCATTTCGAAGTAACCCTACGAACCAGGTTCCTTCTCATAGCCCTACTATCTAGGCTTTCATTTCGAAGTAACCCTACGACCCAGGCTCCTTCTCATAGCCCTACTATCCAGGCTTTCATTTCGAAGTAACCCTACGACCCAGGTTCCTTCTCATAGACCTACTATCCATGCTTTCATTTCAAAGTAACCCTATGTCGCAAGTTCCTTCTCATAGCCCTACTATCCAGGCTTTCATTTCGAAGTAACCCTATGACCCAGGTTCCTTCTCATAACCCTACTATCCAGGCTTTCATTTCGATGTAACCCTACGACCGAGGTTCCTTCTCATAGCCCTACTATCCAGGCTTTCATTTCAAAGTAACCCTACGACCCAGGTTCCTTCTCATAGCCCTACTATCCAGGCTTTCATTTCGAAGTAACCCTACGACTCAGGTTCCTTCTCATAGCCCTACTATCCGGGCTTTCATTTCGAAGTGACCTTACGACCCAAGTTTCTTCTCATAGCCCTACTACCCAGACTTTCAATTCGAAGTTATCCTCTTACCCAGGTTCCTTCTCATAGCCCTACGTTCCACGATTTCATTTCGAAGTAACCATATGACCCAGGTTCCTTCTCATTTCCCTACTATCTAGGCGTTCATTTCGAAGTAACCCTATGACCCAGGTTCCTTCTCATAGCCCTACTATCCAGGCTTTCATTTCAAAGTAACCGTACGACCTAGGTTCCTTCTCATTGCCCTACTATCCAGGGTTTCATTTCGAAGTAACCCTATGACCCAGGTTCCTTCTCATAGCCCTACTATCAAGGCTTTCATTTCAAAGTAACCCTACGACCCAGGTTCCTTCTTATAGCCCTACTATCCAGGCTTTTATTTCGAAGTAACCCTATGACCTAGGTTCCTTCTTATAGCCCTACTATCCGGGGTCCTCCCCACAAGCCCTACTATCCAGGCTTTCATTTCGAAGTAACCCTACGACCCAAGTTCCTTCTCATAGCCCTACTATCTAGGTTTTCATTTCGAAGTAACCCTACGACCCAGGTTCCTTCTCATAGCCTTACTATCCAAGCTTTCATTTCGAAGTAACCCTACGACCCAAGTTCCTTCTCATAGCCCTACTATCCAGGCTTTCATTTCGAAGTAACCCTAGGACCCAGGTTCCTTTTCATAGCCCTACTATCCAGGCTTTAATTTTGAAGTAACCCTAGACCCAGGTTCCTTCTCATAGCCCTGCTATCCAGGCTTTCATTTTGAAGTAACCTTACGACCCAGGTTCCTTTTCATAGACCTACTATCCAGGATTTCATTTCGAAGTAACCCTACGACCCAGGTTCCTTCTCATAGACCTACTATCCCGACTTTCATTTAAAAGTATCCTTATGACCCAAGTTCCTACTTATAACCCTACTATCCGGGTTCCTTCCCACAAGCCCTTCTATCCAGGCTTTCATTTCAAAGTAACCCAACGACCCAGGTTCCTTCTCATAGCCCTACTATCCAGGCTTCATTTCGAAGTAACCCTACGACCCATGTTACTTCTCATATCCCTACTATTCAGGCTTTCATTTCGAACTAACCATATGACCCAGGTTCCTTCTCATAGACCTACTATCCAGGCTTTCATTTCAAAGTAACCCTATGTCGCAAGTTCCTTCTCATAGCCCTACTATCCAGGCTTTCATTTCGAAGTAACCCTATGACCCAGGTTCCTTCTCATAGCCCTAATATCAAGGCTTTCATTTTGATGTAACCCTACGACCGAGGTTCCTTCTCATAGCCCTACTATCCAGGATTTCATTTCAAAGTAACCCTACGACCCAGGTTCCTTCTCATAGCCCTACTATTCAAGATTTCATTTCGAAGTAACCCTACGACCCAAGTTCCTTCTCATAGCCCTACATCCAGGCTATAATTTCAAAGTAACCCTACGACCCAGATTCCTTCTCATAGCCGTACTATCCAGGCTTTCATTTCGAAGTAACCCTATGCCCCAGGTTCCTTCTTATAGCCCTACCATCCGGGTTCCTCCCCACAAACCCTACTATCCAGGCTTTCATTTGGAAGTAACCCTACGACCCAGGTTCCTTCTCATAGCCCTACTATCCAGGCTTTCATCTCGAAGTAACCCTATGACCCAGGTTCCTTCTGATAGCCCTACGTACCAGGCTTTCATTTCGAAGTAACCCTATGACCCAGATTCCTTCTCATAGCCCTACTATCAAGGCTTTCATTTCGAAGTAACCCTACAACCCAGGTTCCTTCTCATAGCCCTACTATTCAGGGTTTCATTTCGAAGTAACCCTATGACCCAGGTTCCTTCTCATAGCCCTATTATCCAGGCTTTCATTTCAAAGTAACCCTACGACCCAAGTTCCTTATCATAGCCCTACTATCCAGGCATTCATTTCGAAGTAACCCTACGACCCAGGTTCCTTCTTATAGCCCTACTATCCAGGTTCCTCCCTACAAGCCCTATTATCCAGGCTTTCATTTCGAAGTAACCCTACGACCTAGGTTCGTTCTCATAGCCCTACTATCCAGGCTTTCATTTTGAAGTAACCCTACGAACCAGGTTTCTTCTCATAGCCCTACTATCCGGGCTTTCATTTCGAAGTAACCCTACGACCCAGGCTCCTTCTCATAGCCCTACTATCCAGGCTTTCATTTCGAAGTAACCCTACGACCCAGATTCCTTCTCATAGACCTACTATCCAGGCTTTCATTTCAAGGTAACCCTATGTCGCAAGTTCCTTCTCATAGCCCTACTATTCAGGCTTTCATTTCGAAGTAACCCTTTGACCTAGGGTCCTTCTCATAGCCCTACTATCCAGGCTTTCATTTCGATGTAACCCTACGACCGAGGTTCCTTCTCATAGCCCTACTATCCAGGCTTTCATTTCAAAGTAACCCTACGACCCAGGTTCCTTCTCATGGCCCTACTATCCAGGCTTTCATTTCGAAGTAACCCTACGACTCAGGTTCCTTCTCATAGCCCTACTATCCGGGCTTTCATTTCGAAGTGACCTTACGACCCAAGTTTCTTCTCATAGCCCTACTACCCAGACTTTCATTTTGAAGTTATCCTCTTACCCAGGTTCCTTCTCATAGCCCTACGTTCCAGGATTTCATTTCGAAGTAACCATATGACCCAGGTTCCTTCTCATTTCCCTACTATCTTGGCTTTCATTTCGAAGTAACCCTATGACCCAGGTTCCTTCTCATAGCCCTACTATCCAGGCTTTCATTTCGAAGTAACCGTACGACCCAGGTTCCTTATCATAGCCCTACTATCCAGGGTTTCATTTCGAAGTAACCCTATGACCCAGGTTCCTTCTCATAGCCCTACTATCCAGGCTTTCATTTCAAAGTAACCCTACGACCCAGGTTCCTTCTCATAGCCCTACTATCCAGGCTTTTATTTCGAAGTAACCCTATGACCTAGGTTCCTTCTTATAGCCCTACTATCCGGGTTCCTCCCCACAAGCCCTACTATCCAGGTTTTCATTTCGAAGTAACCCTACGACCCAGGTTCCTTCTCATAGCCCTACTATCCAGGTTTTCATTTCGAACTAACCCTACGACCCAGGTTCCTTCTCATAGCCCTACTATCCAGGCTTTCATTTCGAAGTAACCCTACGACCCAGGTTCCTTCTCATAGCCCTACTATCCAGGCTTTCATTTCGAAGTAACCCTAGGACCCAGGTTCCTTTTCATAGCCCTACTATCCAGGCTTTAATTTTGAAGTAACCCTAGACCCAAGTTCCTTCTCATAGCCCTCTATCAAGGCTTATATTTCGATGTAACCCTACGACCTAGGTTCCTTCTCATAGCCCTACTATCCAGGCTTTCATTTCGAAGTAACCCTACAAACCAGATTCTTTCTCATAGCCCTACGTTCCAGGCTTTCATTTCGAAGTAACCCTATGACCCAGGTTCCTTCTCATAGCCCTACTATAAAGGTTTTCATTTCGAAGTAACCCTACGACCCAGGTTCCTTCTCATAGCCCTACTATCCAGGCTTTCATTTTGAAGTAACCCTACGACCCAGGTTCCTTCTCATAGCCCTACTATCCAGGCTTTCATTTCGATGTAACCCTACGACCGAGGTTCCTTCTCATAGCCCTACTATCCAGGCTTTCATTTCAAAGTAACCCTACGACCCAGGTTCCTTCTCATGGCCGTACTATCCAGGTTCCTCCCTACAAGCCCTATTATCCAGGCTTTCATTTCGAAGTAACCCTACGACCCAGGTTCCTTCTCATAGCCCTACTAACCAGGTTTTCATTTCAAAGTAACCGTACGACCCAGGTTCCTCTCATAGCCCTATTATCCAGGCTTTCATTTCGAAGAAACCCTACGACCCAGGTTCCTTCTCATAGCCCTACTATATAGGCTTTCATTTCGAAGTAACCCTATGACTCAGGTTCCTCCTCGTAGCCCTACTATCCAGGCTTTCATTTCGAAGTAACCCTACGACCCAGGTTCCTTCTCATAGCCCTACTATCCAGGCTTTCATTTCGATGTAACCCTATGACCCAGGTTCCTTCTCATAGCCCTACTATCCAGGCTTTCATTTCGAAGTAACCCTACGACCCAAGTTCCTTCTCATATCCCTACTATCCAGGCTTTCGTTTCGAAGTAACCCTACGACCCATGTTCCTTCTCATAGCCCTACTATCCAGGCTTTCATTTCGAAGTAAACCTACGATCCAGGTTCCTTCCCATAGCCCTACTATCCAGGCTTTCATTTAAAAGTAACCCTATGTCGCAAGTTTCTTCTCATAGCCCTACTATCCAGGCTTTCATTTCGAAGTAACCCTACGACCCAGGTTCCTTCTCATAGCCCTACTATCTAGGCTTTCATTTCGATGTAACCCTACGACCCAGGTTCCTTCTCATAGCCCTACTATCCAGGCTTTCATTTCAAAGTAACCCTACGACCCAGGTTCTTTCTCATAGCCCTACTATCCAGGCTTTCATTTCAATGTAACCCTACGACCCAGGTTCCTTCTCATAGCCCTACTATCCGGGCTTTCATTTCGAATTTACCTTACGACCCAAGTATCTTCTCATAGCCCTACTATCCAGACTTTCATTTCGAAGTTATCCTCTGACCCAGGTTCCTACTCATAGACCTACTATCCAGGCTTTCATTTCAAAGTAACCCTATGACCCAGGTTCCTTCTCATCGCCCTTATATCCAGGCTTTCATTTCAATATAACCCTATGACCCAGGTTCCTTCTCATAGCCCTACTATCCTGGCTTTCATTTCGAAGTAACCGTACGACCCAGTTTCCTTCTCATAGGCCTACTATCCAGGGTTTCATTTCGATGTAATCTTATGACCCAGGTTCCTTCTCATAGCCCTATTATCCAGGCTTTCATTTCAAAGTAACCCTACGACCCAGGTTCCTTCTCATAGCCCTACTATCCAGGCTTTCATTTCGAAGTAACCCTATGACCTAGGTTCCTTCTTATAGCCCTAATATCCGGGTTCCTCCCCACAAGCCCTACTATCCAGGCTTTCATTTCGAAGTAACCTTACGACCCAGGTTCCTTCTCATAGACCTACTATCCAGGTTTTCATTTCGAAGTAACCCTACGACCCAGGTTCCTTCTCAAGGCCCTACTATCCAGACTGTCATTTCAAAGTAACCCTACGACCCAGGTTCCTTCTCATAGCCCTACTATCTAGGCTTTCATTTCGAAGTAACCCTAGGACCCAAGTTCCTTCTCATAGCCTTACTATCCAGGCTTTAATTTTGAAGTAACCCTAGACCTAGGTTCCTTCTCATAGCCCTACTATCGAGGCTTTCATTTCGAAGTAACCCTACGACCCAGGTTCCTTCTCATAGCCCTACGTTCCAGGCTTTCATTTCGAAGTAACCCTATGACCCAGATTCCTTCTCATAGCCCTACTATCAAGGCTTTCATTTCGAAGTAACCCTACAACCCAGGTTCCTTCTCATAGCCCTACTATTCAGGGTTTCATTTCGAAGTAACCCTATGACCCAGGTTCCTTCTCATAGCCCTATTATCCAGGCTTTCATTTCAAAGTAACCCTATTACCCAAGTTCCTTATCATAGCCCTACTATCCAGGCATTCATTTCGAAGTAACCCTACGACCCAGGTTCCTTCTTATAGCCCTACTATCCAGGTTCCTCCCTACAAGCCCTACTATCCAGGCTTTCATTCCGAAGTAACCCTACGACCTAGGTTCCTTCTCATAGCCCTATTATCCAGGCTTTCATTTCGAAGTAACCCTACGAACCAGGTTCCTTCTCATAGCCCTACTATCTAGGCTTTCATTTCGAAGTAACCCTACGACCCAGGCTCCTTCTCATAGCCCTACTATCCAGGCTTTCATTTCGAAGTAACCCTACGACCCAGGTTCCTTCTCATAGACCTACTATCCATGCTTTCATTTCAAAGTAACCCTATGTCGCAAGTTCCTTCTCATAGCCCTACTATCCAGGCTTTCATTTCGAAGTAACCCTATGACCCAGGTTACTTCTCATAACCCTACTATCCAGGCTTTCATTTCGATGTAACCCTACGACCGAGGTTCCTTCTCATAGCCCTACTATCCAGGCTTTCATTTCAAAGTAACCCTACGACCCAGGTTCCTTCTCATAGCCCTACTATCCAGGCTTTCATTTCGAAGTAACCCTACGACTCAGGTTCCTTCTCATAGCCCTACTATCCGGGCTTTCATTTCGAAGTGACCTTACGACCCAAGTTTCTTCTCATAGCCCTACTACCCAGACTTTCAATTCGAAGTTATCCTCTTACCCAGGTTCCTTCTCATAGCCCTACGTTCCACGATTTCATTTCGAAGTAACCATATGACCCAGGTTCCTTCTCATTTCCCTACTATCTAGGCGTTCATTTCGAAGTAACCCTATGACCCAGGTTCCTTCTCATAGCCCTACTATCCAGGCTTTCATTTCAAAGTAACCGTACGACCTAGGTTCCTTCTCATTGCCCTACTATCCAGGGTTTCATTTCGAAGTAACCCTATGACCCAGGTTCCTTCTCATAGCCCTACTATCAAGGCTTTCATTTCAAAGTAACCCTACGACCCAGGTTCCTTCTTATAGCCCTACTATCCAGGCTTTTATTTCGAAGTAACCCTATGACCTAGGTTCCTTCTTATAGCCCTACTATCCGGGGTCCTCCCCACAAGCCCTACTATCCAGGCTTTCATTTCGAAGTAACCCTACGACCCAAGTTCCTTCTCATAGCCCTACTATCTAGGTTTTCATTTCGAAGTAACCCTACGACCCAGGTTCCTTCTCATAGCCTTACTATCCAAGCTTTCATTTCGAAGTAACCCTACGACCCAAGTTCCTTCTCATAGCCCTACTATCCAGGCTTTCATTTCGAAGTAACCCTAGGACCCAGGTTCCTTTTCATAGCCCTACTATCCAGGCTTTAATTTTGAAGTAACCCTAGACCCAGGTTCCTTCTCATAGCCCTGCTATCCAGGCTTTCATTTTGAAGTAACCTTACGACCCAGGTTCCTTTTCATAGACCTACTATCCAGGATTTCATTTCGAAGTAACCCTACGACCCAGGTTCCTTCTCATAGACCTACTATCCCGACTTTCATTTAAAAGTATCCTTATGACCCAAGTTCCTACTTATAACCCTACTATCCGGGTTCCTTCCCACAAGCCCTTCTATCCAGGCTTTCATTTCAAAGTAACCCAACGACCCAGGTTCCTTCTCATAGCCCTACTATCCAGGCTTCATTTCGAAGTAACCCTACGACCCATGTTACTTCTCATATCCCTACTATTCAGGCTTTCATTTCGAACTAACCATATGACCCAGGTTCCTTCTCATAGACCTACTATCCAGGCTTTCATTTCAAAGTAACCCTATGTCGCAAGTTCCTTCTCATAGCCCTACTATCCAGGCTTTCATTTCGAAGTAACCCTATGACCCAGGTTCCTTCTCATAGCCCTAATATCAAGGCTTTCATTTTGATGTAACCCTACGACCGAGGTTCCTTCTCATAGCCCTACTATCCAGGCTTTCATTTCAAAGTAACCCTACGACCCAGGTTCCTTCTCATAGCCCTACTATTCAAGATTTCATTTCGAAGTAACCCTACGACCCAAGTTCCTTCTCATAGCCCTACATCCAGGCTATAATTTCAAAGTAACCCTACGACCCAGATTCCTTCTCATAGCCGTACTATCCAGGCTTTCATTTCGAAGTAACCCTATGCCCCAGGTTCCTTCTTATAGCCCTACCATCCGGGTTCCTCCCCACAAACCCTACTATCCAGGCTTTCATTTGGAAGTAACCCTACGACCCAGGTTCCTTCTCATAGCCCTACTATCCAGGCTTTCATCTCGAAGTAACCCTATGACCCAGGTTCCTTCTGATAGCCCTACGTACCAGGCTTTCATTTCGAAGTAACCCTATGACCCAGATTCCTTCTCATAGCCCTACTATCAAGGCTTTCATTTCGAAGTAACCCTACAACCCAGGTTCCTTCTCATAGCCCTACTATTCAGGGTTTCATTTCGAAGTAACCCTATGACCCAGGTTCCTTCTCATAGCCCTATTATCCAGGCTTTCATTTCAAAGTAACCCTACGACCCAAGTTCCTTATCATAGCCCTACTATCCAGGCATTCATTTCGAAGTAACCCTACGACCCAGGTTCCTTCTTATAGCCCTACTATCCAGGTTCCTCCCTACAAGCCCTATTATCCAGGCTTTCATTTCGAAGTAACCCTACGACCTAGGTTCGTTCTCATAGCCCTACTATCCAGGCTTTCATTTTGAAGTAACCCTACGAACCAGGTTTCTTCTCATAGCCCTACTATCCAGGCTTTCATTTTGAAGTAACCCTACGACCCAGGCTCCTTCTCATAGCCCTACTATCCAGGCTTTCATTTCGAAGTAACCCTACGACCCAGATTCCTTCTCATAGACCTACTATCCAGGCTTTCATTTCAAGGTAACCCTATGTCGCAAGTTCCTTCTCATAGCCCTACTATTCAGGCTTTCATTTCGAAGTAACCCTTTGACCTAGGGTCCTTCTCATAGCCCTACTATCCAGGCTTTCATTTCGATGTAACCCTACGACCGAGGTTCCTTCTCATAGCCCTACTATCCAGGCTTTCATTTCAAAGTAACCCTACGACCCAGGTTCCTTCTCATGGCCCTACTATCCAGGCTTTCATTTCGAAGTAACCCTACGACTCAGGTTCCTTCTCATAGCCCTACTATCCGGGCTTTCATTTCGAAGTGACCTTACGACCCAAGTTTCTTCTCATAGCCCTACTACCCAGACTTTCATTTCGAAGTTATCCTCTTACCCAGGTTCCTTCTCATAGCCCTACGTTCCAGGATTTCATTTCGAAGTAACCATATGACCCAGGTTCCTTCTCATTTCCCTACTATCTTGGCTTTCATTTCGAAGTAACCCTATGACCCAGGTTCCTTCTCATAGCCCTACTATCCAGGCTTTCATTTCGAAGTAACCGTACGACCCAGGTTCCTTATCATAGCCCTACTATCCAGGGTTTCATTTCGAAGTAACCCTATGACCCAGGTTCCTTCTCATAGCCCTACTATCCAGGCTTTCATTTCAAAGTAACCCTACGACCCAGGTTCCTTCTCATAGCCCTACTATCCAGGCTTTTATTTCGAAGTAACCCTATGACCTAGGTTCCTTCTTATAGCCCTACTATCCGGGTTCCTCCCCACAAGCCCTACTATCCAGGTTTTCATTTCGAAGTAACCCTACGACCCAGGTTCCTTCTCATAGCCCTACTATCCAGGTTTTCATTTCGAACTAACCCTACGACCCAGGTTCCTTCTCACAGCCCTACTATCCAGGCTTTCATTTCGAAGTAACCCTACGACCCAGGTTCCTTCTCATAGCCCTACTATCCAGGCTTTCATTTCGAAGTAACCCTAGGACCCAGGTTCCTTTTCATAGCCCTACTATCCAGGCTTTAATTTTGAAGTAACCCTAGACCCAAGTTCCTTCTCATAGCCCTCTATCAAGGCTTATATTTCGATGTAACCCTACGACCTAGGTTCCTTCTCATAGCCCTACTATCCAGGCTTTCATTTCGAAGTAACCCTACAAACCAGGTTCTTTCTCATAGCCCTACGTTCCAGGCTTTCATTTCGAAGTAACCCTATGACCCAGGTTCCTTCTCATAGCCCTACTATAAAGGTTTTCATTTCGAAGTAACCCTACGACCCAGGTTCCTTCTCATAGCCCTACTATCCAGGCTTTCATTTTGAAGTAACCCTACGACCCAGGTTCCTTCTCATAGCCCTACTATCCAGGCTTTCATTTCGATGTAACCCTACGACCGAGGTTCCTTCTCATAGCCCTACTATCCAGGCTTTCATTTCAAAGTAACCCTACGACCCAGGTTCCTTCTCATGGCCGTACTATCCAGGTTCCTCCCTACAAGCCCTATTATCCAGGCTTTCATTTCGAAGTAACCCTACGACCCAGGTTCCTTCTCATAGCCCTACTAACCAGGTTTTCATTTCAAAGTAACCGTACGACCCAGGTTCCTCTCATAGCCCTATTATCCAGGCTTTCATTTCGAAGAAACCCTACGACCCAGGTTCCTTCTCATAGCCCTACTATATAGGCTTTCATTTCGAAGTAACCCTATGACTCAGGTTCCTCCTCGTAGCCCTACTATCCAGGCTTTCATTTCGAAGTAACCCTACGACCCAGGTTCCTTCTCATAGCCCTACTATCCAGGCTTTCATTTCGATGTAACCCTATGACCCAGGTTCCTTCTCATAGCCCTACTATCCAGGCTTTCATTTCGAAGTAACCCTACGACCCAAGTTCCTTCTCATATCCCTACTATCCAGGCTTTCGTTTCGAAGTAACCCTACGACCCATGTTCCTTCTCATAGCCCTACTATCCAGGCTTTCATTTCGAAGTAAACCTACGATCCAGGTTCCTTCCCATAGCCCTACTATCCAGGCTTTCATTTAAAAGTAACCCTATGTCGCAAGTTTCTTCTCATAGCCCTACTATCCAGGCTTTCATTTCGAAGTAACCCTACGACCCAGGTTCCTTCTCATAGCCCTACTATCTAGGCTTTCATTTCGATGTAACCCTACGACCCAGGTTCCTTCTCATAGCCCTACTATCCAGGCTTTCATTTCAAAGTAACCCTACGACCCAGGTTCTTTCTCATAGCCCTACTATCCAGGCTTTCATTTCAATGTAACCCTACGACCCAGGTTCCTTCTCATAGCCCTACTATCCGGGCTTTCATTTCGAATTTACCTTACGACCCAAGTATCTTCTCATAGCCCTACTATCCAGACTTTCATTTCGAAGTTATCCTCTGACCCAGGTTCCTACTCATAGACCTACTATCCAGGCTTTCATTTCAAAGTAACCCTATGACCCAGGTTCCTTCTCATCGCCCTTATATCCAGGCTTTCATTTCAATATAACCCTATGACCCAGGTTCCTTCTCATAGCCCTACTATCCTGGCTTTCATTTCGAAGTAACCGTACGACCCAGTTTCCTTCTCATAGGCCTACTATCCAGGGTTTCATTTCGATGTAATCTTATGACCCAGGTTCCTTCTCATAGCCCTATTATCCAGGCTTTCATTTCAAAGTAACCCTACGACCCAGGTTCCTTCTCATAGCCCTACTATCCAGGCTTTCATTTCGAAGTAACCCTATGACCTAGGTTCCTTCTTATAGCCCTAATATCCGGGTTCCTCCCCACAAGCCCTACTATCCAGGCTTTCATTTCGAAGTAACCTTACGACCCAGGTTCCTTCTCATAGACCTACTATCCAGGTTTTCATTTCGAAGTAACCCTACGACCCAGGTTCCTTCTCAAGGCCCTACTATCCAGACTGTCATTTCAAAGTAACCCTACGACCCAGGTTCCTTCTCATAGCCCTACTATCTAGGCTTTCATTTCGAAGTAACCCTAGGACCCAAGTTCCTTCTCATAGCCTTACTATCCAGGCTTTAATTTTGAAGTAACCCTAGACCCAGGTTCCTTCTCATAGCCCTACTATCGAGGCTTTCATTTCGAAGTAACCCTACGACCCAGGTTCCTTCTCATAGCCCTACTATCCGGGCTTTCATTTCGATGTAACCCTATGACCCATGTTCCTTCTCATAGTCCTAATATCCAGGCTTTCATTTCAAAGTAACCCAATGACCCAGGTTCCTTCTCATTTCCCTACTATCCAGGCTTTCATTTCGAAGTAACCCTACGACCCAGGTTCCTTCTCATAGCCCTACTATCCAGGATTTCATTTCAAAGTAACCCTATGTCGCAAGTTCCTTCTCATAGCCCTACTATTCAGGCTTTCATTTCGAAGTAACCCTACGACCCAGGTTCCTTCTCATAGCCCTACTATATAGGCTTTCATTTCGATGTAACCCTACATCCCAGGTTCCTTCTCACAACCCTACTATCCAAGCTTTCATTTCAAAGTAACCCTACGACCCAGGTTCCGTCTCATAGCCCTACTATCCAGGCTTTCATTTCAAAGTAACCCTACGACTCAGGTTCCTTCTCAAAACCGTAATATCCGGGCTCTCATTTCGAAGTTACCTTACGACCCAAGTTTCTTCTCATAGCCATACTATCCAGACTTTCATTTCGAACTTATCCTATGACCCAGGTTCCTTCTCATAGACCTACTATCCAGGCTTTCATTTCGAAGTAACCCTATGACCCAGGATCCTTCTCATTGCCCTACTATTTAGGCTTTCATTTCGAAGTAACCCTATGACCCAAGTTCCTTCTCATATCCCTACTATCCAGGCTTTCATTTCGAAGTAACCGTACGACCCAAGTTCCTTCTCATACCCCTACTATCCAGGGTTTCATTTCGAAGTAACCCGTACGACCGAGGTTCCTTCTCATAGCCCTACTATCCAGGCTTTCATTTCGAAGTAACCCTACGACCCAGGTTACTTCTCATAGACCTACTATCCAGGTTTTCATTTCGAAGTAACCCTATGACCCAGTTTCCTTCTCATAGCCCTACTATCCAGGCTTTCATTTCGAAGTAACCCTACGACCCAGGTTCCTTCTCATAGCCCTACTATCCAAGCTTTCATTTCGAAGTAACCCTAGAACCCAGGTTCCTTCTCATAGCCCTACTATCCAGGCTTTAATTTCGAAGTAACCCTAGACCCAGGTTCCTTCTCATAGCCCTACTATCAAGGCTTATATTTCGATGTAACCCTACGACCCAGGTTCCTTCTCATAGCCCTACTATCCAGGCTTTCATTTCGAAGTAACCCTACAACCCAGGTTCCTTCTCATAGCCCTACTATCCAGGCTTTCATTTCAAAGTAACCCTACGACCCAGGTTCCTTCTCATAGCCCTACTATACGGGCTTTCATTTCAAAGTAACCCTATGACTCAGGTTCCTTCTCATAGCCCTACTATCAAGGCTTTCATTTCAAAGTAACCCAATGACCCAGGTTCCTTCTCATAGCCCTACGTTCCAGGCTTTCATTTCGAAGTAACCCTATGACCCAGGTTCCTTCTCATAGCCCTACTATAAAGGTTTTCATTTCGAAGTAACCCTACAACCCAGGTTCCTTCTTATAGCCCTACTATTCAGGATTTCATTTCAAAGTAACCCTACGACCCAGGTTCCTTCTCATAGCCCTACTATCCAGGCTTTCATTTCAAAGTAACCCTACGACCCAAGTTCCTTCTCATAGCCCTACTATCCAGGCTTTCATTTCTAAGTAACCCTACGACCCAGGTTCCTTCTTATAGCCCTACTATCCAGGTTCCTCCCTACAAGCCCTTTTATCCAGGCTTTCATTTCGAAGTAACCCTACGACCCAGGTTCCTTCTCATAGCCCTACTAACCAGGTTTTCATTTCAAAGTAACCGTACGACCCAGGTTCCTCTCATAGCCCTATTATCCAGGCTTTCATTTCGAAGAAACCCTACGACCCAGGTTCCTTCTCATAGCCCTACTATCTAGGCTTTCATTTCGAAGTAACCCTATGACTCAGGTTCCTCCTCGTAGCCCTACTATCCAGGCTTTCATTTCGAAGTAACCCTACGACCCAGGTTCCTTCTCATAGCCCTACTATCCAGGCTTTCATTTCGATGTAACCCTATGACCCAGGTTCCTTCTCATAGCCCTACTATCCAGGCTTTCATTTCGAAGTAACCCTACGACCCAAGTTCCTTCTCATATCCCTACTATCCAGGCTTTCGTTTCGAAGTAACCTTACGACCCATGTTCCTTCTCATAGCCCTACTATCCAGGCTTTCATTTCGAAGTAAACCTACGATCCAGGTTCCTTCTCATAGCCCTACTATCAAGGCTTTCATTTAAAAGTAACCCTATGTCGCAAGTTCCTTCTCATAGCCCTACTTTCCAGGCTTTCATTTCGAAGTAAGCCTACGACCCAGGTTCCTTCTCATAGCCCTACTATCTAGGCTTTCATTTCGATGTAACCCTAGAACCCAGGTTCCATCTCATAGCCCTACTATCCAGGCTTTCATTTCAAAGTAACCGTACGACCCAGGTTCTTTCTCATAGCCCTACTATTCAGGCTTTCATTTCAAAGTAACCCTACGACTCAGGTTCCTTCTCATAGCCCTACTATCCGGGCTTTCATTTCGAATTTACCTTACGACCCAAGTATCTTCTCATAGCCCTACTATCCAGACTTTCATTTCGAAGTTATCCTCTGACCCAGGTTCCTACTCATAGACCTACTATCCAGGCTTTCATTTCAATGTAACCATATGACCCAGGTTCCTTCTCATAGCCCTACTATCCTGGCTTTCATTTCGAAGTAACCGTACGACCCAGGTTCCTTCTCATAGGCCTACTATCCAGGGTTTCATTTCGAAGTAATCTTATGACCCAGGTTCCTTCTCATAGCCCTATTATCCAGGCTTTCATTTCAAAGTAACCCTACGACCCAGGTTCCTTCTCATAGCCCTACTATCCAGGCTTTCATTTCGAAGTAACCCTATGACCTAGGTTCCTTCTTATAGCCCTAATATCTGGGTTCCTCCCCACAAGCCCTACTATCCAGGCTTTCATTTCGAAGTAACCTTACGACCCAGGTTCCTTCTGATAGCCCTACTATCCAGGTTTTCATTTCGAAGTAACCCTACAACCCAGGTTCCTTCTCAAGGCCCTACTATCCAGGCTGTCATTTCAAAGTAACCCTACGACCCAGGTTCCTTCTCATAGCCCTACTATCTAGGCTTTCATTCCGAAGTAACCCTAGGACCCAGGTTCCTTCTCATAGCCTTACTATCCAGGCTTTAATTTTGAAGTAACCCTAGACCCAGGTTCCTTCTCATAGCCCTACTATCAAGGTTTATAATCCGATGTAACCCTACGACCCAGGTTCCTTCTCATAGCCCTACTATCCAGGCTTTCATTTCGAAGTAACCCTACAACCCAGGTTCCTTCTCATAGCCCTAGTATCCAGGCTTTCATTTCAAAGTAACCCTACGACTCAGGTTCCTTCTCATAGCCCTACTATCCGGGCTTTCATTTCGAATTTACCTTACGACCCAAGTATCTTCTCATAGCCCTACTATCCAGACTTTCATTTCGAAGTTATCCTCTGACCCAGGTTCCTACTCATAGACCTATTATCCAGGCTTTCATTTCGAAGTAACCCTATGACCCAGGTTCCTTCTCATCGCCCTTCTATCCAGGCTTTCATTTCAAAGTAACTCTATGACCCATGTTCCTTCTCATAGCCCTACTATCCTGGCTTTCATTTCGAAGTAACCGTACGACCCAGGTTCCTTCTCATAGCCCTACTATCCAGGGTTTCATTTCGAAGTAATCCTACGACCCAGGTTCCTTCTCATAGCCCTATTATCCAGGCTTTCATTTCAAAGTTACCCTACGACCCAGGTTCCTTCTTATAGCCCTACTATCTAGGCTTTCATTTCGAAGTAACCCTAGGACCCAGGTTCCTTCTCATAGCCCTATTATCCAGGCTTTAATTTCGAACTAACCCTAGACCCAGGTTCCTTCTCATAGCCCTACTATCAAGGCTTATATTCCGATGTAACCCTATGACCCAGGTTCCTTCTCGTAGCCCTACTATCCAGGCTTTCATTTCGAAGTAACCCTACAACCCAGGTTCCTTCTCATAGACCTACTATCCAGGCTTTCATTTCGAAGTAACCCTACGACCCAGGTTCCTTCTCATAGCCCTACTATCCTGGCTTTCATTTCAAAGTAACCCAATGACTTAGGTTCCTTCTCATAGCCCTATGTTCCAGGCTTTCATTTCGAAGTAACCCTATGACCCAGGTTCCTTCTCATAGCCCTACTATCAAGGCTTTCATTTCGATGTAACCCTACAACCCAGGTTTCTTCTCATATCCCTACTATCCAGGCTTTTGTTTCGAAGTAACCCTGCGACCCATGTTTCTTCTCATAGCCCTACTATCCAGGCTTTCATTTCGAAGTAAACCTACGACCCAGGTTCCTTCTCATAGCCCTACTATCCAGGCTTTCATTTCAAAGTAACCCTATGTCGCAAGTTCCTTCTCATAGCCCTACTATCCAGGCTTTCATTTCGAAGTAACCCTACGACCCAGGTTCCTTCTCATAGCCCTACTATCCAGGCTTTCATTTCGATGTAACCATACGACCCATCTTCCTTCTCATAGCCCTACTATCCAGGCTTTCATTTCAAAGTAACCCTACGACCCAGGTTCTTTCTCATAGCCCTACTATCCAGGCTTTCATTTCAAAGTAACCCTACGACTCAGGTTCCTTCTCATAGCCCTACTATCCGGGCTTTCATTTCGAATTTACCTTACGACCCAAGTATCTTCTCATAGCCCTACTATCCAGACTTTCATTTCGAAGTTATCCTCTGACCCAGGTTCCTACTCATAGACCTACTATCCAGGATTTCATTTCGAAGTAACCCTATGACCCAGGTTCCTTCTCATCGCCCTTCTATCCAGGCTTTCATTTCAAAGTAACCCTATGACCCAGGTTCCTTCTCATAGCCCTACTATCCTGGCTTTCATTTAAAGTAACCGTACGACCCAGGTTCCTTCTCATAGCCCTACTATCCAGGGTTTCATTTCGAAGTAATCCTATGACCCAGGTTCCTTCTCATAGCCCTATTATCCAGGCTTTCATTTCAAAGTAACCCTACGACCCAGGTTCCTTCTCATAGCCCAACTATCCAGGTTTTCATTTCGAAGTAACCCTACGACCCAGGTTCCTTCTCAAGGCCCAACTATCCAGGCTGTCATTTCAAAGTAACCCTACGACCCAGGTTCCTTCTCATAGCCCTACTATCTAGGCTTTCATTTCGAAGTAACCCTAGAACCCAGGTTCCTTCTCAAAGCCCTACTATCCAGGCTTTAATTTCGAAGTAACCCTAGACCCAGGTTCCTTCTCATAGCCCTACTATCAAGGCTTATATTCCGATGTAACCCTACGACCCAGGTTCCTTCTCGTAGCCCTACTATCCAGGCTTTCATTTCGAAGTAACCCTACAACCCAGATTCCTTCTCATAGCCCTACTATCCAGGCTTTCATTTCGAAGTAACCCTACGACCCAGGTTCCTTCTCATAGCCCTACTATTCGGGCTTTCATTTTGAAGTAACCCTATGACCCAGGTTCCTTCTCATAGCCCTACTATCCAGGCTTTAATTTCAAAGTAACCCAATGACCTAGGTTCCTTCTCATAGCCCTATGTTCCAGGCTTTCATTTCGAAGTAACCCTATGACCCAGGTTCCTTCTCAGAGCCCTACTATCAAGGCTTTCATTTCGAAGTAACCCTACAACCCAGGTTCCTTCTCATATCCCTACTATCTAGGCTTTCATTTCGAAGTAACCCTACGACCTAGGTTCCTTCTCATAGCCCTACTATCCAGGATTTCATTTCGAAGTAACCGTATGACCCAGGTTCCTCCTCATAGCCCTACTATCCAGTCTTTCATTTCGAAGTAACCCTACGACCCAGTTTCCTTCTCATAGCCTGCTATCCAGGCTTTCATTTCGACGTAACCTTACGACCCAGGTTCCTTCTCATAGCCCTACTATCCATGCTTTCATTTCAAAGTAACCCTACGACCCAGGTTCCTTCTCATAGCCCTACTATCCCGGCTTTCATTTCAAAGTATCCCTACGACCCAAGTTCCTTCTTATAACCCTACTATTCGGGTTCCTTCCCACAAGCCCTTCTATCCAGGCTTTCATTTCGAAGTAACCCTACGACCCAGGTTCCTTCTCACAGCCCTACTATCCAGGCTTTCATTTTGATGTAACCCTATGACCCAGGTTCCTTCTCATAGCCCTACTATCCAGGCTTTCATTTCGAAGTAACCCTACGACCCAGGTTGCTTCTCATAGACCTACTATACAGGCTTTCATTTCGAAGAAAAACTACGACCCAGGTTCCTTCTCTTAGCCCTACTATCCGGGCTTTCATTTCGAAGTAATCCTACAACCCAGGTTCCTTCTCATAGCCCTACTATCCATACTTTCATTTCGAAGTAATCCTACGACCCATGTTCCTTCTCATTGCCATACTATCTAGGCTTTAATTTCGAAGTAACCCTACGACCCAGGTTCCTTCTCATAACCCTACTATCCAAGCTTTCATTTCGAAGTAACCCTACGTTCTAGGTTCCTTCTCATAGCCCTACTATCTAGGCTTTCATTTCGAAGTAACCCTACGACCTAGGTTCCTTCTCATAGGCCTACTATCCAGGCTTTCATTTCGAAGTAACCGTATGACCCAGGTTCCTTCTCATAGCCCTACTATCCAGTCTTTCATTTCGAAGTAACCCTACGACCCCGTTTCCTTCTCATAGCCCTACTATCCAGGCTTTCATTTCGAAGTAACCTTACGACCCAGGTTCCTTCTCATAGCCCTACTATCCAAGCTTTCATTTCGAAGTAACCCTACGACCCAGGTTCCTTCTCATAGCCCTACTATCCCGGCTTTCATTTCAAAGTATCCCTATTACCAAGGTTCCTTCTCATAGCCCTACTATCGAGGCTTTCATTTCGAAGTAACCCTACGACCCAGGTTCCATCTCATAGCCCTACTATTCGGGCTTTCATTTCGATGTAACCCTATGACCCATGTTCCTTCTCATAGTCCTAATATCCAGGCTTTCATTTCAAAGTAACCCTACGACCCAGGTTCCATCTCATAACCATACTATCCAGGCTTTCATTTCGAAGTAACCCTACGATCTAGGTTCCTTCTCATTGCCCTACTATCTAGGCTTTCATTTCGAAGTAACCCTACGACCTAGGTTCCTTCTCATAGCCCTACTATCCAGGCTTTCATTTCGAAGTAACCGTATGACCCAGGTTCCTTCTCATAGCCCTACTATCCAGTCTTTCATTTCGAAGTAACCTTACGACCCAGTTTCCTTCTCATAGCCTGCTATCTAGGCTTTCATTTCGATGTAACCTTATGACCCAGGTTCCTTCTCATAGCCCTACTATCCAGGCTTTCATTTCGAAGTAACCCTACGACCCAGGTTCCTTCTCATAGTCCTACTATCCCGACTTTCATTTCAAAGTATCCCTACGACCCAAGTTCCTTCTTATAACCCTACTATTCGGGTTCCTTCCCACAAACCCTTCTATCCAGGCTTTCATTTCGAAGTAACCCTACGACCCAGGTTTCTTCTCATAGCCCTACTATCCAGGCTTTCATTTCAAAGTAACCCTATGACCCAAGTTCCTTCTCATAGCCCTACTATCCAGGCTTTCATTTCGAAGTAACCCTACGACCCAGATTCCTTCACATAGCCCTACTATCCAGGCTTTCATTTCGATGTAACCCTACGACCCAGGTTCCTTCACATAGCCCTACTATCCAGGCTTTCATTTCGATGTAACCCTACGACCCAGGTTCCTTCACATAGCCCTACTATCCAGGCTTTCATTTCGATGTAACCCTACAACCCAGGTTCCTTCTCATAGCCCTACTAACCAGGCTTTCAATTCAAAGTAACCCTACGACCCAGGTTCCTTCTCATAGCCCTACTATCCAGGCTTTCATTTCGAAGTAACCCTTCGACCCAGGTTCCTTCTCATAGCCCTACTATCCGGGCTTTCATTTCGAAGTCACCCTACGACCCAAGTTCCTTCTCATAGCCCTACTATCTAGACTTTCATTTCGAAGTTATCCTCTGACCCAGGTTCTTTCTCATAGACCTATTATCCAGGGTTTCATTTGGAAGTAACCCTATGACCCAGGTTCCTTCTCATTTCCCTACTATCCAACCTTTCATTTAAAAGTAACCCTATGACCCAGGTTCCTTCTCATAGCCCTACGTTCCAGGCTTTCATTTCGAAGTAACCCTATGACCCAGGTTCCTTATCATTGCCCTACTATCTAGGCTTTCATTTCGATGTAACCCTACGACCCAGGTTCCTTCTCATAACCCTACTATCCAGGCTTTCATTTCGAAGTAACTGTACGTCCCAGGTTCCTTCCCATAGCCCTACTATCCGACCTTTCATTTCGAAGTAATACTCCAACCCAGGTTCCTTCTCATAACCCTACTATCCAGACTTTCATTTCGAAGTAATCCTACGACCCATGTTCCTTCTCATAGCCCTACTATCCAGGCTTTCATTTTGAAGTAACCCTACGACCCGGGTTCCTTCTCATAACCCTACTATCTAGGCTTTCATTTCGAAGTAACCCTACGATCCAGGTTCCTTCTCATAGCCCTACTATCTAGGCTTACATTTCGAAGTAACCCTACGACCCAAGTTCCTTCTCAAAGCCCTAATATCCAGGCTTTCATTTCGAAGTAACCGTACGACCCAGGTTCCTTCTCGTAGCCCTACTATCCAGGCTTTCATTTCGAAGTAACCCTACGATCCTTTTTCCTTCTCATAGCCCTACTATCCATGCTTTCATTTCGAAGTAACCTTACGACCCAGGTTCCTTCTCATAGCCCTACTATCTAGGCTTTCATTTCGTAGTAACCCTACGACCCAGGTTCCTTCTCATAGCCCTATTATCCCGTCTTTCATTTCAAAGTATCCCTACGACCCAAGTTCCTTCTTATAACCATACTATTCGGGTTCCTTCCCACAAGCCCTTCTATCCAGGCTTTCATTTCGAAGTAACCCTACGACCCAGGTTCCTTCTCATAGCCCTACTATCAAGGTTTTTATTTCGAAGTAACCCAACGTCCCAGGTTCCTTCTCATAGCCCTACTATCCAGGCTTTCATTTTGAAGTAACCCTACGACCCAGGTGCCTTCTCATAGCCCTACTATCCAGGCTTTCATTTCGAAGTAACCCTATGACCCAGGTTCCTTCTTATAGCCCTACTTTCTGGGTTCCACCCCAGAAGCCCTATTATCCAGGCTTTTATTTCGAGGTAACCCTACGATCCAGGTTCTTTCTCATAGCCCTACTATACAGGTTTTCATTTCGAAGTAACCCTACGACCCAGGTTCCTTCTCATAGCCCTACTATCCAGGCTTTCATTTCGAAGTAACCCTACGACCCAGGTTCCTTCTCATAGCCCAATTATCCAGGCTTTCATTTCGAAGTAACCCTAGGACCCAGGTTCCTTCTCATAGCCCTACTATCCAGGCTTTAATTTCGAAGTAACCCTACGACCCAAGTTCCTTCTCATAGCCCTACTATCAAGCCTTATATTTCGATGTAACCCTACGACCCAGGTTCCTTCTCATAGCCCTACTATCCAGGCTTTCATTTCGAAGTAACCCTACACCCAGGTTCCTTCTCATAGCCCTACTATCCGGGCTTTCATTTCGAAGTAACCCTATCACCCAAGTTCCTTCTCATAGCCCTACTATCCAGACTTTCATTTCAAAGTAACCCTATGACCTATGTTCCTTCTCATAGCCCTACGTTCCAGGCTTTCATTTCGAAGTAACCCTATGACCCAGGTTCCTTCTCATAGCCCTACTATCCAGGCTTTCATTTTGAAGTAACCCTATAACCCAGGTTCCTTCTCATAGCCCTACTATCCGGGCTTTCATTTCGAAGTCACCTTACGACCCAAGTTCCTTCTCATAGCCCTACTATCTAGACTTTCATTTCAAAGTTATCCTCTGACCGAGGTTCTTTCTCATAGACCTACTATCCAGGGTTTCATTTGGAAGTAACCCTATGACCCAGGTTCCTTCTCATTTCCCTACTATCCAACCTTTCATTTAAAAGTAACCCTATGACCCAGGTTCCTTCTCATAGCCCTACGTTCCAGGCTTTCATTTCGAAGTAACCCTATGACCCAGGTTCCTTATCATTGCCCTACTATCTAGGCTTTCATTTCGATGTAACCCTACGACCCAGGTTCCTTCTCATAACCCTACTATCCAGGCTTTCATTTCGAAGTAACTGTACGTCCCAGGTTCCTTCCCATAGCCCTACTATCCGACCTTTCATTTCGAAGTAATACTCCAACCCAGGTTCCTTCTCATAACCCTACTATCCAGACTTTCATTTCGAAGTAATCCTACGACCCATGTTCCTTCTCATAGCCCTACTATCCAGGCTTTCATTTTGAAGTAACCCTACGACCCGGGTTCCTTCTCATAACCCTACTATCCAGGCTTTCATTTCGAAGTAACCCTACGATCCAGGTTCCTTCTCATAGCCCTACTATCTAGGCTTACATTTCGAAGTAACCCTACGACCCAAGTTCCTTCTCAAAGCCCTAATATCCAGGCTTTCATTTCGAAGTAACCGTACGACCCAGGTTCCTTCTCGTAGTCCTACTATCCAGGCTTTCATTTCGAAGTAACCCTACGATCCTTTTTCCTTCTCATAGCCCTACTATCCATGCTTTCATTTCGAAGTAACCTTACGACCCAGGTTCCTTCTCATAGCCCTACTATCTAGGCTTTCATTTCGTAGTAACCCTACGACCCAGGTTCCTTCTCATAGCCCTATTATCCCGTGTTTCATTTCAAAGTATCCCTACGACCCAAGTTCCTTCTTATAACCATACTATCCGGGTTCCTTCCCACAAGCCCTTCTATCCAGGCTTTCATTTCGAAGTAACCCTACGACCCAGGTTCCTTCTCATAGCCCTACTATCAAGGTTTTTATTTCGAAGTAACCCAACGACCCAGGTTCCTTCTCATAGCCCTACTATCCAGGCTTTCATTTTGAAGTAACCCTACGACCCAGGTGCCTTCTCATAGCCCTACTATCCAGGCTTTCATTTCGAAGTAACCCTATGACCCAGGTTCCTTCTTATAGCCCTACTTTCCGGGTTCCACCCCAGAAGCCCTACTATCCAAGCTTTCTTTTCGAAGTAACCCTACGATCCAGGTTCTTTCTCATAGCCCTACTATACAGGTTTTCATTTCGAAGTAACCCTACGACCCAGTATCCTTCTCATAGCCCTACTATCCAGGCTTTCATTTCGAAGTAACCCTACGACCCAGGTTCCTTCTCATAGCCCAATTATCCAGGCTTTCATTTCGAAGTAACCCTAGGACCCAGGTTCCTTCTCATAGCCCTACTATCCAGGCTTTAATTTCGAAGTAACCCTACGACCCATGTTCCTTCTCATTGCCATACTATCTAGGCTTTAATTTCGAAGTAACCCTACGACCCAGGTTCCTTCTCATAACCCTACTATCCAAGCTTTCATTTCGAAGTAACCCTACGTTCTAGGTTCCTTCTCATAGCCCTACTATCTAGGCTTTCATTTCGAAGTAACCCTACGACCTAGGTTCCTTCTCATAGGCCTACTATCCAGGCTTTCATTTCGAAGTAACCGTATGACCGAGGTTCCTTCTCATAGCCCTACTATCCAGTCTTTCATTTCGAAGTAACCCTACGACCCCGTTTCCTTCTCATAGCCCTACTATCCAGGCTTTCATTTCGAAGTAACCTTACGACCCAGGTTCCTTCTCATAGCCCTACTATCCAAGCTTTCATTTCGAAGTAACCCTACGACCCAGGTTCCTTCTCATAGCCCTACTATCCCGGCTTTCATTTCAAAGTATCCCTATTACCAAGGTTCCTTCTCATAGCCCTACTATCGAGGCTTTCATTTCGAAGTAACCCTACGACCCAGGTTCCATCTCATAGCCCTACTATTCGGGCTTTCATTTCGATGTAACCCTATGACCCATGTTCCTTCTCATAGTCCTAATATCCAGGCTTTCATTTCAAAGTAACCCTACGACCCAGGTTCCATCTCATAACCATACTATCCAGGCTTTCATTTCGAAGTAACCCTACGATCTAGGTTCCTTCTCATTGCCCTACTATCTAGGCTTTCATTTCGAAGTAACCCTACGACCTAGGTTCCTTCTCATAGCCCTACTATCCAGGCTTTCATTTCGAAGTAACCGTATGACCCAGGTTCCTTCTCATAGCCCTACTATCCAGTCTTTCATTTCGAAGTAACCTTACGACCCAGTTTCCTTCTCATAGCCTGCTATCCAGGCTTTCATTTCGATGTAACCTTATGACCCAGGTTCCTTCTCATAGCCCTACTATCCAGGCTTTCATTTCGAAGTAACCCTACGACCCAGGTTCCTTCTCATAGTCCTACTATCCCGACTTTCATTTCAAAGTATCCCTACGACCCAAGTTCCTTCTTATAACCCTACTATTCGGATTCCTTCCCACAAACCCTTCTATCCAGGCTTTCATTTCGAAGTAACCCTACGACCCAGGTTTCTTCTCATAGCCCTACTATCCAGGCTTTCATTTCAAAGTAACCCTATGACCCAAGTTCCTTCTCATAGCCCTACTATCCAGGCTTTCATTTCGAAGTAACCCTACGACCCAGATTCCTTCACATAGCCCTACTATCCAGGCTTTCATTTCGATGTAACCCTACGACCCAGGTTCCTTCACATAGCCCTACTATCCAGGCTTTCATTTCGATGTAACCCTACGACCCAGGTTCCTTCACATAGCCCTACTATCCAGGCTTTCATTTCGATGTAACCCTACGACCCAGGTTCCTTCTCATAGCCCTACTAACCAGGCTTTCAATTCAAAGTAACCCTACGACCCAGGTTCCTTCTCATAGCCCTACTATCCAGGCTTTCATTTCGAAGTAACCCTTCGACCCAGGTTCCTTCTCATAGCCCTACTATCCGGGCTTTCATTTCGAAGTCACCCTACGACCCAAGTTCCTTCTCATAGCCCTACTATCTAGACTTTCATTTCGAAGTTATCCTCTGACCCAGGTTCTTTCTCATAGACCTATTATCCAGGGTTTCATTTGGAAGTAACCCTATGACCCAGGTTCCTTCTCATTTCCCTACTATCCAACCTTTCATTTAAAAGTAACCCTATGACCCAGGTTCCTTCTCATAGCCCTACGTTCCAGGCTTTCATTTCGAAGTAACCCTATGACCCAGGTTCCTTATCATTGCCCTACTATCTAGGCTTTCATTTCGATGTAACCCTACGACCCAGGTTCCTTCTCATAACCCTACTATCCAGGCTTTCATTTCGAAGTAACTGTACGTCCCAGGTTCCTTCCCATAGCCCTACTATCCGACCTTTCATTTCGAAGTAATACTCCAACCCAGGTTCCTTCTCATAACCCTACTATCCAGACTTTCATTTCGAAGTAATCCTACGACCCATGTTCCTTCTCATAGCCCTACTATCCAGGCTTTCATTTTGAAGTAACCCTACGACCCGGGTTCCTTCTCATAACCCTACTATCCAGGCTTTCATTTCGAAGTAACCCTACGATCCAGGTTCCTTCTCATAGCCCTACTATCTAGGCTTACATTTCGAAGTAACCCTACGACCCAAGTTCCTTCTCAAAGCCCTAATATCCAGGCTTTCATTTCAAAGTAACCGTACGACCCAGGTTCCTTCTCGTAGCCCTACTATCCAGGCTTTCATTATGAAGTAACCCTACGATCCTTTTTCCTTCTCATAGCCCTACTATCCATGCTTTCATTTCGAAGTAACCTTACGACCCAGGTTCCTTCTCATAGCCCTACTATCTAGGCTTTCATTTCGTAGTAACCCTACGACCCAGGTTCCTTCTCATAGCCCTATTATCCCGTCTTTCATTTCAAAGTATCCCTACGACCCAAGTTCCTTCTTATAACCATACTATTCGGGTTCCTTCCCACAAGCCCTTCTATCCAGGCTTTCATTTCGAAGTAACCCTACGACCCAGGTTCCTTCTCATAGCCCTACTATCAAGGTTTTTATTTCGAAGTAACCCAACGTCCCAGGTTCCTTCTCATAGCCCTACTATCCAGGCTTTCATTTTGAAGTAACCCTACGACCCAGGTGCCTTCTCATAGCCCTACTATCCAGGCTTTCATTTCGAAGTAACCCTATGACCCAGGTTCCTTCTTATAGCCCTACTTTCCGGGTTCCACCCCAGAAGCCCTATTATCCAGGCTTTTATTTCGAAGTAACCCTACGATCCAGGTTCTTTCTCATAGCCCTACTATACAGGTTTTCATTTCGAAGTAACCCTACGACCCAGGTTCCTTCTCATAGCCCTACTATCCAGGCTTTCATTTCGAAGTAACCCTACGACCCAGGTTCCTTCTCATAGCCCAATTATCCAGGCTTTCATTTCGAAGTAACCCTAGGACCCAGGTTCCTTCTCATAGCCCTACTATCCAGGCTTTAATTTCGAAGTAACCCTACGACCCAAGTTCCTTCTCATAGCCCTACTATCAAGCCTTATATTTCGATGTAACCCTACGACCCAGGTTCCTTCTCATAGCCCTACTATCCAGGCTTTCATTTCGAAGTAACCCTACACCCAGGTTCCTTCTCATAGCCCTACTATCCGGGCTTTCATTTCGAAGTAACCCTATCACCCAAGTTCCTTCTCATAGCCCTACTATCCAGACTTTCATTTCAAAGTAACCCTATGACCTATGTTCCTTCTCATAGCCCTACGTTCCAGGCTTTCATTTCGAAGTAACCCTATGACCCAGGTTCCTTCTCATAGCCCTACTATCCAGGCTTTCATTTTGAAGTAACCCTATAACCCAGGTTCCTTCTCATATCCCTACTATCCGGGCTTTCATTTCGAAGTCACCTTACGACCCAAGTTCCTTCTCATAGCCCTACTATCTAGACTTTCATTTCAAAGTTATCCTCTGACCGAGGTTCTTTCTCATAGACCTACTATCCAGGGTTTCATTTGGAAGTAACCCTATGACCCAGGTTCCTTCTCATTTCCCTACTATCCAACCTTTCATTTAAAAGTAACCCTATGACCCAGGTTCCTTCTCATAGCCCTACGTTCCAGGCTTTCATTTCGAAGTAACCCTATGACCCAGGTTCCTTATCATTGCCCTACTATCTAGGCTTTCATTTCGATGTAACCCTACGACCCAGGTTCCTTCTCATAACCCTACTATCCAGGCTTTCATTACGAAGTAACTGTACGTCCCAGGTTCCTTCCCATAGCCCTACTATCCGACCTTTCATTTCGAAGTAATACTCCAACCCAGGTTCCTTCTCATAACCCTACTATCCAGACTTTCATTTTGAAGTAATCCTACGACCCATGTTCCTTCTCATAGCCCTACTATCCAGGCTTTCATTTTGAAGTAACCCTACGACCCGGGTTCCTTCTCATAACCCTACTATCCAGGCTTTCATTTCGAAGTAACCCTACGATCCAGGTTCCTTCTCATAGCCCTACTATCTAGGCTTACATTTCGAAGTAACCCTACGACCCAAGTTCCTTCTCAAAGCCCTAATATCCAGGCTTTCATTTCGAAGTAACCGTACGACCCAGGTTCCTTCTCGTAGTCCTACTATCCAGGCTTTCATTTCGAAGTAACCCTACGATCCTTTTTCCTTCTCATAGCCCTACTATTCATGCTTTCATTTCGAAGTAACCTTACGACCCAGGTTCCTTCTCATAGCCCTACTATCTAGGCTTTCATTTCGTAGTGACCCTACGACCCAGGTTCCTTCTCATAGCCCTATTATCCCGTCTTTCATTTCAAAGTATCCCTACGACCCAAGTTCCTTCTTATAACCATACTATCCGGGTTCCTTCCCACAAGCCCTTCTATCCAGGCTTTCATTTCGAAGTAACCCTACGACCCAGGTTCCTTCTCATAGCCCTACTATCAAGGTTTTTATTTCGAAGTAACCCAATGACCCAGGTTCCTTCTCATAGCCCTACTATCCAGGCTTTCATTTTGAAGTAACCCTACGACCCAGGTGCCTTCTCATAGCCCTACTATCCAGGCTTTCATTTCGAAGTAACCCTATGACCCAGGTTCCTTCTTATAGCCCTACTTTCCGGGTTCCACCCCAGAAGCCCTACTATCCAGGCTTTCATTTCGAAGTAACCCTACGATCCAGGTTCTTTCTCATAGCCCTACTATACAGGTTTTCATTTCGAAGTAACCCTACGACCCAGTATCCTTCTCATAGCCCTACTATCCAGGCTTTCATTTCGAAGTAACCCTACGACCCAGGTTCCTTCTCATAGCCCAATTATCCAGGCTTTCATTTCGAAGTAACCCTAGGACCCAGGTTCCTTCTCATAGCCCTACTATCCAGGCTTTAATTTCGAAGTAACCCTACGACCCAAGTTCCTTCTCATAGCCCTACTATCAAGCCTTATATTTCGATGTAACCCTACGACCCAGGTTCCTTCTCATAGCCCTACTATCCAGGCTTTCATTTCGAAGTAACCCTACACCCAGGTTCCTTCTCATAGCCCTACTATCCGGGCTTTCATTTCGAAGTAACCCTATCACCCAAGTTCCTTCTCATAGCCCTACTATCCAGACTTTCATTTCAAAGTAACCCTATGACCTATGTTCCTTCTCATAGCCCTACGTTCCAGGCTTTCATTTCGAAGTAACCCTATGACCCAGGTTCCTTCTCATAGCCCTACTATCCAGGCTTTCATTTTGAAGTAACCCTATAACCCAGGTTCCTTCTCATAGCCCTACTATCCAGGCTTTCATTTCAAAGTAACCCTACGACCCAGGTTCCTTCTCATAGACCTACTATCGAGGCTTTCATTTTGAAGTAACCCTACGACCCAGGTTCCTTCTTATAGCCCTACTATCCGGGTTCCTCCCCACAAGACCTACTATCCTGGCTTTCATTTCAAAGTAACCCTACGTCCCAGGTTCCTTCTCATAGCCCTACTATCCAGGTTTTCATTTCGAAGTAACCTTACAACCCAAGTTCCTTCTCATAGCCCTACGACACAGGTTCCTTCTCATAGCCCTACTATCTAGGCTTTCATTTCGAAGTAACCCTACGACCCAGGTTCCTTCTCATAGCCCTACTATCCAGGCTTTCATTTCAAAGTAACCCTATAACCCAAGTTCCTTCTCATAGCCCTACTATCCAGGCTTTCATTTCGAAGTAACCCTACGACCCAGGTTCCTTCTCATAGCCCTACTATCCAGGCTTTCATTTCGATGTAACCCTACGACCCAGGTTCCTTCTCATAGCGCTACTATCCAGGCTTTCATTTCAAAGTAACCCTACGACCCATGTTCCTTCTCATAGCCCTACTAGGCAGGCTTTCATTTCGAAGTAACCCTACGACCCAGGTTCCTTCTCATAGCCCTACTATCCGGGCTTTCATTTCGAAGTAACCTTACGACCCAAGTTCCTTCTCATAGCCCTACTATCCAGACTTTCATTTCGAAGTTATCCTCTAACCCAGGTTCCTTCTCATAGACCTACTATCCAGGCTTTCATTTCGAAGTAACCCTTTGACCCAGGTTCCTTCTCATTGCTTTACTATCAAGGCTTTCATTTCAAAGTAACCCTATGACCCAGGTTCCTTCTCATAGCCCTATGTTCCAGGCTTTCATTTCGAAGTAACCCTATGACCCAGGTTCCTTATTGTTTTCTTACTATCTAGGCTTTCATTTCGAAGGAACCCTACGACCCAGGTTCCTTATCATAGCCCTATTATCCAGGCTTTCATTTCGAAGTAATTGTACGACCCAGGTTCCTTCCCATAGCCCGACTATCCAGGGTTTCATTTCGAAGTAACCCTACGACCCAGGTTCCTTCTCATAGCCCTACTATCCAGGCTTTCATTTCAAAGTAACCCTACGACCCAAGTTCCTTCTCATAGCCCTACTATCAAGGCTTTCATTTCGAAGTAACCCTAAGACCCAGGTTCCTTCTTATAGCCCTACTATCGGGGTTCCACTACACAAGCCCTACTATCCAGGCTTTCATTTCGAAGTAACCCTACGACCCAAGTTCCTTCTCATAGCCCTACTATCCAGGTTTATATTTCGAAGTAACCCTACGACCCAGGTTCCTTCTCATAGCCCTACTATCCAGGCTTTCATTTCGAAGTAACCCTACGACCCAGGTTCCTTCTCATAGCCCTACTATCCAGGCTTTCATTTCAAAGTAACCCTAGGACCCAGGTTCCTTCTCATAGCCCTATTATCCAGGCTTTAATTTCGAAGTAACCCTACGACCCAGGTTCCTTCTCATAGCCCTACTATCAAGCCCTATATTTAGATGTAACCCTACGACCCAGGTTCCTTCTCATAGCCCAACTATCCAGGCTTTCATTTTGAAGTAACCCTACGACCCAGGTTCCTTCTCATAACCCTACTATCCGGGCTTTCATTTCGAAGTAACCCTATGACCCAGGTTCCTTCTCATAGCCCTACTATCCAGGCTTTCATTTCGAAGTAACCCTATTACAAGGGTTCCTTCTCATAGCCTTACTATCCGGGCTTTCATTTCGAAGTAATCCTACAACCCATGTTCCTTCTCATAGCCCTACTATCCAGACTTTCATTTCGAAGTAATCCTATGACCCATTTTCCTTCTCATAGCCCTACTATCTAGGCTTTCATTTCGAAGTAACCCTACGACCCAGGTTCCTTCTCATAACCATACTATCCAATCTTTCATTTCGAAGTAACCCTACGATCTAGGTTCCTTCTCATAGCCCTACTATCCAGGCTTTCATTTCGAAATAACCGTATGACCCAGGTTCCTTCTCAAAGCCCTACTATCCAGGCTTTCATTTCGAAGTAACCCTACGACCCAGGTTCGTTCTCATAGCCCTACTATCCCGGCTTTCATTTCAAAGTATCCCTACGACCCAGATTCCTTCACGTAGCCTTACTATCCAGGATTTCATTTCGATGTAACCCTACGACCCAGGTTCCTTCTCATAGCCCTACTATCCAGGCTTTCAATTCAAAGTAACCCTACGACCCAGGTTCCTTCTCATAGCCCTACTATCAAGGGTTTCATTTCGAAGTAACCCTTCGACCCAGGTTCCTTCTCATAGCCCTACTATCCAGGCTTTCATTTCGAAGTCACATTACGACCCAAGTTCCTTCTCATAGCCCTACTATCCAGACTTTCATTTCGAAGTTATCCTCTGACCCAGGTTCCTTCTCATAGACCTACTATCCAGGGTTTCATTTAGAAGTAACCCTATGACCCAGGTTCCTTCTCATTTCCCTACTATCCAGGCTTTCATTTCAAAGTAACCCTACGACCCAGGTTCCTTCTCATAGCCCTACTATCCAGGATTTCATTTCGAAGTAACCCTATGACCCAGGTTCCTTCGTATAGCCCTACTTTCCGGGTTCCACCCCACAAGCCCTACTATCCAGGCTTTCATTTCGAAGTAACCCTACGACCGAGGTTCCTTCTCATAGCCCTACTATCCAGGTTTTCATTTCGAAGTAACCCTACGACCCAGGTTCCTTCTCATAGCCCTACTATCCAGGCTTTCATTTTGAAGTAACCCTACGACCCAGGTTCCTTCTCATAGCCCTACTATCCAGGCTTTCATTTTGAAGTAACCCTAGGACCCAGGTTCCTTATCATAGCCCTACTATCCAGGCTTTAATTTTGAAGTAACCCTACGACCCAAGTTCCTTCTCATAGCCCTACTATCAAGCCTTATATTTCGATGTAACCCTACGACCCAGGTTCCTTCTCATAGCCCTACTATCTAGGCTTTCATTTCGAAGTAACACTACGACCCAGGTTCCTTCTCATAGCCCTATTATCTGGGCTTTCATTTCGAAGTAACCCTATGACCCAGGTTCCTACTCATAGCCCTACTATCCAGACTTTAATTTCAAAGTAACCCTATGACCTATGTTCCTTCTCATAGCCCTACGTTCTAGGCTTTCATTTCGAAGTAACCCTATGACCCAGGTTCCTTCTCATAGCCCAACTATTCAGGCTTTCATTTCGAAGTAACCCTAAAACCCAGGTTCCTTCTCATAGCCCTACTATTCAGGGTTTCATTTCGAAGTAACCATCCAACCCAGGTTCCGTCTGATAGACCTACTATCCAGGCTTTCATTTCAAAGTAACCCTACGACCCAGCATCCTTCTCATAGACCTACTATCCAGGCTTTCATTTCGAGGTAACCCTATGACCTAGGTAACTTCTTATAGACCTACAATCCGGGTTCCTCCTCACAAGCCCTACTATCCTGGCTTTCATTTCCAAGTAACCCTACGACCCAGGTTCCTTCTCATAGCCCTACAATCCAGGTTTTCATTTCGAAGTAACCTTACAACCCAAGTTCCTTCTCATAGCCCTACTATCCAGGCTTTCATTTCGAAGTAACCCTACGACATAGGTTCCTTCTCATAGCCCTACTATCTAGGCTTTCATTTCGAAGTAACCCTACGACCCAGGTTCCTTCTCATAGCCCTACTATCCAAGCTTTCATTTCAAAGTAACCATATAACCCAAGTTCCTTCTCATAGCCCTACTATCTAGGCTTTCATTTCGAAGTAACCCTATGACCCAGGTTCCTTCTCATAGCCCTACTATCCAGGCTTTCATTTCAAAGTAACCCTACGACCCAGGTTCCTTCTCATAGCCCTACTATCAAGGGTTTCATTTCGAAGTAACCCTTCGACCCAGGTTCCTTCTCATAGCCCTACTATCCAGGCTTTCATTTCGAAGTCACATTACGACCCAAGTTCCTTCTCATAGCCCTACTATCCAGACTTTCATTTCGAAGTTATCCTCTGACCCAGGTTCCTTCTCATAGACCTACTATCCAGGGTTTCATTTAGAAGTAACCCTATGACCCAGGTTCCTTCTCATTTCCCTACTATCCAGGCTTTCATTTCAAAGTAACCCTACGACCCAGGTTCCTTCTCATAGCCCTACTATCCAGGATTTCATTTCGAAGTAACCCTATGACCCAGGTTCCTTCGTATAGCCCTACTTTCCGGGTTCCACCCCACAAGCCCTACTATCCAGGCTTTCATTTCGAAGTAACCCTACGACCGAGGTTCCTTCTCATAGCCCTACTATCCAGGTTTTCATTTCGAAGTAACCCTACGACCCAGGTTCCTTCTCATAGCCCTACTATCCAGGCTTTCATTTTGAAGTAACCCTACGACCCAGGTTCCTTCTCATAGCCCTACTATCCAGGCTTTCATTTTGAAGTAACCCTAGGACCCAGGTTCCTTATCATAGCCCTACTATCCAGGCTTTAATTTTGAAGTAACCCTACGACCCAAGTTCCTTCTCATAGCCCTACTATCAAGCCTTATATTTCGATGTAACCCTACGACCCAGGTTCCTTCTCATAGCCCTACTATCTAGGCTTTCATTTCGAAGTAACACTACGACCCAGGTTCCTTCTCATAGCCCTATTATCTGGGCTTTCATTTCGAAGTAACCCTATGACCCAGGTTCCTACTCATAGCCCTACTATCCAGACTTTAATTTCAAATTAACCCTATGACCTATGTTCCTTCTCATAGCCCTACGTTCTAGGCTTTCATTTCGAAGTAACCCTATGACCCAGGTTCCTTCTCATAGCCCAACTATTCAGGCTTTCATTTCGAAGTAACCCTAAAACCCAGGTTCCTTCTCATAGCCCTACTATTCAGGGTTTCATTTCGAAGTAACCATCCAACCCAGGTTCCGTCTGATAGACCTACTATCCAGGCTTTCATTTCAAAGTAACCCTACGACCCAGCATCCTTCTCATAGACCTACTATCCAGGCTTTCATTTCGAGGTAACCCTATGACCTAGGTAACTTCTTATAGACCTACTATCCGGGTTCCTCCTCACAAGCCCTACTATCCTGGCTTTCATTTCCAAGTAACCCTACCACCCAGGTTCCTTCTCATAGCCCTACAATCCAGGTTTTCATTTCGAAGTAACCTTACAACCCAAGTTCCTTCTCATAGCCCTACTATCCAGGCTTTCATTTCGAAGTAACCCTACGACATAGGTTCCTTCTCATAGCCCTACTATCTAGGCTTTCATTTCGAAGTAACCCTACGACCCAGGTTCCTTCTCATAGCCCTACTATCCAAGCTTTCATTTCAAAGTAACCATATAACCCAAGTTCCTTCTCATAGCCCTACTATCTAGGCTTTCATTTCGAAGTAACCCTATGACCCAGGTTCCTTCTCATAGCCCTACTATCCAGGCTTTCATTTCAAAGTAACCCTACGACCCAGGTTCCTTCTCATAGCCCTACTATCAAGGCTTTCATTTCAAAGTAACCCTAAGACCCAGGTTCCTTCTTAAAGCCCTACTATCCTGGTTCCACCATACAAGCCCTACTATCCAGGGTTTCATTTCGAAGTAACCCTACGACCCAAGTTCCTTCTCAAAGCCCTATTATCCAGTATTTCATTTCGAAGTAACCCTATGACCCAGGTTCCTTCTCATAGCCCTACTATCCAGGCTTTCATTTCGAAGTAACCCTACGACCCAGGTTCCTTCTCATAGACCTACTATCAAGCCTTATATTTCGATGTAACCCTACGACCCAGGTTCCTTCTCATAGCCCAACTATCCAGGCTTTCATTTTGAAGTAACCCTACGACCCAGGTTCCTTCTCATATCCCTACTATCCGGGCTTTCATTTCGAAGTAACCCTATGACCAAGGTTCCTTCTCATAGCCCTACTATCCAGGTTTTCATTTCGAAGTAACCCTATTACCAAGGTTCCTTCTCATAGCCCTACTATCCAGGCTTTCATTTCGAAGTAATCCTACAACCCAGGTTCCTTCTCATAGCCCTACTATCCAGACTTTCATTTCGAAGTAATCCTATGACCCATGTTCCTTCTCATAGCCCTACTATCTAGGCTTTCATTTCGAAGTAACCCTACGACCCAGGTTCCTTCTCATAACCATACTATCCAGGCTTTCATTTCGAAGTAACCCTATGATCTAGGTTCCTTCTCATAGCCCTACTATCTAGGCTTTCATTTCGAAGTAACCCTACGACCTAGGTTCCTTCTCATAGCCCTACTATCCAGGCTTTCATTTCGAAGTAACCGTATGACCCAGGTTCCTTCTCATAGCCCTACTATCCAGTCTTTCATTTCGAAGTAACCCTACGACCCAGTTTCCTTCTCATAGCCTCCTATCCAGGCTTTCATTTCGACGTAACCTTACGACCCAGGTTCCTTCTCATAGCCCTACTATCCAGGCTTTTGTTTCGAAGTAACCCTACGACCCAGGTTCCTTCTCATAGCCCTACTATCCCGGCTTTCATTTCAAAGTATCCCTACGACCCAAGTTCCTTCTTATAACCCTACTATTCGGGTTCCTTCCCACAAGCCCTTCTATCCAGGCTATCATTTCAAAGTAACCCTATGACCCAAGTTCCTTCTCATAGCCCTACTTTACAGGCTTTCATTTCGAAGTAACCCTACGACCCAGATTCCTTCACATAGCCCTACTATCCAGGCTTTCATTTCGATGTAACCCTACGACCCAGGTTCCTTCTCATAGCCCTACTATCCAGGCTTTCATTTCAAAGTAACCCTACGACCCAGGTTCCTTCTCATAGCCCTACTATCCAGGCTTTCATTTCGAAGTAACCCTTCGACCCAGGTTCCTTCTCATAGCCCTACTATCCGGGCTTTCATTTTGAAGTCACCTTACGACCCAAGTTCCTTCTCATAGCCCTACTATCCAGACTTTCATTTCGAAGTTATCCTCTAACCCAGGTTCCTTCTCATAGACCTACTATCCAGGGTTTCATTTGGAAGTAACCCTATGACCCAGGTTCCTTCTCATTTCCCTACTATCCAGGCTTTCATTTCAAAGTAACCCTACGACCCAGGTTCCTTCTCATAGCCCTACTATCCAGGCTTTCATTTCGATGTAACCCTATGACCCAGGTTCCTTCTTATAGCCCTACTTTCCGGGTTCCACCCCACAAGCCCTACTATCCAGGCTTTCATTTCGAAGTAACCCTACGAGCCAGGTTCCTTCTCATAGCCCTACTATCCAGGTTTTAATTTCGAAGTAACCCTACGACCCAGTATCCTTCTCATAGCCCTACTATCCAGGCTTTCATTTCGAAGTAACCCTACGACCTAGGTTCCTTCTCATAGCCCTACTATCCAGGCTATCATTTCAAAGTAACCCTATGACCCAAGTTCCTTCTCATAGCCCTACTTTACAAGCTTTCATTTCGAAGTAACCCTACGACCCAGATTCCTTCACATAGCCCTACTATCCAGGCTTTCATTTCGATGTAACCCTACGACCCAGGTTCCTTCTCATAGCCCTACTATCCAGGCTTTCATTTCAAAGTAACCCTACAACCCAGGTTCCTTCTCATAGCCCTACTATCCAGGCTTTCATTTCGAAGTATCCCTTCGACCCAGGTTCCTTCTCATAGCCCTACTATCCTGGCTTTCATTTCGAAGTCACCTTACGACCCAAGTTCCTTCTCATAGCCCTACTATCCAGACTTTCATTTCGAAGTTATCCTCTAACCCAGGTTCCTTCTCATAGACCTACTATCCAGGGTTTCATTTGGAAGTAACCCTATGACCCAGGTTCCTTCTCATTTCCCTACTATCCAGGCTTTCATTTCAAAGTAACCCTACGACCCAGGTTCCTTCTCATAGCCCTACTATCCAGGCTTTCATTTCGATGTAACCCTATGACCCAGGTTCCTTCTTATAGCCCTACTTTCCGGGTTCCACCCCACAAGCCCTACTATCCAGGCTTTCATTTCGAAGTAACCCTACGAGCCAGGTTCCTTCTCATAGCCCTACTATCCAGGTTTTAATTTCGAAGTAACCCTACGACCCAGTATCCTTCTCATAGCCCTACTATCCAGGCTTTCATTTCGAAGTAACCCTACGACCCAGGTTCCTTCTAATAGCCCTACTATCCAGGCTTTCATTTCAAAGTAACCCTAGGACCAAGGTTCCTTCTCATATATCCCTACTATCCAGGCTTTAATTTCGAAGTAACCCTACGACCCAAGTTCCTTCTCATAGCCCTATTATCAAGCCTTATATTTCGATGTAACCCTACGAACCAGGTTCCTTCTCATAGCCCTACTATCCAGGCTTTCATTTCGAAGTAACCCTACGACCCAGGTTCCTTCTCATATCCCTACTATCCGGGCTTTCATTTTGAAGTAACCCTATGACCCAGGTTCCTTCTCATAGCCCTAATATCCAGACTTTCATTTCAAAGTAACCCTATGACCTATGTTCCTTCTCATAGCCCTACGTTCTAGGCTTTCATTTCGAAGTAACCCTATGACCCAGGTTCATTCTCATAGCCCTACTATCCAGGCTTTCATTTTGAAGTAACCCTATAACCGAGGTTCCTTCTCATAGCCCTACTATTCAGGGTTTCATTTCGAAGTAACCATCCAACCCAGGTTTCTTCTGATAGCCCTACTATCCAAGCTTTCATTTCAAAGTAACCCTACGACCTAGGTTCCTTCTCATAGACCTACTATCCAGGCTTTCATTTAAAAGTAACCCTACGACCCAGGTTCCTTCTTATAGCCCTACTATCCGGGTTCCTCCCCACAAGCCCTACTATCCTGGCTTTTATTTCAAAGTAACCCTACGACCCAGGTTCCTTCTCATAGCCCTATTATCCAGGTTTTCATTTTGAAGTAACCTTACGACCCAAGTTCCTTCTCATAGCCCTACTATCCAGGCTTTCATTTCGAAGTAACCCTACGACACAGGTTCCTTCTCATAGCCCTACTATCTAGGCTTTCATTTCGAAGTAACCCTACAACCCAGGTTCCTTCTCATAGCCCTACTATCCAGGCTTTCATTTCAAAGTAACCCAATAACCCAAGTTCCTTCTCATAGCCCTACTATCCAGGCTTTCATTTCGAAGTAACCCTACGACCCAGGTTCCTTCTCATAGCCCTACTATCCAGGCTTTCATTTCGATGTAACCCTACGACCCAGGTTCCTTCTCATAGCCCTACTATCCAGGCTTTCATTTCAAAGTAACCCTACGACCCAGGTTCCTTCTCATATCCCTACTATCAAGGTTTTCATTCCGAAGTAACCCTACGAACCAGGTTCCTTCTCATAGCCCTACTATCCGGGCTTTCATTTCGAAGTAACCTTACGACCTAAGTTCCTTCTCATAGCCCTACTATCCAGACTTTCATTTCGAAGTTATCCTCTAACCCAGGTTCCTTCTCATAGACCTACTATCCAGGCTTTCATTTCGAAGTAACCCTTTGACTCAGGTTCCTTCTCATTGCTTTACTATCAAGGCTTTCATTTCAAAGTAACCCTATGACCTAGGTTCCTTCTCATAGCCCTACGTTCCAGGCTTTCATTTCGAAGTAACCCTATGACCCAGGTTCCTTATTGTTTCCCTACTATCTAGGCTTTCATTTCGAAGGAACCCTACGACCCAGGTTCCTTATCATAGCCCTACTATCCAGGCTTTCATTTCGAAGTAACTGTACGAACCAGGTTCCTTCCCATAGCCCGACTATCCAGGGTTTAATTTCGAAGTAACCCTACGACCCAGGTTCCTTCTCATAGCCCTACTATCCAGGCTTTCATTTCAAAGTAACCCTACGACCCAGGTTCCTTCTCATAGCCCTACTATCAAGGCTTTCATTTCGAAGTAACCCTAAGACCCAGGTTCCTTCTTATAGCCCTACTATCCGGGTTCCACCACACAAGACCTACTATCCAGGCTTTCATTTCGAAGTAACCCTACGACCCAAGTTCCTTCTCTTAGCCCTACTATCCAGGTTTTCATTTCGAAGTAACCGTACGACCCAGGTTCCTTCTTATAGCCCTACTATCCAGGCTTTCATTTCGAAGTAACCCTACGACCCAGGTTCCTTCTCATAGCCCTACTATCCAGACTTTCATTTCAAAGTAACTCTAGGACCCATGTTCCTTCTCATAGCCCTACTATCCAGGCTTTAATTTCGAAGTAACCCTACGACCCAGGTTCCTTCTCATAGCCCTACTATCAAGCCTTATATTTCGATGTAACCATACGACCCAGGTTCCTTCTCATAGCCCAACTATCCAGGCTTTCATTTTGAAGTAACCCTACGACCCAGGTTCCTTCTCATAGCCCTACTATCCGGGCTTTCATTTCGAAGTAACCCTATGACCCAGGTTCCTTCTCATGGCCCTACTATCTAGGCTTTCATTTCGAAGTAACCCTATTACCAAGGTTCCTTCTCATAGCCCTACTATCCGGGCTTTCATTTCGAAGTAATCCTACAACCCAGGTTCCTTCTCATAGCCCTACTATCCAGCCTTTCATTTCGAAGTAATCCTATGACCCATGTTCCTTCTCATAGCCCTACTATTAAGGCTTTCATTTCGAAGTAACCCTACGACCCAGGTTCCTTCTCATAGCCCTACTATCCAGGCTTTCATTTCGAAGTAACCCTTCGACCCAGGTTCCTTCTCATAGCCCTACTATCCGGGCTTTCATTTTGAAGTCACCTTAGGACCCAAGTTCCTTCTCATAGCCCTACTATCCAGCCTTTCATTTCAAAGTAATCATATGACCCAAGTTCCTTCTCATAGCCCTAATATCTAGCCTTTCATTTCGAAGTAACACTACGACCCAGGTTCCTTCTCATAGCCCTACTATCCAGGATTTCATTTCAAAGTAACCCTATGACCCAAGTTCCTTCTCATAGCCTTACTATCCAGGCTTTAATTTCGAAGTAACCCTACGACCCAGATTCCTTCACATAGCCCTACTATCCAGGCTTTCATTTCAATGTAACCCTACGACCCAGGTTCCTTCTCATAGCCCTACTATCCAGGCTTTCATTTCAAAGTAACCCTACGACCCAGGTTCATTCTCATAGCCCTACTATCCAGGCTTACATTTCGAAGTAACCCTTCGACCCAGGTTCCTTCTCATAGCCCTACTATCCGGGATTTCATTTCGAAGTCACCTTACGACCCAAGTTCCTTCTCATAGCCCTACTATCCAGACTTTCATTTCGAAGTTATCCTCTGACCCAGGTTCCTTCTCATAGACCTACTATCCAGGGTTTCATTTGGAAGTAACCCTATGACCCATGTTCCTTCTCATTTCCCTACTATCCAAGCTTTCATTTAAAAGTAACCCTATGACCCAGGTTCCTTCTCATAGCCCTACGTTCCAGGCTTTCATTTCGAAGTAACCCTATCACCCAGGTTCCTTATCATTGCCCTACTATCTAGGCTTTCATTTCAAAGTAACCCTACGACCCAGGTTCCTTCTCATAGCCCTACTATCCAGGCTTTCTTTTCGAAGTAACTGTACATCCCAGGTTCCTTCCCATAGCCCTACTATCCGAGCTTTCATTTCGAAGTAATCCTACAACCCAGGTTCCTTCTCATAACCTTACTATCCAGACATTCATTTCGAAGTAATCCTACGAACCATGTTCCTTCTCATAGCCCTACTATCAAGGCTTTCATTTCGAAGTAACCCTACGACCCAGGTTCCTTCTCATAACCCTACTATCCAAGCTTTAATTTTGAAGAAACCCTACGATCCAGGTTCCTTCTCATAGCCCTACTATCTAGGATTTCATTTCGAAGTAACCCTACGACCCAAGTTCCTTCTCAAAGCCCTACTATCCAGGCTTTCATTTCGAAGTAACCCTACGACCCAGATTCCTTCACATAGCCCTACTATCCAGGCTTTCATTTCGATGTAACCCTACGACCCAGGTTCCTTCTCATAGCCCTACTATCCAGGCTTTCATTTCGAAGTAACCCTACGACCCAGGTTCCTTCTCATAGCCCTACTATCCAGACTTTCATTTCAAAGTAACTCTAGGACCCATGTTCCATCTCATAGCCCTACTATCCAGGCTTTAATTTCGAAGTAACCCTACGACCCAGGTTCCTTCTCATAGCCCTACTATCCGGGCTTTCATTTCGAAGTAACCTTATGACCCAGGTTCCTTCTCATGGCCCTACTATCTAGGCTTTCATTTCGAAGTAACCCTATTACCAAGGTTCCTTCTCATAGCCCTACTATCCGGGCTTTCATTTCGAAGTAATCCTACAACCCAAGTTCCTTCTCATAGCCCTACTATCCAGCCTTTCATTTCGAAGTAATCCTATGACCCATGTTCCTTCTCATAGCCCTACTATTAAGGCTTTCATTTCGAAGTAACCCTACGACCCAGGTTCCTTCTCATAGCCCTACTATCCAGGCTTTCATTTCGAAGTAACCCTTCGACCCAGGTTCCTTCTCATAGCCCTACTATCCGGGCTTTCATTTTGAAGTCACCTTAGGACCCAAGTTCCTTCTCATAGCCCTACTATCCAGCCTTTCATTTCAAAGTAATCATATGACCCAAGTTCCTTCTCATAGCCCTAATATCTAGCCTTTCATTTCGAAGTAACACTACGACCCAGGTTCCTTCTCATAGCCCTACTATCCAGGATTTCATTTCAAAGTAACCCTATGACCCAAGTTCCTTCTCATAGCCTTACTATCCAGGCTTTCATTTCGAAGTAACCCTACGACCCAGATTCCTTCACATAGCCCTACTATCCAGGCTTTCATTTCAATGTAACCCTACGACCCAGGTTCCTTCTCATAGCCCTACTATCCAGGCTTTCATTTCAAAGTAACCCTACGACCCAGGTTCCTTCTCATAGCCCTACTATCCAGGCTTACATTTCGAAGTAACCCTTCGACCCAGGTTCCTTCTCATAGCCCTACTATCCGGGATTTCATTTCGAAGTCACCTTACGACCCAAGTTCCTTCTCATAGCGCTACTATCCAGACTTTCATTTCGAAGTTATCCTCTGACCCAGGTTCCTTCTCATAGACCTACTATCCAGGGTTTCATTTGGAAGTAACCCTATGACCCAGGTTCCTTCTCATATCCCTACTATCCAAGCTTTCATTTAAAAGTAACCCTATGACCCAGGTTCCTTCTCATAGCCCTACGTTCCAGGCTTTCATTTCGAAGTAACCCTATCACCCAGGTTCCTTATCATTGCCCTACTATCTAGGCTTTCATTTCAAAGTAACCCTACGACCCAGGTTCCTTCTCATAGCCCTACTATCCAGGCTTTCTTTTCGAAGTAACTGTACATCCCAGGTTCCTTCCCATAGCCCTACTATCCGAGCTTTCATTTCGAAGTAATCCTACAACCCAGGTTCCTTCTCATAACATTACTATCCAGACATTAATTTCGAAGTAATCCTACGAACCATGTTCCTTCTCATAGCCCTACTATCAAGGCTTTCATTTCGAAGTAACCCTACGACCCAGGTTCCTTCTCATAACCCTACTATCCAAGCTTTAATTTTGAAGTAACCCTACGATCCAGGTTCCTTCTCATAGCCCTACTATCTAGGCTTTCATTTCGAAGTAACCCTACGACCCAAGTTCCTTCTCAAAGCCCTACTATCCAGGCTTTCATTTCGAAGTAACCCTACGACCCAGATTCCTTCACATAGCCCTACTATCCAGGCTTTCATTTCGATGTAACCCTACGACCCAGGTTCCTTCTCATAGCCCTACTATCCAGGCTTTCATTTCGAAGTAACCCTACGACCCAGGTTCCTTCTCATAGCCCTACTATCCAGACTTTCATTTCAAAGTAACTCTAGGACCCATGTTCCATCTCATAGCCCTACTATCCAGGCTTTAATTTCGAAGTAACCCTACGACCCAGGTTCCTTCTCATAGCCCTACTATCAAGCCTTATATTTCGATGTAACCATACGACCCAGGTTCCTTCTCATAGCCCAACTATCCAGCCTTTCATTTTGAAGTAACCCTACGACCCAGGTTCCTTCTCATAGCCCTACTATCCGGGCTTTCATTTCGAAGTAACCCTATGACCCAGGTTCCTTCTCATGGCCCTACTATCTAGGCTTTCATTTCGAAGTAACCCTATTACCAAGGTTCCTTCTCATAGCCCTACTATCCGGGCTTTCATTTCGAAGTAATCCTACAACCCAGGTTCCTTCTCATAGCCCTACTATCCAGCCTTTCATTTCGAAGTAATCCTATGACCCATGTTCCTTCTCATAGCCCTACTATTAAGGCTTTCATTTCGAAGTAACCCTACGACCCAGGTTCCTTCTCATAGCCCTACTATCCAGGCTTTCATTTCTAAGTAACCCTTCGACCCAGGTTCCTTCTCATAGCCCTACTATCCGGGCTTTCATTTTGAAGTCACCTTAGGACCCAAGTTCCTTCTCATATCCCTACTATCCAGCCTTTCATTTCAAAGTAATCATATGACCCAAGTTCCTTCTCATAGCCCTAATATCTAGCCTTTCATTTCGAAGTAACACTACGACCCAGGTTCCTTCTCATAGCCCTACTATCCAGGATTTCATTTCAAAGTAACACTATGACCCAAGTTCCTTCTCATAGCCTTACTATCCAGGCTTTCATTTCGAAGTAACCCTACGACCCAGATTCCTTCACATAGCCCTACTATCCAGGCTTTCATTTCAATGTAACCCTACGACCCAGGTTCCTTCTCATAGCCCTACTATCCAGGCTTTCATTTCAAAGTAACCCTACGACCCAGGTTCCTTCTCATAGCCGTACTATCCAGGCTTACATTTCGAAGTAACCCTTCGACCCAGGTTCCTTCTCATAGCCCTACTATCCGGGATTTCATTTCGAAGTCACCTTACGACCCAAGTTCCTTCTCATAGCCCTACTATCCAGACTTTCATTTCGAAGTTATCCTCTGACCCAGGTTCCTTCTCATAGACCTACTATCCAGGGTTTCATTTGGAAGTAACCCTATGACCCAGGTTCCTTCTCATTTCCCTACTATCCAAGCTTTCATTTAAAAGTAACCCTATGACCCAGGTTCCTTCTCATAGCCCTACGTTCCAGGCTTTCATTTCGAAGTAACCCTATCACCCAGGTTCCTTATCATTGCCCTACTATCTAGGCTTTCATTTCAAAGTAACCCTACGACCCAGGTTCCTTCTCATAGCCCTACTATCCAGGCTTTCTTTTCGAAGTAACTGTACATCCCAGGTTCCTTCCCATAGCCCTACTATCCGAGCTTTCATTTCGAAGTAATCCTACAACCCAGGTTCCTTCTCATAACCTTACTATCCAGACATTAATTTCGAAGTAATCCTACGAACCATGTTCCTTCTCATAGCCCTACTATCAAGGCTTTCATTTCGAAGTAACCCTACGACCCAGGTTCCTTCTCATAACCCTACTATCCAAGCTTTAATTTTGAAGTAACCCTACGATCCAGGTTCCTTCTCATAGCCCTACTATCTAGGCTTTCATTTCGAAGTAACCCTACGACCCAAGTTCCTTCTCAAAGCCCTACTATCCAGGCTTTCATTTCGAAGTAACCCTACGACCCAGATTCCTTCACATAGCCCTACTATCCAGGCTTTCATTTCGATGTAACCCTACGACCCAGGTTCCTTCTCATAGCCCTACTATCCAGGCTTTCATTTCGAAGTAACCCTACGACCCAGGTTCCTTCTCATAGCCCTACTATCCAGACTTTCATTTCAAAGTAACTCTAGGACCCATGTTCCATCTCATAGCCCTACTATCCAGGCTTTAATTTCGAAGTAACCCTACGACCCAGGTTCCTTCTCATAGCCCTACTATCAAGCCTTATATTTCGATGTAACCATACGACCCAGGTTCCTTCTCATAGCCCAACTATCCAGGCTTTCATTTTGAAGTAACCCTACGACCCAGGTTCCTTCTCATAGCCCTACTATCCGGGCTTTCATTTCGAAGTAACCCTATGACCCAGGTTCCTTCTCATGGCCCTACTATCTAGGCTTTCATTTCGAAGTAACCCTATTACCAAGGTTCCTTCTCATAGCCCTACTATCCGGGCTTTCATTTCGAAGTAATCCTACAACCCAGGTTCCTTCTCATAGCCCTACTATCCAGCCTTTCATTTCGAAGTAATCCTATGACCCATGTTCCTTCTCATAGCCCTACTATTAAGGATTTCATTTCGAAGTAACCCTACGACCCAGGTTCCTTCTCATAGCCCTACTATCCAGGCTTTCATTTCGAAGTAACCCTTCGACCCAGGTTCCTTCTCATAGCCCTACTATCCGGGCTTTCATTTTGAAGTCACCTTAGGACCCAAGTTCCTTCTCATATCCCTACTATCCAGCCTTTCATTTCAAAGTAATCATATGACCCAAGTTCCTTCTCATAGCCCTAATATCTAGCCTTTCATTTCGAAGTAACACTACGACCCCGGTTCCTTCTCATAGCCCTACTATCCAGGATTTCATTTCAAAGTAACACTATGACCCAAGTTCCTTCTCATAGCCTTACTATCCAGGCTTTCATTTCGAAGTAACCCTACGACCCAGATTCCTTCACATAGCCCTACTATCCAGGCTTTCATTTCAATGTAACCCTACGACCCAGGTTCCTTCTCATAGCCCTACTATCCAGGCTTTCATTTCAAAGTAACCCTACGACCCAGGTTCCTTCTCATAGCCGTACTATCCAGGCTTACATTTCGAAGTAACCCTTCGACCCAGGTTCCTTCTCATAGCCCTACTATCCGGGATTTCATTTCGAAGTCACCTTACGACCCAAGTTCCTTCTCATAGCCCTACTATCCAGACTTTCATTTCGAAGTTATCCTCTGACCCAGGTTCCTTCTCATAGACCTACTATCCAGGGTTTCATTTGGAAGTAACCCTATGACCCAGGTTCCTTCTCATTTCCCTACTATCCAAGCTTTCATTTAAAAGTAACCCTATGACCCAGGTTCCTTCTCATAGCCCTACGTTCCAGGCTTTCATTTCGAAGTAACCCTATCACCCAGGTTCCTTATCATTGCCCTACTATCTAGGCTTTCATTTCAAAGTAACCCTACGACCCATGTTCCTTCTCATAGCCCTACTATCCAGGCTTTCTTTTCGAAGTAACTGTACATCCCAGGTTCCTTCCCATAGCCCTACTATCCGAGCTTTCATTTCGAAGTAATCCTACAACCCAGGTTCCTTCTCATAACCTTACTATCCAGACATTAATTTCGAAGTAATCCTACGAACCATGTTCCTTCTCATAGCCCTACTATCAAGGCTTTCATTTCGAAGTAACCCTACGACCCAGGTTCCTTCTCATAACCCTACTATCCAAGCTTTAATTTTGAAGTAACCCTACGATCCAGGTTCCTTCTCATAGCCCTACTATCTAGGCTTTCATTTCGAAGTAACCCTACGACCCAAGTTCCTTCTCAAAGCCCTACTATCCAGGCTTTCATTTCGAAGTAACCCTACGACCCAGATTCCTTCACATAGCCCTACTATCCAGGCTTTCATTTCGATGTAACCCTACGACCCAGGTTCCTTCTCATAGCCCTACTATCCAAGCTTTCATTTCGAAGTAACCATACGACCCAGGTTCCTTCTCATAGCCCTACTATCCAGACTTTCATTTCAAAGTAACTCTAGGACCCATGTTCCATCTCATAGCCCTACTATCCAGGCTTTAATTTCGAAGTAACCCTACGACCCAGGTTCCTTCTCATAGCCCTACTATCAAGCCTTATATTTCGATGTAACCATACGACCCAGGTTCCTTCTCATAGCCCAACTATCCAGGCTTTCATTTTGAAGTAACCCTACGACCCAGGTTCCTTCTCATAGCCCTACTATCCGGGCTTTCATTTCGAAGTAACCCTATGACCCAGGTTCCTTCTCATGGCCCTACTATCTAGGCTTTCATTTCGAAGTAAACCTACGACCCAAGTTCCTTCTCAAAGCCCTACTATCCAGGCTTTCATTTCGAAGTAACCCTACGTCCCAGATTCCTTCACATAGCCCTACTATCCAGGCTTTCATTTCGATGTAACCCTACGACCCAGGTTCCTTCTCATAGCCCTACTATCCAGGCTTTCATTTCAAAGTAACCCTACGACCCAGGTTCCTTCTCATAGCCCTACTATCCAGGCTTTCATTTCGAAGTAACCCTTCGACCCAGGTTCCTTCTCATAGCCCTACTATCCGGGATTTCATTTCTAAGTCACCTTACGACCCAAGTTCCTTCTCATAGCCCTACTATCCATATTTTCATTTCGAAGTTATCCTCTGACCCAGGTTCCTTCTCATAGACCTACTATCCAGGGTTTCATTTGGAAGTAACCCTATGACCCAGGTTCCTTCTCATTTCCCTACTATCCAAGCTTTCATTTAAAAGTAACCCTATGATCCAGGTTCCTTCTCATAGCCCTACGTTCCAGGCTTTCATTTCGAAGTAACCCTATGACCCAGGTTCCTTATCATTTCCCTACTATCTAGGCTTTCATTTAGAAGTAACCCTACGACCCAGGTTCCTTCTCATAGCCCTACTATCCAGGCTTTCATTTCGAAGTAACTGTACGTCCCAGGTTCCTTCCCATAGGCCTACTATCCGAGCTTTCATTTCAAAGTAATCCTACAACCCAGGTTCCTTCTCATAACCCTACTATCCAGACATTCATTTCGAAGTAATCCTACGACCCATGTTCCTTCTCATAGCCCTACTATCGAGGCTTTCATTTCGAAGTAACCCTACGACCTAGGTTCCTTCTCATAACCCTACTATCCAAGCTTTAATTTCGAAGTAACCCTACGATCCAGGTTCCTTCTCATCGCCCTACTATCTAGGCTTTCATTTTGAAGTAACCCTACGACCCAAGTTCCTTCTCAAAGCCCTACTATCCAGGCTTTCATTTCGAAGTAACCGTACGACCCAGGTTCCTTCTCATAGCCCTACTATCCAGGCTTTCATTTCGAAGTAACCCTATGACCCAGTTTCCTTCTCATAGCCCTACTATCCAGGCTTTCATTTTGAAGTAACCTTACGACCCAGGTTCCTTCTCATAGCCCTACTATCTAGGCTTTCATTTTGTTGTAACCCTACGACCCAGGTTCCTTCTCATAGCCCTTCTATCCAAGCTTTCATTTCGAAGTAACCCTACGACCCAGGTTCCTTCTCATAGCCCTACTATCCAGGTTTTTATTTCGAAGTAACCCTACGACCCAGGTTCCTTCTCATTGCCCTACTATCCAGGCTTTCATTTTGAAGTAACCCTACGACCCATGTTCCATCTCATAGCCCTACTATCCAGGCTTTCATTTCAAAGTAACCATATAACCCAAGTTCCTTCTCATAGCCCTACTATCTAGGCTTTCATTTCGAAGTGACCCTACGACCCAGGTTCCTTCTCATAGCCCTACTATCCAGGCTTTCATTTCGATGTAACCCTACGACCCAGGTTCCTTCTCATAGCCCTACTACCCAAGCTTTCATTTCAAAGTAACCCTACGACCCAGGTTCCTTCTCATAGCCCCACTATCCAGGCTTTCATTTCAAAGTAAACCTACGACCCAGGTTCCTTCTCATAGCCCTACTACCCAGGCTTTCATTTCAAAGTAACCTTACGACCCAAGTTCCTTCTCATAGCCCTACTATCCAAACTTTCTTTTCGAATTTATCCTCTGACCCAGGTTCCTTCTCATAGAACTACTATCCAGGCTTTCATTTCAAAGTAACCCTATGACCCAGGTTCCTTCTCAGTTCCTTACTATCCAGGCTTTCATTTCAATGTAACCCTATGACCCAGGTTCCTTCTCATAGCCCTACGTTCCAGGCTTTCATTTCGAAGTAACCCTATGACCCAGGTTCCTTATCGTTGCCCTACTATCTAGGCTTTCATTTCGAAGTAACCCTACGACCCATGTTCCTTCTCATAGCCCTACTATCCAGGCTTTCATTTCGAAGTAACTGTACGACCCAGGTTCCTTCCCATAGCCCGACTATCCAGGGTTTCATTTCGAAGTAACCCTACGACCCAGGTTCCTTCTCATAGCCCTACTATCCAGGCTTTCATTTCAAAGTAACCCTACGAACCAGGTTCCTTCTCATAGCCCTACTATCCAGGCTTTCATTTCGAAGTAACCCTATGGCCCAAGTTCCTTCTTATAGCCCTACTATCCGGGTTCCACCCCACAAGCCCTACTATCCAGGCTTTCATTTCAAAGTAACCCTATGACCCAGGTTCCTTCTCATAGCCCTACTATCCAGGTTTTCATTTCGAAGTAACCCTATGACCCAGGTTCCTTCTCATAGTCCTACTATCCAAGCTTTCATTTCGAAGTAACCCTATGACCCAGGTTCCTTCTCATAGCCCTACTATCCAGGCTTTCATTTCGAAGTAACACTAGGACCCAGGTTCCTTCTCGTAGCCCTACTATCCAGGCTTTAATTTCGAAGTAACCCTACGACCTAGGTTCCTTCTCCTAGCTATATTATCAAGCCTTATATTTCGATGTTACCCTACGACCCAGGTTCCTTCTCATAGCCCTACTATCCAGGCTTTCATTTCGAAGTAACCCTACGACCCAGTTTCCTTCTCATAGCCCTATTATCCTGGCTTTCATTTCAAAGTATCCCTACGACCCAAGTTCCTTCTTATAACCATACTATCCGGGTTCCTTCCTAAAAGCCCTTCTATCCAGGCTTTCATTTCGAAGTAACCCTACGACCCAGGTTCCTTCTCATAGCCCTACTATCCAGGCTTTCATTTCGAAGTAACCCTACGACCCAGGTTCCTTCTCATAGCCCTACTATCAAGGCTTTCATTTCGAAGTAACCCTATGACCCAGGTTCCTTCTCATAGCCCTACGTTCCAGGCTTTCATTTGGAAGTAACCCTATGATTCAGGTTACTTATCGTTGCCCTACTATCTAGGCTTTAATTTCGAAGTAACCCTATGACCCAGGTTCCTTCTCATAGCCCTACTATCCAGGCTTTCATTTCGAAGTAACTGTACGACCGAGGTTCCTTCCCATAGCCCGACTATCCAGGGTTTCATTTCGAAGTAACCCTACGACCCAGGTTCCTTCTCATAGCCCTACTATCCAGGCTTTCATTTCGAAGTAACCCTATGGCCCAAGTTCCTTCTTATAGCCCTACTATCCGAGTTCCACCCCACAAGCCCTACTATCCAGGCTTTCATTTCGAAGTAACCCTATGACCCAGGTTCCTTCTCATAGCCCTACTATCCAGGTTTTCATTTCGAAGTAACCCTATGACCCAGGTTCCTTCTCATAGCCCTACTATCCAGGCTTTCATTTCGAAGTAACCCTACGACCCAGGTTCCTTCTCATAGCCCTACTATCCAGGCTTTCATTTCGAAGTAACACTAGGATCCAGGTTCCTTCTCGTAGCCCTACTATCCAGGCTTTAATTTCAAACTAAGCCTACGACCCAGGTTCCTTCTCCTAGCTATACTATCAAGCCTTATATTTCGATGTAACCCTACGACCCAGGTTCCTTCTCATAGCCCTACTATCCAGGCTTTCATTTCGAAGTAACCCTACGACCCAAGTTCCTTCTCATAGCCCTATTATCCCGGCTTTCATTTAAAAGTATCCCTACGACCCAAGTTCCTTCTTATAACCATACTATCCGGGTTCCTTCCCAAAAGCCCTTCTATCCAGGCTTTCATTTCGAAGTAACCCTACGACCCAGGTTCCTTCTCATAGCCCTACTATCCAGGCTTTCATTTCGAAGTAACCCTACGACCCAAGTTCCTTCTCATAGCCCTACTATCAAGGCTTTCATTTCGAAGTAACCCTATGACCCAAGTTCCTTCTCATAGCGCTATGTTCCAGGCTTTCATTTCGAAGTAACCCTATGACCCAGGTTCCTTATCGTTGCCCTACTATCTAGGCTTTCATTTCGAAGTAACCCTACAACCCAGGTTCCTTCTCATAGCCCTACTATCCAGGCTTTCATTTCGAAGTAACTATACGACCCAGGTTCCTTCCCATAGCCCGACTATCCAGGGTTTCATTTCGAAGTAACCCTACGACCCAGGTTCCTTCTGATAGCCCTACTATCCAGGCTTTCATTTCAAAGTAACCCTACGACCCAGGTTCCTTCTCATAGCCCTACTATCAAGGCTTTCATTTCGAAGTAACCCTAAGACCCAGGTTCCTTCTTATAGCCCTACTATCCGGGTTCCACCACACAAGCCCTACTATCCAGGCTTTCATTTCGAAGTAACCCTACGACCCAAGTTCCTTCTCATAGCACTACTATCCAGGTTTTCATTTTGAAGTAACCCTACGACCCAGGTTCCTTCTCATAGCCCTACTATCCAGGCTTTCATTTCGAAGTAACCCTTCGACCCAGGTTCCTTCTCATAGCCCTACTAAGCGGGCTTTCATTTCGAAGTCACCTTAGGACCCAAGTTCCTTCTCATAGCCCTACTATCCAGCCTTTCATTTCGAAGTAATCCTATGACCCATGTTCCTTCTCATAGCCCTACTATCTAGCATTTCATTTCGAAGTAACACTACGACCCAGGTTCCTTCTCATAGCCCTACTATCCAGGCTTTCATTTCAAAGTAACCCTATGACCCAAGTTCCTTCTCATAGCCCTACTATCCAGGCTTTCATTTTGAAGTAACCCTTCGACCCAGGTTCCTTCTCATAGCCCTACTATCCGGGATTTCATTTCGAAGTCACCTTACGACCCAAGTTCCTTCTCATAGCCCTACTATCCAGACTTTCATTTCGAAGTTATCCTCTGACCCAGGTTCCTTCTCATAGACCTACTATCCAGGGTTTCATTTGGAAGTAACCCTATGACCCAGGTTCCTTCTCATTTCCCTACTATCCAAGCTTTCATTTAAAAGTAACCCTATGACCCAGGTTCCTTCTCATAGCCCTACGTTCTAGGCTTTCATTTCGAAGTAACCTTATGACCCAGGTTCCTTATCATTGCCCTACTATCTAGGCTTTCATTTCGAAGTAACCCTACGACCCAGGTTCCTTCTCATAGCCCTACTATCCAGGCTTTCTTTTCGAAGTAACTGTACGTCCCAGGTTCCTTCCCATAGCCCTACTATCCGAGATTTCATTTCGAAGTAATCCTACAACCCAGGTTCCTTCTCTTAACCCTACTATCCAGACATTCATTTCGAAGTAATCCTACGACCCATGTTCCTTCTCATAGCCCTACTATCAAGGCTTTCATTTCGAAGTAACCCTACGACCCAGGTTCCTTCTCAAAACCCTACTATCCAAGCTTTAATTTCGAAGTAACCCTACGATCCAGGTTCCTTCTCATAGCCCTACTATCTAGGCTTTCATTTCGAAGTAACCCTACGACCCAAGTTCCTTCTCAAAGCCCTACTATCCAGGCTTTCATTTCGAAGTAACCCTACGACCCAGATTCCTTCACATAGCCCTACTATCCAGGCTTTCATTTCGATGTAACCCTACGACCAAGGTTCCTTCTCATAGCTCTACTATCCAGGCTTTCATTTCAAAGTAACCCTACGACCCAGGTTCCTTCTCATAGCCCTACTATCCAGGCTTTCATTTCGAAGTAACCCTTCGACCCAGGTTCCTTCTCATAGACCTACTATCCAGGGTTTCATTTGAAAGTAACCCTATGACCCAGGTTCCTTCTCATTTCCCTACTATCCAAGCTTTCATTTAAAAGTAACCCTATGACCCAGGTTCCTTCTCATAGCCCTACGTTCCAGGCTTTCATTTCGAAGTAACCCTATGACCCAGGTTCCTTATCATTTCTCTACTATCTAGGCTTTCATTTCGAAGTAACCCCACGACCCAGGTTCCTTCTCATAGCCCTACTATCCAGGCTTTCATTTCGAAGTAACTGTACGTCCCAGGTTCCTTCCCATAGCCCTACTATCCGAGCTTTCATTTTGAAGAAATCCTACAACCCAACTACCTTCTCATAACCCTACTATCCAGACATTCATTTCGAAGTAATACTACGACCCATGTTCCTTCTCATAGCCCTACTATCCAGGCTTTCATTTCGAAGTAACCCTACGACCTAGGTTCCTTCTCATAACCCTACTATCCAAGCTTTAATTTCGAAGTAACCCTACGATCCAGGTTCCTTCTCATAGCCCTACTATCTAGGCTTTCATTTCGAAGTAACCCTACGACCCAAGTTCCTTCTTAAAGCCCTACTATCCAGGCTTTCATTTCGAAGTAACCGTACGACCCAGGTTCCTTCTCATAGCCCTACTATCCAGGCTTTCATTTCGAAGTAACCCTACGACCCAGTTTCCTTCTCATAGCCCTACTATCCAGGCTTTCATTTCGAAGTAACCTTACGACCCAGGTTCCATCTCATAGCCCTACTATCTAGGCTTTCATTTTGTTGTAACCCTACGACCCAGGTTCCTTCTCATAGCCCTATTATCCCGGCTTTCATTTCAAAGTATCCCTACGACCCAAGTTCCTTCTTATAACAATACAATCCGGGTTCCTTTCCACAAGACCTTCTATCCAAGCTTTCATTTCGAAGTAACCCTACGACCCAGGTTCCTTCTCATAGCCCTACTATACAGGTTTTTATTTCGAAGTAACCCTACGACCCAGGTTCCTTCTCATAGCCCTACTATCCAGGCTTTCATTTTGAAGTAACCCTACGACCCAGGTTCCATCTCATAGCCCTACTATCCAGGCTTTCATTTCAAAGTAACCATATAACCCAAGTTCCTTCTCATAGCCCTACTATCTAGGATTTCATTTCGAAGTAACCCTACGACCCAGGTTCCTTCTCATAGCCCTACTACCCAAGCTTTCATTTCAAAGTAACCCTACGACCCAGGTTCCTTCTCATAGCCCTACTATCCAGGCTTTCATTTCGAAGTAAACCTACGACCCAGGTTCCTTCTCATAGCCCTACTACCCAGGCTTTCATTTCAAAGTAACCTTACGACCCAAGTTCCTTCTCATAGCCCTACTATCCAAACTTTCATTTCGAATTTATCCTCTGACCCAGGTTCCTTCTCATAGAACTACTATCCAGGCTTTCATTTCAAAGTAACCCTATGACCCAGGTTCCTTCTCATTGCCTTACTATCCAGGCTTTCATTTCAAAGTAACCCTATGACCCAGGTTCCTTCTCATAGCCCTATGTTCCAGGCTTTCATTTCGAAGTAACCCTATGACCCAGGTTCCTTATCGTTGCCCTACTATCTAGGCTTTCATTTCGAAGTAACCCTACGACCCAGGTTCCTTCTCATAGCCCTACGTTCCAGGCTTTCATTTCGAAGTAACCCTATGACCCAGGTTCCTTATCGTTGCCCTACTATCTAGGCTTTCATTTCGAAGTAACCCTACGACCCAGGTTCCTTCTCATAGCCCTACTATCCAGGCTTTCATTTCAAAGTAACTGTACGACCCAGGTTCCTTCCCATAGCCTGACTATCCAGGGTTTCATTTCGAAGTAACCCTACGACCCAGGTTCCTTCTCATAGCCCTACTATCCAGGCTTTCATTTCAAAGTAACCCTACGACCCAGGTTCCTTCTCATAGCCCTACTATCCAGGCTTTCATTTCGAAGTAACCCTATGGCCCAAGTTCCTTCTTATAGCCCTACTATCCGGGTTCCACCCCACAAGCCCTACTATCCAGGCTTTCATTTCGAAGTAACCCTATGACCCAGGTTCCTTCTCATAGCCCTACTATCCAGGTTTTCATTTCGAAGTAACCCTATGACCCAGGTTCCTTCACATAGCCCTACTATCCAAGCTTTCATTTCGAAGTAACCCTACGACCCAGATTCCTTCTCATAGCCCTACTATCGAGGCTTTCATTTCGAAGTAACCCTACGATCCAGGTTCCTTCTCATAGCCCTACTATCCAGGATTTATTTCGAAGTAACCCTACAACCCAGGTTCCTTCTCATAGCCCTGTTATCCAGGCTTTCATTTCGAAGTAACCCTATGACCCAGGTTCCTTCTCATAGCCCTACTATCTTTGCTTTCATTTGGAAGTAACCCTACGACCCAGGTTCCATCTCATAGCCCCACTATCTAGGCTTTCATTTAGAAGTAACCCTACGACCCAGGTTCCTTCTCATAGCCCTACTATCCAGGCTTTCATTTCGAAGTAACCCTACGACCCAGTTTCCTTCTCATAGCCCTGCTATCCATGCTTTCATTTCGAAGTAACCTTACGACCCAGGTTCCTTCTCATAGCCCTACTATCCAGGCTTTCATTTCGAAGTAACCCAACAACCCAGGTTCCTTCTCATAGGCCTACTATCCCGACTTTCATTTCAAAGCATCCCTACGATCCAAGTTCCTTCTTATAGCCCTACTATTCGGGTTCCATCCCACAAGCCCTTCTATCAAGGCTTTCATTTCGAAGTAACCCTACGACCCAGGTTCCTTCTCATAGCCCTACTATCCAGGCTTTCATTTCGAAGTAACCCTACGACCCAGGTTCCTTCTCATAGCCCTACTATCTAGGCTTTCATTTCGAAGTAACCCTATGGCCCAAGTTCCTTCTTATAGCCCTACTATCCGGGTTCCACCCCACAAGCCCTACTATCCAGGCTTTCATTTCGAAGTAACCCTATGACCCAGGTTCCTTCTCATAGCCCTATTATCCAGGTTTTCATTTCGAAGTAACCCTATGACCCAGGTTCCTTCACATAGCCCTACTATCCAAGCTTTCATTTCGAAGTAACCCTACGACCCAGATTCCTTCTCATAGCCCTACTATCGAGGCTTTCATTTCGAAGTAACCCTACGATCCAGGTTCCTTCTCATAGCCCTACTATCCAGGATTTATTTCGAAGTAACCCTACAACCCAGGTTCCTTCTCATAGCCCTGTTATCCAGGCTTTCATTTCGAAGTAACCCTATGACCCAGGTTCCTTCTCATAGCCCTACTATCTTTGCTTTCATTTGGAAGTAACCCTACGACCCAGGTTCCATCTCATAGCCCCACTATCTAGGCTTTCATTTCGAAGTAACCCTACGACCCAAGTTCCTTCTCATAGCCCTACTATCCAGGCTTTCATTTCGAAGTAACCCTACGACCCAGTTTCCTTCTCATAGCCCTGCTATCCATGCTTTCATTTCGAAGTAACCTTACGACCCAGGTTCCTTCTCATAGCCCTACTATCCAGGCTTTCATTTCGAAGTAACCCAACAACCCAGGTTCCTTCTCATAGGCCTACTATCCCGACTTTCATTTCAAAGCATCCCTACGACCCAAGTTCCTTCTTATAGCCCTACTATTCGGGTTCCATCCCACAAGCCCTTCTATCAAGGCTTTCTATTCGAAGTAACCCTACGACCCAGGTTCCTTCTCATAGCCCTACTATCCAGGCTTTCATTTCGAAGTAACCCTACGACCCAGGTTCCTTCTCATAGCCCTACTATCTAGGCTTTCATTTCGAAGTAACCCTACGACCCAGGTTCCTTCTCATAGCCCTACTATTCAGGCTTTCATTTCAAAGTAACCCTATGACCCAAGTTCGTTCTCATAGCCCTACTAACCAGGCTTTCATTTCAAAGTAACCCTACGACCCAGGTTCCTTCTCATAGCCCTACTATCCAGGCTTTCATTTCGATGTAACCCTACGACCCATGTTCCTTCTCATAGACCTACTATCCAGGCTTTCATTTCAAAGTAACCCTACGACCCCGGTTCCTTCTCATAGCCCTACTATCCAGGCTTTCATTTCGAAGTAACCCTATGACCCAAGTTCCCTTTCATAGCCCTACTATCATGACTTTCATTTCGAAGTTATCCTTTGACCAAGGTTCCTTCATATAGACCTACTATCCAGGCTTTCATTTCGAAGTAACCCTATGACCCGGGTTCCTTCTTATTGCCCTACTATCTAGGCTTTCATTTCGAAGTAACCCTACGACCCAGGTTCCTTTTCATAGCCCTAATATCCAGGCTTTCATTTCGAAGTAATCGTATGACCCAGGTTCCTTCTGATAGCCCTACTATCCAGGTTTTCATTTCGAAGTAACCCTACGACCCAGATTCCTTCTCATAGCCCTACTGTCAAGGCTTTCATTTCGAAGTAACCCTATGACCCATCCAGGTTCCTTCTCATAGCCCTACTATCTAGGATTTTATTTCGAAGTAACCCTAAGACCCAGGTTCCTTCTCATAGCCCTACTATTCAGGGTTTCATTTTGAAGTAACCCTACAACCCAGGTTCCTTCTCATAGCCCTACTATCCAGGCTTTCATTTCAAAGTAACCCTACGACCCAAGTTCCTTCTCATAGCCCTACTATCCAGGCTTTCATTTCGAAGTAACCATACGACCTAGGTTCCTTCTTATAGCCCTACTATCCAGGTTCCTCCCTACAAGCCATATTATCCAGGGTTTCATTTCGAAGTAACCCTACGACCCAGGTTCCTTCTCATAGCCCTACTATCAAGGTTTTCATTTCGAAGTAACCATATGACCCAGGTTCCTTCTCATAGCCCTACTATCCAGGCTTTCATTTCGAAGTAACCCTACAACCTAGGTTCCTTCTTATAGCCCTACCATCTAGGCTTTCATTTCGAAGTAACCCTATGACCCAGGTTCATTCTCATAGCCCTACTATCCAGGCTTTCATTTCGATGTAACCCTACGACCCAGGTTCCTTCTCATAGCCCTACTATCCAGACTTTCATTTCAAAGTAACCCTACGACCCAGGTTCCTTCTCATAGCCCTACTATCCAGGCTTTCATTTCGAAGTAACCCTACGACCCAGGTTCCTTCTCATAACCCTACTATCTGGGATTTCATTTCGAAGTAACCTTACAACCCAGGTTCCTTCTCATAGCCCTACTATTCAGGGATTCATTTCGAAGTAACCCTATGACCCAGGTTCCTTCTCATAGCCATACGTTCCAGGCTTTCATTTCAAAGTAACCCTACGACCCAGGTTCCTTCTCATAGACCTACTATCCAGGCTTTCATTTCGAAGTAACCCTACGACCCAGGTTCCTTCTTATAGCCCTACTATTCAGGGTTTCATTTTGAAGTAACCATACAACCCAGGTTCCTTCTCATAGCCCTACTATCCAGGCTTTCATTTCAAAGTAACCCTACGACCCAGGTTCCTTCTCATAGACCTACTATCAAGGCTTTCATTTCTAAGTAACCCTACCACCCAGGTTCCTTCTTATAGCCCTACTATCCAGGTTCCTCCCCACAAGCCTTACTATCCAGGCTTTCATTTCAAAGTAACCCTACGACCCAGGTTCCTTCTCATAGCCCTACTGTCAAGGTTTTCATTTCGAAGTAACCCTACGACCCAAGTTCCTTCTCATAGACCTACTATCCAGGCTTTCATTTCGAAGTAACCCTACAACCTAGGTTCCTTCTTATAGCCCTACCATCTAGGCTTTCATTTCGAAGTAACCCTATGACCCAGGTTCATTCTCATAGCCCTACTATCCAGGCTTTCATTTCGATGTAACCCTACGACCCAGGTTCCTTCTCATAGCCCTACTATCCAGACTTTCATTTCAAAGTAACCCTACGACCCAGGTTCCTTCTCATAGCCCTACTATCCAGGCTTTCATTTCGAAGTAACCCTACGACCCAGGTTCCTTCTCATAACCCTACTATCTGGGATTTCATTTCGAAGTAACCTTACAACCCAGGTTCCTTCTCATAGCCCTACTATTCAGGGATTCATTTCGAAGTAACCCTATGACCCAGGTTCCTTCTCATAGCCATACGTTCCAGGCTTTCATTTCAAAGTAACCCTACGACCCAGGTTCCTTCTCATAGACCTACTATCCAGGCTTTCATTTCGAAGTAACCCTACGACCCAGGTTCCTTCTTATAGCCCTACTATTCAGGGTTTCATTTTGAAGTAACCATACAACCCAGGTTCCTTCTCATAGCCCTACTATCCAGGCTTTCATTTCAAAGTAACCCTACGACCCAGGTTCCTTCTCATAGACCTACTATCAAGGCTTTCATTTCTAAGTAACCCTACCACCCAGGTTCCTTCTTATAGCCCTACTATCCAGGTTCCTCCCCACAAGCCCTACTATCCAGGCTTTCATTTCAAAGTAACCCTACGACCCAGGTTCCTTCTCATAGCCCTACTGTCAAGGTTTTCATTTCGAAGTAACCCTACGACCCAAGTTCCTTCTCATAGACCTACTATCCAGGCTTTCATTTCGAAGTAACCCTACAACCTAGGTTCCTTCTTATAGCCCTACCATCTAGGCTTTCATTTCGAAGTAACCCTATGACCCAGGTTCATTCTCATAGCCCTACTATCCAGGCTTTCATTTCGATGTAACCCTACGACCCAGGTTCCTTCTCATAGCCCTACTATCCAGACTTTCATTTCAAAGTAACCCTACGACCCAGGTTCCTTCTCATAGCCCTACTATCCAGGCTTTCATTTCGAAGTAACCCTACGACCCAGGTTCCTTCTCATAACCCTACTATCTGGGATTTCATTTCGAAGTAACCTTACAACCCAGGTTCCTTCTCATAGCCCTACTATTCAGGGATTCATTTCGAAGTAACCCTATGACCCAGGTTCCTTCTCATAGCCATACGTTCCAGGCTTTCATTTCAAAGTAACCCTACGACCCAGGTTCCTTCTCATAGACCTACTATCCAGGCTTTCATTTCGAAGTAACCCTACGACCCAGGTTCCTTCTTATAGCCCTACTATTCAGGGTTTCATTTTGAAGTAACCATACAACCCAGGTTCCTTCTCATAGCCCTACTATCCAGGCTTTCATTTCAAAGTAACCCTACGACCCAGGTTCCTTCTCATAGACCTACTATCAAGGCTTTCATTTCTAAGTAACCCTACCACCCAGGTTCCTTCTTATAGCCCTACTATCCAGGTTCCTCCCCACAAGCCCTACTATCCAGGCTTTCATTTCAAAGTAACCCTACGACCCAGGTTCCTTCTCATAGCCCTACTGTCAAGGTTTTCATTTCGAAGTAACCCTACGACCCAAGTTCCTTCTCATAGACCTACTATCCAGGCTTTCATTTCGAAGTAACCCTACAACCTAGGTTCCTTCTTATATCCCTACCATCTAGGCTTTCATTTCGAAGTAACCCTATGACCCAGGTTCATTCTCATAGCCCTACTATCCAGGCTTTCATTTCGATGTAACCCTACGACCCAGGTTCCTTCTCATAGCCCTACTATCCAGACTTTCATTTCAAAGTAACCCTACGACCCAGGTTCCTTCTCATAGCCCTACTATCCAGGCTTTCATTTCGAAGTAACCCTACGACCCAGGTTCCTTCTCATAACCCTACTATCTGGGATTTCATTTCGAAGTAACCTTACAACCCAGGTTCCTTCTCATAGCCCTACTATTCAGGGATTCATTTCGAAGTAACCCTATGACCCAGGTTCCTTCTCATAGCCATACGTTCCAGGCTTTCATTTCAAAGTAACCCTACGACCCAGGTTCCTTCTCATAGACCTACTATCCAGGCTTTCATTTCGAAGTAACCCTACGACCCAGGTTCCTTCTTATAGCCCTACTATTCAGGGTTTCATTTTGAAGTAACCATACAACCCAGGTTCCTTCTCATAGCCCTACTATCCAGGCTTTCATTTCAAAGTAACCCTACGACCCAGGTTCCTTCTCATAGACCTACTATCAAGGCTTTCATTTCTAAGTAACCCTACCACCCAGGTTCCTTCTTATAGCCCTACTATCCAGGTTCCTCCCCACAAGCCCTACTATCCAGGCTTTCATTTCAAAGTAACCCTACGACCCAGGTTCCTTCTCATAGCCCTACTGTCAAGGTTTTCATTTCGAAGTAACCCTACGACCCAAGTTCCTTCTCATAGACCTACTATCCAGGCTTTCATTTCGAAGTAACCCTACAACCTAGGTTCCTTCTTATAGCCCTACCATCTAGGCTTTCATTTCGAAGTAACCCTATGACCCAGGTTCATTCTCATAGCCCTACTATCCAGGCTTTCATTTCGATGTAACCCTACGACCCAGGTTCCTTCTCATAGCCCTACTATCCAGACTTTCATTTCAAAGTAACCCTACGACCCAGGTTCCTTCTCATAGCCCTACTATCCAGGCTTTCATTTCGAAGTAACCCTACGACCCAGGTTCCTTCTCATAACCCTACTATCTGGGATTTCATTTCGAAGTAACCTTACAACCCAGGTTCCTTCTCATAGCCCTACTATTCAGGGATTCATTTCGAAGTAACCCTATGACCCAGGTTCCTTCTCATAGCCATACGTTCCAGGCTTTCATTTCAAAGTAACCCTACGACCCAGGTTCCTTCTCATAGACCTACTATCCAGGCTTTCATTTCGAAGTAACCCTACGACCCAGGTTCCTTCTTATAGCCCTACTATTCAGGGTTTCATTTTGAAGTAACCATACAACCCAGGTTCCTTCTCATAGCCCTACTATCCAGGCTTTCATTTCAAAGTAACCCTACGACCCAGGTTCCTTCTCATAGACCTACTATCAAGGCTTTCATTTCTAAGTAACCCTACCACCCAGGTTCCTTCTTATAGCCCTACTATCCAGGTTCCTCCCCACAAGCCCTACTATCCAGGCTTTCATTTCAAAGTAACCCTACGACCCAGGTTCCTTCTCATAGCCCTACTGTCAAGGTTTTCATTTCGAAGTAACCCTACGACCCAAGTTCCTTCTCATAGACCTACTATCCAGGCTTTCATTTCGAAGTAACCCTACAACCTAGGTTCCTTCTTATAGCCCTACCATCTAGGCTTTCATTTCGAAGTAACCCTATGACCCAGGTTCATTCTCATAGCCCTACTATCCAGGCTTTCATTTCGATGTAACCCTACGACCCAGGTTCCTTCTCATAGCCCTACTATCCAGACTTTCATTTCAAAGTAACCCTACGACCCAGGTTCCTTCTCATAGCCCTACTATCCAGGCTTTCATTTCGAAGTAACCCTACGACCCAGGTTCCTTCTCATAACCCTACTATCTGGGATTTCATTTCGAAGTAACCTTACAACCCAGGTTCCTTCTCATAGCCCTACTATTCAGGGATTCATTTCGAAGTAACCCTATGACCCAGGTTCCTTCTCATAGCCATACGTTCCAGGCTTTCATTTCAAAGTAACCCTACGACCCAGGTTCCTTCTCATAGACCTACTATCCAGGCTTTCATTTCGAAGTAACCCTACGACCCAGGTTCCTTCTTATAGCCCTACTATTCAGGGTTTCATTTTGAAGTAACCATACAACCCAGGTTCCTTCTCATAGCCCTACTATCCAGGCTTTCATTTCAAAGTAACCCTACGACCCAGGTTCCTTCTCATAGACCTACTATCAAGGCTTTCATTTCTAAGTAACCCTACCACCCAGGTTCCTTCTTATAGCCCTACTATCCAGGTTCCTCCCCACAAGCCCTACTATCCAGGCTTTCATTTCAAAGTAACCCTACGACCCAGGTTCCTTCTCATAGCCCTACTGTCAAGGTTTTCATTTCGAAGTAACCCTACGACCCAAGTTCCTTCTCATAGACCTACTATCCAGGCTTTCATTTCGAAGTAACCCTACAACCTAGGTTCCTTCTTATAGCCCTACCATCTAGGCTTTCATTTCGAAGTAACCCTATGACCCAGGTTCATTCTCATAGCCCTACTATCCAGGCTTTCATTTCGATGTAAACCTACGACCCAGGTTCCTTCTCATAGCCCTACTATCCAGACTTTCATTTCAAAGTAACCCTACGACCCAGGTTCCTTCTCATAGCCCTACTATCCAGGCTTTCATTTCGAAGTAACCCTACGACCCAGGTTCTTTCTCATAGCCCTACTATCCAGGCTTTCATTTCGAAGTAACCCTACGACCCAGGTTCCTTTTCATAGCCCTACTGTCCAAGCTTTCATTTCGAAGTAACCCTATGACCCAAGTTCTTTCTCATAGCCCTACTATCCAGGCTTTCATTTCGAAGCAACCCTACGACCCAGGTTCTTTCTCATAGCCCTACTATCCAGGATTTCATTTCGAAGTAACCCTACGACCCAGGTTCCTTCTCATAGACCTACTATCCAGGCTTTCATTTCGAAGTAACCCTACGACCCAGGTTCCTTCTTATAGCCCTACTATTCAGGGTTTCATTTTGAATTACCATACAACCCAGGTTCCTTCTCATAGCCCTACTATCCAGGCTTTCATTTCAAAGTAACCCTACGACCCAGGTTCCTTCTCATAGACCTACTATCAAGGCTTACATTTCTAAGTAACCCTACCACCCAGGTTCCTTCTTATAGCCCTACTATCCAGGTTCCTCCCCACAAGCCCTACTATCCAGGCTTTCATTTCAAAGTAACCCTACGACCCAGGTTCCTTCTCATAGCCCTACTGTCAAGGTTTTCATTTCGAAGTAACCCTACGACCCAAGTTCCTTCTCATAGACCTACTATCCAAGCTTTCATTTCGAAGTAACCCTACGACCTAGGTTCCTTCTCATAGCCCTACTATCCAAGCTTTCATTTAGAAGTAACCCTATGACCCAAGTTCTTTCTCATAGCCCTACTATCCAGGCTTTCATTTCGAAGTAACCCTATAACCCAGGTTCCTTTTCATAGCCCTACTGTCCAAGCTTTCATTTCTAAGTAACCTTACGACCCAGGTTCCTTCTCATAGCCCTACTATCCAGGCTTTCATTTCGAAGCAACCCTACGACCCAGGTTCTTTCTCATAGCCCTACTATCCCGACTTTCATTTCAAAGCATCCCTACGACCCAAGTTCCTTCTTATAGCCCTACTATTCGGGTTCCTTCCCACAAGCCCTTCTATCAAGGCTTTCATTTCGAAGTAACCCTACGACCCAGGTTCCTTCTCATAGCCCTACTATCCAGGCTTTCATTTCGAAGTAACCCTACGACCCAGGTTCCTTCTCATAGCCCTACTATCCAGGCTTTCATTTCGAAGTAACACTACGACCCAGGTTCCTTCTCATAGCCCTATTATTCAGGCTTTCATTTCAAAGTAACCCTATGACCCAAGTTCGTTCTCATAGCCCTACTAACCAGGCTTTCATTTCAAAGTAACCCTACGCCCCAGGTTCCTTCTCATAGCCCTACTATCCAGGCTTTCATTTTGATGTAACCCTACGACCTATGTTCCTTCTCATAGACCTACTATCCAGGCTTTCATTTCAAAGTAACCCTACGACCCCGGTTCCTTCTCATAGCCCTACTATCCAGGCTTTCATTTCGAAGTAACCCTATGACCCAGGTTCCTTCTCATAACCCTACTATCTGGGCTTTCATTTCGAAGTAACCTTATGACCCAAGTTCCCTTTCATAGCCCTACTATCATGACTTTCATTTCGAAGTTATCCTTTGACCAAGGTTCCTTCACATAGACCTACTATCCAGGCTTTCATTTCGAAGTAACCCTATGACCCAGGTTCCTTTTTATTACCCTACTATCTAGGCTTTCATTTCGAAGTAACCCTACGACCCAGGTTCCTTTTCATAGCCCTACTATCCAGGCTTTCATTTCGAAGTAATCGTATGACCCAGGTTCCTTCTCATAGCCCTACTATCCAGGCTTTCATTTCGAAGTAACCCTACGACCCAGATTCCTTCTCATAGCCCTACTGTCAAGGCTTTCATTTCGAAGTAACCCTATGACCCATCCAGGTTCCTTCTCATAGCCCTACTATCTAGGATTTTATTTCGAAGTAACCCTAAGACCTAGGTTCCTTCTCATAGCCCTACTATTCAGGGTTTCATTTTGAAGTAACCCTACAACCCAGGATCCATCTCATAGCCCTACTATCCAGGCTTTCATTTCAAAGTAACCCTACGACCCAAGTTCCTTCTCATAGCCCTACTATCCAGGTTTCATTTCGAAGTAACCATACGACCTAGGTTCCTTCTTATAGCCCTACTATCCAGGTTCCTCCCTACAAGCCCTATTATCCAGGGTTTCATTTCGAAGTAACCCTACGACCCAGGTTCCTTCTCATAGCCCTACTATCAAGGTTTTCATTTCGAAGTAACCATATGACCCAGGTTCCTTCTCATAGCCCTACTATCCGAGCTTTCATTTCGAAGTAACCCTACAACCCAGGTTCCTTCTTATAGCCCTACTATCTAGGCTTTCATTTCGAAGTAACCCTATGACCCAGGTTCCTTCTGATAGCCCTACTATCCAGGCTTTCATTTTGATGTAACCCTACGACCCAGGTTCCTTCTCATAGCCCTACTATCCATGCTTTCATTTCAAAGTAACCCTACGACCCAGGTTCCTTCTCATAGCCCTACTATCCAGGATTTCATTTCAAAGTAACCCTACGACCCAGGTTCCTTCTCATAACCCTACTATCTGGGATTTCATTTCGAAGTAACCTTACAACCCAGGTTCCTTCTCATAGCCCTACTATTCAGGGATTCATTTCGAAGTAACTCTATGACCCAGGTTCCTTCTCATAGCCATACGTTCCAGGCTTTCATTTCAAAGTAACCCTACGACCCAGGTTCCTTCTCATAGACCTACTATCCAGGCTTTCATTTCGAAGTAACCCTACGACCCAGGTTCCTTCTTATAGCCCTACTATTCAGGGTATCATTTCGAAGTAACCATACAACCCAGGTTCCTTCTCATAGCCCTACTATCCAGGCTTTCATTTCAAAGTAACCCTACGACCCAGGTTCCTTCTCATAGACCTACTATCGAGGCTTTCATTTCTAAGTAACCCTACGACCCAGGTTCCTTCTTATAGCCCTACTATCCAGGTTCCTCCCCACAAGTCCTACTATCCAGGCTTTCATTTCAAAGTAACCCTACGACCCAGGTTCCTTCTCATAGCCCTATTGTCCAGGTTTTCATTTCGAAGTAACCCTACGACCCAAGTTCCTTCTCATAGACCTACTATCCAGGCTTTCATTTAGAAGTAACCCTATGACCCAAGTTCTTTCTCATAGCCCTACTATCCAGGCTTTCATTTCGAAGTAACCCTACGACCCAGGTTCTTTCTCATAGCCCTACTATCCAGGCTTTCATTTCGATGTAACCCTACAACCCAGGTTCCTTCTCATAGCCATACTATCCAGGATTTTATTTCGAAGTAACCCTACAACCGAGGTTCCTTCTCATAGCCCTGCTATCCAGGCTTTCATTTCGAAGTAACCCTACGACCCAGGTTCCTTCTCATAGCCCTACTATCTTGGCTTTCATTTGGAAGTAACCCTACGACCCAGGTTCCATCTCATAGCCCTACTATCTAGGCTTTCATTTCGAAGTAACCCTACGACCCAGGTTCCTTCTCATAGCCCTACTATCCAGGCTTTCATTTCGAAGTAACCCTGCGACCCAGTTTCCTTCTAATAGCCCTGCTATCCAGGCTTTCTTTTCGAAGTGACCTTACAACCTAGGTTCCTTCTCATAGCCCTACTATCCAGGCTTTCATTTAGAAGTAACCCTACATTCCCGGATTTCATTTCAAAGCATCCCTACGACCCAAGTTCCTTCTTATAACCCTACTATCCGGGTTCCTTCCCACAAGACCTTCTATCCTTGCTTTCATTTCTAAGTAACCCTACGACTCAGGTTCCTATTCATAGCCTTACTATTCAGGCTTTCATTTCGAAGTAACCCTACGACCCAGGTTCCTTCTCATAGCCCTACTATCCAGGCTTTCATTTCAAAGTAACCCTATGACCCAAGTTCCTTCTCATAGCCCTACTATCCAGGCTTTCATTTCGAAGTAACCCTACGACCCAGGTTCCTTGTCATAGTCCTACTATCCAGGCTTTCATTTCGATGTAACCCTACGACCCAGGTTCCTTCTCATAGCCCTACTATCCAGGCTTTCATTTCAATGTAACCCTACGGCCCTGGTTCCTTCTTATAGCCCTACTATCCAGGCTTTCATTTCGAAGTAACCCTACGTCCCAGGTTCCTTCTCATAACCCTACTATCTGGGCTTTCATTTCGAGGTAACCTTATGACCCAAGTTCCCTTTCATAGCCCTACTATCCAGACTTTCATTTCGAAGTTATCCTCTGACCAAGGTTCCTTCACATAGACCTATTATCCAGGCTTTCATTTCGAAGTAACCCTATGACCCAGGTTCCTTCTCATCGACCTACTATCCAGGCTTTCATTTCAAAGTAACCCTAAGACCCAGGTTCCTTCTCATAGCCCTATGTTCCAGGCTTTCATTTCGAAGTAACCCTATGATCCAGGTTCCTTCTCATTGCCCTACTATCTAGGCTTTCATTTCGAAGTAACCCTACGACTCAGGTTCCTTCTCATAGCCCTACTATTCAGGCTTTCATTTCGAAGTAACCCTACGACCCAGGTTCCTTCTCATAGCCCTACTATCCAGGCTTTCATTTTTAAGTAACCCTACGACCCAGGTTCCATCTCATAGCGCTACTATTCAGGCTTTCATTTCGATGTAACCCTACGACCCAGGTTCCTTCTCATAGCCCTACTATCCAGGCTTTCATTTCAAAGTAACCCTACGACCCTAGTTCCTTCTTATAGCCCTACTATCCAGGCTTTCATTTCGAAGTAACCCTACGACCCAGGTTCCTTCTCATAACCCTACTATCTGGGCTTTCATTTCGAAGTAACCTTATGACCCAAGTTCCCTTTCATAGCCCTACTATCCAGACTTTCATTTCGAAGTTATCCTCTGACCAAGGTTCCTTCACATAGACCTACTATCCAGGCTTTCATTTCGAAGTAACCCTATGACCCAGGTTCCTTCTCATCGACCTACTATCCAGGCTTTCATTTCAAAGTAACCCTATGACCCAGGTTCCTTCTCATAGCCCTATGTTTCAGGCTTTCATTTCGAAGTAACCCTATGACCCAGGTTCCTTCTCATTGCCCTACTATCTAGGCTTTCATTTCGAAGTAACCCTACGACCCTGGTTCCTTCTCATAGCCCTACTCTCCAGGCTTTCATTTCAAAGTAATCGTACGACCCAGGTTCCTTCTCATAGATTTACTATCCAGGCTTTCATTTCGAAGTAACCCTACGACCCAGATTCCTTCTCATAGCCCTACTGTCAAGGCTTTCATTTCGAAGTAACCCTACGACCCAGGTTCCTTCTCATAACCCTACTATCTGGGCTTTCATTTCGAAGTAACCTTATGACCCAAGTTCCCTTTCATAGCCCTACTATCCAGACTTTCATTTCGAAGTTATCCTCTGACCAAGGTTCTTTCACATAGACCTACTATCCAGGCTTTCATTTTGAAGTAACCCTATGACCCAGGTTCCTTCTCATCGACCTACTATCCAGGCTTTCATTTCAAAGTAACCCTATGACCCAGGTTCCTTCTCATAGCCCTATGTTCCAGGCTTTCATTTCGAATTAACCCTATGACCCAGGTTCCTTCTCATTGCCCTACTATCTAGGCTTTCATTTCGAAGTAACCCTACGACCCTGGTTCCTTCTCATAGCCCTACTATCCAGGATTTCATTTCGAAGTAATCGTACGACCCAGGTTCCTTCTCATAGCCCTACTGTCAAGGCTTTCATTTCGAAGTAACCTATGACCCATCCAGGTTCCTTCTCATAGCCGTACTATCTAGGATTTTATTTCGAAGTAACCCTAAGACCCAGGTTCCTTCTCATAGCCCTACTATTCAGGGTTTCATTTCGAAGTAACCCTACGACCCAGGTTCCTTCTCATAGCCCTACTATCCAGGCTTTCATTTCAAAGTAACTCTACGACCCAAGTTCCTTCTCATAGCCCTACTATCCAAGCTTTCATTTCGAAGTAACCCTACGACCCAGGTTCCTTCTTATAGCCCTAATATCCAGGTTCCTTCCTACAAGCCCTATTATCCAGGCTTTCATTTCGAAGTAACACTACGACCCAGGTTCCTTCTCATAGCCCTACTATCCAGGTTTTCATTTCGAAGTAACCGTACGACCCAGGTTCCTTCTAATAGCCCTACTATCCAGGCTTTCATTTCAAAGTAACCCTACAACCCAGGTTCCTTCTCATAGCCCTACTATCTAGGCTTTCATTTCGAAGTAACCCTATGACCCAGGTTCCTTCTCATAGTCCTACTATCCAGGCTTTCATTTCGATGTAACCCTACGACCCAGGTTCCTTCTCATAGCCCTACTATCCAGGCTTTCATTTCAAAGTAACCCTACGACCCAGGTTCCTTCTCATAGCCCTACTATCCAGGATTTCATTTCGAAGTAACCCTACGACCCAGGTTCCCTCTCATAACCCTACTATCTGGGCATTCATTTCGAAGTAACCTTACGACCCAAGTTCCCTCTCATAGCCCTACTATCCAGACTTTCATTTCGAAGTTATCCTCTGACCAAGGTTCCTTCACATAGACCTACTATCCAGGCTTTCATTTGGAAGTAACCCTATGACCCAGGTTCCTTCTCATCTCCCTACTATCCAGGCTTTCATTTCAAAGTAACCCTATGACCCAGGTTCCTTCTCATAGCCCTATGTTCCAGGCTTTCATTTCGAAGTAACCCTACGACCCAGGTTCCTTCTGATAGCCCTACTATCCAGGCTTTCATTTCGAAGTAATCGTATGACCCAGGTTCCTTCTCATAGCCCTACTATCCAGGCTTTCATTTCGAAGTAACCCTAGGACCCTGATTCCTTCTCATAGCCCTACTGTCAAGGCTTTCATTTCGAAGTAACCTTACGATCCAGGTTCCTTCTTATAGCCCTACTATCCAGGATTTTATTTCGAAGTAACCCTACGACCCAGGTTCCTTCTCATAGCCCTGCTATCTAGGCTTTCATTTCGAAGCAACCCTACGACCCAGGTTCCTTCTCATAGACCTATTATCCTGGCTTTCATTTCGAAGTAACCCTAAGACCCAGGTTCCTTCTCATAGCCCTACTATCTAGGCTTTCATTTCGAAGTAACCCTACGACCCAGGTTCCTTCTCACAGCCCTACTATCCAGGCTTTCATTTCGAAGTAACCTTACGACTCAGGTTCCTTCTCATAGCCCTACTATTCAGGCTATCATTTCGAAGTAACCCTACGACCCAGGTTCCTTCTCATAACCCTACTATCCAGGCTTTCATTTCTAAGTAACCCTACGACCCAGGTTCCTTCTCATAGCCCTACTATCCAGGATTTCATTTTAAAGTAACCCTATGACCCAAGTTCCTTCTCATAGCCCTACTATCCAGACTTTCATTTCGAAGTAACCCTACGACCCAGGTTCCTTCTCATAGCCCTACTATCCAGGCTTTCATTTCGATGTAACCCTACGACCCAGGTTCCTTCTAATAGCCCTACTATCCAGGCTTTCATTTCAAAGTAACCCTACGACCCAGTTTCTTTCTCATAGCCCTACTATTCAGGCTTTCATTTCGAAGTAACCCTACGACCCAGGTTCCTTCTCATAGCCCTACTATCTGGGTTGTCATTTCGAAGTAACCTTACGACCCAAGTTCCCTCTCATAACCCGACTATCCAGACTTTCATTTCGAAGTTGTCCTCTGACCAAGGTTCCTTCTCATAGACCTAATATCCAGGATTTTATTTCGAAGTAACCCTATGACCCAGATTCCTTCTCATTTCCATACTATCCAGGCTTTCATTTCAAAGTAACCCTATGACCCAGGTTCCTTCTCATAGCCCTATGTTTCAGGCTTTCATTACGAAGTAACCCTATGACCCAGGTTCCATCTCATAGCCCTGCTATTCAGGCTTTCATTTAGAAGTAACCCTACGACCCAGGTTCCTTCTCATAGCCCTACTATCCTGGCTTTCATTTCGAAGTAACCCTACGACCCAGGTTCCTTCTGATAGCCCTACTATCTAGGGTTTCATTTCGAAGTAACCCTATGACCCAGGTTCCTTCTTATAGCCCTACTATCGAGGTTCCTTCCGACAAGCCCTATTATGCAGGCTTTCATTTCGAAGTAACCCTACGACCTAGGTTCCTTCTCATAGCCCTTCTATCCAGGTTTTCATTTCAAAGTTACCGTACGACCCAGGTTCCTTCTCATAGCCCTACTATCTAGGCTTTCATTTCGAAGTGACCCAACAACCCAGATTCCTTCTCATCTCCCTACTATCTAGGATTTCATTTCGAAGTAACCCTATGACCCAGGTTCCTTCTCATAGCCCTACTATCCAGGATTTCATTTCGATGTAACCCTACGACCCAGGTTCCTTCTCATAGCCGTACTATCCTGGCTTTCATTTCAAAGTTACCCTACGACCCAGGTTCCTTCTCATAGCCCTACTATCCAGGCTTTCATTTCGAAGTAACCCTACGACCCAAGATCCTTCTCATAACCCTACTATCTGGGCTTTCATTTCGAAGTAACCTTACGACCCAAGTTCCCTCTCATAGCCCTACTATCCAGAATTTCATTTCGAAGTTATCCTCTGACCAAGGTTCCTTCTCATCGCCCTACTATCCAGGCTTTCATTTCAAAGTAACCCTATGACCCAGGTTCCTTCTCATAGCCCTATGTTCCAGGCTTTCATTTCGAAGTAACCCTATGACCCAGGTTCCTTCTCATTTCCCTACTATCTAGGCTTTCATTTCGAAGTAACCCTACGACCCAGGTTCCTTCTCATAGCCCTACTATCTAGGCTTTCATTTCGAAGTAATCGTACGACCCAGGTTCCTTCTCATAGCCCTACTATCCAGGCTTTCATTTCGAAGTAACCCTACGACCCAGGTTCCTTCTCATAGCCCTGCTATCCAGCCTTTCATTTCGAAGCAACCCTACGACCCAGGTTCCTTCTCATAGCCCAATTATCCTGGCTTTCATTTCGAAGTAACCCTACGACCCAGGTTCCTTCTCATAGCCCTACTATCTAGGCTTTCATTTCGAAGTAACCCTACGACCCAGGTTCCTTCTCATAGCCCTACTATCCAGGATTTCATTTCGAAGTAACCCTACGACCCAGTTTCCTTCTAATAGCCCTGCTATCCAGGCTTTCATTTCGAAGTAACCTTACAACCTAGGTTCCTTCTCATAGCCCTACTATCCAGGCTTTCATTTCGAAGTAACCCTACAACCCAGGTTCCTTCTCATAGCCCTACATTCCCGGCTTTCATTTCAAAGCATCCCTACGACCCAAGTTCCTTCTTATAACCCTACTATCCGGGTTCCTTCCCACAAGACCTTCTATCCTTGCTTTCATTTCGAAGTAACCCTACGACTCAGGTTCCTTCTCATAGCCCTACTATTCAGGCTTTCATTTCGAAGTAACCCTACGACCCAGGTTCCTTCTCATAGCCCTACTATCCAGGCTTTCATTTCTAAGTAACCCTACGACCCAGGTTCCTTCTCATAGCCCTACTATCCAGGCTTTCATTTCAAAGTAACCCTATGACCCAAGTTCCTTCTCAGAGCCCTACTATCCAGACTTTCATTTCGAAGTAACCCTACGACCCAGGTTCCTTCTCATAGCCCTACTATCCAGGCTTTCATTTCGATGTAACCTTACGACCCAGGTTCCTTCTCATAGCCCTACTATCCAGGCTTTCATTTCAAACTAACCCTACGACCCAGGTTCTTTCTCATAGCCCTACTATCCAGGCTTTCATTTCGAAGTAACTCTACGACCCAGGTTCCTTCTCATAGCCCTACTATCTGGGTTGTCATTTCGAAGTAACCTTACGAACCAAGTTCCCTCTCATAGCCCGACTATCCAGACTTTCATTTCGAAGTTGTCCTCTGACCAAGGTTCCTTCTCAGAGACCTACTATCCAGGATTTCATTTCGAAGTCACCCTATGACCCAGGTTCCTTCTCATTGCCCTACTATCCAGGCTTTCATTTCAAAGTAACCCTATGACCCAGGTTCCTTCTCATAGCCCTATGTTTCAGGCGTTCATTACGAACTAACCCTATGACCCAGGTTCCTTTTCATTTCCCTACTATCTAGGCTTTCATTTCTAAGTAACCCTACAACCCAAGTTCCTTCTCATAGCCCTGCTATTCAGGCTTTCATTTCGAAGTAACCCTACGACCCAGGTTCCTTCTCATAGCCCTACATTCCCGACTTTAATTTCAAAGCATCCCTACGACCTAAGTTCCTTCTTATAACCCTACTATCCGAGTTCTTTCCCACAAGACCTTCTATCCTTGCTTTCATTTCGAAGTAACCCTACGACTCAGGTTCCATCTCATAGCCCTACTATTCAGGCTTTCATTTTGAAGTAACCCTACGACCCAGGTTCCTTCTTATAGCCCTACTATCCAGGCTTTCATTTCTAAGTAACCCTACGACCCAGGTTCCTTCTCATAGCCCTATTATCCAGGCTTTCATTTCAAAGTAACCCTATGACCCAAGTTCCTTATCATAGCCCTACTATCCAGACTTTCATTTCGAAATAACCCTACGACCCAGGTTCCTTCTCATAGCCCTCATATCCAGGCTTTCATTTCGATGTAACCCTACGACCCGGGTTTCTTCTCATAGCCCTACTATCCAGGCTTTCATTTCAAATTAACCCTACGACCCAGGTTCTTTCTCATAGCCCTACTATCCAGGCTTTCATTTCGAAGTAACCCTACGACCCAGGTTCTTTCTCATAGCCCTACTATCTGGGTTGTCATTTCGAAGTAACCTTACGAACCAAGTTCCCTCTCATAGCCCGACTATCCAGACTTTCATTTCGAAGTTGTCCTCTGACCAAGGTTCCTTCTCAGAGACCTACTATCCAGGATTTCATTTCGAAGTCACCCTATGACCCAGGTTCCTTCTCATTGCCCTACTATCCAGGCTTTCATTTCAAAGTAACCCTATGACCCAGGTTCCTTCTCATAGCCCTATGTTTCAGGCGTTCATTACGAACTAACCCTATGACCCAGGTTCCTTTTCATTTCCCTACTATCTAGGCTTTCATTTCTAAGTAACCCTACAACCCAAGTTCCTTCTCATAGCCCTACTATTCAGGCTTTCATTTTGAAGTAACCCTACGACCCAGGTTCCTTCTTATAGCCCTACTATCCAGGCTTTCATTTCTAAGTAACCCTACAACCCAGGTTCCTTCTCATAGCCCTATTATCCAGGCTTTCATTTCAAAGTAACCCTATGACCCAAGTTCCTTATCATAGCCCTACTATCCAGACTTTCATTTCGAAATAACCCTACGACCCAGGTTCCTTCTCATAGCCCTCCTATCCAGGCTTTCATTTCGATGTAACCCTACAACCTGGGTTTCTTCTCAAAGCCCTACTATCCAGGCTATCATTTCAAAGTAACCCTACGACCCAGGTTCTTTCTCATAGCCCTACTATCCAGGCTTTCATTTCAAAGTAACCCAACGACCCAGGTTCCTTCTCATAGCCCTACTATCTGGGTTGTCATATCGAAGTAACCTTACGACCCAAGTTCCCTCTCATAGCCCGACTATCCAGACTTTCATTTCGAAGTTATCCTCTGACCAAGGTTCCTTCTCATAGACCTACTATCAAGGATTTCATTTCGAAGTAACCCTATGACCCAGGTTCCTTCTCATTGCCCTACTATCCAGGCTTTCATTTCAAAGTAACCCTATGACCCAGGTTCCTTATCATAGCCCTATGTTTCCGGCTTTCATTACGAAGTAACCCTATGACCCAGGTTCCTTCTCATTTCCCTACTATCTAGGCTTTCATTTCGAAGTAACCCTACAACCCAAGTTCCTTCTCATAGCCCTGCTATTCAGGCTTTCATTTAGAAGTAACCCTACGACCCGGGTTCCTTCTCATAGCCCTACTATCCTAGCTTTCATTTCGAAGTAACCCTACGACCCAGGTTCCTTCTCATAGCCCTACTATCTAGGGTTTCATTTCAAAGTAACCCTATGACCCAGGTTCCTTCTTATAGCCCTTCTATCGAGGTTCTTTCCTACAAGCCCTATTATCCAGGCTTTCATTTCGAAGTAACCCTACGACCCAGGTTCCTTCTCATAGCCCTTCTATCCAGGTTTTCATTTCGAAGTTACCGTACGAACCAGGTTCCTTCTCATAGCCATACTATCTAGGCTTTCATTTCGAATTAACCCTACAACCCAGGTTCCTTCTCATAGCCCTACTATCTAGGCTTTCATTTCGAAGTAACCCTATGACCTAGGTTCCTTCTCATAGCCCTACTATCCAGGCTTTCATTTCAAACTAACCCTACGACCCAGGTTCTTTCTCATAGCCCTACTATCCAGGCTTTCATTTCGAAGTAACTCTACGACCCAGGTTCCTTCTCATAGCCCTACTATCTGGGTTGTCATTTCGAAGTAACCTTACGAACCAAGTTCCCTCTCATAGCCCGACTATCCAGACTTTCATTTCGAAGTTGTCCTCTGACCAAGGTTCCTTCTCAGAGACCTACTATCCAGGATTTCATTTCGAAGTCACCCTATGACCCAGGTTCCTTCTCATTGCCCTACTATCCAGGCTTTCATTTCAAAGTAAACCTATGACCCAGGTTCCTTCTCATAGCCCTATGTTTCAGGCGTTCATTACGAACTAACCCTATGACCCAGGTTCCTTTTCATTTCCCTACTATCTAGGCTTTCATTTCTAAGTAACCCTACAACCCAAGTTCCTTCTCATAGCCCTGCTATTCAGGCTTTCATTTCGAAGTAACCCTACGACCCAGGTTCCTTCTCATAGCCCTACATTCCCGACTTTAATTTCAAAGCATCCCTACGACCCAAGTTCCTTCTTATAACCCTACTATCCGAGTTCTTTCCCACAAGACCTTCTATCCTTGCTTTCATTTCGAAGTAACCCTACGACTCAGGTTCCATCTCATAGCCCTACTATTCAGGCTTTCATTTTGAAGTAACCCTACGACCCAGGTTCCTTCTTATAGCCCTACTATCCAGGCTTTCATTTCTAAGTAACCCTACGACCCAGGTTCCTTCTCATAGCCCTATTATCCAGGCTTTCATTTCAAAGTAACCCTATGACCCAAGTTCCTTATCATAGCCCTACTATCCAGACTTTCATTTCGAAATAACCCTACGACCCAGGTTCCTTCTCATAGCCCTCATATCCAGGCTTTCATTTCGATGTAACCCTACGACCCGGGTTTCTTCTCATAGCCCTACTATCCAGGCTTTCATTTCAAATTAACCCTACGACCCAGGTTCTTTCTCATAGCCCTACTATCCAGGCTTTCATTTCGAAGTAACCCTACGACCCAGGTTCTTTCTCATAGCCCTACTATCTGGGTTGTCATTTCGAAGTAACCTTACGAACCAAGTTCCCTCTCATAGCCCGACTATCCAGACTTTCATTTCGAAGTTGTCCTCTGACCAAGGTTCCTTCTCAGAGACCTACTATCCAGGATTTCATTTCGAAGTCACCCTATGACCCAGGTTCCTTCTCATTGCCCTACTATCCAGGCTTTCATTTCAAAGTAACCCTATGACCCAGGTTCCTTCTCATAGCCCTATGTTTCAGGCGTTCATTACGAACTAACCCTATGACCCAGGTTCCTTTTCATTTCCCTACTATCTAGGCTTTCATTTCTAAGTAACCCTACAACCCAAGTTCCTTCTCATAGCCCTACTATTCAGGCTTTCATTTTGAAGTAACCCTACGACCCAGGTTCCTTCTTATAGCCCTACTATCCAGGCTTTCATTTCTAAGTAACCCTACAACCCAGGTTCCTTCTCATAGCCCTATTATCCAGGCTTTCATTTCAAAGTAACCCTATGACCCAAGTTCCTTATCATAGCCCTACTATCCAGACTTTCATTTCGAAATAACCCTACGACCCAGGTTCCTTCTCATAGCCCTCCTATCCAGGCTTTCATTTCGATGTAACCCTACAACCTGGGTTTCTTCTCAAAGCCCTACTATCCAGGCTATCATTTCAAAGTAACCCTACGACCCAGGTTCTTTCTCATAGCCCTACTATCCAGGCTTTCATTTCAAAGTAACCCAACGACCCAGGTTCCTTCTCATAGCCCTACTATCTGGGTTGTCATATCGAAGTAACCTTACGACCCAAGTTCCCTCTCATAGCCCGACTATCCAGACTTTCATTTCGAAGTTATCCTCTGACCAAGGTTCCTTCTCATAGACCTACTATCAAGGATTTCATTTCGAAGTAACCCTATGACCCAGGTTCCTTCTCATTGCCCTACTATCCAGGCTTTCATTTCAAAGTAACCCTATGACCCAGGTTCCTTATCATAGCCCTATGTTTCCGGCTTTCATTACGAAGTAACCCTATGACCCAGGTTCCTTCTCATTTCCCTACTATCTAGGCTTTCATTTCGAAGTAACCCTACAACCCAAGTTCCTTCTCATAGCCCTGATATTCAGGCTTTCATTTAGAAGTAACCCTACGACCCGGGTTCCTTCTCATAGCCCTACTATCCTAGCTTTCATTTCGAAGTAACCCTACGACCCAGGTTCCTTCTCATAGCCCTACTATCTAGGGTTTCATTTCAAAGTAACCCTATGACCCAGGTTCCTTCTTATAGCCCTTCTATCGAGGTTCTTTCCTACAAGCCCTATTATCTAGGCTTTCATTTCGAAGTAACCCTACGACCCAGGTTCCTTCTCATAGCCCTTCTATCCAGGTTTTCATTTCGAAGTTACCGTACGAACCAGGTTCCTTCTCATAGCCATACTATCTAGGCTTTCATTTCGAATTAACCCTACAACCCAGGTTCCTTCTCATAGCCCTACTATCTAGGCTTTCATTTCGAAGTAACCCTATGACCTAGGTTCCTTCTCATAGCCCTACTATCCAGGCTTTCATTTCGTTGTAACCCTACGACCCAGGTTCCTTCTCATAGTCGTACTATTAAAGCTTTCATTTCAAAGTAACCCTACGACCCAGGTTCCTTCTCATAGCCCTACTATCCAGGATTTCATTTCGAAGTAACCCTACGACCCAAGTTCCTTCTCATAACCCTACTATCTGGGCTTTCATTTCGAAATAACCTTACGACCCAAGTTCCCTCTCATAGCCCTACTATCCAGACTTTCATTTCGAAGTTATCCTCTGACCAAGGTTCCTTCACATTGACCTACGATTCAGGCTTTCATATCGAAGTAACCCTATGATCCAGGTTCCTTCTCATCGCCCTACTATCCAGGCTTTCATTTCAAAGTAACCCTATGACCCAGGTTCCTTCTCATAGCCCTATGTTCTAGGCTTTCATTTCGAAGTAACCCTATGACCTAGGTTCCTTCTCATTTCCCTACTATCTAGGCTTTTATTTCGAAGTAACCCTACGACCCAGGTTCCTTCTCATAGCCCTACTATCTAGGCTTTCATTTCAAAGTAATTGTACGACCCAGGTTCCTTCTCATAGCCTTACTATCTAGGCTTTCATTTCGAAGTAACCCTACGACCCAGATTCCTTCTCATAGCCCTACTGTCAAGGCTTTCATTTCGAAGTAACCTTACGATCCAGGTTCCTTCTCATAGCCCTACTATCCAGGATTTTATTTCGAAGTAACCCTACGACCCAGGTTCCTTCTCATAGCCCTGCTATCCAGGCTTTCATTTCGAAGCAACCCTACGACCCAGGTTCCTTCTCATAGCCCTATTATCCTGGCTTTCATTTCGAAGTAACCCTACGACCCAGGTTCCTTCTCATATCCCTACTATCTAGGCTTTCATTTCGAAGTAACCCTACGACCCAGGTTCCTTCTCATAGCCCTACTATCCAGGCTTTCATTTCGAAGTAACCCTACGACCCATATTCCTTCTAATAGCCCTGCTATCCAGGCTTTCATTTCGAAGTAACCTTACAACCTAGGTTCCTTCTCATAGCCCTACAATTCAGGCTTTCATTTCGAAGTAACCCTACGACCCAGGTTCCTTCTCATAGCCCTACTATCCAGGCTTTCATTTTTAAGTAACCCTACGACCCAGGTTCCTTGTCATAGCCCTACTATCCAGGCTTTCATTTCTAAGTAACCCTACGACCCAGTTTCCTTCTCATAGCCTTACTATCTAGGCTTTCATTTCGAATTAACCCTAGGACCCAGGTTCCTTCTCATAGACCTACTATCCAGGCTTTAATTTCGAAGTAACCCTATGACCCAGGTTCCTTCTCATAGCCCTACTATCAAGGCTTACATTTCGATGTAACCCTATGAACCAGGTTCCTTCTCATAGCCCTACTATCCAGGCTTTCATTTTGAAGTAACCCTACAACCCAGGTTCCTTCTCATAGCCCTGCTATCCAGGCTTTCATTTAAAAGTAACCCTACGACCCAGGTTCCTTCTCATAGTCCTCCTATCCGGACTTTCATTTCGAAGTAACCCTATGACCCAGGTTCCTTCTAATAGCCCTACTATCCAGGCTTTCATTTCAAAGTAACCCTATGACCCAGGTTCCTTCTCATAGCCCTACGTTCCAGGCTTTCATTTCGAAGTAACCCTACAACCCAGGTTCCTTCTCATAGCCCTACTATTCAGGGTTTAATTTCGAAGTAACCCTACGACCCAGGTTCCTTCTCATAGCACTACTATTCAGGCTTTCATTTCGAAGTAACCCTACGACCCAGGTTCCTTCTCATAGCCCTACATTCCCGACTTTCATTTCAAAGCATCCCTACGACCCAAGTTCCTTCTTATAACCCTACTATCCGGGTTCCTTCCCACAAGACCTTTTATCCTTGCTTTCATTTCGAAGTAACCCTACGACTCAGGTTCCATCTCATAGCCCTACTATTCAGGCTTTCATTTTGAAGTAACCCTACGACCCAGGTTCCTTCTTATAGCCCTACTATCCAGGCTTTCATTTCTAAGTAACCCTACGACCCAGGTTCCTTCTCATAGCCCTATTATCCAGGCTTTCATTTCAAAGTAACCCTATGACCCAAGTTCCTTCTCATAGCCCTACTATCCAGACTTTCATTTCGAAATAACCCTACGACCCAGGTTCCTTCTCATAGCCCTCCTATCCAGGCTTTCATTTCGATGTAACCCTATGACCCGGGTTTCTTCTCATAGCCCTACTATCCAGGCTTTCATTTCAAAGTAACCCTACGACCCAGGTTCTTTCTCATAGCCCTACTATCCAGGCTTTCATTTCGAAGTAACCTTACGACCCAAGTTCCCTCTCATAGCCCGACTATCCAGACTTTCATTTCGAAGTTGTCCTCTGACCAAGGTTCCTTCTCATAGACCTACTATCAAGGATTTCATTTCGAAGTAACCCTATGACCCAGGTTCCTTCTCATTGCCCTACTATCCAGGCTTTCATTTCAAAGTTACCCTATGACCCAGGTTCCTTCTCATAGCCCTATGTTTCCGGCTTTCATTACGAAGTAACCCTATGACCCAGGTTCCTTCTCATTTCCCTACTATCTAGGCTTTCATTTCGAAGTAACCCTACAACCCAAGTTCCTTCTCATAGCCCTGTTATTCAGGCTTTCATTTAGAAGTAACCCTACGACCCAGGTTCCTTCTCATAGCCCTACTATCCTGGCTTTCATTTCGAAGTAACCCTACGACCCAGGTTCCTTCTCATAGCCCTACTATCTAGGGTTTCATTTCAAAGTAACCCTATGACCCAGGTTCCTTCTTATAGCCCTTCTATCGAGGTTCCTTCCTACAAGCCCTATTATCCAGGCTTTCATTTCGAAGTAACCCTACGACCCAGGTTCCTTCTCATAGCCCTTCTATCCAGGTTTTCATTTCGAAGTTACCGTACGACCCAGGTTCCTTCTCATAGCCATACTATCTAGGCTTTCATTTCGAATTAACCCTACAACCCAGGTTCCTTCTCATAGCCCTACTATCTAGGCTTTCATTTCGAAGTAACCCTATGACCCAGGTTCCTTCTCATAGCCCTACTATCCAGGCTTTCATTTCGTTGTAACCCTACGACCCAGGTTCCTTCTCATAGTCGTACTATTAAAGCTTTCATTTCAAAGTAACCCTACGACCCAGGTTCCTTCTCATAGCCCTACTATCCAGGATTTCATTTCGAAGTAACCCTACGACCCAAGTTCCTTCTCATAACCCTACTATCTGGGCTTTCATTTCGAAGTAACCTTACAACCCAAGTTCCCTCTCATAGCCCTACTATCCAGACTTTCATTTCGAAGTTATCCTCTGACCAAGGTTCCTTCACATTGACCTACGATTCAGGCTTTCATATCGAAGTAACCCTATGATCCAGGTTCCTTCTCATCGCCCTACTATCCAGGCTTTCATTTCAAAGTAACCCTATGACCCAGGTTCCTTCTCATAGCCCTATGTTCTAGGCTTTCATTTCGAAGTAACCCTATGACCCAGGTTCCTTCTCATTGCCCTACTATCTAGGCTTTTATTTCGAAGTAACCCTACGACCCAGGTTCCTTCTCATAGCCCTACTATCTAGGCTTTCATTTCAAAGTAATCGTACGACCCAGGTTCCTTCTCATAGCCTTACTATCTAGGCTTTCATTTCGAAGTAACCCTACGACCCAGATTCCTTCTCATAGCCCTACTGTCAAGGCTTTCATTTCGAAGTAACCTTACGATCCAGGTTCCTTCTCATAGCCCTACTATCCAGGATTTTATTTCGAAGTAACCCTATGACCCAGGTTCCTTCTCATAGCCCTTCTATCCAGGCTTTCATTTCGAAGCAACCCTACGACCCAGGTTCCTTCTCATAGCCCTATTAACCTGGCTTTCATTTCGAAGTAACCCTACGACCCAGGTTCCTTCTCATATCCCTACTATCTAGGCTTTCATTTCGAAGTAACCCTACGACCCAGGTTCCTTCTCATAGCCCTACTATCCAGGCTTTCATTTCTAAGTAACCCTACGACCCAGTTTCCTTCTCATAGCCTTACTATCTAGGCTTTCATTTCGAATTAACCCTAGGACCCAGGTTCCTTCTCATAGACCTACTATCCAGGCTTTAATTTCGAAGTAACCCTATGACCCAAGTTCCTTCTCATAGCCCTACTATCAAGGCTTATATTTCGATGTAACCCTATGAACCAGGTTCCTTCTCATAGCCCTACTATCCAGGCTTTCATTTTGAAGTAACCCTACAACCCAGGTTCCTTCTCATAGCCCTGCTATCCAGGCTTTCATTTAAAAGTAACCCTACGACCCAGGTTCCTTCTCATAGTCCTCCTATATGGACTTTCATTTCGAAGTAACCCTATGACCCAGGTTCCTTCTAATAGCCCTACTATCCAGGCTTTCATTTCAAAGTAACCCTATGGCCCAGGTTCCTTCTCATAGCCCTACGTTCCAGGCTTTCATTTCGAAGTAACCCTACAACCCAGGTTCCTTCTCATAGCCCTACTATTCAGGGTTTAATTTCGAAGTAACCCTACGACCCAGGTTCCTTCTCATAGCACTACTATTCAGGGTTTCATTTCGAAGTAACCTTACAACCTAGGTTCCTTCTCATAGCCCTACAATTCAGGCTTTCATTTCGAAGTAACCCTACGACCCAGGTTCCTTCTCATAGCCCTACTATCCAGGCTTTCATTTCTAAGTAACCCTACGACCCAGGTTCCTTGTCATAGCCCTACTATCCAGGCTATCATTTCTAAGTAACCCTACGACCCAGTTTCCTTCTCATAGCCTTACTATCTAGGCTTTCATTTCGAATTAACCCTAGGACCCAGGTTCCTTCTCATAGACCTACTATCCAGGCTTTAATTTCGAAGTAACCCTATGTCCCAGGTTCCTTCTCATAGCCCTACTATCAAGGCTTATATTTCGATGTAACCCTATGAACCAGGTTCCTTCTCATAGCCCTACTATCCAGGCTTTCATTTTGAAGTAACCCTACAACCCAGGTTCCTTCTCATAGCCCTGCTATCCAGGCTTTCATTTAAAAGTAACCCTACGACCCAGGTTCCTTCTCATAGTCCTCCTATCTGGACTTTCATTTCGAAGTAACCCTATGACCCAGGTTCCTTCTAATAGCCCTACTATCCAGGCTTTCATTTCAAAGTAACCCTATGACCCAGGTTCCTTCTCATAGCCCTACGTTCCAGGCTTTCATTTCGAAGTAACCCTACAACCCAGGTTCCTTCTCATAGCCCTACTATTCAGGGTTTAATTTCGAAGTAACCCTACGACCCAGGTTCCTTCTCATAGCACTACTATTCAGGGTTTCATTTCGAAGTAACCCTACGACCCAGGTTCCTTCTCATAGCCCTACTATCCAGGCTTTCATTTCAAAGTAACCCTACGACCCAAGTTCCTTCTCATAGCCCTACTATCCAGGCTTTCATTTCGAAGTAACCCTACGACCCAGGTTCATTCTTATAGCCCTACTATCCAGGTTCCTTCCTACAAGCCCTATTATCCAGGCTTTCATTTCGAAGTAACCCTACGACCCAGGTTCCTTCTCATAGCCCTACTATCCAGGTTTTCATTTCGAAGTAACCGTACGACCCAGGTTCCTTCTCATAGCCCTACTATCCAGGCTTTCATTTCGAAGTAACCCTACAACCCAGGTTCCTTCTCATAGCCCTACTATCTAGGCTTTCATTTCGAAGTAACCCTATGACTCAGGTTCCTCCTCATTGCCCTACTATCCAGGCTTTCATTTCGAAGTAACCCTACGACCCAGGTTCCTTCTCATAGCCCTACTATCCAGGCTTTCATTTTGATGTAACCCTACGACCCAGGTTCCTTCTCATAGCCCTACTATCCAGGATTTCATTTCGAAGTAACCCTACGACACAGGTTCCTTCTCATAGCCCTACTATCCAGTCTTTCATTTCGAAGTAACCCTACGACCCAGGTTCCTTCTCGTAGCCCTACTATCCAGGCTTTCATTTCGAAGTAATCCTACAACCCAGGTTCTTTCTCATAGCCCTTCTATCCAGACTTTCATTTCGAAGTAATCCTACGACCCATGTTCCTTCTCATAGCCCTACTATCCAGGCTTTCATTTCGAAGTAACCCTACAACCCAGGTTCCTTCTCATAGCCCTACTATCCGGGCTTTCATTTCGAAGTAACCTTACGACCCAAGTTCCTTCTCATAGCCCTACTATCCAGACTTTCTTTCCGAAGTTATCCTCTAACCCAGGTTCCTTCTCATAGGCCTACTATCCAGGATTTCATTTTGAAGTAACCCTATGACCCAGGTTCCATCTCATCGCTCTACTTTCCAGGCTTTCATTTCAAAGTAACCCTATGACCCAAGTTCCTTCTCATAGCCCTATGTTCCAGGCTTTCATTTAGAAGTAACCCTACGACCCAGGTTCCTTCTCATAGCCCTACTATCCAGGCTTTCATTTCGAAGTAACCCTACGATCCAGGTTCCTTCTCATAGCCCTACTATCTAGGCTTTCATTTCAAAGTAACCCTACGACCCATGTTCCTTCTCATAGGCCTACTATACAGGATATCATTTAGAAGTAACCGTACGATCCAGGTTCCTTCTCATAGACCTACTATCTAGGCTTTCATTTCGAAGTAACCCTATGACCCAGTTTCCTTCTCATAGCCCTGCTATCCAGGCTTTCATTTTGAAGTAACCTTACGACCCAGGTTCCTTCTTATAGCCCTACTATCCAGGCTTTCATTTCGAAGTAACCCTACGACCCAGGTTCCTTCTCATAACCCTACTATCCTGGATTTCATTTCAAAGTATCCCTACGACCCAAGTTCCTTCTTATAAGCTTACTATCCGGGTTCCTTCCCACAAGCCCTTCTATCCAGGCTTTCATTTCGAAGTAACCCTACGAACCAGGTTCCTTATCATAGCACTACTATTGAGGCTTTCATTTCTAAGTAACCCTACGACCCAGGTTCTTTCTCATAGCCCTACTATCCAGGCTTTCATTTCGAAGTAACCCTACGACCCAGGTTCCTTCTCATAGCCCTACTATCTAGGCTTTCATTTCAAAGTAACCCTATGACCTGAGTTCCTTATCATACCCTACTATCCAGGCTTTCATTTCAAAGTAATCCTACGACCCAGGTTCCTTCTCATAGCCCTACTATGCAGGCTTTCATTTCGATGTAACCCTACGACCCAGGTTCCTTATCATAGCCCTACTATCCAGGATTTCATTTCAAAGTAACCCTACGACCCAGGTTCCTTCTCACAACCCTACTATCCAGGCTTTCATTTTGACGTAACCCTATCACCCAGGTTCCTTCTCATAGCCTTACAATTCGGGCTTTCATTTCGAAGTTATCCTCTGACCCAGGATCCTTCTCATAGACCTACTATCCAGGCTTTCATTTGGAAGTAACCCTATGACCCAGGTTCCTTATCATTTCCCTACTATCTAGGCTTTCATTTCGAAGTAACCCTACGACCCAGGTTCCTTCTCATAGCCCTACTATCCCGGGTTTCATTTCGAAGTAACCCTACGACCCAAGTTCCTTCTCATAGCCCTACTATCCAGGCTTTCATTTCAAAGTAATCCTACGACCCAGGTTCCTTCTCATAGACCTACTATCAAGGCTTTCATTTCGAAGTAACCCTTTGACCCAGGTTCCTTCTCATCGCTCTACTTTCCAGGCTTTCATTTCAAAGTAACCCTATGACCCAAGTTCCTTCTCATAGCCCTATGTTCCAGGCTTTCGTTTAGAAGTAAGCCTATGACCCAGGTTCCTTCTCATTTCCCTACTATCCAGACTTTCATTTCTAAGTAATCCTACGACACATGTTCCTTCTCATAGACCTACTATCCAGGCTTTCATTTTGAAGTAACCTTACGACCCAGGTTCCTTCTCATAGCCCTACTTTCCAGGCTTTCATTTCGAAGTAACCCTACAATCCAGGTTCCTTCTCATAGCCCTACTAACTAGGCTTTCATTTCGAAGTAACCCTACGACCCATGTTCCTTCTCATAGCCCTACTATCCAGGCTTTCATTTAGAAGTAACCGTATGACCCAGGTTCCTTCTCATAGCCATACTATCCATGCTTTCATTTTGAAGTAACCCTATGACCCAGTTTCCTTCTCATAGCCCTGCTATCCAGGCTTTCATTTCGAAGTAACCTTACGACCCAGGTTCCTTCTCATAACCCTACTATCCTGGATTTCATTTCAAAGTATCCCTACGACCCAAGTTCCTTCTTATAACCCTACTATCCGGGTTCCTTCCCACAAGCCCTTCTATCCAGGAATTCATTTCGAAGTAACCCTACGACCCAGGTTCCTTCTCATGGCACTACTATTGAGGCTTTCATTTCGAAGTAACCCTACGACCCAGGTTCTTTCTCATAGCCCTACTATCCAGGCTTTCATTTCGAAGTAACCCTACGACCCAGGTTCCTTCTCATAGCCCTACTATCCAGACTTTCATTTCAAAGTAACCCTATGACCCGAGTTCCTTATCATAGCCCTACTATCCAGGTTTTCATTTCGAAGTAATCCTACGACCCAGGTTCCTTCTCATAGCCCTACTATGCAGGCTTTCATTTCGATGTAACCCTACGACCCAGGTTCCTTCTAATAGACCTATTATCCAGGCTTTCATTTCAAAGTAACCCTACGACCGAGGTTCCTTCTCATAGCCCTACTATCCAGGCTTTCATTTTGACGTAACCCTACCACCCAGGTTCCTTCTCATAGCCCTACAATTCGGGCTTTCATTTCAAAGTAACCTTATGACCCAAGTTCCTTCTCATAGCCCTACTATCCAGACTTTCATTTCGAAGTTAAGCTCTGACCCAGGTTCCTTCTCATAGACCTACTATCCAGGCTTTCATTTGGAAGTAACTCTATAACCCAGGTTCCTTCTCATTACCCTACTATCAAGGCTTTCATTTCAAAGTAACCCTATGACCCAGGTTCCTTCTTATAGCCCTATGTTCCAGGCTTTCATTTCGAAGTAACCCTATGACCCAGGTTCCTTATCATTGCCCTACTATCTAGGTTTTCATTTCGAAGTAACCCTTCGACCCAGGTTCCTTTTCGTATCCCTACTATCCAGGCTTTCATTTCGAAGTAACCGTACAACCCAGGTTCCTTCCCATAGCCCTATTATCCCGGGTTTCATTTCGAAGTAACGCTACGACCCAGGTTCCTTCTCATAGCCCTACTATCCAGGATTTCATTTCAAAGTAACCCTACAACCCAGGTTCCTTCTCATAGCCTTATTATCCAGGCTTTCATTTCGAAGTAACCCTATGACCCAGGTTCCTTCTTATAGCCCTACTATCCAGGATTTCATTTCAAAGTAACCCTACAACCCAGGTTCCTTCTCATAGCCTTATTATCCAGGCTTTCATTTCGAAGTAACCCTATGACCCAGGTTCCTTCTTATAGCCCTACTATCTGGGTTCCTCCCCACAAGCCCTACTATCAAGGCTTTCATTTTGAAGTAACCCTACGACCCAGGTTCCTTTTCATAGCCCTACTATCTAGGTTTTCATTTCGAAGTAACCCTACGACCCAGGTTCCTTCTCATAGCCCTATTATCCAGGCTTTCATTTCGAAATAACCCTAGGACCCGGGTTCCATCTCATAGCCCTACTATCCAGGCTTTCATTTTGAAGTAACCCTAGGTCCCAGGTTCCTTCTCATAGCCCTACTATCTAGGCTTTAATTTCGAAGTAACCCTATGATCCAGGTTCCTTCTCATAGCCCTACTATCTAAGCTTTCATTTCGAAGTAACCCTATGACCCAGGTTCCTTCTCATAGCCCTACTATCCAGGCTTTCATTTCGAAGTAACCTTACAACCGAGGTTCCTTATCATAGCCCTACTATTCAAGGTTTCATTTCAAAGTAACCCTACGACCCAGGTTCCTTCTCATAGCCCTACTATCCAAGCTTTCATTTCAAAGTAAACCTACGACCCAAGTTCCTTTTCATAGCCCTACTATCCAAGCTTTCATTTCGAAGTAACCCTATGATTCAGGTTCCTTCTCATAGCCCTACTATCTAGGCTTTCATTTCGAAGTAACCCTACGACCCATGTTCCTTCTCATAGCCCTACTATCCAGGCTTTAATTTAGAAGTAACCATACGACCCAGGTTCCTTCTCATAGCCCTACTATCAAGGCTTTCATTTCGAAGTAACCCTATGACCCAGTTTCCTTCTCATAGCCCTGTTATCCAAGCTTTCATTTTGAAGTAACCTTACGACCCAGGTTCCTTCTCATAACCCTACTATCCAGGCTTTCATTTCGAAGTAACCCTACGACCCAGGTTCCTTCTCATAACCCTACTATCCCGGATTTCATTTCAAAGTATCCCTACGACCCAAGTTCCTTCTTATAACCCTACTATCCGGGTTCCTTCCCACAAGCCCTTCTATCCAGGCTTTCATTTCGAAGTAACCCTACGACCCAGGTTCCTTCTTATAGCCCTACTATCTGGGTTCCTCCCCACAAGCCATACTATCATGGCTTTCATTTTTTAGTAACCCTACGACCCAGGTTCCTTCTCATAGCCCTACTATCTAGGTTTTCATTTCGAAGTAACCCTACGACCCAGGTTCCTTCTCATAGCCCTACTATCCAGGCTTTCATTTCGAAATAACCCTACGGCCCAGGTTCCTTCTCATAGCCCTACTATCCAGGCTTTCATTTTGAAGTAACCCTAGGACCCAGGTTCCTTCTTATAGTACTACTATCCAGGCTTCATTTTCGATGTAACCCTATGACCCAGGTTCCTTCTTATAGCCCTACTATCCAGGCTTTAATTTTGAAGTAACCCTACAACCCAGGTTCCTTTTCATAGCCTTACTATCCAGGCTTTCAATTCGAAGTAACCCTACGACCCAGGTTCCTTCTCATAGCCCTACTATCTTGGCTTTCATTTCGAAGTAACCCTATGACCCAGGTTCCTTCTCATAGCCCTACTATCCAGGCTTTCATTTCAAAGTAACTCTATGACCCAGGTTCCTTCTTATAGCCCTACTATCCAGGCTTTCATTTCGAAGTAACCCTACAACCCAGGTTCCTTCTCATAGCCCTACTATTCAGGGTTTCATTTCGAAGTAACCCTACGACCCAGGTTCCTTCTCATAGCCCTACTATCCAGGCTTTCTTTTCAAAGTAACCCTATGACCCAGGTTCCTTCTCATAGCCCTACTATCCAGGCTTTCATTTCGAAGTAACCCTACGACCCAGGTTCCTTCTCATAGCCCTACTATCCAGGCTTTCATTTCAAAGTAACCCTAGGACCCATGTTCCTTCTCATAGCCCTACTATCCAGTCTTTAATTTCGAAGTAACCCTACGACCCAGGTTCCTTCTCATAGCCCTACTATCAAGGCTTAGATTTCGATGTAACCCTAAGACCCAGGTTCCTTCTTATAGCCCTATTATCCAGGCTTTCATTTTGAAGTAACCCTACAACCCAGGTTCCTTCTCATAGCCCTACTATACGGGCTTTCATTTCGAAGTAACCCTATGACCCAGGTTCCTTCTCATAACCCTACTATCGAAGCTTTCATATCAAAGTAACCCTACGACACAGTTTCCTTCTCATAGCCCTGTTATCCAGGCTTTCATTTCGATGTAACCTTACGACCCAGGTTCCTTCTCATAGCCCTACTATCCAGGCTTTCATTTCGAAGTAACCCTATGACCTAGGTTCCTTCTAATAACCCTACTATCCCTGATTTCATTTCAAAGTATCCCTACGACCCAAATTCCTTCTCATAACCCTACTATCCAGGCTTTCATTTCGAAGTAACTGTACGACCCAGGTTCCTTCCCATAGCCCTACGATCCAGGGTTTCATTTCGAAGTAACCCTACGAACTAGGTTCCTTCTCATAGCCCTACTATCCAGGCTTTCATTTCAAAGTAACCCTACGACCCAGGTTCCTTCTCATAGCCCTACTATCCAGGCTTTCATTTCTAAGTAACCCTATGATCCAGGTTCCTTCTTATAGCCCTATTATCTGGGTTCCTCCCCACAAGCCCTACTATCAAGGCTTTCATTTTTTAGTAACCCTACGACCCAGGTTCCTTCTCATAGCCCTACTATCTAGGTTTTCATTTCGAAGTAACCCTACGACCCAGGTTCCTTCTCATAGCCCTACTATCCAGGATTTCATTTCGAAATAACCCTAAGGCCCATGTTCCTTCTCATAGCCCTACTATCCAGGCTTTCATTTTGAATTAACCCTAGGACCCAGGTTCCTTCTCATAGCCCTACTATCCAACCTTTAATTTTGAAGTAACCCTACGATCCAGGTTCCTTCTCATAGCCCTACTATCAAGGCTTATATTTCGATGTAACCCTATGACCCAGGTTCCTTCTCATAGCCCTACTATCCAGGCTTTCATTTCGAAGTAACCATACAACCCATGTTCCTTTTCATAGCCTTACTATCCAGGCTTTCAATTCGAGGTAACCCTACGACCCATGTTCTTTCTCATAGCCCTACTATCCGGGCTTTCATTTCGAAGTAACACTATGACCCAGGTTCCTTCTCTTAGCCCTACTATCCAGGCTTTCATTTAAAAGTAACCCTATGACCCAGTTTCCTTCTCATGGCCCTACTATCCAGGATTTCATTTCGAAGTAACCCTACAACCCAGGTTCCTTCTCATAGCCCTACTATTCAGGGTTTCATTTCGAAGTAACCCTACGACCCAGGTTCCTTCTCATAGCCCTACTATCCAGGCTTTCATTTCAAAGAAACCCTACGACCCAGGTTCCTTCTCATAGCCCTATTATCCAGGCTTTTATTTCGAAGTAACCCTACGACCCAGGTTCCTTCTCATAGCCCTACTATCTAGGCTTTCATTTCGAAGTAACCCTACGACCCAGGTTCCTTCTCATAGCCCTACTATCAAGGCTTATATTTCGATGTAACCCTACGACCCAGGTTCCTTCTTATAGCCCTATTATCCAGGCTTTCATTTTGAAGTAACCCTACAACCCAGGTTACTTCTCATAGCCCTACTATCCAGGCTTTCATTTCGAAGTAACCCTACGACCTAGGTTCCTTCTCATAGACCTACTATACGGGCTTTCATTTCGAAGTAACCCTATGACCCAGGTTCCTTCTCATAGCCCTACTATCCAGGCTTTCATTTCGAAGTAACCCTACAACCCAGGTTCCTTCTCATAGCCCTACTATTCAAGGTTTCATTTCGAAGTAACACTACGACCCAGGTTCCTTCTCATAGCCCTACTATCCAGGATTTCATTTCAAAGTAACCCTACGACCCAAGTTCCTTCTCATAGCCCTACTATCCAGACTATCATTTCAAAGTAACCCTACGACCCAGATTTCTTCTTATAGCCCTACTATCCAGGTTCCTCCCTACAAGTCCTATTATCCAGGTTTTCATTTCGAAGTAACCCTACGACCCTTGTTCTTTCTCATAGCCCTACTATCCAGGTTTTCATTTCGAAGTAACCCTACGACCCAGGTTCCTTCTCATAGCCCTAATATCCAGGCTTTCATTTCGAAGTAACCCTACGATCCAGGTTCCTTCTCATAGCCCTACTATCTAGGCTTTCATTTCGAAGTAACCCTACCACCCATGTTCCTTCTCATAGCCCTACTATCCAGGCTTTCATTTAGAAGTAATCGTACGACCCAGGTTCCTTCTCATAGCCCTACTATCCAGGCTTTCATTTCGAAGTAACCCTACGACCCATTTTCCTTCTCATAGCCCTGCTATCCAGGCTTTCATTTCGATGTAACCTTACGAATCAGGTTCCTTCTCATAGCCCTACTATCCAGGCTTTCATTTCGAAGTAACCCTACGACCCAAGTTCCTTCTAATAACCCTACTATCCTGGATATCATTTCAAAGTATCCCTACGACCCAAGTTCCTTCTTATAACCATACTATCCGGGTTCCTTCCCACAAGCCCTTCTATCCAGGATTTCATTTCGAAGTAACCCTACGACCCAGGTTCCTTCTCATAGCCCTATTATCCAGGCTTTTATTTCGAAGTAACCCTACGGCACAGGTTCCTTCTCATAGCCCTACTATCTAGGCTTTCATTTCGAAGTAACCCTAGGACCCAGGTTCCTTGTCATAGCGCTACTATCCAGGCTTTAATTTCGAAGTAACCCTACGACCCATGTTCCTTCTCATAGCCCTACTATCAAGGCTTATATTTCGATGTAACCCTACTACCCAGGTTCCTTCTTATAGCCCTATTATCTTGGCTTTCATTTTGAAGTAACCCTACAACCCAGGTTCCTTCTCATAGCCCTACTATCAAGGCTTATATTTCGATGTAACCCTACGACCCAGGTTCCTTCTTATAGCCCTATTATCCAGGCTTTAATTTTGAAGTAACCCTACAACCCAGGTTCCTTCTCAAAGCCCTATTATCCAGTATTTCATTTCGAAGTAACCCTATGACCCAGGTTCCTTCTCATAACCCTACTATCGAAGCTTTCATATCAAAGTAACCCTATGACCCAGGTTCCTTCTTATAGCCCTAAGTTCCAGGCTTTCATTTCGAAGTAACCCTATGACCCAGGTTTCTTCTCATAGCCCTACAATCCAGGCTTTCAATTCGAAGTAACCCTACAACCCAGGTTCCTTCTCATAGCCCTACTATTCAGGGTTTTATTTCGAAGTAACCCTACGACCCAGGTTCCTTCTCATAGCTCTACTATCCAGGCTTTCATTTTAAAGTAACCCTACGGCCCAAGTTCCTTCTCATAGCCCTACTATCCAGACTTTCATTTCAAAGTAACCCTACGACCCAGGTTCCTTCTTATAGCCCTACTATCCAAGTTCCTCCCTACAAGCCCTATTATCCAGGTTTTCATTTCGAATTAACCCTACGACCCATGTTCTTTCTCATAGCCCTACTATCCAGGTTTTCATTTCGAAGTAACCCTACGACCCAGGTTCCTTCTCATAGCACTACTATCTAAGCTTTCATTTCGAAGTAACCCTACGATCTAGGTTCCTTCTCATACCCCTACTATCTAGGCTTTCATTTCGAAGTAACCCTACCACCCATGTTCCTTCTCATAGCCCTACTATCCAGGCTTTCATTTCGAAGTAACCCTACGACCCATTTTCCTTCTCATAGCCCTGCTATCCAGGCTTTCATTTCGATGTAACCTTACGACTCAGGTTCCTTCTCATAGCCCTACTATCCAGGCATTCATTTCGAAGTAACCCTACGACCCATGTTACTTCTAATAACCCTATTATCCCGGATTTCATTTCAAAGTATCCCTACGACCCAAGTTCCTTCTTATAACAATACTATCCGGGTTCCTTCCCACAAGCCCTTCTATCCAGGCTTTCATTTCGAAGCAACCCTACGACCCAGGTTCCTTCTCATAGCCCTATTATCCAGGCTTTTATTTTGATGTAACCCTACGACACAAGTTCCTTCTCATAGCCCTACTATCTAGGCTTTCATTTCGAAGTAACCCTAGGACCCAGGTTCCTTGTCATAGCGCTACTATCCAGGGTTTAATTTCGAAGTAACCCTACGACCCAGGTTCCTTCTCATAGCCCTACTATCCAGTATTTCATTTCAAAGTAACCCTACGACCCAAGTTCCTTCTCATAGCCCTACTATCCAGACTTTCATTTCAAAGTAACCCTACGACCCAGATTTCTTCTTATAGCCCTACTATCTAGGTTCCTCCCTACAAGTCCTATTATCCAGGTTTTCATTTTGAAGTAACCCTACGACCCTTGTTCTTTCTCATAGGCCTATTATCCAGGTTTTCATTTCGAAGTAACCCTACGTCCCAGGTTCCTTCTCATAGCCCTAATATCCAGGCTTTCATTTCGAAGTAACCCTACGATCCAGGTTCCTTCTCATAGCCCTACTATCTAGGCTTTCATTTCGAAGTAACCCTACCACCCATGTTCCTTCTCATAGCCCTACTATCCAGGCTTTCATTTAGAAGTAACCGTACGACCCAGGTTCCTTCTCATAGCCCTACTATCCAGGCTTTCATTTCGAAGTAACCCTACGACCCATTTTCCTTCTCATAGCCCTGCTATCCAGGCTTTCATTTCGATGTAACCTTACGACTCAGGTTCCTTCTCATAGCCCTACTATCCAGGCTTTCATTTCGAAGTAACCCCACGACCCAGGTTCCTTCTAATAACCCTACTATCCCGGATATCATTTCAAAGTATCCCTACGACCCAAGTTCCTTCTTATAACCATACTATTCGGGTTCCTTCCCACAAGCCCTTCTATCCAGGATTTCATTTCGAAGTAACCCTACGACCCAGGTTCCTTCTCATAGCCCTATTATCCAGGCTTTTATTTCGAAGTAACCCTACGACACAGGTTCCATCTCATAGCCCTACTATCTAGGCTTTCATTTCGAAGTAACCCTAGGACCCAGGTTCCTTGTCATAGCGCTACTATCCAGGCTTTAATTTCGAAGTAACCCTACGACCCAGGTTCCTTCTCATAGCCCTACTATCAAGGCTTATATTTCGATGTAACCCTACGACCCAGGTTCCTTCTTATAGCCCTATTATCCAGGCTTTCATTTTGAAGTAACCCTACAACCCAGGTTCCTTCTCATAGCCCTAATATCCAGGCTTTCATTTCGAAGTAACCATACGACCCAGGTTCCTTCTCATAGACCTACTATACGGGCTTTCATTTCGAAGTAACCCTATGACCCAGGTTCCTTCTCATAACCCTACTATCGAAGCTTTCACATCAAAGTAACCCTATGACCCAGGTTCCTTCTCATAGCCCTAAGTTCCACGCTTTCATTTCGAAGTAACCCTATGACCCAGGTTCCTTCTCATAGCCCTACTATCCAGGCTTTCATTTCGAAGTAACCCTACAACCCAGGTTCCTTCTCATAGCCCTACTATTCAGGGTTTCATTTCGAAGTAACCCTACGACCCAGGTTCCTTCTCATAGCCGTACTATCCAGGCTTTCATTTCAAAGTAACCCTATGACCCAAGTTCCTTCTCAAACCCTTACTATCCAGACTTTCATTTCAAAGTAACCCTACGACCCAAGTTCCTTCTTATAGCCCTACTATCCAGGTTCCTCCCTACAAGCCCTATTATCCAGGTTTTCATTTCGAAGTAACCCTACGACCCATGTTCTTTCTCATAGCCCTACTATCCAGGTTTTCATTTCGAAGTAACCCCACCACCCAGGTTCCTTCTCATAGCCCTACTATCCAGGCTTTCATTTCGAAGTAACCCTACGATCCAGGTTCCTTCTCATAGCCCTACTATCTAGGCTTTCATTTCGAAGTAACCCTACCACCCATGTTCCTTCTCATAGCCCTTCTATCCAGGCTTTCATTTAGAAGTAACCGTACGACCCAGGTTCCTTCTCATAGCCCTACTATCCAGGCTTTCATTTGGAAGTAACCCTACGACCCATTTTCCTTCTCATAGCCCTGCTATCCAGGCTTTCATTTCGATGTAACCTTACGACTCAGGTTCCTTCTCATAGCCCTACTATCCAGGCTTTCATTTCGAAGTAACCCTACGACCCAGGTTCCTTCTAATAACCCTACTATCTCGGATTTCATTTCAAAGTATCCCTACGACCCAAGTTCCTTCTTATAACCATACTATCCGGGTTCCTTCCCACAAGCCCTTCTATCCAGGCTTTCATTTCTAAGTAACCCTACGACCCAGGTTCCTTCTCATAGCCCTATTATCCAGGCTTTTATTTCGAAGTAACCCTACGACCCAGGTTCCTTCTCATAGCCCTACTATCTAGGCTTTCATTTCGAAGTAACCCTAGGACCCAAGTTCCTTGTCATAGCGCTACTATCCAGGCTTTAATTTCGAATTAACCCAACGACCCAGGTTCCTTCTCATAGCCCTACTATCAAGGCTTATATTTCGATGTAACCCTACGACCCAGGTTCCTTCTTATAGCCCTATTATCCAGGCTTTAATTTTGAAGTAACCCTACACCCCAGGTTCCTTCTCATAGACCTACTATCCAGGCTTTCATTTCAAAGTAACCCTACGACCCAGGTTCCTTCTCATAGACCTACTATACGGGCTTTCATTTCGAAGTAACCGTATGACACAGGTTCCTTCTCATAACCCTACTATCGAAGCTTTCATATCAAAGTAACCCTATGACCCAGGTTCCTTCTCATAGCCCTACTATTCAGGCTTTCATATCAAAGTAACCCTATGACCCAGGTTCCTTCTCATAGCCCTACAATCCAGGCTTTCATTTCGAAGTAACCCTACAACCCAGGTTCCTTCTCATAGCCCTACTATTCAGGGTTTCATTTCGAAGTAACCCTGCGACCCAGGTTCCTTCTCATAGCCCTACTATCCAGGCTTTCATTTCAAAGTAACCCTACGGCCCAAGTTCCTTCTCATAGCCCTACTATCCAGACTTTCATTTCAAAGTAACCCTACGACCCAGGTTCCTTCTTATAGCCCTACTATCCAAGTTCCTCCCTACAAGCCCTATTATCCAGGTTTTCATTTCGAAGTAACCCTACGACCCATGTTCTTTCTCATAACCCTACTATCCAGGTTTTCATTTCGAAGTAACCCTACGACCCAGGATCCTTCTCATAGCCCTATTATCCAGGCTTTCATTTCGAAGTAACCCTACGATCTAGGTTCCTTCTCATAGCCCTACTATCTAGGCTTTCATTTCGAAGTAACCCTACCACCCATGTTCCTTCTCATAGCCCTACTATCCAGGCTTTCATTTAAAAGTAACCGTAAGACCCAGGTTCCTTCTCATAGCCCTACTATCCAGGCTTTCATTTCGAAGTAACCCTACGACCCAGGTTCCTTCTCATAGACCTACTATACGGGCTTTCATTTCGAAGTAACCCTATGACCCAGGTTCCTTCTCATAACCCTACTATCGAAGCTTTCATATCAAAGTAACCCTATGACCCAGGTTCCTTCTCATAGCCCTAAGTTCCAGGCTTTCATTTCGAAGTAACCCTATGACCCAGGTTCCTTCTCATAGCCCTACTATCCAGGCTTTCATTTCGAAGTAACCCTACAACCCAGGTTCCTTCTCATAGCCCTACTGTCCAGGCTTTCATTTCGAAGTAACCCTACGACCCAGGTTCCTTCTCATAGACCTACTATACGGGCTTTCATTTCGAAGTAACCCTATGACCCAGGTTCCTTCTCATAACCCTACTATCGAAGCTTTCATATCAAAGTAACCCTATGACCCAGGTTCCTTCTCATAGCCCTAAGTTCCAGGCTTTGATTTCGAAGTAACCCTATGACCCAGGTTCCTTCTCATAGCCCTACTATCCAGGCTTTCATTTCGAAGTAACCCTACAACCCAGGTTCCTTCTCATAGCCCTACTATTCAGGGTTTCATTTCGAAGTAACCCTATGACCCAGGTTCCTTCTCATAGCCCTACTATCCAGGCTTTCATTTCAAAGTAACCCTATGACCCAAGTTTCTTCTCAAAGCCTTACTATCCAGACTTTCATTTCAAAGTAACCCTACGACCCAGGTTCCTTCTTATATCCCTACTATCCAGGTTCCTCCCTACAAGCCCTATTATCCAAGTTTTCATTTCGAAGTAACCATACAACCCATGTTCTTTCTCATATCCCTACTATCCAGGTTTTCATTTCGAAGTAACCCTACGACCCAGGTGCCTTCTCATAGCCCTACTATCCAGGCTTTCATTTCGAAGTAACCCTACGATCCAGGTTCCTTCTCATAGCCCTACTATCTAGGCTTTCATTTCGAAGTAACCCTACCACCCATGTTCCTTCTTATAGCCATTCTATCCAGGCTTTCATTTAGAAGTAACCGTACGACCCAGGTTCCTTCTCATAGCCCTACTATCCAGGCTTTCATTTCGAAGTAACCCTACGACCCATTTTCCTTCTCATAGCCCTGCTATCCAGGCTTTCATTTCGATGTAACCTTACGACTCAGGTTCCTTCTCATAGCCCTATTATCCAGGCTTTCATTTCGAAGTAACCCTACGACCCAGGTTCCTTCTAATAACCCTACTATCCCGGATTTCATTTCAAAGTATCCCTACGACCCAAGTTCCTTCTTATAACCATACTATGCGGGTTCCTTCCCACAAGCCCTTCTATCCAGGCTTTCATTTCTAAGTAACCCTACGACCCAGGTTCCTTCTCATAGCCCTATTATCCAGGCTTTTATTTCGAAGTAACCCTACGACCTAGGTTCCTTCTCATAGCCCTACTATATAGGCTTTCATTTCGAAGTAACCCTAGGACCCAAGTTCCTTGTCATAGCGCTACTATCCAGGCTTTAATTTCGAATTAACCTTACGACCCAGGTTCCTTCTCATAGCCCTACTATCAAGGCTTATATTTCAATGTAACCCTACGACCCAGGTTCCTTCTTATAGCCCTATTATCCAGGCTTTAATTTTGAAGTAACCCTACAACCCAGGTTCCTTCTCATAGCCCTACTATCCAGGCTTTCATTTCAAAGTAACCCTACGACCCAGGTTCCTTCTCATAGACCTACTATACGGGCTTTCATTTCGAAGTAACCCTATGACCCAGGTTCCTTCTCATAGCCCTACTATTCAGGCTTTCATATCAAAGTAACCCTATGACCCAGGTTCCTTCTCATAGCCCTACAATCCAGGCTTTCATTTCGAAGTAACCCTACAACCCAGGTTCCTTCTCATAGCCCTACTATTCAGGGTTTCATTTCGAAGTAACCCTGCGACCCAGGTTCCTTCTCATAGCCCTACTATCCAGGCTTTCATTTCAAAGTAACCCTACGGCCCAAGTTCCTTCTCATAGCCCTACTATCCAGGCTTTCATTTCAAAGTAACCCTACGACCCAGGTTCCTTCTCATAGACCTACTATACAGGCTTTCATTTCGAAGTAACCCTATGACACAGGTTCCTTCTCATAACCCTACTATCGAAGCTTTCATATCAAAGTAACCCTATGACCCAGGTTCCTTCTCATAGCCCTACTATTCAGGCTTTCATATCAAAGTAACCCTATGACCCAGGTTCCTTCTCATAGCCCTACAATCCAGGCTTTCATTTCGAAGTAACCCTACAACCCAGGTTCCTTCTCATAGCCCTACTATTCAGGGTTCATTTCGAAGTAACCCTGCGACCCAGGTTCCTTCTCATAGCCCTACTATCCAGGCTTTCATTTCAAAGTAACCCTACGGCCCAAGTTCCTTCTCATAGCCCTACTATCCAGACTTTCATTTCAAAGTAACCCTACGACCCAGGTTCCTTCTTATAGCCCTACTATCCAAGTTCCTCCCTACAAGCCCTATTATCCAGGTTTTCATTTCGAAGTAACCCTACGACCCATGTTCTTTCTCATAGCCCTACTATCCAGGTTTTCATTTCGAAGTAACCCTACGACCCAGGATCCTTCTCATAGCCCTACTATCCAGGCTTTCATTTCGAAGTAACCCTACGATCTAGGTTCCTTCTCATAGCCCTACTATCTAGGCTTTCATTTCGAAGTAACCCTACCACCCATGTTCCTTCTCATAGCCCTACTATCCAGGCTTTCATTTAAAAGTAACCGTACGACCCAAGTTCCTTCTCATAGCCCTACTATCCAGGCTTTCATTTCGAAGTAACCCTACGACCCAGGTTCCTTCTCATAGACCTACTATACGGGCTTTCATTTCGAAGTAACCCTATGACCCAAGTTCCTTCTCATAACCCTACTATCGAAGCTTTCATATCAAAGTAACCCTACGACCCAGGTTCCTTCTCATAGCCCTAAGTTCTAGGCTTTCATTTCGAAGTAACCCTATGACCCAGGTTCCTTCTCATAGCCCTACTATCCAGGCTTTCATTTCGAAGTAACCCTATAACCCAGGTTCCTTCTCATAGCCCTACTATCCAGGCTTTCATTTCGAAGTAACCCTACGACCCAGGTTCCTTCTCATAGACCTACTATACGGGCTTTCATTTCGAAGTAACCCTATGACCCAGGTTCCTTCTCATAACCCTACTATCGAAGCTTTCATATCAAAGTAACCCTATGACCCAGGTTCCTTCTCATAGCCCTAAGTTCCAGGCTTTCATTTCGAAGTAACCCTATGACCCAGGTTCCTTCTCATAGCCCTACTATCCAGGCTTTCATTTCGAAGTAACCCTACAACCCAGGTTCCTTCTCATAGCCCTACTATTCAAGGTTTCATTTCGAAGTAACCCTATGACCCAGGTTCCTTCTCATAGCCCTACTATCCAGGCTTTCATTTCAAAGTAACCCTATGACCCAAGTTCCTTCTCAAAGCCTTACTATCCAGACTTTCATTTCAAAGTAACCCTACGACCCAGGTTCCTTCTTATAGCCCTACTATCCAGGTTCCTCCCTACAAGCCCTATTATCCAGGTTTTCATTTCGAAGTAACCATACAACCCATGTTCTTTCTCATATCCCTACTATCCAGGTTTTCATTTCGAAGTAACCCTACGACCCAGGTGCCTTCTCATAGCCCTACTATCCAGGCTTTCATTTCGAAGTAACCCTATGATCCAGGTTCCTTCTCATAGCCCTACTATCCAGGCTTTCATTTCGAAGTAACCCTACCACCCATGTTCCTTCTCATAGCCCTTCTATCCAGGCTTTCATTTAGAAGTAACCGTACGACCCAGGATCCTTCTCATAGCCCTACTATCCAGGCTTTCATTTCGAAGTAACCCTACGACCCATTTTCCTTCTCATAACCCTGCTATCCAGGCTTTCATTTCGATGTAACCTTACGACTCAGGTTCCTTCTCATAGCCCTACTATCCAGGCTTTCATTTCGAAGTAACCCTACGACCCAGGTTCCTTCTAATAACCCTACTATCCCGGATTTCATTTCAAAGTATCCCTACGACCCAAGTTCCTTCTTATAACCATACTATCCGGGTTCCTTCCCACAAGCCCTTCTATCCAGGATTTCATTTCGAAGTAACCCTACGACCCAGTTTCCTTCTCATAGCCCTATTATCCAGGCTTTTATTTCGAAGTAACCATACAACCCAGGTTCCTTCTCATAACCCTACTATTCAGGGTTTCATTTCGAAGTAACCCTACGACCCAGGTTCCTTCTCATAGCCCTACTATCCAGGCTTCCATTTCAAAGTAACCCTATGGCCAAAGTTCCTTCCCATAGCCCTACTATCCAGACTTTCATTTCAAAGTAACCCTACGACCCAGGTTCTTTCTCATAGCCCTACTATCCAGGTTTTCATTTCGAAGTAACCCTACGACCCAGGTTCCTTCTCATAGCCCTACTATCCAGGCTTTCATTTCGAAGTAACCCTACGATCTAGGTTCCTTCTCATAGCCCTACTATCTAGGCTTTCATTTCGAAGTAACCCTACCACCCATGTTCCTTCTCATAGCCCTACTATCCAGGCTTTCATTTAGAAGTAACCGTACGACCCAGGTACCTTCTCATAGCCCTACTATCCAGGCTTTCATTTCGAAGTAACCCTACGACCCATTTTCCTTCTCATAGCCCTGCTATCCAGGCTTTGATTTCGATGTAACCTTACGACTCAGGTTCCTTCTAATAGCCCTACTATCCAGGCTTTCATTTCGAAGTAACCCTACGACCCAGGTTCCTTCTAATAACCCTACTATCCCGAATTTCATTTTAAAGTATCCCTATGACCCAAGTTCTTTCTTATAACCATACTATCAGGGTTTCTTCCCACAAGCCCTTCTATCCAGGCTTTCATTCCGAAGTAACCCTACGAACCAGGTTCCTTCTCATAGCCCTACTATCCAGGATTTCATTTCAAAGTAACCCTACGACCCAGGTTCCTTCTCATAGCCCTACTATCCCAACTTTCATTTCAAAGTAACCCTATGACCCAAGTTCCTTCTCATAGCCCTACTATCCAGGCTTTCATTTCGATGTAACCCTACGACCCGGGTTCCTTCTCATAGCCCTACTGTCCAGACTTTCATTTCAAAGTAACCCTACGACCGAGGTTCCTTCTCATATCCCTACTATCCCGGCTTTCATTTCGACGTAACCCTATCACCCAGGTTCCTTCTCATAGCCCTATTATCTGGGCTTTCATTTCAAAGTAACCCTATGACCCAGGTTCCTTATCATTGCCCTACTATCTAGGCTTTCATTTCGAAGAAACCCTACGACCCAGGTTCCTTCTCATAGCCCTACTATCCAGGCTTTCATTTGGAAGTAACCGTACGACCCAGGTTCCTTCCCATAACCTTACTATCCAGGGTTTCATTTCGAAGTAACCGTACGACCCAGGTTCCTTCCCATAACCCTACTATCCAGGGTTTCATTTCGAAGTAACCCTACGACCCAGGTTCCTTCTCATAGCCCTTTTATCCAGGCTTTCATTTCAAAGGAACCCTATGACCCAGGTTCCTTCTCATAGCCCTATTATCCAGGCTTTCATTTCGAAGTAACCCTACGACACAGGTTCCTTCTTATAGCCCTACTATCCAGGATTTCATTTCGAAATAACCCTACGACCCAGGTTCCTTCTCATAGCCCTACTATCAAGGCTTTCATTTTGAAGTAACCCTAGGACCCAGGTTCCTTCTCATAGCCCTACTATCCAGGCTTTCATTTCGACGTAACCCTTTCACCCAGGTTCCTTCTTATAGCCCTACTATCCGGGCTTTCATTTCAAAGTAACCCTATGACCCAGGTTCCTTCTCATAGCCCTACGTTCCAGGCTTTCATTTCGAAGTAACCCTATGACCCAGGTTCCTTATCATTGCCCTACTATCTAGGCTTTCATTTCAAAGTAACCCTATGACCCAGGTTCCTTCTCATAGCCCTATTATCTAGGCTTTCATTTCGAAGTAACCCTATGACCCAGGTTCCTTCTTATAGCCCAACTATCTGGGTTCCTCCCCACAAGCCCTAATATCAAGTCTTTCATTTCGAAGTAACCCTACGACCGAGGTTCCTTCTCATATCCCTACTATCTAGGTTTTCATATAGAAGTAACCCTACGACCCAGGTTCCTTCTTATAGCCCTACTATCCAGGCTTTCATTTCGAAATAACCCTACGACCCAGGTTCCTTCTCATAGCCCTACTATCCAGGCTTTCATTTTGAAGTAACCCTAGGACCCATGTTCCTTCTCATAGCCCTACTATCCAGGCTTTAATTTCGAAGTAACCCTACGACCCAGGTTCCTTCTTATAGCCCTACTATCAAGGCTTATATTTCGATGTAACCCTATGACCCAGGTTCCTTCTCATAGCCCTACTATCCAGGCTTTCATTTCGAAGTAACCCTACAACCCAGGTTCCTTTTCATAGCCCTACTATCCCGGCTTTCATTTCGAAGTAACCCTACGACCCAGGTTCCTTCTGATATCCCTACTATCCGGGCTTTCAGTTCGAAGTAACCCTATGACCCAGGTTCCTTCTCATAGCCCTACTATCCAGGATTTCATTTCAAAGTAACCCTATGACCCAGGTTCCTTCTCATAGCCCTACGTTCCAGGCTTTCATTTCGAAGTAACCCTATGACCCAGGTTCCTTCTCATAGCCCTACTATCCAGGATTTCATTTCAAAGTAACCCTATGACCCAAGTTCCTTCTCATAGCCCTACGTTCCAGGATTTCATTTCGAAGTAACCCTATGACCCAGGTTCCTTATCATTGCCCTACTATCTAGGCTTTTATTTCAAAGTAACCATACGACCCAGGTTCCTTCCCATAGCCCTACTATCCAGGGTTTCATTTCGAAGTAACCCTACGACCCAGGTTCCTTCTCATAGCCCTACTATCCAGGCTTTCATTTCAAAGTAACCCTATGACCCAGGTTCCTTCTCATAGCCCTACTATCTAGGCTATCATTTCGAAGTAACCCTATGACCCAGGTTCCTTCTTATAGCCCAACTATCTGGGTTCCTCCCCACAAGCCCTAATATCAAGTCTTTCATTTCGAAGTAACCCTACGACCGAGGTTCCTTCTCATATCCCTACTATCTAGGTTTTCATTTAGAAGCAACCCTACGACCCAGGTTCATTCTTATAGCCCTACTATCCAGGCTTTCATTTCGAAATAACCCTACGACCCATGTTCCTTCTCATAGCCCTACTATCCAGGCTTTCATTTTGGAGTAACCCTAGGACCCATGTTCCTTCTCATAGCCCTACTATCCAGGCTTTAATTACGAAGTAACCCTACGACCCAGGTTCCTTCTCATAGCCCTACTATCAAGGCTTATATTTCGATGTAACCCTATGACCCAGGTTCCTTCTCATAGCCCTACAATCCAGGCTTTCATTTCGAAGTAACCCTACAACCCATGTTCCTTTTCATAGCCCTACTATCCAGGCTTTCATTTCGAAGTAACCCTACGACCCAGGTTCCTTCTGATATCCCTACTATCCGGGCTTTCATTTCGAAGTAACCCTATGACCCAGGTTCCTTCTCATAGCCCTACTATCCAGGATTTCATTTCAAAGTAACCCTACGACCCAGGTTCCTTCTCATAGCCCTACGTTCCAGGCTTTCATTTCGAAGTAACCCTATGACCCAGGTTCCTTCTCATAGCCCTACTATCCAGGATTTCATTTCAAAGTAACCCTATGACCCAGGTTCCTTCTCATAGCCCTACGTTCCAGGCTTTCATTTCGAAGTAACCCTATGACCCAGGTTCCTTCTCATAGCCCTACTATCTAGGCTATCATTTCGAAGTAACCCTATGACCCAGGTTCCTTCTTATAGCCCAACTATCTGGGTTCCTCCCCACAAGCCCTAATATCAAGTCTTTCATTTCGAAGTAACCCTACGACCGAGGTTCCTTCTCATATCCCTACTATCTAGGTTTTCATTTAGAAGCAACCCTACGACCCAGGTTCATTCTTATAGCCCTACTATCCAGGCTTTCATTTCGAAATAACCCTACGACCCATGTTCCTTCTCATAGCCCTACTATCCAGGCTTTCATTTTGGAGTAACCCTAGGACCCATGTTCCTTCTCATAGCCCTACTATCCAGGCTTTAATTACGAAGTAACCCTACGACCCAGGTTCCTTCTCATAGCCCTACTATCAAGGCTTATATTTCGATGTAACCCTATGACCCAGGTTCCTTCTCATAGCCCTACAATCCAGGCTTTCATTTCGAAGTAACCCTACAACCCATGTTCCTTTTCATAGCCCTACTATCCAGGCTTTCATTTCGAAGTAACCCTACGACCCAGGTTCCTTCTGATATCCCTACTATCCGGGCTTTCATTTCGAAGTAACCCTATGACCCAGGTTCCTTCTCATAGCCCTACTATCCAGGATTTCATTTCAAAGTAACCCTACGACCCAGGTTCCTTCTCATAGCCCTACGTTCCAGGCTTTCATTTCGAAGTAACCCTATGATCCAGGTTCCTTCTCATAGCCCTACTATCCAGGATTTCATTTCAAAGTAACCCTATGACCCAGGTTCCTTCTCATAGCCCTACGTTCCAGGCTTTCATTTCGAAGTAACCCTATGACCCAGGTTCCTTATCATTACCCTACTATCTAGGCTTTTATTTCAAAGTAACCATACGACCCACGTTCCTTCCCATAGCCCTACTATCCAGGGTTTCATTTCGAAGTTACCCTACGACCCAGGTTCCTTCTCATAACCCTACTATCCAGGCTTTCATTTCAAAGTAACCCTATGACCCAGGTTCCTTCTCATAGCCCTACTATCTAGGCTTTCATTTCGAAGTAACCCTATGACCCAGGTTCCTTCTTATAGCCCAACTATCTGGGTTCCTCCCCACAAGCCCTAATATCAAGTCTTTCATTTCAAAGTAACCCTACGACCGGGGTTCCTTCTCATATCCCTACTATCTAGGTTTTCATTTATAAGTAACCCTACGACCCAGGTTCCTTCTTATAGCCCTACTATCCAGGCTTTCATTTCGAAATAACCCTACGACCCAAGTTCCTTCTCATAGCCCTACTATCCAGGCTTTCATTTTGAAGTAACCCTAGGACCCATGTTCCTTCTCATAGCCCTACTATCCAGGCTTTAATTTCGAAGTAACCCTACGACCCAGGTTCCTTCTCATAGCCCTACTATCAAGGCTTATATTTCGATGTAACCCTATGACCCAGGTTCCTTCTCATAGCCCTACTATCCAGGCTTTCATTTCGAAGTAACCCTACAACCCAGGTTCCTTTTCATAACCCTACTATCCAGGCTTTCATTTCGAAGTAACCCTACGACCCAGGTTCCTTCTCATAGCCCTACTATCCAGGATTTCATTTCAAAGTAACCTTATGACCCAGGTTCCTTCTCATAGCCCTACGTTCAAGGCTTTCATTTCGAAGTAACCCTATGACCCAGGTTCCTTCTCATAGCCCTACTATTCAGGCTTTCATTTCGAAGTAACCCTACAACCCAGGTTCCTTCTCATAGCCCTATTATTCAGGGTTTCATTTCGAAGTAACCCTACGACCCAGGTTCCTTCTCATAGCCCTACTATCCAGGCTTTCATTTCAAAGTAACCCTACGACCCAGGTTCCTTCTCATAGCCCTACTATCCAGGCTTTCATTTCGAAGTAACCCTATGACCAAGGTTCCTTATCATAGCCCTACTATCCAGGCTTTCATTTCGAAATAACCCTAGGACCCAGGTTCCTTCTCATAGACCTACTATCCAGGCTTTAATTTAGAAGTAACCCTACAACCCAGGTCCCTTCTCATAGCCCTACTATCAAGGCTTATATTTCGATGTAACCCTATGACCCAGGTTCCTTCTTATAGCCCTATTATCCAGGGTATAATTTCGAAGTAACCCTACAACCCAGGTTCCTTCTCATAGCCCTACTATCCAAGCTTTCATTTGGAAGTTACCCTACGACCCAGGTTCCTTCTCATAGCCCTACTATCCGGGCTATCATTTCGAAGTAACCCTATGGCCCAGGTTCCTTCTCATAACCCTACTATCCAAGCTTTCATATCAAAGTAACTCTATGACCCAAGTTCCTTCTCATAGCCCTACGTTTCAGGCTTTCATTTCGAAGTAACCCTATGACCCAGGTTCCTTCTCATAGCCTTACTATCCAGGCTTTCATTTCGAAGTAACCCTACGACCCAGGTTCCTTCTCATAGCCCTACTATCCAGGCTTTCATTTCAAAGTAATCCTACGACCCAAGGTACTTCTCATAGCCATACTATCCAGGCTTTCATTTCGAAGTAACCCTACGACCCAGGTTCCTTCTTATAGCCCTACTATCCAGGTTCCTCCCTATAAGCCCTATTATCCAGGCTTTCATTTCGAAATAACCCTACGACCCAGGTTCCTTCTCATAGGCCTACTATCCAGGCTTTCATTTCGAAGTAACCCTATGAACCAGGTTCCTTCTCATATCCCTACTATCCAAGCTTTCATTTCAAAGTAACCCTATGACCCAGGTTCCTTCTCATAGCCCTACGTTCCAGGCTTTCATTTCGAAGTAACCCTATGACCCAGGTTCCTTATCATTGCCCTACTATCTATGCTTTCATTTCAAAGTAACCATACGACCCAGGTTCCTTCCCATAGCCCTACTATCCAGGGTTTCATTTCGAAGTAACCCTACGACCCAGGTTCCTTCTCATAGCCCTACTATCCAGGCTTTCATTTCAAAGTAACCCTATGACCTAGGTTCCTTCTCATAGCCCTACTATCTAGGATTTCATTTTGAAGTAACCCTATGACCCAGGTTCCTTCTTATAGCCCTACTATCTGGGTTCCTCCCCACAAGCCATACTATCAAGTCTTTCATTTCGAAGTAACCCTACGACCCAGGTTCCTTCCCATATCCCTACTATCTAGGTTTTCATTTAGAAGTAACCCTACGACCCAGGTTCCTTCTTATAGCCCTACTATCCAGGCTTTCATTTCGAAATAACCCTACGACCCAGGTTCCTTATCATAGCCATACTATCCAGGATTTCATTTTGAAGTAACCCTAGGACCCATGTTCCTTCTCATAGCCCTACTATCCAGGCTTTAATTTCAAAGTAACCCTACGACCCAGGTTCCTTCTCATAGCCCTACTATCAAGGCTTATATTTCGATGTAACCCTACGACCCAGGTTCCTTCTCATAGCCCTACTATCCAGGCTTTCATTTCGAAGTAACCCTACAACCCAGGTTCCTTTTCATAGCCCTACTATCCAGGCTTTCATTTCGAAGTAACCCTACGACCCAGGTTACTTCTGATATCCCTACTATCCGGGCTTTCATTTCGAAGTAACCCTATGACCCAGGTTCCTTCTCATAGCCCTACTATCCAGGATTTCATTTCAAAGTAACCCTATGACCCAGGTTCCTTCTCATAGCCCTACGTTCCAGGCTTTCATTTCGAAGTAACCCTATGACCCAGGTTCCTTCTCATAGCCCTACTATCCAGGCTTTCATTTCGAAGTAACCCTACAACCCAGGTTCCTTCTCATAGCCCTATTATTCAGGGTTTCATTTCGAAGTAACCCTACGACCCAGGTTCCTTCTCATAGCCCTACTATCCAGGCTTTCATTTCAAAGTAACCCTACGACCCAGGTTCCTTCTCATAGCCCTACTATCCAGGCTTTCATTTCGAAGTAACCCTATGACCAAGGTTCCTTCTCATAGCCCTACTATCCAGGCTTTCATATCGAAATAACCCTAGGACCCAGGTTCCTTCTCATAGACCTACTATCCAGGCTTTAATTTAGAAGTAACCCTATAACCCAGGTCCCTTCTCATAGCCCTACTATCAAGGCTTATATTTCGATGTAACCCTATGACCTAGGTTCCTTCTTATAGCCCTATTATCCAGGGTATAATTTCGAAGTAACCCTACAACCCAGGTTCCTTCTCATAGCCCTACTATCCAGGCTTTCATTTGGAAGTAACCCTATGATCCAGGTTCCTTCTCATAGCCCTACTATCCGGGCTTTCATTTCGAAGTAACCCTATGACCCAGGTTCCTTCTCATAACCCTACTATCCAAGCTTTCATATCAAAGTAACCCTATGACCCAAGTTCCTTCTCATAGCCCTACGTTTCAGGATTTCATTTCGAAGTAACCCTATGACCCAGGTTCCTTCTCATAGGCTTACTATCCAGGCTTTCATTTCGAAGTAACCCTACGACCCAGGTTCCTTCTCATAGCCCTACTATCCAGGCTTTCATTTCAAAGTAATCCTACGACCCAAGTTCCTTCTCATAGCCCTACTATCCAGGCTTTCATTTCGAAGTAACCCTACGACCCATGTTCCTTCTTATAGCCCTATTATCCAGGTTCCTCCCTACAAGCCCTAGTATCCAGGCTTTCATTTCGAAGTAACCGTACGACCCAGGTTCCTTCTCATAGCCCTACTATCCAGGCTTTCATTTCGAAGTAACCCTATGACCCAGGTTCCTTCTCATATCCCTACTATCCAAGCTTTCATTTCAAAGTAACCCTATGACCCAGGTTCCTTCTCATAGCCCTACGTTCCAGGCTTTCATTTCGAAGTAACCCTATGACCCAGGTTCCTTATCATTGCCCTACTATCTAGGCTTTCATTTCAAAGTAACCATACGACCCAGGTTCCTTCCCATAGCCCTACTATCCAGGGTTTCATTTCGAAGTAACCCTACGACCCAGGTTCCTTCTCATAGCCCTACTATCCAGGCTTTCATTTCAAAGTAACCCTATGACCCAGGATCCTTCTCATAGTCCTACTATCTAGGCTTTCATTTCGAAGTAACCCTATGACCCAGGTTCCTTCTTATAGCCCTACTATCTGGGTTCCTCCCCACAAGCCCTACTATCAAGTCTTACATTTCGAAGTAACCCTACGACCTAGGTTCCTTCTCATATCCCTACTATCTAGGTTTTCATTTAGAAGTAACCCTACGACCTAGGTTCCTTCTTATAGCCCTACTATCTGGGCTTTCATTTCGAAGTAATCCTACAACCCAGGTTCCTTCTCATAGCCCTACTATCCAGACTTTCATTTCGAAGTAATCCTACGACCCATGTTCCTTCTCATAGCCCTACAACCCAGGATTTCATTTCGAAGTAACCCTACGACCCAGGTTCCTTCTCATAGACCTAATATCAAGGCTTTCATTTCTAAGTAACCCTACGATCCAGGTTCCTTATCATAGCCCTACTTTCTAGGCTTTCATTTCGAAGTAACCCTACAACCCAGGTTCCTTCTCATAGCCCTACTATCCATGCTTTCATTTCTAAGTAACCGTACGACCCAGGTTCCTTCTCATAGCCCTACTATCCAAGCTTTCATTTCGAAGTAACCATACGACCCAATTTCCTTCTCATAGCCCTACTATCCAGGCTTTCATTTCAAAGTAACCCTATAACCCAGGTTCCTTCTCATAGCCCTACGTTCTAGGCTTTCATTTCGAAGTAACCCTATGACCCAGGTTCCTTCTCATATCCCTACTATCCAGGCTTTCATTTCGAAGTAACCCTACAACCCAGGTTCCTTCTCATAGCCCTACTATTTAGGGTTTCAATTCGAAGTAACCCTACAACCCAGGTTCCTTCTCATAGCCCTACTATCCAGGCTTTCATTTCAAAGTAACCCTATGACCCAGGTTCCTTCTCATAGCCCTACTTTCCAGGCTTTCATTTCGAAGTAACCCTATGACCCAGGTTCCTTCTCATAGCCCTACTATCCAGGCTTTCATTTCGAAATAACCCTAGGACCCAGGTTCCTTCTCATAAACCTACTATCTATGCTTTAATTTCGAAGTAACCCTACGACCCAGGTTCCTTCTCATAGCCCTACTATCAAGGCTTATATTTCGATGTAACCCTATGACCCAGGTTCCTTCTTATAGCCCTATTATCCAGGGTATCATTTCGAAGTAACCCTACAACCCAGGTTCCTTCTCATAGCCCTACTATCCAGGCTTTCATTTGGAAGTAACCCTACGACCCAGGTTCCTTCTCATTGCCCTACTATCTGGTCTTTCATTTCGAAGTAACCCTATGACCCAGGTTCCTTCTCATAACCCTACTATCCAAGCTTTCATATCAAAGTAACCCTATGACCCAAGTTCCTTCTCATAGCCCTACGTTTCAGGCTTTCATTTCAAAGTAACCCTATGACCCAGGTTCCTTCTCATAGCCTTACTATCCAGGCTTCCATTTCGAAGTAACCCTATGACCCAGGTTCCTTCTCATAGCCCTACTATCCAGGATTTCATTTCAAAGTAATCCTACGACCCATGTTCCTTCTCATAGCCCTACTATCCAGGCTTTCATTTCGAAGTAACCCTACGACCCAGGTTCCTTCTCATAGCCCTACTATCCAGGTTCCTCCCTACAAGCCCTATTATCCAAGCTTTCATTTCGAAGTAACCCTACGACCCAGGTTCCTTCTCATAGCCCTACTATCCAGGCTTTCATTTCGAAGTAACCCTATGACCCAGGTTCCTTCTCATATCCCTACTATCCAAGCTTTCATTTCAAAGTAACCCTATGACCCAGGTTCCTTCTCATAGCCCTATGTTCCAGGCTTTCATTTTGAAGTAACCCTATGACCCAGGTTCCTTCTCATAGCCCTACTATCCAGGCTTTCATTTCGAAGTAACCCTACAACCCAGGTTCCTTCTCATAGCCCTACTATTCAGGGTTTCATTTCGAAGTAACCCTACGACCCAGGTTCCTTCTCATAGCCCTACTATCCAGGCTTTCATTTCAAAGTAACCCTACGACCCAGGTTCCTTCTCATAGCCCTACTATCCAGGATTTCATTTCGAAGTAACCCTATGACCCAGGTTCCTTCTTATAGTCCTATTATCCAGGCTTTCATTTCGAAATAACCCTAGGACCCAGGTTCCTTCTCATAGACCTACTATCTAGGATTTAATTTCGAAGTAATCCTACGACCCAGGTTCCTTCTCATAGCCATACTATCAAGGCTTATATTTCGATGTAACCCTACGACCCAGGTTCCTTCTTATAGCCCTATTATCCAGACTATCATTTAGAAGTAACCCTACAACCCAGGTTCCTTCTCATAGCCCTACTATCCAGACTTTCATTTCGAAGTAACCCTACGACCAAGGTTCCTTCTCATAGCCCTACTATCCGGGCTTTCATTTCGAAGTAACCCTACGACCCAGGTTCCTTCTCATAGCCCTACTATCCGGGCTTTCATATAAAAGTAAGCCTATGACCCAGGTTCCTTCTCATAGCCCTATGTTTCAGGCTTTCATTTCGAAGTAACCCTCTGACCCAAGTTCCTTCTCATAGCCCTACTATCCAGGCTTTCATTTTGAAGTAACCCTACAACCCAGGTTCCTTCTCTTAGCCCTACTATTCAGAGTTTCATTTCGAAGTAACCCTACGACCCAGGTTCCTTCTCATAGACCTACTATCCAGGCTTTCATTTCAAAGTAACCCTACGATCCAAGTTCCTTCTCATAGCCCTACTATCCAAACATTCATTTCGAAGTAACCCTACGAACCAGGTTCCTTCTTATAGCCCTACTATCTAGGTTCCTCCCTACAAGCCATATTATCCAGGATTTCATTTCGAAGTAACCCTACGACCCAGGTTCCTTCTCATAGCCCTACTATCCAGGCTTTCATTTCGAAGTAACCGTACGACCCAGGTTCCTTCTCATAGACCTACTATCCAAGCTTTCATTTAGAAGTAAACCTACGACCCAGGTTCCTTCTCATAGCCCTACTATCCGGGATGTCATTTCGATGTAACCCTACGACCCAGGTTCCTTCTCATAGCCCTACTATCTAGGCTTTCATTTCGAAGTAAACGTACAACCCAGGTTCCTTCTCATAGCCCTACTATCCAGGCTTTCATTTCGAAGTAACCCTACGACCTAGGTTCCTTCTTATAGCCCTACTATCTGGGCTTTCATTTCGAAGTAATCCTACAACCCAGGTTCCTTCTCATAGCCCTACTATCAAGACTTTCATTTCGAAGTAATCCTACGACCCATGTTCCTTCTCATAGCCCTACAATCCAGGCTTTCATTTCGAAGTAACCCTACGACCCAGGTTCCTTCTCATAGACCTAATATCAAGGCTTTCATTTCTAAGTAACCCTATGATCCAGGTTCCTTATCATAGCCCTACTTTCTAGGCTTTCATTTCGAAGTAACCCTACAACCCAGGTTCCTTCTCATAGCCCTACTATCCATGCTTTCATTTCTAAGTACCCGTACGACCCATGTTCTTTCTCATAGCCCTACTATCCAAGCTTTCATTTCGAAGTAACCATACGACCCAATTTCCTTCTCATAGCCATGCTATCCAGGCTTTCATTTCGAAGTAACCTTATGACCCAGGTTCCTTCTCATAGCCTTATTATCCAGGCTTTCATTTCGAAGTAACCCTATGACCCAGGTTCCTTCTCATAGCCCTACTATCCCGGCTTTCATTTCAAAGTATCCCTACGACCCAAGTTCCTTCTTATAAACCTACTATCCGGGTTCCTTCCCACAAGCCCTTCTATCCAGGCTTTCATTTCGAAGTAACCCTACGACCCAGGTTCCTTCTCATAGCCCTACTATCCAGGGTTTCATTTCGAAGTAATCCTACGACCCAGGTTCCTTCTCATAGCCCTACTATCCAGGCTTTCATTTCGAAGTATCCCTACGACACAGGTTCCTTCTCATAGCCCTACTACACAGACTTTCATTTCAAAGTAACCCTATGACCCAAGTTCCTTCTCATAGCCCTACTATCCAGGCTTTCATTTCGAAGTAACCCTACGACCCAAGTTCCTTCTCTTAGCCCTACTATCCAGGCTTTCATTTCGATGTAACCCTACGACCTAGGTTCCTTCTCATAGCCCTACTATCCAGGATTTAATTTCAAAGTAACCCTACGACCCAGGTTCCTTCTCATAGCCCTACTATCCAGGCTTTCATTTCGAAGTAACCCTATGACACAGGTTCCTTCTCATAGCCCTACTATCAGGGCTTTCATTTCTAAGTAACCATACGACCCAAGTTCCTTCTCATAGCCCTATTATCCAGACTTTCATTTCGATGTTATCCTCTGACCCAGGTTCCTTCTCATAGACCTACTATCCAGGCTTTCATTTCGAAGTAACCCTATGATCCAGGTTCCTTCTCATTGCCCTACTATCCATGATTTTATTTCAACGTAACCCTATGACCCAGGTTCCTTCTTATAGTATTACGTTCCAGGCTTTCAATTCGAAGTAACCCTATGACCCAGGTTCCTTATCATTGCCCTACTATCTAGGATTTCATTTCGAAGTAACCCTACGACCCAGGTTCCTTCTCATAGCCCTACTATCCATGCTTTCATTTCGAAGTAACCGTACGACCCATGTTCTTTCCCATAGCGCTACTATCCAAGGTTTCATTTCGTAGTAACCCTATGACCCAGGTTCCTTTTCATAGCCCTACTATCCAGGCTTTCATTTCAAAGTAACCCTACAACTCAGGTTCCTTCTCATAACCCCATTATCCAGGCTTTCATTTCGAAGTAACCCTATGACCCAAGTTCCTTCTTATAGCTCTACTATTCGGGTTCCTCTCCACAAGCCCTATTATCCACGCTTTCATTTCGAAGTAACCCTACAACCCAAGTTCCGTCTCATAGCCCTCCTATCCAGGTTTTCATTTCGAATTAACACAACAACCCTGGTTCCTTCTCATAGCCCTACTATCCAGGCTTTCATTTCGAAGTAACCCTACGACCCAGGTTCGTTCTCATAGCCCTACTATCCGGGCTTTCATTTCGAAATAACCCTAGGACCCGGGTTCCTTCTCATAGCCCTACTATCAAGGCTTTAATTTCGAAGTAACCCTACGACCCAGGTTCCTTCTCATAACCCTACTATCAAGGCTTATATTTCGATGTAACCCTACGACCCAGGTTCCTTCTGATAGCCCTACTATCCAGGCTTTCATTTCGAAGTAACCTTACGACCCAGGTTCCTTATCATAACCCTACTATCCAGTCTTTCATTTCGAAGTAAACCTACGACCCAGGTTCCTTCTCATAGCCCTACTATCCTGGCTTTCATTTCAAAGTATCCCTACGACCCAAGTTCCTTCTTATAACCCTACTATCCGGGTTCCTTCCCACAAGCCCTTATATCCAGGCTTTCATTTAGAAGTAACCTTATGACCCAGGTTCCTTCTCATAGCCCTACTATCCAGGCTTTCATTTCAAAGTAACCCTATGACCCAAGTTCCTTCTCATAGCTCTACTATCCATGCTTTCATTTCAAAGTAACCCTACGACACAGGTTCCTTATCAAAGCCCTACTATCCTGGCTTTCATTTCGATGTAACCCTACGACCCAGGTTCCTTCTCATAGCCCTACTATCCAGGCTTTCATTTCAAAGTAACCCTATGACCCAGGTTCCTTCTCATAGTGCTACTATCCAGGCTTTCATTCGAAGTAACCCTATGACCCAGGTTCCTTCTCATAGCCCTACTATCTGGGCTTTCATTTCGAAGTAACCTTACGACCTAAGTTCCTTCTTATAGCACTACTATCCAGACTTTCATTTCGAAGTAATCCTCTGACCCAGGTTCCTTCTCATAGCCCTACTATCCAGGCTTTCATTTCGATGTAACCCTACGACCTAGGTTCCTTCTCATAGCCCTACTATCCAGGATTTCATTTCAAAGTAACCCTACGACCCAGGTTCCTTCTCATAGCCCTACTATCCAGGCTTTCATTTCGAAGTAACCCTATGACCCAGGTTCCTTCTCATAGCCCTACTATCAGGGCTTTCCTTTCTAAGTAACCATACGACCCAAGTTCCTTCTCATAGCCCTATTATCCAGACTTTCATTTCGATGTTATCCTCTGACCCAGGTTCCTTCTCATAGACCTACTATCCAGGCTTTCATTTCGAAGTAGCCCTATGATCCAGGTTCCTTCTCATTGCCCTACTATCCAGGATTTTATTTCAACATAACCCTATTACCCAGGTTCCTTCTCATAGTATTACGTTCCAGGCTTTCAATTCGAAGTAACCCTATGACCCAGGTTCCTTATCATTGCCCTACTATCTAGGATTTCATTTCGAAGTAACCCTACGACCCAGGTTCCTTCTCATAGCCCTACTATCCATGCTTTCATTTCGAAGTAACCGTACGACCCATGTTCTTTCCCATAGCGCTACTATCCAAGGTTTCATTTCGTAGTAACCCTATGTCCCAGGTTCCTTTTCATAGCCCTACTATCCAGGCTTACATTTCAAAGTAACCCTACAACTCAGGTTCCTTCTCATAACCCCATTATCCAGGCTTTCATTTCGTAGTAACCCTATGACCCAAGTTCCTTCTTATAGCTCTACTATTCGGGTTCCTCTCCACAAGCCCTATTATCCACGCTTTCATTTCGAAGTAACCCTACAACCCAAGTTCCGTCTCATAGCCCTCCTATCCAGGTTTTCATTTCGAATTAACACAACAACCCTGGTTCCTTCTCATAGCCCTACTATCCAGGCTTTCATTTCGAAGTAACCCTACGACCCAGGTTCGTTCTCATAGCCCTACTATCCGGGCTTTCATTTCGAAATAACCCTAGGACCCGGGTTCCTTCTCATAGCCCTACTATCAAGGCTTTAATTTCGAAGTAACCCTACGACCCAGGTTCCTTCTCATAACTGTTTACCTTGGGATTTGGTAAACAACCGCTGATCCTCCAAATGGTTACTTATTTGGTTACTCGCAGGATCGATCAGATTGATCCTATGGACATAGGTTGATTTTGAAGTTTAATTAATGTGGATAAGGCTTTAAGTAAATTGTTTAAAGTAAATTGCATAAAGGAAAAGGCTTGGTAAAATAAACAAGGCTTGAAGGTAAAGGTTCGACAGGAATCTTAAAGGGAAAAAGCATGTAAAATACTGGGAAAGTAAATGACTTGAATTGATTAAATTGGTGTTTCACACATACATTTCTCAACAATTCGTTCGCTCGCACTGGGTACTTGAATCTAAATGAGTGACTATGTATCTATTGTGAACACACGCGAGAAACTACACTTCTACTCCTATTTATACAAAAACATTCCAAGTAACTGTCGGGCAGTTACACTGCTTCGAGATCAAGCCACTTGTCACGTTCTCCATGCTCGACGCTCCAGACCCTTGCACGTTCGCACGTAGTAACTGCTGGAAACCGTTTTCCCTCCAAAGCTTTGAATTTCAAACTGCTCCACTCTGGACCATCGAACACGTTCGTCAAGAGACGTCTTCGACGAAAACTCCTTCGACGTCGAAGGCAATCAGCCTTCTTCCTTGGAAGAAATCTTCTAAGTATTTTACCATCTTTCGACGGGCACTTCGACAGGCTTAGCCAGTCGAAAGCATCTTTCAGCTTTTAATGGCTTCCATCAATCAAAACAAAGGTGTCGAATTTAGGAGCCAACAAATTGCCCCCCAAGAATGCCTTATTTCGACTCTGAAAGAAAAAGGCATTCTTTGAAAACGCCATTCGACACCTGTTTTTCCACGCTTAGTCACAAGTTAACTTGTGCACTTTTTGTTGCTTTTTACCAACTATTGGCAATCCCAAGAAACCATCATTGATTTGATCCTAGGACGTCACTGTCAGTACGGCGTGCAGAACCAAAACATCACTTCATAATTTGTCATTATGACAAATTCAAAAAACGAGGACGCACGCTGCGTCTCTCTGTTTCTGCAGAAACGGCCAAAACAACAGGATGCTGCCACGCGTCCCACTACTTCCTGCAGCATTAAATGACATTTAATGCCCTCGTTATTGGGAACTTCTCCCACTACTATAAATAGTAGTGAATATCCCATTGTGGGACTTTTCACGCAAACCATCTCTCAAACTTCCTTGCTTTCTTGCAAACTTGTTTTCTTTGCAGAAAAACTCTTCCTTTTCCAACTTCATCTCCATCCTCAACAATGGCTTCTGCTTCAACTGCCCCCAAGACTAACGCACCAACTGAACAACTTGCTAAACCCAAGGTCTTTGTAACTGCTCCGGTAGTGAACGCTACAGGGAAACGAAGGGTCCCTGAACCATCTGACATCTCCGTCCGTGATGCTTACTCGCGTCACTTGATGATTCCGGTTGGATACTCCAACCAAATCTTCGCAATGGCTGGACCCATGAACCCCAGCATCTCTGAAGCTCTGAAGATCAAGAGCTACTTCCCCATTGTTGAGAAACTTAAGCCAGTAGCCTGTGCTAAAAAGGATCCAGAAGACAACGAAGACCCCACACACGAGAAGATCGACCTTCGTTTCTTCAACAAAAGTGTTAGAGTTTTTAGGTCTTGCCCTAATCTGACCCAGGACTACGTTGCTTGGCTAACAAAGCTGGAAAAACATCAAACTCCAGTCTGGAAGGAAATGGGAATCTTTGACCTAATAATGCTGTCGAAGACAGGCTTAAACTACTCCCCAGAGATGCTTATAGCTTCGATGTTGTTCTGGGATAACTCCCACTTCACCTTTCACCTTCCATGTGGGATGTTAACTCCCACACTCTTCGACGTAGCAGCCATCACTGGCCTTCGACCAACCGGAGATTACTTCGACCCGGAAGAGATGTCGGAGGACCAAATTGGCTTTTCTGAAACGAAGCCAACATTCACGACCTTTATCAACCATTTTCACGACCAGTCGACAGACGCAGTTTCCGACGTTGAACACATAGCGTTTCTAGCCTTATGGCTAACTCGCTTCGTGTTTTGTTCGAAGTCTCTGCAAGTGACCAAAAAGATGGTCACTCTGGCCACCCAACTGCATCACCGCCAGAACATCTGCTTGGCAGAACTAATTCTGGCCAGTCTTTATGACTCAATCAGCAATGGGGTTACTCTTTTGAAGCATATCGAAGATAGGAACAGTCTGTTACTCGCTGGGCCTTTCTGGCTACTTCAACTGTGGCTTAATGCCACTTTCGAGTCTTTCATACCCAAGAAGACTCAGATAAATGAACAAGCCCCAGCGATAGCTAATAGACGTATCGAAGGAATTAGGCTGGCTCTACTGACACCTGTAGAAGATGGGCTAGAGTTCCAACAAACCTTCACTAACTTCGTGCTGATGTTCGCTCGAAGGAAGGAATTCGTTTCAACTATGGCTCCCTTTGCACAACGAAAGGTGGGGCCAGCATGGTTTACAAGGCCGCATCCCAAGGAGTCGAGTGGTCCCAATGTCGATGAGCACTCTATACTTTGGGAGGCATTCCTTACCCCAAGGATTATGCCTCTTCGATTTAAGAGTTCTAAGACTCATCTGAGTCTGCTTGCCTATCAACCAAATCTGGTATCTCGCCAGTTTGGTATCATCCAAACCCTGCCTTCTCCCATTTTCCCAAGAGAGAAGTCAATGTTGTACTTCTGCAACGATTATACAGAAGAAGCTGCCACCAGGCATATCGGAAGATATGCTGGTCGAACCATCCTCTCGCTGTTCAACTACCAACTTAACTTCCTTTGTTCGCCATCTTTTGAAGAATGGTGGAGAAGCTATTACGCTGAGTACTTCTTCGACGAGAAGGACTTCATAGCAGAGTTGCAGAAGTCTTTTGTCCTTGTGTTGGACAAAGTAAAGAAATGTAAGTTCATACTCTTACATTACTTTTTATCTTTCTCTTCGACTGTTAGCTTGTTAACTTTCCTTTTCGCTTCCAGTTGTTCGAAAACCCTTGGCCAAGAAGGTTACAGGAGGCCCACAAGGAGGGGTCCCTTCGACAACACCTCCACCGCCGGCGAAGACTATAGCGCCGGCGAAGACAGCAGGCAACCAACAGGGGGAAGGCTCTTCGAGGAGACCTCCTGCATCGGTAACCAGATTTTCTTCATTTTTCTTCTGGCTTTCGATTTTTTATTTTCGACGTAATTGTTCAATCGAATTCCTATTGGTTTTATAGGCCCCTTCGCCCAAGAAAAGGACAGCATTGGTGGTCGAATCGGGGAGTGACGACGACAGCGATACCCCTCCTACTCCCTTAAAGAGGAGAAAGTTAACGAAGGACGCTTCTGTTCCTACTCCAACTCCTGAAGGTCGAACCGTCAGAATAAAGGTTGGTGCAAGAAAGCCTAGGCCACCTGCAGTGGTCATCGAAGAACCAACTGAGGAGGAACTGAACGCTCTAGTTAACAAGCCTGTCGAAAGTGATAATTCCAGCCCTGGGGCTGAAGCCAATCCACAGGTAATCCATTGGACCCTTCTTATAACTTAGGCACAAATACCAGTATTTGATTATATCTCTTTCGACATCTGAAGATTTGTCTTCTTCCTCTTTTTCAGGACACTACTGGAAGTTCCCCACCAAGGACTTCAGAAACTCTGGAATCTGCTGACCTTAGCAGGCCTCAGGTGCAAGATTTGGGCAATGACGAAGCCCATACTGAGCATGAGGCCAATGCTGAAACAGTGGAGAAGACAACTGAAGAACCTATGGCGGAGGAAACACAGCCAGAAACGGTTCCTGTGGTGGTCTTGTCATCAGAAGAGAATCATGAAGGAAGAGACCAAGGCAATGGCGAAGAGAATCAAGATGCTGTTGACGAAGAGCATGAAGGTGGTACTGGCGAAGAACACCAGGATGACGCCAGCGAAGAGCCAAAAAATGACGCTGGCGAAAGACCCCAAGGTGATGTCAACGAAGAACCACATGTCGACGCTAGTACCGCCTCAGTTCAAGTCGAAGAGCAACCAAACGAGGCACTCAGCATTCAACAGCCTCCAGTTCAAGATAATACTATGGCAAAGGTCACCTCCTCAAAGCATAGGTCGAAAGAAGATTTGGAAATCTTGAAACAAACTGACCCTGTCAGCTACCTCAATGCAATCGTTGAGAGTAAGAGTTCTTCCGACACCAGTCAGGAAATTCCTACTCTGTCGGGGAAATCTACTGAGACTTCTCCTCTTGATGATGCGTTGGCGAAGGTCAAGGCCCAGTTCTTCAAGAGAGATTTAATGAAGGCTTTAGAGGGGGACCCCACTGCTCCATCTTGCTTAAAAGGGGTTTTGAATGCTGTTGATTTCGATGCTGTAGCTCCAGAAATCTCAGACTTAATCATGGAATTACATTCTATGATTGACCAAGTCTCAGCGGATTACCGGCGCCAACGAACTTTTAACAGTCAGCTCGAAACGTTGCATGGCAAGAGCTTATCTGCATGGACTGCCGTCTCAAGTTCGACTTCTCGAATTGCTGAGTTGTCGAAACAGAAAGCGTCTGCACAGGAAAGGTTCGATGCTATTGAGCGAGAGAATGTCTCCTTCCGAGCACAAATTGCAGAGATAGAGGCGAAGATAAACGCCAACACTGTGCTCCAGGGGGAAATTCTTTCGACCATCTCAGACACTGAGAGCGAGACTGAGATCAAGCAAGGCCTGGAGTTCGCTGAGAGGGCCCAAAGTCTCGACGCTCAAATTGCCAAACTGGAGCAAGAAAAATCTTGGTGCAAGAAGAGGTTGGATTTGCAGCATGCCAAGTATCTTCGACTGAAGAATTCTCTTTCTTTTTGATTCTCTTTTGTAACCATCTTCTGTAATCGCTTTCGACGACAATTGCCATTTTGGCAGAAATTAATAAAAATTTCCATTTTGGCATTTCTATGGTTAATTTAGTTTGTTCTTTTACTGTTTTATTTTTATCTCTTGAAGTATAGGCTTATATTTTTTCAAATATTTACCATTTACTCTCAAGAGTCTTTTATCACCACTTATCTCTTCGACCTCATAGGCTCCACCAGAAAAAGTTTGGATAACTCTGAAGGGTCCTTCCCATTTGGGTGACCATTTCCCCATGCTTCGATCCCGTCGATCCATGGGAAGAATTACCTTCCAAACTAAATCTTCAGGCAAAAATACCTTAGGTTTTACCTTTCTATTATAAGAGTCTTCGACTCTTTTCTTCTGAAGCCTGAGTAAGTCGAGAGCGTGTAATCTCTCTTCGTCTAAATCCACCAGTTCATCTAACATCATGTTCCAATAAACCTCAGAAGGAATATCATAATGCCTCTGAACTCTTGCAGATTGAAGACAAATTTCTGCTGGCAATACTGCATCATGGCCAAAAGTTAGCCTATATGGTGTTGTACCGGTGGCCTCTTTTGGGGACGTTCGACAAGCCCATAAAATCTGGTCTAACGTCTTATGCCAATTTTTTGGTTTCTTCCCAACATGTTTCTTTATCAAGCCAATTACCACTTTGTTAGCTGCTTCGACTTGACCATTCGCCTGTGCATAGTAAGGCGTGGATGTTAGGAGTTTGAAACCTGTTTCCTGAGCAAATTCCTGCATCTTTCGACCAGTGAACACTGAACCTTGGTCAGTTGTTATTGTCTCAGGGATTCCATACCTAAATATAATGTTCTTTTGAATAAATTCAATGACATTTTCTTGGTCTACATTGACTAAAGGGACAGCTTCGATCCACTTAGTAAAATAATCAATGCCTACCAATATGTATTTCTGACTCTTTGATGATGCTGGTCGAATCTCTCCAATAAGATCCAACGCCCATCCTCGAAAGGGCCAAGGCTTCACTATCGAGTGAAGTTCGCTTGCTGGTACATGCTGGATGCCTGTATGAACTTGACACTCTTGGCAACCTTTGGCGAACTCAACACAATCTTTCAACATAGTGGGCCAATATAGTCCTTGTCGAAACAACAACCATTTCATCTTATGGCCTGCTTGGTGAGCCCCACATGCCCCAGCATGTGTAGTCGAAAGGGCTATGTATGCTTCAGTTTCACTTAAACATTTCAGCAACACCCCTTCAGGCGTCTTCTTGAATAACTCATTACCCATGAGTACAAAACTCAACGCCCTGTATTTCGTTTTTCGTTCTGTCGGAGCTCCTGGATTTTGAAGATAGTCCACAATGGGTTTCCTCCAATCCTGGTCTGACAAATTATCAATGAACGAAATCTCGAAGTTTGAGTGATCAGCATATCCTAACCTTGTTGATTCCAAGTCTGTTGGTGATAGACAAGTTGCTCTTATCTTCTCTCGAACTTCGATTGCTCTTTGTAATCTCGTTTTTGAAATTTTATACCCAGATGCAATCTGTGCCAAGTCATTGGCTATTTGATTTTCGACTCTGGGTATGTGTCGAATATTGACACTTTCAAATTGTTTTAATAAACGATTTGCAATCACAAAGTACATAATGAGATTCTCTCTTATGCATTTGTACTCCTTTGTGACTTGCTTGATGACTAACTCTGAGTCTCCCATTATTTCGACTCGAGTTGCCCCCAATTCCAACAATATTTCAAGGCCAGTAATTAGAGCTTCATACTCAGCCTCATTGTTCGAACAAGAACCTTCGATTTGGTACTTGAATGTTGTTGGAATTTTATCTGGAGAAATAAGTAAGACTCCTACTCCTGTTCCATTTTTATGGCTGGAACCATCGAAGTAGAATTTCCAAGGTTCTATCTCCACATAATTAATATCCTCGACTTGAATAGAGTGGTCGACTATGAAATCTGCAACCACTTGTCCTTTTACTGCCTTAAGAGGCATAAAGGTCAAGGAGTATTCAGTCAATGCTAATGCCCACTTGCCAATTCGACTATGCAAGATAGGTTTCGACAACATATATTTGAAAACATCAAAATGAGACGAAACATAAACATCAACTGGTTTTATATATTGTTTGAGCTTTGTACAAGAGAAATACAGACATAGACACAATTTTTCAACTTCGCTATATCTAGTTTCTGCATCATTCAAGACTCGACTGAGATAATAAATGGGTCTTTCGACTCCATTCTCATCCTCTTGGGCTAACATACTTCCCAGAGTTTTGTCAGATGCAGCTATGTACAATCTCATACTCCTATTGCTACAAGGAGGCACCAAAATAGGTGGCTTAGTGAGGTACCCTTTGATTTTGTCGAAAGCTTCTTGTTGCTCTTGCCCCCATTCGAACCCCTCCTTATTCAGTCGAAGTAAGGGTGAAAAGGCCTGAGCTTTCCCACTTAGGTTAGATATAAACCTTCTCAAGAAATTTATCTTGCCTAAGAGAGATTGCAATTCCTTCTTATTCGATGGCGCTTTCGCTTCCAAAATTGCCTTCGTCTTGTTCTGATTGATTTCGATTCCTTTCTTGTGGACAACGAAGCCCAAGAAATCCCCAGCTTTTACACAGAACGCACACTTCAAAGGGTTCATCTTCAGACCATGTTCTCTCATTCTTTCGAATGATTGTCGAAGGTGGTCAATGTGACTCTTCCTGGAAACAGATTTTATAACAATATCATCAATATAAACTTGCATAAACGTGTTAATAAAATCATGGAAGATAGTATTCATTGCTCGCTGGTACGTTGCCCCAGCGTTCTTTAGACCAAAAGGCATCACTACCCATTCGTAAGTGCCTAAGGCCCCAGGGCATCGAAAAGCTGTTTTCGACACATCCTCTTCAGCAATGAAAATTTGATTATATCCTGAATAACCGTCGAGCATACTCAGGTATTCGTAGCCAGCGGCAGAATCGACTAGCATTTCCGCCACAGGCATAGGATATTCATCTTTGGGGGTGGCAGCATTCAGATCTCTGAAGTCTATGCACACCCTTAATGTGCCATTTTTCTTAATTACTGGCACAATATTTGCAATCCATTCGACATACCTTGTAACACGGATGAATTTGCATCTCAGAAGTCTTTCGACTTCCGTTTTGATCTTCGACAAAATTTCTGGAGCGAAGCGTCTTGGATTTTGCTTGATTGGCTTCTTTCCAGGTTTGATTGGCAACTGAAGTTCTACCAATCCTCTGTCGAGACCGGGCATTTCGTCATAATCCCATGCAAAACAGTCTTTAAACTCTTTCAGCAATTGGATTACTTCCAACCTAAGTTCTGGATCAATTTTGGCGCTGATGTAAGTTGGCCTATTCTCTGATCCTTCGCCTAAGTTGATTTCTTCTAAAGGGTCTTGTGCTAACATCTTAATGTTGTTCGCCAAGGGATCCTTTTCGAAGCCCAAAGGCTCATCGTCATAGATCGCGTCGAGCCTCTGTTCCTGCATTTCGTCTGGCATGATATCAGGAGGTCTTGGATCGAAATCCTTTCCTGGGCCAACAGCAGATAATTGTTGATCAGTGGCCTGTGTGGCCATGTACTTTACTTCGGCTTCGAGAGCCGTTATCATCTTGGTTTCAGCCACATAGGCCGAAATTCGCTTCAGAGATTGTGACTCAGTCATTATCACTGAATTCACTTCCCCAACCAGTTGGTTGGATACCAGTTAGCCCACTGAATTCTATGTGGGACACGTCCTCTCTGTCCCATTGGAAACCATGCTCAGGATGCAGGTATAGGGAACAAAAGGTGTTTGGCGCTGGCGCCATGTCGAAGTCAGGAGCTGGACATGGCCCTATGTGAGCCAAGTTTTTGTCGAAATCTGTTACACCCAAGTGGTTTACTTCGCCAAGGTAGTAACTCTGATCAGCCTCTATGTTTTCGACCAGCCCATATGGGCGCCATAGAAGCAGTCTTTGATGCATCGATGAAGGCACAGCACCTACACCATGTATCCACTCACGGCCTAACAAAAGGTTGTAGTTAGGTTTGGCTGATATGACCATGAACATTGTTGGTCGAAGGATCGACCCAACTTTTATGTCGAGCTGGATCACTCCCATGGTGGTCCCAATGCCTCCCTCATAGTTGGATAGGACCATATTGTGAGGTTTAATTTCTTCATCCCTTTTGCCAATCTTTATTAGCACAGAATGAGGGATAATATTGATAGTGGCCCCACAGTCGACCAATATCTTGTTCACAGTGGTCTCTTCGAGCTTGGCCCTTATGAACAAAGGTTTGAGGTGATTCTTCATCGCCTCTGTGGGTGGCTCGAAGAAGCCATTTTGTTCTTCTGTAGTGCCATTGTCCATGACAAAATAGCACACTGGCCTGTGTCTGGCCATTTCTTGTTCCATCTCCCAGTCACTGGTTTCGACTTCTACTTGTCGATTGAATTCCCTAGGCAGCATTGAAACAACGTTCACCATTATATCCAGAGTATCGTCAGACTCAGCATCATCTTCGTCTTCGACTTCGCTCTGGTTAGGCCAAACTAGCCTGTTGGTAACTGGTTCTCTCTCAAGAGGCTTTCTTTGTTTCCTTTGAGGCACATTCGAACTAGTTTCAGCCTTAGGTTCGTTGGCAGCCTCTCTTTCAGCTTTTCGCCTTCTTTGATACCTCCTCCATTGGGATCTCGACATAGGATTTTTTCCCTTGTAGTTGCTGGACACTTGAGCAACCTTGGGTGCAGCAACTTGAGGATCTTTCTTCTGAATTAAAGAGGAACCTCTTGGCACTTCGAAAGAATGCCATTTCTCTTCACTTGGCCTTTTCCGGCCAGATGTTTTGTACCAAGTGTCTACTGGTACATTTGTTGGAGGCCTAAAGGTCGAAGGCCTCTTGTCTTGATTAGAACCCCTTCTGGGATCATGTCGAAGGTCAGAATTCTCCCTTCTCTTGTTTGCCGCTCTCACTCCTTGTATGTGTTCAGCAGCTTTTTTATCAAAGATAGAACTGCATCTTGGACACAGCATAACCTCTGATTTCTTCTTTTGGCATCTTTGTAAAAAATCTGCCAAGTTTTCGTTTTCCTTAGGGAAAGCCGTCTTATTTGCCTGCTCTTGCCTTATGGCTTCTTCTGAAGCTTTAGGGTCAGAAAGTTCGACCATGTTGATGTTCATGGTATCCTTAGTAGCAAGAGTTAGTTGTTTCATTTGTGTCTCCAGATTCTCTGTCTGGCCTTGTACAGTGGCCAATTGGGAACTGGGCTTTGGTCCAGTTTTTTGTGCTTCAGCAGTCTTCGACTTTGGGTCTTCGACCGCTTTCTGGACAGCCTCAATTGTCTTCCTGGATAAGTTTCCAGAAAAACTGCCAAAGATTGGCATGTTGATGTGATCCTTAGAGACTTCGACCATGTTAATGCCTGGCTTCTTCGACTGGATCTTGATAGCCTCTATCATGTTCACCTCAGAGGGTTCTGCATAGTGGGCTTCAGCCTTCATTGGATTGGAGTCGACAGCCATGGGGGATTTGTCAGCAAACTTTAATCTCCCTTCCTCAATAGCATCTTGCACAAGATTCCTGAAAAGAAAACATTGAGAAGTTTTATGGCCCAGAAAATTATGATATTTGCAAAAACCCCTCTTCTTTCTTTGATCAAGAGGAGGCACTTTTACCCCAGGGGGTACTATCATTTGGCCATCTTTAACTAGCAAGTCGAATATTTCATCACATTTTGTGATGTCAAAACTATAAGTCTTTTTAGGGAACCTATCGTTGGTCTTGTCTGGACCAATGGGATTTTTCCCGTTTGAGGGGACTAATTGTTTACAAGAGTATGGAGGCCCTTGTTTTAGTTCTGCTAAGTCGACTTCTCCTTCTTCGACAGCTAAAGTATCGTCGAAGGATTCTAGATCTTCGTCATCCATCTCGACGTACGCTATTCTTTCTCTCTTGTGAGTTTTTGTTGCCTTAGCTTTTTCAGCTTTAAGGCGTTCGACTTGTCGAACTCTATCGGCCAGCTGGGCCATGTCTCTTAGGTACTGGGTATCTAGCTTCTTCCTAATGGAATAGTCTAAACCGCCCGCTGCCATTTCGACCAGCTCATGTTCTGGCACTTGTGTGAAACATCTCGCCTTAAGCAACCTAAACCTATTCAGATATTCGTCTATAGGTTCAGTGAAACGTCTCTTCACACTCGCCAGTTCTTTCAGGCTTATCTTGGTTTGCCCCATATAGAATTGTTCATGGAACAATCTTTCCAATTGGGTCCAATGGTGGATCGAATTGGGGGGTAGAGTTGTAAACCAAGTAAAAGCGTTCTTGGTTAAGGAACTTGGGAAGTATTTGATCCTTAGGTTTTCATTATTTGAAATGTCTCCTGCTTCGATCAAATACCTTGCCACATGTTCGACAGTAGATTCTGTCGTGTCCCCAGAGAATTTAGTAAATTTGGGAACTTTGGTTCTAGGGGGTAAGTCAGTTTGTAACACATATTCTGACAAAGGAGAAGTAAAGTTGGGCCTTCGAAAGCCCATGTTCATCCCATTCTGAGTCATGATCCTTTCGATCATGGTTGCCAGATTATTTTCCAAACCCATGTTTTGGTGTTGGATATGCTGAACCACTTCGTCAGCATTTTGGTTTCTGTTCACTAACCTTACCTCTGGGGCTATTACCCTAGGTTCTTCGACAGGCTGTTCGACAGGCTGTTGAACCTGGTTAATGGTGGTTTCTTCCTCTACAAATATCCCCTAATTTCCTCTTATCTGGGCCCTTTGGGGCTGTCGAATAGGTGGGGGTACTCCAAAGAAGTCAGCCAAACGCGTCATTTGCGCTGTAACTTGCTGATTCGACTGAGTAGTATTTTGTATTAGAGGATTTAGCACTGTACTCAAAGTTTGTGCCAACATTTGCACCATATCATGGTTGCTTTCGTCCATCTGTTGCCTCAAGACTGCTGTCGAGGCATTCGTAAGGCCATGGGCTACTTGGGACGTTCCCCCTAAGAGTTGGGTCCTATTTCTATTCGCCATGCCTACTCCAGAGCCTTGGAGTGGCGAAGTGGCACTCACGAAAGGTTCTGAATAAGTGGACGCAGCATTCGTCAGGCTTGCCAATTCAGAAGTTGGCATACCATAGAATGGAATAAATCCTGGGGGAACCACTGGCCTTGGGCCAGTATTTCCCCTTGGAGGGGGGGTTCCCAAAGGCATTCTGGGGCCTGTTAACGAAGTTATTGGCCCCGTGGTTGTGACTGACACTGCTGGCATCGAACCAACATTCGTCGCTTCACTAACGGTCATATTAACCGTTGCTCCCACACTTGGTGGTGGAATTTCATTATTGTTTGGCGGATTCGCCATCTCTTCTCTTCTTCTGGCAGTATTGCTATCGTTGGTGTATATTCTGCCACTCCTCAATAACATACAACTTGAAAAGATGAGATTTTTTCAACAATCAACACACAGTCCCACCAGGTGTGCCAATTTGTTTACCTTGGGATTTGGTAAACAACCGCTGATCCTCCAAATGGTTACTTATTTGGTTACTCACAGGATCGATCAGATTGATCCTATGGACATAGGTTGATTTTGAAGTTTAATTAATGTGGATAAGGCTTTAAGTAAATTGTTTAAAGTAAATTGCATAAAGGAAAAGGCTTGGTAAAATAAACAAGGCTTGAAGGTAAAGGTTCGACAGGAATCTTAAAGGGAAAAAGCATGTAAAATACTGGGAAAGTAAATGACTTGAATTGATTAAATTGGTGTTTCACACATACATTTCTCAACAATTCGTTCGCTCGCACTGGGTACTTGAATCTAAATGAGTGACTATGTATCTATTGTGAACACACGCGAGAAACTACACTTCTACTCCTATTTATACAAAAACATTCCAAGTAACCGTCGGGCAGTTACACTGCTTCGAGATCAAGCCACTTGTCACGTTCTCCATGCTCGACGCTCCAGACCCTTGCACGTTCGCACGTAGTAACTGCTGGAAACCGTTTTCCCTCCAAAGCTTTGAATTTCAAACTGCTCCACTCTGGACCATCGAACACGTTCGTCAAGAGACGTCTTCGACGAAAACTCCTTCGACGTCGAAGGCAATCAGCCTTCTTCCTTGGAAGAAATCTTCTAAGTATTTTGCCATCTTTCGACGGGCACTTCGACAGGCTTAGCCAGTCGAAAGCATCTTTCAGCTTTTAATGGCTGCCATCAATCAAAACAAAGGTGTCGAATTTAGGAGCCAACAATAACCCTACTATCAAGGCTTATATTTCGATGTAACCCTACGACCCAGGTTCCTTCTGATAGCCCTACTATCCAGGCTTTCATTTCGAAGTAACCCTACGACCCAGGTTCCTTCTCATAGCCCTACTATCCAGGCTTTCATTTCGAAGTAACCCTATGACCCAGGTTCCTTCTCATAGCCCTACTATCAGGGCTTTCCTTTCTAAGTAACCATACGACCCAAGTTCCTTCTCATAGCCCTATTATCCAGACTTTCATTTCGATGTTATCCTCTGACCCAGGTTCCTTCTCATAGACCTACTATCCAGGCTTTCATTTCGAAGTAGCCCTATGATCCAGGTTCCTTCTCATTGCCCTACTATCCAGGATTTTATTTCAACATAACCCTATTACCCAGGTTCCTTCTCATAGTATTACGTTCCAGGCTTTCAATTCGAAGTAACCCTATGACCCAGGTTCCTTATCATTTCCCTACTATCTAGGATTTCATTTCGAAGTAACCCTACGACCCAGGTTCCTTCTCATAGCCCTACTATCCATGCTTTCATTTCGAAGTAACCGTACGACCCATGTTCTTTCCCATAGCGCTACTATCCAAGGTTTCATTTCGTAGTAACCCTATGTCCCAGGTTCCTTTTCATAGCCCTACTATCCAGGCTTACATTTCAAAGTAACCCTACAACTCAGGTTCCTTCTCATAACCCCATTATCCAGGCTTTCATTTCGTAGTAACCCTATGACCCAAGTTCCTTCTTATAGCTCTACTATTCGGGTTCCTCTCCACAAGCCCTATTATCCACGCTTTCATTTCGAAGTAACCCTACAACCCAAGTTCCGTCTCATAGCCCTCCTATCCAGGTTTTCATTTCGAATTAACACAACAACCCTGGTTCCTTCTCATAGCCCTACTATCCAGGCTTTCATTTCGAAGTAACCCTACGACCCAGGTTCGTTCTCATAGCCCTACTATCCGGGCTTTCATTTCGAAATAACCCTAGGACCCGGGTTCCTTCTCATAGCCCTACTATCAAGGCTTTAATTTCGAAGTAACCCTACGACCCAGGTTCCTTCTCATAACCCTTCTATCAAGGCTTATATTTCGATGTAACCCTACGACCCAGGTTCCTTCTGATAGCCCTACTATCCAGGCTTTCATTTCGAAGTAACCTTACGACCCAGGTTCCTTATCATAACCCTACTATCCAGTCTTTCATTTCGAAGTAAACCTACGACCCGGGTTCCTTCTCATAGCCCTACTATCCTGGCTTTCATTTCAAAGTATCCCTACGACCCAAGTTCCTTCTTATAACCCTACTATCCGGGTTCCTTCCCACAAGCCCTTATATCTAGGCTTTCATTTAGAAGTAACCTTATGACCCAGGTTCCTTCTCATAGCCCTACTATCCAGGCTTTCATTTCAAAGTAACCCTATGACCGAAGTTCCTTCTCATAGCTCTACTATCCATGCTTTCATTTCAAAGTAACCCTACGACACAGGTTCCTTATCAAAGCCCTACTATCCTGGCTTTCATTTCGATGTAACCCTACGACCCAGGTTCCTTCTCATAGCCCTACTATCCAGGCTTTCATTTCAAAGTAACCCTATGAACCAGGTTCCTTCTCATAGTGCTACTATCCAGGCTTTCATTCGAAGTAACCCTATGACCCAGGTTCCTTCTCATAGCCCTACTATCTGGGCTTTCATTTCGAAGTAACCTTACGACCTAAGTTCCTTCTTATAGCACTACTATCCAGACTTTCATTTCGAAGTAATCCTCTGACCCAGGTTCCTTCTCATAGCCCTACTATCCAGGCTTTCATTTCGATGTAACCCTACGACCTAGGTTCCTTCTCATAGCCCTACTATCCAGGATTTCATTTCAAAGTAACCCTACGACCCAGGTTCCTTCTCATAGCCCTACTATCCAGGCTTTCATTTCGAAGTAACCCTATGACCCAGGTTCCTTCTCATAGCCCTACTATCAGGGCTTTCCTTTCTAAGTAACCATACGACCCAAGTTCCTTCTCATAGCCCTATTATCCATACTTTCATTTCGATGTTATCCTCTGACCCAGGTTCCTTCTCATAGACCTACTATCCAGGCTTTCATTTCGAAGTAGCCCTATGATCCAGGTTCCTTCTCATTGCCCTACTATCCAGGATTTTATTTCAACGTAACCCTATTACCCAGGTTCCTTCTCATAGTATTACGTTCCAGGCTTTCAATTCGAAGTAACCCTATGACCCAGGTTCCTTATCATTGCCCTACTATCTAGGATTTCATTTCGAAGTAACCCTACGACCCAGGTTCCTTCTCATAGCCCTACTATCCATGCTTTCATTTCGAAGTAACCGTACGACCCATGTTCTTTCCCATAGCGCTACTATCCAAGGTTTCATTTCGTAGTAACCTTATGTCCCAGGTTCCTTTTCATAGCCCTACTATCCAGGCTTACATTTCAAAGTAACCCTACAACTCAGGTTCCTTCTCATAACCCCATTATCCAGGCTTTCATTTCGTAGTAACCCTATGACCCAAGTTCCTTCTTATAGCTCTACTATTCGGGTTCCTCCCCACAAGCCCTATTATCCACGCTTTCATTTCGAAGTAACCCTACAACCCAAGTTCCGTCTCATAGCCCTCCTATCCAGGTTTTCATTTCGAATTAACACAACGACCCTGGTTCCTTCTCATAGCCCTACTATCCAGGCTTTCATTTCGAAGTAACCCTACGACCCAGGTTCCTTCTCATATCCCTACTATCCGGGCTTTCATTTCGAAGTAACCCTAGGACCCGGGTTCCTTCTCATAGCCCTACTATCAAGGCTTTAATTTCGAAGTAACCGTACGACCCAGGTTCCTTCTCATAACCCTACTATCAAGGCTTATATTTCGATGTAACCCTACGATCCAGGTTCCTTCTGATAGCCCTACTATCCAGGCTTTCATTTCGAAGTAACCTTACGACCCAGGTTCCTTATCATAACCCTACTATCCAGGCTTTCATTTCGAAGTAACCCTACGACCCAGGTTCCTTCTCATAGCCCTACTATCCTGGCTTTCATTTCAAAGTATCCCTACGACCCAAGTTCCTTCTTATAACCCTACTATTCGGGTTCCTTCCCACAAGCCCTTATATCCAGGCTTTCATTTAGAAGTAACCTTATCACCCAGGTTCCTTCTCATAGCCCTACTATCCAGGCTTTCATTTCAAAGTAACCCTATGACCCAAGTTCCTTCTCATAGCTCTACTATCCATGCTTTCATTTCGAAGTAACCCTACGACACATGTTCCTTATCAAAGCCCTACTATCCTGGCTTTCATTTCGATGTAACCCTACGACCCAGGTTCCTTCTCATAGCCCTACTATCCAGGCTTTCATTTCAAAGTAACCCTATGACCCAGGTTCCTTCTCATATTGCTACTATCCAGGCTTTCATTCGAAGTAACCCTATGACCCAGGTTCCTTCTCATAGCCCTACTATCTGGGCTTTCATTTCGAAGTAACCTTACGACCTAAGTTCCTTCTCATAGCACTACTATCCAGACTTTCATTTCGAAGTAATCCTCTGACCCAGGTTCCTTCTCATAGACCTACTATCCAGGCTTTCATTTCGAAGTAACCCTATGATCCAGGTTCCTTCTCATTGCCCTACTATCCAGGCTTTCATTTCAAAGTAACCCTATGACCCAGGTTCCTTCTCATAGCCCTACATTCCAGGCTTTCATTTCGAAGTAACCCTATGACCCAGGTTCCTTATCATTGCCCTACTATCTAGGCTTTAATTTCGAAGTAACCCTACGACCCAGGTTCCTTCTCATAGCCCTACTATCCAGGCTTTCATTTCTAAGTAACCGTACGACCCAGGTTCCTTCCCATAGCCCTACTATCCAGGGTTTCATTTTGAAGTAACCCTACGACCCAGGTTCCTTCTCATAGCCCTACTATCCAGGCCTTCATTTCAAAGTAACCCTACGACCCAGGTTCCTTCTCATAGCCCTACTATCAAGGCTTTAATTTCTATGTAACCCTACGATCCAGGTTCCTTCTCATAGCCCTATTATCCAGGCTTTCATTTTGAAGTAACCTTACGACCCAGGTTCCTTCTCATAACCCTACTTTCCAGGCTTTCATTTCGAAGTAACCCTATGACCCAGGTTCCTTCTCATAGCCCTACTATCCCGGCTTTCATTTCAAAGTATCCCTACGACCCAAGTTCCTTCTTATAACCCTACTATCCTGGTTCCTTACCACAAGCCCTTATATCCAGGCTTTCATTTAGAAGTAACCTTATGACCCAGGTTCCTTCTCATAGCCCTTGAAATTCTGGCTGCAGATACTCAATGTCACGTCCAATGTTATGACACCGTATCTGACTTACTATATGACAGTAAATACAAAAGCAGTAAATAACACAGTCAATTGTTTACCAAGTTCAGTGTGCAATAACACCTACTCTGGGGGCTACCAAGCCAGGGAGAGAATCCACTATAAGAGATGTTAATTCAGGAATAAACCAACCAGTTTATCTCCTTCACTTAAGACCTACCCAATGCAATTCTAATCTAAGTACAACTTAAACCTGAGTTCCTACTCACTCCCCCTCAATCACAGCAATGATACATAAACCAATTTGACTTAAGAATTGATGAAGACACTCTTCAAAACACACACTTGATTAAGCTTCACAGCTTTTTAATCAAGTAACACAATCACTCGTGCTTCACAGCTTTGAGTGATGTACACAACTATCTTGACTCTGCTTCACAGCTTTAGTCAAGTAACATTCAAACACTCTTGCTTCAAAGCTTTGAGTGCTACACAACCCTTACAATTGAAACCTATTCCAAGGCACTTATCACAATGATAATTGCTTGGAGTACAATAAACAAATCTATACAGATTACAAAATTGATCTTCTAATCAATCAGCAGGGATGTCTTGAAAAACCGCAGCTCTGTTGAATATATAGCAGCTGCAACTTCAGTTAGGGTTTCCAAAAACCTAGGGTTGATTCTGTTTGACCTAAAGACCAGGTCACAGTACTTTATTGATCAGGTTAGGATTGAGCTAGGTTACTCCTCAGAAAACGCAGGATTCTGTTTAGGAAGGACTGATTTATTTCCTGAAAAAACTCAGACTTATCCAATCCTGCAATCCTGCTAGTTCAGAACAGGATGTCATAACATCTGTTATGACATCTGAGAAAACCTGTCTACTGATTTAGCAAAATGTGATCATTTTGCAAACATGCTCAGATACACACTTATAAACATCAGTATCTGAATTACAATATTTTTCTGCACATGTACCTAATGAGTTAGTACAACCTGAACTAGAATGTTATGACATCAGTCATGACATTCACACATACACTTGGAATTTACCAAAAATGCAAGCCAATACCTAAACACCTACAAACTCCCCCTTTGGCAGATTTTTGGCTAAAGTCCCTAAACAATCAGAGATAGATAGATAGCAGCAGAAATAAGTGACAGCAGAAAAATATAATGTCAAGCAAGTACCACAATATTCTCCCCCTCTTTAGCCATAAAAGGGCCAAAGATACATGTTCATAAATTTATACAATTATCCAAAACAAAAATAATGAGAACAGCATAACACACTTCCAAACTCCACCAGCAACACCACCAAGCATCAATCAACCTTCAAGCACTGTCATCAGACTCAGAGGAGCCAGTTTCTTCAATGTTGAGCTGTCCTTCAGCTTCTATACCTTCTTCCCTTCTGTTTTCTTCAGCTTCCTCCTTTTCTAGCCTGGTAATTAGAGCTTCTAGGGTCCTTTTTCTAGCATCCAGATCTTTGCAAGTTTCTTTTAAAACAGCTATGACATCTGATGTCTTGGACTGGATCTTTGCAGACGATGTCTCAGCTGATGTTATGATAATGTCTGGAGCATGGGATCCCTGAAACAGTTTATAGTGCAAGCCAAGGGCAGGAGCTCTTTTGCAGACTGTATCTCTTGCTACAAGGATGTCAGGGTATTGTGCAAGGATGATTCCACAAAGGAGGGAGGGAAAAGCAATTGGTCCTTTGACAGCATAACTGCCAGCATGCTTCAAAGTTTGTTCAAAGATGTACCTTCCATAGTCAAAGGCAGTCTTGGTTCCTACAGCATAGATAAATCTCCCCAATCCTGTGGAGATGGTCGATTTGTGGTTTGTAGGCACCCAGTTTGCTGCACCTATTTTATGCAAGATGGCAAATTTCATGCTGAGTTTACTAGCATTCAGCTTCCCTTTCAATGGCCAGCACTTTACTTGCCTGGCAGTGATGGTTAAACACACTTCATTGTCAGTTGCCTCTAGGTCAGGACAGTCCTTATTTCTTCTTCCAAGAAATTTGTTGATTTCTGATGGAGAGAACTTGACCCTTCTTCCTATAACAAACACACTCTCAAAGTCAGCTGACCTCCCATCAGCACAATCATTGGACAAGTTCACTACAAACTCCTTAACCAGATTTTCATAACATTTGTTAAACTTCATCACTGTCTTCATTAGCCCAGCATTCCTGATCAGATCCATGATGTCCTTGCACTCCAAGGCATCATTGTTGAGTTCTCTCTCCAAGGCTATTCTCTTCAAGCAGACATACTTCCATCTGTTTGCATTGTCAGGATGATGAAATGAGATGTTGTCTGTTGGCACTTCAGGCACTCTAGCAATCTTGCTGGAGGGGAGCTTCCTTCTGATGGGAGTATCTTCAATATCAATCTCAAATTCTGATTCATCATCAGAATCAGAAGTTTCAGGTTCTTTATTTTTCTTAGAGATTGGTTGTCTAGCAGTCTGCACCTGTGCCTTCTTTCCTTTTGTCTGAATTTTCTCAGCCATCCCTTCAGCCTTGGATTTCTTAGCATCAGGTTTAACATTCTGACTACTCTTTCTTTTCATCAATCTCCTAGCAATGCTAGGGTTCACATTAGCAATCAGTTCATTATCAGAGTAATCTTCATCCACATCAATGATAGGTGGATCAGCAGCCTTTTCAGAGGTGTTCTGAATGTTGTCTTTTGGTGTCACAATATCCTCAGTGACATCTACATTTTCAGCACCTTCCACATTTGGACTTTCCGATTGATTCAAAGGGATGGAAATCCCCGGTACAGATTGGTTGCCACTCAGAATGCTAGTAACCAGCCTAGCAATAGCTTGGTGTACTTGAACTGATCCTTCTCTATTAGGTATAGAAGACGAAGGATGAGAAGAATTACCAGAGACTGTAGCTTGAGCTCTTCCTGCATGTCTGGTTCTGAGCTTTTTGACTCTGGCTGGGTCAGTTGCCATCTCCCTGAGAGGAGTGACCTCAAGAACTTCAGATTCTATGCATGTAGTGATTGCCCTAGAATCCTGATCAGATGATGACGATGATGAGAAAGACGAAGCCGCCATGGTGGAAGACGATGTCTGAGACATTTTGTTTAACTTTGAGTAGTAGTTTGAGGAAAATCTTTGATTGGGAGGAGGAAACAGGTTGCAAGGATGAGAGAGGTAGGGAGTAAAAGGGAGTCTCTTCAACTTCTCAAGGATTTTGAAGGAATTGTGAATGAATATGATTAACCCACTAAATATAGACTTATTAAAATTAATCCCTTCAACCCTTGTTTTCAGCAAAACTGATTGCTATAATTTCTCATGTTGGTGAATACCCAATCTGCCCCTCAAATTTTCAAATTTATTTCCAACAAGCGCCTTGGTAGAAGAATCAGTCAGCTGAAGCTTAGAGAAACTATGTTCCAGTTCAAATGACTTCTTCTCTTCAAAGTCAATAGGTTTCAAGGAAATGTTGAATGTTTTCAGATTATCACACCACAATGTCACAACATCTTGTGTAACATTGTACTCAGGAAGCATCTGTTTTGAATAGAATTTATGAGACTTGTTCTTTCCGACATCCTTGTCAAGATGACTTAAGGTTCTGACAACACATTCTTCTTCAAGTTTATTTGCCACATCACATATATCATCAGCCTGTAGTTTTGGAGTTCTTCTGACAGCTTCCATAGCTCTTTTCATTCTTCCAAGCTTATGCTGCCACTGTTTCATCTCTTTTTCTTCTCTGATGATTTGACTCATAGTGGAGATATCAGTGTTCTCAGGCTGCCACACATAACAGTTATCTTTGGATTTGATACCTCTCAGTACAACATCTAGTTTTTCATTAAACACTAGACATTCAGATCTTGAGAAGTTGACCATGAATCCTAGATCACATAGTTGACTGATGCTAATGAGATTAGTAGTCAACCCTTTTACCAGCAGTACCTTATTCAGACTTGGAAGTCCAGGGAAGTCCAAATTACCAACTCCTTTGACTTCTCCTTTAGCACCATCTCCAAAGGTCACAAAACTGGTGGTGTGAGGCATAACATTATTGAGAAGATTTTTGAATCCAGTCATGTGTCTGGAACATCCACTGTCAAAGTACCAATCTTCCTTTGCAGTGACCCTCAGGGAAGTGTGAGCTAACAGTGCAGTAGCCTTTTTCTTCCATTGTGGAGCATGCGGTACCTTTTTAGACTTAGGTTTGACATCTGAGTTCTGGTTAGGATATCCATGTAATCTGAAGCAGAAGGGCTTTATGTGACCATATTTCCCACAATGATGACATCTCCATCTTTGGTACCTCTTCTTCATATGTCTCTGTCCCTGATGTTGAGAGTAATGTTGAGACATCCGTTTTGACATTTGCTTCCCAGTACCAGATTTCTTTGTTTCCACAAATCCTATGCCAGATCTATTTCCCATATTTTGTCCAGCCTGAAGGATCTCTTCCAATTTGTCTGTTCCATTGGTCAACATCTTGACAGATTTGGTCATTTGATTCAGTTGTGAGTTCAGCAGTTGAACTTCTCCTTCTAAATGACTTATAGTTTCAAGATTTGCCCTCTTTTCAGCCTCCAGCTTTATAATGAGTTTTGATTGTTTCTCATTTTGCACACAGACTTCACCACTTCTGATACACAATTTCTTGTAGGTATCAGCCAGTTCTTCAAATGTCACTTCTTCATCACTGGTGTCACTTTCAGAAGTACAAACACTAGTTAGGGCAGTAACTAGTTTGGCAGATTCTTCTTCAGAATTGCTTTCTGAATCATAGTCAGACCAAGTAACAGTCATTCCTTTCTTTTGCTTCTTAAGAAAGGTAGGACATTCAGCTCGAATATGTCCATATCCTTCACATCCATGGCATTGAATACCTCTGCCTTGGTTTCCCTTATCTTCTGACCTTGGTCTTCTGCTGGAACTGTCAATGTCAGAAGGAATGTTATGAACATTAGACCTTGACTTTGGGTCCATTCTTTTGATGAGCCTGTTGAACTGTCTTCCAAGCATAGCAATGGCTTCTGATATGTTTTCTTCTTCATCCTCCTTGTATTCAACATCAGTGTTGGATACAAGTGCTATGCTTTTGTTCTTCTTGTCACCATTATCAGTGATCCCCATCTCAAATGTCTGAAGAGACCCAATAAGTTCATCCACTTTTAACTTGCTAATGTCCTGGGCTTCCTCTATGGCAGTTACCTTCATTGCAAATCTTTTAGGCAAGGATCTGAGAATCTTCCTCACCAGTTTTTCTTCTGACATTTTTTCTCCCAGTGCTCCTGAGGTGTTGGAAATCTCCAAGATGTTCATGTGAAACTCATGAATGGTTTCATCTTCCATCATTTTTAGATTCTCAAACTTAGTGGTCAACATCTGAAGCCTTGACATTTTTACTTTGGAAGTGCCCTCATGAGTAGTTTTGAGAGTGTCCCAAACTTCCTTGGCCAGTTCATATTGATGTACTAGTCTGAATATGTTTCTATCAATTCCATTGAACAAGGCATTTAAAGCTTTTGAATTTCCCAGAGCTAACTCATCTTCTTCTTTACTCCAGTCTTCCTCAGGCTTCAGATTGATTGTCCCATCTCTTTCAGTTATGGTGGGATGAATCCATCCTTTGTCAGCAGCTCTCCAAGCCTTTTTGTCCAGAGATTTTAGGAAGGCAATCATACGAGGTTTCCAGTAGTCATAATTGGTTCCATCCAGAATGGGTGGTCTATTTCCAAAAACTCCTTCTTTGTCCATAGTGCCAGAAAGTGATATCCCTAGATCTCACCCAGTAATACAGGCAGGGTGCCTGCTCTGATACCAATTGAAATTCTGGCTGCAGATACTCAATGTCACGTCCAATATTATGACACCGTATCTGACTTACTATATGACAGTAAATACAAAAGCAGTAAATAACACAGTCAAGTGTTTACCCAGTTCAGTGTGCAACAACACCTACTCTGGGGGCTACCAAGCCAGGGAGAGAATCCACTATAAGAGATGTTAATTCAGGAATAAACCAACCAGTTTATCTCCTTCACTTAAGACCTACCCAATGCAATTCTAATCTAAGTACAACTTAAACCTGAGTTCCTACTCACTCCCCCTCAATCACATCAATGATACATAAACCAATTTGACTTAAGAATTGATGAAGACACTCTTCAAAACACACACTTGATTAAGCTTCACAGCTTTTTAATCAAGTAACACAATCACTCGTGCTTCACAGCTTTGAGTGATGTACACAACTATCTTGACTCTGCTTCACAGCTTTAGTCAAGTAACATTCAAACACTCTTGCTTCAAAGCTTTGAGTGCTACACAACCCTTACAATTGAAACCTATTCCAAGGCACTTATCACAATGATAATTGCTTGGAGTACAATAAACAAATCTATACAGATTACAAAATTGATCTTCTAATCAATCAGCAGGGATGTCTTGAAAAACCGCAGCTCTGTTGAATATATAGCAGCTGCAACTTCAGTTAGGGTTTCCAAAAACCTAGGGTTGATTCCGTTTGACCTAAAGACCAGGTCACAGTACTTTATTGATCAGGTTAGGATTGAGCTAGGTTACTCCTCAGAAAACGAAGGATTCTGTTTAGGAAGGACTGATTTATTTCCTGAAAAAACTCAGACTTATCCAATCCTGCAATCCTGCTAGTTCAGAACAGGATGTCATAACATCTGTTATGACATCTGAGAAAACCTGTCTACTGATTTAGCAAAATGTGATCATTTTGCAAACATGCTCAGATACACACTTATAAACATCAGTATCTGAATTACAATATTTTTCTGCACATGTACCTAATGAGTTAGTACAACCTGAACTAGAATGTTATGACATCAGTCATGACATTCACACATACACTTGGAATTTACCAAAAATGCAAGCCAATACCTAAACACCTACAGCCCTACTATCCAGGCTTTCATTTCAAAGTAACCCTACGACCCAAGTTCCTTCTCATAGCTCTACTATCCATGCTTTCATTTCGAAGTAACCCTACGACACAGGTTCCTTATCCTAGCCCTACTATCCTGGCTTTCATTTCAATGTAACCCTACGACGCAGGTTCCTTCTCATAGCCCTACTATCCAAGCTTTCATTTCAAAGTAACCCTATGACCCAGGTTCCTTCTCATAGCGCTACTATCCAGGCTTTCATTCGAAGTAACCCTATGACCCAGGTTCCTTCTCATAGCCCTACTATCTGGGCTTTCATTTCGAAGTAACCTTACGACCCAGGTTCCTTCTCATAGCCCTACAATCCAGGCTTTCATTTAGAAGTAACCCTACGACCCAGGTTCCTTCTCATAGCCCTACTATCCAGGCTTTCATTTCAAAGTAACCCTATGAACCAAGTTCCTTCTCATAGCCCTACTATCCAGGGTTTCATTTCTAAGTAACCCTACAACACAGGTTCCTTCTCATAGCCCTACTATTCTGGCTTTCATTTCGATGTAACCCTACGACCCAGGTTCCTTCTCATAGCCCTACTATCCAGGATTTCATTTCAAAGTAACCCTACGACCTAGGTTCCTTCTCATAGCCCTACTATCCATGCTTTCATTCGAAGTAACCCTACGACCCAGGTTCCTTCTCATAGCCCTACTATTCGGGCTTTCATTTCGAAGTAACCTTACGACCCAAGTTCATTCTCATATCCCTACTATCCAGACTTTCATTTCGAAGTTATCCTCTGACCCAGGTTCCTTCTCATAAACCTACTATCAAGGATTTAATTTCGAAGTAACCCTATGATCCAGGTTCCTTCTCATTGCCCTACTATCCAGGCTTTCATTTCAAAGTAACCCTATGACCCAGGTTCCTTCTCATAGCCCTACGTTCCAGGCTTTCATTTCGAAGTAACCATATGACCCAGGTTCCTTATCATTACCCTACTATCTAGGCTTTCATTTCGAAGTAACCCTACGACCCAGGTTCCTTCTCATAGCCCTACTATCCAGGCTTTTATTTCGAAGTAACCGTACGACCCAGGTTCCTTCCCATAGCCCTATTATCCATGGTTTCATTTTGAAGTAACCCTACGACCCAGGTTCCTTCTCATAGACCTACTATCCAGGCTTTCATTTCAAAGTAACCCTACGACCCAGGTTCCTTCTTATAGCCCTAATATCCGGGTTTCTCCCCACAAGCCCTATTATCCAGACTTTCATTTCGAGGTAACCCTACAACCCAAGTTCCTTCTCCAAGCCCTACTATCCAGGTTTTCATTTCGAAGTAACCCAACCACCCTGGTTCCTTCTCATAGCCCTACTATCCAGGCTTTCATTTCGAAGTAACCCTACGACCCAGGTTCCTTCTCATAGCCCTACTATTCAGGCTATTATTTCGAAGTAACCCTAGAACCCAGGTTCCTTCTCATAGCCCTACTATCCAGGCTTTAATTTCGAAGTAACCCTACGAACCAGGTTCCTTCTAATAGCCCTACTATCAAGGCTTATATTTCGATATAACCCTATGACCCAGGTTCCTTCTTATAGCCCTACTATCCATGCTTTCATTTCGAAGTAACCTTACGAGCCAGGTTCCTTCTCATAGCCCTACTATCCAGGATTTAATTTTGAAGTAATCCTACGACCCAGGTTCCTTCTCATAGCCCTACTATCTCGGCTTTCATTTCAAAGTATCCCTACGACCCAAGTTCCTTCTTATAACCCTATTATCCGGGTTCCTTCCCACAAGCCCTTATATCCAGGCTTTCATTTCAAAGTAACCATATGACCCAGGTTGCTTCTCATAGCCCTAGTATCCAGGCTTACATTTCGAAGTAACCCTACGACCCAGGTTCCTTCTCATAGCCCTACTATCAAGGATTTCATTTAGAAGTAACCCTACGAACCAGGTTCCTTCTCATAGCCCTACTATCCAGGCTTTCATTTCAAAGTAACCCTATGACCCAAGTTCCTTCTCATAGCCCTACTATCCAGGCTTTCATTTCGAAGTAACCCTACGACACAGGTTCCTTCTCATAGCCCTACTATTCTGGCTTTCATTTCGATGTAACCCTACGACCCAGGTTCCTTCTCATAGCCCTACTATCCAGGCTTTCATTTTAAAGTAACCCTACGACCAAGGTTCCTTCTCAAAGCCATAGTATCCATGCTTTCATTCGAAGTAACCCTACAACCCAGGTTCCTTCTCATAGCACTACTATCCGGGCTTTCATTTCGAAGTAACCTTACGACCCAAGTTCCTTCTCATATCCTTACTATCCAGACTTTCATTTCGAAGTTATCCTCTGAGCCACGTTCCTTCTCATAGACCTACTATCCAGGATTTAATTTCGAAGTAACCCTATGATCCAGGTTCCTTCTCATTTCCCTACTATCCAGGCTTTCATTTCAAAGTAACCCTATGACCCAGGTTCCTTCTCATAGCCCTACGTTCCAGGCTTTCATTTCGAAGTAACCCTATGACCCAGGTTCCTTATCATTGCCCTACTATCTAGGATTTCATTTCGAAGTAACCCTACGACCCAGGTTCCTTCTCATAGCCCTACTATCCAGGCTTTCATTTCGAAGTAACCGTACGACCCAGGTTCCTTCCTATAGCCCTACTATCCATGGTTTCATTTCGAAGTAACCCTATGACCCAGGTTCCTTCTCATAGCCCTACTATCCAGGCTTTCATTTCAAAATAACCCTACGACCCAGTTTCCTTCTCATAGCCCTATTATCCAGGCTTTCATTTCGAAGTAACCCTATGACCCAGGTTCCTTCTTATAGCCCTAGTATCTGGGTTCCTCCCCACAAGCCCTATTATCCAGGCTTTCATTTCGAGGTAACCCTACAACCCAAATTCCTTCTCATAGCCCTACTATCCAGGTTTTCATTTTGATGTAACCCAACGACCCTGGTTCCTTCTCATAGCCCTACTATCCAGGCTTTCATTTCGAAGTAACCCTACGACCCAGGTTCCTTCTTATAGCCCTACTATCCAGGCTATTATTTCGAAGTAACCCTAGGACCCAGGTTCCTTCTCATAGCCCTACTATCCAGGCTTTCATTTCAAAGTAAACCTAATACCCAGATTCCTTCTCATAGCCCTACTATCAAGGCTTATATTTCGATGTAACCCTACGACCCAGGTTCCTTCTCATAGCCCTACTATCCAGGCTTTCATTTCGAAGTAACCTTACGACCCAGGTTCCTTCTCATAGCCCTACTATCCAGGCTTTCATTTCGAAGTAACCCTACGACCCAGGTTCCTTCTCATAGCCCTACTATCCTGGCTTTCATTTCAAAGTATCCCTACGACCCAAGTTCCTTCTTATAACCCTACTATCCGGGTTCCTTCCCACAAGCCCTTATATCCAGGCATTCATTTCAAAGTAACCCTATGAACCAGGTTCCTTCTCATAGCCCTACTATCCAGGCTTTCATTTCGAATTAACCCTACGACCCAGGTTCCTTCTCATAGCCCTACTATCCAGGCTTTCATTTAGAAGTAACCCTACGACCCATGTTCCTTCTCATAGCCCTACTATCCAGGCTTTCATTTCAAAGTAACCCTATGACCCAAGTTCCTTCTCATAGCCCTACTATCCAGGCTTTCATTTCGAAGTAACCCTACGACCCAGGTTCCTTCTCATAGCCCCACTATCCTGGATTTCATTTCGATGTAACCCTACGACCCAGGTTCCTTCTCATAGCCCTACTATCCAGGTTTTCATTTCAAAGTAACCCTACGACCAAGGTTCCTTCTCATAGCCCTACTATCCATGCTTTCATTCGAAGTAACCCTACGACCCAGGTTCCTTCTCATAGCACTACTATCCGGGCTTTCATTTTGAAGTAACCTTACGACCCAAGTTCCTTCTCATATCCTTACTATCCAGACTTTGATTTCGAAGTTATCCTCTGACCCAGGTTCCTTCTCATAGACCTACTATCCAGGATTTAATTTCTAAGTAACCCTATGATCCAGGTTCCTTCTCATTTCCCTACTATCCAGGCTTTCATTTCAAAGAAACCCTATGACCCAGGTTCCTTCTCATAGCCCTACGTTCCAGGCTTTCATTTAGAAATAACCCTATGACCCAGGTTCCTTATCATTGCCCTACTATCTAGGCTTTCATTTCGAAGTAACCCTACGACCCAGGTTCCTTCTCATAGCCCTACTATCCAGGCTTTCATTTCGAAGTAACCGTACGACCCAGGTTCCTTCCCATAGCCCTACTATCCATGGTTTCATTTCGAAGTAACCCTATGACCCAGGTTCCTTCTCATAGCCCTACTATCCAGGCTTTCATTTCAAAGTAACCCTATGACCCAGTTTCCTTCTCATAGCCCTATTATCCAGGCTTTCATTTCGAAGTAACCCTTTGACCCAGGTTCCTTCTTATAGCCCTAGTATTCGGGTTCCTCCCCACAAGCCCTATTATCCAGGCTTTCATTTCGAGGTAACCCTACAACCCAAGTTCCTTCTCATAGCCCTACTATCCAGGTTTTCATTTCGATGTAACCCAACGACCCTGGTTCCTTCTCATAGCCCTACTATCCAGGCTTTCATTTCGAAGTAACCCTACGACCCAGGTTCCTTCTTATAGCCCTACTATCCAGGCTATTATTTCGAAGTAACCCTAGGACCCAGGTTCCTTCTCATAGTCCCACTATCCAGGCTTTCATTTCGAAGTAAACATAATACCCAGATTCCTTCTCATAGCCCTACTATCAAGGCTTATATTTCGATGTAACCCTACGACCCAGGTTCCTTCTCATAGCCCTACTATCCAGGCTTTCATTTCGAAGTAACCTTACGACCCAGGTTCCTTCTCATAGCCCTACTATCCAGGCTTTCATTTCGAAGTAACCCTACGACCCATGTTCCTTCTCATAGCCCTACTATCCCGGCTTTCATTTCAAAGTATCCCTACGACCCAAGTTCCTTCTTATAACCCTACTATCCGGGTTCCTTCCCACAAGCCCTTATATCCAGGCTTTCATTTCAAAGTAACCCTATGACCCAGGTTCCTTCTCATAGCCCTACTATCCAGGCTTTCATTTCGAATTAACCCTACGACCCAGGTTCCTTCTCATAGCCCTACTATCCATGCTTTCATTTAGAAGTAACCCTACGACCCACGTTCCTTCTCATAGCCCTACTATCCAGGCTTTCATTTCAAAGTAACCCTATGACCCAAGTTCCTTCTCATAGCCCTACTATCCAGGCTTTCATTTCGAAGTAACCCTACGACCCAGGTTCCTTCTCATAGCCCTAATATCCTGGCTTTCATTTCGATGTAACCCTACGACCTAGGTTGCTTCTCATAGCCCTACTATCCAGGCTTTCATTTCAAAGTAACCCTACGACCAAGGTTACTTCTCATAGCCCTACTATCCATGCTTTCATTCGAAGTAACCCTACGACCCAGGTTCCTTCTCATAGCACTACTATCCGGGCTTTCATTTGGAAGTAACCTTACGACCCAAGTTCCTTCTCATATCCTTACTATCCAGACTTTCATTTCGAAGTTATCCTCTGACCCAGGTTCCTTCTCATAGACCTACTATCCAGGATTTAATTTCGAAGTAACCCTATGATCCAGGTTCCTTCTCATTTCCCTACTATCAAGGCTTTCATTTCAAAGAAACCCTATGACCCAGGTTCCTTCTCATAGCCCTACGTTCCAGGCTTTCATTTCGAAATAACCCTATGACCCAGGTTCCTTATCATTGCCCTACTATCTAGGCTTTCATTTCGAAGTAACCCTACGACCCATGTTCCTTCTCATAGCCCTACTATCCAGGCTTTCATTTCGAAGTAACCGTATGACCCAGGTTCCTTCCCATAGGCCAACTATCCAGGGTTTCATTTCGAAGTAACCCTATGACCCAGGTTCCTTCTCATAGCCCTACTATCCAAGCTTTCATTTCAAAGTAACCTTACGACCCAGTTTCCTTCTCATAGCCCTATTATCCAGGCTTTCATTTCGAAGTAACCCTATGACCCTTGTTCCTTCTTATAGCCCTAGTATCCGGGTTCCTCCCCACAAGCCCTATTATCCAGGCTTTCATTTCGAGGTAACCCTACAACCCAAGTTCCTTCTCATGGCCCTACTATCTAGGTTTTCATTTCGATGTAACCCAACGACCCTGGTTCCTTCTCATAGCCCTACTATCCAGGCTTTCATTTCGAAGTAACCCTACGACCCAGGTTCCTTCTTATAGCCCTACTATCCAGGCTATTATTTCGAAGTAACTCTAGGACCCAGGTTCCTTCTCATAGCCCTACTATCCAGGATTTCATTTCGAAGTAAACCTAATACCCAGATTCCTTCTCATAGCCCTACTATCAAGGCTTATATTTCGATGTAACCCTATGACCCAGGTTCCTTCTCATAGCCCTACTATCCAGGCTTTCATTTCGAAATAACCTTACGACCCAGTTTCCTTCTCATAGCCCTATTATCCAGGCTTTCATTTCGAAGTAACCGTACGACCCAGGTTCCTTCTCATAGCCCTACTATCCCGGCTTTCATTTCAAAGTATCCCTACGACCCAAGTTCCTTCTTCTAACCCTACTATCCGGGTTCCATCCCACAAGCCCTTATATCCTGTCTTTCAATTCAAAGTAACCCTATGACCCAGGTTCCTTCTCATAGCCCTACTATCCAAGCTTTCATTTCGAATTAACCCTACGACCCAGGTTCCTTCTCATAGCCCTACTATCCAGGCTTTCATTTAGAAGTAACCCTACGACCCAGGTTCCTTCTGATAGCCCTACTATCCAGGCTTTCATTTCAAAGTAACCCTATGACCGAAGTTCCTTCTCATAGCCCTACTATCCAGGCTTTCATTTCGAAGTAACCCTACGACCCAGGTTCCTTCTCATAGCCCTACTTTCCTGGCTTTCATTTCGATGTAACCCTACGACCCAGGTTCCTTCTCATAGCCCTACTATCCAGGCTTTCATTTCAAAGTAACCCTAAGACCCAGGTTCCTTCTCATAGCCCTACTATCTAGGCTTTCATTTCGAAGTAACCCTACGACCCAGGTTCCTTCTCATAGCCCTACTATCCATGCTTTCATTTCGAAGTAACCTTACGAGCCAGGTTCCTTCTTATAGCCCTACTATCCAGGCTTTCATTTTGAAGTAACCCTACGACCCAGGTTCCTTCTCATAGCACTACTATCCAGGCTTTCATTTCAAAGTAACCCTATGACCCAAGTTCCTTCTCATAGCCCTACTATCCAGGCTTTCATTTCGAAGTAACCCTACGACCAAGGTTCCTTCTCATAGCCCTACTATCCTTGCTTTCATTTCGATGCAACCCTACGACCCAGGTTCCTTCTCATAGCCCTACTATCCAGGCTTTCATTTCAAAGTAACCCTACGAACTAGGTTCCTTCTCATAGCCCTACTATCCAGGCTTTCATTTTGAAGTAACCCTACGACCCAGGTTCCTTCTCATAGCCCTACTATACGGGCTTTCATTTCGAAGTAACCTTATGACCCAAGTTCCTTCTCATAGCCCTACTATCTAGACTTTCATTTTGAAGTTATCCTCTGACCCAGGTTCCTTCTCATAGAATTACTATCCAGGCTTTCATTTCGAAGTCACCCTATGACCCAGTCCCTTCTCATTGCCCTACTATCCAAGCTTTCATTTCAAAGTAACCCTATGACCCAGGTTCCTTCTTATAGCCCTATGTTCCAGGCTTTCATTTCGAAGCAACCCTACGACCCAGGTTCCTTATCATTTCCCTACTATCTAGGCTTTCATTTCGAAGTAACCCTACGACCCAGGTTCCTTCTCATAGCCCTACTATCCAGGCTTTCATTTCGAAGCAACCGTACGACCCAGGTTCCTTCCCATAGCCCTACTATCCAGGGTTTCATTTCGAAGTAACCCCACGACCCAGGTTCCTTCTCATAGCCCTACTATCCAGGCTTTCATTTCCAAGTTATCCTCTGACCCAGGTTCCTTCTCATAGACCTATTATCCAGGATTTCATTTCAAAGTAACCCTATGATCCAGGTTCCTTCTCATTGCCCTACTATCCAGGCTTTCATTTCAAAGTAACCCTATGACCCAGGTTCCTTCTCATAGCCCTACGTTCCAGGCTTTCATTTCGAAGTAACCCTATGACCCAGGTTCCTTATCATTGCCCTACTATCTAGGCTTTCATTTCGAAGTAAACCTATGACCCAGGTTCCTTCTCATAGCCCTACTATCCAGGCTTTCGTTTCGAAGTAACCCTACGACCCAGGTTCCTTCTCATAGCCCTACTATCCAGGCTTTCATTTAGAAGTAACCCTACGACCCAGGTTCCTTCTCATAGCCCTACTTTCCAGGCTTTCTTTTCAAAGTAACCCTATGACCCAAGTTCCTTCTCTTAGCCCTACTATCCAGGCTTTCATTTCGAAGTAACCCTACGACACAGGTTCCTTCTCATAGCCCTACTATTCTGGCTTTCATTTCGATGTAACCCTACGACCCAGGTTCCTTCTCATAGCCCTACTATCCAGGCTTTCATTTCAAAGTAACCCTACGACCCAGGTTCCTTCTCATAGCCCTACTATCCATGCTTTCATTCGAAGTAACCCTACGACCCAGGTTCCTTCTCATAGCCCTACTATCCGGGATTTCATTTCGAAGTAACCTTACGACCCAAGTTCATTCTCATATCCCTACTATCCAGACATTCATTTCGAAGTTATCCTCTGACCCAGGTTCCTTCTCATAGACCTACTATCCAGGATTTAATTTCGAAGTAACCCTATGATCCAGGTTCCTTCTCATTGCCCTACTATCTAGGCTTTCATTTCAAAGTAACCCTATGACCCAGGTTCCTTCTCATAGCCCTACATTCCAGGCTTTCATTTCGAAGTAACCCTATGACCCAGGTTCCTTATCATTGTCCTACTATCCAGGCTTTCATTTCGAAGTAAACCTACGACCCAGGTTCCTTCTCATAGCCCTAATATACAGGCTTTCATTTCGAAGTAACCGTACGACCCAGGTTCCTTCCCATAGCCCTACTATCCGGGGTTTCATTTCGAAGTAACCCTACGACCCAAGTTCCTTCTCATAGCACTACTATCCAGGCTTTCATTTCAAATTAACCCTACGACCCAGTTTCCTTCTCATAGCCCTATTATCCAGGCTCTTATTTCGAAGTAACCCTATGACCCAGGTTCCTTATCATTGCCCTACTATCTAGGCTTTCATTTCGAAGTAAACCTATGACCCAGGTTCCTTCTCATAGCCCTACTATCCAGGCTTTCATTTCGAAGTAACCCTACGACCCAGGTTCCTTCTCATAGCCCTACTATCCAGGCTTTCATTTAGAAGTAACCCTACGACCCAGGTTACTTCTCATAGCCCTACTATCCAGGCTTTCATTTCAAAGTAACCCTATGACCCAAGTTCCTTCTCATAGCCCTACTATCCAGGCTTTCATTTCGAAGTAACCCTACCACACAGGTTCCATCTCATAGCCTTACTATTCTGGCTTTCATTTCGATGTAACCCTACGACCCTGGTTCCTTCTCATAGCCCTACTATCCAGGCTTTCATTTCAAAGTAACCCTACGACCCAGGTTCCTTCTCATAGCCCTACTATCCATGCTTTCATTCGAAGTAACCCTACGACCCAGGTTCCTTCTCATAGCCCTACTATCCGGGCTTTCATTTCGAAGTAACCTTATGGCCCAAGTTCATTCTCATATCCCTACTATCCAGACTTTCATTTCGAAGTTATCCTCTGACCCAGGTTCCTTCTCATAGACCTACTATCCAGGATTTAATTTCGAAGTAACCCTATGATCCAGGTTCCTTCTCATTGCCCTACTATCCAGGCTTTCATTTCAAAGTAACCCTATGACCCAGGTTCCTTCTCAAAGCCCTACGTTCCAGGCTTTCATTTCGAAGTAACCCTATGACCCAGGTTCCTTATCATTGTCCTACTATCTAGGCTTTCATTTCAAAGTAAACCTACGACCCAGGTTCCTTCTCATAGCCCTACTATCCAGGCTTTCATTTCGAAGTAACCGTACGACCCAGGTTCCTTCTCATAGCCCTATTATCCAGGCTTTCATTTCGAAGTAACCCTTTGACCCAGGTTCCTTCTCAAAGCCCTATTATCCAGGCTTTCATTTCGAGGTAACCCTACAACCCAAGTTCCTTCTCATGGCCCTACTATCTAGGTTTTCATTTCGATGTAACCCAACGACCCTGGTTCCTTCTCATAGCCCTACTATCCAGGCTTTCATTTCGAAGTAACCCTACGACCCAGGTTCCTTCTTATAGCCCTACTATCCAGGCTATTATTTCGAAGTAACTCTAGGACCCAGGTTCCTTCTTATAGCCCTACTATCCAGACTTTCATTTCGAAGTAAACCTAATACCCAGATTCCTTCTCATAGCCCTACTATCAAGGCTTATATTTCGATGTAACCCTATGACCCAGGTTCCTTCTCATAGCCCTACTATCCAGGCTGTCATTTCGAAATAACCTTACGACCCAGTTTCCTTCTCATAGCCCTACTATCCAGGCTTTCATTTCGAAGTAACCCTACGACCCAGGTTCCTTCTCATAGCCCTACTATCCCGGCTTTCATTTCAAAGTATCCCTACGACCCAAGTTCCTTCTTATAACCCTACTATCCGGGTTCCATCCCACAAGCCCTTATATCCTGTCTTTCAATTCAAAGTAACCCTATGACCCAGGTTCCTTCTCATAGCCCTACTATCCAAGCTTTCATTTCGAATTAACCCTACGACCCAGGTTCCTTCTCATAGCCCTACTATCCAGGCTTTCATTTAGAAGTAACCCTACGACCCAGGTTCCTTCTCATAGCCCTACTATCCAGGCTTTCATTTCAAAGTAACCCTATGACCGAAGTTCCTTCTCATAGCCCTACTATCCAGGCTTTCATTTCGAAGTAACCCTACGACCCAGGTTCCTTCTCATAGCCCTACTTTCCTGGCTTTCATTTCGATGTAACCCTACGACCCAGGTTCCTTCTCATAGCCCTACTATCCAGGCTTTCATTTCAAAGTAACCCTAAGACCCAGGTTCCTTCTCATAGCCCTACTATCTAGGCTTTCATTTCGAAGTAACCCTACGACCCAGGTTCCTTCTCATAGCCCTACTATCCATGCTTTCATTTCGAAGTAACCTTATGAGCCAGGTTCCTTCTTATAGCCCTACTATCCAGGCTTTCATTTTGAAGTAACCCTACGACCCAGGTTCCTTCTCATAGCACTACTATCCAGGCTTTCATTTCAAAGTAACCCTATGACCCAAGTTCCTTCTCATAGCCCTACTATCCAGGCTTTCATTTCGAAGTAACCCTACGACCCAGGTTCCTTCTCATAGCCCTACTATCCTTGCTTTCATTTCGATGCAACCCTACGACCCAGGTTCCTTCTCATAGCCCTACTATCCAGGCTTTCATTTCAAAGTAACCCTACGACCCAGGTTCCTTCTCATAGCCCTACTATCCATGCTTTCATTCGAAGTAACCCTACGACCCAGGTTCCTTCTCAAAGCCCTATTATCCAGGCTTTCATTTCGAGGTAACCCTACAACCCAAGTTCCTTCTCATGGCCCTACTATCTAGGTTTTCATTTCGATGTAACCCAACGACCCTGGTTCCTTCTCATAGCCGTACTATCCAGGCTTTCATTTCGAAGTAACCCTACGACCCAGGTTCCTTCTTATAGCCCTACTATCCAGGCTATTATTTCGAAGTAACTCTAGGACCCAGGTTCCTTCTTATATCCCTACTATCCAGACTTTCATTTCGAAGTAAACCTAATACCCAGATTCCTTCTCATAGCCCTACTATCAAGGCTTATATTTCGATGTAACCCTATGACCCAGGTTCCTTCTCATAGCCCTACTATCCAGGCTGTCATTTCGAAATAACCTTACGACCCAGTTTCCTTCTCATAGCCCTACTATCCAGGCTTTCATTTCGAAGTAACCCTACGACCCAGGTTCCTTCTCATAGCCCTACTATCCCGGCTTTCATTTCAAAGTATCCCTACGACCCAAGTTCCTTCTTATAACCCTACTATCCGGGTTCCATCCCACAAGCCCTTATATCCTGTCTTTCAATTCAAAGTAACCCTATGACCCAGGTTCCTTCTCATAGCCCTACTATCCAAGCTTTCATTTCGAATTAACCCTACGACCCAGGTTCCTTCTCATAGCCCTACTATCCAGGCTTTCATTTAGAAGTAACCCTACGACCCAGGTTCCTTCTCATAGCCCTACTATCCAGGCTTTCATTTCAAAGTAACCCTATGACCGAAGTTCCTTCTCATAGCCCTACTATCCAGGCTTTCATTTCGAAGTAACCCTACGACCCAGGTTCCTTCTCATAGCCCTACTTTCCTGGCTTTCATTTCGATGTAACCCTACGACCCAGGTTCCTTCTCATAGCCCTACTATCCAGGCTTTCATTTCAAAGTAACCCTAAGACCCAGGTTCCTTCTCATAGCCCTACTATCTAGGCTTTCATTTCGAAGTAACCCTACGACCCAGGTTCCTTCTCATAGCCCTACTATCCATGCTTTCATTTCGAAGTAACCTTATGAGCCAGGTTCCTTCTTATAGCCCTACTATCCAGGCTTTCATTTTGAAGTAACCCTACGACCCAGGTTCCTTCTCATAGCACTACTATCCAGGCTTTCATTTCAAAGTAACCCTATGACCCAAGTTCCTTCTCATAGCCCTACTATCCAGGCTTTCATTTCAAAGTAACCCTACGACCCAGGTTCCTTCTCATAGCCCTACTATCCTTGCTTTCATTTCGATGCAACCCTACGACCCAGGTTCCTTCTCATAGCCCTACTATCCAGGCTTTCATTTCAAAGTAACCCTACGACCCAGGTTCCTTCTCATAGCCCTACTATCCATGCTTTCATTCGAAGTAACCCTACGACCCAGGTTCCTTCTCATAGCCCTACTATCCGGGCTTTCATTTCGAAGTAACCTTACGACACAAGTTCATTCTCATATCCCTACAGTCCAGACTTTCATTTTGAAGTTATCCTTTGACCCAGGTTCCTTCTCATAGACCTACTATCTAGAATTTAATTTCGAAGTAACCCTATGATCCAGGTTCCTTCTCATTTCCCTACTATCCAGGCTTTCATTTCAAAGTAACCCTATGACCCAGGTTCCTTCTCATAGCCCTACGTTCCAGGCTTTCATTTCGAAGTAACCCTATGACCCAGGTTCCTTATCATTGCCCTACTATCTAGGCTTTCATTTCGAAGTAAACCTAAGACCCAGGTTCCTTCTCATAGCCCTACTATCCAGGCTTTCATTTCGAAGTAACCCTACGACCCAGGTTCCTTCTCATAGCCCTACTATCCGGGCTTTCATTTCGAAGTAACCTTACGACCCAAGTTCATTCTCATATCCCTACTATCCAGACTTTCATTACGAAGTTATCCTCTAACCCAAGTTCCTTCTTATAGACCTACTATCTAGAATTTAATTTCGAAGTAACCTTATGATCCAGGTTCCTTCTCATTGCCCTACTATCCAGGCTTTCATTTCAAAGTAACCCTATGACCCAGGTTCCTTCTCATAGCCCTACGTTCCAGGCTTTCATTTCGAAGTAACCATATGACCCAGGTTCCTTATCATTGCCCTACTATCTAGGCTTTCATTTCAAAGTAACCCTACGACCCAGGTTCCTTCTCATAGCCCTACTATACAGGCTTTCATTTCGAAGTAACCGTACGACCCAGGTTCCTTCCCATAGCCCTACTATCCAGGGTTTCATTTTGAAGTAACCCTACGACCCAGGTTCCTTCTCATAGCCCTACTATCCAGGCTTTCATTTCAAAGTAACCCTACGACCCATGTTCCTTCTCATAGACCTATTATCCAGGCTTTCATTTCGAAGTAACCCTATAAACCAGGTTCCTTCTTATAGCCCTAGTATCCGGGTTCCTCCCGACAAGCCCAATTATCCAGGCTTTCATTTCGAGGTAACCCTACAACCCATGTTCCTTCTCATAGCCCTACTATCCAGGTTTTCATTTCGAAGTAAACTAACGACCCTGGTTCCTTCTCAAAGCCCTACTATCCAGGCTTTCATTTCGAAGTAACCCTACGACCCAGGTTCCTTCTCATAGCCCTACTATCCAGGCTATTATTTCGAAGTAACCCTAGAACCCAGGTTCCTTCTCATAGCCCTACTATCCTGGCTTTAATTTCGAAGTAACCCTAAGACCCAGGTTCCTTCTAATAGCCCTACTATCAAGGGTTATATTTCGATGTAACCCTATGACCCAGGTTCCTTCTCTTAGCCCTACTATCCATGCTTTCATTTCGAAGTAACCTTACAAGCCAGGTTCCTTCTCATAGCCCTACTATCCAGGCTTTCATTTTGAAGTAACCCTACGACCCAGGTTCCTTCTCATAGCCCTACTATCCCAACTTTCATTTCAAAGTATCCCTACGACCCAAGTTCCTTCTCATAGCCCTACTATCCGGGCTTTCATTTCGAAGTAACCTTACGACCCAAGTTCCTTCTCATAGCCCTAATATATAGACTTTCATTTTGAAGTTATCCTCTGACCCAGGTTCCTTCTTATAGAATTACTATCCAGGATTTCATTTCGAAGTAACCCTATGACCCAGTCCCATCTCATTGCCCTACTATCCAGGCTTTCATTTCAAAGTAACCCTATGACCCAGGTTACTTCTTATAGCCCTATGTTCCAGACTTTCATTTCGAAGCAACCCTATGACCCAGGTTCCTTATCATTTCCCTATTATCTAGGCTTTCATTTCGAAGTAACCCTACGACCCAGGTTCCTTCTCATAGCCCTACTATCTAGGCTTTCATTTCGAAGTAACCGTACGACCCAGGTTCCATCCCATAGCCCTACTATCCAGGGTTTCATTTCGAAGTAACCCTACGACCCAGGTTCCTTCTCATAGCCCTACTATCCAGGCTTTCATTTCAAAGTAACCCTATGACCCAAGTTCCTTCTCATAGCCCTACTATCCAGGCTTTCATTTTGAAGTAACCCTACGACCCAGGTTCCTTCTCATAGCCCTACTATCCTGGCTTTCATTTCGATGTAACCCTATGACCCAGGTTCCTTCTCATAGCCCTACTATCCAGGCTTTCATTACAAAGTAACCCTACGAACCAGGTTCCTTCTCATAGCCCTACTATCCAGGCTTTCATTTAGAAGTAACCCTACGACCCAGGTTCCTTCTCATAGCCCTACTATCCAGGCTTTCATTTCAAAGTAACCCTACGACCCATTTTCCTTCTCATAGCCCTATTATCCAGGCTTTCATTTCGAAGTAACCCTATGACCCAGGTTCCTTCTTATAGCCCTAGTATTCGGGTTCCTCCCCACAAGCCTTATTATCCAGGCTTTCATTTCGAGGTAACCCTACAACCCAATTTCCTTCTCATAGCCCTACTATCCAGGTTTTCATTTCGATGTAACCCAACGACCCTGGTTCCTTCTCATAGCCCTACTATCCAGGCTATCATTTCGAAGTAACCCTACGACCCAGGTTCCTTCTCATAGCCCTACTATCCAGGCTTTCATTTCGAAGTAACCCTATGACCCGGGTTCCTTATCATTGCCCTACTATTTAGGCTTTTATTTCGAAGTAAACCTATGACCCAGGTTCCTTCTCATAGCCCTACTATCCAGGCTTTCATTTAGAAGTAACCGTACGACCCAGGTTCCTTCTCATAGCCCAACTATCCAGGCTTTCATTTCAAAGTAACCCTATGACCCAAGTTCCTTCTCATAGCCCTACTATCTAGGCTTTCATTTCGAAGTAACCCTACGACACAGGTTCCTTCTCATAGCCTTACTATTCTGGCTTTCATTTCGATGTAACCCTACGACCCAGGTTCCTTCTCATAGCCCTACTATCCAGGCTTTCATTTCAAAGTAACCCTACGACCCAGGTTCCTTCTCATAGCCCTACTATCCATGCTTTCATTCGAAGTAACCCTATGACCCAGGTTCCTTCTCATAGCCCTACTATCCGGGCTTTCATTTCGAAGTAACCTTACGACCCAAGTTCATTCTCATATCCCTACTATCCATACTTTCATTTCGAAGTTATCCTCTGACCCAGGTTCCTTCTCATAGACCTACTATCCAGGATTTAATTTCGAAGTAACCCTATGATCCAGGATCCTTATCATTGCCCTACTATCCAGGCTTTCATTTCAAAGTAACCCTATGACCCAGGTTCCTTCTCATAGCCCTACGTTCCAGGCTTTCATTTCGAAGTAACCCTATGACCCAGGTTCCTTATCATTGTCCTACTATCTAGGCTTTCATTTCGAAGTAAACCTATGACCCAGGTTCCTTCTCATAGCCCTACTATCCAGGCTTTCATTTCGAAGTAACCGTACGACCCAGGTTCCTTCCCATAGCCCTACTATCCGGGGTTTCATTTCGAAGTAACCCTACGACCCAGGTTCCTTCTCATAGCCCTACTATCCAGGCTTTCATTTCAAAGTAACCCTACGACCCAGTTTCCTTCTCATAGCCCTATTATCCAGGCTTTCATTTCGAAGTAACCCTATGACCCAGGTTCCTTCTTATAGCCCTAGTATCCGGGTTCCTCCCCACAAGCCCTATTATCCAGGCTTTCATTTTGAGGTAACCCTACAACCCAAGTTCCTTCTCATAGCCCTACTATCCAGGTTATCATTTCGATGTAACCCAACGACCCTGGTTCCTTCTCATAGCCCTACTATCCAGGATTTCATTTCGAAGTAACCCTACGACCCAGGTTCCTTCTCATAGCCCTACTATCCAGGCTTTAATTTCTAAGTAAACCTACGACCCAGAATCCTTCTCATAGCCCTACTATCAAGGCTTATATTTCGATGTAACCCTACGACCCAGGTTCCTTCTCATAGCCCTACTATCCAGACTTTCATTTCGAAGTAACCTTACGACCCAGGTTCCTTCTCATAGCCCTACTATCCAGGCTTTCATTTCGAAGTAACCCTACGACCCAGGTTCCATCTCATAGCCCTACTATCCCGGCTTTCATTTAAAAGTATCCCTACGACCCAAGTTCCTTCTTATAACCCTACTATCCGGGTTCCTTCCCACAAGCCCTTATATCCAGGCTTTCATTTTAAAGTAACCCTATGACTTAGGTTCCTTCTCATAGCCCTACTATCCAGACTTTCATTTCGAATTAACCCTATGACCCAGGTTCCTTCTCATAGCCCTACTATCCAGGCTTTCATTTAGAAGTAACCCTACGACCCAGGTTCCTTCTCATAGCCCTACTATCCAGGCTTTCATTTCAAAGTAACCCTATGACCCAAGTTCCTTCTCATAGACCTACTATCCAGGCTTTCATTTCGATGTAACCCTACGACCCAGGTTCCTTCTCATAGCCCTACTATCCGGACTTTCATTTCGATGTAACCCCACAACCCAGGTTCCTTCTCATAGCCCTACTATCCAGGCTATCATTTCAAAGTAACCCTACGAACCAGGTTCCTTCTCATAGCCCTACTATCCAGGCTTTCATTTTGAAGTAACCCTACGACCCAAGTTCCTTCTCATAGCCCTACTATCCGGGCTTTCATTTCGAAGTAACCTTACGACCCAAGTTCCTTCTCATAGCCCTACTATATAGACTTTCATTTTGAAGTTATCCTATGACCCAGGTTCCTTCTTATAGAATTACTATCCAGGATTTCATTTCGAAGTAACCCTATGACCCAGGTTCCTTCTTATAGCCCTATGTTCCACACTTTCATTTCGAAGCAACCCTATGACCCAGGTTCCTTATCATTTCCCTACTATCTAGGCTTTCATTTCGAAGTAACCCTACGACCCAGGTTCCTTCTCATAGCCCTACTATTTAGGCTTTCATTTCGAAGTAACCGTACGACCCAGGTTCCTTCCCATAGCCCTACTATCCAGGGTTTCATTTCGAAGTAACCCTACGACCCAAGTTCCTTCTCATAGCCCTACTATCCAGGCTTTCATTTCAAAGTAACCCTATGACCCAAGTTCCTTCTCATAGCCTTACTATCCAGGCTTTCATTTTGAAGTAACCCTACGACCAAGGTTCCTTCCCATAGTCCTACTATCCGGGGTTTCATTTCGAAGTAACCCTACGACCCAGGTTCCTTCTCATAGCCCTACTATCCAGGCTTTCATTTCGAAGTAACCGTACGACCCAGGTTCCTTCCCATAGCCCTACTATCCGGGGTTTCATTTCGAAGTAACCCTACGACCCAGGTTCCTTCTCATAGCCCTACTATCCAGGCTTTCATTTCAAAGTAACCCTACGACCCAGTTTCCTTCTCATAGCCCTATTATCCAGGCTTTCATTTCGAAGTAACTTTATGACCCAGGTTCCTTCTTATAGCCCTAGTATCCGGGTTCCTCCCCACAAGCCCTATTATCCAGGCTTTCATTTCGAGGTAACCCTACAACCCAAGTTCCTTCTCATAGCCCTACTATCCAGGTTTTCATTTCGATGTAACCCAACGACCCAGGTTCCTTCTCATAGCCCTACTATCCAGGCTTTCATTTCGAAGTAACCCTACGACCCATGTTCCTTCTCATAGCCCTACTATCCAGGCTTTCATTTCAAAGTAACCCTATGACCCAGGTTCCTTCTCATAGCCCTACGTTCCAGGCTTTCATTTCGAAGTAACTCGATGACCCAGGTTCCTTATCATTGCCCTACTATCTAGGCTTTCATTTCGAAGTAAACCTATGACCCAGGTTCCTTCTCATAGCCCTACTATCCAGGCTTTCATTTCGAAGTAACCCTACGACCCAGGTTCCTTCTCATAGCCCTACTATCCAGGCTTTCATTTAGAAGTAACCCTACGATCCAGGTTCCTTCTCATAGCCCTACTATCCACGCTTTCATTTCAAAGTAACCCTATGACCCAAGTTCCTTCTCGTAGCCCTACTATCCAGGCTTTCATTTCGAAGTAACCCTATGACACAGGTTCCTTCTCATAGCCTTACTATTCTGGCTTTCATTTCAAAGTAACCCTACGACCCAGGTTCCTTCTCATAGCCCTACTATCCATGCTTTCATTCGAAGTAACCCTACGACCCAGGTTCCTTCTCATAGCCCTACTATCCGGGCTTTCATTTCGAAGTAACCTTACGACCCAAGTTCATTCTCATATCCCTACTATCCAGACTTTCATTTCGAAGTTATCCTCTGACCCAGGTTCCTTCTCATAGACCTACTATCCAGGATTTAATTTCGAAGTAACCCTATGATCCAGGTTCCTTCTCATTTCCCTACTATCCAGGCTTTCATTTCAAAGTAACCCTATGACCCAGGTTCCTTCTCAAAGCCCTACGTTCCAGGCTTTCAATTCGAAGTAACCCTATGACCCAGGTTCCTTATCATTGTCCTACTATCTAGGCTTTCATTTCGAAGTAAACCTATGACCCAGGTTCCTTCTCATAGCCCTACTATCCAGGCTTTCATTTCGAAGTAACCGTACGACCCAGGTTCCTTCCCATAGCCCTACTATCCGGGGTTTCATTTCGAAGTAACCCTACGACCCAGGTTCCTTCTCATAGCCCTACTATCCAGGCTTTCATTTCAAAGTAACCCTACGACCCAGTTTCCTTCTCACAGCCCTGTTATCCAGGCTTTCATTTCGAAGTAACCCTATGACCCAGGTTCCTTCTTATAGCCCTAGTATCCGGGTTCCTCCCCACAAGCTCTATTATCCAGGCTTTCATTTCGAGGTAACCCTACAACCCAAGTTCCTTCTCATAGCCCTACTATCCAGGTTTTCATTTCGATGTAACCCAACGACCCAGGTTCCTTCTCATAGCCCTACTATCCAGGCTTTCATTTCGAAGTAACCCTATGACCCAGGTTCCTTTTCATAGCCCTACTATCCAGGCTTTCATTTCAAAGTAACTCTATGACCCAGGTTCCTTCTCATAGCCCTACGTTCCAGGCTTTCATTTCGAAGTAACCCTATGACCGAGGTTCCTTATCATTGCCCTACTATCTAGGCTTTCATTTCGAAGTAAACCTATGACCCAGGTTCCTTCTCATAGCCCTACTATCCAGGCTTTCATTTCGAAGTAACCCTACGACCCAGGTTCCTTCTCATAGCCCTACTAACCAGGCTTTCATTTAGAAGTAACCCTACGATCCAGGTTCCTTCTCATAGCCCTACTATCCACGCTTTCATTTCAAAGTAACCCTATGACCCAAGTTCCTTCTCATAGCCCTACTATCCAGGCTTTCATTTCGAAGTAACCCTACGACACAGGTTCCTTCTCATAGCCTTACTCTTTTGGCTTTCATTTCGATGTAACCCTACGACCCAGGTTCCTTCTCATAGCCCTACTATCCAGGCTTTCATTTCAAATTAACCCTACGACCTAGCTTCCTTCTCATAGACCTACTATCCATGCTTTCATTCGAAGTAACCCTACGACCCAGGTTCCTTCTCATAGCCCTACTATCCGGGCTTTCATTTCGTTGTAACCTTACGACCCAAGTTCATTCTCATATCCCTACTATCCAGACTTTCATTTCGAAGTTATCCTCTGACCCAGGTTCCTTCTCATAGACCTACTATCCAGGATTTAATTTCGAGGTAACCCTATGATCCAGGTTCCTTCTCATTTCCCTACTTTCCAGGCTTTCATTTCAAAGTAACCCTATGACCCAGGTTCCTTCTCATAGCCCTACTATCCAGACTTTCATTTCGAATTAACCCTATGACCCAGGTTCCTTCTCATAGCCCTACTATCCAGGCTTTCATTTAGAAGTAACCCTACGACCCAGGTTCCTTCTCATAACCCTACTATCCAGGCTTTCATTTCAAAGTAACCCTATGACCCAAGTTCCTTCTCATAGACCTACTATCCAGGCTTTCATTTCGAAGTAACCCTACGACCCATGTTCCTTCTCATAGCCCTACTATCCTGGCTTTCATTTCAATGTAACCCTACGACCCAGGTTCCTTCTCATAGCCCTACTATCCAGGATTTCATTTCAAAGTAACCCTACGACCCAGGTTCCTTCTCATAGCCCTAATATCCAGGCTTTCATTTTGAAGTAACCCTACGACCCAAGTTCCTTCTCATAGCCCTACTATCCGGGCTTTCATTTCGAAGTAACCTTACGACCCAAGTTCCTTCTCATAGCCCTACTATATAGACTTTCATTTTGAAGTTATCCTCTGACCCAGGTTCCTTCTTATAGAATTACTATCCAGGATTTCATTTCGAAGTAACCCTATGACCCAGTCCCATCTCATTGCCCTACTATCCAGGCTTTCATTTCAAAGTAACCCTATGACCCAGGTTCCTTCTTATAGCCCTATGTTCAAGACTTTCATTTCGAAGCAACCCTATGACCCAGGTTCCTTATCATTTCCCTATTATCTAGGCTTTCATTTCGAAGTAACCCTACGACCCAGGTTCCTTCTCATAGCCCTACTATCTAGGCTTTCATTTCGAAGTAACCGTACGACCCAGGTTCCTTCTCATAGCCCTACTATCCAGGCTTTCATTTCAAAGTAACCCTACGACCCAGGTTCCTTCTCATAGCCCTACTATCCAGGCTTTCATTTCGAAGTAACCCTATGACCCAAGTTCCTTCTCATAGCCCTACTATCCGGGCTTTCATTTCGAAGTAACCTTACGACCCAAGTTCCTTCTCATAGCCCTACTATCCAGACTTTTATTTCGAAGTTATCCTCTGACCCAGGTTCCTTCTCATAGACCTATTATCCAGGCTTTCATTTCGAAGTAACCCTATGACCCAGGTTCCTTCTTATTGCCCTACTATCCAGGCTTTCATTTCAAAGAAACCCTATGACCCAGGTTCCTTCTCACAGCCCTATGTTCCAGGCTTTCATTTCGAAGTAACCCTATGACCCAGGTTCCTTCTCATTGCCCTACTATCCAGGCTTTCATTTCAAAGTAACCCTATGACCCAGGTTCCTTCTCATAACCCTATGTTCCAGGCTTTCATTTCCAAGTAACCCTATGACCCAGGTTCCTTATCATTGCCCTACTATCTAGGCTTTCATTTCGAAGTAACCCTACGACTCAGGTTCCTTCTCATAGCCCTACTATCCAGGCATTCATTTCGAAGTAACCGTACGACCCAGGTTCCTTCCCATAAGCCCTACTATCCAGGGTTTTATTTCGAAGTAACCCTACGACCCAGGTTCCTTCTCATAGCCCTACTATCCAGGCTTTCATTTCAAAGTAACCCTATGATCCAGGTTCCTTCTTATAGACCTACTATCCAGGCTTTCATTTCGAAGTAACCCTATGAACCGGGTTCCTTCTTATAGCCCTACTATCCTGGTTCCTTCCCACAAGCCCTACTATCCAGGCTTTAATTTCGAAGTAACCCTACAACCCAGGTTCCTTCTCATAGCCCTACTATCCAGGTTTTCATTTCGAAGTAACCCAACGACCCTGGTTCCTTCTCATAGCCCTACTATCTAGGCTTTCATTTCGAATTAACCCTACGACCCAGGTTCCTTCTCATAGCCCTACTATCCAGGCTTTAATTTTGAAGTAACCCTATGACCTAGGTTCCTTCTCATAGCCCTACTATCCATGCTTTCATTTCGAAGTAACCCTACGACCCAGGTTCCTTCTCATAGCTCTACTATCCAGGCTTTCATTTAGAAGTAACCCTACGACCCAGGTTCCTTCTCATAGCCCTACTATCCTAGCTTTCATTTCGATGTAACCCTACGACCCAGGTTCCTTCTCATAGCCCTACTAATCAGGCTTTCATTTCAAAGTAACCCTACGACCTAGGTTCCTTCTCATAGCCCTACTATCCTGGCTTTCATTTCGAAGTAACCCTACGACCCAGGTTCCTTCTCATAGCCCTTCTATCCGGGCTTTCATTTCGAAGTAACCTTACGACCCAAGTTCCTTCTCATAGCCCTACTATCCAGACTTTCATTTCGAAGTTATCCTCTGACACAGGTTCCTTCTCATAGACCTACTATCCAGGCTTTCATTTCGAAGTAACCCTATGATCCAGGTTCCTTCTTATTTCCCTACTATCCAGGCTTTCATTTCAAAGTAACCCTATGACCCAGGTTCCTTCTCACAGCCCTATGTTCCAGGATTTCATTTCGAGGTAATCCTATGACCCAGGTTCCTTCTCATTGCCCTACTATCCAGGCTTTCATTTCAAAGTAACCCTATGACCCAGGTTCCTACTCATAACCCTATGTTCCAGGCTTTCATTTCGAAGCAACCCTATGACCCAGGTTCCTTATCATTGCCCTACTATCTAGGCTTTCATTTCGAAGTAACCCTACGACTCAGGTTCCTTCTCATAGCCCTACTATCCAGGCTTTCATTTCGAAGTAACCGTACGACCCAGGTTCCTTCCCATAAGCCCTACTATCCAGGGTTTCATTTCGAAGTAACCGTATGACCCAGGTTCCTTCTCATAGCCCTACTATCTAGGCTGTCATTTCAAAGTAACCCTATGATCGAGTTTCCTTCTTATAGACCTACTATCCAGGCTTTCATTTCGAAGTAACCCTTTGAACCAGGTTCCTTCTTATAGCCCTACTATCCGGGTTCCTCCCCACAAGCCCTACTATCCAGGCTTTCATTTCGAAGTAACCCTACAACCCAGGTTCCTTCTCATAGCCCTACTATCCAGGTTTTCATTTCGAAGTAACCTAACGACCCTGGTTCCTTCTCATAGCCCTACTATCTAGGCTTTCATTTCGAAGTAACCCTACGACCCATGTTCCTTTTCATAGCCCTACTATCCAGGCTTTCATTTCGATCTAACCCTACGACCCAGGTTCCTTCTTATAGCCCTACTATCTAGGCTTTAATTTCGAAGTAACCCTACGACCCAGGTTCCGTCTCATAGCCCTACTATCAAGGCTTATATTTTGATGTAACCCTACGACCCAGGTTCCTTCTCATAGCCCTACTATACAGGCTTTCATTTCGAAGTAACCCTACGACCTAGGTTCCTTCTCATAGCCCTACTATCCAGGCTTTCATTTCAAAGTAACCTTATGACCCAAGTTCCTTCTCATAGCCCTATTATCCAGGCTTTCATTTAGAAGTAACCCTACGACCTAGGTTCCTTCTCATAGCCCTACTATCCAGGATTTCATTTTGATGTAACCCTGTGACCCATGTTCCTTCTCATAGCCCTACTATACAGGATTTCATTTCAAAGAAACCCTACGACCCATGTTCCTTCTCATAGCCCTACTATCCAGGCTTTCATTTCGAAGTAACCCTACGACCCAGGTTCCTTCTCATAGCCCTACTATCCGGGCTTTCATATCGAAGTAATCTTACGACCCAAGTTCCTTCTCATAGCCCTACTATCCAGACTTTCATTTCGAACCTATCCTCTGACCCAGGTTCCTTCTCATAGACCTACTATCCAGGCTTTCATTTCGAAGTAACCCTATGATCCAGGTTCCTTCTCATTGCCCTACTATCCAGGCTTTCATTTCAAAGTAACCCTATGACCCAGGTTCCTTCTCATAACCCTATGTTCCAGGCTTTCATTTCGAAGAAACCCTATGACCCAGGTTCCTTATCATTGCCCTACTATCTAGGCTTTCATTTCGAAGTAACCCTACGACCCAGGTTCCTTCTCATAGCCCTACTATCCAGGCTTTCATTTCGAAGTAACCGTACGACCCAGGTTCCTTCCCATAAGCCCTACTATCCAGGATTTCATTTCGAAGTAACCGTATGACCCAGGTTCCTTCTCATAGCCCTACTATCTAGCCTTTCATTTCAAAGTAAGCCTATGATCGAGTTTCCTTCTTATAGACCTACTATCCAGGATTTCATTTCGAAGTAACCCTATGAACCAGGTTCCTTCTTATAGCCCTACTATCCGGGTTCCTCCCCACAAGCCCTACTATCCAGGCTTTCATTTCGAAGTAACCCTACAACCCAGGTTCCTTCTCATAGCCCTACTATCCAGGTTTTCATTTCGAAGTAACCCAACGACCCTGGTTCCTTCTCATAGCCCTACTATCTAGGCTTTCATTTCGAAGTAACCCTACGACCCATGTTCCTTTTCATAGCCCTACTATCCAGGCTTTCATTTCGATCTAACTCTACGACCCAGGTTCCTTCTCATGGCCCTACTATCTAGGCTTTAATTTCGAAGTAACCCTACGACCCAGGTTCCGTCTCATAGCCCTACTATCAAGGCTTATATTTTAATGTAACCCTACGACCCAGGTTCCTTCTCATAGCCCTACTATACAGGTTTTCATTTCGAAGTAACCCTACGACCTAGGTTCCTTCTCATAGCCCTACTATCCAGGCTTTCATTTCAAAGTAACCCTATGACCCAAGTTCCTTCTCATAGCCCTACTATCCATGCTTTCATTTCGAAGTAACCCTACGACCTAGGTTCCTTCTCATAGCCCTACTATCCAGGATTTCATTTTGATGTAACCCTGTGACCCATGTTCCTTCTCATAGCCCTACTATACAGGATTTCATTTCAAAGAAACCCTACGACCCAGGTTCCTTCTCATAGCCCTACTATCCAGGCTTTCATTTCGAAGTAACCCTACGACCCAGGTTCCTTCTCATAGCCCTACTATCCGGGCTTTCATATCGAAGTAACCTTACGACCCAAGTTCCTTCTCATAGCCCTACTATCCAGACTTTCATTTCGAACTTATCCTCTGACCCAGGTTCCTTCTCATAGACCTACTATCCAGGCTTTCATTTCGAAGTAACCCTATGATCCAGGTTCCTTCTCATTGCCCTATTATCCAGGCTTTCATTTCAAAGTAACCCTATGACCCAGGTTCCTTCTCATATCCCTACGTTCCAGGCTTTCATTTTGAAGTAACCCTATGACCAAGGTTCCTTATCATTGCCCTACTATCTAGGCTTTCATTTCGAAATAACCCTACGACCCAGGTTCCTTCTCATAGCCCTATTATCCAGTCTTTCATTTCGAAGTAACCGTACGACCCAGGTTCCTTCCCATAGCCCTACTATCCAGGGTTTCATTACGAAGTAACCCTATGACCCAGGTTCCTTCTCATAGCCCTACTATCCAGGCTTTCATTTCAAAGTAACCATACGACCCAGGTTCCTTCTCATAGCCCTATTATCCAGGCTTTCATTTCGAAGTAACCCTATGACCCAGGTTCCTTCTTATAGCCCTACTTTCCGGGTTCCTCCCCACAAGCCCTACTATCCAGGCTTTCGTTTCGAAGTAACCCTACAACCCAAGTTCCTTCTCATAGCCCTACTATCCAGGTTTTCATTTCGAAGTAACCCTATGACCCAGGTTCCGTCTTATAGCCCTACTTTCCGGGTTCCTCCCCACAAGCCCTACTATCCAGGCTTTCATTTCAAAGTAACCCTATGACCCAAGTTCCTTCTCATAGCCCTACTATCTAGGCTTTCATTTCTAGGTAACCCTACGACCCAGGTTCCTTCTCATAGCCCTACTATCCTGGCTTTCATTTCGATGTAACCCTACGACCCACGTTCCTTCTCATAGCCCTACTATTCAGGCTTTCATTTCAAAGTAACCCTACGACCCAGGTTCCTTCTCATAGCCCTACTATCCAGGATTTCATTTCAAAGTAACCCTACGACCCAGGTTCCTTCTCATAGCCCTACTATCCGGGCTTTCATTTCGAAGTAACCTTACGACCCAAGTTCCTTCTCATAGCCCTACTATCCAGACTTTTATTTCGAAGTTATCCTTTGACCCAGGTTCCTTCTCATAGACCTCTTATCCAGGCTTTCATTTCGAAGTAACCCTATGACCCAGGTTCCTTCTTATTGCCCTACTATCCAGGCTTTCATTTCAAAGTAACCCTACGACCCAGGTTCCTTCTCACAGCCCTATGTTCCACGCTTTCATTTCGAAGTAACCCTATGACCCAGGTTCCTTCTCATTGCCCTACTATCCAGGCTTTCATTTCAAAGTAACCCTATGACCCAGGTTCCTTCTCATAACCCTATGTTCCAGGCTTTCATTTCGAAGCAACCCTATGACCCAGGTTCCTTATCATTGCCCTACTATCTAGGCTTTCATTTCGAAGTAACCTTACGACTCAGGTTCCTTCTCATAGCCCTACTATCCAGGATTTCATTTCGAAGTAACCGTACGACCCAGGTTCCTTCCCATAAGCCCTTCTATCCAGAGTTTCATTTCGAAGTAACCCTACGACCCAGGTTCCTTCTCATAGCCCTACTATCCAGGATTTCATTTCAAAGTAACCCTATGATCCAGGTTCCTTCTTTTAGACCTACTATCCAGGCTTTCATTTCGAAGTAACCCTATGAACCGGGTTCCATCTTATAGCCCTACTATCCTGGTTCCTCCCCACAAGCCCTACTATCCAGGCTTTCATTTCGAAGTAACCCTACAACCCAGGTTCCTTCTCATAGCCCTACTATCCAGGTTTTCATTTCGAAGTAACCCAACGACCCTGTTTCCTTCTCATAGCCCTACTATCTAGGCTTTCATTTCGAAGTAACCCTACGACCCAGGTTCCTTCTCATAGCCCTACTATCCAGGCTTTCATTTCGAAGTAACCCTACGACCCAGGTTCCTTCTCATAGCCCTACTATCTAGGCTTTAATTTCGAAGTAACCCTACGACCCAGGTTCCTTCTCATAGCCCTACTATCAAGGCTTATATTTCGATGTAACCCTACGACCCAGGTTCCTTCTCATAGCCCTACTATCCAGGCTTTCATTTCGAAGTAACCCTACGACCCAGGTTCCTTCTCATAGCCCTATTATCCGTGCTTTCATTTCAAAGTAACCCTATGACCCAAGTTCCTTCTCATAGCCCTACTATCCAGGCTTTAATTTTGAAGTAACCCTACGACCCAGGTTCCTTCTCATAGCCCTACTATCCAGGATTTCATTTTGCTGTAACCCTACGACCCAGGTTCCTTCTCATAGCCCTACTATCCAGGCTTTCATTTCAAAGAAACCCTACGACCCAGGTTCCTTCTCATAGCCCTACTATCCAGGCTTTCATTTCGAAGTAACCCTATGACCCACGTTCCTTATCATATCCCTACGTTCCAGGCTTTCATTTCGAAGTAACCCTATGACCCAGGTTCCTTATCATTGCCCTACTATCTAGGCTTTCATTTCGAAGTAACCCTACGACCCAGGTTCCTTCTCATAGCCCTACTATCCAGGCTTTCATTTCGAAGTAACCGTACGACCCAAGTTCCTTCCCATAGCCCTACTATCCAGGGTTTCATTTCGAAGTAACCCTATGACCCAGGTTCCTTCTCATAGCCCTAATATCCAGGCTTTCATTTCAAAGTAACCCTACGACCCAGGTTCCTTCTCATAGGCCTATTATCCAGGATTTCATTTCGAAGTAACCATATGACCCAGGTTCCTTCTTATAGCCCTACTTTCCGGGTTCCTCCCCACAAGCCCTACTATCCAGGCTTTCGTTTCGAAGTAACCCTACAACCCAAGTTCCTTCTCATAGCCCTACTATCCAGGTTTTCATTTCGAAGTAACCCAACGACCCTGGTTCCTTCTCATAGCCCTACTATCTAGGCTTTCATTTCGAAGTAACCCAACGACCCAGGTTCCTTCTCATAGCCCTACTATCCAGGCTTCCATTTCGAAATAACCCTACGACCCAAGTTCCTTCTCATAGCCCTACTATCTGGGCTTTCATTTCGAAGTAACCTTACGACCCAAGTTCCTTCTCATAGCCCTACTATCCAAACTTTCATTTCGAAGTTATCCTCTGACCCAGGTTCCTTCTCATAGACCTACTATCCAGGCTCTCATTTCGAAGTAACCCTATGATCCAGGTTCCTTCTCATTGCCCTACTATCCAGGCTTTCATTTCAAAGTAACCCTTTGACCCACGTTCCTTCTCATATCCCTACGTTCCAGGCTTTCATTTCGAAGTAACCCTATGACCCAGGTTCCTTATCATTGCCCTACTATCTAGGCTTTCATTTCGAAGTAACCCTACGACCCAGGTTCCTTCTCATAGCCCTACTATCCAGGCTTTCATTTCGAAGTAACCGAACGACCCAGGTTCCTTCCCATAGACCTACTATCCAGGGTTTCATTTCGAAGTAACCCTATGACCCAGGTTCCTTCTCATAGCCCTAATATCCAGGCTTTCATTTCAAAGTAACCCTACGACCCAGGTTCCTTCTCATAGCCCTATTATCCAGGCTTTCATTTCGAAGTAACCATATGACCCAGGTTCCTTCTTATAGCCCTACTTTCCGGGTTCCTCCCCACAAGCCCTACTATCCAGGCTCTCGTTTCGAAGTAACCCTACAACCCAAGTTCCTTCTCATAGCCCTACTATCCAGGTTTTCATTTTGAAGTAACCCAACGACCCTGGTTCCTTCTCATAGCCCTACTATCTAGGCTTTCATTTCTAAGTAACCCTACGACCCATGTTCCTTCTCATAGCCCTACTATCCAGGCTTTCATTTCGATCTAACCCTACGACCCAGGTTCCTTCTCATAGCCCTACTATCTAGGCTTTAATTTCGAAGTAACCCTACGACCCAAGTTCCGTCTCATAGCCCTACTATCAAGGCTTATATTTTGATGTAACCCTACGACCCAGGTTCCTTCTCATAGCCCTACTATACAGGCTTTCATTTCGAAGTAACCCTACGACCTAGGTTCCTTCTCATAGCCCTACTATCCAGGCTTTCATTTCAAAGTAACCCTATGACCCAAGTTCCTTCTCATAGCCCTACTATCCAGGCTTTCATTTCGATGTAACCCTACGACCCAGGTTCCTTCTCATAGCCCTACTATCCAGGATTTCATTTTGATGTAACCCTGTGACCCATGTTCCTTCTCATAGCCCTACTATCCAGGATTTCATTTCAAAGAAACCCTACGACCCAGGTTCCTTCTCATAGCCCTACTATCCGGGCTTTCATTTCGAAGTAACCTTACGACCCAAGTTCCTTCTCATAGCCCTACTATCCAAACTTTCATTTCGAAGTTATCCTCTGACCCAGGTTCCTTCTCATAGACCTACTATCCGGGCTTTCATTTCGAAGTAACCCTATGATCCAGGTTCCTTCTCATTGCCCTACTATCCAGGCTTTCATTTCAAAGTAACCCTATGACCCAGGTTCCTTCTCATATCCCTACGTTCCAGGCTTTCATTTTGAAGTAACCCTATGACCTAGGTTCCTGATCATTGCCCTACTATCTAGTCTTTCATTTCGAAATAACCCTACGACCCAGGTTCCTTCTCATAGCCCTATTATCCAGGCTTTCATTTCAAAGTAACCCTACAACCCAGGTTCCTTCTCATAGCCCTATTATCCAGGATTTCATTTCGAAGTAACCATATGACCCAGGTTCCTTCTTATAGCCCTACTTTCCGGGTTCCTCCCCACAAGCCCTACTATCCAGGCTTTCGTTTCGAAGTAACCCTACAACCCAAGTTCCTTCTCATAGCCCTACTATCCAGGTTTTCATTTCGAAGTAACCCAACGACCCTGGTTCCTTCTCATAGCCCTACTATCTAGGCTTTCATTTCGAAGTAACCCAACGACCCAGGTTCCTTCTCATAGCCCTACTATCCAGGCTTTCATTTCGAAATAACCCTACGACCAAGGTTCCTTCTCATAGCCCTACTATCCGGGCTTTCATTTTGAAGTAACCTTACGACCCAAGTTCCTTCTCATAGCCCTACTATCCAAACTTTCATTTCGAAGTTATCCTCTGACCCAGGTTCCTTCTCATAGACCTACTATCCAGGCTTTCATTTAGAAGTAACCCTATAATCCAGGTTCCTTCTCATTGCCCTACTATCCAGGCTTTCATTTCAAAGTAACCCTTAGACCCATGTTCCTTCTCATATCCCTACGTTCCAGGCTTTCATTTCGAAGTAACCCTATGACCCAGGTTCCTTATCATTGCCCTACTATCTAGGCTTTCATTTCGAAGTAACCCTACGACCCAGGTTCCTTCTCATAGCCCTACTATCCAGGCTTTCATTTCGAAGTAACCGTACGACCCAGGTTCCTTCCCATAGACCTACTATCCTGTGTTTCATTTCGAAGTAACCCTATGACCCAGGTTCCTACTCATAGCCCAAATATCCAGGCTTTCATTTCAAAGTAACCCTACGACCCAGGTTCCTTCTCATAGCCCTATTATCAAGGCTTTCATTTCGAAGTAACCATATGACCCATGTTCCTTCTTATAGCCCTACTTTCCGGGTTCCTCCCCACAAGCCCTACTATCCAGGCTCTCGTTTCGAAGTAACCCTACAACCCAAGTTCCTTCTCATAGCCTTACTATCCAGGTTTTCATTTTGAAGTAACCAAACGACCTTGGTTCCTTCTCATAGCCCTACTATCTAGGCTTTCATTTCTAAGTAACCCTACGACCCATGTTCCTTCTCATAGCCCTACTATCCAGGCTTTCATTTCGATCTAACCCTACGACCCAGGTTCCTTCTCATAGCCCTACTATCTAGGCTTTAATTTCAAAGTAACCCTACGACCCAAGTTCCGTCTCATAGCCCGACTATCAAGGCTTATATTTTGATGTAACCCTACGACCCAGGTTCCTTCTCATAGCCCTACTATACAGGCTTTCATTTCGAAGTAACCCTACGACCTAGGTTCCTTCTCATAGCCCTACTATCCAGGCTTTCATTTCAAAGTAACCCTATGACCCAAGTTCCTTCTCATAGCCCTACTATCCATGCTTTCATTTCGAGGTAAACCTACGACCCAGGTTCCTTCTCATAGCCCTACTATCCAGGATTTCATTTTGATGTAACCCTGTGACCCATGTTCCTTCTGATAGCCCTACTATCCAGGATTTCATTTCAAAGAAACCCTACGACCCAGGTTCCTTCTCATAGCCCTACTATCCAGGCTTTCATTTCGAAGTAACCCTACGACCCAGGTTCCTTCTCATAGCCCTACTATCCGGGCTTTCATTTCGAAGTAACCTTACGACCCAAGTTCCTTCTCATAGCCCTACTATCCAAACTTTCATTTCGAAGTTATCCTCTGACCCAGGTTCCTTCTCATAGACCTACTATCCAGGCTTTCATTTCGAAGTAACCCTATGATCCAGGTTCCTTCTCATTGCCTTACTATCCAGGCTTTCATTTCAAAGTAACCTTATGACCCAGGTTCCTTCTCATATCCCTACGTTCCAGGCTTTCATTTTGAAGTAACCCTATGACCCAGGTTCCTTATCATTACCCTACTATCTAGGCTTTCATTTCGAAATAACCCTACGACCCAGGTTCCTTCTCATAGCCCTACTATCCAGGCTTTCATTTCGAAGTAACCGTACGACCCAGGTTCCTTCCCATAGCCCTACTATCCAGGGTTTCATTTCGAAGTAACCCTATGACCCAGGTTCCTTCTCATAGCCCTAATATCCAGGCTTTCATTTCAAAGTAACCCTACGACCCAGGTTCCTTCTCATAGCCCTATTATCCAGGATTTCATTTCGAAGTAACCATATGACCCAGGTTCCTTCTTATAGCCCTACATTCCGGGTTCCTCCCCACAAGCCCTACTATCCAGGCTTTCGTTTCGAAGTAACCCTACAACCCAAGTTCCTTCTCATAGCCCTACTATCCAGGTTTTCATTTCGAAGTAACCCAACGACCCTGGTTCCTTCTCATAGCCCTACTATCTAGGCTTTCATTTCGAAGTAACCAAACGACCCAGGTTCCTTCTCATAGCCCTACTATCCAGGCTTTCATTTCGAAATAACCCTACGACCCAGGTTCCTTCTCATAGCCCTACTATCCGGGCTTTAATTTCGAAGTAACCTTACGACCCAAGTTCCTTCTCATAGCCCTACTATCCAAACTTTCATTTCGAAGTTATCCTCTGACCCAGGTTCCTTCTCATAGACCTACTATCCAGGCTTTCATTTCGAAGTAACCCTATAATCCAGGTTCCTTCTCATTGCCCTACTATCCAGGCTTTCATTTCAAAGTAACCCTTTGACCCACGTTCCTTCTCATATCCCTACGTTCCAGGCTTTCATTTCGAAGTAACCCTATGACCTAGGTTCCTTATCATTGCCCTACTATCTAGGCTTTCATTTCGAAGTAACCCTACGACCCAGGTTCCTTCTCATAGCCCTACTATCCAGGCTTTCATTTCGAAGTAACCGTACGACCCAGGTTCCTTCCCATAGCCCTACTATCCAGGGTTTCATTTCGAAGTAACCCTATGACCCAGGTTCCTTCTCATAGCCCTAATATCCAGGCTTTCATTTCAAAGTAACCATACGACCCAGGTTCCTTCTCATAGCCCTATTATCCAGGCTTTCATTTCGAAGTAACCATATGACCCAGGTTCCTTCTTATATCCCTACTTTCCGGGTTCCTCCCTACAAGCCCTACTATCCAGGCTCTCGTTTCGAAGTAACCCTACAACCCAAGTTCCTTCTCATAGCCCTACTATCCAGGTTTTCATTTCGAAGTAACCCAACGACCCTAGTTCCTTCTCATAGCCCTACTATCTAGGCTTTCATTTCTAAGTAACCCTACGACCCATGTTCCTTCTCATAGCCCTACTATCCAGGCTTTCATTTCGATCTAACCCTATGACCCAGGTTCCTTCTCATAGCCCTACTATCTAGGCTTTAATTTCGAAGTAACCCTACGACCCAAGTTCCGTCTCATAGCCCTACTATCAAGGCTTATATTTTGATGTAACCCTACGACCCAGGTTCCTTCTCATAGCCCTACTATACAGGCTTTCATTTCGAAGTAACCCTACGACCTAGGTTCCTTCTCATAGCCCTACTATCCAGGCTTTCATTTCAAAGTAACCCTATGACCCAAGTTCCTTCTCATAGCCCTACTATCCAGGCTTTCATTTTGAAGTAACCCTACGACCCAGGTTCCTTCTCATAGCCCTACTATCCAGGATTTCATTTTGATGTAACCCTGTGACCCATGTTCCTTCTCATAGCCCTACTATCCAGGATTTCATTTCTAAGAAACCCTACGACCCAGGTTCCTTCTCATAGCCCTACTATCCAGGCTTTCATTTCGAAGTAACCCTACGACCCAGGTTCCTTCTCATAGCCCTACTATTCGGGCTTTCATTTCGAAGTAACCTTACGACCCAAGTTCCTTCTCATAGCCCTACTATCCAAACTTTCATTTCGAAGTTATCCTCTGACCCAGGTTCCTTCTCATAGACCTACTATCCAGGCTTTCATTTCGAAGTAACCCTATGATCCAGGTTCCTTCTCATTGCCCTACTATCCAGGCTTTCATTTCAAAGTAACCCTATGACCCAGGTTCCTTCTCATATCCCTATGTTCCAGGCTTTCATTTTGAAGTAACCCTATGACCCAAGTTCCTTATCATTTCCCTACTATCTAGGCTTTCATTTCGAAATAACCCTACGACCCAGGTTCCTTCTCATAGCCCTATTATCCAGGCTTTCATTTCGAAGTAACCGGACGACCCAGGTTCCTTCCCGTAGCCCTACTATCCAGGGTTTCATTTCGAAGTAACCCTATGACCCAGGTTCCTTCTCATAGCCCTACTATCCAGGCTTTCATTTCAAAGTAACCCTACGACCCAGGTTCCTTCTCATAGCCCTATTATCCAGGCTTTCATTTCAAAGTAACCCTATGACCCAGGTTCCTTCTTATAGCCCTACTTTCCGGGTTCCTCCCCACAAGCCCTACTATCCAGGCTTTCGTTTCGAAGTAACCCTACAACCCAAGTTCCTTCTCATAGCCCTACTATCCAGGTTTTCATTTCGAAGTAACCCTATGACCCAGGTTCCATCTTATAGCCCTACTTTCCGGGTTCCTCCCCACAAGCCCTACTATCCAGGCTTTAATTTCAAAGTAACCCTATGACCCAAGTTCCTTCTCATAGCCCGACTATCCAGGCTTTCATTTCTAGGTAACCCTACGACCCAGGTTCCTTCTCATAGCCCTACTATCCTGACTTTCATTTCGATGTAACCCTACGACCCAGGTTCCTTCTCATAGCCCTACTATTCAGGCTTTCATTTCAAAGTAATCCTACGACCCAGGTTCCTTCTCATAGCCCTACTATCCAGGCTTTGATTTCAAAGTAACCCTACGACCCATGTTCCTTCTCATAGCCCTACTATCCGGGCTTTCATTTCGAAGTAACCTTACGACCCAAGTTCCTTCTCATAGCCCTACTATCCAGACTTTTATTTCGAAGTTATCCTTTGACCCAGGTTCCTTCTCATAGACCTACTATCCAGGCTTTCATTTCGAAGTAACCCTATGACCCAGGTTCCTTCTTATTGCCCTACTATCCAGGCTTTCATTTCAAAGTAACCCTATGACCCAGGTTCCTTCTCACAGCCCTATGTTCCAGGCTTTCATTTCGAAGTAACCCTATGACCCAGGTTCCTTCTCATTGCCCTATTATCCAGGCTTTCATTTCAAAGTAACCCTATGACCCAGGTTCCTTCTCATAACCCTATGTTCCAGGATTTCATTTCGAAGCAACCCTATGACCCAGGTTCCTTATCATTGCCCTACTATCTATGCTTTCATTTCGAAGTAACCTTACGACTCAGGTTCCTTCTCATAGCCCTACTATCCAGGCTTTCATTTAAAAGTAACCGTACGACCCAGGTTCCTTCCCATAAGCCCTTCTATCCAGGGTTTCATTTCGAAGTAACCCTACGACCCAGGTTCCTTCTCATAGCCCTACTATCCAGGCTTTCATTTCAAAGTAACCCTATGATCCAGGTTCCTTCTTATAGACCTACTATCCAGGCTTTCATTTCGAAGTAACCCAATGAACCGGGTTCCTTCTTATAGCCCTACTATCCTGGTTCCTCCCCACAAGCCCTGCTATCCAGGCTATCATTTCGAAGTAACCCTACAACCCAGGTTCCTTCTCATAGCCCTACTATCCAGGTTTTCATTTCGAAGTAACCTAACGACCCTGGTTCCTTCTCATAGCCCTACTATCTAGGCTTTCATTTCGAAGTAACCCTACGACCCAGGTTCCTTCTCATAGCCCTACTATCAAGGCTTATATTTCGATGTAACCCTACGACCCAGGTACCTTCTCATAGCCCTACTATCCAGGCTTTCATTTCGAAGTAACCCTACGACCCAGGTTCCTTCTCATAGCCCTATTATCCATGCTTTCATTTCAAAGTAACCCTATGACCCAAGTTCCTTCTCATAGCCCTACTATCCAGGCTTTAATTTCGAAGTAACCCTACGAACCAGGTTCCTTCTCATAGCCCTACTATCCAGGATTTCATTTTGCTGTAACCCTACGACCCAGGTTCCTTCTCATAGCCCTACTATCCAGGCTTTCATTTCAAAGAAACCCTACGACCCAGGTTCCTTCTCATAGCCCTACTATCCAGGCTTTCATTTCGAAGTAACCCTACGACCCAGGTTCCTTCTCATAGCCCTACTATCCGGGCTTTCATTTCCAAGTAACCTTACGACCCAAGTTCCTTCTCATAGCCCTACTATCCAAACTTTCATTTCGAAATTATCCTCTGACCCAGGTTCCTTCTCATAGACCTACTATCCAGGCTTTCATTTCGAAGTAACCCTATGATCCAGGTTCCTTCTCATTGCCCTACTATCCAGGCTTTCATTTCAAAGTAACCCTATGACCCACGTTCCTTCTCATATCCCTACGTTCCAGGCTTTCATTTCGAAGTAACCCTATGACCCAGGTTCCTTATCATTGCCCTACTATCTAGGCTTTCATTTCGAAGTAACCCTACGACCCAGGTTCCTTCTCATAGCCCTACTATCCAGGCTTTCATTTCGAAGTAACCCTACGACCCAGGTTCCTTCCCATAGCCCTACTATCCAGGGTTTCATTTCGAAGTAACCCTATGACCCAGGTTCCTTCTCATAGCCCTAATATCCAGGCTTTCATTTCAAAGTAACCCTACGACCCAGGTTCCTTCTCATAGCCCTATTATCCAGGCTTTCATTTCGAAGTAACCATATGACCCAGGTTCCTTCTTATAGCCCTACTTTCCGGGTTCCTCCCCACAAGCCCTACTATCCAGGCTTTCGTTTCGAAGTAACCCTACAACCCAAGTTCCTTCTCTTAGCCCTACTATCCAGGTTTTCATTTCGAAGTAACCCAACGACCCTGGTTCCTTCTCATAGCCCTACTATCTAGGCTTTCATTTCGAAGTAACCCAACGACCCAGGTTCCTTCTCATAGCCCTACTATCCAGGCTTTCATTTCGAAATAACCCTACGACCCAGGTTCCTTCTCATAGCCCTACTATCCGGGCTTTCATTTCGAAGTAACCTTACGACCCAAGTTCCCTTTCATAGCCCTACTATCCAAACTTTCATTTCAAAGTTATCCTCTGACCCAGGATCCTTCTCATAGACCTACTATCCAGGCTTTCATTTCGAAGTAACCCTACGATCCAGGTTCCTTCTCATTGCCCTACTATCCAGGCTTTAATTTCAAAGTAACCCTATGACCCACGTTCCTTCTCATATCCCTACGTTCCAGGCTTTCATTTCGAAGTAACCCTATGACCCAGGTTCCTTATCATTGCCCTACTATCTAGGCTTTCATTTCGAAGTAACCCTACGACCCAGGTTCCTTCTCATAGCCCTACTATCCAGGCTTTCATTTCGAAGTAACCGTACGACCCAGGTTCCTTCCCATAGCCCTACTATCCATGGTTTCATTTCGAAGTAACCCTATGACCCAGGTTCCTTCTCATAGCCCTAATATCCAGGCTTTCATTTCAAAGTAACCCTACGACCCAGGTTCCTTTTCATAGCCCTATTATCCAGGCTTTCATTTCGAAGTAACCATATGACCCAGGTTCCTTCTTATAGCCCTACTTTCCGGGTTCCTCCCCACAAGCCCTACTATCCAGGCTTTCGTTTCGAAGTAACCCTACAACCCAAGTTCCTTCTCATAGCCCTACTATCCAGGTTTTCATTTCGAAGTAACCCAACGACCCTGGTTCCTTCTCATAGCCCTACTATCTAGGCTTTCATTTCGAAGTAACCCAACGACCCAGGTTCCTTCTCATAGCCCTACTATCCAGGCTTTCATTTCGAAATAACCCTACGACCCAGGTTCCTTCTCATAGCCCTACTATCCGGGCTTTCATTTCGAAGTAACCTTACGACCCAAGTTCCTTCTCATAGCCCTACTATCCAAACTTTCATTTCGAAGTTATCCTATGACCCAGCTTCCTTCTCATAGACCTACTATCCAGGCTTTCATTTCGAAGTAACCCTATGATCCAGGTTCCTTCTCATTGCCCTACTATCCAGGCTTTCATTTCAAAGTAACCCTATGACCCACGTTCCTTCTCATATCCCTACGTTCCAGGCTTTCATTTCGAAGTAACCCTATGACCCAGGTTCTTTATCATTGCCCTACTATCTAGGCTTTCATTTCGAAGTAACCCTACGACCCAGGTTCCTTCTCATAGCCCTATTATCCAGGCTTTCATTTCAAAGTAACCGTACGACCCAGGTTCCTTCCCATAGCCCTACTATCCATGGTTTCATTTCGAAGTAACCCTATGACCCAGGTTCCTTCTCATAGCCCTAATATCCAGGCTTTCATTTCAAAGTAACCCTACGACCCAGGTTCCTTCTCATAGCCCTATTATCCAGGCTTTCATTTCGAAGTAACCATATGACCCAGGTTCCTTCTTATAACCCTACTATCCGGGTTCCTTCCCACAAGCCCTTATATCTAGGCTTTAATTTCGAAGTAACCCTATGACTTAGGTTCCTTCTCATAGCCCTACTATCCAGGCTTTCATTTCGAAGTAACCCTACGACCCAGGTTCCTTCTCATAGCCCTACTATCCAGGCTTTCATTTAGAAGTAACCCTACGACCCAGGTTCCTTCTCATAGCCCTACTATCCAGGCTTTCATTTCAAAGTAACCCTATGACACAAGTTCCTTCTCATAGCCCTACTATCCAGGCTTTCATTTCGAAGTAACCCTACGAACCAAGTTCCTTCTCATAGCCCTACTATCCTGGCTTTCATTTCGATGTAACCCTACGACCCAGGTTCCTTCTCATAGCCCTATTATCTAGGCTTTCATTTCAAATTAACCCTACGACCCAGGTTCCTTCTCATAGCCCTACTATCCAGGCTTTCATTTCGAAGTAACCCTACGACCCAGGTTCCTTCTCATAGCCCTACTATACGGGCTTTTATTTTGAAATAACCTTACGACCCAAGTTCCTTCTCATAGCCCTATTATCCAGACTTTCATTTCGAAGTTATCCTCTGACCAAGGTTCCTTCTCATAGACCTACTATCCAGGCTTTCATTTCGAAGTAACCCTATGACCCAGGTTCCTTCTCATTGCCCTACTATCCAGGCTTTCATTTCAAAGTAACCCTATGATCCAGGTTCCTTCTCATAGCCCTATGTTCCAGGCTTTCATTTCGAAGTAACCCTATGACCCAGGTTCCTTCTCATTGCCCTACTATCCAGGCTTTCATTTCAAAGTAACCCTATGACCCAGGTTCCTTCTCATAGCCCTTTGTTCCAGGCTTTCATTTCAAAACAACCCTATGACCCAGGTTATCTATCATTGCCCTACTATCTAGGCTTTCAGTTCAAAGTAACCCTACGACCCAGGTTCCTTCTCATAGCCCTACTATCCAGGCTTTCATTTCGAAGTAACCGTATGACCCAGGTTCCATCCCATAAGCCCTACTATCCAGGGATTCATTTCGAAGTAACCCTATGACCCAGGTTCCTTCTCATAGCCCTACTATCCAGGCTTTCATTTAAAAGTAACCTTATGACCCAGGTTCCTTCTCATAGACCTACTATCCAGGCTTTCATTTCGAAGTAACCCTATGACCCGGGTTCCTTCTTATAGCCCTACTATCCGGGTTCCTCCCCACAAGCCCTACTATCCAGGCTTTCATTTCGAAGTAACCCTACAACCCAAGTTACTTCTCATAGCCCTACTATCCAGGTTTTCATTTCGAAGTAACCCAACAACCCTGGTTCCTTCTCATAGCCCTACTATCTAGGCTTTCATTTCGAAGTAAGTCTATGACCCAGGTTCCTTCTCATAGCCCTACTATCCAGGCTTTCATTTCGAAGTAACCCTACGACCCAGGTTCCTTCTCATAGCCCTACTATCCAGGCTTTAATTTCGAAATAACCCTACGACCCAGGTTCCTTCTCATAGCCCTACTATCAAGGCTTATATTTCGATGTAACCCTACGAACCAGGTTCCTTCTTATAGCCCTACTATCCAGGCTTTCATTTCGAAGTAACCCTACGACCCAGCTTCCTTCTCATAGCCCTACTATCCAGGCTTTCATTTCAAAGTAACCCTATGACCCAAGTTCCTTCTCATAGCCCTACAATCCAGGCTTTCAATTCGAAGTAACCCTACGACCCAGGTTCCTTCTCATATCTCTACTATCCAGGCTTTCATTTCGATGTAACCCTACGACCCAGGTTCCTTCTCATAGCCCTACTATCCAGGCTTTCATTTTAAAGTAACCCTACGACCCAGGTTCCTTATCATAGCCCTACTATCTAGGCTTTCATTTCGAAGTAACCCTACGACCCAGGTTCCTTCTCATAGCCCTACTATCTAGGCTTTCATTTCGAAGTAACCCTACGACCCAGGTTCCTTCTCATAGCCCTACTATCCAGGCTTTCATTTTAAAGTAACCCTACGACCCAGGTTCCTTCTCATAGACCTACTATCCAGGCTTTCATTTCGAAGTAACCCTATGATCCAGGTTCCTTCTCATTGCCCTACTATCCAGGCTTTCATTTCAAAGTAACCCTATGACCCAGGTTCCTTCTCATAGCCCTACGTTCCAGGCTTTCATTTCGAAGTAACCCTATGACCCAGGTTCCTTATCATTTCCCTACTATCTAGGCTTTCATTTCGAATTAACCCTACGACCCAGGTTCCTTCTCATAGCCCTATTATCCAGGCTTTCATTTCGAAGTAACCGTACGACCCAAGTTCCTTCCCATAGCCCTACTATCCAAGGTTTCATTTCGAAGTAACCCAACGACCCAGGTTCCTTATTATAGCCCTACTATCCGGGTTCCTCCCCACAAGCCCTATTATCCAGGCTTTCATTTAGAATTAACCCTACAACCCAAGTTCCTTCTCATAGCCCTACTATCCAGGTTTTCATTTCCAAGTAACCCAACGACCCTGGTTCCTTCACATAGCCCTACTATCCAGGCTTTCATTTCGAAGTAATCCTACGACCCAGGTTCCTTATCATAGCCCTACTATCCAGGCTTTCATTCCGAAGTAACCCTACGACCCAGGTTCCTTCTCATAGCCCTACTATCCAGGCTTTCATTTCAAAGTAACCCTATGACCCAAGTTCCTTCTCATAGCCCTACAATCCAGGCTTTCATTTCGAAGTAACCCTACGACCCAGGTTCCTTCTCATATCCCTACTATCCAGGCTTTCATTTTGATGCAACCCTACGACCCAGGTTCCTTCTCATAGCCCTACTATCCAGGATTTCATTTTAAAGTAACCCTACGACCCAGGTTCCTTCTCATAGCCCTACTATCCAGGCTTTCATTTCGAAGTAACCCTACGAACCAGGTTCCTTCTCATAGCCCTACTATCCAGACTTTCATTTCGAAGTTATCCTCTCACCCAGGTTCCTTCTCATAGACCTACTATCCAGGCTTTCATTTCGAAGTAACCCTATGATCCAGGTTCCTTCTCATTGCCCTACTATCCAGGGTTTCATTTTAAAGTAACCCTATGACCCAGGTTCCTTCTCATAGCCCTACGTTCCAGGCTTTCATTTCAAAGTAACCCTATGACCAAGATTCCTTATCATTTCCCTACTATCTAGGCTTTCATTTCGAATTAACCCTACGACCCAGGTTCCTTCTCATAGACCTATTATCCAGGCTTTCATTTCGAAGTAACCATACGACCCAAGTTCCTTCCCGTAGCCCTACTATCAAGGGTTTCATTTCAAAGTAACCCTATGACCCAGGTTCCTTCTCATAGCCCTACTATCCAGGCTTTCATTTCAAAGTAACCCTACGACCCAGGTTCCTTCTCATAGCCCTATTATCCAGGCTTTCATTTCGAAGTAACCCTATGACCCAGGTTCCTTATTATAGCCCTACTATCCGGGTTCCTCCCTACAAACCCTATTATCCAGGATTTCATTTCGAATTAATCCTACAACCCAAGTTCCTTCTCATAGCCCTACTATCCAGGTTTTCATTTCGAAGTAACCCAACGAACCTGGTTCCTTCTCATAGCCCTACTATCCAGGCTTTCATTTCGAAGTAACCCAACGACCCTGGTTCCTTCTCATAGCCCTACTATCTAGGCTTTCATTTCGAAGTAACCCTACGACCCAGGTTCCTTCTCATAGCCCTACTATCAAGGATTTCATTTTGAAGTAACCCTACTACCCAGGTTCCTTCTCATAGCCCTACTATCCAGGCTTTAATTTCAAAGTAACCCTATGACCCAGGTTCCTTCTCATAGCCCTACTATTAAGGCTTATATTTCGATGTAACCCTACGAACCAGGTTCCTTCTCATAGCCCTACTATCCAGGCTTTCATTTCGAAGTAACCCTACGACCCAGGTTCCTTCTCAAAGCCCTACTATCCAGGCTTTCATTTCAAAGTAACCCTATGACCCAAGTTCCTTCTCATAGCCCTACTATCCAGGCTTTCATTTTGAAGTAACCCTACGACCCAGGTTCCTTCTCATAGCCCTACTATCCAGGCTTTCATTTCAATGTAACCCTACGACCCAGGTTCCTTTTCATAGCCCTACTATCCACGCTTTCATTTTAAAGTAACCCTACCACCAAGGTTCCTTCTCATAACCCTACTATCCTGGCTTTCATTTCGATGTATTCCTACGACCCAGGTTCCTTCTCATAGCCCTATTATCCAGGAATTTCATTTTAAAGTAACCCTACGATTTTGGTTCCATCTCATAGCCCTACTATCCAGGCATTCATTTCGAAGTAACCCTACGACCCAGGTTCCTTCTTATAGCCCTATTATCCGGGCTTTCATTTCGAAGTAACCTTACGACCCTGGTTCCTTCTCATAGCCCTACTATCCAGGCTTTCATTTCGAAGTAACCCTACGACCCAGGTTCCTTCTCATAGCCCTACTATCCAGGCTATTATTTCGAAGTAACCCTAGGACCCAGGTTCCTTCTCATAGCCCTACTATCCAGGCTTTAATTTCGAAGTAACCCTACGACCCCGGTTCCTTCTCATATCCCTACTATCAAGGCTTATATTTCGAAGTAACCCTATGACCCAGGTTCCTTCTTATAGCCCTACTATCCGGGTTCCTCCCCACAAGCCCTATTATCCAGGCTTTCATTTCGAATTAACCCTACAACCCAAGTTCCTTCTCATAGCCCTACTATCCAGGTTTTCATTTCGAAGTAACCCAACGACCCTGGTTCCTTCTCATAGCCCTACTATCCAGGCTTTCATTTCGAAGTAACCCTACGACCCAGGTTCCTTCTCATAGCCCTACTATCCAGGCTATTATTTCGATGTAACCCTAGGACCCAGTTTCCTTCTCATAGCCCTACTATCCAGGCTTTAATTTCGAAGTAACCCTACGACCCAGGTTCCTTCTCATAGCCCTACTATCAAGGCTTATATTTCGATGTAACCCTACGACCCAGGTTCCTTCTCATAGCCCTACTATCCATGATTTCATTTCGAAGTAACCTTACGACCCAAGTTCCTTCTCATAGCCCTACTATCCAGGCCTTCATTTCGAAGTAACCCTACGACCCGGGTTCCTTCTCATAGCTCTACTATCCCGGCTTTCATTTCAAAGTATCCCTACGACTTAAGTTCCTTCTTATAACCCTACTATCCGGGTTCGTTCCCACAAGCCCTTATATCCAGGCTTTATTTTCGAAGTAACCTTATGACCTAGGTTCCTTATCATAGCCCTACGACCCAGGTTCCTTCTCATAGCCCTACTATCCAGGCTTTCATTTAGAAGTAACCCTACGACCCAGGTTCCTTCTCATAGCCCTACTATCCAGGCTTTCATTTCAAAGTAACTCTATGACCCAAGTTCCTTCTCATAGCCCTACTATCCAGGCTTTCATTTCGAAGTAACCCTACGACCCAGGTTCCGTCTCATAGCCCTATAATCCAGGCTTTCATTACAAAGTAACCCTACGATTTAGGTTCCTTATCATTTCCCTACTATCTAGGCTTTCATTTCGAAGTAACCCTACGACCCAGGTTCCTTCTCATTTCCCTACTATGCAGGCTTTCATTTCAGAGTAACCCTATAACCCAGGTTCCTTCTCATAGCCCTATGTTCCAGGCTTTCATTTCAAAGAAACCCTATGACTCAGGTTCCTTATCATTTCCCTACTATCTAGGCTTTCATTTCGAAGTAACCCTATGACCCAGGTTCCTTCTTATAGCCCTACTATCCAGACTTTCATTTCGAAGTTATCCTCTGACCAAGGTTCCTTCTCATAGACCTACTATCCAGGCTTTCATTTCGAAGTAACCCTATGACCCAGGTTCCTTCTCATTGCCCTACTATCCAGGCTTTCATTTCAAAGTAACCCTATGATCCAGGTTCCTTCTCATAGCCCTATGTTCCAGGCTTTCATTTCGAAGTAACCCTATGACCCAGGTTCCTTCTCATTGCCCTACTATCCAGGCTTTCATTTCAAAGTAACCCTATGACCCAGGTTCCTTCTCATAGCCCTTTGTTCCAGGCTTTCATTTCAAAACAACCCTATGACCCAGGTTATTTATCATTGCCCTACTATCTAGGCTTTCAGTTCAAAGTAACCCTACGACCCAGGTTCCTTCTCATAGCCCTACTATCCAGGCTTTCATTTCGAAGTAACCGTATGACCCAGGTTCCATCCCATAAGCCCAACTATCCAGGGTTTCATTTCGAAGTAACCCTATGACCCAGGTTCCTTCTCATAGCCCTACTATCCAGGCTTTCATTTAAAAGTAACCCTATGACCCAGGTTCCTTCTCATAGACCTACTATCCAGGCTTTCATTTCGAAGTAACCCTATGACCCGGGTTCCTTCTTATAGCCCTATTATCCGGGTTCCTCCCCACAAGCCCTACTATCCAGGCTTTCATTTCGAAGTAACCCTACAACCCAAGTTACTTCTCATAGCCCTACTATCCAGGTTTTCATTTCGAAGTAACCCAACAACCCTGGTTCCTTCTCATAGCCATACTATCTAGGCTTTCATTTCGAAGTAACTCTACGACCCAGGTTCCTTCTCGTAGCCCTACTATCCAGGCTTTCATTTCGAAGTAACCCTACGACCCAGGTTCCTTCTCATAGCCCTACTATCCAGGCTTTAATTTCGAAATAACCCTACGACCCAGGTTCCTTCTCATAGCCCTACTATCAAGGCTTATATTTCGATGTAACCCTACGAACCAGGTTCCTTCTTATAGCCCTACTATCCAGGCTTTCATTTCGAAGTAACCCTACGACCCAGCTTCCTTCTCATAGCCCTACTATCCAGGCTTTCATTTCAAAGTATCCCTACGACTCAAGTTCCTTCTTATAACCCTACTATCCGGGTTCCTTCCCACAAGCCCTTATATCCAGGCTTTAATTTCGAAGTAACCTTATGACCTAGGTTCCTTATCATAGCCCTACGACCCAGGTTCCTTCTCATAGCCCTACTATCCAGGCTTTCATTTAGAAGTAACCCTACGACCCAGGTTCCTTCTCATAGCCCTACTATCCAGGCTTTCATTTCAAAGTAACTCTATGACCCGAGTTCCTTCTCATAGCCCTACTATCCAGGCTTTCATTTCGAAGTAACCCTACGACCCAGGTTCCGTCTCATAGCCCTATAATCCAGGCTTTCATTTCAAAGTAACCCTACGATTTAGGTTCCATCTCATAGCCCTACTATCCAGGCATTCATTTCGAAGTAACCCTACGACCCAGGTTCCTTCTCATTTCCCTACTATGCAGGCTTTCATTTCAGAGTAACCCTATAACCCAGGTTCCTTCTCATAGCCCTATGTTCCAGGCTTTCATTTCAAAGAAACCCTATGACTCAGGTTCCTTATCATTTCCCTACTATCTAGGCTTTCATTTCGAAGTAACCCTATGACCCAGGTTCCTTCTTATAGCCCTACTATCCAGACTTTCATTTCGAAGTTATCCTCTGACCAAGGTTCCTTCTCATAGACCTACTATCCAGGCTTTCATTTCGAAGTAACCCTATGACCCAGGTTCCTTCTCATTGCCCTACTATCCAGGCTTTCATTTCAAAGTAACCCTATGATCCAGGTTCCTTCTCATAGCCCTATGTTCCAGGCTTTCATTTCGAAGTAACCCTATGACCCAGGTTCCTTCTCATTGCCCTACTATCCAGGGTTTCATTTCAAAGTAACCCTATGACCCAGGTTCCTTCTCATAGCCCTTTGTTCCAGGCTTTCATTTCAAAACAACCCTATGACCCAGGTTATTTATCATTGCCCTACTATCTAGGCTTTCAGTTCAAAGTAACCCTACGACCCAGGTTCCTTCTCATAGCCTTACTATCCAAGCTTTCATTTCGAAGTAACTGTATGACCCAGGTTCCATCCCATAAGCCCTACTATCCAGGGTTTCATTTCGAAGTAACCCTATGACCCAGGTTCCTTCTCATAGCCCTACTATCCAGGCTTTCATTTAAAAGTAACCCTATGACCCAGGTTCCTTCTCATAGACCTACTATCCAGGCTTTCATTTCGAAGTAACCCTATGACTCGGGTTCCTTCTTATAGCCCTACTAGCCGGGTTCCTCCCCACAAGCCCTACTATCCAGGCTTTCATTTCGAAGTAACCCTACAACCCAAGTTACTTCTCATAGCCCTACTATCCAGGTTTTCATTTCGAAGTAACCCAACAACCCTGGTTCCTTCTCATAGCCCTACTATCTAGGCTTTCATTTCGAAGTAACTCTACGACCCAGGTTCCTTCTCATAGCCCTACTATCCAGGCTTTCATTTCGAAGTAACCCTACGACCCAGGTTCCTTCTCATAGCCCTACTATCCAGGCTTTAATTTCGAAATAACCCTACGACCCAGGTTCCTTCTCATAGCCCTACTATCAAGGCTTATATTTCGATGTAACCCTACGAACCAGGTTCCTTCTTATAGCCCTACTATCCAGGCTTTCATTTCGAAGTAACCCTACGACCCAGCTTCCTTCTCATAGCCCTACTATCCAGGCTTTCATTTCAAAGTAACCCTATGACCCAGGTTCCTTCTCATATCCCTACTATCCAGGCTTTCATTTCGATGTAACCCTACGACCCAGGTTCCTTCTCGAAGCCCTACTATCCAGGCTTTCATTTTAAAGTAACCCTACGACCCAGGTTCCTTATCATAGCCCTACTATCCAGGCTTTCATTTCGAAGTAACCCTACGACCCAGGTTCCTTCTCATAGCCCTACTATCTAGGCTTTCATTTCGAAGTAACCCTACGACCCAGGTTCCTTCTCATAGCCCTACTATCCAGGCTTTCATTTTAAAGTAAACCTACGACCCAGGTTCCTTCTCATAGACCTACTATCCAGGCTTTCATTTCGAAGTAACCCTATGATCCAGGTTCCTTCTCATTGCCCTACTATCCAGGCTTTCATTTCAAAGTAACCCTATGACCCAGGTTCCTTCTCATAGCCCTACGTTCCAGGCTTTCATTTCGAAGTAACCCTATGACCCAGGTTCCTTATCATTTCCCTACTATCTAGGCTTTCATTTCGAATTAACCCTACGACCCAGGTTCCTTCTCATAGCCCTATTATCCAGGCTTTCATTTCGAAGTAACCGTACGACCCAAGTTCCTTCCAATAGCCCTACTATCCAGGGTTTCATTTCGAAGTAACCCAACGACCCAGGTTCCTTATTATAGCCCTACTATCCGGGTTCCTCCCCACAAGCCCTATTATCCAGGCTTTCATTTAGAATTAACCCTACAACCCAAGTTCCTTCTCATAGCCCTACTATCCAGGTTTTCATTTCCAAGTAACCCAACGACCCTGGTTCCTTCACATAGCCCTACTATCCAGGCTTTCATTTTGAAGTAACCCAACGAACCTGGTTCCTTCTCATAGCCCTACTATCTAGGCTTTCATTTCGAAGTAACCCTACGACCCAGGTTCCTTATCATAGCCCTACTATCCAGGCTTTCATTCCGAAGTAACCCTACGACCCAGGTTCCTTCTCATAGCCCTACTATCCAGGCTTTCATTTCAAAGTAACCCTATGACCCAAGTTCCTTCTCATAGCCCTACAATCCAGGCTTTCATTTCGAAGTAACCCTACGACCCAGGTTCCTTCTCATATCCCTACTATCCAGGCTTTCATTTTGATGCAACCCTACGACCCAGGTTCCTTCTCATAGCCCTACTATCCAGGATTTCATTTTAAAGTAACCCTACGACCCAGGTTCCTTCTCATAGCCCTACTATCCAGGCTTTCATTTTGAAGTAACCCTACGAACCAGGTTCCTTCTCATAGCACTACTATCCAGACTTTCATTTCGAAGTTATCCTCTCACCCAGGTTCCTTCTCATAGACCTACTATCCAGGCTTTCATTTCGAAGTAACCCTATGATCCAGGTTCCTTCTCATTGCCCTACTATCCAGGGTTTCATTTTAAAGTAACCCTATGACCCAGGTTCCTTCTCATAGCCCTACATTCCAGGCTTTCATTTCGAAGTAACCCTATGACCAAGATTCCTTATCATTTCCCTACTATCTAGGCTTTCATTTCGAATTAACCCTACGACCCAGGTTCCTTCTCATAGACCTATTATCCAGGCTTTCATTTCGAAGTAACCATACGACGCAAGTTCCTTCCCATAGCCCTACTATCAAGGGTTTCATTTCAAAGTAACCCTATGACCCAGGTTCCTTCTCATAGCCCTACTATCCAGGCTTTCATTTCAAAGTAACCCTACGACCCAGGTTCCTTCTCATAGCCCTATTATCCAGGCTTTCATTTCGAAGTAACCCTATGACCCAGGTTCCTTATTATAGCCCTACTATCCGGGTTCCTCCCTACAAACCCTATTATCCAGGATTTCATTTCGAATTAATCCTACAACCCAAGTTCCTTCTCATAGCCCTACTATCCAGGTTTTCATTTCGAAGTAACCCAACGAACCTGGTTCCTTCTCATAGCCCTACTATCCAGGCTTTCATTTCGAAGTAACCCAACGACCCTGGTTCCTTCTCATAGCCCTACTATCTAGGCTTTCATTTCGAAGTAACCCTACGACCCAGGTTCCTTCTCATAGCCCTACTATCCAGGCTTTCATTTCGAAGTAACCCTACTACCCAGGTTCCTTCTCATAGCCCTACTATCCAGGCTTTAATTTCGAAGTAACCCTACGACCCAGGTTCCTTCTCATAGCCCTACTATTAAGGCTTATATTTCGATGTAACCCTACGAACCAGGTTCCTTCTCATAGCCCTACTATCTAGGCTTTCATTTCGAAGTAACCCTACGACCCAGGTTCCTTCTCAAAGCCCTACTATCCAGGCTTTCATTTCAAAGTAACCCTATGACCCAAGTTCCTTCTCATAGCCCTACTATCCAGGCTTTCATTTCGAAGTAACCCTACGACCCAAGTTCCTTCTCATAGCCCTACTATCCAGGCTTTCATTTCGATGTAACCCTACGACCCAGGTTCCTTTTCATAGCCCTACTATCCAGGCTTTCATTTTAAAGTAACCCTACCACCAAGGTTCCTTCTCATAGCCCTACTATCCTGGCTTTCATTTCGATGTAACCCTACGACCCCGGTTCCTTCTCATAGCCCTATTATCCAGGAATTTCATTTCAAAGTAACCCTACGATTTAGGTTCCATCTCATAGCCCTACTATCCAGGCATTCATTTCGAAGTAACCCTACGACCCAGGTTCCTTCTTATAGCCCTATTATCCGGGCTTCCATTTCGAAGTAACCTTACGACCCAGGTTCCTTCTCATAGCCCTACTATCTAGGCTTTCATTTCGAAGTAACCCTACGACCCAGGTTCCTTCTCATAGCCCTACTATCCAGGCTTTCATTTTAAAGTAAACCTACGACCCAGGTTCCTTCTCATAGACCTACTATCCAGGCTTTCATTTCGAAGTAACCCTATGATCCAGGTTCCTTCTCATTGCCCTACTATCCAGGCTTTCATTTCAAAGTAACCCTATGACCCAGGTTCCTTCTCATAGCCCTACGTTCCAGGCTTTCATTTCGAAGTAACCCTATGACCCAGGTTCCTTATCATTTCCCTACTATCTAGGCTTTCATTTCGAATTAACCCTACGACCCAGGTTCCTTCTCATAGCCCTATTATCCAGGCTTTCATTTCGATGTAACCGTACGACCCAAGTTCCTTCCAATAGCCCTATTATCCAGGGTTTCATTTCGAAGTAACCCAACGACCCAGGTTCCTTATTATAGCCCTACTATCCGGGTTCCTCCCCACAAGCCCTATTATCCAGGCTTTCATTTAGAATTAACCCTACAACCCAAGTTCCTTCTCATAGCCCTACTATCCAGGTTTTCATTTCCAAGTAACCCAACGACCCTGGTTCCTTCACATAGCCCTACTATCCAGGCTTTCATTTTGAAGTAACCCAACGAACCTGGTTCCTTCTCATAGCCCTACTATCTAGGCTTTCATTTCGAAGTAACCCTACGACCCAGGTTCCTTATCATAGCCCTACTATCCAGGCTTTCATTCCGAAGTAACCCTACGACCCAGGTTCCTTCTCATAGCCCTACTATCCAGGCTTTCATTTCAAAGTAACCCTATGACCCAAGTTCCTTCTCATAGCCCTACAATCCAGGCTTTCATTTCGAAGTAACCCTACGACCCAGGTTCCTTCTCATATCCCTACTATCCAGGCTTTCATTTTGATGCAACCCTACGACCCAGGTTCCTTCTCATAGCCCTACTATCCAGGATTTCATTTTAAAGTAACCCTACGACCCAGGTTCCTTCTCATAGCCCTACTATCCAGGCTTTCATTTTGAAGTAACCCTACGAACCAGGTTCCTTCTCATAGCCCTACTATCCAGACTTTCATTTCGAAGTTATCCTCTCACCCAGGTTCCTTCTCATAGACCTACTATCCAGGCTTTCATTTCGAAGTAACCCTATGATCCAGGTTCCTTCTCATTGCCCTACTATCCAGGGTTTCATTTTAAAGTAACCCTATGACCCAGGTTCCTTCTCATAGCCCTACATTCCAGGCTTTCATTTCGAAGTAACCCTATGACCAAGATTCCTTATCATTTCCCTACTATCTAGGCTTTCATTTCGAATTAACCCTACGACCCAGGTTCCTTCTCATAGACCTATTATCCAGGCTTTCATTTCGAAGTAACCATACGACGCAAGTTCCTTCCCATAGCCCTACTATCAAGGGTTTCATTTCAAAGTAACCCTATGACCCAGGTTCCTTCTCATAGCCCTACTATCCAGGCTTTCATTTCAAAGTAACCCTACGACCCAGGTTCCTTCTCATAGCCCTATTATCCAGGCTTTCATTTCGAAGTAACCCTATGACCCAGGTTCCTTATTATAGCCCTACTATCCGGGTTCCTCCCTACAAACCCTATTATCCAGGATTTCATTTCGAATTAATCCTACAACCCAAGTTCCTTCTCATAGCCCTACTATCCAGGTTTTCATTTCGAAGTAACCCAACGAACCTGGTTCCTTCTCATAGCCCTACTATCCAGGCTTTCATTTCGAAGTAACCCAACGACCCTGGTTCCTTCTCATAGCCCTACTATCTAGGCTTTCATTTCGAAGTAACCCTACGACCCAGGTTCCTTCTCATAGCCCTACTATCCAGGCTTTCATTTCGAAGTAACCCTACTACCCAGGTTCCTTCTCATAGCCCTACTATCCAGGCTTTAATTTCGAAGTAACCCTACGACCCAGGTTCCTTCTCATAGCCCTACTATTAAGGCTTATATTTCGATGTAACCCTACGAACCAGGTTCCTTCTCATAGCCCTACTATCCAGGCTTTCATTTCGAAGTAACCCTACGACCCAGGTTCCTTCTCAAAGCCCTACTATCCAGGCTTTCATTTCAAAGTAACCCTATGACCCAAGTTCCTTCTCATAGCCCTACTATCCAGGCTTTCATTTCGAAGTAACCCTACGACCCAAGTTCCTTCTCATAGCCCTACTATCCAGGCTTTCATTTCGATGTAACCCTACGACCCAGGTTCCTTTTCATAGCCCTACTATCCAGGCTTTCATTTTAAAGTAACCCTACCACCAAGGTTCCTTCTCATAGCCCTACTATCCTGGCTTTCATTTCGATGTAACCCTACGACCCCGGTTCCTTCTCATAGCCCTATTATCCAGGAATTTCATTTCAAAGTAACCCTACGATTTAGGTTCCATCTCATAGCCCTACTATCCAGGCATTCATTTCGAAGTAACCCTACGACCCAGGTTCCTTCTTATAGCCCTATTATCCGGGCTTCCATTTCGAAGTAACCTTACGACCCTGGTTCCTTCTCATAGCCCTACTATCCAGGCTTTCATTTCGAAGTAACCCTACGACCCAGGTTCCTTCTCATAGCCCTACTATCCAGGCTATTATTTCGAAGTAACCCTAGGACCCAGGTTCCTTCTCATAGCCCTACTATCCAGGCTTTATCTTCGAAGTAACCCTACAACCCCGGTTCCTTCTCATAGCCCTACTATCAAGGCTTATATTTCGATGTAACCCTATGACCCAGGTTCCTTCTTATAGCCCTACTATCCGGGTTCCTCCCCACAAGCCCTATTATCCAGGCTTTCATTTCGAATTAACCCTACAACCCAAGTTCCTTCTCATAGCCCTACTATCCAGGTTTTCATTTCGAAGTAACCCAACGACCCTGGTTCCTTCTCATAGCCCTACTATCCAGGCTTTCATTTCGAATTAACCCTACGACCCAGGTTCCTTCTCATAGCCCTACTATCCAGGCTATTATTTCGATGTAACCCTAGGACCCAGGTTCCTTCTCATAGCCCTACTATCCAGGCTTTAATTTCGAAGTAACCCTACGACCCAGGTTCCTTCTCATACCCCTACTATCAAGGCTTATATTTCGATGTAACCCTACGACCCAGGTTCCTTCTCATAGCCCTACTATCCATGCTTTCATTTCGAAGTAACCTTACGACCCAAGTTCCTTCTCATAGCCCTACTATCCAGGCCTTCATTTCGAAGTAACCCTACGACCCGGGTTCCTTCTCATAGCTCTACTATCCCGGCTTTCATTTCAAAGTATCCCTACGACTCAAGTTCCTTCTTATAACCCTACTATTCGGGTTCCTTCCCACAAGCCCTTATATCCAGGCTTTAATTTCGAAGTAACCTTATGACCTAGGTTCCTTATCATAGCCCTACGACCCAGGTTCCTTCTCATAGCCCTACTATCCAGGCTTTCATTTAGAAGTAACCCTACGACCCAGGTTCCTTCTCATAGCCCTACTATCCTGGCTTTCATTTCAAAGTAACTATATGACCCAAGTTCCTTCTCATAGCCCTACTATCCAGGCTTTCATTTCGAAGTAACCCTACGACCCAGGTTCCTTCACATAGCCCTACTATCCTGGCTTTCATTTCGATGTAACCCTACGACCCAGGTTCCGTCTCATAGCCCTATAATCCAGGCTTTCATTTCAAAGTAACCCTACGATTTAGGTTCCATCTCATAGCCCTACTATCCAGGCATTCATTTCGAAGTAACCCTACAACCCAGGTTCCTTCTCATTGCCCTACTATGCAGGCTTTCATTTCAGAGTAACCCTATAACCCAGGTTCCTTCTCATAGCCCTATGTTCCAGGCTTTCATTTCAAAGAAACACTATGACTCAGGTTCCTTATCATTTCCCTACTATCTAGGCTTTCATTTCGAAGTAACCCTATGACCCAGGTTCCTTCTTATAGCCCTACTATCCAGGCTTTCATTTCGAAGTAACCGTATAACCCAGGTTCCTTACCATAGCCCTACTATCCTGGGTTTCATTTAGAAGTAACCCTATGACCCAGGTTCCTTCTTATAGCCCTACTATCCAGGCTTTCATTTCAAAGTAACCCAACGACCCAGGTTCCTTCTCATTGCCCTACTATCCAGGCTTTCATTTTGAAGTAACCCTATGACCCAGGTTCCTTCTTATAACCCTCCTATCTGGGTTCCTCCCCACAAGCCCTATTATCCAGGCTTTCATTTTGAAGTAACCTTACGACCCAGGTTCCTTCCCATAGCCTTACTATCAAGGGTTTCATTTCGAAGTAACCCTATGACCCAGGTTCCTTCTCATAGCCCTACTATCCAGGCTTTCATTTCAAAGTAACCCTACGACTCAGGTTCCTTCTCATAGCCCTATTATCCAGGCTTTCATTTCGAAGTAACCCTATGACCCAGGTTCCTTATTATAGCCCTACTATCCGGGTTCCTCCCTACAAGCCCTATTATCCAGGATTTCATTTCGAATTAACCCTACAACCCAAGTTCCTTCTCATAGCCCTACTATCCAGGTTTTTATTTCGAAGTAACCCAACGACCCTGGTTCCTACTCATAGCCCTACTATCCAGGCTTTCATTTCGAAGTAACCCAACGACCCTGGTTCCTTCTCATAGCCCTAATATCTAGGCTCATTTCGAAGTAACCCTACGACCCAGGTTCCTTCTCATAGCCCTACTATCCAGGCTTTCATTTCCAAGTAACCCTACTACCCAGGTTCCTTCTCATAGCCCTACTATCCAGGCTTTAATTTCGAAGTAACCCTACGTCCCAGGTTCCTTCTCATAGCCCTACTATCAAGGCTTATATTTCGATGTAACCCTACGAACCAGGTTCCTTCTCATAGCCCTACTATCCAGGCTTTCATTTCGAAGTAACCCTACGACCCATGTTCCTTCTCAAAGCCCTACTATCCAGGCTTTCATTTCAAAGTAACCCTATGACCCAAGTTCCTTCTCATAGCCCTACTATCCAGGCTTTCATTTCGAAGTAACCCTACGACCCAGGTTCCTTCTCATAGCCCTACTATCCAGGCTTTCATTTCGATGTAACCCTACGACCCAGGTTCCTTTTCATAGCCCTACTATCCAGGCTTTCATTTTAAAGTAACCCTACCACCAAGGTTCCTTCTCATAGCCCTACTATCCTGGCTTTCATTTCGATGTAACCCTACAACCCAGGTTCCGTCTCATAGCCCTATTATCCAGGCTTTCATTTCAAAGTAACCCTACGATTTAGGTTCCATCTCATAGCCCTACTATCCAGGCATTCATTTCGAAGTAACCCTACGACCCAGATTCCTTCTTATAGCCCTATTATCCGGGCTTTCATTTCGAAGTAACCTTACGACCCTGGTTCCTTCTCATAGCCCTACTATCCAGGCTTTCATTTCGAAGTAACCCTACGACCCAGGTTCCTTCTCATATCCCTACTATCCAGGCTATTATTTCGAAGTAACCCTAGGACCCAGGTTCCTTCTCATAGCCCTACTATCCAGGCTTTAATTTCGAAGTAACCCTACGACCCAGGTTCCTTCTCATAGCCCTACTATCAAGGCTTATATTTCGATGTAACCCTACGACCCAGGTTCCTTCTCATAGCCCTACTATCCATGCTTTCATTTCGAAGTAACCTTACGACCCAAGTTCCTTCTCATAGCCCTACTATCCAAGCCTTCATTTCGAAGTAACCCTACGACCCGGGTTCCTTCTCATAGCTCTACTATCCCGGCTTTCATTTCAAAGTATCCCTACGACTCAAGTTCCTTCTTATAACCCTACTATCCGGGTTCCTTCCCACAAGCCCTTATATCCAGGCTTTAATTTCGAAGTAACCTTATGACCTAGGTTCCTTATCATATCCCTACGACCCAGGTTCCTTCTCATAGCCCTACTATCCAGGCTTTCATTTAGAAGTAACCCTACGACCCAGGTTCCTTCTCATAGCCCTACTATCCAGGCTTTCATTTCTAAGTAACCCTATGACCCAAGTTCCTTCTCATAGCCCTACTATCCAGGCTTTCATTTCGAAGTAACCCTACGACCCAGGTTCCTTCACATAGCCCTACTATCCTGGCTTTCATTTCGATGTAACCCTACGACCCAGGTTCCGTCTCATAGCCCTATAATCCAGACTTTCATTTCAAAGAAACCATACGATTTAGGTTCCATCTCATAGCCCTACTATCCAGGCATTCATTTTGAAGTAACCCTACGACCCAGGTTCCTTCTCATTGCCCTACTATCCAGGCTTTCATTTCAGAGTAACCCTATAACCCAGGTTCCTTCTCATAGCCCTATGTTCCAGGCTTTCATTTCAAAGAAACCCTATGACTCAGGTTCCTTATCATTTCCCTACTATCTAGGCTTTCATTTCGAAGTAACCCTATGACCCAAGTTTTCCTTCTTATAGCCCTATTATCCAGGTTTTCATTTCGAAGTAACCGTATAACCCAGGTTCCTTACCATAGCCCTACTATCCTGGGTTTCATTTAGAAGTAACCCTACGACCCAGGTTCCTTCTCATAGCCCTACTATCCAGGCTTTCATTTCAAAGTAACCCAACGACACAGGTTCCTTCTCATTGCCCTACTATCCAGGCTTTCATTTCGAAGTAACCCTATGACCCAGGTTCCTTCTTATAACCCTCCTATCCGGGTTCCTCCCCACAAGACCTATTATCCAGGCTTTCATTTTGAAGTAACCTTACGACCCAGGTTCCTTCTCATAGCCCTACTATCCAGGCTTTCATTTAGATGTAACCCTACGACCCAGGTTGCTTCTCATAGCCCTACTATCCAGGCTTTCATTTCAAAGTAACCCTACGACCCAGGTTCCTTCTTATAGCCCTACTATCCAGGCTTTCATTTCAAAGTAACCATACGACCCAGGTTCCTTCTCAAAGCCCTACTATCCGGGCTCTCATTTCGAAGTAACCTTATGGCCCAAGTTCCTTCTCATAGCCCTACTATCCAGACTTTTATTTCGAAGTTATCCTCTGACCCAGGTTCCTTCTCATAGACCTAATATCCAGGCTTTCATTTCGAAGTAACCTTATGATCCAGTTTCCTTCTCATTGCCCTACTATCCAGGCTTTCATTTCAAAGTAACCCTATGACCCAGGTTCCTTCTCATAGCCCTACGTTCCAGTCTTTCATTTCGAAGTAACCCTATGACCCAGGTTCCTTATCAATGCCGTACTATTTAGGCTTTCATTTCGAAGTAACCCTATGACCCAGGTTCCTTCTCATAGCCTTACTATCCAGGCTTTCATTTCGAAGTAACCGTACGACCCAGGTTCCTTACCATAGCCCTACTATCCAGGGTTTCATTTCGAAGTAACCCTACGACCTAGGTTCCTTCTCATAGCCCCACTATCCAGGCTTTCATTTCAAAGTAACCTTACGACCCAAGTTCCTTCTCATAGCCCTACTATCCTGGCTTTCATTTCGATGTAACCCTACGACCCAGGTTCCGTCTCATAGCCATATTATCCAGGCTTTCATTTCAAAGTAACCCTACGATTTAGGTTTCGTCTCATAGCCCTACTATCCAGGCATTCATTTCGAAGTAACCCTACGACCCAGGTTCCTTCTTATAGCCCTATTATTCGGGCTTTCATTTCGAAGTAACCTTACGACCCTGGTTCCTTCTCATAGCCCTATTATCCAGACTTTCATTTCAAAGTAACCCTACGACCCAGGTTCCTTCTTATAGCCCTACTATCCAGGCTTTCATTTTAAAGTAACCATACAACCCAGGTTCCTTCTCATAGCCCTACTATCCGGGCTCTCATTTCGAAGTAACCTTACGACCCAAGTTCCTTCTCATAGCCCTACTATCCAGACTTTCATTTCGAAGTTATCCTCTGACCCAGGTTCCTTCTCATAGACCTAATATCCAGGCTTTCATTTCGAAGTAACCTTATGATCCAGGTTCCTTCTCATTGCCCTACTATCCAGGCTTTCATTTCAAAGTAACCCTATGACCCAGGTTCCTTCTTATAGCCCTACGTTCCAGTCTTTCATTTCGAAGTAACCCTATGACCCAGGTTCCTTATCATTATCGTACTATTTAGGCTTTCATTTCGAAGTAACCCTATGACCCAGGTTCCTTCTCATAGCCCTACTATCCAGGCTTTCATTTCGAAGTAACCGTACGACCCAGGTTCCTTACCATAGCCCTACTATCCAGGGTTTCATTTCGAAGTAACCCTTCGACCTACGTTCCTTCTCATAGCCCCACTATCCAGGCTTTCATTTTAAAGTAACCCTACGACCCAGATTCCTTCTCATAGACCTACTATCCAGGCTTTCATTTCGATGTAACCCTATGACCCAGGTTCCTTCTTATAGCCCTACTATCCGGGTTCCTCCCCACAAGCCCTATTATCCAGGCTTTCATTTCGTAGTAACCCTATGACCCAGGTTCCTTCTCATGGCCCTACTATCCAGGCTTTCATTTCGATGTAACCGTACGACCCAGGTTCCTTACCATAGCCCTACTATCCAGGGTTTCATTTCGAAGTAACCCTACGACCCAGGTTCCTTCTCATAGCCCTACTATCCAGGCTTTCATTTCAAAGTAACCCTACGACCCAGGTTCCTTCTCATAGCCCTATTATTCAGGCTTTCATTTCGAAGTAACCCTATGACCCAGGTTCCTTCTCATAGCCCTACTATCCAGACTTTCATTTCGAAGTTATCCTCTGACCCAGGTTCCTTCTCATAGACCTAATATCCAGGCTTTCATTTCGAAGTAACCTTATGATCCAGGTTTCTTCTCATTGCCCTGCTATCCCGGCTTTCATTTCAAAGTAACCCTATGACCCAGGTTCCTTCTCATAGCCCTACGTTCCAGGCTTTCATTTTGAAGTAACCCTATGACCCAGGTTCCTTATCATTGCCGTACTATTTAGGCTTTCATTTCGAAGTAACCCTATGACCCAGGTTCATTCTCATAGCCCTACTATCCAGGCTTTCATTTCGAAGTAACCGTACGACCCAGGTTCCTTACCATAGCCCTACTATCCAGGGTTTCATTTTGAAGTAACCCGAAGACCCAGGTTCCTTCTCATAGCCCCACTATCCAGGCTTTCATTTCAAAGTAACCCTACGACCCAGGTTCCTTCTCATAGCCCTACTATCCAGGCTTTCATTTCGATGTAACCCTATGACCTAGGTTCCTTCTTATAGCCCTACTATCCGGGTTCCTCCCCACAAGCCCTATTATCCAAGCTTTCATTTCGAAGTAACCCTATGACCCAGGTTCCTTCTCATAGCCCTACTATCCAGGCTTTCATTTCGAAGTAACCGTACGAACCAAGTTCCTTACCATAGCCCTACTATCCAGGGTTTCATTTCGAAGTAACCCTACGACCCAGGTTCCTTCTCATAGCCCTACTATCCAGGCTTTCATTTCAAAGTAACCCTACGACCCAGGTTCCTTCTCATAGCCCTATTATCCAGGCTTTCATTTCGAAGTAACCATATGACCCAGGTTCCTTCTTATAGCCTTACTATCCGGGTTCCTCCCCACAATCCCTATTATCCAGGATTTCATTTTGAAGTAACCCTACAACCCAAGTTCATTCTCATAGCCCTACTATCCAGGTTTTCATTTCGAAGTAACCCAACGACCCTGGTTCCTTCTCATAGCCCTACTATCCAGGCTTTCATTTCGAAGTAACCCTACGACCCAGGATCCTTCTCATAGCCCTACTCTCCAGGCTATTATTTCGAAGGAACCCTAGGACCCAGGTTCCTTCTCATAGCCCTACTATCCAGGCTTTAATTTCAAAGTAACCCTACGACCCAGATTCCTTCTCATAGCCCTACTATCAAGGCTTATATTTTGATGTAACCCTACGACCCAGGTTCCTTCTCATAGCCCTATTATCCAGGCTTTCATTTCGAAGTAACCTTACGACCCAGGTTCCTTCTCATAGCCCTACTATCCAGGCCTTCATTTCAAAGTAACCCAACGACCCAGGTTCCTTCTCATAGCCCTACTATCCCGGCTTTCATTTCAAAGTTTCCCTACGACCCAAGTTCCTTCTTATAACCCTACTATCCGGGTTCCTTCCCACAAGCCCTTATATCCAGGCTTTAATTTCGAAATAACCCTATGACTTAGGTTCCTTCTCATAGCCCTACTATCCAGGCTTTCATTTCGAAGTAACCCTACGACCCAGGTTCCTTCTCATAGCCCTATTATCCAGGCTTTCATTTAGAAGTAACCCTACGACCCAGGTTCCTTCTCATAGCCCTACTATCCAGGCTTTCATTTCAAAGTAACCCTATGACCCAAGTTCCTTCTCATAGCCCTACTATCCAGGCTTACTTTTCGTAGTAACCCTACGACCCAGGTTCCTTCTCATAGCCCTACTATCCTTGCTTTCATTTCGATGTAACCCTACGACCCAGGTTCCTTCTCATAGCCCTACTATCCAGGCTTTCATTTCAAAGTAACGCTACGACCCAGGTTCCTTCTCATAGCCCTACTATCCGGGCTTTCATTTCGAAGTAACCTTATGAACTAAGTTCCTTCTCATAGCCCTACTATCCAGACTTTCATTTCGAAGTTATCCTCTGACCCAGGTTCCTTCTCATAGACCTACTATCCAGGCTTTCATTTCGAAGTAACCCTATGACCCAGGTTCCTTCTCATTGCCCTACTATCCAGGATTTCATTTCGATGTAATCCTATGACCCAGGTTCCTTCTTATTTCCCTACTATCCGGGTTCCTTCCCACAAGCCCTATTATCCAGGCTTTCATTTTGAAGTAACCCTACAACCCAAGTTCCTTCTCAAAGTCCTACTATCCAGTTTTTCATTTCGAAGTAACTCAATAACCCTGGTTCCTTCTCATAGCCCTACTAACCAGGCTTTCTTTTCGAAGTAACCCTACGACCCAGGTTCCTTCTCATAGCCCTACTCTCCAGGCTATTATTTCGAAGTAACCCTAGGACCCAGGTTCCTTCTCATAGCCCTACTATCCAGGCTTTAATTTCGAAGTAACCCAACGACCCAGGTTCCTTCTCATAGCCCTACTATCAAGGCTTATAATTCGATGTAACCCTACGACCCAGGTTCCTTCTCATTGCCCTATTATCCAGGCTTTCTTTTCGAAGTAACCCTACGACCCAGGTTCCTTCTCATAGCCCTACTCTCCAGGCTATTATTTCGAAGTAACCCTAGGACCCAGGTTCCTTCTCATAGCCCTACTATCCAGGCTTTAATTTCGAAGTAACCCAACGACCCAGGTTCCTTCTCATAGCCCTACTATCAAGGCTTATAATTCGATGTAACCCTACGACCCAGGTTCCTTCTCATTGCCCTATTATCCAGGCTTTCATTTCGAAGTAACCTTATGACCCAGGTTCCTTCTCATAGCCCTACTATTCAGGCCTTCATTTCAAAGTAACCCTATGACCTAGGTTCCTTCTCATAGCCCTACTATCCAGGCTTTCATTTTGAAGTAACCCTACGACCCAGGTTCCTTCTCATAGCCCTATTATCCAGGCTTTCCTTTAGAAGTAACCCTACGACCCAAGTTCCTTCTCATAGCCCTACTATCCAGGCTTTCATTTCAAAGTAACCCTATGACCCAATTTCCTTCTCATAGCCCCACTATCCAGGCTTTCATTTCGAAGTAACCCTACGAGCCAGGTTCCTTCTCATAGCCCTACTATCCTGGCTTTCATTTCGATGTAACCCTACGACCCAGGTTCCTTCTCATAGCCCTACTATCCAGGCTTTCATTTCAAAGTAACCCTACGACCCAGGTTCCTTCTCATAGCCCTACTATCTAGGCTTTCATTTCGAAGTAACCCTACGACCCAGGTTCCTTCTCATAGCCCTACTATCCGGGCTTTCATTTCTAAGTAACCATATGACCCAAGTTCCTTCTCATAGCCCTACTATCCAGACTTTCATTTCGAAGTTATCCTCTGACCCATGTTCCTTCTCATAGACCTACTATCCAGGCTTTCATTTCGAAGTAACCCTATGACCCAGGTTCCTTCTCATTGCCCAACTATCTAGGCTTTCATTTTAAAGTAACCCTATGACCCAGGTTCCATCTCATAGCCCTATGTTCCAGGCTTCCATTTCGAAGTAACCCTATGACCCAGGTTCCTTATCATTGCCCTACTATCTAGGCTTTCATTTCGAAGTAACCCTACCACCCAGGTTCCTTCTCATAGCCCTACTATCCAGGCTTTCATTTCGAAGTAACCGTACGACCCCGGTTCCTTCCCATAGCCGTACTACCCAGGGTTTCATTTCGAAGTAAGCCTACGACCCAGGTTCCATCTCATAGCCCTACTATCCAGGCTTTCATTTCAAAGTAACCCTACGACCCAGGTTCCTTCCCATTGCCCTACTATCCAGGCTTTCATTTCGAAGTAATCCTATGACCCAGGTTCCTTCTTATAGCCCTACTATCCGGGTTCCTCCCCACAAGCCCTACTATTCAGGCTTTCATTTCGAAGTAACCCTACTACCCAGGTTCCTTCTCATAGCCCTACTATCCAGGCTTTAATTTCGAAGTAACCCTACGACCCAGGCTCCTTCTCATAGCCCTACTATCAAGGCTTATATTTCGATGTAACCCTACGACCCATGTTCCTTCTCATAGCCCTACTATCCAGGCTTTCATTTCGAAGTAACCCTACTACCCAGGTTCCTTCTCATAGCCCTACTATCCAGGCTTTCATTTCAAAGTAACCCAATGACCCAAGTTCCTTCTCATAGCCCTATTATCCAGGCTTTCATTTCGAAGTAACCCTACGACCCAGGTTCCTTCTCATAGCCCTACTATCCAGGCTTTCATTTCGAAGTAACCTTATGACCCAAGTTCCTTCTCATAGCCCTACTATCCAGACTTTCATTTCGAAGTTATCCTCTGACCCAGGTTCCTTCTCATAGACCTACTATCCAGGCTTTCATTTCGAAGTAACCCTATGACCCAGGTTCCTTCTCATTGCCCTACTATCCAGGATTTCATTTCGAAGTAACCCTATGACCCAGGTTCCTTCTTATATCCCTACTATTTGGGTTCCTCCCCACAAGCCCTATTATCCAGGCTTTCATTTTGAAGTAACCCTACAACCCAAGTTCCTTCTCATAGTCCTACTATCCAGGTTTTCATTTCGAAGTAACTCAACAACACTGGTTTCTTCTCATAGCCCTACTAATTAGGCTTTCTTTTCGAAGTAACCCAACGACCCAAGTTCCTTCTCATAGCCCTACTCTCCAGGCTATTATTTCGAAGTAACCCTAGAACCTAGGTTCCTTCTCATAGCCCTACTATCCAGGCTTTAATTTCGAAGTAACCCAACGACCCAGGTTCCTTCTCATAGCCCTACTATCAAGGCTTATAATTCGATGTAACCCTATGACCCAGGTTCCTTCTCATTGCCCTACTATCCAGGCTTTCATTTCGAAGTAACCTTACGACCCAGGTTCCTTCTCATAGCCCTACTATTCAGTCCTTCATTTCGAAGTAACTCTATGACCCAGGTTCCTTCTCATAGCCCTACTATCCTGGCTTTCATTTCAAAGTATCCCTACGACCCAATTTCCTTCTTATAACCGTACTATCCGGGTTCCTTCCCACAAGCCCTTATATCCAGGCTTTAATTTCGAAGTAACCCTATGACCTAGGTTCCTTCTCATAGCCCTACTATCCAGGCTTTCATTTCGAAGTAACCCTACGACCCAGGTTCCTTCTCATAGCCCTATTATCCAGGCTTTCATTTAGAAGTAACCCTACGACCCAAGTTCCTTCTCATAGCCCTACTATCCAGGCTTTCATTTCAAAGTAACCCTATGACCCAATTTCCTTCTCATAGCCCCACTTTCCAGGCTTTCATTTCGAAGTAACCCTACGACCCAGGTTCCTTCTCATAGCCCTACTATCCTGGATTTCATTTCGATGTAACCCTACGAACCAGGTTCCTTCTCATAGCCCTACTATCCAGGCTTTCATTTCAAAGTAACCCTACGACCCAGGTTCCTTCTCATAGCCCTACTATCCAGGCTTTCATTTCGAAGTAACCCTACGACCCAGGTTCCTTCTCATAGCCCTACTATCCGGGCTTTCATTTCTAAGTAACCATATGACCCAAGTTCCTTCTCATAGCCCTACTATCCAGATTTTCATTTCGAAGTTATCCTCTGACCCATGTTCCTTCTCATAGACCTACTATCCAGGCTTTCATTTCGAGGTAACCTATGACCCAGGTTCCTTCTCATTGCCCAACTATCCAGGCTTTCATTTCAAAGTAACCCTATGACCCAGGTTCCTTCTCATAGCCCTGTGTTCCAGGCTTCCATTTCGAAGTAACCCTATGACCCAGGTTCCTTATCATTGCCCTACTATCTAGGCTTTCATTTCGAAGTAACCGTACGACCCAGGTTCCTTCTCATATCCCTACTACCCAGGGTTTCATTTCGATGTAACCCTACGACCTATGTTCCTTCTCATAGCCCTACTATCCAGGCTTTCATTTCAAAGTAACCCTACGACCCAGGTTCCTTCCCATTGCCCTACTATCCAGGCTTTCATTTCGAAGTAACCCTATGAACCAGGTTCCTTCTTATAGCCCTACTATTAGGGTTCCTCCCCACAAGCCCTACTATCCAGGCTTTCATTTCGAAGTAACCCTACTACCCAGGTTCCTTCTCATAACCCTACTATCCAGGCTTTCATTTCAAAGTAACCCTATGACCCAAGTTCCTTCTCATAGCCCTATTATCCAGGCTTTCATTTCGAAGTAACCCTACGACCCAGGTTCCTTCTCATAGCCCTACTATCCAGGCTTTCATTTCGAAGTAACCTTATGACCCAAGTTCCTTCTCATAGCCCTACTATCCAGACTTTCATTTCGAAGTTATCCTCTGACCCAGGTTCCTTCTCATAGACCTACTATCCAGGCTTTCATTTCGAAGTAACCCTATGACCCAGGTTCCTTCTCATTGCCCTACTATCCAGGATTTCATTTCGAAGTAACCCTATGACCCAGGTTCCTTCTTATATCCCTACTATTTGGGTTCCTCCCCACAAGCCCTATTATCCAGGCTTTCATTTTGAAGTAACCCTACAACCCAAGTTCCTTCTCATAGTCCTACTATCAAGGTTTTCATTTCGAAGTAACTCAACAACACTGGTTTCTTCTCATAGCCCTACTAATTAGGCTTTCTTTTCGAAGTAACCCAACGACCCAGGTTCCTTCTCATAGCCCTACTCTCCAGGCTATTATTTCGAAGTAACCCTAGGACCCAGGTTCCTTCTCATAGCCCTACTATCCAGGCTTTAATTTCGAAGTAACCCAACGAACCAGGTTCCTTCTCATAGCCCTACTATCAAGGCTTATAATTCGATGTAACCCTACGACCCAGGTTCCTTCTCATTGCCCTACTATCCAGGCTTTCATTTCGAAGTAACCTTACGACCCAGGTTCCTTCTCATAGCCCTACTATTCAGGCCTTCATTTCGAAGTAACTCTATGACCCAGGTTCCTTCTCATAGCCCTACTATCCTGGCTTTCATTTCAAAGTATCCCTACGACCCAATTTCCTTCTTATAACCCTACTATCCGGGTTCCTTCCCACAAGCCCTTATATCCAGGCTTTAATTTCGAAGTAACCCTATGACCTAGGTTCCTTCTCATAGCCCTACTATACAGGCTTTCATTTCGAAGTAACCCTACGACCCAGGTTCCTTCTCATAGCCCTATTATCCAGGCTTTCATTTAGAAGTAACCCTACGACCCAAGTTCCTTCTCATAGCCCTACTATCCAGGCTTTCATTTCAAAGTAACCCTATGACCCAATTTCCTTCTCATAGCCCCATTATCCAGGCTTTCATTTCGAAGTAACCCTACGACCCAGGTTCCTTCTCATAGCCCTACTATCCTGGCTTTCATTTCGATGTAACCCTACGACCCAGGTTCCTTCTCATAGACCTACTATCCAGGCTTTCATTTCAAAGTAACCCTACGACCCAGGTTCCTTCTCATAGCCCTACTATCCAGGCTTTCATTTCGAAGTAACTCTACGATCCAGGTTCCTTCTCATAGCCCTACTATCCGGGCTTTCATTTCTAAGTAACCATATGACCCAAGTTCCTTCTCATAGCCCTACTATCCAGACTTCCATTTCGAAGTTATCCTCTGACCCATGTTCCTTCTCATAGACCTACTATTCAGGCTTTCATTTCGAGGTAACCCTATGACCCAGGTTCCTTCTCATTGCCCAACTATCCAGGCTTTCATTTCAAAGTAACCCTATGACCCAGGTTCTATCTCATAGCCCTGTGTTCCAGGCTTCCATTTCGAAGTAACCCTATGACCCAGGTTCCTTATCATTGCCCTACTAACTAGGCTTTCATTTTGAAGTAACCGTACGACCCAGTTTCCTTCTCATTGCCCTACTACCCAGGGTTTCATTTCGATGTAACCCTACGACCCATGTTCCTTCTCATAGCCCTACTATCCAGGCTTTCATTTCAAAGTAACCCTACGACCCAAGTTCCTTCCCATTGCCCTACTATCCAGGCTTTCATTTCGAAGTAATCCTATGACCCAGGTTCCTTCTTATAGCCCTACTATCCGGGTTCCTCCCCACAAGCCCTACTATCCAGGCTTTCATTTCGAAGTAACCCTACTACCCAGGTTCCTTCTCATAGCCCTACTATTCAGGCTTTAATTTTGAAGTAAACCTACAGCCCAGGTTCCTTCTCATAGCCCTACTATCAAGGCTTATATTTCGATGTAACCCTACGACCCATGTTCCTTCTCATAGCCCTACTATCCAGGCTTTCATTTGAAGTAACCCTACGACCCAGATTCATTCTCATAGCCCTACTATCCAGGCTTTCATTTCAAAGTAACCCTATGACCCAAGTTCCTTCTCATAGCCATACTATCCAGGCTTTCATTTCGAAGTAACCCTTTGACCCAGGTTCCTTCTCATAGCCCTATTATCCAGGCTTTCATTTCGATGTAACCCTACGACCCAGGTTCCTTCTCATCGCCCTACTATCCAGGTTTTCATTTCAAAGTAACCCTACGACCCAGGTTCCTTCTCATAGCCCTACTATCCAGGCTTTCATTTCGAAGTAACCCTACGACCCAGGTTCCTTCTCATAGCCCTACTATCTGGGATTTCATTTCGAAGTAACCCTATGACCCAGGTTCCTTTTCATTTCCCTACTATCCAGGCTTTCATTTCAAAGTAACGCTATGACCCAGGTTCATTCTCATAGCCCTATGTTCCAGGCTTTCATTTCGAAGTAACCCTATGACCCAGGTTCCTTATCATTGCCCTACTATCTAGGCTTTCATTTCGAAGTAACCCTACGACCCAGGTTCCTTCTCATAGCCCTACTATCCAGGCTTTCATTTTAAAGTAACCCTACGACCCAGGTTCCTTCTCATTGCCCTACTATCCAGGCTTTCATTTCGAAGTAATCCTATGACCCAGGTTCCTTCTTATAACCCTACTATCCGGGTTCCTCCCCACAAGCCCTACTATCCAGGCTTTCATTTCGAAGTAACCCTACGACCCAGGTTCCTTCTCATAGCCCTACTATCCAGTTTTCATTTCGAAGTAACCCAACGACCCTGGTTCCTTCTCATAGCCCTACTATATAGGCTTTCATTTCGAAGTAACCCTACGACCCAGGTTCCTTCTCATAGCCCTATTATCCAGGCTTTCATTTCGAAGTAACCCTACTACCCAGGTTCCTTCTCATAACCCTACTATCCAAGCTTTAATTTCGAAGTAACCCTACGACCCAGGTTCCTTCTCATAGCCCTACTATCAAGGCTTATATTTTGATGTAACCCTACGACCCAAGTTCCTTCTCATAGCCCTACTATCCAGGCTTTCATTTGAAGTAACCCTACGACCCAGGTTCCTTCTCATAGCCCTACTATCCAGGCTTTCATTTCAAACTAACCCTATGACCCAAGTTCCTTCTCATAGCCCTACTCTCAAGGCTTTCATTTCGAAGTAACCTTACGAACCAGGTTCCTTCTCATAGCCCTACTATCCAGGCTTTCATTTCGATGTAACCCTACGACCCAGGTTCCTTCTCATATCCCTACTATCCAGGCTTTCATTTCAAAGTAACCCTACGACCCAGGTTCCTTATCATAGCCCTACTATCCAGGCTTTCATTTCGAAGTAACCCTACGAACCAGGTTCCTTCTCATAGCCCTACTATCCGGGCTTTCATTTCGAAGTAACCTTAAGACCCAAGTTCCTTCTCATAGCCCTACTATCCAGGCTTTCATTTCGAAGTTATCCTCTGACCCAGGTTCCTTCTCATAGACGTACTATCCAGGCTTTCATTTCGAAGTAACCCTATGATCCAGGTTCCTTCTCATTGCCCTACTATCCAGGCTTTGATTTCAAAGTAACCCTATGACCCAGGTTCCTTCAGGTAGCCCTACATTCTAGGCTTTCATTTCGAAGTTACCCTATGACCCAGGTTCCTTATCATTGCCCTACAATCTAGGCTTTCATTTCGAAGTAACCCTATGACCCAGGTTCCTTTTCATAGCCCTATTATCCAGGCTTTCATTTCTAAGTAATCGTATGACCCAGGTTCCTTACCATAGCCCTACTATCCAGGGTTTCTTTTCGAAGTAACCCTACGTCCCAGGTTCCTTCTCATAGCCCTACTATCCAGGCTTTCATTTCAAAGTAACCCTACGACCCAGGTTCCTTCTCATAGCCCTTCTATCTAAGCTTTCATTTCGATGTAACCCTATGACCCAGGTTCCTTCTTATAGCCCTACTATCCGGGTTCCTCCCCACAAGCCCTATTATCCAGGCTTTCATTTCGAAGTAACCCTATAACCCAGGTTCCTTCTCATAGCCCTACTATCCAGGTTTTCATTTCGAAATAACCCAACGACCCTGGTTCCTTCTCATAGCCCTACTATCTAGGCTTTCATTTCGAAGTAACCCTACGACCCAGGTTCCTTCTCATAGCCCTACTACCCAGGCTTTCATTTCGAAGTAACCCGAGGACCCAGGTTCCTTCTTAGAGCCCTACTATCCAGGCTTTAATTTCGAAGTAACCCTACGACCCAGGTTCCTTTTCATAGCCCTACTATCAAGGCTTATATTTCGATGTAACCCTACAACCCAGGTTCCTTCTCATAGCCCTACTATCCAGGCTTTCATTTCGAAGTAACCCTATGACCCTGGTTCCTTCTCATAGCCCTACTATCCCGGCTTTCATTTCAAAGTATCCCTACGACCCAAGTTCCTTCTTATAACCCTACTATCCGGGTTCCTTCCCACAAGCCCTTATATCCAGGCTTTCATTTCGAAGTAACCCTACGACCCAGGTTCCTTCTCATAGCCCTACTATCCAGGCTTTCATTTCGAAAGAACCCTACGACCCAGGTTCCTTCTCATAGGCCTACTATCCAGGCTTTCATTTCGAAGTAACCCTACGACCCAGGTTCCTTGTCATAGCCCTACTATCCTGGCTTTCATTTCGATGTAACCCTACGACCCAGGTTCCTTCTCATAGCCCTACTATCCAGGCTTTCATTTCAAAGTAACCCTACGACCCAGGTTCCTTCTCATAGCCCTACTATCCAGGCTTTCATTTTGAAGTAACCCTACGACCCAGGTTCCTTCTCATAGCCCTACTATTCGGGCTTTCATTTCGAAGTAACCTTACGACCCAAGTTCCTTCTCATAGCCCTACTATCCAGACTTTCATTTCGAAGTTATCCTCTGACCCAGGTTCCTTCTCATAGACCTACTATCCAGGCTTTCATTTCGAAGTAACCCTACGACCCAGGTTCCTTCTCATTGCCCTACTATCCAAGCTTTCATTTCAAAGTAACCCTATGACCCAGGTTCCTTCTCATAGCCCTATGTTCCAGGATTTCATTTCGAAGTAACCCTATGACCCAGGTTCCTAATCATTGCCCTACTATCTAGGCTTTCATTTCGAAGTAACCCTACGACCCAGGTTCCTTCTCATAGCCCTACTATCCAGGTTTTCATTTCGAAGTAACCGTACGACCCATGTTCCTTCCCATAGCCCTACTATCCAGGGTTTCATTTCGAAGTAACCCTACGACTCAGGTTCCTTCTCATATCCCTACTATCCGGGCTTTCATTTCCAAGTAACCTTACGATCCAAGTTCCTTCTCATAGCCCCACTATCCAGACTTTCATTTCGAAGTTATCCTCTGACCCAGGTTCCATCTCATAGACATACTATCCAGGCTTTCATTTCGAAGTAACCTTATGATCCACGTTCCTTCTCATTGCCCTACTATCAAGGCTTTCATTTCAAAGTAACCCTATGACCCAGGTTCCTTCTCATAGCCCTACTATCCAGGCTTTCATTTCGATAGAACCCTACGACTCAGGTTCCTTCTCATATCCCTACTATCCGGGCTTTCATTTCCAAGTAACCTTACGATCCAAGTTCCTTCTCATAGCCCTACTATCCAGGCTTTCATTTCGAAGTTATCCTCTGACCCAGGTTCCTTCTCATAGACGTACTACCCAGGGTTTCATTTCGATGTAACCCTACGACCCATGTTCCTTCTCATAGCCCTACTATCCAGGCTTTCATTTCAAAGTAACCCTACGACCCAAGTTCCTTCCCATTGCCCTACTATCCAGGCTTTCATTTCGAAGTAATCCTATGACCCAGGTTCCTTCTTATAGCCCTACTATCCGGGTTCCTCCCCACAAGCCCTACTATCCAGGCTTTCATTTCGAAGTAACCCTACTACCCAGGTTCCTTCTCATAGCCCTACTATTCAGGCTTTAATTTTGAAGTAAACCTACAGCCCAGGTTCCTTCTCATAGCCCTACTATCAAGGCTTATATTTCGATGTAACCCTACGACCCATGTTCCTTCTCATAGCCCTACTATCCAGGCTTTCATTTGAAGTAACCCTACGACCCAGATTCATTCTCATAGCCCTACTATCCAGGCTTTCATTTCAAAGTAACCCTATGACCCAAGTTCCTTCTCATAGCCATACTATCCAGGCTTTCATTTCGAAGTAACCCTTTGACCCAGGTTCCTTCTCATAGCCCTATTATCCAGGCTTTCATTTCGATGTAACCCTACGACCCAGGTTCCTTCTCATCGCCCTACTATCCAGGTTTTCATTTCAAAGTAACCCTACGACCCAGGTTCCTTCTCATAGCCCTACTATCCAGGCTTTCATTTCGAAGTAACCCTACGACCCAGGTTCCTTCTCATAGCCCTACTATCTGGGATTTCATTTCGAAGTAACCCTATGACCCAGGTTCCTTTTCATTTCCCTACTATCCAGGCTTTCATTTCAAAGTAACGCTATGACCCAGGTTCATTCTCATAGCCCTATGTTCCAGGCTTTCATTTCGAAGTAACCCTATGACCCAGGTTCCTTATCATTGCCCTACTATCTAGGCTTTCATTTCGAAGTAACCCTACGACCCAGGTTCCTTCTCATAGCCCTACTATCCAGGCTTTCATTTTAAAGTAACCCTACGACCCAGGTTCCTTCTCATTGCCCTACTATCCAGGCTTTCATTTCGAAGTAATCCTATGACCCAGGTTCCTTCTTATAACCCTACTATCCGGGTTCCTCCCCACAAGCCCTACTATCCAGGCTTTCATTTCGAAGTAACCCTACGACCCAGGTTCCTTCTCATAGCCCTACTATCCAGTTTTCATTTCGAAGTAACCCAACGACCCTGGTTCCTTCTCATAGCCCTACTATATAGGCTTTCATTTCGAAGTAACCCTACGACCCAGGTTCCTTCTCATAGCCCTATTATCCAGGCTTTCATTTCGAAGTAACCCTACTACCCAGGTTCCTTCTCATAACCCTACTATCCAAGCTTTAATTTCGAAGTAACCCTACGACCCAGGTTCCTTCTCATAGCCCTACTATCAAGGCTTATATTTTGATGTAACCCTACGACCCAAGTTCCTTCTCATAGCCCTACTATCCAGGCTTTCATTTGAAGTAACCCTACGACCCAGGTTCCTTCTCATAGCCCTACTATCCAGGCTTTCATTTCAAACTAACCCTATGACCCAAGTTCCTTCTCATAGCCCTACTCTCAAGGCTTTCATTTCGAAGTAACCTTACGAACCAGGTTCCTTCTCATAGCCCTACTATCCAGGCTTTCATTTCGATGTAACCCTACGACCCAGGTTCCTTCTCATATCCCTACTATCCAGGCTTTCATTTCAAAGTAACCCTACGACCCAGGTTCCTTATCATAGCCCTACTATCCAGGCTTTCATTTCGAAGTAACCCTACGAACCAGGTTCCTTCTCATAGCCCTACTATCCGGGCTTTCATTTCGAAGTAACCTTAAGACCCAAGTTCCTTCTCATAGCCCTACTATCCAGGCTTTCATTTCGAAGTTATCCTCTGACCCAGGTTCCTTCTCATAGACGTACTATCCAGGCTTTCATTTCGAAGTAACCCTATGATCCAGGTTCCTTCTCATTGCCCTACTATCCAGGCTTTCATTTCAAAGTAACCCTATGACCCAGGTTCCTTCAGGTAGCCCTACATTCTAGGCTTTCATTTCGAAGTTACCCTATGACCCAGGTTCCTTATCATTGCCCTACAATCTAGGCTTTCATTTCGAAGTAACCCTATGACCCAGGTTCCTTTTCATAGCCCTATTATCCAGGCTTTCATTTCTAAGTAATCGTATGACCCAGGTTCCTTACCATAGCCCTACTATCCAGGGTTTCTTTTCGAAGTAACCCTACGTCCCAGGTTCCTTCTCATAGCCCTACTATCCAGGCTTTCATTTCAAAGTAACCCTACGACCCAGGTTCCTTCTCATAGCCCTTCTATCTAAGCTTTCATTTCGATGTAACCCTATGACCCAGGTTCCTTCTTATAGCCCTACTATCCGGGTTCCTCCCCACAAGCCCTATTATCCAGGCTTTCATTTCGAAGTAACCCTATAACCCAGGTTCCTTCTCATAGCCCTACTATCCAGGTTTTCATTTCGAAATAACCCAACGACCCTGGTTCCTTCTCATAGCCCTACTATCTAGGCTTTCATTTCGAAGTAACCCTACGACCCAGGTTCCTTCTCATAGCCCTACTACCCAGGCTTTCATTTCGAAGTAACCCGAGGACCCAGGTTCCTTCTTAGAGCCCTACTATCCAGGCTTTAATTTCGAAGTAACCCTACGACCCAGGTTCCTTTTCATAGCCCTACTATCAAGGCTTATATTTCGATGTAACCCTACAACCCAGGTTCCTTCTCATAGCCCTACTATCCAGGCTTTCATTTCGAAGTAACCCTATGACCCTGGTTCCTTCTCATAGCCCTACTATCCCGGCTTTCATTTCAAAGTATCCCTACGACCCAAGTTCCTTCTTATAACCCTACTATCCGGGTTCCTTCCCACAAGCCCTTATATCCAGGCTTTCATTTCGAAGTAACCCTACGACCCAGGTTCCTTCTCATAGCCCTACTATCCAGGCTTTCATTTCGAAAGAACCCTACGACCCAGGTTCCTTCTCATAGGCCTACTATCCAGGCTTTCATTTCGAAGTAACCCTACGACCCAGGTTCCTTGTCATAGCCCTACTATCCTGGCTTTCATTTCGATGTAACCCTACGACCCAGGTTCCTTCTCATAGCCCTACTATCCAGGCTTTCATTTCAAAGTAACCCTACGACCCAGGTTCCTTCTCATAGCCCTACTATCCAGGCTTTCATTTTGAAGTAACCCTACGACCCAGGTTCCTTCTCATAGCCCTACTATTCGGGCTTTCATTTCGAAGTAACCTTACGACCCAAGTTCCTTCTCATAGCCCTACTATCCAGACTTTCATTTCGAAGTTATCCTCTGACCCAGGTTCCTTCTCATAGACCTACTATCCAGGCTTTCATTTCGAAGTAACCCTACGACCCAGGTTCCTTCTCATTGCCCTACTATCCAAGCTTTCATTTCAAAGTAACCCTATGACCCAGGTTCCTTCTCATAGCCCTATGTTCCAGGCTTTCATTTCGAAGTAACCCTATGACCCAGGTTCCTAATCATTGCCCTACTATCTAGGCTTTCATTTCGAAGTAACCCTACGACCCAGGTTCCTTCTCATAGCCCTACTATCCAGGTTTTCATTTCGAAGTAACCGTACGACCCATGTTCCTTCCCATAGCCCTACTATCCAGGGTTTCATTTCGAAGTAACCCTACGACTCAGGTTCCTTCTCATATCCCTACTATCCGGGCTTTCATTTCCAAGTAACCTTACGATCCAAGTTCCTTCTCATAGCCCCACTATCCAGACTTTCATTTCGAAGTTATCCTCTGACCCAGGTTCCATCTCATAGACATACTATCCAGGCTTTCATTTCGAAGTAACCTTATGATCCACGTTCCTTCTCATTGCCCTACTATCAAGGCTTTCATTTCAAAGTAACCCTATGACCCAGGTTCCTTCTCATAGCCCTACTATCCAGGCTTTCATTTCGATAGAACCCTACGACCCAGGTTCCTTCTCATATCCCTACTATCCATCCTTTCATTTAGAAGTAACCCTACGACCAAGGTTCCTTCTCATAGCCCTACTATCCAGGCTTTCATTTCAAAGTAACCCTATGACCCAAGTTCCTTCTCATAGCCCTACTATCCAGGCTTTCATTTTGAAGTAACCCTACGACTCAGGTTCCTTGTCATAGCCCTACTATCCTGGCTTTCATTTCGATGTAACCCTACGACCCAGGTTCCTTATCATAGCCCTACTATCCAGGCTTTCATTTCAAATTAACCCTACGACCCAGGTTCCTTATCATAGCCCTACTATCCGGGATTTCATTTTGAAGTAACCCTACGACCCAGGTTCCTTCTCATAGCCCTACTATCCAGACTTTCATTTCGAAGTTATCCTCTGACCCAGGTTCCTTCTCATAGACCTACTATCCAGGCTTTTGTTTCGAATTAACCCTATGACCCAGGTTCCTTCTCATTGCCCTACTTTCCAGGATTTCATTTAAAAGTAACCCTATGACATAGGTTCCTTCTCATAGCCCTATGTTCCAGGCTTTCATTTCGAAGTAACCCTATGATCCAGTTTCCTTATCATTGCCCAACTATCCAGGGTTTCATTTCGAAGTAACCCTACGACCCAGGTTCCTTCTCATAGCCCTACTATCAGGGCTTTCATTTCGAAGTAACCTTATGACCCAAGTTCCTTCACATAACCCAACTATCCAGACTTTCATTTCGAAGTTATCCTCTGACCCAGGTTCCTTCTCATAGACCTACTATCCAGGCTTTCATTTCGAAGTAACCCTATGATCCAGGTTCCTTCTCATTGCCCTACTATCCAGGCTTTCATTTCAAAGTAACCCTATGACCCAGGTCCCTTCTCATATCTCTACATTCCATGCTTTCATTTCGTAGTAACCCTATGACCCAGGTTCCTTATCATTGCCCTACAATCTAGGCTTTCATTTCGAAGTAACCTTATGACCCAGGTTCCTTCTCATAGCCCTATTATCCAAGCTTTCATTTCAAAGTAACCGTACGACCCAGGTTCCTTACCATAGCCCTACTATCAGGGTTTCATTTTGAAGTAACCCTACGACCCAGGTTCCTTCTCATAGCCCTACTATCAAGGCTTTCATTTCAAAGTAACCCTACGACCCAGGTTCCTTCTCATAGCCCTACTATCCAAGCTTTCATTTCGATGTAACCCTATAACCCAGGTTCCTTCTTATAGCCCTACTATCCGGGTTCCTCCCCACAAGCCCTATTATCCAGGCTTTCATTTCGAAGTAACCCTATAACCCAGGTTCCTTCTCATAGCACTACTAACCAGGTTTTCATTTCGAAGTAACCCAACGACCCTGCATCCTTCTCATAGCCCTACTATCCAGGCTTTCATTTTGAAGTAACCCTATGACACAGGTTCCTTCTCATAGCCCTACTATCCAGGCTTTCATTTCGAAGTAACCCTAGGACCCAGGTTCCTTCTCATAGCCCTACTATCCAGGCTTTCATTTAGAAGTAACCCTACGACCAAGGTAACTTCTCATAGCCGTACTATCCAGGCTTTCATTTCAAAGTAACCCTATGACCCAAGTTCCTTCTCATAGCCCTACTATCCAGGCTTTCATTTCGAAGTAACCCTACGACCCAGGTTCCTTGTCATAGCCCTACTATCGTGGCTTTCATTTCGATATAACCCTACGACCCAGGTTCCTTCTCATAGCCCTACTATCCAGGCTTTCATTTCAAAGTAACCCTACGACCCAGGTTCCTTCTCATAGCCCTACTATCTAGGCTTTCATTTTGAAGTAACCCTACGACCCAGGTTCCTTCTCATAGCCCTACTATCCGGGCTTTCATTTCGAAGTAACCTTACGACCCAAGTTCCTTCTCATAGCCCTACTATCCAGACTTTCATTTCGAAGTTATCCTCTGACCCAGTATCCTTCTCATAGACCTACTATCCAGGCTTTCATTTCGAAGTAACCCTATGACCCAGGTTCCTTCTCATTGCCCTACTATCCAGGCTTTCATTTCAAAGTAACCCTATAACCCGGGTTCCTTCTCATAGCCCTATGTTCCAGGCTTTCATTTCGAAGTAACCCTATGACCCAGGTTCCTTATCATTGCCCTACTATCTAGGCTTTCATTTCGAAGTAACCCTACGACCCAGGTTCCTTCTCATAGCCCTATTATCCAGGATTTCATTTTGAAGTAACCGTACGACCCGGGTTTCTTCCCATAGCCCTACTATCCAGGGTTTCATTTCGAAGTAACCCTACGACCCAGGTTCCTTCTCAAAGCCCTACTATCCAGGCTTTCATTTCAAAGTAACCCTGCGACCCAGGTTCCTTCTCATAGCCCTACTATCCAGGCTTTCATTTCGAAGTAACCCTATGACCCAGGTTCCTTCTTATAGCCCTACTATCAGGGTTCCTCCCCAGAAGCCCTACTATCCAGGCTATCATTTCGAAGTAACCCTATGACCCAGGTTCCTTATCATTGCCCTACTATCTAGGCTTTCATTTCGAAGTAACCCAACGACCCTAGTTCCTTCTCATAGCCCTACTATCTAGGCTTTCATTTCAAAGTAACCCTACGACCAAGGTTCCTTCTCATAGCCCTACTACCTAGGCTTTCACTTCGAAGTGACCCTACGACCCAGGTTCCTTCTTATAGCCCTACTATCCAGGCTTTCATTTCGAAGTAACCCTATGATCCAGGTTCCTTCTCATTGCCCTACTATCCAGGCTTTCATTTCAAAGTAACCCTATGACCCAGGTCCCTTCTCATATCTCTACATTCCAGGCTTTCATTTCGTAGTAACCCTATGACCCAGGTTCCTTATCATTGCCCTACAATCTAGGCTTTCATTTCGAAGTAACCTTATGACCCAGGTTCCTTCTCATAGCCCTATTATCCAGGCTTTCATTTCAAAGTAACCGTACGACCCAGGTTCCTTACCATAGCCCTACTATCAGGGTTTCATTTCGAAGTAACCCTACGACCCAGGTTCCTTCTCATAGCCCTACTATCCAGGCTTTCATTTCAAAGTAACCCTACGACCCAGGTTCCTTCTCATAGCCCTACTATCCAAGCTTTCATTTCAATGTAACCCTATAACCCAGGTTCCTTCTTATAGCCCTACTATCCGGGTTCCTCCCCACAAGCCCTATTATCCAGGCTTTCATTTCGAAGTAACTCTATAACCCAGGTTCCTTCTCATAGAACTACTAACCAGGTTTTCATTTCGAAGTAACCCAACGACCCTGCACCCTTCTCATAGCCCTACTATCCAGGCTTTCATTTCGAAGTAACCCTATGACCCAGGTTCCTTCTCATAGCCCTACTATCCAGGCTTTCATTTCGAAGTAACCCTAGGACCCAGGTTCCTTCTCATAGCCCTACTATCCAGGCTTTAATTTCTAAGTAACCCTACGACCTAGGTTCCTTCTCATAGCCCTACTATAAAGGCTTATATTTTGATGTAACCCTACGACCCAGGTTCCTTCTCATAGCCCTACTATCCAGGCTTTCATTTCAAAGTAACCTTACGACCCAGGTTCCTTCTCATAGCCCAACTATCCAGGCTTTCATTTCGAAGTAACCCTATGACCCAGGTTCCTTCTCATAGCCCTAATATCCAGGCTTTCATTTCGAAGTAACCCTACGACCCAGGTTCCTTGTCATAGCCCTACTATCCAGGCTTTCATTTAGAAGTAACCCTACGACCAAGGTTCCTTCTCATAGCCCTACTATCCAGGCTTTCATTTCAAAGTAACCCTATGACCCAAGTTCCTTCTCATAGCCCTACTATCCAGGCTTTCATTTCGAAGTAACCCTACAACCCAGGTTCCTTGTCATAGCCCTACTATCGTGGCTTTCATTTCGATATAACCCTACGACCCAGGTTCCTTCTCATAGCCCTACTATCCAGGCTTTCATTTCAAAGTAACCCTACGACCCAGGTTCCTTCTCATAGCCCTACTATCTAGGCTTTCATTTTGAAGTAACCCTACGACCCAGGTTCCTTCTCATAGCCCTACTATCCGGGCTTTCATTTCGAAGTAACCTTACGACCCAAGTTCCTTCTCATAGCCCTACTATCCAGACATTCATTTCGAAGTTATCCTCTGACCCAGTATCCTTCTCATAGACCTACTATCCAGGCTTTCATTTCGAAGTAACCCTATGACCCAAGTTCCTTCTCATTGCCCTACTATCCAGGCTTTCATTTCAAAGTAACCCTACGACCCAGGTTCCTTCTCATAGCCCTACTATCCAGGCTTTCATTTCTAATTAACCCTACAACCCAGGTTCCTTTTCATAGCCCTACTATCCAGGCTTTTATTTCGAAGTAACCCTACGACCCAGGTTCCTTCTCATAGCCCTATTATTCAGTCTTTCATTTCGAAGTAACCGTACGACCCAGGTTTCTTCCCATAGCCCTACTATCCAGGGTTTCATTTCGAAGTAACCCTACGACCCAGGTTCCTTCTCAAAGCCCTACTATCCAGGCTTTCATTTCAAAGTAACCCTGCGACCCAGGTTCCTTCTCATAGCCCTACTATCCAGGCTTTCATTTGGAAGTAACCCTATGACCCAGGTTCCTTCTTATAGCCCTACTATCATGGTTCCTCCCCAGAAGCCCTACTATCCAGGCTATCATTTCGAAGTAACCCTATGACCCAGGTTCCTTATCATTGCCCTACTATCTAGGCTTTCATTTCGAAGTAACCCAACGACCCTAGTTCCTTCTCATAGCCCTACTATCTAGGCTTTCATTTCAAAGTAACCTTACGACCAAGGTTCCTTCTCATAGCCCTACTACCTAGGCTTTCATTTCGAAGTGACCCTACGACCCAGGTTCCTTCTTATAGCCCTACTATCCAGGCTTTCATTTCGAAGTAACCCTATGACCCAGGTTCCTTCTCCTAGCCCTACTATCCAGGCTTTAATTTCAAAGTAACCCTACGACCCAGGTTCCTTCTCATAGCCCTACTATCAAGGCTTATATTTCGATGTAACCCTACGACCTAGGTTCCTTCTCATAGCCCTACTATCCAGGCTTTCATTTCTAAGTAACCCTACAACCCAGGTTCCTTTTCATAGCCCTACTATCCAGGCTTTTATTTCGAAGTAACCCTACGACCCAGGTTCCTTCTCATAGCCCTATTATCCAGGCTTTCATTTCGAAGTAACCGTACGACCCAGGTTTCTTCCCATAGCCCTACTATCCAGGCTTTCATTTCGAAGTAACCCTGCGACCCAGGTTCCTTCTCATAGCCCTACTATCCAGGCTTTCATTTCGAATTAACCCTATGACCCAGGTTCCTTCTTATAGCCCTACTATCCGGGTTCCTCCCCAAAAGCCCTACTATCCAGGCTTTCATTTCGAAGTAACCCTATGACCCAGGTTCCTTATCATTGCCCAACTATCTAGGCTTTCATTTCGAAGTAACCCAACGACCCTGGTTCTTTCTCATAGCCCTACTATCTAGGCTTTCATTTCAAAGTAACCCTACGACCAAGGTTCCTTCTCATAGCCCTACTACCTAGGCTTTCATTTCGAAGTAACCCTACGACCCAGGTTCCTTCTCCTAGCCTTACTATCCAGGCTTTAATTTCGAAGTAACCTTACGACCCAGGTTCCTTCTCATAACCCTACTATCAAGGCTTATATTTCGATGTAACCCTACGACCTAGGTTCCTTCTCATAGCCCTACTATCCAGGCTTTCATTTCTAAGTAACCCTAGAACGCAGGTTCCTTTTCATAGCCCTACTATCCAGGCTTTTATTTCGAAGTAACCCTACGACCCAGGTTCCTTCTCATAGCCCTACTATCCAGGCTTTCATTTCAAAGTAACCCTATGACCCAGGTTCCTTCTCATAGCCCTACTATCCAAGCTTTCATTTCGATGTAATCCTATAACCCAGGTTCCTTCTTATAGCCCTACTATCCGGGTTCCTCCCCACAAGCCCTATTATCCAGGCTTTCATTTCGAAGTAACCCTATAACCCAGGTTCCTTCTCATAGCCCTACTAATCAGGTTTTCATTTCGAAGTAACCCAACGACCCTGGTTCCTTCTCATAGCCCTACAATCCAGGCTTTCATTTCACAGTAACCCTATGACCCAGGTTCCTTCTCATAGCCCTACTATCCAGGCTTTCATTTCGAAGTAACCCTAGGACCCAGGTTCCTTCTCATAGCCCTACTATCCAGGCTTTAATTTCGAAGTAACCCTACGACCTAGGTTCCTTCTCATAGCCCTACTATAAAGGCTTATATTTCGATGTAACCCTACGACCCAGGTTCCTTATCATAGCCCTACTATCCAGGCTTTCATTTCAAAGTAACCTTACGACCCAGGTTCCTTCTCATAGCCCAACTATCCAGGCTTTCATTTCAAAGTAACCCTACGACCCAGGTTCCTTCTCATAGCCCTACTATCCCGGCTTTCATTTCAAAGTATCCCTACGAACCAAGTTCCTTCTTATAACCCTACTATCCGGTTTCCTTCCCACAATCTAGGCTTTCATTTCAAAGTAACCCTATGACCCAGGTTCCTTCTCATAGCCCTATGTTCCAGGCTTTCATTTCGAAGTAACCCTATGACCCGGGTTCCTTATCATTGCACTACTATCTAGGCTTTCATTTCGAAGTAACCATATGACCCAGGTTCCTTATCAGTACCCTACTATCTAGGCTTTCATTTCGTAGTAACCCTACGACCCAGGTTCCTTCTCATAGCCCTATTATCCAGGCTTTCATTTCGAAGTAACCGTACGACCCAGGTTCCTTCCCATAGCCCTACTATCCAGGGTTTCATTTCGAAGTAACCCTACGACCCAGGTTCCTTCTCAAAGCCCTACTATCCAGGATTTCATTTCGAATTAACCCTATGACCCAGGTTCCTTCTAATAGCCCTACTATCCGGGTTCCTCCCCAGAAGCCCTACTATCCAGGCTTTCATTTCGAAGTAACCCTATGACCCAGGTTCCTTATCATTGCCCTACTATCTAGGCTTTCATTTCGAAGTAACCCAACGACCCTGGTTCCTTCTCATAGCCCTACTATCTAGGCTTTCGTTTCAAAGTAACCCTACGACCAAGGTTCCTTCTCATAGCCCTACTACCTAGGCTTTCATTTCGAAGTAACCCTACGACCCAGGTTCCTTCTTATAGCCCTACTATCCAGGCTTTCATTTCGAAGTAACCCTAGGACCCAGGTTCCTTCTCCTAGCCCTACTATCCAGGCTTTAATTTTGAAGTAACTCTACGACCCAGGTCCCTTCTCATAGCCCTACTATCAAGGCTTATATTTCGATGTAACCCTACGACCTAGGTTCCTTCTCATAGCACTACTATCCAGGCTTTCATTTCTAAGTAACCCTACAACCCAGGTTCCTTTTCATAGCCCTACTATCCAGGCTTTTATTTCAAAGTAACCCTACGACCTAGGTTCCTTCTCGTAACCCTACTATCCGGGCTTTCATTTCAAAGTAACCCTATGACCCAGGTTCCTTATCATAGCCCTACTATCCAGGCTTTCATTTCAAAGTAACCCTATGACCCAGGTTCCTTCTCATAGACCTATGTTGCAGGCTTTAATTTCGAAGTAACCCTATGACCCAGGTTCCTTCTCATAGCCCTACTATCCAGGATTTCATTTCGAAGTAACCCTACAACCCAGGTTCCTTCTCATAGCCCTACTATTCAGGGTTTCATTTCGAAGTAACCCTACGACCCAGGTTCCTTCTCATAGCCCTACTATCCAGGCTTTCATTTATAAGTAACCCTACGACCAAGGTTCCTTCTCATAGCCCTACTATCAAGGCTTTCATTTCAAAGTAACCCTATGACCCAAGTTCCTTCTCATAGACCTACTATCCAGGCTTTCATTTCGAAGTAACCCTACGACCCAGGTTCCTTGTCATAGCCCTACTATCCTGGCTTTCATTTCGATGTAACCCTACGACCCAGGTTCCTTCTCATAGCCCTACTATCCAAGCTTTCATTTCAAAGTAACCCTACGACCCAGGTTCCTTCTCATAGCCCTACTATCCAGGCTTTCATTTTAAAGTAACCCTACGAGCCAGGTTCCTTCTCATAGCCCTACTATCCGGGCTTTCATTTCGAAGTAACCTTACGAACCAACTTCCTTCTCATAGCCCTACTATCCAGACTTTCATTTTGAAGTTATCCTCTGATCCATGTTCCTTCTCATAGCCCTACTATCCAGGCTTTCATTTCAAAGTAACCCTATGACCCAGGTTCCTTCTCATAGCCCTACTATCCAAGCTTTCATTTCGATGTAATCCTATAACCCAGGTTCCTTCTTATAGCCCTACTATCCGGGTTCCTCCCCACAAGCCCTATTATCCAGGCTTTCATTTCGAAGTAACCCTATAACCCAGGTTCCTTCTCATAGCCCTACTAATCAGGTTTTCATTTCGAAGTAACCCAACGACCCTGGTTCCTTCTCATAGCCCTACAATCCAGGCTTTCATTTCACAGTAACCCTATGACCCAGGTTCCTTCTCATAGCCCTACTATCCAGGCTTTCATTTCGAAGTAACCCTAGGACCCAGGTTCCTTCTCATAGCCCTACTATCCAGGCTTTAATTTCGAAGTAACCCTACGACCTAGGTTCCTTCTCATAGCCCTACTATAAAGGCTTATATTTCGATGTAACCCTACGACCCAGGTTCCTTCTCATAGCCCTACTATCCAGGCTTTCATTTCAAAGTAACCTTACGACCCAGGTTCCTTCTCATAGCCCAACTATCCAGGCTTTCATTTCAAAGTAACCCTACGACCCAGGTTCCTTCTCATAGCCCTACTATCCCGGCTTTCATTTCAAAGTATCCCTACGAACCAAGTTCCTTCTTATAACCCTACTATCCGGGTTCCTTCCCACAATCTAGGCTTTCATTTCAAAGTAACCCTATGACCCAGGTTCCTTCTCATAGCCCTATGTTCCAGGCTTTCATTTCGAAGTAACCCTATGACACGGGTTCCTTATCATTGCCCTACTATCTAGGCTTTCATTTCGAAGTAACCATATGACCCAGGTTCCTTATCAGTACCCTACTATCTAGGCTTTCATTTCGTAGTAACCCTACGACCCAGGTTCCTTCTCATAGCCCTATTATCCAGGCTTTCATTTCGAAGTAACCGTACGACCCAGGTTCCTTCCCATAGCCCTACTATCCAGGGTTTCATTTCGAAGTAACCCTACGACCCAGGTTCCTTCTCAAAGCCCTACTATCCAGGATTTCATTTCGAATTAACCCTATGACCCAGGTTCCTTCTAATAGCCCTACTATCCGGGTTCCTCCCCAGAAGCCCTACTATCCAGGCTTTCATTTCGAAGTAACCCTATGACCCAGGTTCCTTATCATTGCCCTACTATCTAGGCTTTCATTTCGAAGTAACCCAACGACCCTGGTTCCTTCTCATAGCCCTACTATCTAGGCTTTCGTTTCAAAGTAACCCTACGACCAAGGTTCCTTCTCATAGCCCTACTACCTAGGCTTTCATTTCGAAGTAACCCTACGACCCAGGTTCCTTCTTATAGCCCTACTATCCAGGCTTTCATTTCGAAGTAACCCTAGGACCCAGGTTCCTTCTCCTAGCCCTACTATCCAGGCTTTAATTTTGAAGTAACTCTACGACCCAGGTCCCTTCTCATAGCCCTACTATCAAGGCTTATATTTCGATGTAACCCTACGACCTAGGTTCCTTCTCATAGCACTACTATCCAGGCTTTCATTTCTAAGTAACCCTACAACCCAGGTTCCTTTTCATAGCCCTACTATCCAGGCTTTTATTTCAAAGTAACCCTACGACCTAGGTTCCTTCTCGTAACCCTACTATCCGGGCTTTCATTTCAAAGTAACCCTATGACCCAGGTTCCTTATCATAGCCCTACTATCCAGGCTTTCATTTCAAAGTAACCCTATGACCCAGGTTCCTTCTCATAGACCTATGTTGCAGGCTTTAATTTCGAAGTAACCCTATGACCCAGGTTCCTTCTCATAGCCCTACTATCCAGGATTTCATTTCGAAGTAACCCTACAACCCAGGTTCCTTCTCATAGCCCTACTATTCAGGGTTTCATTTCGAAGTAACCCTACGACCCAGGTTCCTTCTCATAGCCCTACTATCCAGGCTTTCATTTATAAGTAACCCTACGACCAAGGTTCCTTCTCATAGCCCTACTATCAAGGCTTTCATTTCAAAGTAACCCTATGACCCAAGTTCCTTCTCATAGACCTACTATCCAGGCTTTCATTTCGAAGTAACCCTACGACCCAGGTTCCTTGTCATAGCCCTACTATCCTGGCTTTCATTTCGATGTAACCCTACGACCCAGGTTCCTTCTCATAGCCCTACTATCCAAGCTTTCATTTCAAAGTAACCCTACGACCCAGGTTCCTTCTCATAGCCCTACTATCCAGGCTTTCATTTTAAAGTAACCCTACGAGCCAGGTTCCTTCTCATAGCCCTACTATCCGGGCTTTCATTTCGAAGTAACCTTACGAACCAACTTCCTTCTCATAGCCCTACTATCCAGACTTTCATTTTGAAGTTATCCTCTGATCCATGTTCCTTCTCATAGACCTACTATCCAGGCTTTCATTTCAAAGTAACCCTATGACCCAGGTTCCTTCTCATTGCCCTACTATCTAGGCTTTCATTTCAAAGTAACCCTATGACCCAGGTTCCTTCTCATAGCCCTATGTTCCAGGCTTTCATTTCGAAGTAACCTTGTGACCCAGGTTCCTTATCATTGTCCTACTATCTAGGCTTTCATTTCGAAGTAACCCTACGACCTAGGTTCCTTCTCATAGCCCTACTATCCAGGCTTTCATTTCGAAGTAACCGTACGACCCAGGTTCCTTCCCATAGCCCTACTATTCAGGGTTTCATTTCGAAGTAACCCTACGACCCAGGTTCCTTCTCAAAGCCCTACTATCCAGGCTTTCATTTCAAAGTAACCCTGCGACCCAGGTTCCTTCTCATAGCCCTACTATCCAGGCTTTCATTTCGAAGTAACCCTATGACCCAGGTTCCTTCTTATAGCCCTACTATCCGGGTTCCTCCCCACAAGCCCTACTATCCAGGCTTTCATTTTGAAGTAACCCTACGACCCAGGTTCCTTCTCATAGCCCTACTATCCAGGTTTTCATTTCGAAGTAACCCAACGACCCTGGTTACTTCTCATAGCCCTACTATCTAGGCTTTCATTTCGAAGTAACCTTACGACCCAGGTTCCTTCTCATAGCCCTACTATCCAGGCTTTCATTTCGAAGTAACCCTAGGACCCAGGTTCCTTCTCATAGCCCTACTATCCAGGCTTTAATTTCGAAGTAACCCTATGACCCAGGTTCCTTCTCATAGCCCTACTATCAAGGCTTATATTTCGATGTAACCCTACGAACCAGGTTCCTTCTCATAGCCCTACTATCCAGGCTTTCATTTCTAAGTAACCCTACAACCCAGGTTCCTTTTCATAGCCCTACTAACCAGGCTTTCATTTCGAAGTAACCCTAGGACCCAGGTTCCTTCTCATAGCCCTACTATAATGGCTTTCATTTCGAAGTAACCATATGACCCAGGTTCCTTATCATAGCCCTACTATCCAGGCTTTCATTTCAAAGTAACCCTATGACCCAGGTTCCTTCTCATAGACCTATGTTCCAGGCTTTCATTTCGAAGTAACCCTATAAACCAGGTTCCTTCTCATAGCCCTACTATCCAGGATTTCATTTCGAAGTAACCCTACGACCCAGGTTCCTTCTCATAGCCCTATTATCCAGGCTTTCATTTCAAAGTAACCCTACGTCCCAGGTTCCTTCTCATAGCCCTACTATCCAGGCTTTCATTTCGAAGTAACCCTACGACCCAGGTTCCTTCTCATAGCCCTACTATCCAGGTTCCTCCCTACAAGCCCTACTATCCAGGCTTTCATTTCAAAGTAACCATACGACCCAGGTTCCTTCTCATAGCCCTACTATCCAGTTATTCATTTCTAAGTAACCCTACGACCCAGGTTCCTTCTCATAGCCCTATTATCCATGCTTTCAGTTCGAAGTAACCCTACGACCCATGTTCTTTCTCATAGCCCTACTATCCAAAATTCATTTCGATGTAACCCTACGACCCAGGTTCCTTCTCATAGCCCTACTATCCATGCTTTCTTTTCGAAGTAACCCTACCACCCAGGTTCCTTCTCATAGCCCTATTATCCAGGCTTTCATTTCGAAGTAACCCTACGACCCAGGTTCCTTCTCATAGCCCTACTATCCGGGATTTCATTTCGTAGTAATCCTACAACCCAGGTTCCTTCTTATAGCCCTACTATCCAGACTTTCATTTCGAAGTAATCCTACGACCCATGTTCCGTCTCATAGCCCTACTATCCAGGCTTTCATTTCAAAGTAACCCTACGACCCAGGTTCCTTCTCATAGCCCTACTATCCAGGCTTTCATTTCGAAGTAACCCTACGACCCAAGTTCCTTCTCATAGCCCTACTATCTAGGCTTTCATTTCGAAGTAAACCTACGACCCAGTTTCCTTCTCATAGCCCTACTATCAAGGCTTTCATTTCGAAGTAACCGTACGACCCAGGCTCCTTCTCATAGCCCTACTATCCAGGCTTTCATTTTGAAGTAACCCTACAACCCAGGTTCCTTCTTATAGCCCTACTATCCAGGCTTTCATTTCAAAGTAACCCTATGACCCAGGTTCCTTCTCATAGCCCTATGTTCCAGGCTTTCATTTCGAAGTAACCCTATGACCCAGGTTCCTTATCATTTCCCTACTATCTAGGCTTTCATTTTGAAGTAACCCTACGACCCAGGTTCCTTCTCATAGCCCTACTATCCAGGCTTTCATTTCGAAGTAACCGTACGACCTAGGTTCCTTCCCATAGCCCTACTATTCATGGTTTCATTTCAAAGTAAACCTACGACCCAGGTTCCTTCTCAAATCCCTACTATCCAGGCTTTCATTTCAAAGTAACCCTGCGACCCAGGTTCCTTCTCATAGCCCTACTATCCAGGCTTTCATTTCGAAGTAACCCTATGACCCCTGTTCCTTCTTATAGCCCTACTATCCGGGTTCCTCCCCAGAAGCCCTACTATCCAGGCTTTCATTTTGAAGTAACCCTACGACCCAGGTTCCTTCTCATAGCCCTACTATCCAGGTTTTCATTTTGAAGTAACCCAACGACCCTGGTTCCTTCTCATAGCCCTACTGTCTAGGCTTTCATTTCGAAGTAACCCTACGACCCAGGTTCCTTCTCATAGCCCTACTATCCAGGCTTTCATTTCGAAGTAACCCTAGGACCCAGGTTCCTTCTCATAGCCCTACTATCCAGGCTTTAATTTTGAAGTAACCCTACGACCCAGGTTCCTTCTCATAGCCCTACTATCAAGGCTTATATTTCGATGTAACCCTATGACCCAGGTTCCTTCTCATATCCCTTCTATCCAGGCTTTCATTTCTAAGTAACCCTACAACCCAGGTTCCTTTTCATAGCCCTACTATCCAGGCTTTCATTTCGAAGTAACCCTAGGACCCAGGTTCCTTCTCGTAGCCCTACTATCTGGGCTTTCATTTCGAAGTAACCCTATGACCCAGGTTCCTTATCATAGCCCTATTATCCCGGCTTTCATTTCAAAGTAACCCTATGACCCAGGTTCCTTCTCATAGACCTATGTTCTAGGCTTTCATTTCGAAGTAACCCTATGACCAAGGTTCCTTCTCATAGCCCTACTATCCAGGATTTCTTTTCGAAGTAACCCTACAACCCAAGTTCCTTCTCATAGCCCTACTATTCAGGGTTTCATTTCGAAGTAACCCCACGACCCAGGTTCCTTCTCATAGCCCTACTATCCAGGCTTTCATTTCAAAGTAACACTACGACCCAGGTTCCTTCTCATAGCCCTACTATCCAGGCTTTCATTTCGAAGTAACCCTACGACCCAGGTTCCTTCTCATAGCCCTATTATCCAGGTTCCTCCCTACAAGCCCTACTATCCAGGCTTTCATTTCGAAGTAACCCTATGACCCAGGTTCCTTCTCATAGCCCTACTATCCAGGTATTCATTTCTAAGTAACCCTACAACCCAGGTTCCTTCTCATAGCCCTACTATCCAGGCTTTCATTTCAAAGTAACCCTACGACCCAGGTTCTTTCTCATAGCCCTACTATCCAGGATTTCATTTCGATGTAACCCTACGACCCAGGTTCCTTCTCATAGACCTACTATCCAGGATTTCTTTTCGAAGTAACCCTACGACCCAGGTTCCTTCTCATAGCCCTATTATCCAGGATTTCATTTCGAAGTAACCCTACGACCCAGGTTCCTTCTCATAGCCCTACTATCCAGGCTTTCATTTCGTAGTAATCCTACAACCCATGTTCCTTCTTATAGCCCTACTATCCGGACTTTCATTTCGAAGTAATCCTATGACCCATGTTAATTCTCATAGCCCTACTATCCAGGCTTTCATTTCAAAGTAACCCTACGACCTAGGTTCCTTCTCATAGCCCTACTATCCAGGCTTTCATTTCGAAGTAACCCTACGACCCAGGTTCCTTCTCATAGCCCTACTATCTAGGCTTTCATTTCGAAGTAAACCTACGACCCAATTTCCTTCTCATAGCCCTACTATCCAGGCTTTCATTTCGAAGTAACCGTACGACCCAGGCTCCTTCTCATAGCCCTACTATCCAGGCTTTCATTTCGAAGTAACCCTACGACCCAAGTTTCTTCTCATAGCCCTACTATCCAGGCTTTCATTTCTAAGTAACCCTACGACCCAGGTTCCTTCTCATAGCCCTACTATCCAAGCTTTCATTTCGATGTAACCCTACGACCCAGGTTCCTTCTTATAGCCATACTATACGTGTTCCTCCCCACAATCCCTACTATCCAGGCTTTCATTTCGAAGTAAACCTACGACCCAGGTTCCTTCTCATAGCCCTACTATCCAGGTTTTCATTTCGAAGTAACCCTACGACCTAGGTTCCTTCTCATAGCCTTACTATCCAGGCTTTCATTTCAAAGTAACCCTACGACCCAGGTTCCTTCTCATAGCCTTACTATCCAGGATTTCATTTCGAAGTAACCCTACGACCCTGGTTCCTTCTCATAGCCCTATTATCCAGGCTTTCATTTCGAAGTAACCGTACGACCCAGGTTCCTTCCCATAGCCCTACTATCCAGGGTTTTATTTCGAAGTAACCCTACGACCCAGGTTCCTTCTCAAAGCCCTACTATCCAGGCTTTCATTTCAAAGTAACCCTGCGACCCAGGTTCCTTCTCATAGCCCTACTCTCCAGGCTTTCATCTCGAAGCAACCTTACCCAGGTTCCTTCTCATATCCCTACTATCCAGGCTTTCATTTTGAAGTAACCCTACGACCCAGGCTTTCATTTCGAAGTAACCCTACGATCCAGGCTTTCATTTCAAAGTAATCCTACGACCCAGGTTCCTTCTCATAGCCCTACTATCCAGGAATTCATTTTGAAGTAATCCTACGACCCAGGTTTCTTCTCATATCCCTACTATCCAGGCTTTCATCTCAAAGCAACCTTACCCAGGTTCCTTCTCATAAGCCCTACTACCCAGGGTCTATTTCGAAGTAACCCTACTGCCCAGGTTCTCATAACCTTACTACCCAGACCCCTGTTGGTTCAGTTTAATTCTCTCAATGATTTATCCTAATTCTTTCCAAATAGACAATTTTCTCTAGTTCAGATAAATCACTCCAAGATTTATTCTAACTCTTTCTAATCAAACAACATTCAAGACTTCTGCTAGTTTCAGTTTAAATCGACCAAAGGTTTATTCTGATTTATTTTCTGTTAAAGTCAAGTTCAGACTTCGTCCACTTCTATCAACAATCACCTTTGGATGGCATCTATAAGCCCATCCCCGACAACTCTGCATTATTTCTCCAAATGGAATCTTTAAGCCCATTCCGTACACAATCAACCAGCGCATCATCAAGTGCAAATTTTTGGGCACTCTAGTGTTCAATCATCTTCCACTTTCAAGCCACGAACGACAAACATGTCGATCTCACTTTTCAAGTTTAAGAAGATTGAACAGGGGCAGTTGTTGTACCTAAAAATTTTCCATCCCATTTTTCATACAAGATACTATCCTAGGGTTTCTCGGATACTCAATTTGGCTTAGAATTTGATCATACAGATTCTATCCCTAAGCAATAAATCAACAATTAGGGTTTTTCATTTTTCAAAGAAAATTGAGTTTTCAAGTTCTCAATTGGTCTTCACAGATCTCCATGTCTCCCCAAGGATGTTCGTGTCGAGTTTCAAACCTCGTATCGCAAGTTTACTCAATCAATGGTCCAGATAACTGAAAATAACTACAGCAAATCAACCCTTTTGCGAGAGCAAGTTCAAGTGCTTATAAACTTCTTCATTATTCGATATTTTTGATTAGTTTTTATTGCGTTTGATTCTCCTTGATATCATCCCCAATTTCTCTACACAAATCAAGAGCTGATTATGTGCGAAACATCAGCAAAGATTCGAATACTTTAGCGGATGCTTTCTGGATTTTGACTTAATCTCAAAGTAGTTGTGCCCAGCTTCCACGGATCATCATGTCCTCGATTTTTAATATTTTTTAGACAAATTCTTTTTGCACGTTATAATAAATGATGTCATCTACAAGTTCTCTTCAAGGATCAAGGTCGAATTATGCTTAAAAGGCTATAAAAGTTGGTGGAAACGCTACGGGTCATTTTGTGATTTAGAATGTTCTTATCTCCTAAACTTAGTTCATGCCCTAATCGTTTCCTCAAGACATTTGCTTTTATGATGAGATCGTTCATGGTATAAAATGTTAGGTGCGGGATTTATTGGATGGTTTGTTGATTAGTTCAAGTCACTGGTGTTTGAAGCATTGGTGATTATTTGAATTAGAGTGGATTTTTGACTAATGTTCTCGAAGAATTATTGCTTCTTTCAAGATTGAATCAAGGATTCAATTTTATTCATCATTTTGAGATATTCGGGCTAATCACGTTTGAAATATCCGCTTTCAAAATCAAATTTCATTCATGTGGACAATTTTGAACCATACACCATTCAAATCGTCATCATTTCAAATTCAAATTTCTTTTCAATAAGTGGTTTGTATCAAGTATTTCATATCCGGAAGAATTTACCCGAAACTCAAAGATTCAATTCCAATTCAACGATCATCATCCAAGTTTTTAAATAAACTTCAAAGTTCCATCGATTTATGTTACAAAGGAACAATTTCAGAATATACTTCAAAGTGAATTACAATTTAAGATACAAATCACAATTGTTTTGTTTACAAAAAAAAGGGAAAGAAATCATGCTTCTTCAATTTTATTTTGCTTCATCTTCAAGAAACTCATTCACTCCTCGCTATGGCCTCTTCGTCTTTCAACCTTGATCGCCCAATTCTCATTTGCTCATGAAACAAGGAAAAGAAAAATTAGCAAGCATGTGAAAAATTCAAGAACTCTTGTTTAGGACAAATTTTTCTCATCATGAGGGTTATGCTTGGAATCAGAAAAATTAGGGGGGTCATGTGCTAAAGCTCAAAGCCTCATACAAATCAATTTCAATCACGGGCTTTCTTTTCCATTTGCAAATCACAAAGATAAATCTCGGTTCACAAAAGAAAAAGAGGCGGTGTAATGAAATCACAATAGCAGTATCACAAATCAAAGATTAAAGCCCAACAAAAGCCTCAATTTTGTCCTATCATCGGCCCAAATAAATATGCTCATTGCAAATCATAAAATATGTCTTTTGGTTCACAAATACAGCAAATAAGACAAAGAGAAAAGCATACTGCATTGCAACCCTGCATTGCTGCCCAAACCTGCTAACAAAACAGCCCAACAATTGCATAAAATAGGCAACATAAAAACTGCACCAAAAAGATATAACAACAGCATGCCCCAAGTGTTCAAACTGGCCAAACATTTCCCCCCCAAAATGTTATTCCACTACTATAAAATACACAAATATGGAGAGAGCAGGAGGCTACAATCAGTAACAGCATCATCAAAATATACAAAGAAAAAAAAAAGCAATTCATACAATAACCATAGCCACCAATACAGCAACCAAGCCAAATCATCCTCCTCATCATCATTTTCCTCACATAACCCTTCAGAAAAGCGCCTACTCAGAAATACAGAAAGATCAAAACAAAGGTTCACAGAAGCCTACTTCCATGTCGAAGAAAGCACGGAGTCACTGATAACCTCTGTAAGTCTTCCTCTCCTGCATCATGAACAATTTTTTTTAATTCTGTGAAAAGGAAACAAAATAGAAAATTAGCATACAAGAATAATCAACTGTATAAACATAGTTTTGTCTGTTTGATAACCAAGTAAAGTGATAAGGCAGTAAAAAAATTTCTTCAAAACATAGTATAATCGTCCATGTGAACAAGCTCTTGCTTATGTCACATGCAGTATCGACGTCGCCGCACTTCATTTCTCTTCACAAACCCTTAATCTCCATCATCATCTCAGAACCTCGCCAAACTCATCTCTCCGCCTACCACAACCGTCTTCATCCTCACATCCAGCTACCCAAACGGCTCCACGCTCTCACTCTCAATACGCTAGCTACAGCCACCAACAACATCCTCATACACCCTTCACCTATACCAAATTAAACACCACCTGCAAGTTACAATGTGACCCTAGTCTCTCATTCTGCTACCCTACTATAACACACAAAACATCCCACAGAAAAAGAGAGAAAACTCATTAAAAAATTCATTGTTAACAAACCTTTGAAATCTATAAATCACCTCAGAAAGGCAAGTATCTGCAACTTGCCTAAACCCTCATTGTTCACCATCAACAATACCTTGTCAGTCGATCTATTCCGCTCAACCGCACGCTTCAAGCTTTTCCGCTATCCATCCACCTTCAACAAATCTCCAACCTCTGTTTCATGTTGCTACGGTCGTTTCACCACATCTCTCACGCTCCCTTCATCTTCTTTTTCTAACATGATTGTTGTTGTTGTGTATGTGTGTTCCTGGTACGAGCGAGATTCAGAGAGAGAGAAGAAGCATTCGTTCCAGCAAGAGAGGATCGTGTCACCCCTTTTTGTTTCAATAATTTTTCTTTAAATCGGATTTTATTGAAAACAATAATAATATTAATTGATATTGTTTTTCCTTCCCAAGGCATAGCGACGGTGCACCCTTTCAGTTGCTTAGGGTTTTCAAACCTTCACTTGTTCTTTCTAAACCGGGTCAACCCTTTTGGGCCTGTTGGCCCAATTTCACTATCTTTTTCCCTTTATATTTTAATTAAAACATAAATATAACAAAAAATGACATAGTTCAGTTGGTAAGGCATGTTTGTTGTAATCCAAAGGACCCAAGTTCAACTCTCAGCGAGGCCCTTTATTCTGTTTTTTCTTGATTCTTTTAGCTTTATCTTAAAACTTTATTACATATTTGATAACAAACATAGTTTAGGTTTAATTTTTTTTAATTTTAATATTCAATTAGATAAAAAAATATAATTTCAAAAATGATTTATTTTCTTAATTAGTTTAGGACTTTGTAAATTATTTTACTAACTAATTTTTGTATATTAAGTCTTAATTGGTTCATTTAATTTCTAGATAACAAAACCCCTAAAAATACAAAAAAATACATGCACTTGATTAAATTATTAAGCTGGTTAATAGAATAGATTTCTCTATTTTTCTTTCCAAACTTTTCAAGCAAATACTTAGAATTTTATTCCCTTACTTTGTTAATTAATTTTTATTTTCTAGATTTTTATAACTTTAATTAATCGCTCAAATTCGATTTGGTTGTATTGATTGCTATTTTGGACTTTTAATCGCATTTGACTCATCCTCATTTGTAAAAAATTGTACCCCCATTCCCGAAAGTTCTGTAATAGCGTAGAATTTTAATTTCCGCAATTTACTGCTTTTCTTTATATTGTATAGTAATTAGGCGTGCATGGCAAGACATAAAATCAATCGCTAGATAACCTAATTTCAACTAAAATAACTTGAATCAAACACACTTTTTCACACGCGCACCTCTAGGGTAACCTCACTTGTTGTCTCATAAAAAATAGTCATGTCCCTCGAATATGGGACGCTTTAGCAAAGACCCTTCGATAAAAAAGATTGTAGTCCCTCGACGTTGCCTTCGATAAAATGATCTAGTCCCTTACGAAAATTGCTAAAGCGTCTCATAAGTTGCTTTCGATGACTGTACGATTGACCCGCGCCTGTCCCTTCACATCCAACGATGGGGCTTCTTACCAAATAAAATGTTAAGATAGCAACATCTAAAGGAGGAGGAAAAGAACATCTAAGACCTTTTGAGTAGGTAGTTGCTCCTAGTTGCTCGCTTGCTCACAACAAAAACATTTTTCCACACCGACACTCTCATTTTAAAAAAAAACATTTTTAAAAAGACAAAACATTTTGTATACGTTCTTAAAGAGACGAGAACCATTGCAAAACATCTTTCCAAAAACCATTTTCAAAAACACATTCCACAAACACGTCTTTGAACTATTTTTTGAAACAACACTTTGTACGCGTTCTTATAGAAATGAGAACCATTAAAAATACATTTTTAAAATATTTTCGAAGCCCACACCATAAGCACACTGTCAAAGCAAAAGCAAGTGATCTAGCAAGTAACTAAGAGCCCGTAGATAACTACGGATGAAAAGGGTGATAATACCTTCCCTCTTCATAATCTACCCCCCGAACCCGAGAAATAATCTCAAAAGGTCTTTCCTATGATTTTTTACCTTTCCTTTTGGATAAAAGAAAAGTCAGTGGCGACTCTTGCTAACTGCACAAATGCGATCAAAACGCAAAACATCAAGTCAGTTCTCCCACCATATCACATTCATTTTTAATTTGAAAATATTTTAACTCATTTTTCACTAGCTCATATCAATTTTTAAAAATTTTGATGTCTCTGGCTTTATCTTGACAACAACCCATAGGTCTTGAATAAGAGTAATTAAACCAGAACGAGATAGTTTAGAAAATAACTCATCTTCTTTTTCAGAATCTAAACCAGAGTCTGAATAAGATTTTATGTCTAAAGATGTTATATCCATCAGAGATAAATTGGATTCTTCCTCACCTTTATATGATTCCTCATTTTTGTCAAGTTCATTCCATGTTACAATGCGACTCTTCTTGACTTTGTTTCTGAAGATTTCCTTCTGATAGCTTCCTTTCTCTAACTTATCCTTCTGCAACTGTAGACAATCAACAATAAAGTGACCAGGCTTCTTACAGTTGAAGAATCCCTTCTGATCATCTTTCTTATCTCTGAAACATGATCCTCTGAAGTCGCTGCTTCTTCCTGGAAACCTTTTATTCTTCTTGGCCAGATACTGAAACCTCTTGATTATAAACGCCATCTCTTTATCAACTGATCCTTCTTCAAAACCTCTTGCAGGAACATCTTCTTCAGGTTCCCAGACTTGAGGAGACTTAGCAGATTAACCAATAAAATTTCAAGACAAGAGACTTGGATATCTTTGCAGGTTCATCTTCCATGAGCTACTAAAGGAAAATTGCAATCAAAACGCAGCGGAATATAAAATTTTCCTTTAGAGATCCTTACGAATGAGCATGGTCAGTGATAGAAAGTTTTACCTCTTGTGGCGATTCAGACTTTTGATGTCGTGATCACGAGCGTTGATGAAGAACAACGCCTCTACTCAGTCCACACGAACAGATCACTTTCGGTCACAGTGCTAGCTGATCACGAACGGAAACCTTGAGTGAGAGAGAGAGAGTCAAAAACGAAAATGCATCAAGTGAAAAAACTTCATCACAAGGGATCTATTTATAGAATCACTCGTGTGGGCTACAAGCTAAAAGCCCAATTAAGGCTATAAGCTAAAAGCCCAATTAAGCTTATGGACATCATACCTTATGATGTACCATATATTACTTATCCACGTGGTACCTTACCACTTTCCGTATTACACTTAAGTGCACCGTACCTTACGGTGTTCCTTATTTATTCTATCTCCTATCAACCTGTCCTTATGTGTGTGACCCTGTAGGTTTTCGCGACGTTGGCAATTATATTAAATTACACATTTAATATAATAAACAGTGAGCGGTATCTAGCAACACATCACTGTTACCCAAGTCACGAAAATGTCATGTGATCTGACCAAACCTTTTCCGTGATAATATTTGTGTTGTACAATTACCCTTTTGCCCTCATGTCTATATTGAACACAAGGCATACACTGTGTCACCCTTGTCCAGTTTAATATTGGGCCCTTAGACATTTATCCTGTTATGCAGGATGAGCAAATTCCATCTAGGTCACTCATGTCCCTTAGCATGCTTTGTGAAGTACCCATCAACCATCTTTATAGTCATCCAATTACGGATGACCTTTGATCAGCAATAAAGTACTTGACTCTACATCTAGGGTCCATAGTGGTTTCAGGTCGAAGGGTGGTATACACCATTATCATCATGAGAATAACTTATAACACTTTGCATAACATTCTATGTAGTATTCTCATAACGGGTCAATCCAGTATAAATATTACTCCTAATATTCATACCTATGTCAAGACTTGATAACTCCTTATCTATGATCCATGAGATGTGATCATCAGTCTATCTTCATAATAATCTTAATGCTTTAATGTTATCCCACTTCACATTAAAGCTTGACTACGGATACTTTAAGAATAGTTTCTTATGTTTAATGGGATCTCATGATTAAGTCACACTTAACATTTCATTAAACCAATAAACCATTCTAGGGACTTTATTATTTTGGAAAACATAATAAAGAAATGCCTTTTATTATTAATAAATAATTCGATACAAGTACCAAAAGTATTGGCCTCTAGGGCTTACACCAACAGCTACATCTCATGACTCTCGAAAATACTTATCAAGCTTTCAAGAATTATTTTGTTAAAATTATTATCTTATTAGATAGTTGTAACCTTGGGTCTATATTTGACAGGAAGACTTATAAGAATAGTCTTGATATGACCAGAAGTTTTTTAGATTTTTTTAAGAACTTCATGTCCAAATACTAGAATTTGAAACCTTGAGAACATAGTTTTAATATCTTCATCTTCCTTCATTATGAACAATTCATACTGTTGAACCAAAAGATTAGCATTTTCCTCATTCACTTGCTACTTTCCTTCATAGGTGGTAGCACACAAGGATTCAAAAATGGTTTTGTAGTAGACTTGTCCATTATCTTAAGGTACTCAAAGTGAGGCAGATCATCCACCAAAATGTCACAAACTATGTGATGTTTTTTATAAATCTTATTTTGAGCATGTGTGAGACTTTTTCTATTAGCGACCATTCTTACTCCATCAAATGCAATATCAATTCCATCTTCAAGAATGTTTCACAAGTCATCATCAATGTTTATGATGTGAGTGTACACCTTAATTTTCCACCATTCAAACTTTGTAGAATATTCACTAAAGTATAATTATTCTTCTTAGAATCAGTATAATTATAGTTCACAACATTGTTACTAACATTACTCTGGAGTTATCACCAGCAAACATGTTTTTCTCTCGAGATCTTTTTTGTACCACTGTTAAGTGTTTAGAGGAATAACCAGGCTCTGATACCAACTAAAGGTGAGAAAAACACAAGAATGTGGGTTGAATTGTGTTAAAATTTTCTTTCTTTTATAAAAATCCCTTATTAGATTTTGAACTCAAAGTACAGAATCTAATACATATGCAAGTGTTTATAGAGGATAAAAACATGTTTAGAGATAGAGAGTGAAAGAAAGAGAGAAACAAGCAATTTTATACTTGTTTCTCCCACAAAATGATAGTAGGTCATCCCTTTTTCACTTCTAAGGGATTTCACTATAATCACAACTAATTACAAATACTCAAGCTTACAAGCAAGAGACTTATAATGCTCAAGCACACAAGTAAGATACTTCAGATGCTCAAGCACACAAGTAAGAGACTTCAGATGCTCAAGCATACAAGCAAGAGACTTCCAATGCTCAAACACACAAATAAGAGACTTCAGATGATCAATTATACAAGAAAGAAACTTCTAAAAAACTAACATAATCAAATAAGAGATTGGTTGATTATTACATTTGATATAAAATCATAGGTGTAAATAGAATACAACACAAAAATTATGAATTTCTAAGTTATACAAATGATTAGGAAATTATAAGTTAAAGTTGTGCTTTTGATTTGAAAAGAGTAACAACTCCTTTAATTGTCAAGGATTGGTTGTTTTTATTAATGTCTCCAGCTCCTTATATAGAGAGGCAGAAAATAATCGTTCAAGAAAAGAACTTGCACAAGTGAGCCTTGGAGAAGCTTGGACATAAATGTTGGAATGTTTCTTGATATCCATAATGTAGTTGAAAAAAATTTTGAATTTCCTTTTCTTCAAGAGGAATTATCTGTTGCATCCCACCTATATGTGGAAATTTTTGTTTGCATATGCACATGATTAGAAGATGATAAAATAATCTTGAGTCTGATAATGACCTATCATAGTCTCCTTGATCCTTGAGTTGACCTACTTCAGAGTCTTAGTCTTCAGAGTCTATATCTCAAGTTATGGTCCTTCAAAGTTTGGATCTTCAGATGTTGACTTTCTTCAGAGTCTGGTCTTCAGAAGTTGGCCTCCTCCAGAGTATGGTTCTCGTGTTCTGATCCTCCAGATTCTGGATCTTTTAGTTTCTCTTTAAATTTTTATTGTCAATATTAATACTAAATTTATAGCATAAATTTTAGTCTATACTTGAACATTTATTAGTATACATAGTTATTCTTTAAATACTCAGTTATCATCAAAACCTTAAAGTTATGGTACAAACCAAATTTTTCCAACAGAGTTAATGTAATGGTTCAACATTTTTCATGTTATTACAAATGACAATTGATAATTGTAATCATGCCAACCTATTGCTCATTCAAAAAAATTCAAATTAACACTATAACTATTGATTCCACATACCCCGACAATTGATTGCAGCCTAGTGACAATCGATTGTCACAACCAAAAAAATAAAAAATTTCTAAGTTAAAACGATACACTCAAGTATTGAACCGACAACACTTGAATATTTTTAACATACCCACTCAACCACTAGGATAGATCTTCACTTGTTAAGAATAAAATCATTAATTATTCTTTTGAGAAAGATTTAGATTTCTATTTAAATAACATATTAATTGATTTCTAAGTTAACATGTAATCTTGAAACAATGCATTCTTAAAAGTTTATGGCTAATTCTTGAGCACTTAAAGCTTAAAACAACTAAATGGCACATTATATCATATTCTATGATCCAATTCCATTAATATCAAAAAACTTATGCGTACTTGATACTTTGATTCCATCTATTTCTTCTAAGATAATCTTTGTCTTCATCAAAACGAAGCTAATAAGGATGAACACATCTTCTTCATAGTATCTAAACAGCATCGCCACACCATAATATTATAATTCATAACATAAAATTTTTACTAACCTCGAATTCAGGAGAATAACCAGGCTCAACAAACTTATTCTAAATCTTCTTATCAATAGAACTATACATCACAGCTGAATGAACATGAGCAGGCTTGGACTTTTTAATATAATATAATATGAGTTGTGTCTTAAATCCCCTTCAGCGCTTACCCCATAAGAATTCCATATTTTCTTCATGTTATCACTTTTTGGAACTTCAAAACCTAACAATATTTACATCAAAAAGTTGACATTAGTATTTAATAAAATGATAAATGGTTATATATATGTTACCAAAGTTGGTATATGTAAGATTAAATCATATAAGGTAAAATTAATATCTCCAAATTTGTCCATATACTTTGTTTCACATCTACATATACCTTGTCTCGGTCATCTATTAAGATACTAACTTTGCTTCGACCAAGGAATGTTACATAACTATTAAAAGTCAAAGCATTTTCACTATAAAACCTTCTAATTTTAATTTCAAACTTAATATGCATCTTAACTCCTTTGCTGCGAACTTTTGTCAATGCTGCGATCATTTTGGCACCTCTAGTATTTCTTATTTTCCATCTATTTGTTTCATATCTACATTCTTGAGTGGTTGGGGTACAGGAGAAATCCTAAGAATTGGACTGAGGAGAAACATTGGCTTAGTATAGAAACAAAGAAAAAAGGGTGGAGAAGACATATGCTTAAAGTGGCTGCTGTAGAGACAATGTATGCAATATGATAGAAAGAAATGCATGTATCTTCAACAAGTAAAAAGGTGATGGAGATTTATAAGAAAGTATAAAATCCAACTTCATTACTAGGTGTAGAATGCATAAAAATTTGAACACCCATGTAAACTCTGCTGATATAAGTATTATGTAGTGTCTTAGATGTCTTGTTTTGTTGGGTTTTTTTTGTTGTTGTTTTAGCATATCTTGATCCTTATGGATCGGAGTATGTAATATGTTTTGGTGTTAATAAAGTTTTCGACCAAAATAAAGGGGGATAATTTTAATTTTAGAACCTTTATAATCACTATGACTTATGCCTTACTCAAATACATGTTAAATAATCATTGAATGCCAAAAGTACCACCAAAAGTATCTAATGGTCATGTATAAAATATGGGTATTATCACTGCTAATGAATTATGATGTTTTATTTATGTATGTAACACTATGAGCTCATTTATGTAATGTTTCCGATTTATTTATTTTTTCTTATGTATTCATAAAATTAATGAAAATGAGAACAAATTATGTTATGGATAATCACATTATTTTGGAGTCATTAAGCACTTCTCAATTTAAGATCGTATTAAGAATAAAAATCAATATAACTTAAAAGAAAATAAATCTATTAAATGATATATACTTGTCACGACTGTTATTGGCTTTAATTTTTAATTAAGATGAATGGTGAAATTAATACATGACAGTATATAAAAATAATTAATAACTATAAATAAAATAACTTGTTTAAAGAGATTTATTAAAATAAAATAAAGGGTTAATGGTTATTTTCCCCTGCCTGGCATGCTCCAGAAAGAACATCTGAGTGATATTTTAGTTTTTGAAAACATTTGACAAGTTTTAACTTGCTAAGTTTAAAGACTAATCTCTAGTAAGCATGTCCTAACCTTTTACGTCAGATCGATTTTTCATCACTCACTAATAGACGATAAAGTACCTTCTGATCATCCAATTCAGAGAACTTAATTTTCTAGATGTTGTCTTTTCTCATACATTTGAACATTATGGAATTATCATACTCGTTCATAGTTATATAGTTGTTCTTATTAAACATTGATTCATAAACATTGTCACTAAATTGACTAATACTCAGTAGGCTATGTTTCACTCCATCTACTAACCAAACATTATTAATTTAAATAGAAGAATTACCAATAGTACTTGTACCAATGACCCTCCCCTTTTGGATTCCACCAAACCCCACAGTTCCTCCCTCTTTCAGAGTTAGGGTTTGGAACATATGTCTTTCTCCTGTCATTTGTCCTGAGCAGCCATTGTCTAGGTAACAAGATTGTTGTTTGTCTTCTCCCTTGAAATTTTATCTGATGAAAATATAATTTCAAATTTAGGTATCCATATTCTTATGGGTCATTTGGGGTTAGTTTTGGTAATATTTTTCTTATTTTTCACCTTAGCTTACATGAAGTAGGGCTTGGGATCATTTAAGACTCTTAGTTTAAAAGTTTTATATCTTGAATCTATCTTAGTCTTTGGTTGTGAACCATTCAGAACCTTAGACTCTAATGTCTTAAGTTCTGTTCTACGAAGAACTTTTGACTTTGGAGTCTTTGGTTCTTGTTTCTTCAAAAGCTTTGAATTTTAAGTACTAGATCGTGAATTTTTCAGAACCTTCGACTCTATAGTATTTGGTTCTGAGTGGTTCAAAATCTTTTCTTTGTTAGCAGCTGGTACAAAGTAAGAATAAAGCCCTTTTTTAGTAGGGCTTGAACAAGAAGGTTTCATTGGTTTAGCCAAGGTTCCTATCCTTGGATTGAAAGATTTTATGAAAAATCAATGCCCTCTCCTTTGCTCATGCTGACACCATAAATCATAGATGCAAGTTTTGTCCTATCAAAGCCATTTATGACAAATTCTTGAAGAGCAACTTCATGCTCATCTGGAGATTTATCAGACATCTTTTTCACTTGAGCAATATGACTTTTTTTTTAAAACTTAATTTTTAATTTGAAATGATTTTAATTCATTTTTCACTAGCTCATATTGATTTTTCAAAATTTTGATCTCTCTGGCTTTATCTTGACAACAACCCATAAGTCTAGAATAAAGGTAATTAAATCAAAACGAGATATTTTAGAAAATAACTCATCTTCTTTTTCAGAATCAGAACCAGGGTCTGAATAAGATTTTGTGTCTAAAGATGTTAGATCCATCAGAGATAAATTGGATTCTTCCTCACCTTTATACGATTCCTTATCTTTGTCAAGTTCATTCCTTGTTACCATGAGACTCTTCTTGACTTTGTTTCTGAAGATGTCCTTCTGATAGCTTCCTTTCTCTAACTTATCCTTCTGCAACGCTAGACAACCAACAATAAAATTACAAGGCTTCTTACAATTGAATCACCCCTTCTAATCATCTTTCTTGTCTTTGAAACTTGATCCAATGAAGTCGTTGCTTCTTCCAGAGAATATTTTGTTCTTCTTGGCCAGATACTGAAACCTATTTATTATAAATGCCATCTCTTCATCAATTGATCCTGCTTCAAAACCTCTTGCAGAAATAGCTTCTTCAGGTTCCAAGACTTGAGGAGACTTAGCAGATTAACCAACAAAATTTCAAGGCAAGAGACTTGGTTATCTTTGCAGGTGCATCTCCCATGAGCTACATCTCATGAATCTAGAAAATATTTATCAAACTTTCTTGACTTATTTTGTTAAATTCATTATCTTCTTAGATAGTTGTAACCTTAGGTCTATATTTGACAGGAAGACTCATAAGAATACTCTTGATATGACCAAAAGTTGTTTAGATTTTTTTAAGAACTTGATGTCTAAATACCAGAATTTGAAACCTTGAGAACATGGTTTCAATATCTTCATCTTCCTTCATTATGAACAATTCATACTGTTGAACCAAAAGATTAGCATTTTCCTCATTCACCTGTTACTTGCCTTCATAGGTGGTAGCACACAAGGATTCAAAAATGGTTTATGCAGTAGACTTGTCAATCATCTTAAGGTACTCAAAGTGAGGCAGATCATCCATCAAAATGTCACGCACTATGTGATGTTTTTTGTAAATATTATTTTGAGCATGATTGAGACTTCTTCTATTAGTAACCATGCTTACTCCATCATCTGGAATATCAATGCCATCTTCAAGAATGTTTCACAAGTCATCATTAATTTTTATAATGTGAGTGTTCATCTGTTATAACTGGCTTTAAATTTGAGAGTCGTCACCCTTAATTTTTATCCTAAGGAAGGTAATATAAAGGATAACCCTAAAAAGTTATAGATTTTAGGTTTTTTGGACTCGGTTTTAGACGAATGGAATGTATTAGGCACCCCTCATATACCTTGTTCACAAGGATACTAGGGTTAGAAGCGCGATCTTTAGAGAATAGGGTTTTAATTTTTATTAGGGGAACTCGCCACGATTTTAGTCGTATGCCTACGTATCCTCTTATGAGGAATCAGAGTCCCAATTCATAGTTTGCAATGTTGGTTGGTGTTTTTTATAGGATTGTGTAGAATTTCTTTTGAATTTATCTTTGAACCTTTCATGGGTTGTAAATTGAGTGATGGTAGACGCAGTTCATAGTTTGATTCGAAGAAAATGCTATTTAATCCTTTTTTTAAATAATCTTTAGGTTTTGATTATATTAGTAAAAAATGATTTGAATGTTTGTTTGCTATATTAAGACGTAGAGAGGGAGGGAGTCTTATATAGTCTCCTCATCATGTGGCCAGATATTGACCATGTTTCGCTAGCGGATGGAGTATTTGGTGAGTTGCGTGAGTTTTAATATTTTGATATAAAATATTTAATTTATTTAATTTTATAATATAATGACTCTAATAATACTATGTAACGTTAAATAATAATAATAATAACAATAATAAAAGAATAAAGCAATGCGTCGACAAAAAATAGCCACATAAATGCCCCACTGATCTCTACTTCTTTCCATTTTTGAAATCAAACTAATAGAAACCTTGTTTGACTAGTCTAAATTATGTTGAAATGCCACAACTAATCCAAACGTGACAAGTGTCAGTTATTATACAAATAAAATTGAGAAAAGAAACAAGAGCAATTAATTGATAAAACCTGGGAGTAGAAACAGAAAAGAAAAGGAACGTATACATCTTTCTCTTCCTCTTTCTCATGGCTTCCCTCTATCTCTTTCAATAACCATGGCCCAACGAAACAATAAACAAAATCTTTCCATGTTTCTTCTAAAATAGAGAACACAATGCATATTTTCAATCCAAGCTTAATCCTTTTCCAAAGTTTCCAATCTGTCTCAATCTACAAGTATAAAAAAATTATCGATCCAAGAAACAAACACATACCTACATGGAAACACTGATCCATAAGGGAGACGCGTCGGAGTGACTGAATCGGAGTCTGTGCGGTGGTCGGAGAAGTCTGAGGCGCGTCAGAAGCGTAGGTGGCTTGTACGGTCGTGACTGGTGGAGGTCATGCGGTCGTTGTTGTTATGTTGTCTAAAAGAGAGTAGAGGAGGGCTTCTACGGTGGTGGTGAGTTCAAGCACGGTAGCTTCCGGCAGTGCTTCTTAACGCGTCGTTGAAATGACCTAGCGGAACCGTCATCTCTGTAATGAGACATCAATGAAGTCGCCATCGAACGTCTTTTATCCCGCCGAGAGGGAAAGGTAAACATCGAGAAAACCTGAAGAGGGAGAAATCGCGGTCTTTCGACCGAAAGATCGGGTAAGGGAGTCTGTTACGCGAGGGGAAGGTATTAGCACCCCCACACGTCCGTAGTACTCTACGGTATGCACTCTTGTTGTCTAATCTAATGGATGTGGTCAAAACATATGTTTATGGATTAAAGCTAAAAAGGGAATGCATGCGAAAGAAAATAAGAAAATAATGTAGGGAAAATAAAAGATGTGCTCGGTTGGGCCCTACCCCTTTGCCTATGTATCCCTTTTAAGGAATCAGAGCAGCCGTAGTTCGGCTCATATATTCTGGTTGGTTTGTGTTTTTTAGTTAAGACGACAAAAACAGTCAAGATGGCAAAACATCAAATAAAACAGCAAGCAGATGAGATGGTAAAACATCGGCTGAATAATAACAAAATAACATGTCAAAGATGGCGAAAACACTAAATGATAAAACATCACACCTAACAATGAAATTGAGAGTCAAAGTAGGATATCCAACATGTGTGATGGCGAAACATCGGCTTCAAACAAATGTCCGATGGAGAAACATCGGCTAAAAGATAACAAGGTATCATGGCAAAGATGGCGAAACATCAACAAATCGGGTGACGAGACATCACACCTAACAATAATATTGAGAAATCAAAGTAGGATAACAAACATGTGCGATGGCGAAACATCGGCTTCAAACAAATGTGTGATGGCGAAAACATCGGCTAAAAGGTAGTAAGGTATCATGGCAAAGATGGCAAAACATTAATGAATTGGATGACAAAACATCACACCTAACAATGATATTGAGAAATCAAAGTAGGATAACAAACATGTGCGATGGCGAAACATCGGCTTCAAAAAAATATGCAATGGCGAAACATTGGCTAAAAGGTAGTAAGGTATCATGGCAAAGATGGTGAAACATCAATGAACCGGATGACAAAACATCACACCTAACAATGATATTGACAATCAAAGTAGGATAACAAACATGTGCGATGGCGAAACATCGGCTTCAAACAAATGTGCGATGGCGAAACATCGACTATAAGATAGTAAGGTAGCATGGCATGGTAAGGATGGAAAAACATCATTAAACCAGGTTTAAAAATAAAGCCAAGAGGCACACAAACAAATAAGATTGATTTTTATCTTTTACCTTGAAGATGGGTTTGAGTTTATTAGAGGTGTTTTATGATTTACCAAGAAAAAACAATTTTTGTTTTAAGATGCAAAATACAAAGGAAGGAAAAACAACTAAGGGAAACTAGCCTAGCACTAACCCTAGTGTTATCATACAATGATTGACCCTAAGGTTGAGGATAAAGGAAAATCCTACCCTATGCTAGCATACATGGATTCCTACCTTAATTAACATGTCAAAGGAAGCTTAACAAAACTATCCTATAGGGAACAGGCAATGAGAGCGAAGTCGTGATATCAATTTATAAATTGAGTGACTCATTGATCAAAATTTAAAGAAGAAAACAATAAACATCCTATAGGGAACATGCACTGAGAGTGAAGTCGTGATCTCAATTTCTAAATTGAGTGACTCATCGATCAAAAGTTAAAGAAGAAAACAATAAACATCCTATAGGGAACATGCACTGAGAGCAAAGTCGTGATCTCAATTTCTAAATTGAGTGACTCATCGATCAAAAGTTAAAGAAACAAACACAACACATGTATCAAACAAAAACAGAGGGCCTCCTGACATATATCAGCAACAGAGGTCCCATCATGCAATCATAAAACTACACAAAATGAAAATAGAGGAAAGGAAATAGTTCAATACCAAACGGATAACTATCCGTAGCAACTGAGCAAGAATAAAAGAAACCCAGATAACTTCAAGCAAGCTGGCATCAGCAGACAATCAAGTCAGAAATTACGCCATCAGGATGTAAGTATTGAGATTTTCAGATATGAACAGATCCCATGGGCAATGTATGGCATTCATAATCACATATATATATCCTGCATAGACTATCAAATATTCCAAGCACAAGAGTAGTGCCAATATAATAAATTGTGTTCCACAAATAAAGTGAAACACAATAGCCTCAAGCCAAAAATGGAAAACTTTTCTCAAAGTACCTCGCACATTCAACAGCCAAGTTAGCATTCCCATAAATTGAATGATGACTCACATAAAGGATGGATGATGACACCATAATGAAGTGAGAAAACATGATAACAACTATCAAAGCATTAGGTATGATAGACAAAAAGAAACAGGCATATGCACAATTTGGTCAAAAAATTAGAGGGATGTTGCTCCTTTCTATCACCATATTGAATTGACAATAGAATGTCAATCAAGGATCATGGGAGCTTGAGAAGAATACAATCAAAGACCATGAAGGTCAATAGCAACCACAGTTCAATCATACTCAATTATTTCATCACATCTCACAAGCATAATAGAAGAGGAATCCCACACAATGCATCAAAAGGTTCAATCATTCAAACATGGGGCACTAAGTGAAATGACTTGAGTTTATATGGATAAACAGAACCACCATGATCATTAGGGGCCCAATTATAAGCCCCACTCAAGTTCATTGGCCATCAAGCAAATTCCAACAACATATGAAATATTAATTGGGTACCTTCACTTCAAAAATACATCAAAAATAGAAAAGGATTTCAATAATTCAAACCAAAATTTCCATAACATATTTGAGATGTGTAAAGGTCAGAAAACAAGTTTGAAGTTCATGGATAGTAGATGAGAGGATCTAATGAGGCCCAAAGTTCAAAACTAGTTGGCCAAACTATCAAAACTAGACAAGTTTTCGAAATAATTTATAGAAAAATATAAAACCAAGTCAAATAATTCAAGAAAAATGGTTTTCAGATCCTCAATACATCCACGAACCATAATCAAGACCTAAATTCCATTGAAAATCCAGGGCATAATGGTTTTTAAATTGAAACTTACACAATAAGCAACAAAACCCTAATTATTTGACTTTTAATCTTAAATATTAATTAGATAAGATTAAAATTCAAAAAATTCAGAACAAATATACATCAAACATGACAAAACTCAAAAGGTCAGAATACCTATTTTTCCATATTTTTTGAATTAAAGAAAAGTCAAAAAAATCAAATCAAATTCAAACAAATAATCACATCTCAAAATAAAATTCTAGTAAAAAATCAGAAAAATATCCAACCAAAATTATATTCAAATATTAGAATTAAAAAACACACATCCCTGATTTTTTGTGGAAATGTTAAAATAAAATCAAACAAACAATTAAACTATTATTAAATGACAAAAATGCAAACCCTAGCCAAAAGTCATAAAAAGGTCAAAATAAAATTATATTCAGACTCTATTATTAAAAAAAAACTTATATGATTTTTTTGAGGATTTTTGAATTAAAGGAAATATTAAAACAAAGTTATGAAGCAAACATTTCAAATAAACTTCTCAAATTAAATTTCTAATCAAAAATAGAAAAAATGCTAAACCAAAATCAGAATCAATTTCTAAATTATTTTATGAGTCCAAAACTTTTTTTGTGGAATTTTTAGATCAAAAGAACTATTAAAGTAAAAATAATCATTGATCAAACAATTAATTAAACTTATGAAATTTTAAACCAATCAAAAAATTTTAAAAAAATTCCAAAAAAAATATGAAAAATACTAGAAATTATTATTGGCCTATGGTAATTTTTTCATGATTTTTGAAGATGTTTTAATCATAAAATAAAATCAAACATAATACCAAATAATACAAATAACTCAAATAAGACAATATTCAAATGGACCAATCATATTGCGCCACCACATCATCTTCAACCTCCGAACAAGCTCAAAAACGCGCGCAAGACTCGGTCCTAGGGCTCATGTTCAGATCCATCATATATACTCATTTCTCCACCAAAATTAATGAAATCAAGTGTAATTAAAGCTCAGATAACAAATTACACCGTGCCTTTCAAATCAAATTGAACCATCAACTATATCATTCACACTCAAGCCACGAAAATGAGCAAAAACATCCTGAATCAGAAATTTCAGAGCACTCAATCATTCATAATTCACTGAATCAAACATTATAAAGCTTCAGGAACATTCAAACAACATCAGTGAACATTAATCCAAGCTCAAACACATCAATAAACAAATATATCTCGAAAATCAAAGTTTAGGATTATTACCTCAAGGCAAAAAGTGTTCTACTGTCTCCTTCACTCCAGGTGCAAACAAATGGTACTAACTTGATCTCCTCCCTTCACTGAAGCTGAATCCACAAGAATTTAGAAGAAAACACCAAGGAATTGAGAGAATCGAAGCAAATTGCAGAAGAATGGTGGAAAACTCAGATCTGAAATTCTTGTAATGGGAGTGTGTTCTCTCTAAAACAAGGCTTGCCTCTTCTTATATATAGTTAATAGAGGAGCATAGAAGTGGAAATGTAACCTCAAAGCCGTTGGAGGGCAGGATTGGAAGTTTTGGCCAAAAATGAGGATGCCCATGGAGCCTGCATTTCACTCGTGCATTTGCTTGCCTTTTGTGCGTTTTGTGAGACAAATGAGGTCAGAAATACATGCTCAAAATGCCAGCTCATGATTGTTTAAAATGAAGAAGTGTTGGTGAATTTGCAAAATTGAGCATGTTTTGTATTTTTTTTTCATTCAAGCAAGTTCAAGAAGCACATGGGCATGAAATGGTGACTGTAATGGGCCTCAGCATGTCACAAATTGTTTATGGGCTTGATTAGAAACAAAAGGAATGGCTGAAACTTGAGTTCTCATGAATTGGCCATTTTGCATACTTGTCAAATTTCAATAAAATGCCTCAAAGTTCCAAAGTTCATAACTTGCTCAAATTTTTTAAATTTGGACAGAAATGAGTACAATTTGGGAAGGTATTGAAAAGATCTACAATACCTTAGTTTTGAATTTTTGAAATTGAATCCATTAAGGTCCTCAAAATTTGATATGAAATTCACTAAATTTGGAAAATGACCTATAATTTTAACTTGAGGCATGAGCTTCCAAAGACCATAATTCTTGACTCCTTGCCAATTTGGACATGAAACCAAAAGGAGATGAAAGATCACCCTCTTATCTTTCCAAGCATACTTTATTTGCATTTTTTTGATCAAACGTGAATAAAATATGAATTTTTGAAGTTAAGTCCTTATTTTCCAAAATTAGAAACTTTTAGGGTTTCTTCAAGAACAAGTTTCAACCCAAACCTCAATCTTTTTGATACAATGATAAAAATGGAATTGAAATATGAAAATTACACCCTTTAATTGATGGTTGACCAAAAGTTCACTTGGTATACCTTTACTTTGACTGATTTTGACCAAAATGACCATTTTGCCCCTTTGAATTAATTGATCCACTTCCCTTCAAAATTGATGATCAAGACTTCAAATATATGATCTTACAAATATAAAGAGGCCATGTACAAAGTTTCAATTCAAAATTCTCAAGAAATATTGATAAAATCCTAAACCCTAGTTTTGGCTAACACCTTAGGAGACTGATGAGTCATCTCCAAAATTTCAAATCCTCTGGGCATCTTGACCAATTTCTTGTAAAAAGACTTTTCAAATACCAATGAGATGTTGTAGCTTCCAAATCAATATTTGTACATTGATCAATAGCCTTGATCAAGCAAGACCCTAATTTGACTGGTGAATCAAAAGAGTGATTCCTCTTATAATCAATCTCAAACTTCAATCCTCTGATGGTCCAAAGAGATGGATAAAATATCTTGAGATATGCAATAACTTTTGAGCTTGAAAGATCCAGAGCTTTAGATGATAAGATTCTACTTGAGCAATTTGTCAATGTAAACAAACTCCAAAGCTTGAGGAAGACTTGATAAACAAAGTAGTGATCCCATCACAATGTATGAATGCAATGCAATATAATATTCATGATGAAACATAGGCCTAAATCAAGAGGGTAAATTTTGGGGTGCAACAGCTTCCCCTATTCAAATATCTTCAACATGATAAGTGAGAAAAGTGACAACTTTCGAGCGTTCAAAGTTTAAGATGATTGAATACAAAAGAACCCGAAAATTTACACTTTTGAAGAAGAAAGAAAATGAAGCAGAAAACCCCTAAGACATGCGTCAGAATGAAGTTGTAACACAGGTTGAAACAGAACGAAAACAAAAGAAGAGTAGACGCAACTAAACTTCCAGACAAATGTGCCAGGGTAAAACTGGGCTTCAAAAAAAGTGAGATAAAACTCAAACCACAGAGTATAGGCGAAACTAAGCTCTGGAAAAGGAAACGTACGCGGGTGAGGAGGCGAAACTCTGAGCTCGACCCAAAGCAAAGTGGCTAGAGTGCGTGATTCTAGGAGCACTTGCTAATCTCAACTAAGATAGACAGTATGAAGGAACTGAAAGAATCTCAGAAATGAGGAACAAAAGCGAGACGAAACTCGACTTAATAACCAGTTAGACGAACCTAAACTAGATGAATACCAGGACGAAACTAGATTTCACGCACGGTTAACGAGGCGAAACTCGACCCATAGAAAAGAGATGAGAGTGCATGTTTCTCAGAGCACTTGCTGGTCTCAGATCGGTGGATAAACAGTGACAAAAACTGATAGAAGAATCCAAGGAACAAAAGAGACTGATTTCAAACCAGGGACGCAGTACGAACACTGCACTCGGTAAACGAACATCGTTAAAGGGTCCAAGGTATGAAAGCAAAGACGAGACGAAACTCGACTCAATAACTAGTTAGGAGAAACTAAACTAGATGAGTACCAGGACGAAACTGGATTTCATGCACGGGTAACAAGGTGAAACTCGACCCAAAGCGAGGAGATTAGGGCGTACACCTAAAAACCTACTGAAAGTGAATATCAGGACGAAACCGGTATTCGAAAGGTGCATCAATAGACATTGGAATGAACCGGAGAGGGTAGTGAAGACTAAACCCGAGAAGACCGTGTCAGGCAAAACTGAACTACAGTTAAGAGTAGACACTCAAACAAACAAATGATTAACGTTGAAAGGATATTGGTATGGGGGGAAAAACTGAGATGATGAGGACGAAGACCTCGCTGGGGATTTAATCTGAAGTATTAGCAAATTCACTGGGGACAACAGAAACAATAATGGCTTATGTTCTGATGCATGTTTGAATTCTTTTTATATAGCGCAATGTTCCATATAATGGAAATGCTACACATTTTGGTAGATGCAATGTAATGATGCATGTTTAAAAGTTTCACTGGGGAATGGCCAATTGAGAAGCCAAAAACCAAGAAGTCAGAATCTAACGTGACTTGCAAAAAGTAAATTGCAAAATCCAAAGGAGAGGAGAAAATACGGGGAACCGCTAGAGAGGGAACCTCGAAGAGATGAAGCTTCGCGGGGAATATCAACTTAGAAACCAGTAGAAACGGGCCACAAACATTGAGAGGAGCTGAAAAAATAAATTGCAAACTCCTAGAGAAGATCATATTGACATTGTAGCTTCTAGAGTGGGACGTCATCTGAAGATTAGACTTTGAGGGAGAGGATCAGGGCAAGATTGTAATCTCTGAAAAAGAAAGTGCGCGGCCGTGTTAAGGGTGTCACCAAGACAAAAAACCTGACGTGAGGGGTGAAAACCTTTGCTGGGAGAACTAAGCTCTGCTGAGGAAATGTGACTTCAACGGGAAGACAGAACTCTGTTAAAGATTTTTGTTGGAGAGAGTTTTTCTTTGAAATGCAACCTTTGGATGGATCATGCAGATAGTCACACAGTATCGACCTCACTGGGGATAAGGAAAGATCTTAGCATAAGGATGCCCCAATCAATTGACCGACTAAGAAATGAGAGGTCATGGCAAGGGGTCTTTGTTGGCAATTCCGTTGGCGATATGCGATATCCTCAAATCCGGAGTCTTAGAATGAAGCTTTTAAAAGAAGATTCCTGGGGAAACAAAACTTCTTTGTGGAAACGAAACTTCACTGGGGATAGGTAAAGTCCTATTCATACATGGGCTCTGTCTAACAGAAGAAAGCCAAATATTCCCTTCCTGACAATCATTAAGCTCTTTACAGGTGTTCAACGTGTAAACTCTTTTTTTTAATGTCAAACAATTTTTTTGCATGCAAAAAGATGTTTATCTTGGGAATGACAAATTTGATGCAACGATTATTTAAGCCTTGAAGTTGAAAACCTTAACAAAGTGTCGCATCTCTATTGTGAATGAATCACTGGCTAGAGTGGAAAAATTTCAAAACTTTTCTTCCCTTATTTTTTCAAAAAAAATGAGTCAAGATGCGGGTGATAAGATACCAACATGAATATGCAACAGACATTTTGGAGTTTAGGAAACGTTATCATGTTGTAGTATTCTTTCGAGTTAAATCCTTGTTTCAGTTAGGACTTTTAAAGGTTGTAACGTGGCCTGGTTCAAGGTTTTTTTAGAAAAAAGTTTTTCAAGGCTCAAGTTATTTGGTGCCCACCCCCTTCGTGATATTCTCCTATCTTAAGTTCAGCTGACTTATCACAAGCATTCATTTTTCAAAAGGATTTATAATGGTTGAGTGATCACGACAAATTCTCCAACATGATTGTCACTTAACTTTTGATGCTTTTGTCTTTGATATTATTGTTCCTGTTCTTTTGATGAAAATTTTATTGGATAATCTTTTTCGGCCTTTTAGGATCTCTTTTCCCTAACTTTTTCATGGACAAAAATCTTTTGAATTTTAATTTTGGGAGTCCAGCGGGACGCCCTAACTTTTGCCTAAGCGACTTGTTTTCAAGTTTCGACTTAGCGGGGCTTTTTGTTTCTTTCTTATTCATACTTTCCACTTTGAACAAGTCAATGTGACTTTAGGTCTTTGAACTTTTTTTCTTTCTTTCTCTCTTTTTTTTTTGAAGAAACAAATGCTGCATTCCTTGGTCGGTGAGGGATAGCCATTATTGTATCGATTCGATCTCGACCTCAGGACTTTGTGAGTAAATGAACATCGTGGTTTAGACATTTTTCCTGATCTCATGATGTAAAAGATAAAATGTGGTGATCCTCAGTCGGGACATTCCTTCTGAAATTTGAATGCTTGGTCAAATTAACTGAACATCTACCCTGCCCCTGGTTTAAAAAGGTTTTTTTTAATGGAAAAGAAACTCCTACTTCGAAGGCTCAGAGGGGTTAACGAGGGTCTAACTCCCTTATATCTCCGGTGTTTGGGGAATGCAACAATTCATGTACATCGTCAACGGGGTTCTAGTCAAAAGCATACCACTACAATCACCATTTTTAGCTAAACTCCTTCCTCCAAACTCTTGGCTAAGCAAAAGAGTTGGCACAGTTGGTATCAAAATACCCGAAAAATCGATTAAAGAGTGATACTGTATGAATTAAGTATAATGAAACAATTTCTTCAAGGCAAAAATATTCAATGCATCAAGACTGACATTCGACCATAAACAAAATCCTATATGCAGACAATGCTAAAACAATCAATCAAGATAACACATGAAAGTGTGGCAAAGAACATAGTAAAAGCCATTATGGGGAAGAAATATTTCTAACTAGGTTCACCGATCTTGCCGACCTGCCGTAATCTTGATATTACCCTGACCCATGACCTTTACCAACAGCACGGAGCTGTGAAACAAAATGGCAAGGCATCCGCCAATAAAGTGAATGAGAAACTCATCAATCATAGAACTAAACATGCCCCTTGCTCAGTAATAGTTGAGTTTGTTATCTGTATTACAAGCGATCAACTAACCATGACTTAGATTACCATTTTCATGTAAGGCCCACGAAGTTTATATGCACATGCTTATCAAAATATTGGATGTTTTTGCAAACAAAATAGTAAAAAGGGAGAAAAGAAACGTATACGTATACTTGAAAGAAGATATTCTATTGATTTTGAGAAATCAGCCTGTGAAAAAGGCATTTACATTTGGAATCAAGTGATTACAAAATCAAAGCAAACAAGTGTTTACAAATGGCAATGTGAATGTGAATATCCATCAAGTCCCGACTCTGATATGACTCTTATGCTTTTATCTTCCTGCTTTCAGACAGATCATTCTTGGATTAGCTTCGAGCTTATGCCAGGTGGCGGAACGAAGGAAAGAACAAAGGATCTCATGTTCAACATAGTCATTTGTTTTAAGTCCCTAACTTTTTCCTGAATCTCCCTTTCAAGTTTTTGATTCACCAGGACACCCTCTTTTTGCCTAAACTGCCCTTTTGGGTTTTCAGTTTAGCGGGTATTTTTTATGCAAAGTATTTTTTAACTACGTCAACATTCACAGGGAGAGGGAAGTACTCTCCATCCATAATCGCGAGCATCATCGCTCCTCCAGAGAAAACTTTTCTTACCACGAAAGGACCTTCATAAGTCGGAGCCCACTTGCCCCTGGGATCTCCCTGGGGGAGAATTATCCTTTTTAGCACAAGGTCACCTGGCTTGTAACACTGAGGCCGTACCTTCTTATAAAAAGCTTTCCTCATCCTTTGCTGATATACCAGACCATGACATACAGCCGTCAACCTCTTCTCATCAATAAGTTCCAACTGATCCAGCCGATTCTGTACCCATTCACTTTCATCCAGCTCAACATCTCTCATGATCCTAAGAGAAGGAATCTCGACTTCTACCGGCAATACTTCTTCAATGCTGTAAACTAATGAAAATAGGGTTGCCCCAGTCGAAGTACGCACAGTGGTGCGATAACGATGCAAAGCAAAAGGCAGCATCTCATGCCAATCTTTATAGGTTACCACCATCTTCTGTATGATCTTCTTAATATTCTTATTGGCCACTTCGACATCACTGTTCATCTTTGGTCGGTATGGGGAAGAGTTATGATGCTTGATTTTGAAGGACTCACAAAGCTCCTTCATCATTTTTTTGTTAAAATTAGACCCATTATCGGTAATGATCTTTTCAGGCACTCCGTAGCGACAGATAATATTGTGCTTAATGAACAGAGTTACCACCTGATTGGTGGCATTAGCGTAGGATGCAGCTTCGACCCATTATGTAAAATAATTGATGGAAACCAGAATGAAACGGTGCCCGCTGGATGCAGTCGATTCAATTTTTCCGATCATATCAATTCCCCACATCGCAAACGGCCAAGGGGAAGTCAAGACATTCAAAGGTAATGGCGGCACATGCACCTTGTCAGCATAGACTTGACATTTGTGGCAAACCCGTGCATGATTGTAACAGTCAGTCTCCATGGTGGACCAATAATAACCTGCTCGCAAAATCTTTTTAGCCATGGTATGCCCACTGGCATGGGTCCCGAAATCACCTTCATGTATCTCCTCAATGATTCTAGCTGCTTCTTTCTTGTCAACACATCTGAGCAATAAGCCGTCATGATGCTTTCTATACAACACACCACCACTGAGAAAGAACTTGGCTGAAAATCTTCTCAAGAACTTCTTATTTGTGACATATGCCTCTTCAGGGTACTCTTGTGTTGCAAGATATCATTTAACATCATAAAACCAAAGATTACCATCTAATTCCAAACTAGCCTCAAAACAGAAAGTTGGCTCACTCAAACTTTTGATGGTAATGGAAGGTGCCTCATTATCCCACTTAACCTTGAACATGAAGGACAAAGTTGCCAGTGCATCAGCTAGATTGTTTTCTTCTCTGGGAATGTGCTCAAACTTGATCTCCTCGAAGTACGGAATCGACTTCATAACATTCTCACGATAGGGAATCAGGTTCCGATGGCGAGTCTCCCAATCTCCATTAATCTGGCTGATAACAAGATTGGAATCCCCATAAACTTTCAAAAATTTGATGCGCAGGTCGATCGCCGCTTCAATGCCATAAATGCAACCCTCATATTGACCATGTTGTTAGTGTAGTCAAAAAAAATACGAGCCGTGAAAGGAATATGGTATCCCTCACGGGAAGTGATAACAGCTCCGACTCCATTGCCCATGGCATTGGAGGCACCATCAAAAACAAGTATCCAACGTGATCCCAGCTCAGGTCCTTCGTCTGGGTCTGGCATATTACAATCCCGAATATACACAATTTCCTCATCTGAAAAACCGAACTTCATCGGTTCATAATCGTTCATGGGCTGATGAGCAAGATGGTCAGCCAATATACTACTCTTAATTATTTTTTGAGTAGTGTATTGGATATCATATTCGGTGAGTATCATCTACCAACGGGCTACCCTGCCTGTAAGAACTGGCTTCTCAAAAATGTACTTGATTGGATCCATTTTGGATGTCAAGTAGGTGGTGTGAGTTTACATGTATTGCCTCAAACGTTTGGCGGCCCAGGCAAGCGCACAACAAGTCTTTTCCAGCAATGAGTACCTCGACTCGCATTCCGTAAACTTCTTACTCAAGTAGTAAATAGCCTACTCTTTCTTCCCTGTCTCGTCGTGCTGACCGAGGACGCAACACATTGAGCTCTCCAACACAGTTAGATACATGATTAGTGGTCTTCCTTCCACTGGCGGCATGAGTATCGGAGGTTCCTGCAAATACTCCTTTATTTTGTCAAAGGCCTTTTGACAATCCTCATTCCATTTCACTGTCTGACTTTTCTTCAACAACTTGAACAAAGGTTCACAGGTGGATGTGAGATGAGAAATAAATCTAGAAATGTAGTTTAACCTTCCCAAGAAACCACGTACTTCCTTCTCTTTCCTTGGCTCAGGCATTTCTTGTATCGCTTTTACCTTGGCCAGGTCCACCTCGATACCTTTTTCACTTACAATAAAACCCAACAGCTTGCCGGATCTCACGTCGAAGGTGCACTTATTCGGATTCAAACTCAGCAAGAACTGCCTAAGTCTCTTGAACAATATTTCCAGATGAACAAGATGTTCCTCTTCCGTGTCAGACTTAGCAACCATATCGTCTACATAAACCTCAATCTCTTTGTGAATCAAATCATGAAAGATAGTGACCATGGCGCGCTGATATGTTGCCCCGACATTTTTCAAACCAAACAAAATTACTTTGTAACAGAAAGTTCCCCAAGGCGTGATAAATGTTGTCTTCTCCATATCCTCCAGAGCCATCTTAATGTGATTGTAACCCGAAAAACCATCCATGAACGAAAACACTTTGGAATGAGCAGTATAATCGACCAACACATCAATATGCAGAAGAGGGAAGTCATCTTTAGGGCTGGCCTTGTTCAAATCCCTATGTGATCGGTGGAAATAGAACTGACTGTTTTTTAAGCTGGTTTGCGAAATGTCGCGGTAAGCAAGAGTCGCCACCGTCTTTTATGTTCTCCAACATGGAAAGGACAAAAGCACATCAAAATTCCTTCTTTGAGATGTCTCTCGGTTCGGGAGGTAGATTTATAGAAAGGGAAGGTGTTAGCACCCTTTCTATCCATGGTTATCTATGGGCTATTAGGTACTTGCTCTTATGTTTTCAAAAAAATTTGTTTGCTTTTCAAGTGTTTGTGGGTTTTGAAAAAGTTTCGTTTTGAAAATTTTCTAGGTAACTCTTGTATCAGTCCTCAAGAGTGTATGAAATGTTTGTTTGAAAACTTTTTGAAAGTGTCAGTGTGAAAAGTATTTGTTTGTTTGAAAGAGCAAGTACCCACGAGAATCTATCTACTCTAAGTAATTAGGTTGTGTAAGAGTCCTTTAGACAATGCTATCCCACTATTGAGAAGTAGGAAGCACCGACGTTGGAGTTATTCAGGTCAATTCGATTATGAGGGACATGTGTGATCACCAAAGCAATAGTAGGACACCTTAGAAGTAACCCTAATGTCCAAGATCCTTTTTATCCGAGGCAACCATTTCGAGGCGACTGGATCTTAGACAGGAGGGCGACCTCTAAAACACCCTATACTTGACGACCACGTTCGAGGCAACTAGTGAGGCGTACCCTAGGAGTGGCATGTGCATGTGTTGTTGTTTCGGTTTATGTTTATCTTTGATCATGCATTTGTGAGCTACGGATTGATTTTATTTGTCATAAAAGTCTTTCATGTATATTAACAGTTAAGAGTGCGGAAAATAAAGTGCGGAAATATGAATCTACGCTATTACAAGGCGCGGGTCTATACATCGCCAAAAACAAAAACCCGTTTTGAAATAAAGTGCGGAAAGTAAAGAAAGCAATAAAATCCTAATTAACTATTACATCTCCGGAAACAGATACATAAATATAATCAAAATAAATAATAATGCGCGAATAGCAATTTAATCGGGACGTCCTTAGGGTTTTGATCCTTTTTGAGAAAAGAATTTAAGTTTTGTCCTTTTTTGCAATTTAATTAAATATTAACCCTAATTTACTAATTAATTATTTAATTAAAAGAAAAAAATGTTTTTTTGTGTTTTTAAGTTTTTAATGAAAATAAAAATAGAAAGAAATTAAAAGTCAAGATAACCCTAATTCTAAGTTTGTTTTATTTATTGTAAAAAAAGTTAAAATTACCTAATTAAACTAATTAATTTGTTAGTATTTTATTTACAAAAATAACAATTAAGGTGAAATTTAATAATAATAATAATAATAATAATAATATAAATATTTTAATAGTCTGAATTTATCATGAAAATTAATTTGTTAGTTAATAATAATAATAATAATTAGTTAAAAGAATTAAAAGGAGAAAGAAAATAAAAAGGAAAATAAACCAGGGGGCTAATGGACCATTGGGAGGTTTTTGTTAGAATTTCTGGCCCATTTGCTTAAGCCTTTGTTGACTTCTGGGAATTGACTAGGGCGTGCTTTGACTTGGAGCATGGTGTGGATCACCCTTTGGCCTTTGGATCTTTCTTTTGAGACACTTGGCGCCCTGATTGGTGAGGTTTATGGTGTTCATTATTTGGAAGCCTGCATAGGAACGCATTAGAAAAAATATTATTGAGTTTTGGGGGACCTGGGAATCGAACCCAGGTCCCAACGCTTGCTAAACACCTGGCCAACCACTCAACCACTTTGCACGCTTTTTTAGTATTATACACAACAAATATATTATTAAAAAACAAATCAACATGTTGCATCAAACAAAATCACGCGCGTAAGTTTGAATTACCCAACCATATACATACAGCTCATCATCTTCCTCGTTTCCCTGTAAAACAAAAACAAGATAGCGGGGGTTTTTAACCCCCACAAAATAGCATGGCCAAAAATAGCGATTAGGTCTGTGCATTATATAAATAGGGCGCGAGGGTTGGGTTTGATTCGTGTGGCCTTGACGAATCCAACCATATGCGTCTCAAGGTCTGATTTTGCTTATGCTGTAAACCCCTAAATTGAAAGCTTCGAAACCCTAAAAATTGTTAATGGCATCTTTTGATTCAGGGCTCCATAATCAAATTAACCTGTACCATTAGCTTCATAGATGTTCTAGCAATCCAACACACACAAAAAATCTCATTAATAATGCATGAATATTGAATTACGATTATGAAAAAATAACCAAACCGTGTGACTTGTTCTTGCGTATTCTTGGAGTGTTAAGGCTCGTTTTTTATTGCAATGCGTTCCTGAGTGTCCCAACAAGGTGTTGGAATCAAGAAAAGGCTTTGAATTGGCCTGGAAGGTTGAATTCAGTTTTGACTTTGTTCTTGATTTTTTGGAATTAGTTTATGGCTTTTTGCAGCAGCTTGCCCGTTCACAACATTAGGGTTAGCTTTAGTATATGTAGTGGAATGGAATCAGAGTAAAACTTTGTCCAAGAATCCATGGAATAATGTTTTGCATCTTTGATTTTCAATCAAATATTTTTCAATCTTTTTGATTGAAAAACCTTGCCAAATTGGGAAATTTTGTCCCCTTGATATGTACACGAGATCTTCATCTTGTCTTGAGTTCATTTGCATCACAAAAGATTTGAAAACCATATCTTTTGAATTTTCCTACAATTAAATGAATTAAATGAATTCATATTAATAAAAATTCAATTAATTAATTAAAAATAAGAAAATAAATCAATTTAAGTTCAATGGGTCGTTCATAGGCCTTGGACAAAGTTTCAAGAAAGAATTTGAGGCCCATTAGCAAAAATGAAGTGTTTTGGGCAAAGTTGACTTTTGCTAATTCCCAAAAATTTGCCAACTTCTGAAATGCATATCTTGCTCAATTTTGATCATATGAACATGTTCTTGGACATTTTGGAAAGGTCTTGAAGTCCTCTAACCAATGCCTTTGGTCCCATGTCTTTTGGATTTACCAATATCCAGTTATGTTCTTTGACTTAAAATGCCTTTTTGTTGACTTTTGAAAATGACCTATAATGTAGAAATTGATAACTTTTTGTGAGACCATTTCTTGGACTTGGAATGTGAAGATAAGTTGTAGGAAATGTCCTCCCCTTAAAAATGAGCATTGGATGGGATTTTTCTGATGAACCATGAAAAAGTTATGCCTTGGTCAAGTTACAGTTGACTTTTCAGCTGTCCAAAAATAGAAACTTTTGCATCTTTGATGATTTCTGAGACATGCTTGTGGAATCATGATCAAGACTTGATCAAATGATGATTGTGGCTTAAAAATAAGATGTTGACCAAAAATTTTGACTTTTGACTGTAAAATGACCATTTTACCCCTGCAGTTGATTGTGAAGCAAATGGGACTTTTGACTGTGCAATTTGATGCTGTAAGTCTTGTAACTTGGCATGTAGATGCTTGACAATATATGTAGGCCTATAGGACTTGATTGAGCCCTTGAAAACCTCAACTTCCTTGCAGGAACCAAAACCCTAATTTTGACTGCTTAGGAGGATGTTTGATTGTGCAACCCCTATGGAAATCTTGAGCCATTTGAATATGGTCTTTGATAAACCTTGAAGAATATGGGAGGGAAAATTTTGGAGTACAACAGTTTCCCCTGTTCAATATTCTTAGACCTGAGGATTTAGATTGGCTTGCGTTCCTTTCGTGATCCGAAGGTGGAAGATGATTGAACACTTAGAGTGCCCAGAAATTTGCACTCATATAGTGGAGTACCAGCAGTGTGACAGCGGGAATGGGCTTACAGATGCCATTTGGAGAGATGGTGGATAGGAGGATGGGCTTATAGATTCCATCTGGAGATGTGACAGAACCTTGTCGGGAATGGGCTTATAGATGACATTTGGAAGCGTCGATCGCGTAAGAGATTCCTTAGCGAGAACTTGCGTACCTGAGAAAGAAAGATAATTACCTGGCCTGTTACAGGGGTTGATCTTCAAACTCTTCATGTAGATATGCCCTGGCTAGATACAGGTATCGAATCCATAATCAATCGCTCACAGATGTGCCCTGGCTAGATATAGGAATCGAATTCGGAACTTCAAAAGGTTGCTTACAGACGTGCCCTGGCTGGATACAGGTATCGAATCTACAAACAAATCGCTCACAGATGTGCCCTGGCTAGATACAGGAATCGAATCTGGAATTGGTCGTCTACAGATATGCCCTGGCTGGATACAGGTATCGAATCTCTAAACTCTTCATGCAGACATGCCCTGGCTAGATACAGGTGTCGAATCTACAATCAGTTACTCACAGATATGCCCTGGCTAGATACAGTAATCGAATCCGGAATTCTTCGTATATAGATATGCCCTGGCTAGATACAGGAATCGAATCTCTAAACTCTTTATGCAGACATGCCTTGGCTAGATACAGGTATCGAATCTACAATCAATTACTCACAGATATGCCCTGGCTAGATACATGAATCGAATCCGGAATTCTTCATCTACAGATATGCCCTGGCTGGATACAGGAATCGAATCTCTAAACTCTTCATGCAGACATGCCCTGGCTAGATACATGTGTCGAATCTACAATAAGTTACTCACAGATATGCCCTGGCTAGATACAGGAATCGAATCCGGAATTCTTCGTCTACAGATATGCCCTGGCTGGATACAGGAATCGAATCTCTTAACTCTTTATGCAGACATGCCCTGGCTGGATACAGGTATCGAATCTACAATCAGTTACTCACAGATATTCCTTGGCTAGATACAGGAATCGAATCCGGAATTCTTCATCTACAGATATGCCTTGGCTAGATACAGGAATCGAATCTCTAAACTCTTCATGCAGACATGCCCTGGCTAGATACAGGTGTCGAATCTACAATCAGTTACTCACAGATATGCCATGCCTAGATACAGGAATCGAATCCGGAATTCTTCGTCTACAGATATGCCCTGGCTGGATACAAGAATCGAATCTCTAAACTCTTTATGCAGACATGCCCTGGCTGGATACAGGTATCGAATCTACAATCAGTTACTCGCAGATATGCCCTGGCTAGATATAGGAATCGAATCCGGAATTCTTCGTCTGCAGATATGCCCTGGCTGGATACAGGAATCGAATCTCTAAACTCTTCATGCAGACATGCCCTGGCTAAATACAGGTGTCGAATCTACAATCAGTTACTAAAAGATATGCCCTGGCTAGATACAAGAATCGAATCTGGAATTCTTCATCTACAGATATGCCCTGGCTGGATATAGGAATCAAATCTCTAAACTCTTTATGCAGACATGCCCTGGCTGGATACAGGTATCGAATCTACAATCAGTTATTCACAGATATGCCCTGGCTAGATACAGGAATCGAATCTGGAATTCTTCGTCTACAGATATGCCCTGGTTGGATATAGGAATCGAATCTCTAAACTCTTCATGCAGACATGCCCTGGCTAGATACAGGTGTCGAATCTACAATCAGTTACTCACAGATATGCCCTGGCTAGATACAGGAATCGAATCCGGAATTCTTCGTCTACAGATATGCCCTGGCTGGATAAAGGAATCGAATCTCTAAACTCCTTATGCAGACATGCCCTGGCTGGATACAGGTATCAAATCTACAATCAGTTACTCACAGATATGCCCTGGCTAGATACAGGTATCGAATCTGGAATTAGTCGACTATAGATATGCCATGGCTTGATACAGGTATCGAATCTTTAAACTCTTCATGCAGACATGCCCTGGCTGGATACAGGAATCGAATCTACAATCAGTTACTCACAGATATGCCCTGGCTAGATACAGGAATCGAATCCGGAATTCTTCATATACAGATATGCCCTGGCTGGATACAGGAATCGAATCTCTAAACTCTTTATGCAGACATGCCCTGGATGGATACAGGTATCGAATCTACAATCAGTTACTCACAGATATGCCCTGGATAGATACAGGTATCGAATCTGGAATTAGTCGTCTACAGATATTCCCTGGCTGGATACAGGTATCGAATCTCTAAACTCTTCATGTAGACATGCCCTGGCTAGATACAGGCATCGAATCTACAATCAGTTACTCACAGATATGCCCTGGCTGGATACATGAATCGAATCTGGAATTGGTCGTCTACAGATATGCCCTGGCTGGATACAGGTGTCGAATCTCTAAACTCTTCATGCAGATATGCCCTGGCTGGATACAGGTATCGAATCTTCAATCAGTTACTCACAGATATGCCCTGGCTAGATACAGGAATCGAATCTGGAATTGGTCGTCTACATATATACCCTGGCTGGATACAGGAATCGAATCTCTAAACTCTTCATGCAGACATGCCCTGGATGGATACAGGAATCGAATCTATAATCAGTCACTCACAGATATGCCCTGGCTAGATACAGGAATCGTATCCGGAATTCTTCGTCTACAGATATGCCCTGGCTGGATACAGGTATCGAATCTCTAAACTCTTCATGCAGACATGCCCTGGCTACATACAGGAGTCGAATCTACAATCAGTTACTCACAGATATTCCCTGGCTAGATACAAGAATCGAATCTGGAATTAATCGCTCACAGATATACCCTGGCTAGATACAGGTATCGAATCTGGAATTGTGACAGTTAATAGTAATCATCTTTGGATTGACCTTTTTCCTGAAAAGGCAAAACATCAGTTATATGCAATGTCATGATGTATGAAATGCATGATGTCATGATGTTCCAAAATAAATAAGATAGCGTGTTATGATGCGTGTATGCATATGTCATGATGTATGACAATGTGATGTTTATGAATGTATTTTCGTCTAGGAAAATAAATCCTTGGCGAATGTCGGGAGCTTGTTAAATCCTGGGTTGATGTTTGAAGAGTAAAGTTCTTCGTTTCCGCTGGGGATGATGATTTGCAAGAACAAACCGGTAGGAGAAGAAGACTCCGTTGGTGAATAAACTTGTCGATGAGATTACTCTGCGGGGAATTACTCTGTGGGAAGAGATACTTCGCTGAGATTTGAATGAGAACTCCGCTGGGGATATCGTTGATAAGTTATGTTGGGGAATTTGATGAACTCCGCTGGGGGATAGGAAGAACTTCGCCGGGGACGATCTTTCCGTGGTAACTAGCTGAGGATAACCCAGTTATAAGCTCTGGTGGGGGATAACCTTTGAATAAAACCGGGGAGATGCGTTCGTACTCTGCAGGGGATAAGCTTCCAGAATCTATTGGGGATAAGCTTCTAGGATATACTGGGGATAAGCTTCCAGAATCTACTGTGGATAAGCTTCCAGAATCTACTGGGGAGGATGATTCAACTCTCCTGGGGAAACTTTTGGACTGCACTTGGAAGTGGCTCCACTGGATGTCTGTATTCCGCCGGGGAACAATCTTATATTAAGACTGCCGGGGATGCTCGTTAAGGAATATCTGTATACTCCGCTGGGGAATATTGAGATCTTCTGAGGATGTCTAACTTCCTTAAGGCTGACAGTAGACTAACTCTGCTTGGGGAGAGTATCGCTGACTTGTTGGAGATACTGTGCCTTTTCGGGCTGATGAGAGACAAACTCTACTTGGGGAGAGTATTGTTGATTTGCCTTACTTCTTGGGGAGTGAAGGTATCTTGGTCATGTTCTTCAGCTGAACTTACCTTGGTACCTTGGTGGACAGAACAACTAGATCGTTCAGATCATTCTTATTGCCCTAGTTTCTGCGGGAGAGGAAGGCATGTGAGGTGTTTGATACCTGCCAATTGACAAATCTTCTTCTGGTAGGCAAGTGACGACATGACGGGACATAGTCGTATGCTTTTGATCCCTAACTTTTGCTTGGACCGCCCTTTCGGGTTTTCAGTCCATCGGGATACCCTTTTTTGCCCAAGCCGCCTTTTCAGGTTTTCGACTTGCCGGGCGTACAGATTTTTTTATTTTTATCCCTTATTTTTGCCCGAACCCTTTTGGTTCACCGGGAAGCCCTTATTTTGGCCTAGGTGTGTCAAACCTAGCGGGTCTTTGATTATGCGTAGTATTTTTTTCGATTATGTTCGTGCTCTTAGGATACAGGAAGTTGTCACTGTCAGTAGTGCAGCGTTACTGTTGTACCCCCAAAATTTGCCCTCCCATATTCTTCAAGATTTGCCAAAAAGCATGCTTCAAAATTTCCCAAGAGTTGCACAGTTCAAGGGCCTCCTAAACAGTCAAAAATTAGGGTTTTGGTTCTGACAAAGAAAATGAAGTTTCCAAGGGTCCAATCAAGTCCCACATGCCTACAAACATGGTCAAGCATCCTCATACCAAGTTTCAAGACTTACAACACAAAATTGCACAGTCAAAAACCCTAATTGCACTACAGTCAACTGCAGGGGCAAAATGGTCATTTGACAGTCAAAAGTTCAAATTTTTTATCAACACCTCATTTTGAAGCCACAAACATCATTTGATCAATTCTTGATCATGATTCTCAAAGCATGGCTCAAAAAGTCTCAAGATGCAAAAGTTTCCATATTTGGACAGTTGAAAAAGTCAACTGTAACTTGACCAAGGCATAACTTCCACATGGTTCATCATAAAAATTCCATCCAAAGCGCATTTTGAAGATAAAGACATTTCCTACAACTCATCTTCACACTCCAAGTCCAAGAAATGCTCTCACAAAAAGTTATCAATTTCAACATTATAGGTCATTTTCAAAAGTCAACAAAAAGGGACTTTAAGTCAAAGGCCATAACTTGAGATTGGTAAATCAAAATGACATGGGACAAAAGGCATTGGTTATAGGACTTCAAGACCTTTCCAAAATGTCCAAGAACATGATCAAAGCTTAAGAATTGAGCAAGATATGCCTTGTGGAAGTTGGGAAATTTTTGGGAATTTTGAAAAGTCAACTTTACTTCAAATACCTCAAAATTGCTAATGGGCCATATTTTCTTCCAAGATTCATCATCCAAAGGCTATGCACGACCATTTGGCCCAACGGGAGTTATTTCATCATTTTTTATTATTTATTTGAATTTTTAATTACCATTAATTCATTTAATTAAATAAAATATGAAAAAAAATACTCATCCATGCTTTTTAAATCTTTTTGTGCATAGCATACCTTCAAGATTTCGTGCACTATCTAATATGGAAAGAATCAAGGTGATTTGATCATGATTGGCACCAAAAACACATGAAAAGATTGAAAAAAATATGCCATGAAAATCAAATATTTCTTTCATCAATGCAAGGATCTCTTGACTCAAATTTCAACCCTAATCCATCCCATACATATACTGATCAAAACCTAATGCACAAGGACCTGAATGCTGCGCCTCATCTCAAGAACAAAGTTTGCATTTTTATCAAAAAATCTGGAAACTGAAAACTGCCTTCTAGCACGATTCAAAGGAAAATAATCATACCATTAGCTTGCCAAGGCACCACTGAACCTGATTGAATCCTCTTCCATGCACATAGCATCAAGAATTGGTAGATAGAAATTGAAATTTCTCGTACTTTATGCATCATCGTATTTCAATTTCTGGGCATCTTTCATACAATTTAATTGTTGTTTTACATTAATCTAATCATGCTGAAACTAATCATGCAATTTAATTGAGTTTTCGTGCCATATACATGAAGTTACCATTGAAGCTTGCTAGGGTTTCAGAGTTGCAAAATGAGGGGTTTCCTCTTCAGGAAAAATTAGCCTACAAGACCCATGCCATCAGAATCAGAAGCTCACAACGATTAACATGGCATGCTCGCGCTCAATTTATCACGGGCCAATTCCTAATCGCTATTATTTTGTTCATCATTTAGTGGGGGTTTAAAACCCCCGCTATCTCTTTTTATTTTTACAGGCAAATAAAGAACAGAGGAAGAAGACGCTTAGGTGTCATGACGCGAAAGGGCAATTCAAGTTTAGCGCGTTTTTTTGAATTAACAGTATCAGTGTTTGTTTTTTATATATTATTTATCTTCCACTATAATGACAAAGAAAGCGCTTGGCACAAGTGGTAGATGTGTTGTCCTCTAAACACTGGGACCTGGGTTCGATTCCCAGGTCCCCTCACTTCCTTAATATATTTTGTTTCCATGTGATTCTATGCAGCTTGCCTCCTGAAGTCTATCATGCAGCCTTGCATCCAAGCGTGCCACACGTCCCATGGCATCAGTCCAATGGTCCAGATCTAAGGCCTATGGAATGATTTAGTCAACGAATCCACACGTGATTACCAGAAGTCAAAAAAGGCCTCCAATGATGGGCCAGAATTGCTGGATAATACCTCCAGATTGGGGCAGAACCCCCCTAGTGTATTATATTTCTTTCTCTTTTTCTTTCTTCTATTTTCTATATTATTTGTTTTAATTCAATTGTTTTCTTTTAATTCATTAAAAATAAATTTTATAAAAATACCAAAAATCAGAAAGATAAAAATAAAATATATTTTATTTAATGTTATTTTGTAAAAATCTCATTAATTAATTTAGGTTAAATTTTAGGTTTGATTTTAAATGTTTTTCTCAATAAATTAAAAAATGTAGAATTAGGGTTTTAATTACTTTTATTCCTTTTTTTTCTTTTTCACTATATTTAATTATTAATTATATTTTGTAAATAAAAATTTGCCATGTAAATAATTAGGTTAAAATTAGGTCAAAACCAAAAAATATTTCTCAATAAATAAAAATAGTTAGAACTAGGGTTAATTAACTTTTTAGTTTCATTTGATTTTCGTACTAAATCCATAAAGACAAAAAACTCAAAAAACAATCTCTTTTCTCATTTAATTTAATTATTTTATTAATTGTAATTTAATTTCTTTAAAAGGGTCCAACGCCCTCGCATTCCCGATTTTAATTCTCTTTGCATTTTTATTTCCTTTTGCGAATATTCATGTAATTCTCCCAAAGCCATGTAATAACTTAATTAGACGTTTATCTTTTCTCGCACTTTATTTTATTTCAAATCGGGTCCTGGATTAATTTGGCGATGTGGACCCGCGCCTTTGTAATAGCGTAGGACTTTTAATTCTCGCATCTTTTAACTGTTAAATAATTGCATGAAAGAATGAATGTCAAAATAAAAGCAACGCGTAGATCACCAATACATGACAAGACAAAAATATCTGAAAACGACACACAAATCACACACCACCCCTAGGGTACGCCTCACTGTTGCCTTGCCCCTCGAAAGGTGATCGTCGAGTAGAGGACGTTTTAGTAAGTCCTCATGTCCATGAACATGGCATGAGGGTAGCTTCTAAGGTGTCTTCCTATTGCTCCGGTGATCACCATGTCCCGAACCTTCGAATTGACCCGAACACCTCCAACGGTGGTGCTACCTACCTCTCAATGGTGGGATGGCACTACTTTAAGGACATTTACACAGACGAATTCCTTAGGGTAGGTAGACGACTCTAGATACTTGCTCTAATTTCAAAGCAAATCAAAAAATACTTTTCACACCGACACCTTTTCAAAAAGCTTTCGAAAGCAATTTTTTCAAACACTCTTGAGGACCGATACAAGAGTCGAACTGGAATTTTTCAAAGAAACTTTTTTAAAACCCACAGTTGAAAAGCAAACAAACCATTTTTGAAAACACAATCAGCAAGTATCTAAGAGCCCATGGATAACCATGGATAGAAAGGGTGCTAACACCTTCCCTTTCTATAATCTACCTCCCGAACCGAGAGCAATCTCTATAAGGAATTTTTATGTGCTTTTGTCCTTTCCATTTGGAGAAAATAAAAGACGGTGGCAACTCTTGCTTCCGCGACATTTCCCGAACCAGCGTTAAACAGTCAGTTCCAGATCCACCGATCACAGAACTGGCGACTCTGCTGGGGACTCTTATAAAGTGAGGTGTACCTTAGGACTAAGATCACTTGTGTTTTCAATTGTCTGAATTGTTTTCTTTATTATTGTGGGCCTGTCTTGGGAGTTCTAATAGATCCTAACCCGGATCTGGGGATACCTTCTTAGAAAGTAGCAACAAGGCTGTGAGGTAACTGTGCGGCGTATACCGACATGGTTGAAGCAGTCTGCTACGTTGATGTGGCACTTTGGTGTGTACCGGTAACCCTTGAGTTCAGTCAAGGAGAGTACGGGGCCTCCGCGTGGTGTCGTGAAGCATCAACTGACCTTAGGAACCTTAATTGAAACATCTTGGCCTCTTTAGGGTAGTGAGATAACTGACTTTGGTGCAGTCCGAGGTTGGTTGATACTCGATACTACACTCAATTGAGGGTTGCTTTCCTGGAATATTTCGGTCGCCAGTTCAGTGGCTAAATCGAAACGATGAACAATGAAAGCAATCCGGTGATATTGGGACCCTTAGAACCCGGTTACTTTTGATAGGACAGGTATGAACCAACAAACTGAAAGAGGGTAATACCTAGACCTCATGCTGGCCTAAACTCTAAGGGCCTCTTTTGTATGACTTGTGTGCCTTCGTACTTGACTACTTGCATGCTTGTTATCTGACACATGAACTACTTACAGGTTTTGTTTATAGTCCTTAATTGGGACTCATAACAGGGTTTACTAAGTTTCTTGCAGGTTTTGTTTATAGTCCTTAATTGGGACTCATAACAGGGTTTATCTAAGTTTCTTGCAGGTTTTGTTTATAGTCCTTAATTGGGACTCATAACAGGGTTTATTTGAGTTTATTGCAGGTTTTGTTTACAGTCCTTAATCGGGACTCCTGATAGGATTTGCCTACATTACCCCATGCATAGCATAACATCATACCATTGCATACATCCTGCATAAGAACTAATCCATTTCAAGGATCTCAAGGGCTTGTGATGTAGGTCATGCTGAACCAATTACCCAGCAAGGGGCAAAGGGGATTTATTTTCCTCTAGCCAAGGTTGTCAGGGGCTATGACCCACTCGATATGGTGAGCCTTGACTCTTGAAGAAGGACTCTCAACAACATGAAGTTCCTTCAATCAAGCTACTGGATTCAAATTCTAACAATTTTTCTTGTCTACCCCGCGAGATCCTTGAAAACACTGCATGCATATCATACATATTGTTGCATTACAGGTACCCTTGTTACAGGTCACTTACCACCTTCGCTGTTTATTTCAGCAATGGCTTCCCAACAAGACAACCAAGACTTTCATGCTCAAGAGACTCGGTTAGGGGAAATCCTCCTGAATCTATCCAAGGGGCAGGAAGAGCTAAGGACACTTCTCATGGAGACTTTGGTCAGGAACAGCACTGAGGATGAACGGCTGAAACATCTGCAAGCTGAAGTGGATGCAATGAGAGCCCAGATGCTGGGGCAGGTGACTGCCATTCAAGGTTTAGCCCAAAGACAAGAAGAGCTCGGAGTTCTCGTCGACCAACTGCTTCGGGGTAACCAACTGGGCAAATGTCTAAGGGTAAAGAGCCAGTCATCGTTCAACCACCTTTGAAACAAAGAGATAAGGGGAAAGCTCCTCAAAGGGCTTCAGGGTTACAAATTCAGCATCAACCTCACCAGCTTCAGCCAGACAAGCCCAGGAGGAAATTCGCCCAGCTCAACATGTCGCTGTTTCAAGCTTTACAACGCCTGTTGAGATTGAATCTGATCACATTAAGGGCTCATCCCCGGAACCCCAACACAGCATCTCCTATCTACGATCCCAATAAAAGGTGTGCCTACCACTCTGCCAGTCCAGGACATGATACAAATGAGTGTTGGGCTCTGAAGAACAAGATCCAGGACCTGATTGATGAAGGAGCACTGGAGTTCACACAAGATGGTCAGGCTAAATTTTTCTACCATCCCTCCAAGGCTCACCATTTGAAGTAACAAGCCCTGAGACGAAAAGACTTTTGTTCATTAGGATTTTCAAGTTGTAACTTTATTTTGTTCAAACATTTACTCATGTTAAACGTTGTTATTTCATTAATGCATCACATATGTCTGTTTTGAAGCAATATATTCGTATTCACTATATGCAAATTATTTTCATATTTCTTCTGATGATCATCGCTCGATTAATAATTCTAAGCCTCTTGAGGGAGGATGACGAAAATGATACCGCGATCATTACAGTATGCTTTTGAACAGACCCCGCTGATGAGGTACAGGCATTGTTTCAATTCCTAAACACTGGAGTTATAAGGAAGATAATCCCTCGTCAACCCCTCTGAGCCAAAGAAGTAGGAGTTTTTATTTTCGAAATTTAAAACCCTTAATCATAACCTGGGGCAGGGTAGTCTTCTCAGTTGATCCAGGTGCACAACGAATGGCACCAAAAGAGGTCCTTACAAAACAAAGAAAGACAGTGATGGTCCCGAATAATCAATAAAGAAAGGCAGTCATTATCTTTCGAAATAAAAACCCAATAAGTCAAACCTATGAAGGAGACTTACAAAACTGGGGCATCCCGCTGACTGTAAACACGAAAGAAACAGTTCAGGAAAAATTTAGGGATAGCAAAATCAAAAAGAAAGAGGTCATACAAACCCTCAATAACAAAAAGGAATGACTGCCTATTCAAAATAAACTATCAACATCCGAACCATCACGGGAATATCAGAACAAAAACTCAAATAAGGTCTAACGCACGATCAGCTGAGTTTAGGATTGAAGAACATCACGAAGAGCGGGTGGGTACAAATAAAATTTGAGCCTTTATCCCTTGTTTCTTAAACCGTGAACCAGGCCACGTTACAACCCTTAAAAGTCCTAGCTGAAGCATGGGTTAGTTCGAAAGCATACTGTTACGAAAGGTATCCTGACTCCTTAAGGCCTACGGTAAATACGGAGTTGACATCACGTTTTACAAATATTCACTTGTTTTATGAAAAAGAATGCATTTTTAAAATCTTCGAAATAGACATAAGCTTTGCATTTTTGGATATAACCTTGTTTGCATATGACTAGTTATTTGAACAGCAGAGAAATTCGCATGACGAAAGTCTAATGAACAAGAGTATCTCTAATCAAGGGGCATGGCATGATTATTGTCCATCATCTGGGGCAGTCAAGTCAAGATTCGGAGAATCTCTCAAAGGCCAAATAGCCTGGGGCAAATCTCCGCCTGAGTCATTTGGGGCATTCCAACAATGAATCTTGCCTGATCAAACACCTTCTGGTGGCATGACAAAATACTTCTAACAGGGGCAACTCCCTACATTCTGAGAACATGGGTATAGTCGGAAAATACTGCACATAATCAAAGACCCGCTAGGTTGACATACCTAGGCAAAAATAAGGGCTTCCCGGCGAACCAAAAGGGTTCGGGCAAAATGAAGGGATGAAATGAAAAAACCTGTACACCCGGCAAGTCGAAAACCTGAAAAGGCGGCTTGGGCAAAAATGGGTATCCCGGTGGATTGAAAACCTGAAAGGGCGGTCCAGGCAAAATTAGGGATCAAAGCGTACGACTATGTCCCGTCATCTCGCCTACCAAAAGAAGATTTGTCGAAACGGCAGTTATCAAGACTCCACCGGTATCTTCTCCAACAGAAACTGGGGCAATAAGAATGGTCTTAACGATCAAGCTGCTTTGTCCTCCAAGTATCAAGGTAGGTTCAACTAAAGAACGTAACCAGTATATCTTAACTCCCTAGAGAGTCAGCAAGTCAGTGCACTCTCCCCAAGCAAAGCTATTGTCAACCTTAAGGAAGTTGAGTATCCTTCAGCAGATCTCAACATTCCCCAGCAATATACATGTATTCTTAACAAGCATCCCCGGCAGTCTTGATCTAAGATTGTTCCCCGGCGGTATATCAAACATTCAAAGGAGTCACTTCCAATGCATCTCAAAACTTCCCCAGGAGAGTCCAGTCCAGTTTCCCCAGGAAAGTTGGAATCCATCTCCCCAAGCAGTAAGCTTATCCCTAGTAGAATCTGGAAGCTTCTCCCTCGAAGAGCACGAACGCGTCTCCCGACTTTATTCAAAGAGTTATTTCCCTACCAGGATATAACTGGGTTATCCTCAGCCAAAAGCCATGAGAAGATCGTCCTCGGTAAATTCTTCTTATCCCCAGCGAAGTCTATTAACGCTTCCAACACAACAACGGTATCCCCAGCGGAGTTATCATCCCAGCAAAGCACCTCTTTCCCCACAGAGTATTGTTCCCCAGCAAGATCGTTAGAGTACTTTTCTCCCCGCAGAGTAATCCATTCGCCAAGTCTATTCCCCAACAGAGTCATCCTCTCCTACCGGTATTCTTGCAACTATCATCCCAGCGGAAGCAAAGATCTATTCTTCAACATCATCCCAGGAGTGACTTCCCGGCACCCGTCAAGGATTTATTTTCCTAAGACAAAAAGATACATTCATAAACATCGCACTTCCATACATTATAGCATGCATATACGCATCATATCTTACAAATCTCATTTATGTTGAGAACATCATTGCTTGATCCATATCACGCATTGCATATGACTGACCTTTACCTTTCAGGAAAGATCCAGTTAAGTTCTCAGCTACATTTCAAGACCTTGTCCGGTTCAGTTAAATCGACCCTAAGATTTTTCTGATTCTTATCCAGTCAAAGGCCTTCTCTGGTTCAGTCAGATCGACCCTAAGATCTCCCTGTTTCTTATCTAGATGAAGATTCCAAGACCTAGACCGGTTCAGTTAAATCGACCCTAAGATTTTTCTGTTTCTTATCCAGTCAAAGGCCTTCTCTGGTTCAGTCAGATCGACCCTAAGATCTCCCTGTTTCTTATCCAGATGAAGATTTCAAGACCTAGACCGGTTCAGTTAAATCGACCCTAAGATTTTTCTGTTTCTTATCCAGTCAAAGGCCTTCTCTGGTTCAGTCAGATCGACCCTAAGATCTCCCTATCTCTTATCCAGATGAAGATTTCAAGACCTAGACCGGTTCAGTTAAATCGACCCTAAGATTTTTCTGTTTCTTATCCAGTCAAAGGCCTTCTCTGGTTCAGTCAGATCGACCCTAAGATCTCCCTGTTTCTTATCCAGATGAAGATTTCAAGACCTAGACCGGTTCAGTTAAATCGACCCTAAGATTTTTCTGTTTCTTATCCAGTCAAAGGCCTTCTCTGGTTCAGTCAGATCGACCCTAAGATCTCCCTGTTTCTTATCCAGATGAAGATTTCAAGACCTAGACCGGTTCAGTTAAATCGACCCTAAGATTTTTCTGTTTCTTATCCAGTCAAAGGCCTTCTCTGGTTCAGTCAGATCGACCCTAAGATCTCCCTGTTTCTTATCCAGATGAAGATTTCAAGACCTAGACCGGTTCAGTTAAATCGACCCTAAGATTTTTCTGTTTCTTATCCAGTCAAAGGCCTTCTCTGGTTCAGTCAGAGCGACCCTAAGATCTCCCTGTTTCTTATCCAGTTGAAGATTTCAAGACCTAGACCGGTTCAGTTAAATCGACCCTAAGATTTTTCTGTTTCTTATCCAGTCAAAGGCCTTTTCTGGTTCAGTCAGATCGACCCTAAGATCTCCCTGTTTCTTATCCAGTTGAAGATTTCAAGACCTTGTCCGGTTCAGTTAAATCGACCCTAAGATTTTCCTGTTTTCTTATCCAGTCAAAGGCCTTCTCTAGTCCAGTTAAATCGACCCCTAAAAGATTTTCCTGATAAAGACTCAGTAGAAGACATCCAAGATTCTCTCAGCGTTACTGTTGAGGTAGTAATCACCCCAGATTCTCTCCCCGTTACTGTGGAGGTAGTAATCGTCCAAGGTTCTCTCACCGTCCCGTTGAGGTAGTAACCATCCCTGGTTCATCCATCACCTTCTAAAGCTCCATATTCAATTCCTGAAACCATTCAGGGCACATCTATACAAAAGAGTTTGAAGACCAGCTCCTGTAACAGGCCAGGTAATCGTTTTCTTTTTCAGGTACGCAAGTTCTCGCTAAGGAATCTCTTATGCGATCGACACCCAGATGGCATCTATAAGCCCATCCACCTATCCATCACCTCCCAGCATGGCATCTATAAGCCCATCACCCTATCCATCAATCTCCAAATGGCATTTGTAAGCCCATTCCCACCATCAGACTACTATGTGAGCGCAAATTTCTGGGCACTCTAGTGTTCAATCATCTTCCACCTTCGGATTACGAAAGACACGTCAGCCAATCTGCATCCTCAGGTCTAAGAAGATTGAACAAGGGCAACTGTTGTACCCCAAAATTTGCCCTCCCATATTCTTCAAGATTTGCCAAAAAGCATGCTTCAAAATTTCCCAAGAGTTGCACAGCTCAAGGGCCTCCTAAACAGTAAAAAATTAGGGTTTTGGTTCTGACAAAGAAAATGAAGTTTCCAAGGGTCCAATCAAGTCCCACATGCCTACAAACATGGTCAAGCATCCTCATACCAAGTTTCAAGACTTACAACACAAAATTGCACAGTCAAAAACCCTAATTGCACTACAGTCAACTGCAGGGGCAAAATGGTCATTTGACAGTCAAAAGTTCAAATTTTTTATCAACACCTCATTTTGAAGCCACAAACATCATTTGATCAATTCTTGATCATGATTCTCAAAGCATGGCTCAAAAAGTCTCAAGATGCAAAAGTTTCCATATTTGGACAGATGAAAAAGTCAACTGTAACTTGACCAAGGCATAACTTCCACATGGTTCATCATAAAAATTCCATCCAAAGCTCATTTTGAAGATAAATACATTTCCTACAACTCATCTTCACACTCCAAGTCCAAGAAATGCTCTCACAAAAAGTTATCAATTTCAACATTATAGGTCATTTTCAAAAGTCAACAAAAAGGGACTTTAAGTCAAAGGCCATAACTTGAGATTGCTAAATCCAAATGACATGGGACCAAAGGCATTGGTTAGAGGACTTCAAGACCTTTCCAAAATGTCCAAGAACATGATCAAAGCTTAAGAATTGAGCAAGATATGCCTTGTGGAAGTTGGGAAATTTTTGGGAATTTTGAAAAGTCAACTTTACTTCAAATACCTCAAAATTGCTAATGGGCCATATTTTCTTCCAAGATTCATCATCCAAAGGCTATGCACGACCATTTGGCCCAAGGGGAGTTATTTCATCATTTTTTATTATTTATTTGAATTTTTAATTACCATTAATTCATTTAATTAAATAAAATATGAAAAAAATACTCATCCATGCTTTTTAAATTTTTTTGTGTATAGAATACCTTCAAGATTTCGTGCACTATCTAATATGGAAAGAATCAAGGTGATTTGATCATGATTGGCACCAAAAACACATGAAAAGATTGAAAAAAATATGCCATGAAAATCAAATATTTCTTTCATCAATGCAAGGATCTCTTGACTCAAATTTCAACCCTAATCCATCCCATACATATACTGATCAAAACCTAATGCACAAGGACCTGAATGCTGCGCCTCATCTCAAGAACAAAGTTTGCATTTTTATCAAAAAATCTGGAAACTGAAAACTGCCTTCTAGCACGATTCAAAGGAAAATAATCATACCATTAGCTTGCCAAGGCACCACTGAACTTGATTGAATCCTCTTCCACGCCCATAGCTTCAAGAATTGGTAGATAGAAATTGAAATTTCTCGTACTTTATGCATCATCGTATTTCAATTTCTGGGCATCTTTCATACAATTTAATTGTTGTTTTACATTAATCTAATCATGCTGAAACTAATCATGCAATTTAATTGAGTTTTCTTGCCATATACGTGAAGTTACCATTGAAGCTTGCTAGGGTTTCAGAGTTGTAAAATGAGGGGTTTCCTCTTCAGGAAAAATTAGCCTACAAGACCCATGCCATCAGAATCAGAAGCTCACAACGATTAACATGGCATGCTCGCGCTCAATTTATCACGGGCCAATTCCTAATCGCTATTATTCTGTTCATCATTTAGTGGGGGTTTAAAACCCCCGCTATCTCTTTTTATTTTTACAGGCAAATAAAGAACAGAGGAAGAAGACGCTTAGGTGTTATGACGCGAAAGGGCAATTCAAGTTTAGCGCGTTTTTTTGAATTAACAGTATCAGCGTTTGTTTTTTATATATTATTTATCTTCCACTATAATGAAAAAGAAAGCGCTTGGCACAAGTGGTAGATGTGTTGTCCTCTAAACACTGGGACCTGGGTTCGATTCCCAGGTCCCCTCACTTCCTTAATATATTTTGTTTCCATGTGATTCTATGCAGCTTGCCTCCTGAAGTCTATCATGCAGCCTTGCATCCAAGCGTGCCACACGTCCCATGGCATCAGTCCAATGGTCCAGATCTAAGGCCTATGGAATGATTCAGTCAACGAATCCACATGTGATTACCAGAAGTCAAAAAAGGCCTCCAATGATGGGCCAGAATTGCTGGATAATACCTCCAGATTGGGGCAGAACCCCCCTATTGTATTATATTTCTTTCTCTTTTTCTTTCTTCTATTTTCTTTATTATTTGTTTTAATTCAATTGTTTTCTTTTAATTCATTAAAAATGAATTTTATAAAAATACCAAAAACCAGAAAGATAAAAATAAAATATATTTTATTTAATGTTATTTTGTAAAAATCTCATTAATTAATTTAGGTTAAATTTTAGGTTTGATTTTAAATGTTTTTCTCAATAAATTAAAAAATGTAGAATTAGGGTTTTAATTACTGTTATTCCTTTTTTTTCTTTTTCACTATATTTAATTATTAATTATATTTTGTAAATAAAAATTTGCCATGTAAATAATTAGGTTAAAATTAGGTCAAAACCAAAAAATATTTCTCAATAAATAAAAATAGTTAGAACTAGGGTTAATTAACTTTTTAGTTTCATTTGATTTTCGTACTAAATCCATAAAGACAAAAAACTCAAAAAATAATCTCTTTTCTCATTTAATTTAATTATTTTATTAATTGTAATTTAATTTCTTTAAAAGGGTCCAACGCCCTCGCATTCCCGATTTTAATTATCTTCGCATTTTTATTTCCTTTTGCGAATATTCATGTAATTCTCCCAAAGTCATGTAATAACTTAATTAGACGTTTATCTTTTCTCGCACTTTATTTTATTTCAAATCGGGTCCTGGATTAATTTGGCGATGTGGACCCGCGCCTTTGTAATAGCGTAGGACTTTTAATTCTCGCATCTTTTAACTGTTAAATAATTGCATGAAAGAATGAATGTCAAAATAAAAGCAACGCATAGATCACCAATACATGACAAGACAAAAATATCTGAAAACGACACACAAATCACACACCACCCCTAGGGTACGCCTCACTGTTGCCTTGCCCCTCGAAAGGTGATCGTCGAGTAGAGGACATTTTAGTAAGTCCTCATGTCCATGAACATGGCATGAGGGTAGCTTCTAAGGTGTCTTCCTATTGCTCCGGTGATCACCATGTCCCGAACCTTCGAATTGACCCGAACACCTCCAACGGTGGTGCTACCTACCTCTCAATGGTGGGATGGCACTACTTTAAGGACATTTACACAGACGAATTCCTTAGGGTAGGTAGACGACTCTAGATACTTGCTCTAATTTCAAAACAAATCAAAAAATACTTTTCACACCGACACCTTTTCAAAAAGCTTTCGAAAGCAATTTTTTCAAACACTCTTGAGGACCGATACAAGAGTCGAACTGGAATTTTTCAAAGAAACTTTTTTAAAACCCACAGTTGAAAAGCAAACAAACCATTTTTGAAAACACAATCAGCAAGTATTTAAGAGCCCATGGATAACCATGGATAGAAAGGGTGCTAACACCTTCCCTTTCTATAATCTACCTCCCGAACCGAGAGCAATCTCTATAAGGAATTTTTCTGTGCTTTTGTCCTTTCCATTTGGAGAAAATAAAAGATGGTGGTGACTCTTGCTTCCGCGACATTTCGTGAACCAGCATTAAACAGTCAGTTCCAGATCCACCGATCACAGTTACCATACCACCAGAAGATCTTCGTTTGATCGTCCAATGCCCCAAGTGATCCAGATGGAGATTTACCCCAAGCTGGTTGGCCTTTTGAGAGATTCTCCGAATCTTGACTTAACTGCCCCAGATGATGGATAATGATCATGCCATGCCCCTTGATTGGAGGTGCTTTTGTTCATTAGATATTCTTCGTGCGAATTTCTATACTGTTCAAACAAATAATCATATGCAAACAATGTTATATTAAAAATGCAAAGCTTATGTCTGTCTTGAAGTTTTTGAAAATGCATTTTTTTCCAGTAAAACCAATGAATTTTGTAAAACGTGATGTCAACTCAGTATTTTATAGCAAACCTTAAGGAGTCAGGATACCTTTCGTAACAGTATGCTTTTGAACCAACCCATGCTTCAGCTAGGACTTTTAAGGGTTGTAACGTGGCCTGGTTCACGGTTTAAGAAACAAAGGATAAAGGCTCAAATTATTTGTACCCACCCGCCCTTCGTGATGTTCTTCAAACCTAAACTCAGTTGATCGTGCGTTAGACCTTGTTTGAGTCTTTGCTCTAATACTCCAGTGATGGTTTGGACATTGACAGTTTATTTTGAACAGGCAGTCATTCCTTTTTTTTTTGGTTGAGGGTTTGTAGGACCTCTTTCTTTTTGATTTCGTTATCCCTGTTTTTTGCCTGAACTGTTTCTTTTGTGATTACAGTCAGCGGGATGCCCCTGTTTTGTAAGTCTCCTTCATATGTTTTGACTTAATGGGATTTTATTTCTAAGAGATAATGACTGCCTGTCTTTATGATTATTCGGAACCATCACTATCTTTTGTTTTGGAAGGACTCCTTTGATGCCATTCGTTGTGCACCTAGATCAACTGAGAGAACTACCCTGCCCCAGGTTAAGATTAAGGGTTTTAGTTTTCGAAAAGAAAAACTCCTACTTCTTTGGCTCGAAGGGGTTGACGAGGGATTATCTTCCTTATAACTCCAGTGTTTAGGAATTGAAACAATGCCTGTACCTCATCAGCGGGGTCTGTTCAAAAGCATACTATAAATGTCGTGGTATCGTTTTCGTCATCCTCCCTCAAAAGGCTTAGAATTATTAATTGAGAGTTGAACATCATAGAAAAAATGAAAGCAGTTTGCATATAGCCATCTTGGGTGAATTCCATTGCTCCTTCATCAATTAGGTCTTGGATCTTTTTCTTCAGAGACCAGCAGTCGTTTGTGTCATGTCCCGGACCATCAGAGTGGTATGCACATCTTTTATTGGGGTGATAAGTAGGAGCAGAGATGTTGGGATTCCAGGGAGGAGCCCTTAGAGTTACCAAATTCAAGCTCAACAGGTGTTGTAAAGCTTGAGACAGCGACGTGTTGAGCTTGGTGAATTGCCTCCTAGGCTTGTCTGGCTTTCTCTGATCAACCCGTTGTTCTGGGCGAGGTCGTTGTTGGACCTGTGAAGTAGTAGCAGCTTGGAGAGGTCTATTCATCAAACCAAACCTTTGACTTCTTGGGGGCTGATTACCGGTTTGGTCCCCAGCCCTGACTACTTGCTTCATATTGTCTTGCTGAAGCTGGTGAGGTTGACGCTGAATTTGTGACCCTGAAGCGAGTTGAGGAGCTTTTCCCTTGTCTTCTTGTCTCAAAGGGAATTTAATGATGATTGGCTCTTTAACCTTAAATGTTTGCCCCAGTTGGTTATCCCGAAGCAGTTGGTTGACGAGAACCCTGAGCTCTTCTTGTTTTTGAGCTAAGTCTTGAATGAGAGTCATCTGTCCCAACATCTGGGTTCTCATTGTATTTACCTCAGCCTGTAGACGTTTCAGCTGTTCGTCTTTATCGTCTTCTGGACTGTTCCTGACCAAAGTCCCCATGAGGAATGTTCTCAGCTCTTCCTGCCCCTTGGATAGGTTTAGGAGGATCTCCCCGAACCGAGTCTCTTGAGCATGAAGATCCTGGTTGTCTTGTTGGGAAGCCATTGCTGAAATAAATAGCGAAGAAGGTAAGTGACCTGTAACAAGGGTACCTGTTATGCAATGATGTGTATGTATGCATGCGATGTTTTCAAGGATCTCGCGGGGTAAACAGAGAAATTTGTTAGAAGTTGAATACGGTAGTTTGATTAAAGGAACTTCATGTTGTTGAGGGTCCTTCTTCAAAAGTCAAGGCTCACCATATCGAGTGGGTCATAGCCCCTGACCCAAGTTATCAACCTGGCTAGGGGAAAATAAATCCCCTTTTGCCCCTTGCTAGACATTTTGATTCATCATGACCTACACCACAGACCCTTGAGATCCTTGAAATGGGTTAGTCCTTATGTAGGATGTATGCAATGGTATGATGGTATGATGTTATGTTATGCATGGAGTGATGTAAGTAAACCCTGTTATGAGTCCAGATTAAGGACTGTAAACAAAACCTGCAAGAAACTCAAGTGTCAGATAACAAGCATGCAAGTAGTCAAGTTTGAAGGCACACAAGTCACACAAGACAACCCTTAGAGTTTAGGCCAGCATGAAGTTTAGGTACTACCCTCTTGAAGTTGGTGGGCTCAAAACTTGTCCTATCAAAAGTAACCGGGTTCTAAAGGATCTCAATATCATCGACTACCCTCAATCGGTCATAACTCCAGCAACGCAATCTTTTCTTGCGGCCAGAACCATCGCGAGAGTTTAGCCTCAATGAGTGTAGCATACTGCTACTATTCTATGGCCAAGTTGGGTCAATTTAGGGTTCTAAGGTCGGTTGGTGCTTAATGACTCCTCAGAAGACCCATATTCTCCTCGTTGCAACACAAGGGATATCGGTACAGACCAAGGTGTCACACCAACGTAGCCACTGCTTCACCCATGTTGGTATACGCCGGACAGGTCCCTCACAGCTTATGCTACCTAAAAGGGTATTCCCCAGATCCTGGTTAGGATCTATGAAACTCCGATGCAAGCCCACAAATATAAAAACAATCAAAGCAAGAAATTGAAAACATAAGTATGATCTAATCCTAAGGTACACCTCACTTTATAAAGATCCCCAGCAGATTCGCCAGTTCTGTGATCGGTGGAAATAGAACTGACTATTTTTTAAGCTGGTTCGCGAAATGTCGCGGTAAGCAAGAGTCGCCACCGTCTTTTATGTTTTCCAACATGGAAAGGAAAAAAGCACAGCAAAATTCCTTCTTTGAGATGTCTCTCGGTTCGGGAGGTAGATTTATAAAAAGGGAAGGTGTTAGCACCCTTTCTATCCATGGTTATCCATGGGCTCTTAGGTACTTGCTCTTATGTTTTCAAAAAAATTTGTTTTCTTTTCAAGTGTTTTTGGGTTTTGAAAAAGTTTCATTTTGAAAAATTTCTAGGTAACTCTTGTATCAATCCTCAAGAGTGTATGAAATGTTTGTTTGAAAACTTTTTGAAAGTGTCAGTGTGAAAAGTATTTGTTTGTTTGAAAGAGCAAGTACCCACGAGAATCTACCTACTCTAAGGAATTAGGCTGTGTAAGAGTCCTTTAGACAATGCTATCCCACTATTGAGAAGTAGGAAACACCGTCGTTGGAGTTATTCGGGTCAATTCGATTATGAGGGACATGTGTGATCACCAAAGCAATAGTAGGACACCTTAGAAGTAACCCTAATGTCCTAGATCCTTTTTATCCGAGGCAACCGTTTCGAGGCGACTGGATCTTAGACAGGAGGGCGACCTCTAAAACACCTTATACTTGACGACCACGTTCGAGGCAACCAGTGAGGCGTACCCTAGGAGTGGCATGTGCATGTGTTGTTGTTTCGGTTTATGTTTATCTTTGATCATGCATTTGTGAGCTACGGATTGATTTTGTTTGTCATACAAGTCTTTCATGCATATTAACAGTTAAGAGTGCGGAAAATAAAGTGCGGAAATATGAATCTATGCTATTACAAGGCGCGGGTCTATACATCGCCAAAAACAAAAACTCGTTTTGAAATAAAGTGCGGAAAGTAAAGAAAGCAATAAAATCCTAATTAACTATTACATCTCCGGAAACAGATACATAAATATAATCAAAATAAATAATAATGCACGAATAGCTATTTAATTGGGACGTCCTTAGGGTTTTGACCCTTTTTGAGAAAAGAATTTAAGTTTTGTCCTTTTTTGCAATTTAATTAAATATTAACCCTAATTTACTAATTAATTATTTAATTAAAAGAAAAAAATGTTTTTTTGTGTTTTTAAGTTTTTAATGAAAATAAAAATAGAAAGAAATTAAAAGTCAAGAGAACCCTAATTCTAAGTTTGTTTTATTTATTGTAAAAAAAGTTAAAATTACCTAATTAAACTAATTAATTTGTTAGTATTTTATTTACAAAAATAACAATTAAGGTGAAATTTAATAATAATAATAATAATAATAATAATAATATAAATATTTTAATAGTCTGAATTTATCATGAAAATTAATTTGTTAGTTAATAATAATAATAATAATTAGTTAAAAGAATTAAAAGGAGAAAGAAAATAAAAAGGAAAGTAAACCAGGGGGTTAATGGACCATTGGGAGGTTTTTGTTAGAATTTCTGGCCCATTTGCTTAAGCCTTTGTTTACTTCTGGGAATTGACTAGGGCGTGCTTTGACTTGGAGCATGGTGTGGATCACCCTTTGGCCTTTGGATCTGTCTTTTGAGACACTTGGCGCCCTGATTGGTGAGGTTTATGGTGTTCACTATTTGGAAGCCTGCATAGGAACGCATTAGAAAAAATATTATTGAGTTTTGGGGGACCTGGGAATCGAACCCAGGTCCCAACGCTTGCTAAACACCTGGCCAACCACTCAACCACTTTGCACGCTTTGTTAGTATTATACACAACAAATATATTATTAAAAAACAAATCAACATGTTGCATCAAACAAAATCACGCGCGTAAGTTTGAATTACCCAACCATATACATACAGCTCATCATCTTCCTCGTTTCCCTGTAAAATAAAAACAAGATAGCGGGGGTTTTTAACCCCCACAAAATAGCATGGCCAAAAAGAGCGATTAGGTCTGTGCATTATATAAATATGGCGCGAGGGTTGGGTTTGATTCGTCTGGCCTTGACGAATCCAACCATATGCGTCTCAAGGTCTGATTTTGCTTATGCTGTAAACCCCTAAATTGAAAGCTTCGAAACCCTAAAAATTGTTAATGGCATCTTTTGATTCAGGGCTTCATAATCAAATTAACCTGTACCATTAGCTTCAGAGATGTTCTAGCAATCCAACACACACAAAAAATATCATTAATAATGCATGAATATTGAATTACGATTATGAAAAAATAACCAAACCGTGTGACTTGTTCTTGCGTATTCTTGGAGTGTTAAGGCTCGTTTTTGATTGCAATGCGTTCCTGAGTGTCCCAGCAAGGTGTTGGAATCAAGAAAAGGCTTTGAATTGGCCTGGAAGGTTGAATTCAGTTTTGACTTTGTTCTTGATTTTTTGGAATTAGTTTATGGCTTTTTGCAGCAGCTTGCCCGTTCACAGCATTAGGGTTAGCTTTAGTATATGTAGTGGAATGGAATTAGGGTAAAACTTTGTCCAAGAATCCATGGAATAATGTTTTGCATCTTTGATTTTCAATCAAATATTTTTCAATCTTTTTGATTGAAAAACCTTGCCAAATTGGGAGATTTTTTCCCCTTGATTTGTACACGAGATCTTCAGCTTGTCTTGAGTTCATTTGCATCACAAAAAGATTTGAAAACCATATCTTTTGAATTTTCCTACAATTAAATGAATTAATATTAATAAAAATTCAATTAATTAATTAAAAATAAGAAAATAAATCAATTTAAGTTCAATGGGTCGTGCATAGGCCTTGGACAAAGTTTCAAAAATGAAGTGTTTTGGGAAAAGTTGACTTTTGCAAATTCCCAAAAATTTCCCAACTTCTCCAATGCATATCTTGCTCAATTTTGATCATATGAACATGTTCTTGGATATTTTGGAAAGGTCTTGAAGTCCTCTAACCAATGCCTTTGGTCCCATGTTATTTGGATTTACCAATCTCAAGTTATGTTCTTTGACTTAAAATGCCTTTTTGTTGACTTTTGAAAATGACCTATAATGTAGAAATTGATAACTTTTTGTGAGAGAATTTCTCGGACTTGGAATGTGAATATGAGTTGTAGGAAATGTCCTCCCCTTCAAAATGAGCATTGGATGGTATTTTTCTGATGAACCATGAAAAAGTTATGCCTTGGTCAAGTTACAGTTGACTTTTCAGCTGTCCAAAAATAGAAACTTTTGCATCTTTGATGATTTCTGATCCATGCTTGTGGAATCATGATCAAGACTTGATCAAATGATGATTGTGGCTTAAAAATAAGATGTTGACCAAAAATTTTGACTTTTGACTGTAAAATGACCATTTTACCCCTGCAGTTGATTGTGAAGCAAATGGGACTTTTGACTGTGCAATTTGATGATGTGAGTCTTGCAACTTGGCATGTAGATGCTTGACAGTATATGTAGGCCTATGGGACTTGATTGAGCCCTTGAAAACCTCAACTTCCTTGCAGGAACCAAAACCCTAATTTTGACTGGCTTAGGAGGATGTTTGACTATGCAACCCCTTGGGAAATCTTGAGCCATTTGAATATGGTCTTTGATATACCTTGAAGAATATGGGAGGGCAAATTTTGGGGTACAACACCCTATAATCCATGCACATCCTGACCTTACCATCCTTCTTGAGTACAGGCATAATATTTGCAATCCATGGCGGATAATTGATGACCTTTAAGAAATTCGCGTCCAACTGCTTATGGACCTCCTCCTTGATCTTCTTAGACATCTCAGGATGAGTTCTTCGGAGCTTTTTCTTGGTAGGGGAACAACCTTCTTTGAGCGGTAATCGATGCACCACTATGTCTGTATCCAACCCAGGCATATCCTCATAAGACCAATCGAAGATATTAGAATACTCACGAAGTAGCTCAATCAATCTGACCTTTATACTTTCTTCGAGATTTGCCCCTATCTTGACTTCTCTTCTTACCTCTTCTCTGCCAATATTCACCACCTCAATCGAATCCTGATTCGGTTGGATAACTTTCTCCTCTTGTTTTAACAACCTTGCTAATTCCTCAGGAAGATCACAATCCTCATAAGCTTCTTCTTCAGCTTGATAAATAGGAGTATCAAAGTCATAATGAGCCATAGCAGAGTCATTATCAACATAATCGGCGGTGGAAGTGCATCCCTCAGCGCTTGAAACTTGGATAACATCCACCGAAGTCCAATTGTTGAGTATTTGGCCTGGAATACTCGGACGAATCCAATCTTCGATATTGTAGCCATCAACCTTATCGTCGCCAACTGCATTGACGCATCCTTCTTGAGCAGCACAAGGACGAGAAAACTTCACAGGAGTAGATAAACTAGATGCTCTCGGAGTTGTACTCTGCTGACCTGGGCTAAAACCAAGACCAAATTTATTAAATTTCGGGGTAACATCCAGCACCTGACCCCAACCTTCAGGGTTACCATTCTCCACCACAGCTCTCGCATCCTTGAGAGAAGAAATAACAGTTTCAGGTTTCCTTTTCTGCTCTGGAGGAGGAAAATTGATAGCATGAACTGTCTCAAATGCCTGAAACGGAGTATCATGTATCTCGCCTTCAACTTAAACATAGCGGAATGATGTCAAATGACTCACAATGTACTCTTCCTCTCCGCACACAGTTATCACCTTTCCCTCTGCAGGATACTTGAGTTTCTGATAAATAGTAGAATTGACTGCCCCTGCTCTATGAATCCACGGCCGCCCCAACAAACAACAATACGCTGGCTGTATATCCATCACAAAAAAAGTAGCCGTAAAGGTGCGAGGACTGGCCTTGATTGGTAACCCACTTCCCCAAACACTGACCTTCGATACCCATCAAACCCCTTTACCATCAAATCACTAGGGCGTAGCTCTAGTCCAGAATAATCAATTTTCATCAATGCCGACTTGGGCAATACATTCAAAGACGACCCTGTGTCCACCAAAACCCGGGATAAAGTAGTGCCCCTGCACTCCATTGAAATATGCAATGCTTTGTTGTGGTCTCTCCCTTCCGGAGGAAGGACAAAATCTGTGAAGCCCAGACCGTTCCTGGCAGATATGTTAGCACAAACATTCTCAAACTGATTGACTGTTATCTCATGTGGCACGAACACATTCTTTAACAACTTCATCAAAGCATTTCTATAAGGTTCTGAATAAATCAACAGAGACAAGATAGACATCTTAGAAGGAGTATGGCTCAAATGATCAATTATGCTATAATCACTCTTTCTGATAATTCGCATTAACTCTTCAACCTCATCGGGAACTGAAGAAGCTTCTGGTATCGGAATTGGTTGAGTCCCATTGGCTGGCGTAACCCTTGGATTACCAATCATCGCCTGCTGTTTTCCTTTTTCTCTTGCAGAAGCATCTGCCGCATCTTGCACATTGGAAGGACCAAACACTCTCCCGCTTCTAGTCATTCGGCCCACACCAGAAAAGTTATGAACTTCCTCTTCATTACCTTCAGCATGTTCTTCCTCAAATGAATGGGTACTTACCTCCTGCTTCACCCCATGGTAATAAACATCAGCACCATAATACCATGGGATGGCCTTCTCACTGGTATGCGGCATAGGACCAGGTACTGTAATCATCAAAGGAGGTGCCCTAGATGGGGTAGGAATGCGCACAGGGGTGTAAGGAATAGATACTACAGCAACATCTTCTTCGGTAACCTTACGGTAGCTCGGTTTTCTATCGAACTGCAAGGAATCCTCCTTTATCATCAACTGGGTACCGGCTTTTAAATCATCACAGCCCTTCGGTTGCTCTCTACACTTGGCACACTCTGAAGTACAACCCGGAAAAATAGAATTGTCAAGCAAATAACTCTTAACATACCATAACGGAGTAGTTACTTGTTCCACATTCATGATTAAATCCAACACTTCACCATTATCATCAATCATATTAACAACACCCCCTCCATGCCTAGGCATTGGGTTCTGAGTAACATTCGGACCAATCACTGGAGTAAACTCAATTGCCTTAGCATCCAACAAGTCTTGTATTTTTCACTTCAAAGCAAAGCAATTGTCAGTAGAATGACCAAATCCTCCTGAATGGAATTCATATCTTGCGTTAGATTCATAGTTAGGAGGAAGTCTTATGGATGGTGGTGGCATATTTCTCAAACCGATCAACTTCAAATCGAGCAAATGGTGGAGTGCTTCAGTAAGAGATACCGGCAAGGGATTGAATTTTCTCAACTATCTCTGTTGTTGATTATTATACTGACGGGGAGCATCTTGTTGTCTTTGTTGTTGAGGCACTGTATTCGGTCTCTGCTGCGGAGGAGCATTAATAGGAATAGAGAAAGCATTGATTTGTTGATGCTAACGATCCTCTCTTCTTCCTCTATGAGAGTAAACCGCACTTGCGTCACCTTCCCTTTTCTTAGGGTAAGTGTTGAATGGTTTCTTATTGCCCCCTGATGAGCCACTAGAACCTCCAATCTGAATTTTCCCCAATTTCAAACCTACCTCAATCCTTTCACCAGCCATAACCAAGTCTGCAAATCCTGTTGAAGTACTTCCTATCATGTGCTCATAGAACGGCCCTTACAGGGTACTCATAAACATATCAATGATTTCTCTCTCCATGAGTGGAGGATGAACCCTCGCAGCCAACGCACGCCACCTTTGAGCGTATTCCTTGAAAGATTCTCTTGGTCCCTCTGATAGATTCTGTAACTGAGTGCGATTAGGCGCCATATCCACACTGTACTGATAATGTTTGACAAAAGCCCGAGCGAGATCATTCAAGCAATGAATATGAGTTTTCTCCAACTTCATGTACCACTCCAGGGATTCCCCAGATAGGCTATCCTGGAAAAAGTGAATCAAAAGCGCCTGATCCTCAGTATGCACCGACATCTTTCAGAAATAAGCAGTTGCATGAGTAAAAGGACATGACGTTTCGTTGTACTTTTCAAATACAGGAGGCTTGAACTTTGGAGGAACTTTCACCCCGGACACCAACCCTAGATCATTAGCATCCATACCAAGGGCTCTTTTCCCTTCCATAGCCTTCAAACATTATTCCAACAACCGATACTTCATATCCTCAACCTGAACTTCCGGCTCTGAACGCCGAACAGAAAATTGATCTTCATCCTGGTCAAAGTCATAATCCTGCTCCTGATAGTCCCTTACACTGCCTTGATTATCTCTTTTATTCCCTCCAAGACGAGGTCCCGGAGATGGGGGAAACTGCCCTACATTGCGCACTGTTGCACCCCAAAATTTGCCCTCTCATGTTTTCCAAAGTCTTCCCCCTGCCTGGTTAATCACAAACTCTTGCCTAAGGAAAAAGAAGATTTTTGAGTGGTACTTAAAATACCTTTCGATTGGCATTCTGAAGGAGTATTTAGATTGGCATTATGGACAAGCATTCGATTGGAATTATGTCAAGGCAATATCGACAGGCATGTCCACCATGTCCTTCATTTGGCATGAACAACACCTTTTGATTGGCCTGTTAGCAGAGCATTTCGATTGGAATCCTTCTATTGATATTTGGGCCAGGCACATTCGAAGGGTACGCAGGGAGTCCATTCGAAAGAGGCAAATCAGGACTAATCGAAGAGCATGGCCTGAAAGCACTCAAAATCCAAGCGTCCAGGTTCATTCAAGGGACACGAATGTTTCAAAAAAGGAAATGATTTAATGTGTTTGATTTTTGTCCAGAGCGTTAAAGGCCTATTTTAATGGTTGTCCCTTGCCATTTTCGTGCACTCCCACACTCCTATAAATAGGAGGCCAGTGACACATTACAGGACACACACAAAAAAAATTACACGAAAAATCACACGAAAATCATAGAACGAAAATTATACACACTTCTTCAAAAAATCTGCAGGAGAACAAAACATTGGAGAGACGCTGCCCAGAATTTTCCAAGCCAAAGCAGTCCCTCAGATCGAAAGTGCCTGCGCCCAGAAATCCCAGATTGAAAGTGCTCCCATCCAGCCAGTGCCCAAATCGAAGACTCAATCTGCAGGTAAGAAAGGGTAAATTGTCCAACCTTACATTTGCGTAAACGCATTATTACTTGTTGTTACCTTTGACTTGCCATCTTAAACAGGATCGAAAGGCCTGGGTTTGGCACCCAGGTCACATTTCTCGTGTGCTAACATTTGCTGCAGATTTAGCCTGAAGAGACCCCAACAAGTGCAGGATCGAAGGGCCTGGGATTCAATACCCAGGCCCTGCATTTTTGTTTCGCTCACATACTTTTGCAGGTATAACATCCCAGATCGAAGGGGAGCCCTTCTCTGGATCGAACCCATTACCGTGCTGGATTGAAAGAGGCATCTCATCCCTGGATCGAAAGCCATGACCTCCATGATTGAAGCGCAATCCTCTTCCCTGGATCGAAGGCTACTCACGCCTTACTGTCTGGCCCAATCGAAAGGACCAGGACCCTCTCTGGACCGAAGCAGTCCATTCCCTCCCTGGGTCGAAACTCCTTTTTTCCCTAGATCGAAGGATCCCTCCTGCACTTTATTTTTTTGTTTTTATTCTCATAGACTTCTTTTTATCTTTTAATTAACATTAAAATAAATAAAAATCACAAAAAAAAACATTAGGTTAGTTTTTTATTCAAATTAATTTTGTAAACAGATTAATTAATTATTTTAATTTCATTTTATCAATTTAAAATAAACTAGACCTAGGATTATTTAATTCAAATATTTTCTTAACCAAAAACAAAACATAAAAAAGATTTTCTTATTTATTTAGAAATTTCTTAGACGCCTCTTTTCCTTGTTCTACGCGTGTTTATTTTATTGTAACTGCTTACTGGTTTGTAATAGTTTAACTTAAATTTTTACTTTATTGCTTTTTATTCCCCAATTTTGGACATGTAAATAATCCCCCTCCCCGAAAGCCTTGTAATAGCGTAGGGTTTATAATTCCCGCACTTTAAATTCCTGTACATATATTAAACTGCTTAGATGTATGCTAACTAGGATTGCATGACAAGATTAACTCTTAAACTTAAAAATCAACAATAGCTCACCATGACATGCAAGAGTAAAATAACTGAAAATTGACACACTTGCACATGCCACTCTTAGGGTACACCTCACTTGTTTGCCTCGAACGTGGTCATTAAGTATAGGATATTTTAGAGGTCGTCCTTTGTCCCAAGATCATAAGTTGCCTCGGAATGGTCGCCTCGATAAAAATGATCTAAGACATTAGGATTACCACTAAAACGTCCTAACGTTGCTTTAGTGACCACATGTCCCTAATAATCGAATTGACCCGAATAACTCCAACGACGGTGCTACCTACTTCTCAATAGTGGGATAGTACTGTCTAAAGGACTCTTACACAGCTTAATTCCTTAGAGTAGGTAGATTTCTCCTGGGTACTTGCTCTCTCAAACAAACAAAAACATCTTTTTCACACCTACACTTTCAAAAAGTTTTTCAAACGAATATTTCATACACTCTTGAGGACAGATACAAGAGTTACCTAGAAATTTTTCAAACGAAACTTTTCCAAAACCCACATACACTTGAAAAGCAAACCATTTTTGAAAACATAAGAGCAAGTACCTAAGAGCCCGTGGATAACCACGGATAGAAAGGGTGCTAACACCTTCCCTTTCTATAAATCTACCTCCCGAACCGAGAGACATCTCAAAAAAGGAATTTTGCTGTGCTTTTGTCCTTTCCATGTTGGAGAACATAAAAGACGGTGGCGACTCTTGCTTACTGCGACATTTCGCGAACCAGCTAAAAAAAACAGTCAGTTCTATTTACACTGATCACAGAACTGGCGACTCTGCTGGGGACACATCATAAGTGGGGTGTACCTTAGGAATAGTTCATCATCATGTTTTCAATTACTTGACCTATTTGCTTTAATATTGTGGGCCTGTTTTGGGAGTTTCATAGATCCTAACCCGGATCTGGGGGATACTGTTGTACCCCAAATTTTGACCTAAGATATCGTCTCCTACCTGCATTATTACATTACAGTGTTTTGATCCATCGATTTTAAAATTCATAACTTTTTTCAGGCCAAGAGCTATTTATGCTGAACATTAAATCATTTAATCGATTCGTGCTAAAATGATGTTTATTAATTACTTATTATCTTAAATCTCAATAATTGAAATTTGTTTTCGATTATTATGTAGTTTAAAGATGTATAGATAATAAAATAAACATTAGAGAAGAGGCGCATTAATTGTGAGGACGGTATTTATTTATTACTCACTATCTTAAATTTAAATAACTGGAATTTATTCTTAGTTATTACATAATTTAAAGGTTTATGAATAATATAATAAATATTCGGAAGAGTTCATTGGTCAATAACGATTATTTAATCATTTGTCATTCTAAATTAAATAATTGAAACCCTATTTTAATTATTATAATTTAGAAAGTTATGAATTTAATGAATTAAATAATTGAGGCTATTAATTGATCAATGATACTTATTTATTTATCTGTTTATTATTCTGAGTGTAGGTAGTTGAAATTCGTTTTCAATTATTATACGATTAAAGAACTGTAAACGATAAATAAATAATTAAAGAGAAAGAAGAATTTAATTGGCAAATAGTGCTTTTTTATTCATTTTTTTTAATTGTACAGTTATTATGTAAACATTGTATCTATTACAATAAATTACAATAATAAATTTACAAAAACTAAAATGAAATAAAAAAAACTAATCTAATATTCCTAATTCTAAAACTTCCGATCCAATGCGTTTTGTTTGCTCACTTAATGTTACCTGCAAAATTAAAAAAAAAAAGAGATTAGAATTCGAATAAAGGATTAAAAAGCGAAATTATTAAAGTTTCATCATTAAAAGCAATGGCCGGAATCAGTTACTCTTTTTTGCAAATCACGGGATTTCTCTCGGTTCACAAAAAAAGAAAGGAATTTTAAATGAATGCACAAGTTTATTTTGTCCAAAAAAATTGCATGTTTAAATTAGCTGCATTATTTTCAAATCCCAAATGCACATTTCAAAAACATACAGCATACAAGTACCTGCATGAACTACATATGCAAGCATGCTAACGTAACCAATGCCCACACAGCAGAAAACAAAACAAGTTTTTGTATTAGAGGAAAACATGCAGTTTAACTACATATGCAAGCAATATGGACTTTCCATTTTCATCATTTTCTGGCCATTTGCAGTTTCAGAAAAAGTACAGCTTATCACTTTTTTATCAAAGCTATACTGAGAGAAAAAGAGAGGGAGAAGTGTGGGTTTTACAGGCTTGGCATAGGCAGAAAAAGGATATACAAGACAAACTATAAAATATAGCCAGTAGAGATAATAACATAAAAGAAGAATAGAAACAAATTGGAGGACAGTCTAGTGCAGAATGCCCAGGAAATCCCAAAGCATATTTCAAAAAAACTTCCAGCCTGTAACGAATAGAGAAGAGGGAAATTGTTATAACAATAACCAAGAGGAAACCAATAGAGATCAGATATATCCAAGCCTTCAAAAAAACTTAGAAAAAAGGGAGTTATCAGAAAAACATACAAAGCTCAGCAAACCTGCATAGTCATCCATATACTGTCAAAAACTATTTCCAACCATATGGCCAAAACTTTGCAAGATTAATTGAGCCATTCAAGCCAACACCATCATCCTATTGTCAAGAGATATCAAAAACAATCTCACAGAAAACCAGTTAAAACCACACCATCAATATGGCCTAGCAACGACTCATGCCCCTGTTTCCATCAAACCTGTCCAACTAGCACGTAATCACCATATTCATCACCATGTCAAACTATTATTCAAGCTTGAACATCATCAATCGAAAAACCTGAAACGACCCAAGCTAGAACCAGTTTCTAAGGCAACAGGCTAGGCCTCAGTATTACCATCACTGGCCTTTCAAAAAAACAATTTCTCAAGCCAACATCATACCAAAAAACAATTATTCAGGCCAACATACATCGTACAGTAGCAGTCTCAAGAAGAAAAACAGAATCATCGTACAGCATCACGTTCAAGAAGAAGAAGGAAAACAGAAGTACAGTACCAAGGCCAACAAGGAGAAGAAACAAAATACAGTACAGTGACAACAACCAAGAAGAGGAAAATCGCGTAATACCAGTCACCGTAGCGGGCTTGCTTCCCCTCTCCTCGTCGCCTGGCCTCCGTCGCTCCTAGCCTCCTCCTCCGTCTCCATCTAGGTAACGGTCCCTTCTCCTTTCTTTTTCCTTGGAACATCCTCAAATCAAGCATTAACAACCAAATATAAGAATCAAGATCAAACATAATAGAAATCGTGAAATCAGAACCAACATGCAAAAGAATGAATTAAGCGTTAACGAAATCAATCGCGTTTTTACTGAATCCGTAGCCGTCCCTTTCTCGTTCAACTGGAGGGAAGAGGAGCTGGAGTGGGTGGCCATGGCAAGGAGAGACAGCAAGGTTCAAGGGCAAGTGTGAAGAAGAAGATGCGAAGAAGAAGATGCGAAGAAGAGGCGCGCCGTTTCTGCCTCACAACACAAAACCCTAATCTTATGTTAAAACAAATTAACCCTAACCCTTTGTCAACTGATGGGCCTCATCCCATTTCTACTCCTTAAGCCCACGACCTCTTTGTGTACCCCCCTGTCTTCAATTTTGATCTGGGCCTTATCAAAATCTTTTAGCCCATATTGACTTATTTATTCACCTCCTTTTAATACATTTCTCTCTATTTGATTACCCCCTTAGAATCTTATTAGTTTAAGTTGTAATTTAGTTAACCAAAAATAAGAGATGTAATTTAAAGCATTTTAATAATGGACCATTTTTATTAATTTAAACTCTTAGGATTTAATTTAGTAATCTTAGTATCTTTTAAAAAATTAGACTTAAGTTAGTAGCATTGAGTTTTAATTTAATTTAATCATTAAAGAATTCTTAAGTAATACTTTTATTTATATTAAAAAGACATAAAATATCAAAACTTCAAAAAAACATAAAAAATAGAAAAAACTAAAAGAATATTTTATTAACTCATTTTCTTGTCTTATTAATATTAATATCAAAATATATCAAAAGCTTAATAACTTAAAACTAAAAAAAACATTACGTCCTCGTTAAATAATTCTTTTGTTTTTTTTACCCTTATCCGAATGCGTAAAAAATTAAAATACTTTCTTCCCGATTAACATTAAACCAAAGAATCATAAAAACGCATTATTCGCATCGTTTATTCCATCATTTAGATTATCGTTATTTAATCGTTATTTGCATATTTTGTCCGTGTATTTACTTGTTTATTCGGTTTATGCTTAAATCCAAAGGAAAACAGTAAATTTGTTGACTTCATGTCCTCAAGTCTAACTGCGCGAATTTTCGCATTTCATTAAAACTTAGGATAATCTTTCCTCAAATATTCACCCTTTTCAAAATTTGTGCCCCTTTAAGCAAAAACCTCGACATTAGGTCGTCGCAACTTCAAAAAAACCGCCCGTATCTTGTTTCGGCCAAAACGATTTATCTTCAATCAAGCAATCAATTTTAAATAAAGTAGATATTTCAAAAGGTTCCTATAGAGTACTATAGATGCATTGGGTGCTAGTACCTTCCCATTGTATAACCAACCCCCGAACCATAAGATCTCTTTTCAAAACGCTTTGTATTTTTATTATTATTTACATTGCATATTTAGGGTTTTATTTCGCTCTTTTCCCTTTTCCTTTGGAAACAATAAAGCGCGGTGGCGACTCTTGCTTTTGTGTGATGAATTAATCAATAATTCGATCTCCGATTTACCCCGCTACATTTTTTATCGCTACAGAATTGGCGACTCTGCTGGGGAAAGATTGACCTCTTGCTGGTCCATCCCTAAGTGGGTTAAGCCTAATTTGTTTTATCTGTTTACTATTATTTGATTTGCTTGATTATATGTTTAAATTGGGGTGTTTGGGTTTTTTGCAAAGGACGAATCCTGTACCCGGATTAAGTAACACTTAAGGAATAGGACGGGCGGTATAGTCATGTTAACTTTGAGGGAGTAATCCCGAAGAAGGAGGCATGAGATCCCCCACTCAATGGGAGGCCCTCTTGAACTTAATATTTGTTTACCAAGTAATCGGGAAGACATTATTATTTTCGACCTAGGAGCCCGAGAAGTTGAGGACCGTAGAACCCCAACCCATCTTGACCTTTTTAGGTGTAGCGCGGAGACTATAACGGAGTAATTCGGAAGTAGTTGTCACGCGATGCTACGCTCGGACGAGTTTCTCTTGAGAATATTGCTAATTATTGAGTAATCAAGACGTTGGCAATATCCGAAAGAGGAATGTAGACTCTGGGAACTCTTAGAACCTTGTCTTACAGGTGTGATCGAAACGTTAGTACATACATTTGATTGGGCTTTACCCTCGACTCCATGCTGAACGTTGAACCTTTAAACCCCATGTTTGCAAACTTGTGTGTGACTGTTGCATTATCATTCATTCATGCATTCATCAACATCTTTGTAAAAAAACTCGTTTTTCAAGGAACTTGGGAATGATTTTTGCAAACGTCTCAGGGTATTATGGAACTTGGAAGGAGAAATACTCGAAGCTTTAGCTTCAAAGAGCCCGAGATTGAAGAACTGAAGAGTTTGATTCCGAAGATAGAGAGTCCGACAGATTTTCAGAAGAAGTATGGGTCCATCGTACCGCTCATGAAGCGCAAGATGAAGAAAGGCATCCTCAACACGTTGGTTCAGTTCTATGATCCCTTGTACCGATGTTTCACCTTTCCTGATTACCAGCTGATGCCTACTTTAGAGGAGTACTCCTATATTCTTGGTTTGCCAATCGTCGACCGTGTTCCTTTTTCTGGATTAGAAGAGGAGCCTAAATCCCACGAGATAGCAACCATCACCCACCTGAAGAAGTCAGAGATAGAGGAGAATATGACTACGAAAGGAGGAATTCGGGGTTTGCCGGCACAGTTTCTGTTGAAGAAAGCTCGTTACTTTGCTGATACCAAGGATACTGTTGCCTTCGAGGACGTGTTTGCTTTACTCGCGTATGGTCTTTTCTTATTCCCTAACGTTGATAAATTTGTGGATGTCAACGCCATCAGAGTTTTCCTGATTAAAAATCCGATCCCTACGCTGCTAGGGGACACGTATTACTCCATCCATCTTCGAAACTCTTATCAAGGAGGGATGATTATTTGTTGTGTGCCGTTGCTGTATCAGTGGTACATCTCGCATTTACCTGGGTCTGATGCTTTCTGGGATCTCGAGAGGGAACCGCGTTGGGCGCCAAAGATTATGGCTCTCACTCATTTCGATATTGACTGGTACAATCGAGTTTATCATGACGTGGAGATCATTGACAGCTGTGGTGCTTTTCCCAACGTACCTCTTCTTGGTAGGAGAGGTGGAATCAACTACAACCCTGTTCTAGCGCGCCGTCAGTTCGGATACCCGATGAGAGATAAGCCGAATAGTATCCATGTGAGTGGTTTCTTTCTTCAGGAAGGACAAGATCATCAGTCTGCTAAGAGGGAGATTGAAGGAGCTTGGCGCCATATCCACAAGAAAGGGAGAGATATGCTGGGACATAGAGGTGCCGTTTCTTTGGAACCTTACCTGCAGTGGGTCCGTGCTAGGGCTTGTGCTCTCAAGATGCCATATAAACTTGAGAAACCTTTATTCCCTTCCATCGCACCATCATCAGTTGTTATCCCTATCGCGGATGTAGGAGAATATCAAGGAAACCTGGCTAGGATGAAGTCCGAGAGGGATGCTTGGAAGGAAAAGTACCATATGTCTGAATATGAGAATCGAGTCCTGACTCGACAGCTGAAAGAAAAGAAGGAGTTGTTGCTTATTCAAGACGGCCGGTTCGTTGACCACGATGAGAAGCTTCGTCAGAAGGATGCCTTGCTGAAGAAGTATGCGAGTGAAAGGAAGAGAAAAAGGGAAGGTTCGGTAAGCGTGGCTCTTGTTCCTAATCCGCAGGAAGAAATCATCGATCGACTGATAGCGGAAAAGAAGGATATGGAAGACTTTTACGAAGAAAAGATCAAGAAGCTCCGATTACAGCTGGTGTTTGGTCCGTCATCTGAGGATTCCGAGTAAGCTTTAGCTTTAGTTTATTGATGTCATTTTGTAAAACTATGTAAAAGGGCTTCATGCTCCGAAGTTGTAATTTATTGTTTTATTAAGGGCTTCATGCTCCGAAGTTGTAATTTATTGTTTTATTAAGGGCTTCATGCTCCGAAGTTGTAATTTATTGTCTTATTTTGGGCTCCATGCTCCAAGTTGTAATTTACTGCTTTCATGTTTTAAAAATGTAATTTATCACTTTATTATGGTTTTCATGTTGCGAAGTTGTAATTTATTGCTTTCATTAGTGGATTTGTTATCCCAAGGTTGTAATTTACTATTCCAAATTGTAAGTTGTAATTTATCGCTTTCGATTAACGGATTGAGTTTTGTTGTTCTAAATTCCTTTACCATTGATGTATGCAAAGTTACTAAAGTTCCTTGAAAAACTTTTAAAATGAGTCATCATTTGCATCGCCATCATGCATCATTTCACATTTCACATTCCACATCACATGTTTTCTAGAGTCTCATTCTTGTTCTTTTTCCACCGAAGGTTGTCAAGCTGTCTCACCGATACGACACTCGGGCCAATCGTCAGAGGAGAATGGAAGATTTGGAACAGGAAAATCACGAGCTTCGTGGGGAAGTTGCTACACTTCGTGCCGAGATGGAAAAGTTAACAGCGTTGGTGGAAAGTTTGGTGGCTGTTCAGAATCAGCCATCGACTACGGCTTCCGAGATTCAGACTTCAACTCCAGTGGTTTCCGAAATTGTCACAGTTCCTGCCTCCGTAACTCAAATCAACTCTCCGCTTCAACACCAGATGCCGAAAGGTTTTCCGTGGGGAATGCCTTACAACTTTGTGCCAGAAGGGTATCAGCCTACCGTACAACCTCTATTTCAGCCTGCATTGTCTCTTCCTCAACCAGAGACAACTGCCATGCCGCCAGTAATTCCGTCTGTAGCACCTTTTCCGCAACCAGTTATGACGACCGTTGCTCCTGTGGTCCACTCCGTGCCATACTTGAATGAACCAATTTATCCTGCCGAGCCCGCTGAAAGTTTGGGTCTTTTTGATAGAATGGAAGAATTTCAGGATCAGTTCCAGGAAATGCAGAAGGAGCTTAGAGCATTGAAAGGGAAGGATTTGTTTGGGAAAAGTACGCATGACCTTTGTTTAGTTCCGAATGTCAAGATTCCAGCGAAATTCAAAGTTCCAGACTTTGAGAGATATAAGGGTGATTCGTGTCCTAGAAGTCATTTGACAATGTACGTGAGGAAGATGTCTACGTACTCCGATGATCATGATTTGTTGATTCATTATTTTCAAGACAGCTTGACGGGTGCTGCTCTAAAGTGGTATATGGGTTTAGACAGCATTCGAATCCGCAACTTTAACGATCTTAGTGAAGCCTTTGTCCATCAGTACAAGTACAATGTTGACATGGCGCCGGACAGGGATCAACTCCGAGCGATGTCGCAGAGAGACCGAGAATCTTTTAAGGAATACGCCCAGAGGTGGCGTGAAATTGCCGCTCAAATCTATCCACCTCTTGAGGAGAAAGAGATGACTAAGATATTTTTGAAGACTTTAGGGTCCTTTTACTATGAGAGAATGATAGCCAGCGCCCCCAGTGACTTCACCGAAATGGTAAGCATGGGCATGCGATTAGAGGAAGGGATTCGCGAAGGGCGTTTGGTTAAAGAAGGGAGTCCGTCTAGTAGTGCGAAGAAGTTTGGAAGTGTTTTCCCGAAAAGAAAAGAGCAGGATGTCAGTGCTTTGTTTCCAGGTAGGCCTAGGAGAGGTTACTCTCACGTTGCGGCAGTCACTCCGGCTGTCCGCCCAACTTTGATGGCCTCAGCTCATCAAATCCCGCCAACTCAACCACGGCCATTTCAGCAGCAGCCTCGACAACAGGCTTATCCGTTCAACAATCAGAACCGTTCGCCCAGAAAACCGCAGTTTGATGCCATTCCTATGACGTATACTGAATTGTTCCCTGCTCTCATCAGAAAGAATCTCATCACAACAAAGCCTCCTCCTGTCGCACCGAACAGTGCTTCTCCGTGGTACAAGGCGGATCAATTCTGTGAATATCATCAAGGGTCGCCGGGGCACAACCTTGAGAATTGCTTTGCTCTGGAGGCGGACGTGTAGAGGTTAATTAAGAATGGTGTCTTGTCTTTTAAGGATGTTAATCCAAATGTTAGAGATAATCCTTTGCCTCGACATGGGGCAGCTTCAGTGAATATGGTGGAAGGTTGTCCGGGGAAGTTCCGAGTTTTTCAAGTCGAGCACATAAGAGAATCTTTGATCAGGTTACATCAGAGTTTGAGAAGACTTGCCTTTGTTAGGCACCAGCATGACTATGACGTTTGTGAGTTTTGTTCAAGAGAGGATGATTATCCTATTGTGAAGGAGGATATTCAGAAGTTGCTAGATCAGAGAATTATCACTATTACCTATGACCGAAATCCGGAAGATGAAGTGAATGTTATCACCCCACAATTTAATTTGCCAGAATCAGTGGAGATTACTTACAACAGTCAGGTTGCGCCTGTTGATCCTTTGATTATTTACCCATCTGGCCCTGTGCCTTACCGCTCGGACCAAGCTGTGTCGTACAAGTATAACGCCACAATGATCGAGAATGGGGTAGAAGTCCCCATACCAATCAGACCGTCTTTTGTTAATATTGCCGATGTGAGTAGAGTTACAAGAAGTGGGCGTGTTTTTGCAGCAGTACCGTCGAGGAGACCAGAAGTTCAAGTTAGGAGGCCCATACCGGCGGAGATTCCTGTAAGAAATGGTGAACCAAGAGTTGAGATAGGTCGATCCAGTGAACCTATCCCTCACCCTGAAGAGGATGAGATCCTAAAGCTTATCAAAAGAAGTGAGTATAAGATTGTGGACCAGCTTTTGCAAACACCTTCCAAGATTTCCTTGCTTGCCTTATTGAGAGATTCTGGTGCACATAGAGAAGCTTTGATGAAGGTCTTGGACCAGGCGTTCGTAGACCATGATGTGACAGTTGATCAGTTTGATGGGATTGTGGGAAATATAACTTCGTGTAACAATCTGGGTTTCAGTGATGAAGAACTCCCGGAGGAGGGGAGAAACCATAATATGGCTTTGCACATCTCGGTAAGTTGCGGAAACGATACCTTATCAAGTGTGTTGGTGGATACGGGCTCGTCGTTGAATGTGATGCCCAAGACCACGATGTCTCGACTTTCATATCCAGGTGCTCCTATGAGGCCTAGTGGAGTAATTGTTAAAGCATTTGATGGTTCCAGGAAGACAGTTATTGGTGAAGTGGATCTCCCCATAGTGATTGGTCCCCATACTTTTTAAATCACTTTCCAAGTGATGGATATCCGTGCTGCCTACAGCTGTTTATTGGGTCGTCCCTGGATCCATGATGTCGGGGCAGTCACCTCCACGCTCCATCAGAGACTAAAGTTTGTAAGACATGGGAAGCTAGTGATGATTGGGGGAGAGCAGGCCATGGTGGTAAGCCATTTATCATCGTTTTCTTTTATTGACGCTGACGAGGATGTTGGGACCCAGTTCCAGGGCCTATCTGTTGCTAAGAATACAGTGAAGAAGCAAGGGGCATCCATCTCTTCTTTTGAGGATGCGCGGCGAGTGGTGGAAAGTGGTTCGGCCGAAGGATGGGGCCAGGTGTTGACGTTACCCGAGAACAAGTCTGGGGAAGGTCTGGGTTTTCATCCAATATCTGCAAGGGTCAAGAAGGAGGTGGTTGTTCGTCCGATTCAAGAGGTTTTCCGGAGTGCAGGGTTTGTGCATCCTGAGGTTGATGCTATCATAGATGATGATTCCGAGGAGGATTTGCCCGTGTTTGTGACGCCTGGATTGGCTTGCCAAAACTGGATAGCTGTTGATGTTCCTGTGGTTATGCACATTTCCGAGTAATGTTTTGTTTATTTTCCTTTGAAAAAATTCGCTCTGCCCAAGGCGAAACGTATTTTGTGTCGGGCTATGAAAAATAACTCCTTTTGCTCTGCCCAAGGCAAAAGAGAAATGTCTGGGCTTTTTGTTTCAAGTATTTCCCCTTTAATGAATAAAAATGTTATTTTGTCCACTGCTGTTTTATTTTTCACTTTTTCTGGGAAACAACAATGAAAATTAATTAATAACATCTTGTTTTATTTGCACAAATCGATTTCTAAAATAAAGCATAATCATGTGTGCAGATTACTTCATGACTTAACCATCGAAAACAATGATCCTATGCCCTCTCCCAACTTTGAATTCCCTGTGTTCAGAGCCGAAGAAGAGGATGATGAAGAGATTCTTGTTGAGATTTCCCGTTTGCTTGAGCATGATGAGAAGGTCATTCAACCATTTGAAGAACCTTTAGAGTTAGTCAACTTGGGTGATGAAGAAGATAGAAAGGAAGTCAAAGTCGGAGCATTGCTTATCCCGGAAGTTAAAGAGAAAATGTTGGAGCTTCTCAGAGAGTATGTTGATGTATTTTCTTGGTCCTACCAAGATATGCCAGGTTTGGACAATGACATTGTGGAGCATCGTTTACCGTTGAGACCTGAGTGTCCACCGATCAAGCAGAAGTTGAGACGGACTGGTCCTGACATGGCTGACAAGATTAAAGAGGAGGTTCAGAAGCAGATTAATGCAGGTTTCCTTGTTACATCGGTCTATCCTCAATGGTTAGCCAATATAGTGCCTGTTGCAAAGAAGGATGGCAAAGTTCGGATGTGTGTAGACTACAGAGATCTGAATAGAGCCAGTCCGAAGGATGATTTCCCATTACCTCATATTGACGTATTGGTCGACAGTACCGCCAAATTCAAAGTCTTTTCTTTCATGGATGGTTTTTCTGGTTATAACCAAATCAAGATGGCGCCGGAAGATATGGAGAAGACCGCTTTCATTACACCGTGGGGAACATTTTGTTATCGGGTTATGCCGTTTGGTTTGAGGAATGCTGGTGCAACATACCAAAGAGCCATGACTGCTTTGTTCCATGACATGATGCATAAGGAGATAGAAGTGTATGTGGATGACATGATTGCCAAATCGCAGACTGAGGAAGATCACTTGGAGCATTTGTTGAAGTTATTCCAGCGTTTGAGAAAGTATAAACTTCGTCTGAATCCCAACAAGTGCACTTTTGGTGTTCGTTCTGGAAGACTTCTGGGTTTCATTGTCAGTCAGAAAGGTATTGAAGTAGATCCTGATAAAGTCAAAGCTATTCGGGAAATGCCTGCGCCCAAGACAGAAAAACAAGTAAGAGGATTCCTTGGGAGACTGAACTATATTTCTAGATTTATATCTCATATGACTGCTACCTGTGGGCCGATTTTCAAGCTTCTCCGAAAGAACCAAGGATGTGTGTGGACAGAAGATTGTCAGAGAGCTTTTGATAGCATCAAAGAATATTTGCTTGAACCTCCCATTTTGATTCCTCCAGTGGAAGGAAGACCTTTGATTATGTACTTGACTATACTGGAAGACTCCATGGGATGTGTGCTTGGTCAACAGGATGAGACTGGAAGAAAGGAACATGCCGTATATTATTTGAGTAAGAAATTCATAGACTGTGAGTCTCGATACTCATTGCTTGAGAAAACCTGTTGTGCTTTAGCTTGGGCTGCTCGCCGTCTATGCCAGTATATGATTAATCACACTACTTGGTTGATCTCCAAAATGGACCCGATCAAGTATATCTTTGAGAAGCCCGCCTTGTCTGGAAGAATAGCCCGTTGGCAGATGTTGTTATCTGAATATGACATTGAGTATCACACTCAGAAAGCGATCAGAGGGAGTATTTTAGCCGATCATTTGGCTCACCAACCAATTGAAGACTATCAATCCATCAAGTTTGATTTCCCAGATGAAGATGTTATGTATTTGAAAGCTAAAGACTGTGAAGAGCCATTACCTGAAGAAGGACCTGATCCTGAATCCCGTTGGGGTTTGATATTTGACGGAGCTGTGAATTCCTATGGAAATGGAATTGGGGCAATCATCGTCACTCCCCGAGGTACTCATATCCCGTTCACGGCAAGACTGAAGTTTGACTGCACGAACAACATGGTGGAATATGAGGCATGTATTATGGGTCTCGAAGAAGCAGTGGATCTAAGGATTAAGATTCTTGATATTTATGGAGATTCGGCACTGGTGATTAATCAAATCAAAGGAGAATGGGAGACTCGTCATCCTGGTTTGATCCCTTACAGAGACTACGCTAGAAGGTTGTTAACTTTCTTCAACAAGGTGGAATTACATCACATCCCTAGAGATGAGAATAAAATGGCTGACGCTTTAGCTACTTTGTCTTCAATGTTTCAAGTGAATGATTGGAACGACGTGCCTACAATCCGAGTTATGCGCCTTGACAGACCTGCTCATGTGTTTTCAGTGGAAGAAGTCATCGACGACAAACCGTGGTTCTACGACATTAAACGTGTTCTTCAAACTCAAGAGTACCCGCCTGGGGCATCCAATAAAGATAGGAAGACGTTGAGAAGATTAGCAAGCAGTTTCTTTCTCAATGAAGAAGTTTTGTATAAGAGGAATTATGACATGGTCTTGCTCAGATGTGTAGACAGACGTGAAGCAGACATGTTGATGCAAGAGGTACACGAAGGATCCTTCGGCACTCATGCCAATGGACATGCAATGGCTAGAAAGATGTTGAGAGCTGGTTACTATTGGATGACAATGGAATCTGATTGCTGCAAGTATGTGAAGAAGTGTCATAAATGCCAGATTTATGCGGACAAGATGCACGTGCCGCCGACCCTCCTCAATGTTATCTCTTCACCTTGGCCTTTCTCTATGTGGGGCATTGATATGATTGGGATGATTGAACCCAAAGCCTCAAACGGTCATCGTTTCATCTTAGTAGCGATCGATTATTTTACTAAATGGGTGGAAGCAGCATCTTATGCTAATGTAACCAGACAGGTGGTAGTCAAATTTATCAAGAATCAGATCATTTGTCGGTACGGTATCCCGAGCAAGATTATCACTGATAATGGTTCGAATTTGAATAACAAGATGATGAGAGAGCTTTGTGAAGAGTTCAAGATCGAACATCATAATTCCTCTCCTTACAGACCGAAGATGAATGGGGCTGTTGAAGCTGCTAACAAGAACATCAAGAAGATTGTCCAGAAGATGGTGGTAACTTATAAGGATTGGCATGAAATGCTTCCGTTTGCTTTACACGGGTACCGCACTTCAGTTCGAACTTCAACGGGCGTGACCCCATTTTCCCTAGTTTACGGTATGGAAGCAGTACTCCCCGTGGAGGTTGAGATTCCGTCTTTGAGAGTGTTGATGGAAGCTAAACTTTCTGAGGCTGAATGGTGTCAAAATAGATACGATCAGTTGAATTTAATCGAAGAGAAGAGATTGACAGCGTTATGTCATGGTCAGTTGTACCAGCAAAGGATGAAGAAGGCTTTTGATAAGAAGGTTCGACCGCGCGAGTTCAGAGAAGGTGACCTTGTACTCAAGAAAATATTATCTTTTCAACCTGATTCTAGGGGCAAGTGGGCTCCGAATTATGAAGGACCGTATGTTGTTAAGAAAGTCTTCTCTGGAGGTGCCATGATTCTCACCAATATGGACGGTGAAGAACTCCCACGTCCCTTGAACGCCGATGCAGTCAAGAAGTATTTCGCTTAGGCAAATTTCTGGTCAAATCAGTCCCGGCATCTGAGCACATTCTGGAATTCAAAGTTGTTAGGGAGAGTAGCGATCATTGTTTTTGTATGACCTTTTATTTCATGTATTATTTCCCCAAGCTTTTGTAAACCGTTGGAGTCGCATTGTTAGCGAACAACCTCTTATTAATGAAATTTGAACATTTACCTTTTGTGGGCAAAATTTTAATTTTTACGGAAATATTTGAAACAAAGTATTTAAAGTATTCTTTTTTTTTAATGTGTCGCGAATCATGAAAGGAATATTAACAGTCGTTCCGAGGATGGTCAAGCCATGAAATGCGAAGCAGTACAGTAATTTATTCTTGCATGATGAACATGTTTCGTTTCAAAATCGCCATGAGGTGTTGGTTGTGTAAACTTGTGTTTCTAGTGGTACTAAGTTTGGTGACTCCCCAGCTTTTCCAGTTGAGCATTTGTTTTGGCTATCTCAAGTTGGGCGATTTCTGAAGTGTGGTACGTTTTGTCTCATACCGTGGTCTATTGGTGTTAGAAGATTGGATTTGGATGCTTTTCTCCTCAGAAGACTTGGGACCTTGTAGCGTGACACCCTCCGACGTTGCTTTGTGTTTCCAGTTCTGTTTATCTTCCGTCTTTTCAAGATTGGCCAAGTATCTATTTTGCTGTGACGTCTTGTTATCTCCATCTTATTCCGTCTGTCTGTTTTGTCAGCATAACATTCATTTATTCATTTACACTCATATCAGCATGCATATCCACATTTGCCGTTGATTTTGAGTCGTACTTTGTTTATTCGAACAACGTACATATGTTCTTTCCAGGTAGAAAGTCAGCTTAGGTAGAAAATGTGTTTCTCTTTCTAAATTCCCCAACTGAGCTAATCCTCATGGATGATTTTGGTTTAGCCTACCTTGCCCACTTCTGAATACGATGAATTCCCCAATTGAGTTACTTTCTCATCGGGTGGAGTCTTGTTTGACTGTTTTCTTTCTAGGTTATTCCTGGATGAAGTTGCTGCCTCTTGCATAGGCTATCTCATGATTTTCCCTAGTGAAGTCGCGACCTAGACGGTTGGTGCATTTATTTCGCACGTTTAAGTATATGATCTCCTCGGGAAGGATTGATTTAGGGTTCTCTTTGACGAGGATTTTATTCTCTGCCGGTATCATCGCAATTTCCTCCTGTTTGTTTTTGGAAAATGACAAGCGGCAGCTCTTCATGAGCAACTTGTGCGTTATAGACACCGTTGGAAAACGACAAGCGGCAGCTCTTCATGAGCAACTTGTACGTTTACTTGTTGAAAACGACAAGCGGCAGCTCTTCATGAGCAACTTGTACGTTTACTTATTGAAAGCGCCGAGCAGCAGTTCTTCATGAGCTACTAGTGCGTCATTTTATCTTTTCGAAAGTGCCGAGCAGCAGTTCTTCATGAGCTACTAGTGCGTTATTTACTTCTTTTGAAAGCGCCGAGCAGCAGTTCTTCATGAGCTACTAGTGCGTCATTTTATCTTTTCGAAAGCGACAAGCAGCAAAATCTTCATGAGTTACCAGTATGTTACTACTTTTCTGGAATACAACAAGCGGCAGCTTCTTCATTTGAGCAGCTTGTATGTTATCGGTATTTTCTGGACGACAACAAGCGGCAGCTTCTTTATTTGAGCAGCTTGTATGTTATCGGTATTTTCTTTGGACAACAACAAGCGGCAGCTTCTTTATTTGAGCAGCTTGTATGATATCGGTATTTTCTCTGGACAACAACAAATGGCAGTTTTCTTTATTTGAACAACCTTCGTATCTACAACCATATTATCTCAGCATTAATGAGTATATCTCTGAAAATCTAGCAGGGAAGTCTGTTACGAATCTACACCTCCAGAAGTCGGTAATCAGTTATCAGCGATTTGATAATCTCTGTCTACCATCGACCTTGAGTTGCGAACTCACTGTTTTGGATCAATGACTTGTTATGGCCTATGCAAGATGCTCTCTTTGTTAGGGTTAGAGGTTGTATTCCCTCGATTTTATTCGCTGTCAGGAGTCTGTCGTTTGAAGTTGATAGCTTGTTTCCCCAGTAATGTATAATCCGTGCCGCTGTGTTTCGTTGGTGTTCGATTCCCCCAACATTGTCTTGTTTCACACCATATCTTCCTCTGTGAGTTCGATCGCTGCATTCATATCAAACATGACGACGGCATCTTAGGACAAAATTTGCGTAGTTATGTATTTAAGTACCTTCAATCTCGTCGAAACGAAGATTTCAATCTTCATATCTCCGGATAGAAGAAACTTAAATAGGGGCAGCTGTTGTACCCCAAATTTTGACCTAAGATATCGTCTCCTACCTGCATTATTACATTACAGTGTTTTGATCCATCGATTTTAAAATTCATAACTTTTTTCAGGCCAAGAGCTATTTATGCTGAACATTAAATCATTTAATCGATTCGTGCTAAAATGATGTTTATTAATTACTTATTATCTTAAATCTCAATAATTGAAATTCGTTTTCGATTATTATGTAGTTTAAAGATGTATAGATAATAAAATAAACATTAGAGAAGAGGCGCATTAATTGTGCGGACGGTATTTATTTATTACTCACTATCTTAAATTTAAATAACTGGAATTTATTCTTAGTTATTACATAATTTAAAGGTTTATGAATAATATAATAAATACTCGGAAGAGTTCATTGGTCAATAACGATTATTTAATCATTTGTCATTCTAAATTAAATAATTGAAACCCTATTTTAATTATTATAATTTAGAAAGTTATGAATTTAATGAATTAAATAATTGAGGCTATTAATTGACCAATGATACTTATTTATTTATCTGTTTATTATTCTGAGTGTAGGTAGTTGAAATTCGTTTTCAATTATTATACGATTAAAGAATTGTAAACGATAAATAAATAATTAAAGAGAAAGAAGAATTTAATTGGCAAATAGTGTTTTTTTATTCATTTTTTTTAATTGTACAGTTATTATGTAAACATTGTATCTATTACAATAAATTACAATAATAAATTTACAAAAACTAAAATGAAATAAAAAAAACTAATCTAATATTCCTAATTCTAAAACTTCCGATCCAATGCGTTTTGTTTGCTCACTTAATGTTACCTGCAAAATTAAAAAAAAAGAGATTAGAATTCGAATAAAGGATTAAAAAGCGAAATTATTAAAGTTTCATCATTAAAAGCAATGGCCGGAATCAGTTACTCTTTTTTGCAAATCACGGGATTTCTCCCGGTTCACAAAAAAGAAAGGAATTTTAAATGAATGCACAAGTTTATTTTGTCCAAAAAAATTGCATGTTTAAATTAGCTGCATTATTTTCAAATCCCAAATGCACATTTCAAAAACATACAGCATACAAGTACCTGCATGAACTACATATGCAAGCATGCTAACGTAACCAATGCCCACACAGTAGAAAACAAAACAAGTTTTTGTATTAGAGGAAAACATGCAGTTTAACTACATATGCAAGCAATATGGACTTTCCATTTTCATCATTTTCTGGCCATTTGCAGTTTCAGAAAAAGTACAGCTTATCACTTTTTTATCAAAGCTATACTGAGAGAAAAAGAGAGGGAGAAGTGTGGGTTTTACAGGCTTGGCATAGGCAGAAAAAGGATATACAAGACAAACTATAAAATATAGCCAGTAGAGATAATAACATAAAAGAAGAATAGAAACAAATTGGAGGGACAGTCTAGTGCAGAATGCCCAGGAAATCCCAAAGCATATTTCAAAAAAACTTCCAGCCTGTAACGAATAGAGAAGAGGGAAATTGTTATAACAATAACCAAGAGGAAACCAACAGAGATCAGATATATCCAAGCCTTCAAAAAAACTTAGAAAAAAGGGAGTTATCAGAAAAACATACAAAGCTCAGCAAACCTGCATAGTCATCCATATACTGTCAAAAACTATTTCCAAACATATGGCCAAAACTTTGCAAGATTAATTGAGCCATTCAAGCCAACATCATCATCCTATTGTCAAGAGATATCAAAAACAATCTCACAGAAAACCAGTTAAAACCACACCATCAATATGGCCTAGCAACGACTCATGCCCCTGTTTCCATCAAACCTGTCCAACTAGCACGTAATCACCATATTCATCACCATGTCAAACTATTATTCAAGCTTGAACATCATCAATCCAAAAACCTGAAACGACCCAAGCTAGAACCAGTTTCTAAGGCAACAGGCTAGGCCTCAGTATTACCATCACTGGCCTTTCAAAAAAACAATTTCTCAAGTCAACATCATACCAAAAAACAATTATTCAGGCCAACATACATCCTACAGTAGCAGTCTCAAGAAGAAAAACAGAATCATCGTACAGCATCACGTTCAAGAAGAAGAAGGAAAACAGAAGTACAGTACCAAGGCCAACAAGGAGAAGAAACAAAATACAGTACAGTGACAACAACCAAGAAGAGGAAAATCGCGTAATACCGGTCACCGTAGCGGGCTCGCTTCCCCTCTCCTCGCCGCCTGGCCTCCGTCGCTCCTAGCCTCCTCCTCCGTCTCCATCTAGGTAACGGTCCCTTCTCCTTTCTTTTTCCTTGGAACATCCTCAAATCAAGCATTAACAACCAAATATAAGAATCAAGATCAAACATAATAGAAATCGTGAAATCAGAACCAACATGCAAAAGAATGAATTAAGCGTTAACGAAATCAATCGCGTTCTTACCGAATCCGTAGTCGTCCCTTTCTCGTTCAACTGGAGGGAAGAGGAGCTGGAGTGGGTGGCCATGGCAAGGAGAGACAGCAAGGTTCAAGGGCAAGTGTGAAGAAGAAGATGCGAAGAAGAAGATGCGAAGAAGAGGCGCGCCGTTTCTGCCTCACAACACAAAACCCTAATCTTATGTTAAAACAAATTAACCCTAACCCTTTGTCAACTGATGGGCCTCATCCCATTTCTACTCCTTAAGCCCACGACCTCTTTGTGTACCCCCCTGTCTTCAATTTTGATCTGGGCCTTATCAAAATCTTTTAGCCCATATTGACTTATTTATTCACCTCCTTTTAATACATTTCTCTCTATTTGATTACCCCCTTAGAATCTTATTAGTTTAAGTTGTAATTTAGTTAACCAAAAATAAGAGATGTAATTTAAAGCATTTTAATAATGGACCATTTTTATTAATTTAAACTCTTAGGACTTAATTTAGTAATCTTAGTATCTTTTAAAAAATTAGACTTAAGTTAGTAGCATTGAGTTTTAATTTAATTTAATCATTAAAGAATTCTTAAGTAATACTTTTATTTATATTAAAAAGACATAAAATATCAAAACTTCAAAAAAACATAAAAAATAGAAAAAACTAAAAGAATATTTTATTAACTCATTTTCTTGTCTTATTAATATTAATATCAAAATATATCAAAAGCTTAATAACTTAAAACTAAAAAAAAACATTACGTCCTCGTTAAATAATTCTTTTGTTTTTTTTACCCTTATCCGAATGCGTAAAAAATTAAAATACTTTCTTCCCGTTTAACATTAAACCAAAGAATCATAAAAACGCATTATTCGCATCGTTTATTCCATCATTTAGATTATCGTTATTTAATCGTTATTTGCATATTTTGTCCGTGTATTTACTTGTTTATTCGGTTTATGCTTAAATCCAAAGGAAAACAGTAAATTTGTTGACTTCATGTCCTCAAGTCTAACTGCGCGAATTTTCGCATTTCATTAAAACTTAGGATAATCTTTCCTCAAATATTCACCCTTTTCAAAATTTGTGCCCCTTTAAGCAAAAACCTCGACATTAGGTCGTCGCAACTTCAAAAAAACCGCCCGTATCCTGTTTCGGCCAAAACGATTTATCTTCAATCAAGCAATCAATTTTAAATAAAGTAGATATTTCAAAAGGTTCCTATAGAGTACTATAGATGCATTGGGTGCTAGTACCTTCCCATTGTATAACCAACCCCCGAACCATAAGATCTCTTTTCAAAACGCTTTGTATTTTTATTATTATTTACATTGCATATTTAGGGTTTTATTTCGCTCTTTTCCCTTTTCCTTTGGAAACAATAAAGCGCGGTGGCGACTCTTGCTTTTGTGAGATGAATTAATCAATAATTCGATCTCCGATTTACCCCGCTACATTTTTTATCGCTACAGATACCTCTTAGAAAGTAGCAACAAACTGTGAGGGAACTGTGCAGGGTATACCGACACGGTTGAAGCAGTTTGCTACATTGATGTGGCACTTTGGTGAGTACCGGTAACCCTTGAGTCAAGTCAAGGAGAGTACAGGGCCGCCGCGTGGTGTCGTGAAGCATCAACTGACCTTAGGAACCTTACTTGACCATCCTGGCCTCTTTAGGGGTAGTGAGATGACCGACTTTGGTGCAGTTCGAAGTTGGTAGATACTCGATACTACACTCATTGAGGGTTGCTTTCTTGGAATATTTTGATCGCCAGTTCAGTGGCTAAATCAAAACAATGAACACAGAAAACAACCCAATGATATTGAGCTCCTTAGAACCCGGTTACTTTTGATAGGACAGGTTTGAGCCCACCAACTTCAAGAGGGTAGTACCCCAAACTTCATGTTGGCCTGAACTCTAAGGGTTGTCTTGTGTGACTTGTGTGCCTTCAAACTTGACTACTTGCATGCTTGTTATTTGACACTTGAGTTTCTTGCAGGTCTTGTTTACAGTCCTTAACCTGGACTCATAACAGGGTTTACTTACATCACTCCATGCATAGCATAACATCATGCCATCATACCATTGCATACATCCTACATAAGGACTAATTGATTTCAAGGATCTCAAGGGTTTGTGATGCAGGTCATGATGCCTAGCAAGGGGCAAAGGGGATTTATTTTCCTCTAGCCAAGGTTGATAACTTGAGTCAGGGGCTATGACCCACTCGATATGGTGAGCCTTGACTCTTGAAGAAGGACTCTCAACAACATGAAGTTCCTTCAATCAAGCTACGAAATTCAAATTCTAACAATTTTCTTGTTTACCCTGCGAGATCCTTGAAAACATTGCATGCATACATACACATCATTGCATAACAGGTACCCTTGTTACGGGTCACTTACCTTCTTCATTGTTTATTTCAGCAATGGCTTCCCAACAAGGCAACCAGGATCTTTATGCTCAAGAGACTCAGTTCGGGGAGATCCTCCTAAATCTATCCAAGGGGCAGGAAGAGCTGAGAACACTCCTCATGGGGACTTTGGTCAGGAACAGTCCAGAAGACGATAAAGACGAATGGTTGAAACGTCTGCAAGCTGAGGTAGATACAATGAGAACCCAGATGCTTGGGAAGATGGCTCTCATTCAAGACTTAGCTCAAAGACAAGAAGAGCTCAGGGTTCTCGTCAACCAACTGCTTCGGGATAACCAACTGGGGCAAACATCTAAGGTTGAAGATCAAGTCATCATTCAACCACCCTTGGGGCAAGAAGACAAGGGAAAAGCTCCTCAGATTGCTTCAGGGTCACAAGCCCAGCATCAATCTCACCAAAAGCAACGGGTTGACCGAAGGAAATTTACCAAGCTCAACATGCCGCTGTCTCAAGCTTTACAACACCTATTAAGATTGAATCTGGTGACATTAAGGGACCCTCCTAAGAAGCTCAACACAGCCTCCCCAAGGTACAATCCTGATGCAAGGTGTGCATACCATTATGACAGTCCTGGACATGACACCGACGACTGTCGGACTTTGAAGAACAAAATTCAAGACCTGATTGATGAGGGAGCAGTGGAATTCACCCCAGATGGTCAGGTCGAGTTCTTCTACTATCCCTGCGAGATTCACCATTTGAAGTGACAAGTCCTGAGACTAGAAGACTTTTTGTTCATTCGAATGTTCAAGTTGTATTTTCTTTGCTTATTCAAACCATTATCATGTCAGACTCTATTATTTCATTAATGCATTACACGTGTCTGTTTTGAAGTAATTGTGTTCTCTATATTCAAAATTGCTTTTATTCTTTCTTGATGTTCAACTCTCGATTGAAAATTCTAAAGCCTCTTGAGGGAGGATAACGAAAACGATACCACAATCTACAATATGCTTTTGAACAGACCCCGCTGATGAGGTACAGGCATTGTTTCAATTCCTAAACACTGGAGTTATAAGGAAGATAATCCCTCATCAACCCCCTTTGAGCCAAAGAAGTAGGAGTTTTTCTTTTCGAAAATTAAAACCCTTAATTATAACCCGGGGCAGGGTAGTTCTCTCAGTTGATCCAAGTGCACAGCGAATAGCACCAAAGAAGTCCTTACAAAACAAAATACAGTGATGGTTCCGAATGATCATAAAGACAGGCAGTCATTATCTTTCAAAATAAAAACCCAATAAGTCAAAACCTATGAAGGAGACTTACAAAACTGGGGCATCCCGCTGACTGTAATCACAAAAAGAAACAGTTCAGGCAAAAAACAAGGATAACAAAATAAAAAAAAGAAAGAGGTCCTACAAACCCTCAACCAAAAAAAGAATGACTGCCTATTCAAAATAAATTGTCAATATTCGAACCATCACCGGAATATCAAGGCAAAGACTCAAACAAGGTCCAACGCACGATCAGCTGAGTTTAGGTTGAAGAACATCACGAAGAACGGGTGGGTACAAATAAAGTTTGAGCCTTTATCCTTTGTTTCTTAAACCGTGAACCAGGCCACGTTACAACCCTTAAAAGTCCTAGCTGAAGCATGGGTTAGTTTGAAGGCATACTGTTACGAAGGTATCCTGACTCCTTAAGGCTTGCGGTAAAATAATGAGTTGACATCACAGTTTACAAAAAAAATTCACTTGTTTTTATGAAAAAATGCATTTTCAAAAAAAAACTTTGAAACAGACATAAGCTTTGCATTTTTAAAATAACATTGTTTGCATATGACTATTTGTTTGAACGGCATAGAAGTTTGCACGACGAATGTCTAATGAACAAAAGCTCCTCCAATCAAGGGGCATGGCATGATCATTGTCCATCATCTGGGGCAATTAAGTCAAGATTCTGAGAACCTCTCAAAAGGCCAACAGGCTTGGGGCAAATCTCCATCTGGATCACTTGGGGCATTGGACGATCAAACGAAGATCTTCTGGTGGTATGGTAACACTGCACTATTGACAGTGACAACTTCCTATATCCTAAGAGCGTGGACATAGTCGAAAAAATACTGCGCATAATCAAAGACCCGCTAGGTTGACACACCTAGGCAAAAATAAGGGCTTCCCGGCGAACCAAAAGGGTCGGGCCAAAATAAGGGACAAAAATGAAAAATCTGTACACCCGGCAAGTCGAAAACCTGAAAAGGCGGCTTGGGCAAAATGGGTATCCCGGTGGACTGAAAACCCGAAAGAGAGGTCCAGGAAAAAATTAGGGATCACAGCGTACGACTATGTCCCGGCATCTCGTCACTTTCCTGCCAGAAGAAGATTTGTCAAATCGGCAGTCCTCAAGCACCTCTACAGGTACCGTCTCCCACAGAAGCTGGAGCAATAAGATTTTCCCAAACTGTACAGCTGCTTTCCTCCAGGTACAAGGTAGATTCAGTTGAAGAATTTGACTAAGATACCTTCACTCCCCGCTGAGTAAGACTAGAATCATAAATACTCTCCCCAAGTAGAGTTGGTCTCCCGTCAGCCCTAACAAGGCACTGTATCTCCAGCAAGTCAACGACGCTCTCCCCAAGCAGAGTTAGTCTACTGTCAGCCTTAAGGAAGTTGGGTATCCCCAGAAGATCTCAATATTCCCCAGCGGAGTATACAGATGTTCCTAAGCAAGCATCCCTGGCAGTCTTGATCTAAGATTGTTCCCCGGCGGAATACCAGACACCCCAGTGGAGCCACTTCCCCAATACAGTCCAAAATTTACCTAGGAGAGTTGAATCAGTCCTCCCCAGTAGATTCTGGAAGCTTACCCCCAGTAGATTCTGGAAGCTTATCCCCTGCAGAGTACGAACGTCTCTCCCCGGCTTTATTCAAAGGGTATTCCTCACCAGAGCTTATAAATGGGTTATCCTCAGCTAATTATCACGGAAAGATCGTCCTCGGCGAAGCTCTTCCTATCCCCAGCGGAGTTCATCAAATCTTCCAACATAACTTATCAATGGAATCCCCAACGGAGTTCTCATCAAAATCTCAACGAAGTATCTCTTCCTACAGAGTGACTCCCCGCAAAGTAATATCTTCACCAGGATTATTCCCCAACGGAGTCATCTTCTCCTACCGGTTTATTCTTGCAATCATCATCCCCAGCGGAAACGAAGAACTTTACTCTTCAACATCAGCCCAGGATTCAACAAACTCCCGGCATTCATCAAGGATTTATTCTCCCAGACGAGAATACATTCATAAACATCACATCTTCATACATTATAGCATGCATACGCATCATACAACACAAATCTCATTTATTTTTGAGAACATCTTAAAATCATGCAATTCATGCATCATAACATTGCATACGACTAATACTTTGCCTTTTCAGAAAAAAGTCAATCAAAAGATGATTACCATATACCTTTACAGTTCCAGATCAACACCGGTAACAAGCCAGGAAAATTATGTGGACGACTGATCATGGGTTAATATCCGAAACCAAACAGGACAATTATCTACTTGATCATCCTCAGGCAACCCTACACCGGTTCCTTCTCAACCTCAGATGTAGTTTTACACGAACTCATCATCAGGCAACCCTACACCGGTTCCTTCTAAATTTTCAGACGAAGTCTTACACGAACTTATCATCAAAGCAACCCTACACCGGTTCCTTCTCAATTTTTAGACGAAGTCTTACACGGACTTATCATCAAAGTAACCCTACACCGGTTCCTTTTCTTTCAGAAGAAGTCTTACACGGACTTATCTCAAGATGACCTTACCCCAGTTCATCAAGAAGTTTTACACGAACTTATCCTGCAGTAACCTTACCCCGGTTCCTCCAGAAGTCTTACACGGACTTATCTCAAGATGACCTTACCCCGGTTCATCCAGAAGTTTTACACGAACTTACCCTGCAGTAACCTTACCCCGGTTCCTCCAGAAGTCTTACACGGACTTATCTCAAGATGACCTTACCCTGGTTCATCAAGAAGTTTTACACGAACTTATCCTGCAGTAACCTTACCCCGGTTCCTCCAGAAGTCTTACACGGACTCATCACAAGATGACCTTACCCCGGTTCATCCAGAAGTTTTACACGAACTTATCCTGCAGTAACCTTACCCCGGTTCCTTCAGAAGTCTTACACAGACTTATCTTAAGATGACCTTACCCCGGTTCATCCAGAAGTTTTACACGAACTTACCCTGCAGTAACCTTACCCTGGTTCCTCCAGAAGTCTTACACGAACTTATCTCAAGATGACCTTACCCCGGTTCATCAAGAAGTTTTACACGAACTTATCCTACAGTAACCTTACCCCGGTTCATCAAGAAGTTTTACACGAACTTATCCTGCAGTAACCTTACCCCGGTTCCTCCAGAAGTCTTACACGGACTTATCTCAAGATGACCTTACCCCGGTTCATCCAGAAGTTTTACACGAACTTATCCTGCAGTAACCTTACCCTGGTTCCTCCAGAAGTCTTACATGGACTTATCCCGAAGTAACCTTACCCCGGTTCCTCCAGAAGTTTTACACGAACTTATCCCGAAGAAACCCTACACAGGTTCTCTCTCTCCAGACATAGTTTTACACGGGCTCGTCGTCAAAGAAACCCTACACAGGTTCTCTCTTTCCAAAGATGCAGTTTTACACGGAATCGTCATCAGAAACCCTACCCATGTTTTACTTCTTCCAGGATGCAGTTTTACACGGGCTCATCATCAAAGTAACCCTACACAGGTTCCTTCTCCATTTCAGATGCAGTCTTATATGGACTCATTATCAGTAAACCCTACACAGGTTTCCTTCCTCCAAAGATGCAGTTTTACACGAGCTCATCATCAGTCAACCCTACACAAGTGTCCTTCTTTCCAAGATGCAGCTTTACACAAGCTCAACATGAGGCAACCCTACACAGGTTCCCTCTTTCAACTTACAAAAATTACACCTCCAGATGGCATCTATAAGCCCATCCACCTGTCAACAGTCTCCAGATGGCATCTATAAGCCCATCCTCCTACCAACCATCTCCAAATGGCATCTGTAAGCCCATTCCCGACGTCACAATGTTGATACTACACCATGCGAGTGCAAATTTCTGGGCACTCTAGTGTTCAATTATCTTCCACCTTCGGATCGCGAAAGGCTAGAAAGCCAATCTATATCCTCAGGTTTAAAAAAATTGAACAGGGGCAACTGTTGCACCCCAAAATTTGCCCTCTCATGTTTTCCAAAGTCTTCCCCCTACCTGGTTGATCACAAACTCTTGCCTAAGGAAAAAGAAGATTTTTGAGTGGTACTTCAAATACCTTTCGATTGGCATTCTGAAGGAGTATTTTGATTGGCATTATGGACAAGCATTCGATTGGAATTATGTCAAGGCAATTTCGACAGGCATGTCCACCATGTCCTTCATTTGGCATGAACAACACCTTTTGATTGGCCTGTTAGCAGAGCATTTCGATTGGAATCCTTCGATTGATATTTGGGCCAGGCCCATTCGAAGGGTACGTAGGGAGTCCATTCGAAAGAGGCAAATCAGGACTAATCGAAGAGCATGGCCTGAAAGCACTCGAAATCCAAGCGTCCAGGTTCATTCGAGGGACACGAATGTTTCAAAAAAGGAAATGATTTAATGTGTTTGATTTTTGTCCAGAGCGTTAAAGGCCTATTTTAATGGTTGTCCCTTGCCATTTCTGTGCACTCCCACACTCCTATAAATAGGAGGCCAGTGACACATTACAGGACACACACAAAAAAAAATTACACGAAAAATCACACGAAAATCATAGAACGAAAATTATACACACTTCTTCAAAAAATCTGCAGGAGAAGAAAACATTGGAGAGACGCTGCCCAGAATTTTCCAAGCCAAAGCAGTCCCTCAGATCGAAAGTGCCTGCGCCCAGAAATCCCAGATTGAAAGTGCTCTCATCCAGCCAGTGCCCAAATCGAAGACTCAATCTGCAGGTAAGAAAGGGTAAATTGTCCAACCTTACATTTGCATAAACGCATTATTACTTGTTGTTACCTTTGACTTTCCATCTTAGACAGGATCGAAAGGCCTGGGTTTGGCACCCAGGTCACATTTCTCGTGTGCTAACATTTGCTGCAGATTTATCCTGAAGAGACCCCAACAAGTGCAGGATCGAAGGGCCTGGGATTCAATACCCAGGCCCTGCATTTTTATTTCACTCACATACTTTTGCAGGTATAACATCCCAGATCGAAGGGGAGCCCTTCTCTGGATCGAACCCATTAGCGTGCTGGATCGAAAGAGGCATCTCATCCCCGAATCGAAAGCCATGACCTCCATGATCGAAGGGCAATCCTCTTCCCTGGATCGAAGGCTACTCACGCCTTACTGTCTGGCCCAATCGAAAGGACCAGGACCCTCTCTGGACCGAAGCAGTCCATTCCCTCCCTGGGTCGAAAATCCTTTTTTCCCTCGATCGAAGGATCCCTCCTGCACTTTATTTTTTTGTTTTTATTCTCATAGACTTCTTTTTATCTTTTAATTAACATTAAAATAAATAAAAAAATCACAAAAAAAACATTAGGTTAGTTTTTTATTCAAATTAATTTTGTAAACAGATTAATTAATTATTTTAATTTCATTTTATCAATTTAAAATAAACTAGACCTAGGATTATTTAATTCAAATATTTTCTTAACCAAAAACAAAACATAAAAAAGATTTTCTTATTATTTAGAAATTTCTTAGACACCTCTTTTCCTTGTTCTACGCGTGTTTATTTTATTGTAACTGCTTACTGGTTTGTAATAGTTTAGCTTAAATTTTTACTTTATTGCTTTTTATTCCCCAATTTTGGACATATAAATAATCCCCCTCCCCGAAAGCCTTGTAATAGCGTAGGGTTTACAATTCCCGCACTTTAAATTCATGTACATATATTAAACTGCTTAGATGTATGCTAACTAGGATTGCATGACAGATTAACTCTTAAACTTAAAAATCAACAATAGCTCACCATGACATGCAAGAGTAAAATAACTGAAAATTGACACACTTGCACATGCCACTCTTAGGGTACACCTCACTTGTTTGCCTCGAACGTGGTCATTAAGTATAGGATGTTTTAGAGGTCGTCCTTTGTCCCAAGATCATAAGTTGCCTCGGAATGGTCGCCTCGATAAAAATGATCTAAGACATTAGGATTACCACTAAAACGTCCTAACGTTGCTTTAGTGACCACATGTCCCTAATAATCGAATTGACCCGAATAACTCCAACGACGGTGCTACCTACTTCTCAATAGTGGGATAGTACTGTCTAAAGGACTCTTATACAGCTTAATTCCTTAGAGTAGGTAGATTTCTCCTGGGTACTTGCTCTCTCAAACAATCAAAAACATCTTTTTCACACCTACACTTTCAAAAAGTTTTTCAAACGAATATTTCATACACTCTTGAGGACAGATACACTTGAAAAGCAAACCATTTTTGAAAACGAAACTTTTCCAAAACCCACATACACTTGAAAAGCAAACCATTTTTGAAAACATAAGAGCAAGTACCTAAGAGCCCGTGGATAACCACGGATAGAAAGGGTGCTAACACCTTCCCTTTCTATAAATCTACCTCCCGAATCGAGAGACATCTCAAAAAAGGAATTTTGCTGTGCTTTTGTCCTTTCCATGTTGGAGAACATAAAAGACGGTGGCGACTCTTGCTTACCGCGACATTTCGCAAACCAGCTAAAAAAAATAGTCAGTTCTATTTACACCGATCACACGCATAAAAGGGTTTCTGGGCATCCCGTGAAAATTTCTAACAGGCTGATCTTAAACATCCCCCAATCCTACAGAAATGTCCTGATAGAGCTCTTGATTTCGACCATCCCCTGGATAGCGGCGCTGGTTGTTGACAATGGCAGCCAGTTATTCCTGTCGGTGATTCACATTGGTGATGACCGATGAACTGGGTCATCTGAGTAGCCATCTGGGCCCTTATTTCAGCGAGTTCAGCTTGAACTTGTTCCATCTGTCTTGGCAAATTGTTTTTGGTTGAATACCGATGAGTAGTCGTCTTGAATTCTGAATAAGAAAAGCAGAAGAATAAGAATACCGTCTTGAGATAACATGTAATGTTATGAAATGCATGATGTGCATGATATGTTTGTCATTTCTCGGTATTCAAGAGTCCTTTTATTCATCAGTCACGGCGCGCAACCAATGTTCAAGCATACAATCAAAGGAAAAAAAAGACAAAAAGACAAACAATTCAATTATTTACAAACAAAAGAAACGATGCTCGAGTGACTTCGGACATTTAAGAGTGTAACGATAAACAACAAAATACGTGTTTCAAAGTAAACTTAAAAAAAACTGAATAATAAAAACAAACAATGGTCCCTTCCAACAATCCTGGGGGTGACCAAATACACCAAAGGTAAGTAACAAAACTAAATCTCTGGAACAAGACATGCTTCAAGGTGTTGACAATACTCTTCAAGTCTGGCTTTCTCCTTCAAAAGTTGTGATGCGACTACTTTACTTTCTTGAAACTGATCCTCTACGACACGCCTCTAGGCTACTTCCTTCTTAAGCTGAGCATCTTTGTCTTTGAGCTGTTTCTCTAAGCTTTGAACCTTTTTTCTGTAGCTATTCTCAGATGCCTGAAGCTTCTGGCACTCTTGTTGAGTCTTACTCAAATCTTCTTCCATTTCAGCATGAGACCTCTTCCTAAAACTGGTTGCATCAGAAGTTTCCCCTTGAGCTTTTTTGAGTTTGCGAGCTAAGTCGGCCCTTTCTTGATCTACCCAATAAAGTTTCATCCCTGCCTCACGGTCTTTTGCACGAAGTTGAATGTTCTCAACATGAACTTGGGTGAACACCTCGGTAGGCACCGTGTTACTCAGAACAGTAGGAGGTTGCTCAAATATAGGAGCCGACCTTGCAAATGGTAACCGTAAAATCTTAACCCGATCTTTAATCCATTCCAAGTAAGGAACCCTAGCAATAGGAACCTTCTTGCCCAAAGTAGTTCTATCTTTCTTGTGAATTCCCTTCCAAGCACTTGTCACTCTTTTCAACATCACAGGATCACTTCCTTTAACAAAATACAGTGATTTAGACACCTCCTCAACCTTTGGCGGTCCATCCATTGCATATCCCAATTGACGATAAGCAAGCATAGGATTATAGTTGATACACCCCTTAGTTCCTATGAGGGGAACATTAGGGAAGTCTCCACAGCTAGTGATAATACTTTGTACTTCCCCCATGTCATAATTCCACCGGATATTAAATGAAGTAAGGTTGACAAGTCTTGATGACCATCGGAGAGAAAGTCTGGTATCCACGAAAGGGCCACTTGTCGGTAGGTGCAACTTACACCATTGATACAACATCGAATGACATAAACTTACATTACCTCCTTTTCCATGCCTTAAATGAATGGTGTAAAGAGTATCTGCCAAGAGTGTCGGTACCGGGTTCTTATTTCTAAAAACACAAATAGCCGTCAAATCCACAAAATTTCTCTTGCGAGGGAAGAGGATGATCCCGTATATCATGAGAGCAAACAGAGAGATGAAGTCTCTCCAATTTCCTTTCTGTGCCCAGTCTTCAGATTTCTTTACTAAGAAACCCAAATAAAACCCCGTAGTATCCCCACTTGATTTTCAATTGTCTTTCACCTCTTTAAAACTCAAATGAATAATTTCAGTAATAACTTTGAACTTCAGCTTCTCCGGCACTTGGACAAAAGGAACTTCATCGGACAACTTGATATTAAGTAGGTACGCGTACTCTTCTAAAGTGGGAACCAGTTGATAATCTTGAAAAGTAAAACACTGTAATTCCTTGTCATGGAACTGGAAGATGGTGATCAAAGCCATTGGGTCAACTTGAGTGTTAAGGATTAGTAATAAATTGCCATAATTTTTATTGAAATTATTAGAACATCACTCTTCAGATAAGAACTCAACTTATTCAATTCGGACACATCAATAGTAGGTATCTGATAAGAGAATGTATGCCTGGTGGGCTCTTTATCACGAACTGAATCAAACTCATCTGACGGGAGGCCGGCCATTTTTGATGGAAAGAAGACTCTCGAATGTCCCTGGAAGATGACATGCACATGCTAGTTATTTTTTATACATCATTTTTTAGAAATAAATATGCTATTATGCAACATGACATGATCAAAGTTTCACACTGGATAATGGCTGGACCATTACAGAACAACACCACTCAAGATCAAAAGAAAATCCCAAAGCTTCAACATTATCATGGGAACCTGAGTCACCTTCGCAACACAAAGTCACCAACAGTACTTGTACCTATAAGAAAAGTTTTCCCGCCCCACTCACGGGTGTAGTCTAGGTCAAGGTAAGGTTAAAAGTCAAACCAGAGTACAAGAGCTCGACTGTCGGTATCATCATACGATAACACATATCCAAACTACCTCTGAAGTCATGGGTCTCATGGTCAGGTCTACAAAGCATCCGCCTCATAGCTACCATGGCCACTCTATTCCTAGTTCCTATGGAATTCACTCATAGCCTGGGTATGAGGCCTTTTACCTCATGGAACAACCCACCCACCAAGAAATCCATAATCCAAACAGTCCAGCCAAATCCAATATGCAGAAAGTAAAGCGCACATAGGATGCAATGAAAACAGATAAATATGCAAAGCGGTAAAATAAACACCCAAAAAGAAAACAAACAAGAGCTAGGATCGACTCTGGGATGGACCAGTAAGAGGTCAATCAGTCCCCAGTGAAGTCGCCAGCTGAAACGACTTGGAAGAACCGCCATCTCTGTAATGAGACATCAATGAAGTCGCCATCGAAGGTCTTTTATCCCGCTGAGAGGGAAAGGTAAACATCGAGAAAACCTGAAGAGGGAGAAATAGCGGTCTTTCGACTGAGAGATCGGGTAAGGGAGTCTATTACGCGAGGGGAAGGTATTAGCACTCCACACGCCCGTAGTACTCTACGGTATCCACTCTTGTTGTCTAATTTAATTGATGTGGTCAAAACCTATGTCTATGGATTAAAGCTGAAAAGGGAATGCATGCGAAAGAAAAGAAGAAAATAATGTAGGGAAAATAAAAGATGTGCTCGGTTGGGCCCTACCCCTTTGCCTATGTATCCCTTTTAAGGAATCAGAGTAGCCGTAGTTCGGCTCATATATTCTGGTTGGTTTGTGTTTTTTAGTTAAGACGACAAAAACAGTCAAGATGGAAAAACATCAAATAAAACAGCAAACAGATAAGATGGTAAAACATCGGCTGAATAATAACAAAATAACATGTCAAAGATGGCGAAAACACCAAATGATAAAACATCACACCTAACAATGACATTGAGAGTCAAAGTAGGATAACCAACATGTGCGATGGCGAAACATCGGCTTTAAACAAATGTGCGATGGCGAAACATCGGCTAAAAGATAACAAGGTATCATGGCAAAGATGGAGAAACATCAACAAACCGGGTGACGAGACATCACACTTAACAATGATATTGAGAAATTAAAGTAGGATAACAAACATGTGCGATGGTGAAACATCGGCTAAAAGGTAGTAAGGTATCATGGCAAAGATGGCGAAACATTAATGAACCGGATGACAAAACATCACACCTAACAATGATATTGAGAAATCAAAGTAGGATAACAAACATGTGTGATGGCGAAACATCGGCTTCAAATAAATGTGCAATGGAGAAACATCGGTTAAAAGGTAGTAAGGTATCATGGCAAAGATGGAAAAACATCAATGAACCGGATGACAAAACATCACACCTAACAATGTTATTGAGAATCAAAGTAGGATAACAAACATGTGTGATGGCGAAACATCGGCTTCAAACAAATGTATGATGGCGAAACATCGACTGTAAGATAGTAAGGTAGCATGGCATGGTAAGGATGGCAAAACATCAACAAACAAGGTTTAAAAATAAAGCCAAGAGGCGCACAAACAAATAAGATTGATTTATATCTTTTACCTTGAAGAAGGGTTTGATTTTATTAGAGGTGTTTTATGATTTGCCAAGAAAAAACAATTTTTGTTTTAAGATGCAAACTGCAAAGGAAGGAAAAACAACTAAGGGAAACTAGTCTAGCACTATCCCTAGTGTTATCATACAATGATTGACCCTAAGGTTGAGGATAAAGGAAAATCCTACCCTATGCTAGCATACATGGATTCCTACCTTAATTAACATGTTTAAGGAAGCTTAACAAAACTATCCTATAGGGAACAGGAAATGAGAGCGAAGTCGTGATCTCAATTTCTAAATTGAGTGACTCATCGATCAAAAGTTAAAGAAGAAAACAATAAACATCCTATAGGGAACATGCACTGAGAGCGAAGTCGTGATCTCAATTTCTAAATTGAGTGACTCATCGATCAAAAGTTAAAGAAGAAAACAATAAACATCCTATAGGTAACATGCACTGAGAGAGAAGTCATGATCTCAATTTCTAAATTGAGTGACTCATCGATCAAAAGTTAAAGAAACAAACACAACACATGTATCAAACAAAAATAGAGGGCCTCCTGACATATATCAGCAACAGAGATCCCATCATGCAATCATAGAACTATACAAAATGAAAATAGAGGAAAGGAAATAGTGCAATACCAAACGGATAACTATCTGTAGCAACTGAGCAAGAATAAAAGAAACCCAGAGAACTTCAAGCAAGTTGGCATCAGCAGACAAATCAAGTCAGAAATTACGCCATCAGGATGTAAGTATTGAGATTTTCAGATATGAACAGATCCCATCAGGATGTATGGCATTCAAAATCACATATACATATCCTGCATAGACTATCAAATATTTCAAGCACAAGAGTAGTGCCATTATAATAAATTGTGTTCCACAGATAAAGTGAAACACAATAGCCTCAAGCCAAAAATGGAAAACTTTTCTCAAAGTACCTCGCACATTCAACAACCAAGTTAGCATTCCCATAAATTGAATGATGACTCTCATAAGGGAGGGATGATGACACCATAATGAAGTGAGAAAATATGATAACAACTATCAAAGCATTAGGTATGATAGACAAAAAGAAACAGGCATATGCACAATTTGGTCAAAAAATTACAGGAATGTTGCTCCTTTCTATCACCATATTGAATTGACAATTGAATGTCAATCAAGGATCATGGGAGCTTGAGAAGAATACAATCAAAGACCATGAAGGTAATTAGCAACCACAATTCAATCATACTCAATTATTTCATCACATCTCACAAGCATAATAGAAGATGAATCCCATACAATGCATCAAAAGGTTCAATCATTCAAACATGGGGCACTAAGTGAAATGACTTGAGTTTATGTGGATAAATAGAACCAACATAATCATTAGGTGCCCAATTATAGGCCCCACTCAAGTTCATTGGCCATCAAGCAAATTGCAACAAGATATGCAACATTAATTGGGTACCTTCACTTTAAAAATACATCAAAAATAGAAAAGGATTTCAATAATTCAAACCAAAATTTCCATAACATATTTGAGATGTGTATAGGTCAGAAAACAAGTTTGAAGTTCATGGATAGTAGAGGAGAGGATCTAATGAGACCCAAAGTTCAAAACTAGTTGGCCAAACTATCAAAACTAGACAAGTTTTCAAAATAATTTATGGAAAAATATCAAACCAAGTCAAATAATTCAAGAAAAATGGTTTTCAGATTCTCAATACATCCATGGACCATAATCAAGACCTAAATTCCATTGAAAATCCAGGGCATAATGGTTTTTGAATTGAAAACTTACACAATAAGCAACAAAACCCTAATTATTTGACTTTTAATCTTAAATATTAATTAGATAAGATCAAAATTCAAAAAATTCAGAACAAATATACATCAAACATGACAAAACTCAAAAGGTCAAAATACCTATTTTTCCATATTTTTTGAATTAAATAAAAGTCAAAAAAATAAAATCAAATTCAAACAATTAATCAATTAAATAAATAGTCACATCTCAAAATAAAATTCTAGTCAAAAATCAGAAAAATATCCAACCAAAATTATATTCAAATATTAGAATTAAAAAACACACATCCCTGATTTTTGTGGAATTTTTGAATTAAAGTAAATATTAAAATAAAATCAAACAAACAATTAAACAATTAAACTATTATTAAATGACAAAAACGTAAACCCTAGCCAAAAGTCATAAAAAGGTCAAAATAAAATTATATTCAGACTCTATGATTAAAAACAAACTTATATAATTTTTTTGAGGATTTTTGAATTAAAGGAAATATTAAAACAAAATTATGAAGCAAACATTTCAAATAAACTTCTCAAATTAAATTTCTAATCAAAAATAGAAAAAATGCTAAACAAAAATCAGAATCAATGTCTAAATTATTTTATGAGTCCAAAACATTTTTTGTGGAATTTTTAGATCAAAAGAACTATTAAAATAAAAATAATAATTGAACAAACAATTAATTAAACTTATGAAATTTTAAACCAATCAAAACATTTTAAAAAAATTCCAAAAAAATATGAAAAATACTAGAAATTATTATTGGCCTATGGTAATTTTTTCATGATTTTTGAAGATGTTTTAATCATAAAATAAAATCAAACATAATACCAAATAAAATAAATAATTCAAATAAGACAATATTCAAATGGACCAATCATATTGCGCCACCACATCATCTTCAACCTCCGGACAAGCTCAAAAACGCGCGCAAGACTCGGTCCTAGGGCTCATGTTCAGATCCATCATACATACTCATTTCTCCACCAAAATTAATGAAATCAAGTGTAAATTAAAGCTCAGATAACAAACTACATCGTGCCTTTCAAATCAAATCGAAACATCAATTATATCATTCACAATCAAGCCACGAAAATGAGCAAAAAAATCTTGAATTAGAAATTTCAGAGCACTCAATCATGCATAATTCACTGAATCAAACATTATAAAGCTTCAGGAACATTCAAACAACACCAGTGAACACTAATCCAAGCTCAAACACATCAATAAACAAATATATCTCAAAAATCAAAGTTTAGGATTATTACCTCAAGGCAAAAAGTCTTCTACTGTCTCCTTCACTCCATGTGCAAACAAATGGTACTAACTTGATCTCCTCCCTTCACTGAAGCTGAATCCACAAGAATTTTGAAGAAAACACCAAGGAATTGAGAGAATCGAAGCAAATTGCAAAAGAATGGTGGAAAACTCATATCTAAAATTCTTGTAATGGGAGCGTGTTCTCTCTAAAACAAGGCTTGCCTCTTCTTATATATAGTTAATAGAGGAGCATAGAAGTGGAAATGTAACCTCAAAGCCGTTGGAGGGCAGGATTGGAAGTTTTGGCCAAAAATGAGGATGCCCATGGAGCCTGCATTTCACTCGTGCATTTGCTTGCCTTTTATGCATTTTGTGAGCTAAATAAGGTCAGAAATACATGCTCAAAATGCCAGCTCATGATTTTTTGAAATGAAGAAGTGTTGGTGAATTTGCAAAATTGAGCATGTTTTGTATTTTTTTCATTCAAGCAAGTTCAAGAAGCACATGGGCATGAAATGGATTTGTGTAATGGGCCTCAGCATGTCACAAATTATTCATGGGCTTGATAAGAAACAAAAGGAATGGCTGAAACTCGTGTTCTCATGAATTGGCCATTTTGCATACTTGTCTAATTTCAATAAAATGCCTCAAAATTCCAAAGTTCATAACTTGCTCAAATTTTTTAATTTGGACATAAATGAGTACAATTTGGAAAGGTATTGAAAAGATCTACAATCCATTAGTTTTTAGTTTTTTCAATTGAATCCATTAAGGTCCTCAAAATTTGACATGAAATTCACTAAATTTGGAAAATGACCTATAATTTTAACTTGAGGCATGAACTTCCAAAGACCATAATTCTTGACTCCTTGCTAATTTGGACATGAAACCAAAAGGAGATGAAAGATCACCATCTTATCTTTCCAAGCATACTTTATTTGCATTTTTTTGATCAAACGTGAATAAAATATGAATTTTTGAAGTTAAGTCTTTATTTTCCAAAATTAGAAACTTTTAGGGTTTCTTCAAGAACAAGTTTCAACCCAAACCTCAATCTTTTTGATCCAATGATCAAAATGGAATTGAAATATGAAAAGTAAACCCTTTAATTGATGGTTTACCAAAAGTTCACTTGGTCAACCTTGACTTTGACTAATTTTGACCAAAATGACCATTTTGCCCCTTTGAATTAATTGATCCACTTCCCTTCAAAATTGATGATCAAGACTTCAAACATATGATCTTCCAAATATATAGAGGCCGTGTACAAAGTTTCACTTCAAAATTCTCAAGAAATCTTGATAAAATCCCAAACCCTAGTTTTTGCTAACACCTTAGGAGACTGATGAGTCATCTCCAAAATTTTAAATCCTCTGGGCATCTTAACCAATTTCTTGTAAAAAGAATTTTCAAATACCAATGAGATGTTGTAGCTTCCAAATCAAGATTTGTACATTGATCAATAGTCTTGATCAAGCAAAACCCTAATTTGACTGGTGAATCAAAAGAGTGATTCCTCTTATAATCAATCTCAAACTTCAATCCTCTGATGGTCCAAAGAGTGGATAAAATATCTTGGGATATGCAATAACTTTTGAGCTTGAAATATCCAGAAGTTTAGATGATAAGATTCTACTTGAGCAATTTGTCAATGCAAACAACCTCCAAAGCTTGAGGAAGACTTGATAAACAAAGTATTGATCCCATCACAATGTATGAATGCAATGCAATATGATATTCATGATGAAACATAGGCCTAAATCGAGAGGGTAAATTTTGGGGTGCAACAATCGTTATGGGGAGAGTTCAAATTCCTTTCTCCCTGTGTCGATCGTTCCACATGTTTGCTGCAAAAAGAAAAACAAATTTGTTGTTCATGAGCTTATGTTTTCGTTTCTATTTTTTTATGATTAGCTTGTTTAGTAATGGTAACTTTTAGTTTTTGGATGTTAGTGATGAGTTTTTTTTTAGATTGTAAAATTGTGATGATGGCGAGATTTTGTATAGGGTTTATTTGGTTAGAAAATGTTTTTGTTTATATTAAAAACAAGATTGCAAGTAGTATAAAAAAACAAGTGTTAGAAATTGGAAACCGTGAGTGTGTAGTATCGAAAGATGAGTGAAAATTATTAGTGCAAAAAGATAATTAAACAACACAACCATCAGATAATACCTTCATATGGTTCAAACAACAAATAAATTAAAATTAAAAACGATGAAATTTAAAATAAAAAGGGAGGCCTCATATCTAAGATTTAATAATTAGCCAAAGAAAAAAACAAATAGTTTTGAAAGGAAACTGCAAAAGTAAAACCAAAAAGATGTTTAAAAGGGTTTTTGAAAGAAAGTGTGTGAGAAGTGGAAATTTGTTGTTGTGTATTGAAATTGTAAGAGATTCTAGATGAATTGTGTATTTGTGTGAAATTATTGATGGAAAATTAGGACCACAACGAGTCTTATTTATAGAGTGAAATTAGGTTAACAATACTTAGCAAGTAAGTCAGCCCAAAAACCAAAAGAAGCCCAAAGCTTGATTCCCAAAAAGGAAAGAAAATTAGTGATAAAAAAGAAATAAAAAAAATGTTAAAAGTACACCACAAGAGATTTGAATCCGTGACCTTATACTTACAAGATTTATTCCTTGCCAACTGTGTTATATTACTTATTCAAAATAAAGAGCCAATTGAAAGTACATGAAGAGAAGCAAGTATTTGTTTATTCAAAAATACAAATGATCTGAAATAAGTCATTATATTTTTAAATATATTTGGAAGCGAATATTTATAAAAATTAAATAATATTATAATACAATGTTTAAAATATTTTTAACTGTAGAAATAAAGGGCGGGAAAATTTGGGGTATGACAACATCTTACTTTTCCACGATTCAAACTCTATAGAATATCCACTAAAGTATAGTTGTTCTTCTTAGAATCACTATAATCATAGTTCACAACATTGTTACTAACATTAACACCAGAGTTATCACCAGCAGACACATTTTTCTCTCTGGATCTTTTTCGTACCACTATTAAGTGTTTAAAGGAAAAACCAAGATTTGATACCAACTAAAGGTGAGAAAAACACAAGAAGGTGGCTTGAATTGTGTTCGATTTTTCTTTCTTTTGAAAAATCCCTTATTAGATTTTGAACTCAATGTATAGAATCTAATACATAGTCAAGTGTTTATAGCAAATAAAAACATGTTCAGAGACAGAATGAAAGAAATAGAGACACAAGCAATTTTATACTAGTTTCTCCCACAAAACAATAGTAGTTCATACACTTTTCACATCTAAGGGATTTCACTATAATCACAACTAATTACAAATACTCAAGCTTACAAGCAAGAGACTTCTAATACTCAAGCACACAAGTAAGAGACTTCAGATGCTCAAGCATACAAGTAAGAGACTTTGCATACTAAAGCCCACAAGCAAGAGACTTTCAATGCTCAAACACACAAGTAAGAGACTTCAGATGCTCATGTATACAAGCAATAGACTTCTAACAACCTAACTTAATCAGATAAGAGATTGTTTGAATATTACACTTGATATAGAATCAGAGGTGTAAATAGAATACAACACAAAACTTATGAATTTCTAAGTTATACAAATGATTAGGAAATTATAAGTTAAACTTGTGCTTTTGATTTGACAAGAGTAACAACTCTTTTAATTGTCAAGAATTGGTTTTTTTTTCTTCATGTCTCTGGCTCCTTATATAGAGAGGCAGAAAATAGTCGTTCAAGAAAAGAACTTGCACAAGTGAGCCTTGGAGAAGCTTGAACATAAATGTTGGAATGTTTCTTGATATGTATAGTGTCAATGAAAAAACATTTGAATTTCCTTTGCTTCAAGAGGAATTATTTGTTACATCCCACCTATATGTGCAGATTTTTATTTGCATATGCACATGATTACAAGAAGACAAAATAATCTGAGTCTAATAGTGACCTATCACAGTCTTCTGGATCCTTGAGTTAACCTACATCAGAGTCTAAGTCTATAGAGTCTATATCTCAAGTTCTGGTCCTTCAGAGTTTGGATCTTCAGATGTTGACTTTCTTCAGAGTCTGGTCTTTAGAAGTTGGCCTCCTTCAGAGTCTGGTTCTCATGTTCTGATCCTCCAGATTCTGAATCTTTTAGTTTCTCTTTAGATATTTATTTTCAATACCAGTACTAAACTTATATCATAAATTTTAGTCTATACTTAAACATTTATTAGTATACACAATTATTCTTTAAATACTCAGTTATCATCAAAACCTTAGAGATATGGTACAAACCAATTTTTTCCAACAAAGCTAATGTAATGGTTTAACATTTTTCATGTTATTACAAATGGAAAATGATTTTTGTAATCAAGTGAATCCATTGCCCATTCCAAAACATTCAAAAAATGCAAATTAACACTATAATAATTGATTACACATACCTCGACAATTGATTGCAGCCTAGTGACAATCGATTGTCATAACCAAAAAAATAAAAAAAACTCTAAGTTAATATGACACACTCAAGGATTGAACCAACAACACTTGAATACTTTAAACATACCCACTCAACCACTGAGGAAAATCTTCACTTGTTAAGAAAAAAATCATTAAACATTCTTATGAGAAAGATTTAGATTTCTATTTAAACATATTAATTGATTTCTAAGTTAACATGCAATCTTGAAACAATGCATTCTTAAAAGTTTATGGCTAATTCTTGAGAACTTAAAGCTTATCACAACTAAATCTCACATTATATCTTTATCTATGATCCAATTCCGTTAAAATCAAAAAACTTATGCGTACTTGATACTTTGATTCCATCTATTTCTTCTAAGATAATATTTTTCTTCACCAAAACAAAGCTAATAAGGATGAACACATCTTCGTCATAGTATCTAAAGAGCATCGCCACACCATAATATTATACTTCATAACATAAAATTTCTACAAACCTCAAATTCAGGAGAATAACGAGGCTTGACAAACTTATTCTAAATTTTCTGATCAATAAAACTATACATCACAACTGAAAGAACGTGATCAAGCTTGGACATTTTAATCTATTATGATGTGAGTTGTTTCTTAAATCCCCTTTAGCGCTCACCCCATAATAATTCTATATTTTCTTCATCTTATCACTTTTTGGAACTTCAAAGCCCAAATAATATTTACATTAAAAAGTTGATATTAGTATTTAATAAAAAGATAAATGGTTATATATATATATATATATATATATATATATATATATATATATATATATATATATATATATATATATATATATATATATATATATATATATATATATATATATATATATATATATATATATATATATATATATATATATATATATATATATATATATATAAGTTATCAAAGTTGGTATATGCAAGATTAAATCATATAAGGTAAAATTAATATCTCTAAATTTGTCCATATACTTTGTTTCACATCTACATATACCTTGTCTCAATCATCTATTAAGATACTAACACTGCTTCGATCAAGGAATGTCACATAACTATTAAAATTCAAAGCATTTTCACCCTAAAACCTCCTAATTTTCATTTCAAACTTAATTTGCATCTTAACTCCTTTGATGTAACTTTTGTCAATGTTGCGATCATTTTGGCACCTCTAGTATTTCTTATTTTCCATCTATTTGTTTCACATCTACATTCTTGAGTGGTTGGGGTACAGGAGAAATCCTAAGAATTGGACCGAGGAGAAACATTGACTTAGTATAAAAACAAAGAAAAATGGGTGGAGAAGACAAATGCTTAAAATGACTGTTGAAGAGACAGTGTATGCAATATGGATAGAAAGAAATGCATGTATCTTCAACAAGTAAAAAACTGATAGAGATTACAAGGGAGCATAAAATTCAACATCATTACTAGGTGCAGAATGCATAAAAATCTCAACACCCATGTAAACTCTTTTGATATAAGTATTATGTAGTGTCTTAGCTTTCTTGTTTTGTTGGTTTTTTTGTTGTTTTAGCATATCTGGATCCTTATGGATCGGTGTGTAATATGTTTTGGTGTTAATAAAGTTTTTTTTCTACCAAAAAAAATATGGATAACTTGAATTTTAGAACCTTTATAATCACTATGATGTTTTATTTATGTATGTAACACTATGAACTCATTTATATAATGTTTTCGATTTATTTATTTTTACTAATGCATTCATAAAATTAATGACAATGAGAACAAATTATGTTATTAATAATCACATTATTTTGGAGTTACTAAGCACTTCTCAATTTAAGATCATATTGAGAATAAAAATTGATATGGATTGGGCATATGCAGTTGCCCTTCAAATGGGAAGCCCAAAGACAGCCCAAGTTAGGAACTGTTGGGCAAATCCCCATCCTACCATTGGAGGACGTGGCCCACGATCCCATGACAGACATCTTAAACTGCCTTCCGAAAACCATGGGTCTAACCCTATTCTCGTGGAGCAGTTGACCAGGGGGGAGCCCACTTGCTGGACTCCATACACACGTAAGCCCTGGAAGTTCCTGTTATTGGGCTTCCACGTGGCCTAAGAGTGGGAACTTTGGCCCAACGCTAGGGGCTATATATACCCTCTCTCTCTCAAGAGTAGGTACTCAAATTAATCTCTAAACTCATACTTTCTTGCTCATTTCGCTTCTTACTTTGTCATCTGAGTGTCTTGCAGGTACCCCCTCTCCCCCCATCTCATTCAACTTCTGCCCGAGCAAGCTGTGACGGTCCATTTCTGATTCGGTAAGATCAGTGGCGCCTGTCATACCCCAATTTTTGACCTAAGATCCCTACTTCATCTGCATTATTTTACATACACATCAAGGTCACAGAATATGGTAGGTTCCGGACGTTTTGCTTTCGAGCTTTGACTGTGTAGAGATTATCAAGTGTTGTGAGCATTTTATCTTATGAATGACTAACCACTAATCAAGCACGAAGTGTATGTTTTGCTGTTTTGTTTTCATGTGCAGAAAATAGGTCTGAAAGAAGGGCATCAAACGTTGTACGTCGATTAGGGTTTCGAGTCTCGAGACAGAAATGTTGTCGTTCGTTAATTTCCAAAAGACTGGTTCACCAAAGAATTTCAGAGAATTGTGCGTTTATTTCCACACTCTGTCCAGCAGATGGTCTCCGTTTTCTCCGAATATTTTTCAGGAAGAACAGTCGAAGTTCTATCGACTTTGGTTCATGTGTGTTTCACATTGTTCTAAAATACAAGAAAAACCAAGTTATACTGTCACTTTCGATTTCTTGGACCAAAAGTCATCTGCAAATTTTCTCATGACGCGCGATGAATTTCGTCAAAATGGGATAATTAATTTTAAAACCGGTCTAGAAGAATTTATTCGGAAAATTCAGAATATTTGGAATTTTCTTTATTTGAATCCAAGTGATAATTAAAGAGGAGCTATCAAGAGATCTCATCCAAGAATATTCATTCATCGCATGAAATATTTATTCAAGATTATTTTTGTGATTATTTTGGTGGATCTACATCATGGTTATTTAAATACATGAAGCATTATTTCAAGAAGTTAGTGGGGAATTCTATTTAATTACACGAGGAATTCTATTTGATTACCAAAATTAATCCATGTGATTTATTTGGATTTCTATTACAAAAGTGCAAGATTAAAGTCTAAGACTTGCATTATTATTTATTCATCATTCAACAATTCATCCAAGCATTACTCAATTATTTCCCAAATTCAAATGGAAGATATTGGAATTTTATCAAGATATATCAAGATTCATGTTTATATGAAGATTCAAGATTATTTATAACTACCAAATGAATGAAGAATATATTGAAGAATACATGTTTATTCATGTTACAATTTATTTGAGTTTATTACAAAGTTGCAAAGAAGATACAAGTTTGTACAAAATGTATTTTCAACACTAAAAGAAATTCAGCAAAGTTGCTAATGCAGTCCATTTTACAACCCATCTTCAATCCCAATTTTGTTGTATTTTTATTGGTCAACAATGCTACAAACAGCCTGGAAAAAAAACAGCAAAGAAAAATGCTGTAAAATGCTACAACAGCCTGAAAAAACAGCAACATACAACAACCCCAAATGCTACCAAAATCTGTTCCAACCTGCATCAAAGTAGCCACAGTTTGCATCAAAATGACTAAAATAAATTGTGTGAACAAAGCATGAAAACAGCTTGCCAAAACAATTCAAATCTCCATTGTTTTCCCCCCCTAAAATCCCACACACTCCACTATAAATGGAGGCCTTTGTCAAAACAAAAAGGGGAGAAAAATAAAAAAATTCACCAAGTGAGAAAAACAGAAAAAAAAATAGAAGTTTTGTTCTAAAGTTTCAGCAAGAGTGAAAAAAAAACAGAAAAATTGGTTTTGTTCTAAAAAAATACAGCAAGGAAGAAAACATAGCACTCAAGAAAAGTTACTATTTTTTAGAAGTCCCATCGGAGAGGCTCCGATAGGTATTATTCTCTTCCTCCTCCCTATATACTGCTGCATATATTCATATTTGAATCATTCTATTATGCCATTTTTTCTGCTACATGATGCTTGTTTCTTCATTACTTTTCTTGCTGATTTTTTTTAGTTGCTGCAATATGTTACATTTCGAAAATGTTAGTATTAATAAACACAAAAAAAGAAAACAGTTTTAAAAGAATATCATAAATAAATTGTAGAGCTTGCTTTATGTGATTCGATTAATCCTAATTCTTGCTGTCCAAAACACTTGCTGTCCAAAACACTTGCTGTCCAAAAACACTTGTTGTCCAATTTGCTGTTACCAAGTGTTAACCTGCAAAAATTTTAAAACCTTAGAATCCACTGTTACAAAAAAAACCAAAACAGTACCAACTCAGAACCTGGTGTCAATCTTACAACCAACTTATCTATAAAAAAAAACCAGTTCAGAACCTCCTGTTAAAAACACCAGCATATCCAAAACCAAAAAATATAGAACCAGAAAACCAGCATAAGGTTTATTGTTAATATCTTAATCCATTCAAAACCAAAAGTCTTTAAAACCAGCTTATTTGTTCAAAAAAACTACAGAGCCAATTAACCCAATCTGTTCCAAACCGGGAACCTGCTGTACAAATCTTAGCACCGCCCAATGATTCCAAAGTCGGGGATAAATCTTTAGAACCAAGCGCGCCTTACTCCATCGTATCACCTTCAACACCGTGTTGTTGTTGTTAATTTTTCACCTGACGGAGGACTTATCGCTGTTGCTGCTGGGAAGCTTGTTCAGATCTGGAGATCACCTGCTTTTCATGAGTATTTTCCATTTGAGTTGGTTAAAACTTTTGTTGATGCCCATGCGAAATCACTGCTTTACGTTGGAGTCCTGATTCCAAATACTTGCTTGTAGCGTCTGAGGATCTCACTGCGAGAATCTTGTGTTTGAAGAAGCTTAGCGGTGGTGATAAGTATGAACTTTTTTTGTTGTTTTTTAAGTCATAGGAATTTGATGGTGATGAGAAGAGGAGGGAGGAAGTTTGGATCTGTTTGGTGAGGCAAAGAGAAAGAGGGTATTCCATGAGAGAGAGAGGAAGAAGAGAAATGAATCCGTGAGAGAGAGGAAGTGATGTTGTTTTTGTTTTACAAAGAATCACTTTACCGTTTTTTGTTCTTTTATTAAAAATATAATAATAAAAATCTATCCTTTTCCTCTTCCCAATAAAAGCAGTAATAATAATATAATTTTGTTTTTCCTTCTTCCCCATGCTAGCATGAAGCCGCGCGGCGCCCCCTCTTGCATATTAGGGTTAAACTTTTTTTGTTTCTTCCCTCCAAAGCCGATTGGCCCATTGGGCCTGTTTTGGTCCAGTTTCAATATTAATTTTTCCTTTATGTTTTAATTAACTCATGCTAATAAATGAATAACAGTATAGTTTAATTGGCAAAGCATATTACCAGCAATCTTAAATACCTGAGTTCAACTCTTGTTGGGGTATTTCTTTTAGTTCTTTTAGGTTCTATTCCATTAATTTGATTGTATTATTATTATTTAATTATAAAACACATCAAAAACATGCTTAATTAAAATCCATCTTTTATTTAATTTTGTCAACATACTATTAGTTTTTATTTTTATTTTGTGTTGTTGTTTATTTAATTATTCAAAAAGTACATGTTTCTTGATTTAGTTTTTGTTATTCGTTTAATTATTAAAAATCCATGATTTCGTAATTTAATCTTCATGTACTTTTGATTATTTATTTAATCGTTAAAATGCATGCTAGTATGATTTAATTTACATTAGTTAACTATTCAATTGTAATTTTAATTAATCGATCGTTAATCTGTATATCTTTCGTCCGTCTCAAATCCAAGGGAATTGTTTAATTTATGGTCGACTTCATGTCATCAAACACATCGTGCGAATACCTTCATTCATTTTCTGTTTATTATTTTGTTAAAAACTTAAGATAATTTTCCCAAATGTTCAATTTTCAAGAACTCACACCTTTTAAGTCAAAACATGGACGTTAGGTCGTCGTATCTTCAAAAACTCGTCAATACCCATTTTTTTGGCCAAACAATTTATTTTTAATCAAACAAACATTTTTAATAAACAGATATTTCAAAAGGTTCCTATAGAATACTATAGATACATTTGGTGTTAATACCTTCCCATTGTATAACCAACCCCCGAACTCTAGACCTCTTTTCAAAACGCCTTGTATTTTCATTAATTTTAAAGTATTATTTTACATTGCATATTTTAGGGTTTTATTTCGCTCTTTTCCCTTTTCCCTTGGAAATAATAAAGCGCGGTGGCTACTCTTGCTTTTGTGAGACGAGTTAATTAATAGCTCGATCTCTGATTTACCCTACTACATTTTTTGTCGCTACAACACCATCTGTGGGAAACTTGCTTCCCCGTCTTTTATTCACTTGAGACCAAATCTAAACAATCATCGACTGTCATGGATGACCAGACTCCATACAACATAAACGTCTGTGTCATCGATGTTAACAACAACATCATCGACGACAATTCTGACCTCGATATTGCCGGTACTGCCGGCCATAACACATCCCACGGTGTTAACATGCCAGGGCCTTCTGAATACAGAGACGGAGCAATTGCTTCATCATCATATCTACCTCGCCGACATGAAGACGATCGGCCACCTCCCCATAACTACCAACACGTCCAGTTCCACGAGGTCCCCATCCCCGACGGGGCAGACGCCACGACCATGGCACTGTTCGCGGCAATCAATTAAACCAACTTCCTAATATTCGTCCAGGGGGAAAGACTGAGGTCGCTCGAGGACGGTCGAAGGCCTCCAAGAAGACACAGGAGTCCTCAATCTCCTCCTCCTCGACAAGTAGAGGAACATCCCCAATCTCCCCCACAGAGACATAATCGGGATATCTCTTGAAGCCCGTCACCCCGACCACTCGGGCGACGACCCCCTTTGGTGAGGGAACAACTCGTTGATGCGGGAAGGCGCGATTACAGCCCCTCGCGTCAAGAACAAAGACCCCCTGGAGACAGGAACGGGGGAAACCACCAACGGTCATATCGCCCAAGGACCGATCCGTAAGAACAGGGCCACTGTGACCGCCACGACATCAGATCTCCGTCTCACTCACCCGAACGGAGTGACGAGGACGACCCCCGCGGTCCCTTGTCATAAGATATCATGGAGGCGCCCATTCCTTCAGGCATGGAGAAGCCTTCCCACTTGAAGGAATATGACGGCATCTCCGATCTGGTCGACCATATAGACATGTTTGAGGACATGCTGCACTATCACAACATTGGGGACCGATCAAATGCCGGTTGTTCCCTATGACTATGGCGAAAGATGCGATGGACGGGTACAAAGGTCTCACCCTGGGGTCAATTACCTCTTGGAAAAATCTGAAGAACCAATTCATCAGCTTGTTCACTGCTTCGCGGAGACACCCGAAGACCAAAGCAGCCCTCGAGGCCATCGTCCAGAGACAGAATGAGACCCTAATGGAATTCATTGATCGGTTCAACTGGGAGGCCATCCAGATCCCCTGCACGGACCATATGAAAAGATACCTTCTCGAGAGGGCGCTCCTCCCGGGCACTGAATTCACAAAATCTGTAGGCATTGAACCACCCCCGGACGTTTGATGCCCTCCTCGAGAAGGACAGAGCCTATATGGACTACGAGGAGAGAGAAGCAGCCAACAGAGCCCGAGATCCAGGATATAGCAGTAATCCGCGACAAGACACCACCCCTCCTCGACTAACTGGCGATAAGAGAAGGGACGACAAACCTCAAGACGCTCGGGAACAAAGGGGGACCTTGGGGAGGTTCACTGAATACACTCCGCTAACGGCTTCCCGCGAGCGCATCTTCGCAGAGTGCGCAAATATAGACTTCAAAGACGGCGGCGTCAAGCGTCCTCGCCCCGCTCCTGCTAAACCCGGGGCAGACCAAAGCAAGTACTGCCAGTATCACCGAAGCCATGGGCACTTGACCGAAGATTGCGTCCATCTCAAGGACGCCATCGAGACCTCATAAAGGGGGAAGACTCGTGCAATATCAACGAGGAGACGCCCCTCGTTGAGATGTCCGTGAAATGAGGGAATCAGAAGAGGATGCCCGACCATCTGATGAGTCGGTTCCCATCCAAACTGCATTCTCCGTCACAAGGCCTGAGGACTTCTATGTCCCCGAACAGTTGTAAGAGCCTTTGTCCATCCACAGTAGGTGGGAAAACTCCCCCACCCCCCACCATGATCATCATTGGTGGAGGGTTTAATGATTTAACCATAAATTCAGCAAAGAAAAAGCTGGATGAATTGGTCGATGCAGCTCCCCCATAAACGGTGACCTTCGAAAGTGTGAAAGGCATATCAGAGTCGATCACCTTTTACCTCGAGGAGCTCCCCAGAGGGGCCCCTAAATCGGCCATCCCTCTGCTGATAAGGGAGAGAATGGCCAACTTTGATGTCCATCGCGTCCTGGCCGATGAGGGAAGTTTCGTCGACGTGATGTATAGCTAGCTGTTCAGAACTCTGTAGCTCGACGACTCTCACATCTCACCATACGTGGGGTCAGACATGCAGGGCTTTAATGGCTCGACCTTCAAGCCGTGGGGGTACGTGGAGCTTATGGTCACCTTCGGCGAGGATACCACTACCCGGAAGGTCAAGGTCCGCTTCCTCATCATCGACTTCCCATCCCTCTACAACTGCATCCCCGGGAGGCCAACGCTCGCAGAGCTGACCGCGGTTCCCTCCACCGTCAACTTAAAGATGAAGTTCTAAACCAAGAGGGCACGGGTCGCCACTATTCAAGGCGACCTAGCGGCCGCCCGAAGATGCTTCAACGCGGCGGCCAAGGGATACAACACATTTTACACTGGGATACGGCCCGCCAAGAAAGCTGCATCTGCGTGATCAGAGCCTCACGGTCAGAGCCACTGCTCCCCAGAGTAGAGGAACAAAGGGCCCCTCCAAAGGTCGACTCGATCTCGCTGGACACTTGCTTCGACTAGGACGAACCCTCCAACAGCGAGCAGGTACCCCTCCGACCAATTCCGGATGGGGACTTCGAGCTCATCACTCTCAGTGAAGACCGAAATAGAGTGGTGAATATCGAAATTGGACTCCCCAACTTGGCAAGAAAGCAGATCAAGGCCTGCTTGAGGGAAAATGTGGATCTGTTCGCATGGAGTGTTGCAGAGATGCCCGGTCTCGACCCTGAGGTCGCCTGTCATCAACTCGACATTGATCCAGCCGCTAGGGCAGTAGTACAACATAGGCGTAGGCAGTCTCCCGAGAAAGTTGAGGCTTCTGAAAAAGCTGTAAAAAACCTCCTAGAGGAAAATTTTATTTATGAAGCCCTGTATTCAACTTGGCTGTCAAATGTTCTACTTGTTAAGAAAAATAATGGAAAATGGAGAATGTGCGTTGACTATACCGATCTTAATCGGGCATGCCCCAAAGATGCATTTCCTTTACCTAATATTGATATGATGGTCGACAACTCGACCAGCTATAAAATTTTATCATTTATGGACGCCTATTCGGGCTACAACCAAATCCAAATGGCGATAGGCGACAAACACTGCACCGCTTTCATGACCAGTTCGTGAAACTATTACTACAACGTAATGTCATTCGGTCTGAAAAATGCAGGAGCAACATATCAGCGGATGATGAACAAAGTCTTCTACAACCAAATCAGAGATATGCTCGAGGTATACATGGACGACATGATCGTCAAGTCCCGAGTATACACCGACCATGCCGCCCATCTCAGGGAAGTCTTTGCTCAAGCAAGACAATGTAGAATGAGGTTTAACCACGAGAAGTGCACGTTCGGGGTCAAGGCGGGCAAGTTCCTCAACTTCTACTTAATGGAACGAGGAACCGAAGCCAGCCCCGATAAGTGTCGAGATTTCTCTAACCTCCTTAAACCCACGTCGAAAAAATCCATACAAGTCTTGAATGGCATGCTCGCCTCACTCTCTCGGTTCGTTGCAAAATCCGCTCAACACGCCATGCCCTTCTTCAAACTCCTTTGAAAGGAGGCGACTTTCGAGTGGACCGAAGAGTGCGAATAGGCCCTTCTCCATCTCAAACAAAGCCTCTCACAGCCTCCCGTGATATCACGACCAGTCAACGGGGAGACCTTATTTCTATACCGGTCTGTTTCCTTCGAAGTCGTCAGTGCGGCCCTCATTCGCGAGACTCACGACGGACAAAAACCCATTTATTTCACGAGCAAAGCGCTCTAGGGGCCCGAGGTTAGACATCAACAGATCGAGAAGGTGGCTTTGGCCCTCTTCAACGTAGCGAGAAAGCTTTGACACTATTTCCTCACGCACACGATCGTCGTACGAATGGACCAGCCCGTGAAACAACTCTTAGGTCGACCAGACATGGAGAGCCGAATGCTGGAAGGGTCCTTGGAACTCTCAGAATTCGATGTCCAGTACAAAAGTAGGAAATCCCTGAAGGCCCGGGCTCTGGCCGATTTCTTCGCGGAGATGACCGCTCATAACCCCCCCCCCCCCCCCGGCTGGGAAGGAGCACAAATGGATCATCTTCGTCGACGGAGCCTCCAGCTCGACCGGAAGCGGAGCGGGAATCCCCTCGAGAACGAGGAAGGCGTAGTGATCGAACATTCGCTCACCCTCTCCTTTCCAACCTTGAACAATCAGGCAGAATACGAGGCGTTGCTTGTGGGTCTAAGACTTGTCGAGGATTTAGGCGCCCGAGAAATACAAATTTTCACTGACTCCCAACTTGTCGCGTCTCAAGTTCAAGGGGGATACTAGGCTAAAAACAACAGCCTCATCGAATATTCAAACTTGGTCAGGGAATATATGAAAAAGTTCGACCGAGCAGAAATTTCGCACGTACCACACGAATAAAATACACGGCCCGACATACTTTCAAAGCTTGCAAGCACGAAGAAAAAAGGCAGAAACAAATCCGTCATACAAGAATCTTATCTCGACCGAGCATCGAAAATCCACGACTTTACTCGAAGTAAATGCCATCGGGGACAACTCATGCTGGATGACCCCGGTATTCAATTTCCAAACAAAGGGAGAACATCCCCTAGACCGAAGGGAGGCGGCCGCGACCAAACGACGAGCATATTCCTACGTGGTGCTCGAGCACAAGCTGTATCGTCGGGGATTTTCCATCCCACTCCTGAAGTGCGTCGAAGAGTCCGTGGTCCCCGAGATACTACGAGAAATCCACGAAGGGATTAATGCCCAACACATGGGCGGGAAGTACCTAGCACGAAAGGCATTGCGAGCGGGGTACTACTGGCCTACAATGCAACAAGACGCCAAAGAGCACGTCAAAAAATGTGACAAGTGCCAAAGGCACGCCGACATGCATCTCGCCCCGCCGCACGAGATAAACACATTATCGTCCCCATGGCCATTTTCCTGGTGGGGAATGGACATCCTCGGACCATTCGTACAAGGGACATACCAAAACAAATTCCTCGTCGTGGCTATAGATTATTTTACAAAGTGGATAGAGGATGAAGCCCTCGCGAAAATCACCTTGCAAAACACTCTGCGTTTTTACAAACGAAACGTGCTCGCCCGGTTTGGAATCCCACAGGCGCTCGTCACAGACAACGGTAACCAGTTCCCCGACCAAGGCTTTCAAAGCTTCATTGCCAAACTCGGCACCAAACAACATTTTACCTCAGTCGAAAACCCCCAGACGAACGGGCAAGCCGAGGCCGCAAATAGGGTTATCTTGCAAGGACTCAAACGCAGGTTAGGCGAAGCCAAGAGGGGATGGGTTGAAGAATTACACAACATCTTATTAGCTTATCGAGCAACGCCCCACTCAAATACCGGCAAGACACCATTCCGAATGACTTACGGTATCGAGGAAGTCATCCCAGTAGAAATCATGGAGCCATCCAGGCGAACAAAAATGCCCCTCGACAAGGAGATGAACGATGAGGCCTTGAGAGACGAGATCGACCTCGTTGAAGAGATCCGATCAAGAGAAACCATGCGCGAAGCCAATCTAAAACAGCAGGTAGCCCTACGCCACGACAACAAAGTCGTAAAACGCGAATTTCAGGTCGGCAGCCTAGTCTTGCAAAGAAATCAGAAGGATTCCTGCGAAGGGAAGTTGGCCGCAAACTGGGAGGGACCTTATCGCGTCCATGGAGCTACGAGCACTGGAGCATATTACCTCGAGCAATTAAATGGAGAACCACTACCGCGACCTTGGAATGCTGCGAAGCTAAAACAATATTATAGCTAAAACCCCTCACCAGCTGGGGACTTTTGCCGTCGAATATTCACCTTCAGTCGACGAAGGGAAAAGCTCGACCACGTAGGCGATTCGAGGTACGGGCCTGACCTACCAACCAACGAAGGCATAATGTTGCTCACTTTGACGAACAACAGACGTGCCCGATAGGGACACCTCGATCGAGCTCCACTGTCGAAGTACCCCAACATGGAAGAACACCCAGCTCGCGATGGGCAGTTCACGTCACGAGCGTCGGATCCCGACCACGATCATACGTCCGCCCTGCGGATCCCTACTATGCGCCCTTAACACATTTCTAAGTGTGTCGAACATAAATTTGGGTCGAACATACATTTGGGTCGAACGAATACCTCCACATGAACACGAACTTCGTGAAAAATTCATAACGACCACGACAATGGTCGGGCACATACGTCAAATACTGTTACTCAAAGAGTTATAAACAAAGCAATTATAATTCAAAATAGTTGTCAACAAAGCAATTATAATATGTCGACCACAAGGGCCGACGTTGTTCAAAAGTAAAGTTAGGCACGACGGACACAAAACTAAAAGAATGATAGCGGCCACGCAGGTCATAAAATAACAGCGGACACGCAGGACCTGAACAATAAATACAATCAAACTTCCTCCTCCCCTTCGCTGCTGTCAGGGGGATAAAGGATCTTCCCGTCAACGACTTGGTTAAATAGGCCCGCCCCCTCGATCGCTATCTCGACCCCGGGGTTCAAGATCTTGAGCTGCTCAACGGCAGTATTGAAGTTGTAGTCAAGGGTGTCAACCACGTCCTATTCGAGCACGCGGATGCGAGCAACCAAATCCGCCATGGTCTCCATGTTCTTCTCCGTTTCGGTTTCATCCTCGGCCGGTGCAGTGATCCCCTCTAACTCCAAATTACGAGTGACCAGACGCTTGTTCTCCTTAGTGGCCGCCTCCAGCTGAGGCCTCAGCTCATTTAAATCCTTGAGATGCCGAACCTGGGCCTCGAATTTCGACTCGTGGTTAAGGATATAACACTTCAACTTCTCATTTTTAGCCTTCAGCTTGTGAATTTTGGCGTAGGCCGTGTCGAGGGATGCTTGAGCACTCAAGGACTCATCGTTGAGCGAAAGGGCCGTCTCGAGCACCCTCATTACAGCGGCCACGTCCTTGGCCAAGTGCTTCCGACGAACCTCCTTGTCTTCAGTCAAAATTGCCTCCCTCTCCTCCTCGCACACGTCGAGGGAGTTCTCCTCGCTAAAGAGGTCGCGGTTTATATAGAAAGGAGGCAATACGAAAACCCCCACAAACGTTTTGTCACCCTCGAGCGTTACGCCTGCAGCATTATCTGCACGCTTCCTCTTAGCCACGGGCTCGTTGACGGGAATATGGGCCGGATCAGTAGTAGAAGCAGAATTTTTTGAGGAGGAAGGGGAACCACTGGCCCGACCGACAGACTTGGCCTATTCCTGAAGCTGGGCGACTCTGTTTTGTGGTCCAGAAGTGGATGCGTTTTTGGGCCTCAGCTTCAACAAACGCTCGGAAAGAGATGCCATTCGACCTACAATCAAAAAGAATCGTTAGTCGACTTGGAAAAATAAAAAAATAGGGCAAGCACGTCCCCGCATAAAGAGGAGAAAATTAACGGCTATGCCTTACCTAAAAGCCTCATGGCTTCCCCATTCGAGGAACACTCGAGCAAGGCCTTAGTATTGATCAACCTATTGACTAAGAGATACTCCCCCTCATCGTCGAACAACAAGTTGTTATTCACGTCCACACACCTTGCGGGGGAGAAACTTTTACCATAAGCCGACAGCTTCTCGTATGAAAGTTGGTCTTGGGCATCCAAATCCTCGGGTTTCACTGCATAGTATTCAGGCTTTTGCTCATAATGCCTCCACTGACATTCGAGCGGGAATGTGGCCATAAGTCGGGTAACTGGCCGCCCGTCCTCCACCTCTTCCACACGGGTATAGAGAGAATCTATGGCCACGTCCGCCAGGGGCTTCACAACGAAGTACCTCTCTTTATAATTTCGGACGGACTCCAGATAAGGCCGGAAGAGTTTCCCGAACTGCTTGAAGGATACCCACGCCTTCCCCCCTCGGACAGATTATCTTTGTAGGTGAAAGATGCGGGGAAAAAAAGGGGCAGCGTGGCGCCTATCCCCAAGTACTGGCAGACGAGCTCAAACGCCCGCATAAACGCCAGCGTGTTTGGATGAAGTTGGGAAGGCACCAACTAAAGCCATTGGAAAACCCCGACCTGGAAATCATTGAAGGGCGGGCGCATCCCCGCCTCTTTGAAAGCAAATTTATACATGGGGAACCGTTTTCCTGGATACGTCGAGCATATCCTTCGGTCCCGATGGGGAATTTGGAGCATCCAGTTGGCCTGGGCCCCTTCTGCATGTTCCTTCAGGAAATTGAATGCATTTGTCGCGTCCCTTGAAAAGCACGACCATTTATCCTGGGGCTCAAGAGCAATCCAAGCCAAGGGGTCCTCGTCGGTACGGGGCTCGTCTTCGTGATGGGCGGTTGGAATGTCGTCCTCGACTGAACGTACCATTCTACCTAAAAAGCAGGGGAAGTTAGTGAATTCGACATTATCAAATCCATCCTTCCACTACAAATCAAGTGAAAGGGCGACAAACTCGACCCAAGCCCTCGACACGCTAAAGCGGACCATTACATTATGAGGACATGTAGTCGGGGGGATCACTCGCCGAGAAAAAACCTGGGATACACACTATATCCTAAGGAACCCTCCCTAACATTATATCTAATGAACGTTCATAAGTGCCCGGCACATTCATGACTGCTCGACACGGAATCCATGAACTCAAACGAACATTCATGAGTATTCATCATAAAACTCATGAATTTTCATCCAATCAAGACAATTTTTTTACATTTAATCTAGAAACGCTCAAGAAACATGGTGTTAAGAGGTTATAACTTACTTGGATGAAGAACTTGGAGAGAGAAACTGAAAAGTTGAGAGAATCGCCTCACGCCACGAGCAAAGAAACAATGAGAATTTGAGAGAGTCGCTTCACACCACGAGCAAAGAAAAGATTGAGAGGAAACTTGAGAAGATGATAAATGAGACCCAAGGGCCCCCTTTTTATAGGCGACCCACGCCCCAAGGGATCCCTCATGAAGGGTCATCACCTCATTGGCCCCTTTTGCCTTTTTCTTGAAGGGGTGGCACCCCAAAGCACTAGCCACATGGCTCAACTATCAACCACGAGTCCCTTCTGGACTGGCGAGCATATGAGGCAGATATCTATACGAGGAAATGCTCGACATTAGAGTGCACGTAGGGATACATCTATTCACCCACCTCGGGGATAATGTAGTGCTCGACAAACTAGCAACTCTCAAGGGACGGGCATGTCCAAGGAAATCTCGCAGAAGCTCCCCGTCACTAATACGTCCTCTCGAGCAAGCCATTAACCCCTTCGCTCCCGCTCCCTGCTCACCCATGGTATTCCCCGGTGTACTCAAGCTTGGTCCTACACGGGCAACAACTCGCTCCTTCCAGGGACTTTGGTCCTCTACTCGACCAAGTCTCCGGTATCGAGAGCTGGAATCAAGTTACCTCCCTCTAGCTCAAGGGCAATAACTTGGGAGGCTCCTGATCTAGATTGGGCATGCACTTGCCCTTCGAACGGGAAGCCCAAAGACAGCCCAGGTTAGGAACCGTTAGGCAACTACCCATCCGACCGTTGGAGGACGTGGCCCACGATCCCATGACAGACATCTTAAACTGCCCTCCGAAAATCACGGGTCCAACCCTATTCTCGCGGAGCAGTTGACTAGGGAGGAGCACACTTGCTGGACTCCATACACACGTAAGCCCTGACAGTTCCTGTTATTGGGCCTCCACGTGGCCTAAGAATGAGAACCTTGACCCAGCGCTGGAGGTTATATATACCCTCTCTCTCAAGAGGGTCAGATACTCAAATTCATCTCTAAACTCATACTTGCTTGTTCATTCCGCTTCTTACTTTACCATCAGAGTGTCTTGCAGATATCCCCTATCTCATTCAACTTTTGACCGAACCAGCTGTGACGGTCCATTTCTGATTCGATAAGATCAGATCAATATTACTTGAAAGAAAATATATCTATTAAATGGTATATACTTGTCACGAATGTCATTGGTTTTAATTTTTAATTAAGATGAATGGTGAAAATAATATATAACAGTATAATTGATATATTGTTAACTCACATATATCAAGTGGGAGAATATAAAAATAATTAATAATTAAATAAATAAAATGACTTGCTTAAAGAGATTTATTTAAATAAAATGAAGGATTAATACTTATTTTACCTTTTGTTATATAAATGATTTTTGAAAAAACTCCTATAAAAATGTGAATTATCTCTCTATTTTATGAAGATTCTCATGTTTTGTCCCATGTTTCAATTTAATTATTAAAAAATAATCTGCCACAATTTATGTTTTTTTTTTGTTTGTAATTTTTCAAATTATATGACTGTCTAATTGGCTTTTTCTTTTAATTACTCATTTTATTTGAAACACCACAATGATTTTTTATTTTTTAATTATTTTAATCATTAATATTTGAAAACAACAAAATCAAAAAAGTTTGACATTTGCAAGGATTTGAAGTAGGTTGTGGTGGAAAAATAATCACTTTATTAGACTTTTTTTTTTTTAAGACTTTTGTTAACAAACGGTCTTTTCTATTTAAATTATATGTATCTATATTAGGAGTGTTCAAAATCAAACCGGTTAAATAAAAAATCACAAAACTTAATTGAACCAAATTAAAATTGTAAAAAATTATATTTAATTTGAATATATTTGGATTATTTTCTAATAGAACTGTATAGTTCGGTTCAGGTTGTGATTTGTATTTTGTAAACCAAATCAAACCAAATAAAACCGCATTATATTATAAAGTATTACTAGTTAATATATATATATATATATTCTTTTAATTTTTTAGAGAAATCAATATATATTTTGTGTATATTTTATCATATTTTATATGATATTTATTTTAATTTATAAATCATAAAAATATAAAATATTATTCATTTCTAAATATTATTTTTACAAAATATATTTTATCGTATTCTTTGTAGAATATTTATTTAAGAATTCAATCTTGTCTATATTATTCGTTAGATTTAGATAAAATTATAATATGTAATTTTATGTATAAAATTATAAATTTATTTTGTCAATTTTAATTTTTTTTATGATAATGTATGAACAATTAAACATAAAATTATATTTTTCTCTATATGTGTATGTATGACTTAATAGTTTTTTTTTTAAAAGAATTGAACTAACCAAATCAATCTAAACTATATTAATTTGATTTAGTTTAATTTGAATTTATTTTTAAAAATCAACCGAATCAAACTGAATCGCATATTTTTTTTCTTTTACTGTTCTAATAATTTTTTACTTTAAAACTACTCGATCTGCACTTAAAACACCCCCTAATCTATATATGTGGCATCTTAAAAGGTATTTTCCTCCATTATTATTAATCATCAAATGAGTTCTTTTATTATTATGAATGTGAATCAACATAGAATGAGTTTTAGAGTTTGAAAGTAAACGAATGTGTCTTGTGTGGATGTAGATGCCAGCTACATCACATTACAATTTACAATATGGTGTTTGATAAAAAGATTGTCAAAAAAAAAAGTTTGGTAAAAAACTTTTTACTTTAACAAAATTATTATTCTAAGCGTATACTTATATTATATGCAGCTAAGGGCCATGTTTAAAGTTTGTGGTGTTCCCATAAATTAATTTAATAGTCTAACCTTTTTGAAAAATTACAAATTGCTTCGTAATAATTGATTAGCTTATTCTCATATATTTATAAATATCTCAACATGTATCCGTTTGACTATTTCTGGCTAATAAAAAAATATAACACTATGTGCAAAGGTGAATTTCGTCATGGGATAGTTGGTACTATTTTTTTTATGAAAAAGGTTAAAAATTGAAAGAAATATTTTTTTTTACGAAAATGTGTTGTAAACACCAGATTGATATATACAGTTTGAGAGAGAAAAATATATAGAGTATAATGTGACATGTTAATTGAATAATGTTAAAATTTAGAGGTGTTAAAATATTATAATTGTACGGAAATATTATTGGCTAGTTTGTCTTCTCTGGCACCGTCGAAAGAAACCTACGTGTTTTGCGTCAGCTTAAATAAGCATGGTTATTAACTTATTAGTATAATAATATTTCAACCATGTTAAAGTGATTAAATAAAGCCGTAGTCAAAAAAATCAACCTAAGCACGATTCTCACTTTGAACCAACAACATATTAAACAATTGCACAATGAGTTCAATCGGAAATTTGATATGTGTTAACACGTACTCTTTAAAAATATCGTAATTAAAAGTGGGCAATGCTAACACTGGTCAAGGATATTAATTGCATCACGAGTTTACTAGTATTGTTATAAATAAAAAAACTAGTATGCAAGGAAAGAGAAGGTTCATATTATTGACAGGATTGGTAAAGAGATTACTAGTTGGCAAGGAAAGTAATACAAAAATGCATGACTACTCACCCTTGATTATAGGTTATTTGTCAGAACACATGTTTCAAATATTGTGGTGATAAAGTATGAAGGTCAAATTGTTGTTGGGAATTCTTCTCTAATATTAAAAGCCACCAAAAAGGATGTGTTGTTTGAGTTAATGAATGTTTCAAAGGCTCTACAAGAAATAATTACTGTAATTATCATCGGAAAGAGGAATGTGGATGGATTGATCAAAATGTTGACCAAGGAGAAAGAAGACGAGGGATAAGAAGTTGACAGTGAAGAGGAAGAGTGATATGCTAGTGAGGAAGAGGAGGAAAGTTTGGAAGATTAAGGTCTTTTGGTTGATGATGTAGTTAGTAGTTGTTGACTGCATTATTTCATGTTTGTTGTGTTTATTTCAGTTGTCTTTTTGGCCCTTGTATATGGGCATATTTTATATTTTGTGTTATTGGCTCTTTAACAATGACTTTGGTTATGCACTTTGACAATGATATCATCTATTTCATATGTGATTCTACGTTCTGATCTAGTTTTCTTTATTCATTCCTTTTCCAAATTATGGAAAAGGGGGAGTAAGATAATTTGATTTTGTGATGATTGATTGATATGTGATATATGAGATGTGAAGATAATTTGATTTGGTTGTGTAGCAACCCCCTTGCTTGATCTTTGATATATGTTACTTATGTTGTTGTATGTTTATTGTGGTGTGCTACTTGTGTGCTCAATTTATTATTTCTAATTTTGGAGATTTACTCATGTACTTCTTGTAAAGAATTATAAGAGCTGGTTTAGCCAAAATTTGGCAAAGAGGGAGATTGATGTTCTTTTTTATAGGATGCATTAGGTAAAACAACATGGGTAGTACCAGATGTATTTTGGTGAAGATGCATCGTGTGGGATAAGATGTTCCAGCATGTGTGCATCATCTGGCCTCAGTGTGCATGCCAAGGTTTGTGAGTTATTATGAACGAAATTATGATTAATTTCAAGGAGATTTGTTGTTGTATCTTTTAGCAATATGTTATTTAGGAAGATTTGATTAAAAAAATTAATAAGATCAAATCTAATTATATGAAGATTTAAATTTAATTAAGATCAAATCAAATCAAACCAAGTCTCTTGATGGTTGTTTTTAAAAGCAAATCAAATCTGCATCTAAATCAAATCAGGTTGTTCCCAAATCTAATGCTCATTGGAGAAAAGCCCAGTAGATGAATTGGTATATAAAGACCCCTCCTAAAAACTTTAAAGACATGAACTAGAGTTAAATATCTTGAGTGTTAGGTTATGTTCTTAGAGTCTTTGTATTTTTTTTCTATTTGTGCACCTCTATAACGCCTTATTTTCATATCAAAGGTATAACAATTGTTGGTTTTCTTAGAGTTGTAATTCAACAAACATTGTTTTGAGTTTTATATTGACCACTAGGGTTAGTGGTTGAGAGAAAGTGAGAGGGGTTCTCATATTTATGAGAAGTTCTAAATAGAAAGACATGGATACTATTAGGAAGAAGGGAATTGAACAAGGGTTATTCATCTAAGACACTTTGTACTAATACTATTGAGAGTGGATTTCCTTTCTTGGGTAGGAAATCCTCCAGACGTAAGTGACGTTGCACCAAACTGGGTTACCAATTTCTTTGTGTTCTTTATTGGCTTTATGATTTATCATCTTGTTTCTGTTAGTCTATCCTAAGTAGGTTTTACACAATTCTCCCAGACATTGTGTCCAACATCTGTTCTGCAAAGAACAAAATTTCATCTATTTTTTCTCTTCTCTCGTGTCTTTAAAATTAACTTATGTATTTTTTTGGAGTCTCAATTTTTCTTCCTCTATTCTGTCCGAATCCATATTTTGTTCCATTGCTCTATTTAAATATTTTTCTTTTCCCTTTAGGAAATATTACTCCCATTCAAAGGAATGGAAGAAAACTCAGTATTTCAATACTTACCACTTTCACCAAAATAAGGTATTATCAATGAAACATGGACTATCATGTGAGTTCTTGAAGAGGGTGGGAGATCCAATTCATATGCCACATGTACCACATGGTTTTTGATAATGAAAGGTCCAAAATAACACTTTAATAATTTCTTATAGACTCTATGAGTGATTGTTTGTTGCTTATATGGTTGTAACCTAAGAAGAACCAAGTCTCCAACTTCAAAGGTAAAATCCATTCTCTTTTTGTTTGCTTGAGTTTCCATATATTCGCTTATTTTTGTTAAGTTTGTCTAGGAATATTTCAATATCTTTTGTTAGTTTTGTAGAGTGTTATCCAAATATTCAAAAATTGTAGATATGAAAATATAATCTAAAATGGTTGGGTGAGAACAAACTTACAAGGCTTAAAAATGGGTCATATGTAATGATGAATGAAATTTTGTATTGTGCCAAAACTTTGCCAAGTGTAGACACATGTATTAGTGATGAGGATAATCACTAGCAAAACATATGAAGTAAGTTTTAAGACATTGATTTACCACTTTAGTATTTCCATCAGCTTTAAGATGATATGATGTATTGTACTTGAGTGTTATACCTTGTATTTTTTTTTAAATTATTTCCATAAGTAGTTAAGGAAGAGTGGATCTCGAACTAAAATGATGGACTTTGAAAATCTATGGAAGAAAAATACTTCAACCAAAAAACATCAGTCTAGGTCAACAACAGAGAACTTTGTGGTGGAGAGCAACAAAGTGGGCATAACTTTTGAGGCAGACACAAATCACTCTAATAATAGTATGGTCAAAGGAATTAGGAAGGTGTGTTATGAAATCCATGGTGAGTTCTTGTCATACTTGATTCGGTATCAGTAGTGGTTATAATGGAACTTTTTCTCTTGGGTTTGATATTTATTGTGTTGACATGTTAAATAATGTTTAACAAACTCTTTCATATCTTAGTATATACATGACCATAAAAAAGAAGCTTCTAGTATTGAAATAGTTGGCTTAACACTAAAGTGGCTTGCAGATGGTATGATATTATATTCATGAAGGAGATTTTTTCACAAGCCCTTCAAATCTGGTGCGAATAATTTGCCTTTGAAGAATAGTAAGTTATTTGAAACTTTGTACCAATTATGTTCATCATTCTTGTGTTCCTTCTCTTCTACTAACTTTTTTCAATCATTCTTTGATCTATAAAACTGTTGGAGTTTGTGAATAATGTTTGGTATTGGTGAGTGTTACACCTAAGGCCAACGAGGTAAGGGATTGGTTGACAATGCATGAGGCATGACAATGAGTGGCTTCTGGAAGCTTCTAGGGAAATACCAAATTCACATCGGAATGAGAGGGATCCTGAGGTTGTGCATGTATGGGACTGCGTGGTTGAAGAAAGACTTATAAAGATTGATTGGTACTACCTATACGAACAAGATCATCTTCTTTTTGGTAGTCTAACAAATAAGAACTCCACAGTTAAGCATGTTTGACTTGGAGTAGTATTTTGATGGATAGCCTTCTAGAAAGTTTCCTGAAAAGCGTGTGAGTAAGGAAAAAACATGCTGAAACGACCTGTGTTGGTTTGCGGGATCATTCGATAATCCTGAAAGTAATATGGGGCGTTACAAATGGTATTAGAGAACACCTCACCCAGTACCATGTGGTTCGAGGATGAACCAAGTGGAATTTTGTGGGCATGTAACACCTGAAACCAATGAGGGATGGGAGTGGTTGTCGGTGCATGACGCGTGACAATGAGCGGCTCCTAGCAGCTTCTAGGAAAAACCTGATTTCACATCAGAATGAGAGGATCTTGAGGTTGCACAAGTATGGAACTGTATGGTTGAAGGAAGACTTATGGATTGATTGGTACTACCTATACCAAAAAGATGCATCTTCTTTTCGGTAGCCTGACATATAAGAACTCCATATTTAAGCATGCTTGACTTGGAGTAGTATTTGGATGGATGAACTTCTGGGAAGCTTCCTAAATAACACGTGAGTGAGGACAAAATATGCTAAAAAGATCCTTGTTTATTTATGGGGTCAGTCGGTAATCCTAAAAGCAGCCGAAGGCGTTATAGTGAGTAGATAGCTAGAAGCAAGGGTTCATCTTTAGAGAATTTTTCATCTCAAGGTATCTACAACTAAATTCGATCTACCAGGTTTGTAAAAAATTTCTAAGTTAAATCCTTGTAGTTTCGAAGAGCATTTTGTAGTTCTTGTATTTGAATATTTTGTAGAAAAAATTCTAAAACTCTTTTGATTCGTGTATATGTGGATGTGCTGACCAATCAAATATTAATGCCACTTTTTGATGGATTATGTGATTATAGACATCTCTCTCACATATAATGAAGCTTACTGCATGCAGGGAGATATATTCTTGTTGAAGAAAGTGAAGGGTTACCTTCTTGGAATAGGATAACTCTTGTGGAAACCTCATATGCATCTGTCTCTATAATAATTTTATTGTAAAGTCTCGCAAAGCTAGCACCAACATGTTGGTCATTTTCTTTTTGAGTTTTGTAAAATCTAGACTAGCCTTTGTACTCCAAGAAAATTTAGTATAACACACAAAACTAGTACTCATTATTTAATATTTACTGGGATTTATTTCTTGTCACATTATATGCTCCTATAATAGAGTTGTATATTTCAAAATTACTTCGAACACAAAAAAAGAACAATCATGAATGTGTGCATGAGATTTGGATTCCAACAACCATGTCACTTTATTGTCTATGGGGTCACAACTAAAAGCACGATGATGCTTATTGATATTGATATAGATTTGAGATCCTATTTAGAATCATATATAACAATAAGGTTTATCAAGGGCAAGGAAGAAAAGGTAAAATCTACAATAACTTCCCTAGGAGTGAGCTACATGTTACCCTTCCACCACTGGCTGCAACTACTTCCTACAAATACTCCATCTCCACCTTATTAAGAAACCCTAGCAAAGGAAAGAATATAAATAGAATTTGTATTGTTACCTCGAGAGAGATGAATTTGATAATTGGGAAAGGTTTGCTTGAGAAGATGATGTGAAGAAGTCGGGGTAACGGTTGATGAGAGACTGTTGGCGAAGACATGGGGCAACCGCATAGAACGGAGAAAGAACTCTTGGAGTTTTGTAATGGATAAAAGAGGGATATTTATCAAGGAAACCCTTATATATTCTTAAAGTAATTGTTTGATCCTCGACATCATGCATGGGAAATTTTGACCACACCACCAACGATTGTGATCTCGCATCGAACTCTATAGAAAGCTTGAGTACACTAAGGTAAAAGGCTATCGTTATTGACAGTCTTAGAGCCACGTGTTGCAACCCTCTAGTGAGGCGTTACGAGTTACAAGGAAGACATTATGTATGCATGTTCCCAATGTTATTGTCCTCACAACTATCTCATTCCCTTTAACCAAGGGTCGGACTAGAAACCCACACGACAAAACCTTCAACAAGTAGAAACAAGAGATTAGGGGCAAATGTTCAAGGCCACTCACAAGGACAACTCGTCGAGACCCAAAAACAAACACTACGAAGGAAATAAGAGGAATGGGTGTAACCTCACTCAAGCTCGAAGCAGACAACTCTGACTTCCTATCAATTTTCTACTACCATGTCCAACTAGACAGTGATCTACATGAGATGTCAGATCAAACAGGAGTGGTTCTAACCGCCCCTTCTATATAAAATTCTTCACACATCAAGACTCAAGATTCTATTCATTCTAACACTCATACTACTTCTCATTCAATAACTGGCATGGGCATTGGAGTGAATTTTTTTAATGGAATATATATATATATATATATATATATATATATATATATATATATATATATATATATATATATATATATATATATATATATATATATATATATATATATATATATATATATATATATATATATATATATTAAAGAGAAGGAAGAAACATCGTACAAAATAGGTACAAAGCACAAGAAGTGCCCAAAAGAAATGAAAATACAACAAGAAAAAAGTAACAAACCAAAGAAAACATCTAGAAGGAAACCAAAACTGCTAAAGAACCACGTCAATAAAATCAGGCTAGATCTCAAACTAACCAGGTCTACCATCAACATAATAGATCCCAAATAAAAGGTAACAAGGATCCACCACCATATTCAAAAACAAAGTAAACACTCGATCCACTATTGGTGAAGGAAGAGGATATGATTCTACAACCAATCCATGTAGGTGAAAGATTTCACCACCAACCTACTTAAAAACCATATCCGAGCAAATAAGATACTCTCATCCTCCACTTCTTTTGTTGTTTTTGTGATTCCATTAAAGACTAGATCGTTTCGAGCTTTCCAAATAGACCAAATTACCGCGTGCTAGACCAAAATATAGCCACCCTAAACTTAACCCTCACACCTAAAGAAAGAAAAAACTCAAAAAGCATCTTGTAACACCCCCTAAACCTCGCACAAATAATATGGCATAATTAGAGTAGATTAGCATGCATACCAAATGAGGGTGTCACATTTACTTCATGACAACAACACAAATACACTTGTCATATTCATAACACACATTTAGAATCATGTTCCATACAATAACATATATGCATCTCGCAGCGGAATAATTCTCAATTCAAAATAATAATACTAATGATTGAAATCTCATACTGACAATCATAACATAAAGTATTAGGAACTAAAGGCCATCTTCACATACATCTCAATCCAACATAAATATCCAGAGAGTATAACAATATCTCTCAAATAAACATGAATATAATATAAATAACATGAATCCAAACATTCTCTGTGTTACATAGACCAGAGCATGACTCACTACCTATTAAAATAGATAAATAAAAGACTAGCTCCTCCCTCCAACTACTCCTTGCTAGAAGCACCACCACAATCCTCGGTACCTGAGCGATGTCGTACAAAACATCATTCCAACATAAGGGTGAGAATTCATATCATTATAGAAATATATAATAATGGTAATGTGTCACATACAAGTATAAATTGAATTCACCATACTTCACATAATCATGTATTCATCATACTTCAAAATAATTCGCATGATTACATACACAACATTGCTTAATGATTCAAGATTCAAAGATAACCAATCACAATTACCACAAAAGTTACATTCATACCAATATCACATATTGCACACCAATTCAATAATTCACATCGACACATGTGACTCTAATACAACTCAATGCAATATGCATGTGGTACCAACTGTTATCTTTAATGGTCATGTCGGGTCCATCTCTCAGATAGATAACCACCAAAAAGCTCGTCCTCTAAGCTTCAAACCAGCCCTCTAGGTTTGGGACAAGTCAATAATTCTCACGAAATTACCAAATATTTCCTCTTGACAACTCATGATACATGTGCAATCTCAATATATATATATATATATATATATATATATATATATATATATATATATATATATATATATATATATATATATATATATATATATATATATATATATATATATATATATATATATATATATATATATATATATATATATATATATATATATATATATATATATATATATATATATATATATATATATATATATCCAATTAAGACCATCTCCATATCACATATTTCACATAATTCAACATATTTGAATTATCTTCATCAAATTGCACAACATACATACACCATATCAACATTCACATATAATGCATAATCATAAAATTTATCATCTCAACACATCATTATAACATGTAACAAACAATTCCAAACCATGGTATCTTCAATCAACATCAATTTCCAACAATTACATACACAAAATCAAGTATCATATTTCCATCGAAAAGTGCATCAAAACCAATCCAAGACACATAATTAAATTCCACAAAATTAATTACAATTCATGATAAGTCATATACATCCATGATCTAAAACAGTTTCAGAAAATATAAAGTTTTTCACTCTAGATCGCGCTAAGCGGCCTCGCGAAAAATCAGAAATCTGTTACGGACAACTTTTGTCTTGCTACAAATTTGTCCATCCAAATCTCATTCAAACACATATATTTCACCAATTAAATATATTATAACCTATATCTAGCATATAGCATCAAATACAAACATCGAAACATGATTTTCAACATCCATTTCTTGATTTCACATTCAAACCCTAACATGTCAAAATCTAGAAATTGAAGAACAAATACCTAATTCATGTTATTACCTATCACATACTATTACATACACATATAAATTAATGAATACCCACCCTTACCTTGAATGTAGATACTCTAGGATTTTATCCTCTTCTCCTTTTCTCCCTTTTCTCCTCTTTCTTTTCTTCTCTTGTTTTCTTCACTTTCTCTTTCTAATTCTATATTTTCCTTATATTGATACTGCTTATAAAAAGCAGTAGCCAACTCCTCCCAGTTACGAACCTTGGTCCCATCCAGCTGATAGAACCATTCGAGATGAGTCCCTGAAAGACTCTCCTGGAAGAAGTGGATCCACAAGTTCTTGTCCACTGAGTACGGTTGAATCTTCCGCACGTAAGATCTGAGGTGTAGCTTGGGACAAGACGCCCCGTCATACTTGGTGAAAGATGGTGCCTTAAACTTGTGAGGAATAATCACACTAGTAGATAAGCCCAAGTCTCCGAAATCCAGCCCAGGCACCTGTTGGATCTCCATAGCATTCAGTCTGTCTTCCAACTGCTTATACCGGTCTTCAGCCGGAGGATACTGTTCCTCATTAAAGTCAGTCTCGTTGTCAGAGACTACCAGACTAGGACCTTTTCCCCCTTGGGGACTGCTCTTGCCTATAGAAGAACCAGCCTCTTCATTCTGCAGAGTGTTGCCAAACCTTCGGCCTGAGTTAAAAAGAACAGTTCTCTTCTTCTTCTTCTTCTCCCTCTTCAGGAGTAAAGCCTTCAGCTCTTCTTGGCCTTGAGCCAAACCCATGATCAGTTCCTGAAATTGCGCGTTCAGCGCCTGAAGAGCCTTGATAGACATCTCGGTTGATGATGAGTCAGGATTCATGATGCTGAAATAAACAGCGAAGAACAGTAAGCAACCTGAAAAGAAGAAAACCTGCTATGCACATGATGAATGGAATGCGTATGATTTATGTTTTCAAAGACAATTGGGAATCAACTTTGTAAACAAAAAGGAACACACTTCATTAGATTCAACTTTGAAACTTAAATTGTTCAACAGGTTGTCCTTAGGCGTTACATAAAAGGGAAATACTGAAAAGGGAAATAAAACTGTAAAAGAACATCCAAAGCTCCTTATTGATCCCATGGTCTCCTCTTCTCAGTACGGATGTAATCATTCAGAGCTCGCTCATTCTCCAGCTGCTTGGTCAGCTTCTGGATCTTCAATTCCTGCTCATTGAACTTTTCCCGATACGAATCTCGTTCTTCTCGCAGTTGCGACCAAGACCTCTTTAATGTCTCATAATCAGTAGGTATCTGAGGAGGGAGGACAATTGGAGGAACACCATCTTTGTCAGGATACTCGAGAATGATAGGTCTGACGGCTTCGTATGGCATTCCTAACTTCTGAGCACGGATGCGAACCCATTTGTAGTAGGCTTCCATAGGTAGAGAAGTCTTTGGCCCCAACTCTTGTGGGTCAGCTTTATGAACTTTATCCCAAGCCTTGATGAACCTACGACGTAGCTCGTCACTATCCACCTGAAACTCAAAACTGATGTGAGGCATCAACATCTCATGGGGTCCTGCTCTTCTGGCCCTTCCAAACTGACGGAGCGCTAGACATGGATTGTAAGAGATCCCTCCTTGAATACCAATCAAAGGAACATTAGGGTATTCTCCGCAACGATCAATAACAGCTATCTCATCCAAACCTCTAAAAGTCCAAATGATGTCTTTATCAGTGAGAGACATTAACCTGTGAGCCCAACCTCTTCCTTCTTGGTTCTTCAGTACGAACTTAGGGAGGTGCGAAATAAACCACCTCACCAACAAAGGGATACAACACCACAGGGTACCTCGTCTTCGGGCAGTACGAGCATAAAGTTGTTGCAGGATGTCACCCAAGAGAGTGGGCACAGGGTTCTGAGACATAAAGATCCTTATGGCAGTGACATTGATGAAGTTGTCAGGATTAGGAAACAAGACTAGCCCATAGATTAAGAGAGCCAAGATATCTTCATATGCCCTAAAGTCCAAGTCATTCCAGAAACTGTTAGCTTTACCAATCAGAAACTTGGCCAAGAAACCCTTAACTCCGCTTCTAGTCACGCAGTTGTCCATTACTTCTTGATGGGTCAAGGGAAGAGCTGCAGCAACCTCCTCAAGCCTGAGGGTCTTTTCCCAACCAGTAAAGGGATTCTGATCCAAGATAGGGATGCCAAGCAGATCAGAGAACTCTTCCAGGGTAGGGACCAGCTGGAAGTCTTGAAAGGTGAAGCACTGGTACAAGGGGTCATAGAACTGGGTCAGGACACTCATCAACTGTTGATCCCGCTTTGCAGTGACTAAACTAAGAAGAGAACCATGCCTCTGGATGAAGGACGTGGTATTTGGAATCCTGCTAACCAACTCTTCCAGCAACTCAGGTGGGTGAACAAAGTTGAACCGGATAGTATTCCTTCGCACAGGCATCATGGTGTCCTACAAAACAAAGCAAAGGTGAAACCCTCTTGTCTTTGAAATGGTCAGTCCTTATGCAGGATGCATGCAATGCTCATGATGTTATGATGTTATGATAAAACACACCACAAATATTTACAAAGGCAAACATGTAAGGCACACAAGTCACACAAGATAAGCCCTTAAAGTTTAGGCCAACATGAGGTCTAGGTATTACCCTCTTTCAGTTTGTTGGTTCATACCTGTCCTATCAAAGTAACCAGGTTCTTAGAGGATCCCAATATCATTGACTACCCTCAATCGGTCATAACTCCAGCATCGCAATCTTTTCTTGCGGCCAGAACCATCGCGAGAGTTTAGCCTCAATGGGCGTAGCATACTGCTACTATTCTAATGGCCAAGTTGTGTCATTTAAGGTTCTAAGGTCTGTTGGTGCTTAATGACTCCTTGGAAGACCCATATTCTCCTCGTTGCGACACAAGGGATATCGGTACAGACCAAGGTGCCACACCAACGTAGCCACTGCTTCACCCGTGTCGGTCTACGCCGGACAGGTCCCTCACAACTTATGCTACCTAAACAGGGTATCCCCAGATCCGGGTTAGGATCTATGTAACTCCCATGCAACCCACAATTTAAAGCAAGCAAATCAATACAATTGAAAACACAGTTATGAACTATCCTAAGGTACACCTCACTTTAAGTAAGTCCCCAGCAGAGTCGCCAGTTCTGTGATCGGTGGATCTGGAACTGACTGTTTAATGCTGGTTCGCGAAATGTCACGGAAGCAAGAGTCGCCACCGTCTTTTATTTTCTCCAAATGGAAAGGACAAAAGCACAGAAAAATTCCTTATAGAGATAGCTCTCGGTTCGGGAGGTAGATTATAGAAAGGGAAGGTGTTAGCACCCTTTCTATCCATGGTTATCCAAGGGCTCTTAGATACTTGCTCATTTGTGTTTTCAAAATGGTTTGTTTGCTTTTCAACTGTGGGTTTTAAAAAAGGTTTCTTTGAAAATTTCAGTTCGACTCTTGTATCGGTCCTCAAGAGTGTTTGAAAAGTTGCTTTCGAAAGCTTTTTGAAAAGTGTCGGTGTGAAAAGTATTTTTTGATTTGTTTTGAAATTAGAGCAAGTATCCACGAGTTCTCTACCTACCCTAAGGAATTCGTCTGTGTAAATGTCCTTAAGGTAGTGCCATCCCACCATTGAGAGGTAGGTAGCACCACCGTTGGAGGTGTTCGGGTCAATTCGAGGGTTCGGGACATGGTGATCACCGAAGCAATAGGAAGACACCTTAGAAGCTACCCTCATGCCATGTTCATGGACATGAGGACTTACTAAAACATCCTCTACTCGACGACCACCTTTCGAGGGGCAAGGCAACAGTGAGACGTACCCTAGGGGTGGTGTGTGATTTGTGTGTCGTTTTCAGATATTTTTGTCTTGTCATGTATTGGTGAGCTACGCGTTGCTTTTAATTTAGGCATTCATTCTTTCATGTAAGTTATTAACAGTTAAAAGATGCGAGAATTAAAAGTCCTACGCTATTACAAAGGCGCGGGTCTACATCGCCAAATTAATCCAAGACCCGATTTGAAATAAAATAAAGTGCGAAAAATAAATATCCTACTTAATCTATTACATGGCTTTGGAAGAATTACATGAATTTTATAAAAAAGAAATAAATGCGCGAAACGAACTGATAATCGAAAGCGAGGGCGTTGGACCCTTTTAAAGAAATTAAGCTACAGTTAATAAATTAATTAAATTAAAATGAAAAGGAAAGAATTCTTGGAGTTTTTTTTGTATTTATGGATTTTTGGTAAGAAAATTAAATTGGAATTAAAAAGAAAAGTTAATTAACCCTAGTTCTAACTATTTTTTATTTATTAAGAAATATTTTTAGTTTGACCTAATTTTAATTAATTATTTACATGGTAAATTTTATTTACAAAATAATAATTAATAATTAAATATGGTGAAAAAGAAAAAAAGGATAAAAGTATAAAACCCTAATTCTATATTTTTTTAGTTTATTACAAAAATATTAAAATTCAAACCTAGAATTAACTAAATTAATTAATACAATTTATTTACAAAGAAAACATTTAAATAAAATATTTTTATATTTTGTCTTTTCTGATTTTTTTTATTATTTTTTATGTTATGAAAATATTAATTTATGGATTAAAAGGAAATAATTAAATTAAAACAAATAATAGAAAGATAGGAAAAAGAAAAGAAATACAAACACTTGGGGGGTGTTGACCCCAATTTGGAGGTATTATCCAGCATTTTAGGCCCATTTATTGGAGGCCTGGTTGACTTTCCTGAGAGGCGTGTGGCTCAATTGACCAAGGCATATGGTGTTCTTCAGATCATGGCCGTTGGATGGATGTTGTGGGACATGTGGCATGCTGGGGCGTAGAGTGCATGGTAGTCTTTTGATAAGAAGCTGCATGGAATTATGTTAGCAAGCAAAATATTGAAATAATATGGGGGGACCTGGGAACCGAACCCATGTCCCAGAGTTTACCAAACCAATGCCCTGCCAATTGTGCTGTTGATCTTCTTTGTTATTATAACGAAACACAATTATTATAATAAAAAGTAAGTGCAAGTGGTCTGAAGCAAAAAAAACGCGCCAAGCTTTGAATCAGCCAACCACAGCCTTCCAACTCATCTTCTTCCCCGTTTGTGCGTTTTGACCTGGAAAAAGAACATCAAATAGCGGGGGTTTTGAACCCCCACTAACTACAGTATAGGAAAATAGAGATTAGGAATTGGCCCATGATAAATTGAGCGCGAGCATGCCATGTTAATCGTTATGAACTTCTGATTCTGATGGCATGGGTCTTGTAGGCTGATTTTTCCAGAATAAGGAAACCCTCTTTTTAAGCTCCTGAAACCCTAACGCGTGTTCATGGTAGTTTTGCATACAGGCGTCCAAAACTCAATTGAATAATACCAATGGCTTTAGAAACATCATATTAGTATAAATCACATGTTAAAAGTCATGAATAACGTATGGAAATGCAAACACGATTATCAAATTTTTTCAGAAAAGTTAGACTCCTATCTACCAATTCTTTGCGCTTGGAGAGTGGAGAACGATTGGGTTCTGTTCAGAGGAGTTCCAGGAAGCTTTTGAGATCTTTTTCACGCCTCGAAACGCCTTCAAACTATGAAAACAGGTTTTGGATTTTTTAAGAAAAAGTGAGTTTTGGTCCTTGAGTTCTAGTGCAGCATTCAGGTCTTGAGCTTTAGGGTTAGGTTTGTGTTTGTATAAGGAACAATTTTGATCAATAATCCAAGCCCAAAGCTTTGTCTTTAATGGTTTTCAAAATTTGATTTTTATGAATCTTTTTTTCAATATTTTCCATGAAGAACATGCTAAGTTTGGAAGATTTTGCTCTTGTTGATTGGCACACGAAATAATGAGCATGTGATAGACCTATTTTCTGCACAAAAAGATTTAAAACCAATGATTTGATATTTTTCTTATATTTAAAACTAATTAAATGAATAAATAAAAATAAAAATCCAATTAATTGATTAAAAATAAGAAAGTAAATCCCTTTGGGCTTAATGGGTCGTGCATATGCTTTGGATGATGATTCTTGGAAGAAAATGTGGCCCATTAGCAATTTTGAGGCATTTGCAGCAAAGTTGACTTTTCAAAATTCCCAAAATATTTCCCAACTTCCACAAGGCATATCTTGATCAATTTTTAATCTTTGATCATGTTCTTGGACATTTTGGAAAGGTCTTGAAGTCCTCTAACCAATGCCTTTGGTCCCATTTCATTTTGATTTACCAATCTCAAGTTATGGTCTTTGACTTAAAGTCCCTTTTTGTTGACTTTTGAAAATGACCTATAATATTGAAATTGATAACTTTTTGTGAGAGCATTTCTTGGACTTGAAGTGTGAAGAGGAGTTATAGGAAATGTCTTTCTATTCAAAATGAGCTTTGGATGGAATTTTTCTGATGAACCATGTGGAAGTTATGCCCTGGTCAAGTTACAGTTGACTTTTTCAACTGTCCAAAAATAGAAACTTTTGCATCTTGAGACTTTTTGAGCCATGCCTTGAAAATCATGATCAAGAATTGATCAAATGATGTTTGTGGCTTCAAAATAAGATGTTGACCAAAAATTTGAACTTTTGACTGTCAAATGACCATTTTGCCCCTGCAGTTGACTATTGAGCAATTAGGGTTTTTGACTGTGCAATTTGGTGTTGTAAGTCTTGAAACTTGACATGAGGATGCTTGACCTTGTTTATAGGCATGTGGGACTTGTTTGGACCCTTGGAAACTTCATTTTCTTTGTCTGAACCAAAACCCTAGTTTTTGATTGTTAGGAGGCCCTTGAATTGTGCAACCCTTGGGGAGATTTTGAAGCATGCTCTTTGCAAATCTTGAAGAATATGGGAGGGAAAATTTTGGGGTACAACAGTTGCCCCTGTTCAATCTTCTTAGACCTGAGGATGCAGATTGGCTGACGTGCCTTTCGTAATCCGAAGGTGGAAGATGATTGAACACTAGAGTGCCCAGAAATTTGCGCTCACATAGTAGTGTGATGGGGGGAATGGGCTTATAGATGCCATTTGGAGATTGATGGATAGGATGATGGGCTTATATATGCCATGCTGAGAGGTGATGGATAGGTGGATGGGCTTATAGATGCCATCTGGGTGTCGATCGCGTAAGAGTTTCCTTTGCGAGAACTTGCGTACCTGCAAAAGAAAATGATTACCTGACCTGTTACAAGAGCTGGTCTTCAAACTCTTTTTGTAGATGTGCCCTGAATGGTTACAGGAATTGAATCTGGAGCTTCAAAAAGGTGATGAATGAACCAGGGATGGTTACTACCTCAACGGGACGGTGAGAGAACCTTGAACGATTACTACCTCAACAGGAACACTGAGAGAACTTTGGACGATTACTACCTCAACAGGAACGCTGAGAGAACCTTGGACGATTACTACAGGAACGCTGAGAGAACCTTGGTCGATTACTACCTCAACAGGAACTCTGAGAGAATCTGGGGACGATTACTACCTCAACAGGAACGCTGAGAGAATCTGGGATGTCTTCTACTGGGTAAGAAACAGGGAGATCTTAGGGTCGATCTGACTGAACCAGAGAAGGCCTTTGACTGGATAAGAAACAGGAAAATCTTAGGGTCAATTTAACTGAACTGGTCAAGGTCTTGAAATCTTCAACTGGATAAGAAACAGGGAGATCTTAGGGTCGATCTGACTGAACCAGAGAAGGCCTTTGACTGGATAAGAAACAGGAAAATCTTAGGGTCGATTTAACTGAACCGGACAAGGTCTTGAAATCTTCAACTGGATAAGAAACAGGGAGATCTTAGGGTCGATCTGACTGAACCAGAGAAGGCCTTTAACTGGATAAGAAACAGGAAAATCTTAGGGTCGATTTAACTGAACCGGACAAGGTCTTGAAATCTTCAACTGGATAAGAAACAGGGAGATCTTAGGGTCGATCTGACTGAACCAGAGAAGGCCTTTGGCTGGATAAGAATCAGGAAAATCTTAGGGTTGATTTAACTGAACCAGACTAAAGTCTTGAAATATAGCTGAGAACTTAACTGGATCTTTCCTGAAAGGTAAAGGTCAGTCATATGCAATGCATGATATGGATCAAGCAATGATGTTCTCAATATAAATGAGATTTGTAAGGTATGATGCGTATATGCATGCTGTAATGTATGAAAATGTGATGTTTATGAATGTATCTTTTCGTTTTAGGAAAATAAATCCTTGACGAGTGTCGGGAAGTCACTCCTGGGCTGATGTTGAAGAATAGATCTTTGCTTTTGCTGGGGATGATAGTTGCAAGAATACCGGTAGGAGAAGATAACTCCGTTGGGGAATAAACTTGGCGAATGGATTACTCTGCGGGGAGAAAAGTACTCTAACGATCTTGCTGGGAAACAATACTCTGTGGGGAGAGAAGTACTTTGCTGAAATATTGATGGTAACTTCGCTGGGGATACCGTTGTTGTGTTGGAAGTGTTGATAGACTTCGCTGGGGATAAGGAGACCTTGCCGAGAACGATCTTTCCGTGGCTTTTGGCTGAGAATAACCCAGTTATATCCTGGTAGGGAAATAACTCTTTGAATAAAGTCGGGAGACGCGTTCGTGCTCTACGGGATAAGCTTCCAGAATCTACTGGGGATAAGCTTACTGCTTAGGGAGATGGATTCCAACTTTCCTGGGGAAACTGGATTTGACTCTCCTGGGGAAATTAATTTGATATACTGGGGAAGTAGCTCCATTGAATGTTTGATATACCGCCGGGGAACAATCTTTAGGTCAAGACTGCCGGGGATGCTTGTTAAGAATATTCGTATATTGATGGGGAATGTTGAGATCTGCTGGAGGATACCCAACTTCCTTAAGGCTGACTGTAGCTTTGCTTGGCGAGAGTGTATTGACTTGCTGACTCATTCTCTGGGGAATTGAGATGTACTGGTTATGTTCTTCAGTTGAACCTACCTTGATACCTTGGAGGACAGAATAATTAGATTGCTTAGACAACTCTTTATTGCCCCTGTTTCTAATGTTACCTGTAATTAATCCTTTGTTTCGTATGCAAATATTCATGAGTTAGCAAATTATTGTCAATGCATATATCACAAATTGAACCTTAGACGTTCTTCGCAAAACAAAACAGAAAAGGAAAAAACAAAAGACAGTTTGAGCTGAAAAGTATATTTGTATTGATTTTTGAATTTGCCTGTAAATAGGCGTTTATGTACAAGAGGCTGACGTCCTAGTAAGAGAACGCCGCCGAACAAGATAGTTTATAAAATTTGTACAAAAGAAAATAAACAGTTGTGTGAAATGGAATGATCCCACTGGGTTTCAACTCTGCTATCGCCTTTATGTCTTTGAGCGTCTCATCACTTGATGACCTTAGTTGAAGATGAAGCTGAATGATCGATGCCGTCTGAACTTGATGTAGATACCGGATTCTGGATGCAAAGTGATCCAATGAGACATAGTATTACGCTTTATCCCTAACTTTTGCCTGGACTGCCCTTTCGGGTTTTCAGTCCACCGGGATACCCATTTTTGCCCAAGCCGCCTTTTCAGGTTTTCGACTTGCCGGGTGTACAGATTTTTTTCATTTCATCCCTTCATTTTGCCCGAACCCTTTTGGTTCGCCGGGAAGCCCTAATTTTTGCCTAGGTATGTCAACCTAGCGGGTCTTTTTTATGCGTAGTATCTTTTTACTATGTCTGCATTGGCGGGGTGAGGAAGGTCGTCACCATCCATGTTGGTTAGAATCATGGCTCCTCCTGAGAACACATGTTTAACCACAAATGGCCCTTCGTACGTAGGGGTCCATTTGCCCCTTGGATCACTCTGAGGAAGGATGATTCGCTTGATTACCAGATCCCCAACTTGATACTCTTGTGGTCTGACCTTCTTGTTAAATGCCCTGATCATCCGTTTTTGGTACGTTTGACCATGACAAATAGCAGCAAGTCTTTTTTCGTCAATAAGGTTTAACTGATCAAGTCGTGTCTGGATCCAATCATCTTCATTCAGATCTGCATCCTTCATTATCCGGAGAGAGGGTATTTTCACTTCGATTGGTAAGACTGCCTCCATACCGTAGACCAAGGAGAAGGGAGTTGCCCCGGTTGACGTCCTGGCTGAGGTACGGTACCCATGTAGAGAGAACGGTAACATCTCGTGCCAATCTTTATAAGTCACTGTCATTTTCTGCACGATTTTCTTAATGTTCTTATTTGCTGCTTCTACAGCCCCATTCATCTTCGGTTTGTAAGGAGAAGAGTTGTGGTGCTGTATCTTAAACTGCTCGCAGAGCTCAGTGATCATCTTGTTATTAAGATTGGTACCGTTGTCTGTAATGATTCTTTCAGGGACACCGTATCGACAGATCAGATTATGCCGAATGAACCGTGCCACAACAGTCTTGGTTACCGTAGCGTAGGAAGCTGCTTCAACCCACTTTGTAAAGTAATCAATCGCCACTAGGATGAAGCGATTCCCGTTGGATGCCGTAGGTTTAATCTCACTGATCATATCTATGCCCCACATCGCAAACGGCCAAGGCGCAGTCAGAACATTTAGAGGAACTGGAGGAACATGCACCTTGTCTGCATATATCTGGCATTTATGGCATGTCCGAGAGTGTTGGTAGCAGTCAGCTTCCATTGTGGACCAGAAATACCCTGCCCGAAGGATTTTCTTTGCCCTAGTGTGTCCACTGGAATGTGTTCCGAAGGCCCCTTCATGTAGCTCTTCCATGTTCCTTTCTACTTCAGTTTTATCCACACAACGCAGTAAGGTCGAATCATGGTTTCGCTTATACAGAATGCCGTTGCTAAGGAAGAACTTCGCTGCGAACCTTCTCAGAAACTTCTTATCATTGACAGACGCACCTTCAGGGTACTCCTGAGCTTCCAAGTATCTCTTCACCTCATGGTACCAAGGCTTCTCTGTCACCAACTCAGTTTCAAGATCACAACAGTATGCCGGTTCGTCCAGTTTCCAGATGATGATCTGGGGAGCCTCGTTGTCCCATTTTACCTCGAACATAGAAGACATTGTAGCTAACGCGTCCTCCAGCTGATTCTCCTCTCTTGGGAAATGTTCAAAAGTTACCTCTGTGAAGTGGGGGATCAAGGTCAACACACATTCTCTGTAAGGAATAAGATTCGGATGTTTCGTATCCCACTCTCCTTTGATCTGATTGATCACGAGAGCGGAATCTCCGAAGACACTCAGAAACTTGATCCTTAGGTCGATCGCAGCTTGAAGACCCATAATGCACGCCTCATACTCCGCCATGTTGTTGGTACAGTTGAAACATAGCCGGGCAGTGAGTGGGGTATGAGTACCTTGAGGGGATATGATCACAGCGTCGATACCGTTACCCAAAGCGTTGGAGGCTCCGTCAAAGTGCATAGACCATCGGGATCCTTCCTCAGGTCCTTCATCCGGTCCATATACTTCACAATCAGTCATAATCATGATGCTCTCGTCTGGAAACTCGAAGTTCATTGACTGATAGTCGTCTACTGCCTGATGTGCCAAGTGGTCTGCCAATACACTTCCTTTGATGGCTTTCTGGGTTGTGTATTGAATGTCGTATTCTGTCAAGATCATTTGCCATCTTGCTATTCTCCCAGACAGAGCAGGCTTTTCAAATATATACTTTATCGGATCCATCTTTGAGATCAACAAGGTAGTGTGAGTCAGCATATACTGTCTCAGCCGGCGAGTAGCCCATACCAAAGCACAACAAGTTTTCTCAAGCAGTGAGTATCGGGTCTCACAGTCGGTAAACTTTTTGCTAAGGTAATAAATGGCATGCTCTTTTCGGCCAGACTCGTCATGCTGCCCCAGCACACACCCCATTGAGTTGTCGAGTACTGTCAGGTATAATATCAGAGGTCTCCCCTCAACCGGTGGCATAAGGATGGGTGGTTCTTGGAGATACTCTTTGATTCTGTCAAAAGCAGCCTGACATTCATCATTCCAACGTACTACCTGATCTTTCTTCAGCAGCTTGAAGATTGGCTCACAGGTAGCAGTTAGGTGCGAGATGAATCTAGCAATGTAATTCAGACGTCCTAAAAAGCCTCTGACCTCTTTCTCTGTCTTAGGAACTGGCATCTCTTGAATGGCTTTGACCTTGGCAGGATCCACTTGAATGCCCTTGTCACTTACAACGAAGCCTAGCAACTTTCCAGATCTTACCCCGAAGGTGCACTTGTTCGGGTTCAACCTCAGCTTGTATAACTTCAGACGGTCAAACAATTTCTGCAGATGATCTAGGTGTTCTTCCTCAGTCTGGGACCTTGCGATCATGTCGTCAACATACACTTCTATCTCATGATGGATCATGTCATGAAATAGATCAACCATGGCACGTTGGTAGGTTGCCCCAACATTCTTCAGTCCAAAAGGCATGACCTTGTAGCAGAAGGTGCCCCACTGAGTAACAAAGGTAGTTTTTTCCATGTCTTCAGGTGCCATCTTGATCTGATTGTAACCTGAAAACCCATCCATGAAAGAGAACACCTTGTGCTGAGCAGTATTGTCAACCAGGACATCAATGTGAGGTAGGGGAAGTCATCTTTGGGGCTGGCCCTATTCAAATCCCTGTAGTCGACACACATTCTGACCTTTCCATCTTTCTTAGGTACTGGTACCACATTAGCAACCCACTGAGGGTAAGAAGTCACTGCAAGGAACCCGGCATCAAACTGTTTCATAACCTCGGCTTTGATCTTCTCAGACATCTCTGGACGCATACGGCGGACCTTTTGCTTGACCGGAGGGCAGTCTTCCTTGGTAGGCAAATGATGGACCACAATGTCGGTATCCAACCCGGGCATGTCTTCGTAGGACCAGGCAAATATCTCCACATAATCATGTAGCATCTGAGTCAACCGTTGCTTCACGCTGAACTCTAGGTTGGCACCAATCTTTACCTCCTTTCTGTCTGCCTCAGTACCCAGATTTATTGTTTCCACCGGCTCTTCATGTGGTTGAATTGCCCTCTCTTCCTGAGGTAACAATCTTGCAAGCTCGCCAGGCACTTCGCAATCATCTTCACCTTCATCTTCAGCTAAGTTGATCGGATTTTCGAAGTCATAACTGGCAGTAGCAGAGTCGTTACCAGTGAGATCCAGAGTGGATTGAAACCTGTATGAGTGAGTGTGTGTAAATACAGCTGTTTTGTAATATATAAAGAAAGGAAAGAAAGAAAAAGAGCATAAGATTTGAAATGCGAGAAAACGTCCAAGATCTTTATTCATGATATATGAAATGACAATTAATATACCCTCACAAATGAAGCCACGGTGCCCCGGGTAAGACACCGGGCCATAGAGTTTTAGTTCATTGTTTATTACAAATAACAAAAACAAAGGAAATCATTACTCCGTAACAAAAGTAACAGGTAGGTTGTCTTTTGCAATCCAATTGCTAGGTCCATTGTCGGTCGTCGGATAAATCCAGCTATCGAACTCAGCTTCATCCACTTCATCATCCTCCCTGATAGCATTTACTCCCTGGTTAGGCATGGGAGCAGTCACCACATTGGGCTTCTCAGGTGCCTCAAACTGTACCTCTTTTGCGTCAATAAGGTCTTGCACCTTATTCCTTAAGGCCCAACAATCATCAGTGGAATGCCCTGGGCTATCGGAGTGATAAGCACAGCGGGCATTTGGATTGTACTTGGGAGAAGCCGTATTCACAACCTTCGGGGCCTCTCTAACAGTCACCAAGTTGGTGGATAGCAACTGCGGCAAGATTTGCGACAAGGTCATACTCAGCCGGGTGAACTCCCTTCTGGGTCTTTCAGCCCTGGGTGGATTGGTTTGCCGAGGAGCGGCAGCAGGCTTAGAAATCATCACCGCATTGACAGATTGGCGGCGCTCAGGTTTCTCTTGTCTTCTAGACCCATATACAGCACTGGCCTCCTTCTTAAAAGGCTTCTTTTCAGAACTTGCAGATGCACCCTTCTGAATTTTGCCGGACTTCATTCCAGCCTCTATTCTCTCTCCAGTCAGAATAAGATCAGTGAACCCTGCAGACGAGTTACCGATAAGATGGTTGAAAAATGGCCCGGATAGGGTCCCCAAGAACATATCCACCAGCTCCCGGTCAGTTAACGGAGGCTGCACCCTGCCAGCCAGATCCCTCCACTTCTGTGCATACTCTTTGAAACCTTCGCTTGACCCTAGCGACATACCTTGGAGTTGGGTACGTGTAGGAGCAAGGTCGGCATTATATTGATACTGCTTATAAAAAGCAGTAGCCAACTCCTCCCAGTTACGAACCTTGGTCCCATCCAGCTGATAGAACCATTCGAGATGAGTCCCTGAAAGACTCTCCTGGAAGAAGTGGATCCACAAGTTCTTGTCCACTGAGTACGGTTGAATCTTCCACACGTAAGATCTGAGGTGTAGCTTGGGACAAGACGCCCCGTCATACTTGGTGAAAGATGGTGCCTTAAACTTGTGAGGAATAATCACACCAGTAGATAAGCCCAAGTCTCCGAAATCCAGCCCAGGCACCTGTTGGATCTCCATAGCATTCAGTCTGTCTTCCAACTACTTATACCGGTCTTCAGCCGGAGGATACTGTTCCTCATTAAAGTCAGTCTCGTTGTCAGAGACTACTGGACTAGGACCTTTTCCCCCTTGGGGACTGCTCTTGCCTATAGAAGAACCAGCCTCTTCATTCTGCAGAGTGTTGCCAAACCTTCGGCCTGAGTTAAAAAGAACAGTTCTCTTCTTCTTCTTCTTCTCCCTCTTCATGAGTAAAGCCTTCAGCTCTTCTTGGCCTTGAGCCAAACCCATGATCAGTTCCTGAAATTGCGCGTTCTGCGCCTGAAGAGCCTTGATAGACATCTCGGTTGATGATGAGTCAGGATTCATGATGCTAAAATAAACAGCGAAGAACAGTAAGCAACCTGAAAAGAAGAAAACCTGCTATGCACATGATGAATGGAATGCGTATGATTTATGTTTTCAAAGACAATCGGGAATCAACTTTGTAAACAAAAAGGAACACACTTCATTAGATTCAACTTTGAAACTTAAATTGTTCAACAGGTTGTCCTTAGGCGTTACATAAAAGGGAAATACTGAAAAGGGAAATAAAACTGTAAAAGAACATCCAAAGCTCCTTATTGATCCCATGGTCTCCTCTTCTCAGTACGGATGTAATCATTCAGAGCTCGCTCATTCTCCAGCTGCTTGGTCAGCTTCTGGATCTTCAATTCCTGCTCATTGAACTTTTCCCGATACGAATCCCGTTCTTCTCGCAGTTGCGACCAAGACCTCTTTAATGTCTCATAATCAGTAGGTATCTGAGGAGGGAGGACAGTTGGAGGAACACCATCTTTGTCAGGATACTCGAGAATGATAGGTCTGACGGCTTCGTATGGCATTCCTAACTTCTGAGCACGGATGCGAACCCATTTCTAGTAGGCTTCCATAGGTAGAGAAGTCTTTGGCCCCAACTCTTGTGGGTCAGCTTTATGAACTTTATCCCAAGCCTTGATGAACCTACGACGCAGCTCGTCACTATCCACCTGAAACTCAAAACTGATGTGAGGCATCAACATCTCATGGGGTCCTGCTCTTCTGGCCCTTCCAAACTGACGGAGCGCTAGACATGGATTGTAAGAGATCCCTCCTTGAATACCAATCAAAGGAACATTAGGGTATTCTCCGCAACGATCAATAACAGCTATCTCATCCAAACCTCTGAAAGTCCAAATGATGTCTTTATCAGTGAGAGACATTAACCTGTGAGCCCAACCTCTTCCTTTTTGGTTCTTCAATACGAACTTAGGGAGGTGCGAAATAAACCACCTCACCAACAAAGGGATACAACACCACAGGGTACCTCGTCTTCGGGCAGTACGAGCATAAAGTTGTTGCAGGATGTCACCCAAGAGAGTGGGCACAGGGTTCTGAGACATAAAGATCCTTATGGCAGTGACATTGATGAAGTTGTCATGATTAGGAAACAAGACTAGCCCATAGATTAAGATATCCAAGATATCTTCATATGCCCTAAAGTCCAAGTCATTCCAGAAACTGTTAGCTTTACCAATTAGAAACTTGGCCAAGAAACCCTTAACTCCGCTTCTAGTCACCCAGTTGTCCATTACTTCTTGATGGGTCAAGGGAAGAGCTGCAACAACCTCCTCAAGCCTGAGGGTCTTTTCCCAACCAGTAAAGGGAGTCTGATCCAAGATAGGGATGCCAAGCAGATCAGAGAACTCTTCCAGGGTAGGGACCAGCTGGAAGTCTTGAAAGGTGAAGCACTGGTACAAGGGGTCATAGAACTGGGTCAGGACACTCATCAACTGTTGATCCCTCTTTGCAGTGACTAAACTAAGAAGAGAACCATGCCTCTGGATGAAGGAAGTGGTATTTGGAATCCTGCTAACCAACTCTTCCAGCAACTCAGGTGGGTGAACAAAGTTGAACCGGATAGTATTCCTTCGCACAGGCATCATGGTGTCCTACAAAACAGAGCAAAGGTGAAACCCTCTTGTCTTTGAAATGGTCAGTCCTTATGCAGGATGCATGCAATGCTCATGATGTCATGATGTTATGATAAAACACACCACAAATATTTACAAAGGCAAACATGTAAGGCACACAAGTCACACAAGGTAAGCCCTTAAAGTTTAGGCCAGCATGAGGTCTAGGTATTACCCTCTTTCAGTTTGTTGGTTCATACCTGTCCTATCAAAGTAACCGGGTTCTTAGAGGATCCCAATATCATTGACTACCCTCAATCGGTCATAACTCCAGCATCGCAATCTTTTCTTGCGGCCAGAACCATCGCGAGAGTTTAGCCTCAATGGGCGTAGCATACTGCTACTGTTCTAATGGCCAAGTTGTGTCATTTAAGGTTCTAAGGTCTGTTGGTGCTTAATGACTCCTTGGAAGACCCATATTCTCCTCGTTGCGACACAAGGGATATCGGTACAGACCAAGGTGCCACACCAACGTAGCCACTGCTTCACCCGTGTCGGTCTACGCCGGACAGGTCCCTCACAGCTTATGCTACCTAAACAGGGTATCCCTAGATCCGGGTTAGGATCTATGTAACTCCCATGCAACCCACAATTTAAAGCAAGCAAATCAATACAATTGAAAACACAGTTATGAACTATCCTAAGGTACACCTCACTTTAAGTAAGTCCCCAGCAGAGTCGCCAGTTCTGTGATCGGTGGATCTGGAACTGACTGTTTAACGCTGGTTCGCGAAATGTCGCGGAAGCAAGAGTCGCCACCGTCTTTTATTTTCTCCAAATGGAAAGGACAAAAGCACAGAAAAATTCCTTATAGAGATAGCTCTCGGTTCGGGAGGTAGATTATAGAAAGGGAAGGTGTTAGCACCCTTTCTATCCATGGTTATCCATGGGCTCTTAGATACTGGCTCATTTGTGTTTTCAAAATGGTTTGTTTTCTTTTCAACTGTGGGTTTTAAAAAAGGTTTCTTTGAAAATTTCAGTTCGACTCTTGTATCGGTCCTCAAGAGTGTTTGAAAAGTTGCTTTCGAAAGCTTTTTGAAAAGTGTCGGTGTGAAAAGTATTTTTTGATTTGTTTTGAAATTAGAGCAAGTATCCACGAGTTCTCTACCTACCCTAAGGAATTCGTCTGTGTAAATGTCCTTAAGGTAGTGCCATCCCACCATTGAGAGGTAGGTAGCACCACCGTTGGAGGTGTTCGGGTCAATTCGAGGGTTCGGGACATGGTGATCACCGGAGCAATAGGAAGACACCTTAGAAGCTACCCCCATGCCATGTTCATGGACATGAGGACTTACTAAAACATCCTCTACTCGACGACCACCTTTCGAGGGGCAAGGCAACAGTGAGACGTACCCTAGGGGTGGTGTGTGATTTGTGTGTCGTTTTCAGATATTTTTGTCTTGTCATGTATTGGTGAGCTACGCGTTGCTTTTAATTTAGGCATTCATTCTTTCATGTAAGTTATTAACAGTTAAAAGATGCGAGAATTAAAAGTCCTACGCTATTACAAAGGCGCGGGTCTACATCGCCAAATTAATCCAAGACCCGATTTGAAATAAAATAAAGTGCGAAAAATAAATATCCTACTTAATCTATTACATGGCTTTGGGAGAATTACATGAATTTTATAAAAAAGAAATAAATGCGCGAAACGAACTGATAATCGAAAGCGAGGGCGTTGGACCCTTTTAAAGAAATTAAGCTACAGTTAATAAATTAATTAAATTAAAATAAAAAGGAAAGAATTCTTGGAGTTTTTTTTTATTTATGGATTTTTGGTAAGAAAATTAAATTGGAATTAAAAAGAAAAGTTAATTAACCCTAGTTCTAACTATTTTTTATTTATTAAGAAATATTTTTAGTTTGACCTAATTTTAATTAATTATTTACATGGTAAATTTTATTTACAAAATAATAATTAATAATTAAATATGGTGAAAAAGAAAAAAAGGATAAAAGTATAAAACCCTAATTCTATATTTTTTTAGTTTATTACAAAAATATTAAAATTCAAACCTAGAATTAACTAAATTAATTAATACAATTTATTTACAAAGAAAACATTTAAATAAAATATTTTTATATTTTGTCTTTTCTGATTTTTTTATTATTTTTTATGTTATGAAAATATTAATTTATGGATTAAAAGGAAATAATTAAATTAAAACAAATAATAGAAAGATAGGAAAAAGAAAAGAAATACAAACACTTGGGGGGTGTTGACCCCAATTTGGAGGTATTATCCAGCATTTTTGGCCCATTTATTGGAGGCCTGGTTGACTTTCCTGAGAGGCGTGTGGCTCCATTGACCAAGGCATATGGTGTTCTTCAGATCATGGCCGTTGGATGGATGTTATGGGACATGTGGCATGCTGGGGCGTAGAGTGCATGGCAGTCTTTTGATAAGAAGCTGCATGGAATTATGTTAGCAAGCAAAATATTGAAATAATATGGGGGGACCTGGGAATCGAACCCAGGTCCCAGAGTTTACCAAACCAATGCCCTGCCAATTGTGGTGTTGATCTTCTTTGTTATTATAACGAAACGCAATTATTATAATAAAAAGTAAGTGCAAGTGGTCTGAAGCAAAAAAAACGCGCCAAGCTTTGAATCAGCCAACCACAGCCTTCCAACTCATCTTCTTCCCTGTTTGTGCGTTTTGACCTGGAAAAAGAACATCAAATAGCGGGGGTTTTGAACCCCCACTAACTACAGTATAGGAAAATAGCGATTAGGAATTGGCCCATGATAAATTGAGCGCGAGCATGCCATGTTAATCGTTATGAACTTCTGATTCTGATGGCATGGGTCTTGTAGGCTGATTTTTCCAGAATAAGGAAACCCTCTTTTTAAGCTCCTGAAACCCTAACGCGTGTTCATGGTAGTTTTGCATACAGGCGTCCAAAACTCAATTGAATAATACCAATGGCTTTAGAAACATCATATTAGTATAAATCACATGTTAAAAGTCATGAATAACGTATGGAAATGCAAACACGGTTATCAAATTTTTTCAGAAAAGTTAGACTCCTATCTACCAATTCTTTGCGCTTGGAGAGTGGAGAACGATTGGGTTCTGTTCAGAGGAGTTCCAGGAAGCTTTTGAGATCTTTTTCACGCCTCGAAACGCCTTCAAACTATGAAAACAGGTTTTGGATTTTTTTAAGAAAAAGTGAGTTTTGGTCCTTGAGTTCTAGCACAGCATTCAGGTCTTGAGCTTTAGGGTTAGGTTTGTGCTTGTATAAGGAACGATTTTGATCAATAATCCAAGCCCAAAGCTTTGTCTTTAATGGTTTTCAAAATTTAATTTTTATGAATCTTTTTTTCAATCTTTTCCATGAAGAACATGCTAAGTTTGGAAGATTTTGCTCTTGTTGATTGGCACACGAAATAATGAGCATGTGATAGACCTATTTTCTGCACAAAAAGATTTAAAACCAATGATTTGATATTTTTCTTATATTTAAAACTAATTAAATGAATAAATAAAAATAAAAATCCAATTAATTGATTAAAAATAAGAAAGTAAATACCTTTGGGCTTAATGGGTCGTGCATATGCTTTGGATGATGATTCTTGGAAGAAAATGTGGCCCATTAGCAATTTTGAGGCATTTGCAGCAAAGTTTACTTTTCAAAATTCCCAAAAATTTCCCAACTTCCACAAGGCATATCTTGCTCAATGTTTAAGAGTTGATCATGTTCTTTGACATTTTGGAAAGGTCTTGAAGTCCTCTAACCAATTCCTTTGGTCCCATGTCATTTTGATTTACCAATATCAAGTTATGGTCTTTGACTTAAAGTCCCTTTTTGTTGACTTTTGAAAATGACCTATAATGTTGAAATTGATAACTTTTTGTGAGAGCATTTCTTGGACTTGAAGTGTGAAGAGGAGTTATAGGAAATGTCTTTCTCTTCAAAATGAGCTTTGGATGGAATTTTTCTGATGAACCATGTGGAAGTTATGCCCTGGTCAAGTTACAGTTGACTTTTTCAACTGTCCAAAAATAGAAACTTTTGCATCTTGAGACTTTTTGAGCCATGCCTTGAAAATCATGATCAAGAATTGATCAAATGATGTTTGTGGCTTCAAAATAAGATGTTGACCAAAAATTTGAACTTTTGACTGTCAAATGACCATTTTGCCCCTGCAGTTGACTGTTGAGCAATTAGGGTTTTTGACTGTGCAATTTGGTGTTGTAAGTCTTGAAACTTGACATGAGGATGCTTAACCTTGTTTGTAGGCATGTGGGACTTGTTTGGACCCTTGGAAACTTCATTTTCTTTGTCAGAACCAAAACCCTAGTTTTTGATTGTTAGGAGGCCCTTGAACTGTGCAACCCTTGGGGAGATTTTGAAGCATGCTCTTTGCAAATCTTGAAGAATATGGGAGGGCAAATTTTGGGGTACAACAATATCCATATATAGAGTGCTTCTAGATCCACTATTCTTTGTCCAGTGAAAGATTAACATCTCTAAGCAAAGCATGAATCTCCTAAATAATGAGAAACTCTCTAATAAAGAAAGACCTCCTCCAGTTGAGATTCCAGGTAGGGATCACATTGATAACCTTTCCTATCTTATCAACTATCCATGCTTGTTGGAGAGAGTTGGAAAACAAACTAGGAAACTGAGACTTTAAGTGGGTGCACCCTAACCAAGGATCCTCCCAAAAGGAAGTATGAAGGCATGACCCCACTTTCCTAGATATGGCTTTAGAAAACCAATCTAAGTCGCTCTCCTTTTCAGGCTCAAGAAGAGCAAATTCTTTCCACCAGAACGAAAAGGATCGGAATCCCCTAGTCCTCCACCCAATATGAGAGGAAAGAGAGACATCTCCATATTTAGAAATCAGAATATCCCGTCAGAGTCGTAAATCTCCTACAAGAAACCTTCATTTCCACTTTGCCAACATAGAAAAATTAACCATATGGAGATCCCTCACTTCTAACTTCCCTTTGCTTTTAGGCTTACACCTATCATTCTAGTTCACCCAAGGAATTTTTGACACATTATTGACCCCCTCCCCACTCCCCCCCATAAGAAACCTTCTTTGTAAACTCTCAATATTCTTCCAAACTATAACAATCATTTTCAAAAAAGATGGGTAGAATATAGGAATAAAATTAAGCATTGAATAAAGCAGAACCATCTACCCCTAATACTCTCATATATATGTTTCCAAGAATTAAGTCTCCTTTCCAACAAGACAATTAAACGATTCCGACTAGACTCAAGATGGGAGTTGGCCCCTAATGGCATCCCAAGATACTTGAAAGGAAGAGAGGCTATCTCACAATGGAGAAAGTCCTCGACTGAAGCAAGAAAAGCACAGTCAACATTAACCCCAATCATGATACTTTTGTAGAAGTTATTGTGAAGTTTTGAATCCCTCATAATATCTCTAAGAATAGCCTTAATACTCCATAAATTATGCAGAGTTAGATATGTCAAAAGATGAGATTTTATCAATGTAACACCCTAATTCTACTCGATAATTATATATATATATATATATATATATATATATATATATATATATATATATATATATATATATATATATATATATATATATATATATATATATATATATATATATATATATATATATATATATATATATATATATATATATATATATATATATATATATATCAACTTTTACAACTACCCAACGGAATCAATATATCATCTTAAAAGAATATAACATCTTTGTCCAACTAAAAAACTTCAAATAATAAGTATTCAACTAAAAACAAATTAGAGTTCAATAACTAAATAATGACAATAATAGAATAGCAAGCGTTCATCCCCCCGAGTGTTATGTATCAGAGCAATGACATCGAATCGAACTAATGAAGGTAAATAATCTTCACTCTGGATTACTTGCACGTCACCAACATCGGGGTAACATTCAAACAAAAGCGGTGAGATATCAAACATTATAATCAGATGTATGATAGTATTACATTAGAATTAGCCTATGCAAAATCACCACTGCATAACTTTAAACAACATCAATCACAATAAAACATCAACGAAACATAATAATTAATTCATCAACACGATAACTCAATATGCAACGTGAAATGCAACTTGTTACTATGCATATGCATGTGGTACCGATGGAGCAGAACTCCCATCTTAAAAACGGAGCAGAAATCTCATCTTAGAAACGGATCGGAACTCCCATCTTAGAAATTTCCAATTAATAGAGGCATCAACAAGGCATAAGCCTTCTTCGCAGTTTGCCAATCTAGGCCGTCACAAAATATGCAAATGTATGTGACTCAATGAATGAATTATCACATACTCACAAAAATCATCGTTCATCATAATGCATAAGCCTATATTGCCATTATTACCAGTAAATAGAGGTAATTCATCGTCATTTAAAATTCCCTACAACTTCGCATTATCAACAAAATTCACATCAACTATCACAACAACATTGGCATAAGCCCTCAACTTAATAATAATTCAACATAAATCAGCATAAAACAACGCTGACCATAAGCCTACAACTTAATACCTTCCCATCATTAGAGGCATCTTAACATAAATCATCAACCTGTAATTTCTCAACTCAGAATAACTTACACAGCAACTAAGAAGAATAACAACTAACTTATACTCCTCGGCCCAACCTACAACATTGTTCCACTTTACAATAGTATTGTGCTCCTCGGCACGCCTCGCAGCCTAATGTCGCTCGACATCCAACACATATATTCCCCGACATACTTTGCAGCCTAAACGCCACTCGACACTTAACACCATCAGCATCCTCCTCGACCACTAGTTCGACCAACAACACATAACAACACGACGTCATAACGACCACATCAATTCAATTCATAACTTCCAACCAACTGCTTGGAATACCATAATAACGGGCAACTATATTTCCTATCAACAAATTCGTTCATTGTATAAGACATTCACGCATAAACCTTCCTAATACGACCACAACAATAATTCCTAATTTCTCGCCAACTGCTCGGGACATTGTTACGACTGGATTTTTAATCAGAGTCGCCACTATTAGTTTTTATCCTAGGGAAGGGAATCTAACAGAAAACCATAATTTGCAGACATATATTCTAGGTTTCGGACTTCTTTAGACGAAAGGAAGGTGTTAGGCACCTTTCATCTACCTTGTTCACAAGGATACTAGGTTTTAGGTTTGAGTTGGGGAAACAGGATTTAAATTTTATTAGGGGAAGGGTTTAAATTTTTAATAGGGGAAAAAAGGGTTTTAATTTTTAATAGGGGAACTCGCTACGAATTTTGATCGTATGCCTACGTATCCTCTTATGAGGAATCAGAGTCTCAATTCGTAGTTCGTACGGGGTTGGTGTTTTTTAGGGGTTGCAAACGTATTTTGAATCACCTCGCACTTGGCCGGGGTAGTGATTGTAGATATTTTAACTAAATGCGCGGTAAGTCAAAATCTGTTTGAAACCCTTTTGCAAAAACAATTTATTAGATTAGTTTATTGCGAAAAATAGTTTATTGTTTGTTGAGTGTTTTTTAATCGTGTTAATTGCAAAAATTCTTGATTAATGCATGACTAAAAAAATTTTAATGCAAAAATATATAAAATAATGCATGAGTTTTTGAGAAAAATAACTTATATGTTAATATATAAATAATAATAATATTTACATATAATAATTAATAATATATAAAAATTAATAATAAAAATAATAATTATAATTATTATAAAAATATAATATAATAATAATAAGACAAAAAAATAAAATATAAGAATTAAAAAGGAAAATAGAAAATATAAGAAATATATATAAAAACAGAAAATATTTAATTAAATAAAAAGGGGGTGCATTTTTAGTTGTTTTGAAAAAAACTGGGGTGCTAAAAGAATATTGGGCTAGGGCCATTACGAAATTCTGGACAGGGGGTGTAAAGTTGTTCTTGCCTTAAAAAAAATAGCAGCAGGAAGGTGTGAAGAGTATTGGGCTTAAGCCCAACGCACTTTGGAGAAGGCCTGGTGGATTGGGTGCGTGAGGGATTATGAGTGTTATGGTGAGACTTGGCCAGATGACCGTCAAATTAAGATCTGATGGATGAGGAATGAGGGAACACGGTAGTTACATTAGGCTAGTGCATACGGAAGTGGGATGGATTACAATAATTCTTTTTAACGTTTTTTTTTCATTTTCATCGTTTGAGTTGCAGCATAACCCTCCTCTTTCTCTCACGCATAACCCACAACCCTTCTACTCTCTTTTCTCTCAACCCTAATTCTCACCCTTTCACCGTGACGGCGTCCATACCTCAAACCCCTTCCCCAATGCTTACCAACCAATAAATCTCCTAATCAATAATCAAGAGAAATAAAGCTAAGTTGCCCTTCTCCATGCGATTATGTTCTCTCTGATCTTGAACGTTCTGGGATTAATCTTCCCTTTCTTCTTCGTATTTACAGGTTTTTGCGAGGCTTTGAAGGTGGTGATAGTAAGATGGTGAGCGGCGAAGATGGTCACTATCAGCGGCGGGGACGACAAGGCCGATTAGGGTTTCGAAGATCAAAACCCCAATCAGTACTCCTTTCTTCTTCAACAACAAATTGAATTCTTCTTGGCGCTCTGTTCGTCAATTTCTCCTCCTTTGTATTTTCTTCTTTTTTTGTAACTGAACCCCCCTTTCTTCTGTAAATTGGTTTTCAATTTATAAGGCTAGGTTTAGATTTTGATGTTGCTGTTATGAACTTAGATTTAGGGATTTATTGGGTCAGTTAGGGATTTGAAAATATTGTAAACGATCTTGACCTGTAATATTTTTAGATGAAGATCTTGATTTTGTATAATTGTAATCATAGCTGATTTGAGATAATCTATATTATTTCTTTTTAATTCTGTATATATTAGATCTTCATTATAATACGCTCTGGGCTTGGACTTGTGACGAGATTTAGATGAAGATTTGATTTAGTATTGTACTGTAAAAAGTCTGGAATTTGTAAAAATATATTTGATTTGGTATTGATGTATACAGTACTTGTTTGCCCATGAAATGCGCATATCTTTCTGCTGTAATTGATACAGTAATTGTTAGCAAAAATTGGGCTTTGCATCGCAAGTTTCGGTCCAGCAACAACTCATTATAGAAAACATTTTTTTAACTCAAATGGGCCTAAATCCTCTTTTAACAATTTTGACACAAAATCAATTCTTTTAAACAAGAATCCTTAAATAAATTTTTTACTAATTTCATCTTACCAATAAAACATTAAATAGTCCGTAATACAATCACGTTCTAAATATATACAAATGGACTAATTTCAAGAATCTCAATGGGACTGTAAGTTTAATGACTATACCCCTCTTTGTTATAAAAAGAGCCAAAGTCTGATGGGCTTACCCCCTCTTTACCAACAACAAAATGGAAATGGGACCTAATTTCAATCTCACCTCCTATTTTTACTAACAGCAATAAATCCTAATGGACTTAATTTACTAGCAAATTAAACCTAAGTAGTATTAAATAAATTAATAATTTATTAATTACTCGAGTGATTTTTTATTTTCGAATTGCATGGGTCCATTGGCCAACATGCTTCGCAGACGGATATATGAGTCTTTCTGATTTAGAAAGCCCCACTCTCCTGGATTAAAATACACCCCCTAGTCGATTTGGATAAAGATGGGCCATCAGATACTGTTGTACCATCTTTAATTAAATATTTCTTCTATTTTAATCTCGAAAAATAAAAATCGTCGAGGTAGGACAAATTTGGGGTACGACAGCTGCCCCTATTCAATTATCTTCCAATTGAATAGCGCGAGAAAACACGGGTCTGGCGCATTCTGATTGGGAGTTTATTGAATACTTGGAATACCCAAAATTTGTCCGACCAATATAAGGTTACACTGATATAGCATACCCTTACGAGTCTTGAGGAAGTAGGCGAAGCTAATGATATATCGCTAACCAGGGTTTGATAACGAGGTAGATAGTCTTGAGCTTTGAGAGCATAGTTGTATGGTTGCTTGAAAACTGAGGCCATGGGTTATGTTCGTGAATCGTTGCATGACATCTGAGGAGATAGGCTAGAGTTTTGTTTTCTTTTGAGCATCGCTGCATGAAGTCTGAGACGATGATCTGTGTTATGGGATAAAGAAACACATTGCTGCATGAAGTCTTAGGAAATGAGCTTAAATTTGTAAATCGCTGCATGAAGTTTGAGGCGATGGTCTGTGTCGTGGAATAAAGAAACACATTGCTGCATGAAGTCTGAGGCAATGGGTTAGGTTCGCAAATCGCTGCGTGAAGTCTGAGATGATAAACTAAATTTAGTTTTCGAGCATCGCTGCATGAAGTCTAAGGTGATGATTTATGTCGCAGGATAAAGAAACACATTGCTGCATGAAGTATGAGGCAATGGGTTAGGTTCGTAAATCGCTGCGTGAAGTCTGGGGAGATAGTCGGTTTTACGGAATAAAGAAACACATTGCTCCACAATGTCTTAGGCAATAGACTTTATTATGGAACAAGGAACTGCACTGATGCATGATGTCTTAGACAGTGGGTTGAATGGCGAGAGTACATTGAGGCTTAGAGGAAATGTACTGAGTTTTGAGAATACATTGAGGCTTAGAGGCAATATACTGAGTTTGGAGAATACATTGAGGCTTAGAGGCAATGCATCGAGTTTGGAGAATACATTGAGGCTTAGAGGCAATGTATTGAGTTTGGAGAATACATTGAGGCTTAGAGGAAATGTATTGAGTTTGGAGAATACATTGAGGCTTAGAGGAAATGTATCGAGTTTGGAGAATACATTGAGTCTTAGAGGCAATGTATCGAGTTTGGAGAATACATTGAGGCTTAGAGGCAATGTATCGAGTTTGGAGAATACATTGAGGCTTAGAGGCAATGTATCGGTTTTGGAGAATACATTGAGGCTTAGAGGAAATGTATCGAGTTTGGAGAATACATTGAGGCTTAGAGGCAATGTATCGAGTTTGGAGAATAAATTGAGGCTTAGAGGAAATATATCAATTTTGGAGAATACATTAAGGCTTAGAGGCAATGTATCGAGTTTGGAGAATACATTGAGGCTTAGAGGCAATGTATCGAGTTTGGAGAATACATTGAGGCTTAGAGGCAATGTATCGAGTTTGGAGAATACATTGAGACTTAGAGGTAATGTATCGATTTTGGAGAATATTTTGAGGCTTAGAGGCAATGTATCGAGTTTGAAGAATACATTGAGGCTTAGAGGCAATGTATCAAGTTTGGAGAATACATTGAGGCTTAGAGGCAATGTATCGAGTTTGGAGAATATATTGAGGCTTAGAGGCAATGTATTGAGTTTGCAAAATACATTGAGTCTTAGAGGAAATGTATTGAGTTTGGAGAATACATTGAGGCTTAGAGGAAATTTATTGAGTTTGGAGAATACATTGAGGCTTAGAGGCAATGTATCGAGTTTGGAGAATACATTGGGGCTTAGAGGAAATGTATTGAGTTTGGAAAATGCATTGAGGCTTAGAGGCAATGTATTGAGTTTGGAGAGTACATTGAGGCTTAGAGGCAATGTATCGAGCTTTGTGAATACATTGAGGCTTAGAGGCAGTGTATCGAGATAGAAGAATACATTGAGGCTTAGGATAAATGTATCGAGTTTGGAGAGTACATTGAGGCTTAGAGGCAATGTACCGATTTTTGGTGAATAAACTGAGGCTTAGAGGCAGTGTACCGAGATAGAAGAATACATTGAGGCTTAGGGGCAATGTATCGAGTTTGGAGAGTACATTGAGGCTTAGAGGCAATGTACCGAGTTTTGTGAATACACTGAGGCTTAGAGGCATTGTACCAAGATAGAAGAATACATTGAGGCTTAGGGGAAATGTATCGAGTTTGGAGAGTACATTGAGGCTTATAGGCAATATACCGAGTATTGTGAATACATTAAGGCTTAGAGGCAGTGTACCGAGATAGAAGAATACATTGAGGCTTAGGGGAAATGTATCGAGTTTGGAGAGTACAGTGAGGCTTAGAGGCAATGTACCGAGTTTTGTGAATACACTGAGGCTTAGAGGCAGTGTACCGAGATAGAAGAATACATTGAGGCTTAGTGGCAATGTATAGAGCTTCGTTTATTACTGCATGGAGACTTAGCTAATGGACTACTTTGTAAGGAACTCATCATTGCATGGAGACTTAGGTGATGGGCTAAATACGTCAAGGTATGGAGAATTAGGTGACAGGTTGAATCGCAGGAGAAGTGTTTTGTTGACTGAGCCTTAGATGATTGAATCGAGGGTAAGATGGTTTATTTGCTATGTGATATAGGCGTATGATGTTTGGTATTGAGATGGAACCCTAAGTTTATGTGTATTGTATGCAAAAAATGTATAGTGTATGTATGCTTTGGAAAATGTATGTACGAAATGTGTGTAAGATGCGCGTATGCCTTGAACTGTTATGAAGACTATTTCTGGCATTCTCTCCTTTAAACCATTGGCTTAGAGTTACCAATTCCCTGGCGTCGTATGTTGTGTCATCATAGCTTTGTTGAATTTGAACACAGAGAACAATGTTAGCAAAAATTTGAACATTGATTTTTTGTATTGTAGGTGCATGGGTAGACGTAGACGTAGACGTAGGTAATGGCATATGCGTAGATTTGTATGTTGTAAGTGCAGGCGTAAGTGTAGACGTATGTATTGGCCTATGTGTAACCTTTTATGTTGTAAGCGCGGGCGTAGACGTGGACATGTGTATAGACTTTGTATTATGAGTGCAAGCATAGGCACAGACGTATGTGCAGACGTAGTCTTTTTTGCATCGTGAGCATAGACATAGGCGTAGACATGTGTATAGACTTTTGTGTTGAAAGATATAGGAGTAGCCTTGTGCGTGGACGTAGACGTGGATTTTCTTTCGATATTTTTCTAACCAAAATGTTTTTCCATGTTTTATCAAAAGCTTTTATTTGTTAATTCCCCGAGATGATTTCTAGATAATATTCACAAGTAATAATCGTAGTATTTTGTAAACAAGACTGATAAAAGAAAAAATACAATTTGAAAGATGCAAAGAAAGCAAATGTTTTATTGATATGCCTCTGAATAGGCGAGAATACAAGATGCAATTCCTAGAAAGAGGTAATTACCGAAAGTTTTAAAACTGTAAATGGCAATAAAAATGATAATTGCTGTTGTTGTTCCCCCAATATCCTTTTAATGACCTTGTCTCCTTTGCTTAAGTCGTATGATTTAGACCCATCTCTCCCTTCGTGGTTCATAGTCGTAGTTCTTAGATTGCAGTCTTTTTGTTCTTTATTTCTTTGTATGAAACTAACTTTTGCCTGGATTGCCCTTTCGGGTTTTCAATCCACCGAGATAATTTTTTTGTTATATGCCCCTAATTTTTGCCTGGATCTCCCTTTAGGGTTTTCGATCCACCAAGACGCTCCTTTTTTCCTAAGTCGCCTGTTTGAGGTTCAAGCTTAGCGAGCTTCTTATACATAGTATTTTTTGACTGCGTCTGAATTTTCCGGATGCAGTAGTTCTTCTCTATCCATTATTGTGGGGATAAGACCACTACCAGAGAATGTTGTTTTGACTATGTATGGACCTTCGTAGTTGGGTGTCCATTTACCAGTTGAATCGAGGTGAGGCAGCAGAAATCTTCTTGAGTACTAGACCATGTTGTGGTTCATCTTGTGCAGTACACCGTCACCCATAAAGAATTTCGAGGCTAATTTCCGTAGAGTTTGTTTGTCGATGCTGGAGGCATGCTCTTGTTTTTCGAGGTATTTCTTGATGTCGTAGAACCGAGGATTGTCATCCGGTCTTTCTTTAATAACAAGGCAATGTGCGGGCTCTTCAGAGTGTGATTGTGATGCGTGGTTCGTGGTTCGGCCAAGTTACTTTGGGCATAGCTGATATAGTTGTTGGGGCGTCTGCCATTCTATTTTCTTCTTGCGGGATATGATTGAAAGTGATCTTTGTGAATTCCGTAGTTAGTTTTAAAACATGATCCCGATATGGAATCAATTTTGGATATTTAGTACCCCATTCGCCATTGACCTGTCATATGGCTTGTGAGAATTCTTTGGAGAAGTAAAAATTTCCCCTATATCGTGCCCCGGTGCATTTGAAGCCCCATCGAACATGAGTGTCCAACGTGCCCCTGGCCCGGGTTCTTTGTCAGGCCCTAGTATTTCATAGTCGCTTATTTTTGCCTAACTGGCGAACAACCTTATTTGAAGAGGTGATCTATCCACAATCATGTTTGTATCTAACCTTGGCCTATTTCTATAGGAACAAGCAAATATGTGCAATAATTTGATCAGCTTCTTTGTGGCTCCGCTTTAACATTGCCCCTTAGCTTGGTTTCTTTCGGATCTTCCCATGTGCCCAGTTTAATAGTCTTAATAGCCTCTTGATACGGTTGTATATTGTTAGCCTTTCGTTTTATTTTCGTCACCATTTTCTCAGAGAGTTCAAGATCTTTATCATCTTCCTCTTTAGCTTGGTTGATAGGAGCATCAAAATTATATCGGGTCGCAACAGTAGCATTATCAGTGGTTTTGGGCATGGATTTGCACCGTTATCATATTTTGGTGCAGATTTAGTATATGAAATTTGAAAATGCATATGCAGAGAAAGAATTATCATTTTTATATTTAAGAGTTAAATGCAAATGAAAGAAAGGGATCTTAATTGAAAACAAAATATATCTTTTATTAATTGTCAATATTGTCTGAAACAAAACGGGTAACCCTTACAAGCAACCCCTATGTCTCGGGCTTGACATAGGTTCTTTCAAAACAAGAAAAATTATTAAGGAAAGAAAAAGATCTCGGGAATCTCCACAGAAGTCTATCTTTTGAGCTCTTCTCCTGGGGCGCATTCTCGGATGAAGTCAGTTGCCTCTTTAGTGTTGACTTTGTTGGATATCTTCACCACATGTCTGCCATTCTCTATAAAGGTCTCTTGGATTGGAGGAAAACATTCTTCACCCTTCAGAGTAGCTTTATATTTATCTTCAGGGTGTGGTCCAAATTGGACTATCCCCTGGTCCACTAGCTTTTGTAGTGTTTTATCGAAGGATTCATTATATTCCAACAGGAATCCACATTCAAACAGATACTCCTTCAACAAGTTGATTGGGGTTTTTGCCTGTCTGATTTCCCCAAAGTTAGTGACTACTTCAATTGCATTTATTGTTGGCCCATCGTGCAGAGGCATTGGGTTTGATTTGATGTTAGACTTCTCGAAGGTGATGTCTTGAGATTCTAACAAATCTTGGACCTTATGCTTGAATGGCCAACATTGTTCTATGGTGTGCCCCAGAGACTTAGCATGATACTCACATCTGGCATTGGCATTGTACTTTCGTGGGAGCGGCCCGACTGTGGGGGCCAGAGGCTTGAGTTCTACCAATGATGCCTTAACCAGGTGTTGTAATAACTTACTGGGTGGCATCGGAAGTGGATCAAAATTTCTTTGCGGACTTCTGCCTTGTTGCTGTCCTTGTGGGATTATTAAAGGTTGTGGTGCTCTTGGTTGTGACGTTACAACATTAATTTCTCCATATTTTCCTTTGGGGAAGTTTGAAGCAGTCCTTCTTGAATTGTGGGGTCCTGCTTCTGGCTCTTTTCTTATTTGGTGAGCGCTTGATGCACCAATCGTTTGAGCTACTTCTTCAAAATCTACCATGGGAATCTGGTCTTGTTTGTCAATGAAGTTCTTTAGGTCTAGGAGAACTTGACTCAGATCTCCTTTCATTGAACTTACATTCTCCTTTGCTTGGTCGAGGTCCTCTTTGAATGCAACCTAAGTCTCCTCGATCTATTGTGGGGTTCTTTGTTGATAGGCCCTTATTTGATATGGAGGCCAAGGAGGTGGAGATCTTCTTCTACCAATGGTTTAACTCGAGAGATTTTTTTTTTTGAAAAAATGAGTTTTGATATGATATGCAGGTGTTTATGAATGCATGCATGTGAATGAATATGTATGAATATGAAATAGTTACTTGTTTTGAATGTCTTATTCACTTGGGTATGTATTTGTCTTTCGCTTATTTTTCATTCGGTGACCAGCTTAAAAATAGATACGCCAATGAGATAGGGAACAAAATGTCGTTATTGAAGGTAACATAATTCAGATACTGAAAAATATTACAATTTTAAACCAAAACTTTATTTGCGTGAAATCAAGCAAAGGGAAATAAATCTTCTAGGTGCGCTTGCAGATATCTGCCCTTGGAACCTCCACCTTTGCTTGACAATGTTTGAGAAATTCTTCAGCACATTATTTCCCTATTTTGGCTTTGATTTCAGACATGTTTTGCGTGTTGACACGGACAAGTTGTTCTCTTCGATATCCATTTTTAAAGACAGTCACCGAGATATTGATTTTATTATTTTTTGTACCCTGTGAATAAGACAAAGAAACGGGTGAAAAATATATGAAATGTATGACGAATATATGAAATGCATGAATGCATAGATGTAGAATTAAGTGATGGGACTTTTGTGATAAGTACCCCTATAAGGTAGGGATGTATGGTTCAATGACGGGGTTTTTGTGATAAGTACCCTTAGAAGGTAGGCTCCTTAATTTTGACCTACGGTTGGTTTACCCTCCAAAAAGGTGGCTTCCTTAAGGGTGTCATGAATAACACCAGAGGGAAAAGGCACAAGGGCCTTCCTTAGGTGGAGCCTCTTTACAGACCGAAAATTTTGTCTCAAAGTCGTGAAAGGTCTCGTCATGAGAAAACCCTATTTCGCAGACAGAGATTCTAGGTTTTAGACTTCTTTAGATGAAAGGAAGGTGTTAGGCACCTTTCATCTACCTTGTTCACAAGGATACTAGGTTTTAGGTTTGAGTTGGGGAAACAGGATTTAAATTTTATTAGGGGAAGGGTTTAAATTTTTAATAGGGGAAAAAGGGTTTTAATTTTTAATAGGGGAACTCACTACGATTTTTGATCGTATGCCTACGTATCCTCTTATGAGGAATCATAGTCTCAATTCGTAGTTCGTATGGATTTGGGGTTTTTTTAGGGGTTGCAAACGTATTTTGAATCACCTCGCACTTGGTCAGGGTAGTGATTGCGGAGATTTTGACTAAATGCACGATAAGTCAAAATTTGTTTGAAACCCTTTTGCAAAAACAATTTATTAGATTAGTTGATTGCGAAAAATAGTTTGCTCTTTGTTGAGTGTTTTTTAATCGTGTTAATTGCAAAAATTCTTGATTAATGCATGATTAAAAAAATATTTAATGTAAAAATATATAAAATAACGCATGAGTTTTTGAGTAAAATAACGTATATGTTAATATATAAATAATAATAATATTTACATATAATAATTAATGGTATATAAAAATTAATAATAATAATAATTATAATTATTATAAAAATATATTATAATAATAATAAGACAAAAAAATAAAATATAAGAATTAAAAAGGAAAATAGAAAATATAAGAAATATATATAAAAACAGAAAATATTTAATTAAATAAAAAGGGGGTGCATTTTTAGTTGTGTAGAAAAAAACTGGGGTGCTAAAAGAATACAGGGCTAGGGCCATTACGAAATTCTGGACAGGGGGTGTAAAGTTGTTCTTGCCTTTAAAAAAATAGCAGCAGAAAGGTGTGAAGAGTAGTGGGATTAAGCCCAACGCGTTTTGGAGAAGGCCTGGTGGATTGGGTGCGTGACGGAGTATGAGTGTTATGGTGAGACTTTGTCAGATGGCCGTTAGATCAAGATCTGATGGATGATGAACGAGGGAACACGGTAGTTACATTCGGCCATCACATACGAAAGTGGGATGGATTACAGTAATTTGTTTTAATGTTTTTTTCATTTTCGTCATTTGAGTTACAACATAACCCTCCTTTTTCTCTCACGCACAACCCAAAACCCTTCTACTCTCTTTTCTCTCAACCCTAATTCTCACCCTTTCACCGCGACGGCGTCTGTACCTTAAACCCCTTCCCCAATGCTTACCAACCAACAAATCTCCTAATCAACAATCAAGAGAAAAAAAGCTAAGTTTCCCTTCTCCGTGCGATTATGTTCTCTCTAATCTTGAACGTTCTAGGATTAATCTTCCCTTTCTTCTTCGTATTTACAGGTTTTTGCAAGGCTTTGAAGGTGGTGATAGTAAGGTGGTGAGCGGCGGAGATGGTCACTGTCAGTGGCGGGGACGGCAAGGCCGATTAGGGTTTCGGAGATCGAAACCCCAATCAGTACTCCTTTCTTCTTCAACAACAAATTGAATTCTTCTTGGAGCTCTGTTCGTCAATTTCTCCTCCTTTGTATTTTCTTCTTTTTTTGTAACCGAACCCCCCCTTTCTTCTGTAAATTGGTTTTCAATTTATAAGGCTAGGTTTAGATTTTGATGTTGCTGTTATGAACATAGATTTAGGGATTTATTGGGTCAGATAGGGATTTTAAAATATTGTAAACGATCTTGACCTGTAATGTTTTTAGATGAAGATCTTGATTCTGTATAATTGTAATCGTAGCTGATTTGAGATAATCTATATTATTTATTTTTAATTCTGTATATATTAGATCTTCATTATAATACGCTCTGGGCTTGGACTTGTGACTGGATTTAGATGAAGATTTGATTTAGCATTGTACTGTAAAAAATTTGGAATTTGTAAAAATATATTTGATTTGGTATTGATGTATACAGTAATTGTTTGCCCATGAAACGCGCATATCTTCCTGCTATAATTGATACAGTAATTGTTAGCAAAAATTGGGCTTTGCATTGCAAGTTTCAATCCAGCAACAACACATTACAGAAAATGTTTTTTTTAAACTCAAATGGGCCTAAAACCTCTTTTAACAATTTTGACACAGAAGCAATTGTTTTAAACAAGAATCCTTAAATAAATTTTTTACTAATCTCATCTTACCAATAAAACATTATATAGTCAGTAATACAATCTCGTTCTAAATATATACAAATGGGCTAATTTCAAGAATCTCAATGGGACTGTAAGTTTAATGACTATACCCCTCTTTGTTATAAAAATGAGCCAAATTCTGATGGGCTTACCCCCTCTTTACCAACAACAAAATGGAAATGGACCCTAATTTCAATCTCACCTCCTATTTTTACTAACAGCAATAAACCCTAATGGACTTAATTTACTAGCAAATTAAACCTAAGTAGTTTTTAATAAATTAATAATTTATTAATCACTCGGGTGATTTTTTATTTTTGAATTGCATGGGCCCATTGGCCAACATGCTTTGCAAACAGATTTATGAGTCTTTCTGATTTAGAAAGCCCCACTCTCCTGAATTAAAATACACCCCCTAGTCGATTTGGATAAAGATGGGCCATCAGATAGTGTTGTACCATCTTTAATTAAATATTTCTTCTATTTTAATTTCGAAAAATAAAAATCATCTAGGTAGGACAAATTTGGGGTACGACAGACATCACAACATCATAACGACCACACCACCCAGTGATAAACTACACTAACCTAATCATCGATTCTATTGGGAAATGATACAGACCACTCGAAACGACCTCAACATAACAACCGAGTAACTTCCTAAAATAGGTTCATTAAAATGTCGTACGATAACTCCAAAAACGATCACAACATGAATAAATGGGAAAATTCGATAACAAATCCAGAAACATCAACACACACAGTCATACAAACGACCAATTCCCACATAATGCACATCATAAATCCCATTATAAGGTCGGAACCCCACCCTTACCTGGATTTAAGTTCGCTCAACCAAAGTTCCGTCTGTAATCCTCACTTTGCTCTGCTCGACACTGGGAAGCTTGCTCCTTCCCCCGTGCAGCTCTTATGGTCAGCGTACAAACCCTTAATCTCCAACTAAATTAAATCCTTATGTCAACTCAACCTTATATCATTAGTCCAATTGGGCTTAACTTTCACACCCCCACTTTACTGTTGGATTAAAATATCCAACGTCAACCTTAGGGATTCTAAGGGCTTAACATCCCACCCATGGGCGCTTAGTAAACTAGTTGTAGCCACTGAAAATGCTCGTACTATATGGAAATAAAGTTGCACCTTGGCTACAAGTAATTTCTTTTAGCTCAGTGGTAAGCGCTTCATCCTACAAGTGGTATCAGAGCATGGTCTTAGGTTCAAATCCCCCCGACTGACATTGGGGGGAGATTGTTGGATTAAAATATTCAGCGTCAAACTTAGGGATTTGAAGGGCTTAACATCCCACCCATGGGCGCTTAGTAAACTAGGTGCAGCCCCTGAAAATGCTCGTACTATATGGAAATAAAGTTGCACCTTGGCTACAAGTAATTGCTTTTAGCTCAGTGGTAAGCGCTTGATCCTACATTTACTACTTCCAACCAATAAAATAGGCCCAACACAATTATTCCATTAAATCCAACATTATTATTATTATTAATCAACTAATTAATTAATTAATAATAATCTAACAACTTATACCAACAATTCTCAACATCTCACAACTTTTCAACAAATAACCCAAAAATAATTTAATTAAATAATTAATTAAATAAATGGGAATTACAACTTCCCCCATTTAGAATATTTTCATCCTCGAAAATTTATCGTATTCGAACAACTCAGGATAAGAGTCTCGCATCTTGCTTTCCAACTCCCAAGTCATGCTTTCTTCGACAGCTCCTAGCCAGACTACTTTCACCAAAGCAATTTCCTTGCCTCTTAAAGTCTTCATTTCACGATCTGTGATTCGTACAAGCATCATCTCCACAGTAAAATTATCCTGTACTTGCACATCATCCATATGAATCACATGAGATGGATCTGAAATACACTTCCAGAGTTGTGACACATGAAACACATCATGCAAATTCGAAAGATTAGGCGGTAAAGCCACTCTATAAGAAACATTACCAACTCTTTCTAAAATATGATATGGACCAATAAAACGAGAAGTGAGCTTCTTAGAATTCAATGCTCTCCCAACACCAGTCACAGGTGTAACTCTCAGAAACACATGGTCACCTGCTTGAAATTCTAAATCTTTCCTTCGCTTGTCATGATAACTCTTCTGTCTACTTTGGGAAGCTTTCTTCTTTTCTCGAATCAACTTCACCTTCTTAATAGTCTCACGAACAAGTTCAGGTCCAAGCACTACACTTTCTCCAGATTCATGTCAACATAAAGGAGTCCTAGATCTCCGACCATACAACGCTTCAAAAGGTGCCATTCCAATACTAGAATGGTAACTGTTATTATAAGTGAACTGTATTAATGGAAGATAAGTATCCCATGAACCTCCCTGTTAAAGAACACATGCTGTCAACAAATCTTCTAACGACTAAATAGTCCTTTCAATTTGACCATCCGTCTGAGGATGATACGCCGAACTCAACCTCAACTTAGAACCCAATTCCTCTTGCAAAATATTCCAAAAATATGAAGTAAACCTCAGATCTCTATCCGACATTGTTGTACCCCAAAATTTTCCCTCTCATTTTCACTCAAGACATGCTCATTGAGGTTCCCAATTGCTCAAGGATGACCAAGAATTGACCAGAAAAATTCTCCTCCTAAGAAATGAACCTCTAATTAGGGTTTCATTTTTCACCAAGATGTGTGAGCTCAATAGGTCTCAAATGTTTTTCGTTGTAATAATATGTCTTCAAGATTGTCCATGCCAAGTTTTATGCCTTCCACTACAAGTTTGCTCAGTCAATTGCTCAAATGTTTGAAAATCAACTGTACTAGGTAAAAAGTCAATTGTGACCTATATACAGTCAAAATTCAATTTTTTGGTCGACATCAACATTTTGAAGTGATATCCATCATTTTATTAAGGGTTGATCATGATTCTTCAAGAAATGCAAAATTATGGTTTTTATAGGAAAAGTCAACTGAACTTTGACCAGGCATAACTTTTACATACATCATCCATTTCCCCCCAACCAAAGCTCATTTTGAAGAGAATCCAATTCCCTACAACTTCTCTTTTTCCCTCAAATCCAAGAAATGTACCATTTGAAAGATACAAGCTTATACGTTACAGGTCATTTTCAGAAAGTCAACAAAACACACTTTTTGTCAAGACCATTTACATCAAGATAAAATCTTCAAATGAAAAATTGATCAAATGAGGGATTGAAGTAGACATCTTGGACTATCCAAAAATCCCAAGATCATCATCGTGAGATAAAAATTGAGCAATTTACAGTTGGCCCAAATTGGGAAAATTTGGGAAATTTCAAGAATTGTGCATTGGGAAAACTTGAACTTTTAGGTCAATGGCCTAACTTCTTGGACTTCAAACGTCCTCCTAACCTTATGAGAGACCCCTAAAATCATTTTTATCTTACCTTGCCATTTCCACCTATTTTATCCATATTTATTTGGTTTTTATTCAAATAAATACAAAATAAAATTGTATAAATATCTAAATGGACATGGGCTGATGTTTTTGTTTGTATTAAGGCATAAGAAGCATGTAAACATGTCCAGGTTCATTGCTTTGTTCAAATATGGCATGAAATCACAAGTTATGGCAAGTTTTCAAATATAGGATCTTGGCTTCAATACAAATGGTTATGGGCCAGATTCTTTCCTTATTTTCTAATGCTCTCCCTCTCCTCTATTTGTACAAGCCATGTGCAAGCATTACACACGCATACATAGCCTGTGAAGAAATCTACAAAATTTGCAAAAAAAATCAAAATTGTCAAAACTGGCATTTGCATTTCTAGCCACCATCAGTCCAAACCAAGGTCACAAACCATTCCCTGAGAGTCAAAGGAGTCACGTCCAACCCTCATACGAGCCAGAAACGAGTCAGAACACCATATATCATCTCACCAATCGGTAAAACTTTTCTCAATCGAACCCCTAAATTTATGCATTGTTAATTAATTTTGTTTGCATAGATCATGTAGTATAATTGTTTGGAACATATTTTACGTATTGCTTTTGAGATTTGACGCAGGGATGGCAAATCACCACTGTTAGGGTTCCAAAACAGTTGAGTTCCAAACTGAGTGATACCATAAGTTTTAGGACTAACAAATGGTTTCATTGAACTCGCAGCCCCCTAATTAGGGGGGCTATGACCTTTTTCTCTTTTAACTCATCATTTTTTACAGATTACGATTTTGGCTGGCCGGAGAAGAAGGAGGTCAACCACCGTGTATGGTAGTTTGACCCCCCTGTGTTGGCGTGTCTGAACCCCGCGTTTTGATTCATCCATTTAAAATGATAGGGCCCACTCAGCGTGCATTTTTTATTTCAAACATATTCCTGGCCATGTTTCATATATTTTATTGTTTTTTAATTTATATAAATGAATGGTAAAGCAGCTCAGTTGGTGAAGGGAACGCGCGTGAAAGGGAGAGACATGGGTTTGATACCCAGGTCTTGATTTTGATTTTTTTTCTAACTTGTTTCTTACAGATCCAGTGTGATACGATCCTGGGCGCATACCATATGTCATCGGATCCACGCCATCCAATGTCAACTGAACCAAATCCAAGCGCCTCAACCTGCAGCCCACGATACACTTCCTGAAGTTCAACATAGAGAATCAGCGCATTTGTTGGGCTGGTCTATTTGGGCCCAGCGAATTTCAATTCTCACCCCCATTGTGTTTTTGACACCAGGCCTAGTCCATTTCATTTTATTTTTTTTATTTTTTTTACTTATTTAATTATTTTCTATGCTTTACTTTAAATTTTTTTTAATCATTAAATCATAAAAATCACAAAAAATTAGATTTAGGGTTTTTCCAATTAAATTTAATTTTTGCAAATTAATTAAATTGAGTATTTTGAATTTATTTTGTTATTTAAAAATAATTAGGATTAAGTTATTTCATTCAAATTTTTGTCAATAAAAATGCAAAAAATATTAGAATTAGTTTTCTCTTATTTGATTTAGAATTAATTCTAATTAATAATCATCCTCTTTTATTTATTTAATTAGGATTAGATTTAGTTTTTCTTATTCAATTTAATTTAAGTATTTCTTAAAATAAACAAAAAAGCAAAAAGATTTTATTATTTTTACTTAGAACTTTTTTAGGGTTTAGACGTTCCTTTCGACTCGCGCGCATTATTATGTTTTATTTTTTCCAAATTATTGTAACTACTCGCAGACTGTAGTAGCTTAATTTAGGAATTTTCTTTACTGCTTTTATTTCCCCCATTTTTAGACATGTAAATACCCCTTCCCCTAAGCATTTTAATAGCATAGATTTAAATTCCCGCACTTTAAATTCCTGTACATATTTAAACTGTTTAGGTGCATGATAATAGGATTGTATGACAAGATTAATAATCAAACGTTGGCAAACCTAACATCTAAGAAAAAAATAATTGAATATAACATACCTTGCACATATACACCACTAGAGTATTCCCACTTTGATTTCCTTCGAAAATAAAACAATCATGTCCATCGAAAGTAGGGATGCTTTAGCAAAGACCCTCAAAACAAAAGATCATAGTCCCTCGATGACCCTACAGTGTTTCCTTTTGGTAAATGATCTAGTCCCTTAAACAAAATTGCTAAAGTGTCTCTACATGTTGCCTTTATGATTGTACAATGACCCGGGAACGTCCCTCATACATCCAACGATAGGGCTACCTAGTCATTAATAGTAGGATATCACTATATAAAGGATAGGAGGATAAGAAAAAACCTTTCGAGTATAAGTAGATAGTTCCTAGATGCTTGCTCAAAAACAAACTTTCACACTTACATAAAACATTTCAAAAACACTTTCAAAGAACGCTTTATCAACACTCTTGAAGACTAATACAAGAGTTATCATAAAGCGAATCGTTTCACTAAGGAATTTCAAAATACTTTTTAAAAACACACAAAAAAACACAAGGTATTTTTCAAATGAGCTAAGCATCTAAGAGCCCGTAGAAAACTACAGATGGAAATGGTGTTAACACCTTCCCTTTCCATAATCTACCCCCTTTAATCAAATAATCTTGAAAGGTCTTTTTATGTTCTTTTCACCATTTCCTTTGTTGGATAAAAGAAAAGTCGGTGGCGACTCTTGCTTACCGCAACATTTGCGAATACAAATGCAAAACCAGTATAAACAGTCGGTTCTGCCATTGTATCACAGAACTGGCGACTCTGCTGGGGAATATAATAGTGGGGTTACCTTAGAGATTAGGTCATATTTAACTTGCTTTCCTTGTATGCTTTATTTGCTTATCTTAAAGGGTTTTTCTTGGGTTTACTTGTAAAGATCCTACACTCGGATATGGGACACCTTTTAGGTAAGTAGCAATAGATCGTGGGGACTGTGCGGGGTGTACCGACATGGTTGAAGTGATATCTATGTTGATGTGACACATTTGTTGGTACCAGTAGCCCTTGAGTAGTCAAGGAGAATACGGGGCGGCTGTATGGTATCATGAAGCATCAACTGACCTTAGAACCTTTAATTGAACCAACTTGGCCATTAGGAAGTAGTGAGATAGCCAACTTTGGTGCAGTCCAAAGTTGGTTAATACTCGACACTACACTCATTAAGATCTGACTTATGGGATATTTCGGTCTCCAATAAAGAGGCTTGCGCTGAAACAATGCCCGATGAATAAAGATCAATGATATTGAGATTCCCTAGAACCCGGTTACTATTGATAGGACAGGTTGAACCAACTATACTTCAAGAGGGTACTTACCTATGGAATCCATGCAAGCCTGAACCTAAGGATCTGTTTGTGTGATCGCATATATTTTGTTTGTACATAACATCATAACATGGCATATCACACTAACCATTTCAAGGACTTTTAGGACTTATCTTTGTGTCTATTTTGTAGGACATGACTCTCATTTGCAGAAATACCATCTAAGTAAACCTTGTAAGGGTACCTCCTCAACTCAAGGAATTGACATCAAGAGTTCCTGATAATTCTCCATTCACTAAAAGACATGGTCAGCTCCTCAATTTTGTCACCTCAAGCCCTGATGAAGACATGGTGAAAGTTCTCTTCCAGTTCTTTGACCCTTTACATCACTGCTTTACATTTCCCAACTACCAATTGGTACCTACCATGGATGAGTTTTCTCAGTTATTGGGTGTGCTTATCCTTAATCAGTTACCCTTCAACGGAATGGAAAGAGACCCAAAGCCCGAGGAGATTGCTCAAGCCCTATATTTACAACGGTCCGGCATTGTGACCAATTGGGAAACAAGAAGCGGTGTCAAAGGTTTTCTAGCCAAGTTCTTGTTTGAGAAAAATCACTATTTCTGGGATACTTTGGATTTACAAGCCTTTGAAGAGGTGTTGTCCCTTCTCATCTATGGGATGGTACTATTCCTTAATCCGGACCAACTCATAGACGTGAATACGGTCAAATTCTTCATGTCTCATAACCTGGTGCCTACTTTATTGGGAGATATTCTGCACTCTTTTCATACTCGCACCGTAAAGAGAAGAGGAACCCTCATGTGTTGCACTCCTCTGTTGGATAGGTGGTTTATTTCGCACCTACCCCGATATGTGTTGAAGAATGAGCAAGATATGTGGTGGTCTAATAGGTTGATGTCTCTCATGCATTTGGATATTCACTGGTGTCCTCGATCTGTGGAAGATGTTACCATTATTGATCGATGTGGGGAATTACATAATGTCCCTCTCCTAGTAATTAGGGGAGAAATCACTTATAACCCTTGTTTGGCGCTACGACAGTTTGGGTATGCTAGGAGGGATGGTCCTCATGATGTACTGGTTCAGGGAATTGCATTTGACTATGAGAATGATGTCCAAGGATACCGTCAGAGGTTCATCCGAGCTTGGGGCATGGTGAACATAGTGGATAGCAAGACATTGAGGCATAAGAACTCCATCCCTTTGGAGCCTTATCTTAAATGGGTACGAGCACGCGCTCAAAATCTCATAATGCCTTACCCCTCCATCCTGCCAATTATCGTGGAACCTATCTCTGAGACAGGTGTACCTCATACTATTATCCATCCTGACATGCCGACTACTCTTGAGGAATTGCAAAGATCTTGGATTCAACTTAAAGAGGAACGAGATACCTTTGAAGCCCAGTTCTATGCAAGCGAGAAAAAGGTTTTGGAGCTGACAAGACAATTGCATGAAGAACAGAGTTTGAATGCCTACATTGCACCAAAGAGGATGCGCTCATGGGAAGCCTAAGTCTTGGTTGATTTAGGAGTTTTTATTTCACTTTTGTATCTTCCATTGTATGCCCAAGAGGCATTGTTATTATCATTTAAACTTATGAATGCAATTAATGTTTGTTCTTCTCATTGACTAAGAAAATTTAAGATCTTAAAAGTCCTTGAAAGCATTGCATAAACATTATCATGCATTTCATTGCATAAGCAGGTATTTCAAAGACATGTTTCTTATTCTTTTCGTTGTTTATTTCAGCAAAAGAAATGGCTCTTGAACAAACAGTGAAGGACCTTCAAGCTCTAAATGCTCAGTTCCAACAAATGTTCCTAGCTCTGGCCAAGGGGCGAGAAGATTTGAAAGCTCTGATCATGAAAGAGAAGACCAAGAAGGCAAAGAAACCAGCTGGTGTCTTGAATTTGGGAAGAAGGTTCAAAGGACCGGCTAAGCGAGCTCTAGATTTTGAAACCCCATCAAATGAAGGGGATAATCAAGAAGAAAAGCCAAAGGAAGAAAACAATAATCAAGGGTCTGAGGAAGATGAAGTTGACTATTCTGAGGAGAAGAATCCTCCTACCGATGATAAATACAAACAGCTAGAGGATCGTCTCAACACCATGGAGATCCAGAGGGTACTCATGCTGGATTTGAAGATCTAGGACTGATCTCAGGGGTATTCATCCCGCATAAATTCAAGGTCCCCACCTTTGTCGAGTACGATGTTGTTTCCTGCCCTAAGCTGCACTTGAGGTCATATGTCAGGAAGATTCAACCCCATACTAATGATAGGAATTTGTGGGTACATCTCTTCCAGGAAAGTTTGGAAGGGACTCAACTGAAATGGTTATATCAGTTGGAGAGAGCCAATATCCGCAATTGGGAAGATCTGGCTGATGCTTTCTACAAGCAGTACCAATATAATGCTGACCTCGCCCTAACTCGTACGCAATTGCAAAGTATGCCTATGGGTTCTGGCGAAGGCTTTAAAGATTATGCCCAAAAGTGGAGAGATCTTGCGGGAAGAGTCCAGCCTCCGTTGTCTGATAGAGAGATGGTGGACATGTTCTTGGGCACTTTGTCTGGTCCGTTCTTTAACCATCTGATTAGAAGCTCTTCTGCTGGGTTCACTGAACTGATACTGACTGGTGAACAGGTGGAAGTTGGCATCAAAAGTGGTAAAATCCAGAGAGATGCATCCTCCAGCACATCAAAGAAACCTTTCACTGGAAAGAAGGAGGTCAGTGCTTCTTATGGCCAAAGAAATCAAAACAAAACTGAACATCGTCTGACGATAGGGGCAGTTCTGATTTCCAATCCTACCTCAAACCAACAACGAAACAATCAGCGCAGGCCGGATGCGCCCAAAAGACAGTTCATCCAGATCAACATGACCTTATCCCAGGTTTTTCCACATCTGCTGAAGTCCAATTGGGTGAATCTAAAAGAAGCTCCAAAGAATCCCAATATTGCGTCTCTCCGCTATAACCCCAATGCTCGATGTGCCTACCACTCTGAAACTCCTGGGCATGATAAAAACGATTGTTGTGCTTTGAAAAATAAGGTTTAGGATCTCATCGAGGTGAAGGAGATTGAGTTTTACCTTCCAGAGACACCTAATATAATAACTGTGCCAATTCCCAAACATGGCCAGGGCGTCAATGTTGTTGATGACGACTTGTTTGTTTCTTCTGTGGATGAATTGGCTACTCCTCTTCTGATTGTTAAAGAGAATCTGTTGCGAGCCGGTTTATTTTCGGGATGTGGCGAGGATTGCCACTTATGTATGTCTCTACCAGATGGTTGTTTGTTGTTAAAGATGGGTGTCCAGTGCCTGATGATTAACAAAGAAATTATGTTTGAAAAAGTTCCCCTTGCAACAAATTTGTGTGAAGATGTCTCAATAATCACCATTTTCGACAATCCTCCCAGAGTCTCCACCAAAAGACCCATCAGGATTACATCCGTTCCTAAGTTTGCTCACTTGATCATCACCCTTCCTGGGCCAATACCATATTCCTCTGATAAAGTTGTTCCTTGGAATTATGAGGCTAACGTCTATTACCATGGCGTCAAGCAAGACCTATTGGTTGTTGAAGACAAAGTTGCTGAATATACTGATCCTAATGTCTACAATATCATTGTGACCAATAAAATTACAAGAATTAGAAGAGTTTTCTCTCCCGAGATCTCTCCAAAGACTGTTTCTACTCCGGTGATTATTCATGTTAGGACTCCCATTGCTACTCCTATTGTTATCCCTGCTACTGAGTTGGCCGAGACTCGGGGCAAAGAGGTATTGGTTGAGCCTGTCCAGACAAAGGCGCACCAAGAAATCATTCCTGAGGCTTCTAAAAAAGAAATGGAAGAGATATTTAAGATAATAAGGAAGAGTGATTATAACATTGTGGAGCAGTTTGGGAAAACCCCTTCAAAGATCTTAATGCTGGCCTTACTCTTATGCTCTGAAGCCCATGCTAAGGCTTTGGAAAAATTCATGAAGTCTGCCCATGTGCCTCAAGAGACCTCCGCTGATCAATTCAAGAATTTCGTGGCCATCCTGACTGCTGATAATGGACTGGGCTTTTCCGATGCTGATTTGACATCCAAGGGAAGAAAGCATAATGATGCGCTGTATGTCTCCATTGAGTGTAGGGGCACTACTCTAGCACATGTTCTGGTGGATACAGGTTCTTCGCTGAATGTCTTATCCAAGAATGCTCTGGACAGGTTAGATTGTGAAGGACTCAAACTAAAGCCCAATAACATTATGGTGAGGGCCTTCGACGGTTCTAAAAGAATGGTGCACGGGGAGGTGGACATCCCTATCAAAGTTGGTACTCAGATTTTTGACACCACTTCTATGTGATAGACATCCGCCCGTCTTACTCTTGTTTATTGGGTCGACCTTGGATCTATGGAGCCAGTGTTGTTACTTCTACTCTGCATCAGATATTGAAGTACCCAGTCAACGGAAAGATTATCACTGTTCATGGCGAAGAGGAATACATGGTGAGCCATCTGAACTCTTTCATATATGTTGAAATGGACGGTGAGTTCATTGAGACCCCCTGTCAAAACTTTGAGAAGGTTCCACAGACAGTTGTTGCGACCAAGACTACTACCCGTGTTCCAAAGGCTACCAAACCTCCACTAAAGATGGCTTCTCTAAGGGATGCCAAAGCAGTAGTTGAAGAAGGTGGATGTACCATTTGGGGACAACTTCTATACATTCCCTACAAATCTAAAAAGTTTGATTTGGGTTTTACTTCAGGAGCCCAGAAAGTTGTTCGTCGTGCTTGCGTCGGGGGACCACCATTATGGATCAACAACCATGGAGTCAATGCTCTAGAGGATAGTGATAGCGATTGCGACATGGACAAGTGGATCTTCCCAACTATCAGTGATGGACTCAACAATTGGGAGGCCAAAGAATTTGTTCCTATTACTTTTATTCAGGAGTAATTGTCTTTTTGTTTTTTGGGAAATGTAATATTTGAACAATTGAAACTTTAAAGCCTTGTGTCTTACTCGAGGCACAATGGTCTATTTTGTGAGGGTTATTGCTTCATATTCCTATGTCATTAGTAAATCATTGGACGTTTTGCATAAAAATTTTACGCTCTCTGTTTTTTCTTTTCTACTTTTTACTTTATCAAAACAGCTATGCTCTTACACACACCCACGTATCAAACTGCAGATCCACATCCACTCTGGATCCCATTGATAACAGTTCTGCTATTGCCAGTTATGACTTTGAAAATTCGATCTACCAAGCCGAGGACGAAGGTAAAGAAGATTGTAAAGTACCAGGAGAACTTGCCAGACTTTTACAACAGGAATAAAGGGCAATACAGCCTCATGAAGAGTCGGTTGAAACAATTAACTTGGGTACTGAAGAGGACAAGAAAGAAGTCAAGATAGGTGTCGATCTAGAGCATAGTGTTAAGGAGTGGTTAATTCAGATGCTACATGAATATGTTAATGTTTTTGCCTGGTCATACGAAGACATGGCGGGACTCGACACTGATATTGTGGTTCATCGCCTACTGACAAAAAAGGATTGTCCTATAGTGAAACAGAAGGTTCATCGTATGTGTCCAGAGATGTCAGAAAAGATCAAGGTTGAAGTCATGAAACAGTTCAATACCGGTTTCTTAGTTGTTACTTCTTATCCATAATGGGTTGCTAATGTAGTTCCAGTACCTAAGAAGGACGGTAAAGTATGTATGTATGTGGATTACAGAGAACTGAATAGGGCAAGCCCCAAGGATGACTTTCCGCTTCCCCACATTGATGTTCTGGTTGAAAACACCGTACAACATAAGATATTCTCCTTCATGGATGGTTTCTTCGGGTACAATCAGATCAAAACGAAACTTGAGGACATGGAGAAAACAACCTCCGTCACACAGTGTGGCACTTTCTGTTACAAAGTTATGCCATTTGGGTTTAAAAACATCGGGGTAACCTATCAGCGCACCATGGTAGCTTTATTTCACGATATGATCCATCACGAGATAGAGGTCTACGTTGATGATATGATATCTAGGTCTCAGACTGAAGAGGAGCACCTTTATCATCTACACAAGCTGTTTGAAAGACTGAAAAGTAAAAATTGAGGTTGAACCCAAATAAGTGCACCTTTGGAGTAAGATCCGGTAAGCTCTTAGGCTTCATTGTCAGCGGCAAAGGTATTGAACTAAACCCTGCAAAGGTTAAAGCTATATAAGAAATGCCAACTCCTTCCACTGAGAAGGAAGTTAGAAGATTCTTGGGACGTCTAAATTACATTTCCAGATTCATTTCCCACCTAACCGCTACTTGTGAGCCAATCTTTAAATTACTGAAGAAAGATCAAGCAGTGAAGTGGAATGACGATTGCTAGATCGCCTTTGACCAAATCAAGGAATATCTTCAAGAGCCTCCAATTTTGATGCCTCCGGTTGAAGGAATACCTTTGATCATGTACTTAACAGTATTAGAGAACTCAATGGTGTGTGTGTTGGGGCAGCATGACGAGTCGGGTCGAAAAGAGCATGCAATATACTACCTTAGCAAAAAATTTACTGACTGTGAAACAAGGTACTCACTGCTCGAGAAAACTTGTTGCGCTTTGGCATGGGCTGCTCACCGACTAAGACAATATATATTGACTCACACTACCTTGTTGAATCTAAAATAGATCTTATCAAATACATCTTTGAGAAGCCCGCTCTGTCTAGAATAATAGCAAGATGGAAAATGATCCTGACCGGGTATGATATTCAATATACAACCCAGAAAGCAATTAAGGGAAGTGTGTTAGTTGATCATTTAGCTCATCAGGCTGTGGATGACTACCAATCCATGAATTTTGAGTTCCCGGACGAGAACATCATGTTAGTAACTGATTGTGAAGAACCTAGACCAGATGAAGGACCTGAAAAAGGATCCCGATGAACTATGCTTTTTGACGGAGCTTCCAACGCTCTTAGCAATGGCATCGGCGCTGTGATCATATCTCCTGAAGGTTGTCATACTCCTTTCACTGCCAGATTATGTTTCAATTGTACCAACAATGTGGCTGAGTATGAAGCATGCATTATGGGTCTTAAAGCTGCTATCGATTTGAGGATCAAACTCTTGAATGTATTTGGAGATTCGGCCTTAGTAATTAGTTAAATCATAGGAGAATGGGACATGAAGCATCCTAATCTCATCCCTTACAAAGAGCATGTGTTGACACTGATTCCACATTTTGAATAAATTACCTTTGAGCATTTTCCACGAGAGGAAAATCAACTAGCTAACGCGCTAGCTACCATGCCATCCATGTTCAAGGTCAAGTGGGATAACGAGGCTCCTCAGATCATTATTGAGAGAATGGATGAACCAGCATACTATCACGAGATTGGTACTGAAGAAGTGGTGGAGAAACTCTGGTTCCATGAAGTCAAAAGATATCTAGAAGCCCAAGCGTATCCCAAGGGAGCTTCCGTCAATGATAAGAAGTTCCTAATAAGGTTCTCTACCAAGTTCTTCCTCAGTAACAGAACCCTCTATAAGCACAACCACGATTCTACTTTACTTCGGTGTACAGACAAGAGTGAAGCGGAGAGGATTATGGCTGATTTGCATGAAAGTACCTTTGGCACCATTCTAGTGGGCACACGATGGCTAAAAAGATCCTATGGGAAGGATACTACTGGTCCACTATGGAAGCAGACTGTTATCAGAATTCGCGGACTTGTCACAAATTCCAGATCTATGCTGATAAAGTACATGTGCCTCAGGTTCCTCTAAATATCTTGACTGCTCCCTGGCTATTCACAATGTGGGGGATCTACATGATTGGAGAGATTAGACCTACGACCTCTAATGGGCACTGCTTCATCCTAGTTGCCATTAATTATTTCGTGAATTGGGTCGAGGAAGCTTCATTTTCTTCTGTTACCAAGAACGTCGTGGCCCGATTCATCAGACACAACCTTATATGTCGGTATGGTATTCTAGAAAGAATCATTACAGATAATGGTACCAATCTCAATACACTATGATCATTGAGCTCTGCATGCAATTTAAGATCCAACATCATAACTCTTCTCCTTATCGGCCGAAGATGAATGGCATTGTAGAAGCTGCTAATAAAAACATCAAGAAGATCATCCAGGAGATGACAGTGACATATAAAGGTTAGCATGAGATGTTACCATTTTCTCTTCATGGTTACCGTACCACAATGAGCACATCAACAGGGGAAACTCCTTTCTTTTTGGTATACGGTATGGAGGTTGTCCTACCCATTGAAGTCTAGATCCCTTCTTTGAGAATCATGAAGGATGTAGGTTTGAATGAAGACGAATGGGTTCAGACTTAACTTGACCAATTAAACCTGATTGACGAGAAGAGGCTGCGACTGTCTATCATGGTCAGATGTACCAAAAATGTATGATTAAAGATTTTAACAAGAAGGTCAGACTTCAGGTATATCAGGCTGATGACTTGGTGATCAAGCACATCATACTGCCACAAGGTGATCCCAGGGGCAAATGGACTCCCACATATGAAGGGCAATTTGTGATCAAGAACATATTTTCTGGTGGAGCCATGATCTTAACCACTATAGACGGTGACGACCTTCCGCACCCTGTAAACGCATACATAGTTAAAAGATACTAAGAATGAAAAAGACCCTCTAAGTTTATTGGCCTAGGCAAAAATAAGGGCATCCCGACGAACCGAAAGGGTTCGGGAAAAAATTAAGGATATACACAAAAAATTTGTACACCCGGCAAGTCGAAACCTGAAAAGGCGGCTTGGGCAAAAAAAAGGGTATCCCAGTGGACTGAAAACCCGAAAGGGAGGTCCAGGAAAAATTTATGGATTTAAAGTGTATAATTATGTCCTGTTGGATCACCTTACAGCCAATCTTCAGTATCAACTATCAAGCTCAAATGGTACTAATCAATCCAGTCAGCTTTGGACAAGCAGCAAAGAGGTGAGACGCTCAAAGACATAAGGGCAATAGAAGAATGGGAACCCAGTGGGATTATTTCACATAGCTGTTTTCTTTGTATGCTATTTTGTAAAGTTTTATTCTTACGATGACATTCTCTTACTAGGATGTTCGTCTCCTTGTACAAAAACTCGTATCCAAGTTAATACAAAGCTATTCCTTTGAAAGTGCAAAGCTATTTATTTTTATTTTTCTATTTTGTTTGCAAAAACGTACAGTGATTATTTTTGAACATATGCATTTGAATGTGATTACCGCTTACAAATATACGCATAAAAAACAGAAAGACAGTTACTAATGGCTTTAAGAAAAAGGACAATATCTAAGAGCCATCCACAAAATCCATGCATATATTTTCTTCAGCAGGTACAGAGGCAGAGACATCCTACTACAAAGTCACTACCATATTCTCCGTATGCAGCCTAATGGTATCATGTGTTCTCATGTCTCCGGCGGAGCAAGAATCTACAAACTACTGCACCAACATCTAAATATTCCCCAGTGAAGTCGCCAAGCTTCTTAGGATTCCCCAACAGGATTTCACAAAATCCCCAAAAAGTGCACGGAGTTTCCCTTCCCTAACAGATTTTATTTCTCTAATAATGAAATACGTCTCTCAGCATTTCAACTTCGACAAATTTGAAGACCTACGTTTCTTCATCCCCAGCAGCAATTAGGGATTTATTTCTCTAGTTCAATAACACTATAGTAGAACAACTTATACATTCATAAATTGCATTCATACATCATTTCTACAAACATCATAGAAAATGCAGCACAAATGCATATATCACAATCTCATTTATTTTGAGAGCATCATGCAAGTCATACATCATGACATCGCATGAAACTAACTTTACCTTTTCAGGTTGAATTCGTAGATAAACAAATACTATCAACTTATGCATGGTAGGTCAAAGATTAATGCCTGAAACCAGATGGGGAAACTATCTACATGACCAAGTGGTATGAACTCCTGAAGCAAGACTAGTTTACCAACAAATGCATCCGGCCACAGATTAATGCCCGAAACCAGACGGGGAAACTATCTACACGACCAAGTGGTATGAACTTCCGAAGTAAGACGTGTTTACCAACAAATACAGCAGGTCAAAGATTAATGCCCGAAACCAGATGGGGAAACTATTTATGTGACCAATGTTGCTAAGTTCCAGATTAATACCTGTAACAAGCCAAGACAACTATTTGTGGATGACCGATTGTAGATTAATACCTAAAACCAGCCAGGTAAATTATCTACATGAATAGGTTAAAGATTAATACCTGTAACAAGCCAGGAAAACTATCTTTCTTTCTCAGATCATAAATTAATACCTGAAACCAGACAGGACAACCATCTCAACGACCGAGAATAACAAGTTCCAGATTAATACATGTAACAAGCCAGGATAACTATATATGGATGACCAATTGTAGATTAATACCTGTAACAAGCCAGGAAAACTATCTAAATGAGCAGATTGAAGATTTAATACCTGTAACAAGCCAGGAAAACTATCTTTCTTTCTCAGGTCAGAGATTAATAACTGAAACTAGATAGGACAACTATCTCAGTGACTGACAAAAATAAGTTCCAGATTAATACCTGAAATAAGACGGGACAACTATCTATGAATGATTGATTGTAGATTAATACCTGAAACTAGCCAGGAAAACTATCTACATGAGCAGACTGAAGATTAATACCTGTAACAATCCAGGAAAACTATCTTTCTTTCTAAAGTCAGAGATTAATACCCTAAACCAGACGGGGAAACTATCTCAACGACCAACAAAAGAAAGTTCCGGATTAATACCTGAAATAAGACAAGACAATTATCTGTGAACAGATTGATTGTAGATCAATTCCCGAAACCAGATAGGAAAACTATCTACATGACTAGATGAAGTAATCTTACACGGGTTTCTTCTCATGATCTTCATATATAGTCTAACACAGACTCATCCTGAAGCAATATTACACGGGTTCCTTCTCATAATCCAGATGCAGTCTAACACAGACTCATCCTGAAGCAACCCCACAAAGGCTCCTTCTCATATATCTCTGGATGCAGACTAACACAGACTCATCCTAAAACAGCCCTGCACAGGCTCTTTTTATTACATTTTCAGATAAAGGTTAATTCCATTATCCCTAGCAAGTCGCTGTGAAGCCTGGATTTCAACCAGAGAGCATCAAACTCTCATCTCTCTAGTACAAAGAAAACTCTTCATTAGAGCCTTGGACAACTGAAGTTCCTAGATTCTATTCCCCACAAAGTTTTCCTCACGCATGAGAACAACAGAAATCAACCTTCCTCAGTGGACTCCTCCTCAGACGGCAGGAACAGGAATCCCCCACAAATAGACCTCTTATGAAGTCAGCATCTACTTTGGATGGAATCTTTAAGACCATCTCCGATGACTCTCTGTCATCTTCTCTAAATGGCATCTTTAAGCCCATTCCCGACATCATCAGCCATCAGGGTTACTTCATGCGAGTGCAAATTTCTGGGCACCCTAGTGTTCAATCATCTTCCACCTTCAAATTAGGAAAGGCAGACAAGCCAATCTAAATCCTCAGGTTTAAGAATATTGAACAGGGTAAGCTGTTGTACCCCAAAATTTTCCCTCCCATTTTTACTCAAGACATGCTCATTGAGGTTCCCAATTGCTCAAGGATGACCAAGAATTGACCAGACAAATTCTCCTCATAAGCAATGAACCTCTAATTAGGGTTTCACTTTTCACCAAGATGTATGAGATCCAAAGGTCTCAAATTTTTTCCATTGTTCTAATATGTCTTCAATATTGTCCATGCCAAGTTTCACATTCTCCACTACAAGTTTGCTTAGTCAATTGCTCAAATGTTTGAAAATTAACTGTACTAGGTCAAAAGTCAATTGTGACCTATATACAGTCAAACTTCTAGATTTTTGGTCAACATCAACATTTTGAAGTGATATCCATCATTTGATAAAGGTTTGATCATGATTCTTCAAGAAATTCTCCTAATCTATCCAAAGTCAAGAATTGCAAAATTAGGGTTTCTATAGGAAAAGTCAACTGAACTTTGACTAGGCATAACTTTCACATACATCATCCATGTTTCCCTAAACAAAGCTTATTTTGAATAGAATCCAATTCCCTACAACTTCTATTATTCCCTCAAATCCAAGAAATGAACCATTTAAAAGATTCAAGGTCATACATTACAAGTCATTTTCAGAAAGTCAACAAAAGACACTTTTTGTCAAGACCATTTATATCAAGATAAAGTCTTCAAATGCAAAATTGATCAAAAGAGGGATTGGAGTAGACATATTGGGCTTTCCAAAAACTCCAAGATCATCACCAGGAGATAAAATTTGAGTAAGTTATGGTTGGTCCAAATTGGGAAAATTTGGGAAGTTTCAAGAATTGTGCATTAGGCAAACTTGAACTTTTAGGTCAATGGCCTAACTTCTTGGACTTTAAACATCCTGCTAACCTTATGAGAGACCTCTAAAATCATTTCTATCTTACCTTGCCATTTTCACCTTTTTATCCATATTTATTTTGTTTCTATTCAAATAAATACAAAATAAAATTGTATAAATATCCAAATGGACATGGGCTAGTGTTTTTGTTAATCTTAAGGCCCAAGAAGCATGTAAACGTGTCCAGGTTCATTGCTTTGTTCAAATATGGCATGGAATCTCAAGTTATGGCAATTTTTCAAATATAGGATCATGGATTCAATACAAATGGTTATGGGCCAGATTCTTTCCTTATTTTCTCATGCTCTCCCTCTCCTATATTTGTATAAGCCATGTGAAACCATTACACACGCATACATAGCCTGAGAAGAACTCTACAAAATTTGCAGAAAAATTCAAATTTTTCAAAAGTGGCATTTGCATTTCTAGCCATCATCAGTCCAAACCAAGGGCATAAACCATTCCCTGAGTGTCCAATGAGTCACGTCCAACCCTCATACGAGCCTGAAACGAGTCAAAACGCCATATCTCAATCTCACTGATCAGTAAAACTTTTCTCAATCGAACCCCTAAATTTATGCATTGTTAATTCATTGTGTTTGCATAGATCATGTAGTATAATTGTTTAGAACATATTTGACATATTGCTTTTGAGGTTTGACACGGGGATGGCAAAGCACCATTGTTAGGGTTCCAAAACAGTTGAGTTCCAAACTGAGTGATAACATGAGTTTTAGGACAAACAAATGGTGCCATTGAACTCGCAGCCCCCTAATTAGGGGGGCTATAACCTTTTTTTCTTTTAACTCGTCGTGTTTTGCAGATTACAATTTTGGTTGGAAGGGGAAGAATGAGGTCAACCACCGTGTAGGATGGTTTGACCCCCTCCCCCCCCCCCCCCTATGTTGGCGTGTCTGAACCTCGCGTTTGATTCATCCATTTAAAATGATACGGCCCACTCAGCGTGTGTTTTTCATTTCAAACATATTCCTGACCTTGTTTCATATATTTTATTATTTTGTAATTTATATAAACGAATGGTAAAACAACTCTGTTGGTGAAGGGAACGCGCGTGAAAGAGAGAGACCTAGATTCGATACCCAGTCTGGATTTTGATTTTTTTCTAACTTGTTTCTTACAGATCCAGTGTGATATGATCCTGGGCGCATACCATATGTCATCAGATCCACGGCATCCCATGTCAACTTAACCAAATCCAAGCGCCTCAACCTGCAGCCCACGATACACTTCCTGAAGTTCACCATAGAGAATCCAACGCATTTGTTGGGCTGGTCTATTTGGGCCCAACAAATTTCAAGTCTCACCCCCCATTGTGTTTTTGACACCAAGCCCAGTCCATTTCATTTTTTTTATTTGTTTTACTTATTTAATTATTTTTTATGCTTTACTTTAAAATCTTTTTTTTAATCAGAAAATCAGAAAAATCACAAAAAAATAGATTTAGGATTTTTCCAATTTAATTTAATTTTTGAAAATTAATTAAATTAATTATTTTGACTTTATTTTTTTATTTAAAAATAATTAGAATTAGGTTATTTCATTCAAAATTTTCTCAATAAAAATGCAAAAAATATTTGAATTAGTTTTCTCTTATTTGATTTAGAATTAACTCTAATTAATAATCATACTATTTTCTTTATTTAATTAGGATTAGATTTAGTTTTTCTTATTCAATTTAATTTAAGTATTTCTTAAAATAAACAGAAAAACAAAAAGATTTTCTTGTTTTTACTTAGAACTTTTTTAGGGTTTAGACGTTCCTTTCGACTCGCGCGCATTATTATGTTTTATTTTTTCCAAATTATTGTAACTACTCGCAGACTGTAATAGCTTAATTTAGGATTTTTTTTCTTTACTGTTTTTATTTCCCCCATTTTTGGACATGTAAAAACCCCCTCCCCGAAGCATTCTAATAGCGTAGATTTAAATTCCTGCACTTTAAATTCATGCACATATTTAAACTGTTTAGATGCATGATAATAGGATTGTATGACAAGATTAATAATCAAATGTTAGCAAATCTAACATCGAAGACAAAAATAACTTAATATAACACACCTTGTACATATACACCTCTAGGGTATTCCCACTTTGGTTGCCTTCGGAAATAAAACAGTCATGTCGCTCGAAAGTAGGGATGCTTTAGCAAAGACCCTCAAAACAAAAGATCATAGTCCCTCGATGGTCCTACAATGTTTTCTTTCGGTAAATGATTTAGTCCCTTAAACAAAATTACTAAAGCGTCTCTACATGTTGCCTTTATGACTGTACGATGACCCGCAAACGTCCCTCATACATCCAATGGCAGGGCTACCTAATCATTAATAGTAGGATAGAACTATCTAAATGATAGGAGGAAAATAACAAACCTTTCGAGTATAAGTAGATAGTTCCTAGATATTTGCTCAAAAACAAACTTTCACACTTACACAAAACATTTCAAGAACACTTTCAAAAAACGCTTTATCAACACTCTTGAGGACTGATACAAGAGTTATCATAAAGAGAATCGCCGCACTAAGGAATTTCAAAAACACACAAAAAATAACAAGGTATTTTTCAAATGAGCTAAGCATCTAAGAGCCCGTAGAAAACTACGGATGGAAAGGTTGCTAACACCTTCCCTTTCCATAATCTACCCCCCTTACTCAGAAATAATTTTGAAAGGTCTTTTTCTGTTCTTTTCACCCTTTCCTTCGTTGGATAAAAGAAAATCCGGTGGCCACTCTTGCTTACTGCAACATTTGTGAAGACAAATGCAAAACTAGTATAAACAGTCGGTGCTGCCACCGTATCACAAACATAATGCACAAAGGGACACCATGCTACTTTACAATTACACTAGTGTAAATATCTGCCAACTTTGATACTGGAAAACTGATGTTAATAAGAATAAAATGAGCCGACTTCGTAAGCCTATCGACAATAACCCAAATCGAATTATGTCCTCTTAGAGTATTAGGTAAGCCCATCACAAAGTCCATCGAAATGCTATCCCATTTTCATTCTGGAACTTCTAACGGTTGCATCAACCCTGCAGGCTTCTGATATTCAAATTTTGACTTCTGACAAGTTAAACATGCATACACAAACCCAGCCACATCACTCTTCATTCCAGGCCACCAAAACAAATTCTTCAAATCTTGATACATCTTTGTAGCTCCCGGATGAATGCTCAACTTTCTTCTATGACTTTCCTCAAGATTTACTTTCTTTATCTCTGCATCATCAAGAATAGAAATTCGACTATGAAATCTCAACACACCTTGCACATCTAACTTGAAATCACTATTCTCATAATGATTGATCTCAACCATCGAATCTACCAGTTTTACATCCAACTTCTGAGCTTCTTTGAAACTGTCCATAAAATTGTTATTAATCTTCAACATCCCTAACATAACACTTTGTGGTGTCACCTTGCAAACTAAGCTCATATCTCTGAACTGTTCAATTAATTCTAACTCTTTAACCATCATTGCTGACATATGTAAAGTCTTTCGACTTAACGCATCAGCCACCACATTCACTTTTCTTGGATGATAATTCAAACTGAAATCATAATCCTTTAACAACTCCAACCATCTTAGTTGTCTCATATTCAATTCTTTCTGATCAAACAAATACTTTAAACTCGTATGGTCGCTAAATACTTCAAATATAGAACCATAAAGATAATGCCTCCAAATCTTCAACACAAAAACAACTGCAACAAGCTCTAAATCATGCGTATGATAGTTATTTTCATGAGTCCTCAACTGCCTTGACGCATAAGTAACTACCTTATCATTCTGCATAAGCACATCTCATAAACCCATCTTGGAAGCATCACAATATACCATAAAAGGTTCTCCCGAATTAGGTAATGTCAAAATTGGAGCCGACGTCAATCTCTTCTTCAATTCTGAAAATCTTCCTTCACACTGAACATCCCACACAAAAGCTCTACCTTTACAAGTCAACTTAGTTAATAGAAGTTCCAACTTAGAAAAACCTTCGATAAACCTTCTATAATAACCATCTAATCCTAAAAAGCTTCTAATCTCGGTAGCCGACTTTGGAGTTTCCCATTGCAATACAATATCTACTTTATATGGATCTATAACAATGCCACTACCTAAGATAACATGACCAAGAAAACTAATCTCCTTTAATCAAAATTCACACTTAGGCAGCTTTGCATACAACTCCTTTTCTTTCAAAACTTACAATACTATTCTTAAGTGTTCTGCATGCTCTTCTTCCGATTTAGAGTAAATCAAAATATCATCAATGAATACTACTAAAAATCGATCTAAATAAGTATGAAATATATGGTTCATGTACTCCATGAATACTCCCGGTGCATTAGTAACACCAAAAGGCATCACTGAATACTCATAATATCCATAACACGTTCTGAAATCCGTCTTTTGGATATCTTCATCCCTCACTTTAATCTGATCTCAAATCAATCTTACTAAACACACGAGCACCCACCAATTGATCCATCAAATCATATATTCTTGGAAGTGGATACTTGTTCTTGATCGTCAATTTATTCAATTGTCTATAATCAACATAAAGCCTCATACTTCCATCTATCTTCTTTACTAACAACACTGGAGCTCCCCACGGCGATACACTTGGTCTTACAAATTTCTTCTCAAGTAACTCTTCCAATTACTTCTTTAGTTCCGACAATTCAGAAGCAGACATCCTGTATGGTTCCATAGAAATAGGTCTGGTACCAGGTACAAGAATAATCGCAAATTCGACTTCTCTTTCTGGTGGTACATCCGGAATTTCATCAGAGAAAACGTTAGGAAATTCACGCACCACTCGCAATTCCTCAATTGCAGCTTGATTCTCGACCGATAGAAACACCATCAACGAGAACATCTGAGCCTTTTCTTGAATTAACTTCCTCAACTGTCTAGCAGACAACAGGCCAACTTCCTCTTCCTCAAGAGTAGAAAACCTCACCGACTTGTTATAATAGTTAATATGAACATACTTATGCTCTAACCAGTTCATACCTAAGATCACATCTAATCCACTTAAAGGAAAACTAACCAAATCAACAACAAAGTCTATGTCGAATATCGACAAAGGAAACTTTAAACACACAAAAGAAGTAGTCAACGACCCCTTGGCTGGAGTATCGACAACCATCTCTCCATTCATAGAAGATAACATAAGACCCAATCTTTCAAAAAAATCAGCAGCAATAAAACAATGAGTAGCACCAGTATCAATAATTGTAATTAAAGGAGTACTATTAATGAAACATGTACCTCTGATGAGTCTGTCCTCACTAGTCGTCTGATTTTCAGCCAAAGCAAACACTTTTTCACTGGTTTGCACCTTCTTTGGTTTCTGACACTAACTACCAATGTGTCCTTCTTCACCATAATTGAATCAAATAACCTCCTTATGCTTGCACTCCGATACAACATGTCCAGTCTTACCACAACAGAAACACCTTTTCACCTCAACAATACACACATTGCTCTTATGACTAGGTTTTCCATATTTGAAACAAACCACACCAGCAGGAGCATCTCTCCCACTATTTCTCTGACCCTGAGAAACTTTATGTTTACCTTTACCAGCTAGGGCATCATAAGGCTTACCACGATCATGTTGGTGCTTACCCCTCTTCTCGCTGATAATCTTATAATGAGCATTATTGTCCTCTTCATAAATCCTGCAACTATCAACCAAATCAGCAAAGACACGAATCTTCTGGTATCTAACTGCCTTCTTGATCTCTAGGTGCAACCCATTCTCAAACTTGATACACTTAAAAAACTTAGCATTCGCCTCGCTATAGTGCAGATAAAACTTAGCCAACTCCACAAACTTTGCAGCATACTCAAAAACCGACATACTTCCTTGCTTCAGTTCATGGAACTCAATTTCCTTCTTACCACGAACGTCTTCAGGGAAATACTTCCTCAAAAATTCCCTATGAAACATAGCCCAAGTGACATTTTCACCTGCAACTTCCAACCTCTGACACGTCTCTAGCCACCAGTCATCAGCTTCGACTGCTAGCATATGAGTACCATATCAAACCTTCTGCGCTGGAGTGCATTCCATCACACGGAAGATTCTCCCAATCGCTTTCAACCAATCCAATGCTCCATCAGGATCATACTTACCCTTGAAGGTAGGCGGATTCTCCCTCTGGAAAGTCGCCAAACTATGAGATCCAGCATTCTCGTCAGTGTTCAACTGATTCTCTATTTCTTTTGAAGCAGAAGCAAGTGCAACATCATTCCTTCCAGCCATCTCAACTTATCTCTACAACATAAACAACAGTTAACAATACTCGATTGTTAGACAACTACGACTCGATAACTTGGTCGGACATACCGACTTGCTCTGATACCAACTTTGTAACACCCTAATTCTACCTGACAATTATATATATATATATATATATATATATATATATATATATATATATATATATATATATATATATATATATATATATCAAATTTACAAAATTCGACAACCGAATCATGATGCTACAAATTTAAACATAAAAACAACGACATTCATTATAGATACATAACACATTAAATTGGAATGAACCAACAACAACATAATTTTAATCCTTTTACACCAACAACTTTCACAACTACGCAGCGAAATCAATATATCATATTAAAAGAATATAACATCTTTGTCCAACTAAACAAAATCAAATAATAAGTATTCAACTAAAAACAACTTAGAGTTCAACAACTGAATAATAATAACAATAAGATAGCAAGCATTCATCCCCCCGAGTGTTATGTATCAGAGCAATGACACCGACTCGAACTACTGAAGGTAAATGGCCTTTACTCTGGATTACCTGCACGTTACCAACATTGGGGTAATATTCAAAAAGAATGGGTGAGATATCGAACATTATAATCAGATGTATGATAATATTACATTAGAATTAGTCTATGCAAAATCACCACTTCACAACTTTAAACAACATCAATCACAACAAAACATCAACGAAACATAATAACTAATTCATCAACACGACAACTCAATATGCAACGTGAAATGCAACTTGTTACTATGCATATGCATGTGGTACCAATGGAACAGAACTCTCATCTTAAAAATGGATCAGAACTCCCATCTTAGAAACGGAGAAGAACTCTCATCTTAGAAATTTCCAATTAATAGAGGCATCAACAAGGCATAAATCTTCTTCGCATATTTCCAGTCCAGGCCATCACAAAATATGTAAATGTATGTGACTCAATGAATGCATTATCACATACTCACAAAAATCATCGTTCATCGCAAGGCATAAGCCTATATCACCATTATTACCAGTAAATAGAGGTGATTCATGATCATTTAAAATTCCCTGCAACTTCGTATTATCAACAAAAATCACAGCAACTATCACAACAACACAACAACATTGGCATAAAACCTCAACTTAATAATAATTCACCATAAATCAGCATAAAACAACGTCGACCATAAGCCTACAACTTAATATATGCCCATCATTAGAGGGATCTCAACATAAATCATCAACCTGTAAGTTCTCAACTCAGAACAACTTACATGGCAACTAAGAAGAATAAAAACTAACTTATACTCCTCGACAACAGTAATGTGCTCCTCGGCACGCCTCACAACCTAGTTCCGCTCGAAATCCAACACATATATTCCCCGACACACTTTGCAGCTTAAACTCCGCTCAACACTTAACACCATCAGCATCCTCCTCGACCACTAGTTTGGCCAACAGCATAGAACAACACGGCGTCATAACGACCACATCAATGTAATTCATAACTTCTGACCAACTTCTCGGAATACCACAGTAACGGGCAACTAAATTTCCTATCAACATATTTGTTCATTGTATAAGACATTCACGCATAAACCTTTCTAATACGACAACAACAACAATTCCTAATTTCCTGCCAGGTGCTCAGGAGATTACATCATCATAATGACCACACCTCTCAGTGATAAACTACACTAACCTAATCATCAGTTCTATCGGGAAATGATACAGACCACTCGAAACGACCTCAACATGACAATCAGGCAACTTCCTAAAATAGGTTCATTAAAACGTAGTACGATAACTCCCTAAACAACCACATCATGAATAAACAGGTAACTTCAATAACAAATCCAGAAACATCAACGCACACAGTCATACAAACAACCAATTCCCACATAATACACATCATAAATCCCATTATAAGGTCAAAACCCCACCCTTACCTGGATTGAAGTTCGCTCAACCAAAGCTTCGGCCGTAATCTTCGCTTTGCTCTGCTCGACACCGGGCAACTTGCTCCTTCCCCCGTGCAGCTCTTACGGTCAGCGTACAAACCCTTAATCACCAACTAAATCAAATCCTTGTGTCAACTTAACCTTATATCATTAATCCAATTGGGTTTAACTTGCACACCTCCACTTTACTACTTCCAACCAATAAAATAGGCTCAACATAATTATTTCATTAAATCCAACATTATTATTATTATTATTATTATTATTATTAATCAACTAATTAATTAATTAATAATAATTTAACAACTTATACCAACAATTCTCAGCATCTCACAAATTTTCAACAAGTAATCTAAAAATAATTTAATTAAATAATTAATTAAATAAACGGGTTGTCATACCCCAAATTTTCCCGCCCTCGGTGTTACCATCAAGTTTATTTTCAAACTTTGTTTTTTATAAAATTCTTTTGATTTACATTAATATTTTGGGATTTTTAAAATATTCATTTTCTAGTTAATTTAAAAATATAATAATTTATTTCAAATTATTTATATTTTTAAATAGAAAATAATTGATCGTCTTCATATATTTTCAATTTACTTTTTATTCCAAATGAATAACATAGCATAGTTGGTAAGAGAGTAAGGCTTACAAGTGGAAGGTCTTGAGTTCAAGTCCTGTTACACTACTTTTTGGTATTTATATTCTTTCGTGTGTTTTTTTTTTAATAAAAAGGATAAAAAAGTCACTTTTCAATTATTTTATTATTATTTTCATTTTCTATTTTAAGGGTATTTTAAATTATTTTTTTAATCTTGAATTTTATACACTTAATAGTCAAGATGTTAAAAATAATTGAAATCTTTCAAAACCAAAATTTATTAATCACAAAATCAATCACAATATTGAGAAAATTATAAAAGTGTATAGGTTCATAATCTTGTCCTCCAAATTTCAATCAAGTCTCAATTTGTATAAATCTTTCCAAAAATATCATAAAAAGGTATTTTTTTATTTATTTAAATAATATTTTCGTTTTCCTATATTGTATATATTTTAAAATATTTTTTTTTATTAAAATCATTATTTTATGCAAAAAATAGCAAAAAAGTCTAGTTATAAATAAAATCTTATTTAGTTTAAATATTTTTCAAATCTATCTTGTATCTGGTCACAAATAAAACCAGGTTCTTAGACTTGTTGACCAAGATAAAATTATAAACTTCTGGTTTTTTTTTTTTGGTGAGGACTATTTTCTTTTTGGGGTGTCTTTAACCTAATTTCAAAACTATAAATAAACCACTCTTTCACACTATTTTCACCCACAATTTCATAATCATCCACAATTCACTAGAGTTCTCCTAAAGCTGTTGTTCTTCGCATCGAAGAATAACAACAAAGAAACCCTGAAGCCTTCATCAACAATCACTTATTTTAGGGTTTTGAACAAAAACCTAAAAATTTTCTATCAACAATTTTTCAAAACCTTGTTGTTGTCTCCAACATCTATCTAAGGAGGATCTCGTCCCAAAGGAAAAAAGAGGAGAACGGCAAAAAAAAGAAAGAATTTCTATCATTTTCTCACCGGAGGAATCTTCGCTCCCGTAGGTTGGTCTCTCTTAAAAATCTCCATCGTAAAATTTCTTGATTTGTTTATATTTTATTTCTATTGAGTGTTTTTTTGTTGGGATTCATTACTTGTTTAAAATCTCCATGTTTGCTTTTTATTCTTTTTCAATTTAATTGATAAAACAAAAACTTCAATATCTATTATAATTTGTAACATGTATATATGATTTGGGTCACGTAGAAACATGTAAAACAACAACTTTCATACATGTTCTTTCTTTCTGTTAAATTTTTTAATTTTTAATTTTTATTATAATTATTATTAGGTTAATTATTGCATTACAATTTTTTAATGCTTTTATTTCTTTTTAATTTAATAAAAGTACAAAGATATATTGGTTTTATTATTAGGTTAAGTGAAAAGTCGAGAATAAACAAAAATATTCTTTATACATAATTATTGTGATTTTTCAATCAATTTAATAATTCAAATCATTAATCTTATACATAAATTCAAACAATTTCATAATTAAATTAATATTTTATAAAGATATTAAAACTCTAACCGCTGGGCCCAGTTCAATATCTGAACTTAGGCCAGGTTTCCTCATGTACCCCCTATTTTACTGTGTACTACCCAAGCGAACCCCTAGGCCAGCTGGGCCTGAATTTAATATCTGAATTCAGACCCTCATTATCCTCACCCCCCGTGTGTTTTGGGCCAAGTTCAATATCTGAACTAGGGTCCTTCATCTTAACACCTACAAATTAAGTTTTGCACCCCTTAACCTTAATTAAGTTATTTATTATAATTTATTTAATTCTTCTAATTTATTTATTTTCTAATTATTATATATCGCATTCTTACACATTTGCATTAACTTTCCGCATATTAATAAATAATTATTGGATATTTTTAATATTTGATATATTTTTAATAATTAGAAAAGATAGTTATTTATTAGCTTAAATATTTTTCTAAAACACTAACTCTATTTTTCTAAATTGCATTAATTATTTTTCTCGTTCAAACATATTTTTCTCATATCGCATCATGCATCCTAAAATAGCTAACCAATCAAACACTAACAATTTTTCCACTAACATAACAAAAGTTAAGATATTTTCATATAAAGGATTATGGAGAATTTCTTTCAAAATTAATTGCGAACCGCGTCTACGATCACTCATTTACAAAACCCAGACAAGGTTCAAGGATAAATTAGAAAGCAATTCTATGAAATCCTATAAGAAACACAAACAAACAATATGAACTACGAATTGAGACTTTGATTCCTCATAAGAGGATACGTAGGAAGATGATCTAAAATCGTGGCGAGTCTTTCTAATTAAAACATAAAATCCAGTTTACCCCAAACCTAAACCTAGAGCCTAGTATCCTTGTGAACAAGGTAGATGAAAGGTTCCTAACACCTTCCTTTCTCCTAATTGAGTCTGAAACCTAGAATCTCTGTCTGCGAATTAGGGTTTTCTGTTAGATTCCCCTCCCTAGGATAAAAACTAATAGTAGTGACTCTTGATTTTAAAACCAGTCGCTACACTGGCGTTACAATCAACCCCACATTACCAACTCTAAAGCCAGAATACAAACCAAGATCATATGCCTTCCCACCAGACCACTAAGCCCCTCAGTGTTGGAGTGCATGTGCATCACATGTCCACTTCACTATGTCGTACCGAAAGCTCGTTCCAGTATGTCTGAGTCTTATTTCACTATATCATCAACTATTTCTGATTTTAAAATGGAACAATATATTTTACAACTATGATTGTATTTACAATTCTCCATTTATTTATTGCATTAACTTTTTTGTTATTTATGATTATTTTCTTCTGATGATTTATTGGGATAATTTGCTATAATTTCTTATATCAAAATGATAAAATATTAATTTGTAAAAAGAAATACATATTTTATATTGTTTTATAATGACGATTAATATTGAACCGTCATTTTATACTTTATAGCAGTTAAAATTTCCATAATTTAATTTTCCATCATATTCCTCGTGTTTTTTTAGTGGTTGTCCATCGTCATAAATGTAGTCGCACATAGTTCACACACATTTGATAGAGTTCAGAGATGAGTTACTTGAGCTAAAATTCTTTGATTTTTTTTTAGAAATATCCAATTATTGAAAAAAACACAAATAACCATGTTTCGGAGATAATTATGCAAATAACCATGTTTCAGAAAACCCCACAATGGAGGCACCAAGTGAGATGGTGCATACACCTAAATTTTAGAAGGAGGCGCCAAGTGAGATGGCGCCGAGGTGCAACATGTTTTTCCTAAGCCGTCTAAGATGGCGCCTAGGTGCATTTAAAGGTTTTTTTTTTTGCTTTCTATTTTAAATACGAGACTATAAGTAAACGATATAGCTTCACGAAACTATGACTTTTCATGAACAAAAAACAATTACATAATGAAAAAAAGCATGCATATTATTTAGTGGTCCCTCGGAACTCGGTAACGACCCGTGGTTCCGCATTCGTGTCCTCGCCTATCTCATGGTGGGTTTTGTCAATTTTCATGTTGCAGTTGGGTCGATGGCCCAACAAAGTCAATACATTCAGGATCCATGAAATCGGTCAAATCACCATATCTGGAAGATCCACTTTGATATAGTTGGTTACCCATGCCCTCAAATTTTGGTCATCTTGGTGGGGGTGGGGTTCCATAGATGGTCTATGGCACTGGTCGTCTGAGTAAGGGGGGTAAAAAGGAAATGAGTCTTAGGGTGTTTGGTATTATGACCGTTGGGTGCTATGGTGATATGGTGGTTGATGGTAAGTTGGGTCGGTTGGCTCATATTCTTCAGGAAAGCCTAGATTTGGGCTAAGGTGAGACGACGAGAGGCCCGCATCGGGATATGGAAAAGACTAGAACTGTGTGTGGGGCATGTGGGTGTATTGGTATTGCGATTGGGATTCGGGTTTCGTGTGGGGCATATGAGTGTATTGGTATTTAGGTGGTGATTGTGGTTAGGTGTGAGGCATATGGGTGTATTGGTATTGAGGTGGTGATTGGGGTTGGGTGGTTATGGATATGTATCATCGGGGTGGTTGGTGGGAGAATTTTGTGTGTTAGGTTTGTTGTTGGGGATTTGAGGTTTGTGCACATTGTGTTCGTGGGTCAACCAAATACCTCGGATGGGACACGTGCATTTCTAGGTTACTAACCGATCTGTACCAATCAAAATATTGATTTGTGTGTCGCATATTATTCTGGTTGAGGAAAACAGGGAATTGCAAGACATGTTGGTGACGCCTATGCCACCTCTTACACCATTCTGGAGAAAAATCTTTCCAATTAGTAAGATCCCATTAGGCATTGACCCTTTTGAGATGCCAGGGTGACAAACAAGTTGGATCACATGGTATCTCTTGATGTATTCTGAACTGCATCTGACATGGTCGTTGTGGTGTATCTTCCTAATGTTGAACCGTACGATTGCAGTCTTTGCAGTCCAAACTGCTGTATCCTCAGGGTTTAATTCATGATCCAAACCCAAATATGGTCTCCAAATAAACCGTGGATAAAATTAAATCAACATAATGAAAACGTAAACAATAAATAATTTAAAAGTAGAAATGTTCAAAGGTACCACGTACATCATCCAGGCCAAGGTGATCCAATAGATTACGATATAGAGTGACATTGAATCTTGGATTCTTGCCGTAATGCATACCCGTCACGCAGTACCTAAAGGAATTGAAAAATAGTTTATTTTATACATATATTTGGCGAAAGGATGAATAATAAATTATTTAAGTTCTTGACTTACTTTTTTGCGTATGGGAAAATGAATGCATTGTTGTTGACGGGGTTTAGGGACTCCACTCTCCACCAACCCCGGTTTGGAGTAAGAAAGAGCATCCATAAAAAGTAAATTTATCCTTTGTTGTATTTTTGCACAAAGAACTGTATAGATGGGCTAAAACAGCATAACCCTAACTATACTTTCTTGTTTTTTCAAAGTTCCTAAGAAAACTTAAATACATAAAATTTACACTATTCTTTGTACTTTCGGGAAATAACAAGCTTCCAAATAGTATCGTCATATAATTTATAGCTTTTATTATTTTTTCTAGCTCGGACGAATTTTTGTTCAACTCAAAAGTCGCATAATGTTTTTTGAGTTAAGTTAGTAATATACCTTGGCCTCTAGCACCACTACCTTCTACCATATCTTTGCCCAACAATTCCTTGTATAGAGAATTGGGTTGTTAATTCGAGATAGGGCACGATCAACGGGTCAGGAGTAATGTAGTTGTGTGAGCGAATTATAAATCTTTTAGCATCCTAAATTCAAAATTTAAATAGTGTAAGAGTCCATAAGATGACTACTTGAATAATAGTTTTATAAAAAATATATTAATATACAGGAATGTTTAAGATTGTATGTGAGCTATAAAAAGTTTCACATGCTAAAATCTGTCGATTTTAAGGTGGATCGGGTAAATCCAGAAAGGTACAAGATCAGGTGTGTTCACCCATATTATATGTTCAGGCTCACTGCATCATACAGGTTGAGAGGTGATTGTTGGGTGATAGGTTCTATGTCCACCACACGTGCGTCAATTCTACTCAATCACAAGATCATCGTAAACTAAATTATAATCTAATATGTTAAGAAATCCTACCTCTCGTCAGCAATGATCCGTCATTGAAGGTGAAAACCATAATCTCTCACATTACTATGGTATACAATTATACCCCGTCATACAGAAAGGCGTGGTTAGCAAAGACCAAGGCGATTGAAAAGGTATACGAAAACTTGGATGAGTCATACAAAGAACTATCGTGCTACCTACACGCACTTCAGACATATTCTCCTGGAACTATTTATATTATGGAAACATTGCCGGCATACGCCCCAGATGGTACTCATGTCGACAGAAATGGGATATTTAGTCGACTATTCTGGGCTTTTCAACCTTCCATCATAGGGTTTGCGTCATGCAAACCTATTATTCAAATAAATGGAACATGGTTGTACGGGAAATACAAAGGCACGCTACTGAGGGCAGTTGCACAAGATGGCAACAACATTTTCCCAATTGTCTTTGCTCTAGTCGAGGGAGAGATTGGTGGTGCTTGGAGTTTCTTTCTCAAAAATATCCGAACACACGTGGCTCCTCAACCTGGTCTTTGTTTGATCTCCGACAGACATGCATCTATTGATAGTGCATACAATAATCCTGCAAATGGTTGGCATGGCCCTCCTTCTACGCATGTCTACTGCATTAGACATATCGTACAAAATTTCACGCGGGAGATCAAGGACAAGGTTCTTAGGAAAATAGCTATGAATGTGGGGTATGCATTAACACAACCTTTATTCAAACACTATCGCAACGAGATCAGATTGTTAAATCCGGATGCAGGTAGGTGGGTTGATGATATTCCAGTGGAGAAATGGACAAGGTCATACGATAATGGACAGCGATGGAGCCACATGACAATAAATCTTATCGATTCAATGAACAGTGTATTCAGAGGCATACAAAACCTCCCAGTAACTGCTTTGGTGAAATCAACATATTTTAGGATGGCTTCATTATTTTCCAAAAGAGGTGAAATATGAAATACGGTCTTACAATCGGGACAACTATAGAGTGAAAGTTGCATGAAGTATATTAAGGCAGAAAGAGCTAAAGCCAACACCAATCTTGTTATAAGGTTCGACCGACATAGCCACAACTTCATTGTCAAAGAGACAATCGACCACAACGAGGGGCTGCCAAGACAAGAGTATAGAGTTATACTACCATCTCGTTGGTGCGATTGTGGAAAGTTTCAAGTCTTTCGTATGTCTTGCTCTCATGTCATTGCGGCATGTGTGTATACTCATCAAGATGCATTACTACTTCTATCTCCCATTTACAAGTCCGAAACCTTGCTCAACGTATACAACAATGGCTTCCTAATGGTAGCGAAACCTGATTATTGGCTTGCATACAATGGGAAAATAGTATGGCACAACGATCAAATGCGAAGGAATAAAAAGGGTCGTCCCAAAAGCAAGCGTATCACAACTGAAATGGACTCCCTTGACAAGCTAGAAAGAAAGTGTGGTTTGTGTCGGTGGGTCAGACACAATCGAAAAAATTGTCTAACTCAGGCTACAAGATCGATAACATAAAAATTGTATGGTAACCATCTGCACTTTTTTAAGTTCTAAACATATCTTTTTTTCATTAAGAGCATTTGTTACAACAAAACATACGCAAACAACAAATAAAAACACGATAAAACATCTAAGAAATTACAACCATCCAAACAATTTCATCTGAGCCACTGATAACGCGAAATCATATCATATATTTACCATAAAATTTATCCGTTTTATGTCGTATTTACCCGATTAACTCTCGAATATTCCAAAGTTTTGTATGGTTTTATGCAGGTACAACATATCTCAGCTCAAACTAAGAAGAAACGTGAAATGTGCGAGATTGCGGCCAAGACCAAAGAGAAAAGATAAATCTGTCAAAAAAATCCATTTTTGCTGCTATTACGGTCGTCACACCCCTGCCACGACCGTAAGACGCTTCAGAAGAGTGTGACGACCGTCACACCCCTGCCACGAACGTAACGCGCTAGCTTATGAAAACTACACGTAAGGAAGCAGCTACGACCGTAACAAGGCTTAGTACAAGTATTTTGGACGTGGTAAAGCAAAATGAAGTGGTTAAGCAAAGCATGCATACGTGCCTAATTTCTCTCCAACTTCCAAGACCACTTTCTCCTTATTTTTCTCAGTAAAACCAAGAATCTAGGAACTCAAATATAATTCAAACCGTACTTTTACTCTCTATATATAGCTTAGACTTAGAAAGAAAAAGGAGGGGAGTTCAGTTCACAAAAACCTTGCGGAAGCTCTGCCGATTTTTAATCTCGATTTTATTTCCGAACTTCGTCCATTTAAATTTTCATTCCGACGTCCCAATCTTGTCGGCTTGTGGAAGAAGGATCTCGGATTTTATTGCTTTTCAGGTTTTTATTGTGTTCAATATAATTACAATTTTATTTATGTTATATTTCTATTCTTTATTTATGATGCATGCGCTATTGTTTTCTGAATTTATTTCCTGCTTTTTAATTCCGAACATTATGAGTAGCTAAATACCCGTAGTCGGGGTGTGATGAAATAACCGAATAAATTAATGTATTTCTAAGCTAAAACCTTAATCAACTTAATTTCTGGCCGTGACTTTTTATAATTAAAAATTAAGCTTTTTATTACGAGAGTAAATAAAGTGAAATAGGGAGAAATCAAGACCGAGAGTGTGAGATTTTAACCGGATAGCTAAAGTTAGGCATTCGATTTAAATACAGCGAGAGTGCTTTAAAACGAATTAGACTTATTTAGTTTTCAAAAAGATGCTTTCTAAACACTTATGGACTAGCGAGAGCAGACATTTGGCTTTAGGAGTATGATCCGAGGTAAGATCACGAGAGTGTGAATCGAGGGTTTTTAAACTGATAAGTACTACAGAACAATTAAGTTAAATATTTTTATATGCTTAGGTACAACTTAATTCGCATAGGTTAAAATCATTACGCTCCGACCACTTTAATATTAATTCCCTTAATTGAATTTAGTTTCCCTTTTGTTTTAAACTTCTAAAAACCAAACGTGACAATTTCCGCCTTAGCTAAACAACCATGTCCCATAACACTAGAGTGATTACGAAGTCCCTGTGGGTTCGACATCTTTTTATTACTACCGCGATAGACTGTGCACTTGCAGTTAAGATACCATTAGACACATTAGGTCAATCGTGACATCAAGTTTTTGGCGCCGTTGCCGGGGACTTTAGTTTAGTCACTAGTGTAATCTGAAAACAACGCTGTCTAGACTAAGGCAACTTTTTATATTTCCCTCTGTTGTATGCCAAACACTCGTTCTCAAAACGAGCCTTTGCATCTACAAATTAACGATATCGAGCGTTACTTAAGATTAAGACACCGAATTCAAGAATACCGATCTCTCAACAATCTTCCTCCGACTAAAATTCCTGATATCCCGTTATCGGAATCTATCAAAGAATTGACAATGGCTGACGTACCAAATCCGCCTCGCGCTCTTAAGGACTACGCAGTTCCTTCGCAAGCGGAACCTCACAACAGCATTGCCGCCCCTGCTATCGCTCGAAACGATTTCGAGCTGAAACCTTCGCTTCTATCCGCCGTTCAGCAGAACCAATTTTTTGGATCTTCTACTGACGACCCTAACCTACATCTGTCAGTGTTTGTGCAGTACGCAGACACTATAAAAGCGAATGGTGTAAACCCCGAGGCGATAGGATTGCGCCTATTTCCTTTTTCTTTGAGAGACAGAGCCCGAGCCTGGCTCCAATCTCTTCCTTCAAATTCAATCACCACATGGGATGAATTGAAGAAAGTCTTCTTGGCTAGATATTTCCCACCAAGCAAAACTGCTATGCTTAGAGCTAACATCAACGGTTTTAGACAAAAAGATAACAAATCACTTTTCCAAGCATGGGAACGCTACAAGGATATGATTAGACTCTGTCCTCATCATGGTTTAGAAGAATGGCTAATCATTCATACGTTTTATAACGGTCTCTTGTATAACACAAGAATGACTATAAACGCTGCTGCTGGTGGCGCACTGATGGATAAACCATATGCCGAAGCAAATCAACTTATCGAAAGTATGGCCCAAAACCACTATCAATGGGGGAGCGAAAGAGCTAATGTGGAGAAATCCCAAACCAAAGGTGGAATGTCTAAAGTGAATATTCTGGACCAAGTCAATGCTAAATTGGAAGCTCTTACCCAAAAGCTAGAAAACCTTACCACTACTCCTGCAGCTACCGTGGCTGTAGTTGTCCAAACTTGCGATCTATGTGGTCTTCAATCACATCTTGCTCCAGAATGCCCACTTCTAACAGGAGTTCCAGCTGAACAAGCAAACTATGTACAAGGGAACCCTTATAGCAATACCTATAACCCTGGTTGGAAAAATCATCCGAATTTTTCATACAAAAGTAACAACGCGTTATACGCGCCTGGACAAGCTCCTGCCACACCACCCGGTTATCCAAAAGCTATCCCAAATCATCCTGGTAATGGACCTAATACTCCTAGGAAATCTAACCTAGAAATCATGATAGAGCACTTCATTGCTTCCCAAGCTCAGACTAATACAGACGTTATGAATCAAAATTTACACACTAATGAGCAGATAAAACAATTAACTAGCAAGGTTGATGCTTTAGCCACCCATAACAAGATGCTTGAGACGCAAATTTCACAGGTAGCTCAACAACAAGCACCGACTGGAATTTTTCCTGGTCAACCACAACCCAACCCAAAAGGACATGCTAATTCTGTGATACTGAGAAGTGGAAAAGAACTCGACGGACTTGTTGACTCAAGACTAGAAAATCCAGCCATGTACCAAAAACAGAGCGAGCCGACTGAAAAAGCCAATGAACCCAGAGAAAAAGAAAAGGAAAACGAAACGCAAGAGGCAGTGGAGCAAGATAAGCCTTATGTACCTCCACCACCTTATAAACCACCAATCGCGTATCCTCAGAGACTTACAAATTCCAAAACGATGGGCCAATTCAAGAAATTCGTTGAACTTCTGAAACAACTCAATATAACAATACCTTTTACAGAAGCCATCACTCAGATGCCCTTGTACGCTAAATTTCTCAAGGAAATCCTATCCAACAAGAAAAAGATAGAAGATAACGAAACAGTTACACTCACTGCCGAGTGTAGCGCGATCATTCAAAACATTATGCCTCCTAAGCTAAAAGACCCAGGTAGTTTCTCTATACCTTGTAATATTGGAAAATTTGTCATAGACAAAGCTCTATGTGACTTAGGAGAAAGAATTAGTGTCATGCCCTTATCTATCTGCAAAAAGCTAGAGATGGGAGAACTCAGACCCACGAAAATGTCCGTCCAATTAGCTGACCGATCGGTTAAATACCCTGTAGGTATATTGGAAAACGTTCCAGTTAGAATAGGTCAATTATATATCCCGACCGATTTCATCATCATGGGCATAACCGAGGACTCAGTTACCCCCATCATACTAGGGAGACCCTTCCTAGCCACCGCCAGAGCTATAATTGATGTAAAAAAGGGCAGACTAACGTTCGAAGTTGGGGAAGAAAAAGTGGAATTCATCCTTACTCAATTCTTACAAGCACCAGCCATGAACGACACATGTCATCTTATAGATGTCATAGACGAGTGCGTAAGGGAAATGGAAGCAGAACAGACAAAATATTCTGAGATAATGGAAATCCAAACCTCTCCAATATTCAAAAACGATGACAGTCTAAACGAAAGCTTAGCACTCACGCCTGATCACATGCCATGCCCAAAGAACCCCCGTGTAGAATTGAAAATTTTACCTAAGAATCTAAGATACGAATTCCTTGATACCGAACACACGCGACCAATAATAGTAAACTCCAACTTAGGAAAGCTCGAAACTGAAAAACTTTTGGGCGTCCTAAGAAGGTATCCAACCGCACTAGGGTATAACATATCTGATTTGAAAGGAATATGTCCTTCAATTTGTATGCACCGTATTTTGCTAGAAGAGGATTGTAAAACCTCTAGAGAACCTCAAAGAAGGATTAACCCGATTCTTAGCATTGTAGTCAGAGACGAAATTACAAAGCTTATGGAAGCTGGAATCATATACTCGATCTCTGATAGTAAGTGGGTGAGCCCAGTACACGTGGTGCCCAAGAAAGGAGGTATCACCGTTGTTAAGAACGCGAAAGGCGAACCAATAACTCAAAGAGTAGTCAATGGACATAGAGTGTGTATAGATTATAGAAAACTAAACAAAGCCACTCGAAAAGACCATTTTCCTCTACCCTTCATAGATCAAATGCTAGAACGGTTAGCCAAACATTCCTATTTCTGCTATCTAGACGGTTACTCCGGATTCTTTCAAATCCCCATTCACGCTGACGATCAAGAAAAGACTACTTTCACGTGTCCGTATGGAACGTTCGCATATAGACGAATGCCCTTCGGATTGTGTAATGCCCCAGCTACCTTCCAACGATGTATGATGTCAATCTTTGCAGATTTTATAGACAATATCATGGAAGTATTCATGGATGATTTCTCAGTGTGTGGGGGAAGTTTCGAAGGATGTCTATCAAACCTAGAAAAAGTCTTAGAAAGGTGCGTAAAAGTAAACCTCGTGCTCAATTGGGAAAAATGCCATTTCATGGTCAGAGAAGGAATCGTGCTAGGACATGTCATATCCAATAAAGGGATTGAAGTTGACAAAGCCAAAATAGAAGTCATAAAAGAACTCCGACCACCTAAGACCATTAGAGAAATACGAAGCTTTTTAGGACACGCCGGTTTTTACCGACGATTCATTAAAGATTTCTCAAAAATTACTAAACCACTTACCGGTCTGTTAATGAAAGACGCTGAGTTCATATTCGACGATGATTGTCATAAAGCGTTTGAAACTCTAAAATCAGCCCTTATCACCGCACCAATCATGCAACCGCCCGATTGGAATTTACCCTTCGAAATCATGTGCGACGTGAGTGATTATGCCATAGGCGCAGTTCTTGGACAGAGGAAAGACAAGAAACTACACGCTATTTACTATGCTAGCAGAACGCTAGACCAAGCCCAAATGAACTACGCCACGACTGAGAAAGAGCTATTAGCAGTCGTCTTCGCGCTTGACAAATTCCGTTCCTATCTAGTAGGAGCGAAAATCATCATCTACACGGACCACACTGTTATAAGATATCTATTAAATAAGAAAGATGCAAAACCAAGGCTCCTCAGATGGATCCTTCTTTTGCAAGAATTTGACTTAGAGATTAAGGATAAAAAAGGGACCGAAAACGTCGTAGCAGATCACTTGTCGAGATTGGAAGATATAAAACCCGAACAAGTGCCGATTAATGACGATTTTCTATATGAGCAATTGATAGCCCAAATAAGAAGCGACCTGGCTCAATTAAACTTAAACGAACCAAAACCCAAGGAAGTCGTAAAAGCAATCCATGCAACCATGGGACTGCCATGGTATGCTGACATAGTTAACTATCTAGCTGCAAACGCGCTCCCACCAGATCTTACTTACCAACAGAAAAAGAAATTCTTCCACGATCTCAAACACTACTATTGGGACGAGCCCTTACTGTTTAAAAGAGGACCAGACGGAATCTTCCGTCGATGCATACTCGAGGAAGAGATAGAAGATGTCATTTCCCACTGTCACTTATCTCCTTACGAGGGACACGCAAGCATTTCCAAAACTTGTGCAAAGATTTTACAAGCCGGCCTATTATGGCCTAATCTATGGAAAGATGTCCACATCGCTGTTAGAAATTGCGATCGGTGTCAACGCACCGGCAATATTTCAAGACGCGATGAAATGCCTCAAAGGGGAATACTAGAGGTAGAAATCTTCGACGTATGGGGAATCGATTTCATGGGACCCTTCCCATCTTCTTTTGGAAACAAATATATACTCGTCGCGGTTGATTATGTCTCAAAATGGATCGAGGCCATAACCTCTCCTATAAATGACACCTGAGTGGTAATCAAACTCTTTAGAAACATAATTTTTCCAAGATTCGGTGTACCGAGACTCGTCATTAGTGACGGTGGCTCCAATTTCATCTCAAAGATATTCGACAAATTACTTTTTAAGTATGGAGTAAAACATCGTATAGCGACACCATACCACCCACAAACCAGTGGACAAGTTGAAGTATCGAACAGAGAAATTAAGCAAATCTTAGAAAAAACTGTAGCCACAACCAGGAAGGATTGGTCATCAAAGCTCAACGAAGCTTTATGGGCCTATAGGACGGCCTACAAGACCCCTATAGGAACTACACCCTTCAAGCTCGTATACGGAAAATCCTGTCACCTCCCAGTAGAATTAGAACACAAAGCGTATTGGGCAATTAAAACGCTCAACATGAACTACACTGCTGCGGGAGAAAAACGAGTCCTGGATTTAAATGAATTAGAAGAGTTAAGATTAGATGCTTACGAGAATGCTAAAATATACAAAGAAAGAACTAAAAAATGGCATGATAAGCGTTTAGCTAGGAAAGAATTTAGTGTGGGAGATGTCGTACTATTATTTAACTCAAGACTTAGGCTTTTCCCTGGTAAATTAAAATCTAGATGGTCAGGTCCGTATGAAATTACAAAAGTGTTTCCTAGCGGAGCGATAGAAATTAAGGGTAGAAATACTGACCCGTTTACAGTAAACGGTCAACGGTTAAAAATATACAATAACATTGAAAATAGAGACTATACGAATAGTCTAAGACTTTTAAAATTACCCGATATTTCACCCGAATAATCTGCTGCTAGGCACTATGTCAGGCTTTTGACGTTAAAAACAACGCTGAGTGGGAGGTAACCCACCTATTTGTTAATTGTTATTTATTATAATTTTCATTTCTGCATTTATTTCTATTTAAGTTTCATTTTCATTTTCTTTCTTCTGTTATAATTTTCATGAAAACTGTTGCTAATTTCAAAAAATAATTTTACTTGCCACAGGATTTCTGAAAAGTTTTTGTTTCTCTTCTACCTTCTCTCCTGACTTGTTTCCCTGATTAACAATAACCATGGAACCAAAACCGCATAATTTCTTGGAAACCACCTTTAGGGGTAGAAACCAAAAAAGAAAATTCGAGGAATTATCAAAAAGAAACATTGGCATAACACTTTATCATGATGAACCCACTATGAATGCTCTAGGTATATTGGATAGTGTTATGTACTTGTTTAACCAGTTGGGGTGGGAAAAAGCCCTTATTAAGACTAGGTTTGCCACCTACCGTGAGCTCACCTTTGAATTTATAAGCTCACTAGTCCATTTACCAGAACATGGAAAAGGAACCCGTAAAGGATTCATAAGTTTCCGTCTCGTTGGCATTAATTTTGTTTACAGTCATAAGGAACTAGCTGACCTGTTAGGATTCCCTAGTGGCCCTTTTGCCTACTCCACTACCCAGGTTGAGCTGATGGATATTGAGCTAGACTACTTTTGGGGAACTTTGACTGGTAATTATCACCCTGATCCGGATAACATGGATAATGATGAAATTCATAACCCTGCTATCCGCTATTTCCATAAGATTCTAGCCCATACTGTATTCGGGAAAGAGGAGAACCATACTGCAGTGTCTAAGGACGAGATATTTTTACTATATTGTATGCACCAAGGTCACCCCGTTAATGCCGTACCATTCTTGATGCAAACCTTTTACCGCATTATCGATAACCCTGATGAACCAATCATCATAGGTGGCCTGGTCACAATGATTGCACATGCCCTCGGCCTGAGACACCAGCTGAATAGGTGCCCACATTTTGGTACGATTCGTCCCATGAATATGGCTTTTTGCTTTAACCGCCGTATGATAGCAAACCATGCTTACCCACCTTATAACTATCTGATAAGAGATGAAGTTGTAAACTTATTCACCCTTCCAAACCATAACAAAGTGAGTGTCCATAACCGTGATAACTGGATTTATGAGCTAAATCCACCCGGTCACCGCTCTTGGCTCGCATGATACCGACCTCGAGGCCACACCTACCCGATGCTCCCGCACCCGAAGCAGAGGCAGAGGCCACCAGTAGTTTTCTTTTGCTTTTGTTTTTGTATTCCATTTATTTCCCTTTCCGTCAGTTTTTCTATTTGTATTCCTTCCTAACTTATATCATGACATTGAGACAATGTCTGATATAGTGTGGGAGAGACGTTATATTTTCTTCATGTTGTAGTAAATTTATGGTAACTCTATGATATTTTCAAGTTTTTCAAGTTTTCCCCGTATTTTAAGCCATACCAAAAAAAAAAAAAATTCTCTGCTCGCATAGCTCGACATACCTACCTTAAAGCGGAAACCTAGTTAGGAACACGAGAACGAGTAAACAAAATCAATACGACCATGACACCACTAACATCCTACTTATGCAACCCGTCTAAACAAAACGTTATATGTACACCTCGATTTTTAAGTTCTGAAGTAACCCCTAGTAGTTTATACTAGCAGTCAGCACCGTCTGGACACAAACCACGTGGGGAGCCGATGAATATAAGTGTTTGATGCCTAATCAATGAAACGCCCTTCTCATCTCGATGCTAAACAAAGAAAATATTGTGCCAAAAGACAAAGATCGCATACGAGACATAAGTATAAGAGAAGAAGTCTATTGTTGGTTGGTTCAGAGGTATCTGGTTCTGAACTTGGTAGGGCGTGCTACGGCTCGATCCCCCGCAACCTCCGATTTGGAAAAATCCAGGGTAACCACATCCGTGTACCAGACCCCGCGACAAAAAAATAGGATCAAAGTCACTAACCGGCTACTCCACTACGCGCGTGAAAAGACAAAGGGCTTAATGTGATTGCGCCAGAATGAAACCGGGCAAAAAAGCACGAGAGGATCGAGGTTTAAATATGACGAAACGATTAAGCGGTTTGTTAAGGTGGAAATACGCGACTCAATTGTGTCATTGGCATATCACTGACGTTTTACTCGAGTACCGACCGACTGACGATTGGTTTCCTGTGTTTTATCTTGAAAACAAAAGGTGAAATTCTGGCTGCAGATACTCAATGTCACGTTCAATGTTATGACACCGTATCTGACTTACTATATGACAGTAAATACAAAAGCAATAAAGAACACAGTCAATTGTTTACCCAGTTCAGTGTGCAACAACACCTACTCTGGGGGCTACCAAGCCAGGGAGGAAATCCACTATAAGAGATGTTAATTCAGGAATAAACCAACCAGTTTATCTCCTTCACTTAAGACCTACCCAATGCAATTCCAATCTAAGTACAACTTAAACCTGAGATCCTACTCACTCCCCCTCAATCACAGCAGTGATACATAAACCAATTTGACTTAAGAATTGATGAAGACACTCTTCAAAAACAAACACTTGATTAAGCTTCACAGCTTTTTAATCAAGCAACACAATCACTCGTGCTTCACAGCTTTGAGTGATGCACACAGCTAACTTGACTCTGCTTCACAGCTTTAGTCAAGGAACATTCAAACACTCTTGCTTCAAAGCTTTGAGTGCTACACAACCCTTACAATTAGAAACCTATTCCAAGTCACTTATCACAATGATAATTGCTTGGAGTACAATAATCAAACCTATACAGATTACAAATGATCTTCTGATCAATAAAAAGGGATGCGTTGAAAAACAGCAGCTCTGTTGAATATATAGCAGCTGCAACTTCAGTTAGGGTTTCCACAAAAACCTAGGGTTAATTCCGTTTGACCTAAAGACCAGGTCACAGGACTTTATTAACTCGGTTAGGGTTGAGCTAGGTTATCCCTCAGAAAACGCAGGATTCTGTTCAGGAAAGACTGAGTTATTTTCCTGAAAAAACTCAGACTTATCCAACCTGCAAACCTGTTAGTTCAGAACAGGATGTCATAACATCTGTTATGACATCTGAGAAAACCTGTCTACTGATTTAGCAAAATGTGATCATTTTGCAAAATGCTCAGATACACACTTATAAACATCAGTACTTGAATTACAATATTTTTCTGCAAAGGTACCTAATGAGTCAGTACAAACTAAACTAGAATGTTATGACATCAGTCATGACATTCACACATACACTTGGGATTTACCAAAAATGCAAGCCAATACCTAAACACCTACAAACTCCCCCTTTGGTAGATTTTTGGCTAAAGACCCTAAGCAATCAGAGATAGGTAGCAGCAGAAATAAGTGACAGCAGAAAAATAGAATGTCAAGTACTAATTAAGTAAGTACCAAAATATTCTCCCCCTCTTTAGCCACAAATGGGCCAAAGATACATGTTCATAAAATTATACAGTTATCCAAAACAAAATAATAAGAGCAGCAGCAGAAAACAACTGAATACACTTCCAAACTCCACCAGATATCAGCACCAACCAGCAACACCACCAAACAGCAACCAACCTTCAAGCACTGTCATCAGACTCAGAGGAGCTAGTTTCTTCAATGTTGAGATGACCTTCAGCTTCTACACCTTCTTCCCTTCTGTTTTCTTCAGCTTCCTCCTTTTCTAGCCTGGCAATTAGAATTTCTAGGGTCCTTTTTCTAGCATCCAGCTCTTTGCAAGTTTCTTTTAAAACAGCTATGACATCTGATGTCTTGGACTGGGTCTTCACAGACGATGTCTCAGCTGATGTTATGACAATGTCTGGAGCATGAGATCCCTGAAACAGTTTGTAATGCAAGCCAAGGGCAGGAGCTCTTTTGCAGACTGTATCTCTTGCCACAAGGATATCAGGGTATTGTGCAAGGATGATTCCACAAAGGAGGGAGGGAAAGGCAATTGGTCCTTTGATAGCATAACTGCCAGCATGCTTTAAAGTTTGTTCAAAGATGTACCTGCCATAGTCAAAAGCAGTCTTGGTTCCCACAGCATAAACAAATCTCCCCAATCCTGTGGAGATAGTTGATTTATGATTTGTAGGCACCCAGTTGGCTGCACCTATTTTATGCAAGATGGCAAATTTCATGCTGAGTTTACTAGCATTCAGCTTGCCTTTCAAGGGCCAGCACTTTACTTGCCTGGCTGTGATGGTTTGACAAACTTCATTGTCAGTTGCCTCCAGATCAGGACAATCCTCATTTGTTCTTCCAAGAAACTTGTTAATTTCTGATGGAGAGAACTTGACCCTTCTTCCTCTAACAAAAACACTTTCAAAGTCAGCTGACCTTCCATCAGCACAATCATTAGACAAGTTTACTACAAACTCCTTGACCAGATTTTCATAACATTTGTTAAACTTTATCACTGTCTTCATTAGTCCAGCATTCTTGATCAGGTCCATGATGTCTTTGCACTCCAAGGCATCATTGTCGAGTTCTCTCTCTAAGGCTATTCTCTTTAAGCAAACATACTTCCATCTGTTTGCATTGTCAGGATGATGAAAAGAGATGTTGTCTGTTGGCACTTCAGGCACTCTAGCAATTTTGCTGGAGGGGAGCTTCCTTCTGATAGGAGTTTCTTCAATATCAATCTCAAATTCTGATTCCTCATCAGAATCAGAAGATTCAGGTTCTTTTCTCTTCTTAGAGATTGGTTGTCTAGCAGTATGCACCTGGGCCTTCTTCCCTTTTGTCTGAATACTTTTCTCAGCCATGCCTTCAGCCTTGGATTTCTTAGCATTAGGTTTATCATTCTGACTACTTTTTCTTTTCATCAATCTCCTAGCTATGCTAGGGTTCACATTAGCAATCAGATCATTATCTGAGTAATCCTCATCCACATCAATGATAGGTGGATCAGCAGCCTTTTCTGAAGGGTTCTGAATGTTGTCTTTTTGTGTCACAACATTCTCAGTGACATCTACATTCTCAGAAACTTCCACATTTGGACTTTCTGATTGATTTAAAGGGACAGAAATCCCCGGTACAGATTGGTTTCCACTCAGTATACTAGTCACCAGCCTAGCAATAGCTTGATGAACTTGAACTGATCCTTCTCTATTTGGTACAGAAGAAGAAGGATGAGAAGAATTACCAGAGGCTGTAGCTTGAGCTCTTCCTGCATGTATGGTTCTGAGCTTTTTGACTTTGGCTGGATCAGTTGCCATCTCTCTGAGAGGAGTGACCTCAAGAACTTCAGATTCTATGCATGTGGTGATTGCCCTAGAATCTTGGTCAGATGATGACGATGATGAGGATGACGAAGTCGCCATGGTTGAAGACGATGTCTGAGACATTTTGATTGACTTTGAGTAATGGTAGCAGTTTGAGAAAAATCTTTGATTGAGAGGAGGAAACAGGTTGCAAGGACGAGAGAGGTAGGGGGTAAAAGGGAGTCTTTTCAACTTCTTAAAGATTTTGAAGGAATTGTGAAAGTATATGATTAACCCACTAAAGATAGACTTAATAAAATTAATTCCTTCAACCTTTGTTTTAAGCAAAATTAATTGCTATAATTTCTTATGTTGGTGAATACCCAACCTGCCCCTCAAATTTTCAAGTTTATTTCCAACAAGAGCCTTGGTAGAAGAATCAGTCAGCTGAAGCTTAGAGAAACTATGTTCCAGTTTAAATGACTTCTTCTCTTCAAAGTCAATAGGGTTCAAGGAAATGTTGATTGTATTCAGATTGTCACAACACAATGTCACAACATCTTGTGTAACATTGTACTCAGGGAGCATCTGTTTTGACCAGATGTTTTGAGAACAGTTTTTCCTAGTAGCAACTATTTCCGCACAGAATTGGGAAGTCATTCTTTTGATGTGAATCATAGTTCTGGTTGATTCTTGAATAATTTTCTGTTTGTCCAGTCCATTTTGATGGAGAGTTATAGGAGAGGAGACTTCAAGCCTCATTTCTTCAGGGAAACATAATTTATTAGACTTGTTATTTCCAACATCCTTGTCAAGATGACTTATGGTTCTGACAACACATCCTTCTTCAAGTTTATTTGCCACATCACAGATATTATCAACCTGTAGTTTTGGAGTTCTTCTGACTGCTTCCATAGAAATAGCTCTTTTCATTCTTCTTAGATGAAGGGGACCAAGCTTATGCTGCCACAGTTTCATCTCTTTTTCTTCTTTGATAATTGGACACATAGTGGAGATATCAGTGTTCTCAGGCTGCCATAAGTAGCAGTTATCTTTGGATCTGATTCCTCTCATTACAACTTCCAGTTCTTCATTAATTACTATACATTCAGATCTTGAGAAGTTGACCTTGAATCCTAGATCACATAATTGACTGATACTAATGAGATTAGCAGTCAGCCCTTTTACCAGCAGTACTTTATTCAGACTTGGAACTCCAGGGCAGTCCAAATTACCAACTCCTTTGACTTCACCTTTAGCACCATCTCCAAAGGTCACAAAACTGGTGGTGTGAGGCATAACATTATTGAGGAGATTTTTGAATCCAGTCATGTGTCTGGAACATCCACTGTCAAAGTACCAGCCTTCCTTTGCAGACACTCTCAGGGAAGTATGGGCTATCAGGGCAGTAGCCTTTTTCTTCCAATGAGGAGTATGTGGTACCCTTTTTGGCTTAGGTTTAGCACCAGAGTTTTGATTAGGGTATCCATGTAATTTGAAGCAGAAGGGCTTTATGTGTCCATACCTCCCACAATGATGACATCTCCATCTTTGGTATTTTTTCTTCATGTATTTCTAATGTTGAGAGTTATGTTGAGACATCTGCTTTGACAATTGTTTAACATGCCTAATCTTCTTGTCTGCACCAGGTTTCTTAGCTTCCACAAATCCCAGACCAGATTTGTTTCCCACATTTTGTCCTACTTGTAGGATCTCTTCCAATTTATCTGATCCATTGGTCAACATCTTGACAGATTTTGTCATTTGGTTCAGTTGTGAGTTCAGTAATTGAACTTCCCCTTCTAGGTGACTTATAGTTTCAAGATCTGCCCTTTTTTTCGCCTCCAGCTTTATAATGAGTTTTGATTGTTTCTCATTCTGCACACAGACTTCAACACTTCTGATACACAATTTCTTGTAGGTATCAGCCAGTTCTTCAAATGTCACTTCTTCATCACTAGTGTCACTTTCAGAAGTACAAACACTAGTTAGAGTAGTAACTAGTTTGGCAGATTCTTCTTCAGAATTACTTTCTGAATCATAGTCAGACCAAGTAACAGTCATTCCTTTCTTTTGTTTCTTAAGAAAGGTAGGACATTCAGCTCGAATATGTCCATATCCTTCACATCCATGGCATTGAATACCTCTGCCTTGGTTTCCCTTATCTTCTGACCTTGGTCTTCTGCTGGAACTGTCAATGTCAGAGGGAATGTTATGAACATTAGACCTTGACTTTGGATCCATTCTTTTGATGAGCTTGTTGAACTGTCTTCCAAGCATGGCAATAGCTTCTGATATATTTTCTTCTTCATCCTCCTTGTTTTCAACATCAGTGTTGGATACAAGTGCTATGCTTTTGTTCTTCTTGTCACCATTATCAGTGATCCCCATCTCAAAAGTCTGAAGAGACCCAATAAGTTCATCCACTTTCAACTTGCTGATGTCCTGGGCTTCCTCTATGGCAGTTACCTTCATTGCAAATCTTTTAGGCAAGGATCTGAGAATCTTCCTTACCAGTTTTTCTTCTGACATCTTTTCTCCCAGTGCTCCTGAGGTGTTGGCAATCTCCAAGATGTTCATGTGAAACTCATGAATGGTTTCATCTTCCATCATTTTTAGATTCTCAAACTTGGTGGTCAACATCTGAAGCCTTGATATTTTTACTTTGGAAGTGCCCTCATGAGTAGTTTTGAGAGTGTCCCAAACTTCCTTGGCCAGTTCATATTGATGTACTAGTCTGAAGATGTTTCTATCAATTCCATTGAACAAGGCATTTAAAGCTTTTGAATTTCCCAGGGCTAAATCATCTTCTTCTTTACTCCAATCTTCCTCAGGCTTCAGACTGATTGTCCCATCTTTCTCAGTTATGGTGGGATGAATCCATCCTTTGTCAGCAGCTCTCCAAGCCTTTTTGTCCAGAGATTTTAGGAAGGCAATCATACGAGGTTTCCAGTAGTCATAATTAGTTCCATCCAGAATGGGTGGTCTATTTCCAAAAACTCCTTCTTTGTCCATAGTGCCAGAAAGTGATATCCCTAGATCTCACCAAGTAATACAGGCAGGGTGCCTGCTCTAATGCCAATTGAAATTTTGGCTGCAGATACTCAATGTCACGTTCAATGTTATGACACCGTATTTGACTTACTATATGACAGTAAATACAAAAGCAATAAAGAACACAGTCAATTGTTTACCCAGTTTAGTGTGCAACAACACCTACTCTGGGGGCTACCAAGCCAGGGAGGAAATCCACTATAAGAGATGTTAATTCAGGAATAAACCAACTAGTTTATCTCCTTCACTTAAGACCTACCCAATGCAATTCCAATCTAAGTACAACTTAAACCTGAGATCCTACTCACTCCCCCTCAATCACAGCAGTGATACATAAACCAATTTGACTTAAGAATTGATGAAGACACTCTTCAAAAACAAACACTTGATTAAGCTTCACAGCTTTTTAATCAAGCAACACAATCACTCGTGCTTCACAGCTTTGAGTGATGCACACAGCTAACTTGACTCTGCTTCACAGCTTTAGTCAAGGAACATTCAAACACTCTTGCTTCAAAGCTTTGAGTGCTACACAACCCTTACAATTAGAAACCTATTCCAAGTCACTTATCACAATGATAATTGCTTGAAGTACAATAATCAAACCTATACAGATTACAAATGATCTTCTGATCAATAAAAAGGGATGCGTTGAAAAACAGAAGCTCTGTTGAATATATAGCAGCTGCAACTTCAGTTAGGGTTTCCACAAAAACCTAGGGTTAATTCCGTTTGACCTAAAGACCAGGTCACAGGACTTTATTAACCCGGTTAGGGTTGAGCTAGGTTACCCCTCAGAAAACGCAGGATTCTGTTCAGGAATGACTGAGTTATTTTCCTGAAAAAACTCAGACTTATCCAACCTGCAAACCTGTTAGTTCAGAACAGGATGTCATAACATCTGTTATGACATCTGAGAAAACCTGTCTACTGATTTAGCAAAATGTGATCATTTTGCAAAATGCTCAGATACACACTTATAAACATCAGTACTTGAATTACAATATTTTTCTGCAAAGGTACCTAATGAGTCAGTACAAACTAAACTAGAATGTTATGACATCAGTCATGACATTCACACATACACTTGGGATTTACCAAAAATGCAAGCCAATACCTAAACACCTACAAAAGGTATGTCGTGCACGTGCGCCTAGCGAACACTTGTCCGATTTTTTTTTTACGACTATTTGCTTGAGGACAAGCAAAGGTTTAAGTATGGGAGGATTTGATAACGCGAAATCATATCATATATTTACCATAAAATTTATCCGTTTTATGTCGTATTTACCCGATTAACTCTCGAATATTCCGAAGTTTTGTATGGTTTTATGCAGGTACAACATATCTCAGCTCAAACTAAGAAGAAACGTGAAATGTGCAAGATTGCGGCCAAGACCAAAGAGAAAAGATAAATCTGTCAAAAAAAATCCATTTTTGCTGCTATTACGGTCGTCACACCCCTGCCACGACCGTAAGACGCTTCAGAAGAGTGTGACGACCATCACACCCCTGCCACGAACGTAACACGCTAGCTTATGAAAACTGCACGTAACAAAGCAGCTACGACCGTAACAAGGCTTAGTACAAGTATTTTGGACGTGGTAAAGCAAAATGAAGTGGTCAAGCAAAGCATGCATACGTGCCTAATTTCTCTCCAACTTCCAAGACCACTTTCTCCTCATTTTTCTCAGTAAAACCAAGAATCTAGGAACTCAAATATAATTCCAACCGTACTTTTACTCTCTATATATAGCTTAGACTTAGAAAGAAAAAGGAGGGGAGTTCAGTTCACAAAAACCTTGCGGAAGCTCTACCGATTTTTAATCTCGATTTTATTTCCGAACTTCCTCCATTTAAATTTTCATTCCGACGTTCCAATCTTGCCGGCTTGTGGAAGAAGGATCTCGGATTTTATTGCTGTTATACCCCAAAATTTGCCCTCCCATATTCCTCGAGAAATTGCCAAGCCAAGCTACAAAATTCCCCAAGGGTTGTGCAGTGCAACAGTCTCCCATACAGTCAAAACTAGGGTTTGGGTTCTGATCAAGAAAATGAAGTGTTCAAAGGTTCAATCAAGTCTCATATGCTTACAAACATGGTCAAGCATCCTCATATCAAGTTTCAAGGCATTCAGCTCAAAATTGCACAGTCAAAACCCTAAATTGCACTACAGTCAACTGTAGGGGCAAAATGGTCATTTGACAGTCAAAAGTTCAAATTTTTGGTCAACATATCATTTTGAAGCCACAAACATCATTTGATCAATGCTTGATCATGACTCTCAAAATTTGGCTCAGAAATCATCAAAGATGCAAAAGTTGCTATATTTGGACAGTTGAAAAAGTCAACTGAAATTGACCAGGGCATAACTTTCACATGGATTATCAGAAAAATTCCATCCAAAGCTCATTTTGAAGAGAAATACATTTCCTACAACTCATCTTCATACTTCAAGTCCAAGAAATGCTCTCACAAAAAGTTATCAATTTCAACATTATAGGTCATTTTCAAAAGTCAACAAAAAGGGACTTTAAGTCAAAGACCATAACTTGAGATTGGTAAATCAAAATGACATGGGACCGAAGGCATTGGTTAGAGGACTCAAAGACCTTTCCAAAATGTCCAAGAACATGTGAAAAGCTTAAAAATTGAGCAAGTTATGCCTTGTAGAAGTTGGGAAATTTTTGTGAAATGGCAAAAGTCAACTATCCTTGAAACTCCAATTTTTGACAAAAGGGCCCACTTTCTTCCACTTGATTCATCCTTGTCATGCCACACACGTGTCCCATGATTAATTTCAAGATCAAACATTGATTTTTCTATTTTATTTAATTTTTGATAATTAATTCATTTTAAATCTTTAAAAATTCAAATAAAATTCAAAAAGCAATGGAATAGTGTCATTTGAATTTGGACAACTTCCATATATCATGGGCCAGCTCACAAACTTATGCTAGGGTTAAATTGCACACTAAGTCTTGGTCTTGGCTTAAAAGAAGGAAAATTGGTTAATGGTGAAAACCCTAGGACTTGTTCTCTCATGAGCATAAATCAAGGCCAGCTAGCAAGCTAATTCTCTTCCATCATAAGCACTGAGTCAAACCCTAAGCCTTGGACACTCTAAGCTGCGCCTCAAGAGCCATTGGAACATTGAAATTTTTCCATAAAAAACTCAAATCTGAAATCAACCTGAGAAGAGGATTGAAGCCCTAAGTCTTATTCCAATAGCTTCCTTGACTAATTCTGAACGTGTACCAATCACAAACAACAAGCCAAAACGCCTGGAACCGGTATCATGAACTCAAACAGTTTCCAGAAAAATGCATGATCGTGTTCCATGTTTAAGGCATTCTCATTGTTTTTTATTGATGCATTCATACTAATAAGCATATTCTGAAGCTAACCATGTGATCCAATTTTGTTTTCGTGCCGTATATGGATGTTTACCATTGTTAATTTTCTAGGGTTCATAAAGCTCAGAATTAGGGCTTTTCAATTGAAGAAAAATTAGCTTTCCAGACTTAGACCATTCAAACCGGCACACTCCAACGAACAAGAATCCGTCATCACGATTAATTCATAGGGCCTCAGGGCCTAATCGTTATTTTCTCGTATGCCACTTTCTGCAACGGTGTAAAAACCGTTGCCTAATACTTTTGTTCTTTTCAGGCAAAACGAAGCCATGGGGAAGATGATGAAGTGGCGTGTACTGATTGGATAAATTTGAATTTTCGCGCTTTAAACCACTGATGCATTGTTTTATATTATATTATTCATTGTATGTTTATTTAACAAAGTGTGTTAGTGGTCCAGTGGCAATGAGGTGTATTGGCAATCCACGTGACCTGGGTTCGAGACCCAAGTCCTGACTTTCCTTCATATTTTTCCTCAATGTAAAATCCCATGCAGCATGAGCGTCTCAGTATACCATACGCTCACCATCTCACTCGTCCACGCGTCCCACCAGTTCAAATCAAAGGCTTGGATGCAAAGGAGCACAATAAACTCCAGTCAACGCTGAAGCAGGCTAGCAAAAAGTCAGCAAGGCCATAACATAAATGGGCCTGAAATGCTAAGGCCTTACCTCCTAAATTGGGGCTACCCCCCCTGGTTTGCTTTTCTTTTCATGTTTTATTGTTTTTTAATTATTAGGCTATTTATTTTCATTGTTTTAATTAATTAATTGTTTTCTTTACAAAATATAAAAACATCACAAAAAATCAGAAAAAGGATAAAAACATAAAAAATATTTATTTTGTTTATTTTCTTGTAAATAATTAACATGTAAATAAATTTAGTAAAATAGGTTTTAACTTTAATTCTTTCTTCCATAAAAAAATCCAAAAATATAGCATTAGGTTAATGACTTTTTATTCCTTTTAACTTTCCTTGTTTTTTGCCATAATATTAGTAATTTTCATAATTAAACTTGTAAACTAATTAGGGTTGCATTTAGGTTAGATTTTACTACTTTCTTAATAACTAAAAATCCAAAAATATAGCATTAGGTTTAATGACTTTTTTATACCTTTTAAATTTTCTTTTTTTTTATCACAATATTATTTATTTATTTATTTTATTTTTATAATTAAATGTACATAAGTAAAAATTAGGGTTTAATTTAGATTAATATAACATTTTCACAATAACTAAAAAACATTAGAATTAGGATTTGCATTTCAAATTTCATTCTAAAAAGTTCTTTTTTCTTTTAAATCTTAAAAAATACAAAAATACCAAAAACATTCTTTTTCTTTTAATTCTAATTCCTCATTAAATTTAATTTTTTGCAAAAGGGTCCAACGCCCATTGTCTTAATTATTTTAGTTCGCACATTTACTTTATCGCTTATTATTCATTATGTACATGTCCCAAAGCCTTGTAACAATTTATACTTTTCGCACTTTTATTTGCTTTATTTACTTTCCGTCAAATCGGGTCCGGTTTAATTTTGGCGATGTGGACCCGCGCCATTTGTAATAGTTTAGATTTATTTTCCCGCAAATATTAACTGTTAACCAAGCCTGAAAGAATGAATGACCATAATAAAATCAAGCGTAGAACACCAATGAACATGACAAGACAAACATCAATGAAAACGACACACAATTCGCACACACCACCCCTAGGGTACGCCTCACTGTTGCCTTGCCTTTCGAAAGGTGATCGTCGAGTAGAGGACGTCTTAGTAAGTCCTCATGATCCGGGAACCTGGCATGAGGGTAGCTTCTAAGGTGTCTTCCCATTGCTCTGGTGATCACCATGTCCCTATAAAACTCGAATTGACCCGAACACCTCCAACGGTGGTGCTACCTACCTCTCAATGGTGGGATGGCACTACTTTAAAGGACATTTACACAGACGAATTCCTTAGGGTAGGTAGGTTCTCAAGGATACTTGCTCTCTTCAAAACAAACAAAACAAAATCTTTTCACACCAACACTTTTCAAAAGCTTTCAAAGCAAAATTTTCAAACACTCTGACGCACGAGTCGAACTGAAATTTTTCAAAGAAACTTTTTAAACCCACATTGAAAAGCAAGCAAACATTTTTGAAAACACATTGAGCAAGTACCTAAGAGCCCATGGATAACCATGGATAGAAAGGGTGCTAACACCTTCCCTTTCTATAATCTACCTCCCGAACCGAGAGCAATCTCTTTAAGGAATTTTTCTGTGCTTTTGTCCTTTCCATTTGGAGAAAATAAAAGACGGTGGCGACTCTTGCTTCCGCGACATTTCGCGAACCAGCGTTAAACAGTCAGTTCCAGATCCACCGATCACAGAACTGGCGACTCTGCTGGGGAATTACAAACTTAAAGTGAGGTGTACCTTAGGGTTAGTTCATAACTGTGTTTTCAATTGTATTGCTTTGTTTGCTTTAAATTGTGGGACTGTCTTGGGAGTTCTATAGATCCTAACCCGGATCTGGGGGATACCCTTTTAGAAAGTAGCAACAAGGCTGTGAGGGAACTTTGCGGGGTATACCGACATGGTTGAAACAGTCTGCTACGTTGATGTGGCACTTTGGTGTGTACCGGTAACCCTTGAGTTCAGTCAAGGAGAGTACGGGGCCTCCGCGTGGTGTCGTGAAGCATCAACAGACCTTAGGAACCTTAATTGAACTATCTTGGCCTCTTTAGGGTAGTGAGATAACTGACTTTGGTGCAGTCCGAGGTTGGTTGATACTCGATACTACACTCAATTGAGGGTTGCTTTCCTGGAATATTTCGGTCGCCAGTTCAGTGGCTAAATCGAAACGATGTACAATGAAAGCAATCCCGTGATATTGGGAACCTTAGAACCCGGTTACTTTGATTAGGACAGGTTGAGCCCACCAACTTCAAGAGGGTACTACCCAGACCCCATGCTGGCCTAAACCCTAAGGGTTTCTCTTGTGTGACTTGTGTGCCTTTGTACTTGCCTACTTGCATGCTTGTTAGCTGACACATGAACTACTTACAGGTTTTGTTTATAGTCCTTAACTAGGACTCATGACAAGGTTTACCAAATTTCTTGCAGGTTTTGTTTATAGTCCTTAATTGGGGCTCATAACAAAGTACTGAATTTCTTGCAGGGTTTGTTTATAGTCCTTAATAAGGGCTCATAACAGGGTTTACCTACATCACCCTATGCATAGCATGACATCATAACATTGCATACATCCTAACCCATTTCAAGGATCTCAAGGGCTTGTGATGCAGGTCATATAAATCAAACATCTAGCAAGGGGCAAAGAGGATTTATTTTCCTCTAGCCAATGTTGTCAGGGGCTATGACCCACTGGATATGGTGAGCCTTTGACCCGTGACGAAGGACTCTCAACAACATGAAGTACTTTCAATCAAGTTGCCAGTTTCCAACTCTAACAAGTTTCTCTGTTTACCCCACGAGGTCCTTGAAATCATTGCATGCATATCATACATATCATTGCATAACAGGTACCCTTCCTCTGCAGGTTGCTTACCTTCTTCGCTGTTTATTTCAGCAGTCTCGTCATGAATCCTGAATCATCAACCGAGGCATCTATCAAGGCTCTTCAGGCGCAGAACGCCCAATTTCAGGCGCAGAACGCCCAATTTCAGGAGCTGATCAAAGGCTTGGCTCAGGGTCAACAAGATCTGAAGGCTTTGTTTTTGAAGAAGGACAAGAAGAAGAAGAGGATTGTTCTGTTCAGCCCTAGACGCAGATCTGGGAATACACCGCAGGAGGAAACTGATGGGACAACCCCATCTGTGAGGGAAAGCAGTCACCATGAGAGAGAGGTGCCTAGTCCAGTGGTCTCCGACAGCGAGACAGATTTCAACGACGAACAGTACCCTCCGGCTGAGGACAAGTACAAACAGTTGGAGGATAGGCTGAATGCTATGGAGATCCAACAGGTACCTGGGCTGGATTTTGGAGATCTGGGTTTGTCAACTGGTGTGATTATTCCTCGGAAGTTCAAGGCACCATCCTTTACCAAGTATGACGGGGCGTCTTGTCCCAAGTTGCATCTCAGGTCTTATGTTCGGAAAATCCAACCATACTCAGCAGACAAGAACTTGTGGATCCACTTCTTCCAGGAAAGTCTTTCAGGGACTCACCTCGAATGGTTCTATCAACTGGATGGGACCAAAGTTCGTAACTGGGAGGAGTTGGCGACTGCTTTCTATAAGCAGTACCAGTACAATGCCGACCTTGCTCCCACACGTACCCAACTCCAGGGTATGTCGTTGGGGTCAAGTGAAGGTTTCAAGGAGTACGCACAAAGATGGAGAGACCTTGCTGGAAGGGTGCAACCTCCGTTAACTGACCGGGAACTCGTTGATATGTTCTTGGGGACCCTATCCGGGCCATTCTTCAATCACCTCATTGGTAACTCATCTGCTGGATTTACCGACCTCATCCTGACTGGCGAAAGAATTGAAGCTGGTATCAAGTCGGGGAAGATTCAAGAGGCCACACCTTCTGATATTCATAAAAAACCTTACACGGGAAAGAAGGAATCCAATGTTGTATACAGTCAAAAGAGTCGCCGTGATCAACATGCAGGGGCAGTCATGATCTCTGGTTCTGCACCACGCCGTCAACCACAAAGGGGAAACCAGCAAAGGCCGGAAGGGCCTAAAAGGCAATTCACCAACATTAACATGCCTTGGTCACAAGCATTGCAGCATATGGTGAAGATGAACCTGATTGCAGTAATCAACCCTCCTGCCAATCCTAAGACCTCCTCTCCTAGCTACAATCCAGAAGCAAGGTGTGCCTATCATTCTGATAGCCCGGGGCACGATACTGAGGACTGTTGGGCACTGAAGTACAAAATTCAGAACATGATCGATGCCAAAGAGATCGAGTTCGAGCCTGCGGAGACTCCCAACGTGATCACCGCTCCATTGCCAAAGCATGGCTAAATTTTTGTTCATTTGATTTCAAGTTGTATTTTTCCTTTTCTTGTTCAGATAAACAATTATTGTGTTAAACTCTTTTATTTCATGAATGCATTACACATGTCTGTCTTGAATTAATTATGTTTACTATGCTTAAAACTGCTTTCATATTTTTTGCGATGGTCAATTCTTAATTGAAAATTCTAAACCTCTTGAGGGAGGATGACGAAAACAATACCACAATTTACAGTATGCTTTTGAACGGACCCCGCTGATGAGGTACAGGCATTGTTTCAATTCCTAAACACTGGAGTTATAAGGATGATAATCCCTCGTCAACCCATCAGAGCCAAAGAAGTAGGAGTTTGTATTTTCGAAAATCAAAACCCTTAATCATAACCTGGGGCAGGGTAGTTCTCTCAGTCGATCCAAGTGCACAATGAATGTCACTAAATGAGTTTTTCAAAAACAAAAGACAGTGATGGTTCCGAACAATCATAAGGACAGGCAGTCATTATCAAAAAAAATTCATGAATGAAAAGCCCAAAAAGTCAAAACCAATAAAGAAGACTTACCAAACTGGGGCATCCCGCTGACTGTAATCCCAAAAAGGAAACAGTTCAGGCAAAAAAAAAGAAAGGGATAACTAAATCAAAAAAAAAAAGAGGTCTCACAAACCCTCAGCAAAAAAGGGGATGATTGCCTATTCAAATAAACGTTCAATATCCGAATCATCACCGGAAAATCAGAGCAAAGACTCAAACAAGGTCTAACGCACGATCAACTGAGTTTAGGTTTGGAGAACATCACGAAGAGCGGGTGGGTACAAATAATTTGAGCCTTTATCCTTTGTTTCTTAAACCGTGAACCAGGCCACGATATAACTCTTAAAAGTCCTAGCTGAAGCATGGGTTAGTTCGAAAGCATACTGTTACGAAGGTATCCTGACTCCTGAAGGTTTGCTGTAAAATATTGAGTTGACATCGCACTGTATTACAAAAAATGCATTTTCAAAATTCAAGACAGACATAGACTTTTGCATTCTTAAAATAACCTTGTTTGCATATGACTACTTGTTTGAACAAGCAGGGAAATTCGCACGATGAACACCTTGTGAACAGAAGAACCTCCAATCAAGGGGCACATTGCTCATTATCTGGGGCATGGCAAAATACTTCCAACAGGGGCAACTCCCTACATTCTGAGAGCGTGGACATAGTCGAAAAAAATACTGCGCATAATCAAAGACCCGCTAGGTTGACATACCTAGGCAAAAATAAGGGCTTCCCGGCGAACTAAAAGGGTTCGGGCAAAATGAAGGGATGAAACGAAAAACATGTACACCCGGCAAGTCGAAAACCTGAAAAGGCGGCTTGGGCAAAAATGGGTATCCCGGTGGACTGAAAACCCGAAAGGGCGGTCCAGGCAAAAGTTAGGGATCGAAGCGTACGACTATGTTCCGGTATCTCGTCACTTGCCTACCCGAAGATTTGTCGATCACCCGCACAGGTATCCTCTTCCCTCACCTCCGAAGCAGGGGCAATAATGAGCTATCCAGGCGATCCAATTGCTCTGTCAACCAAATTACAAAGGACAGATCAACATAAAAATGATTACCATCTACCTTTACAAATTCCAGATCGTGGGCTAACGTCCGAGACCAAACAGGACAATTATCCACTTAATCAAAATCATGCAACCCAACACCGGTTTCTGCTCAACCTTCAGACAAAGTCATACACAGACTCCTCCTCCATAAGATGACCTAACCCCGGTTCATCAAGAAGTTTTACACAAACTTATCCCGAAGCAACCTTACCCCGGTTCCTCCAGAAGTTTTTACACAAACTTATCCAAGTAACCTTACCCCGGTTCCTCCAGAGATTTTTACACAAACTCAACCAAATAACCTTACCCCGGTTCCTCCAGAAGTTTTTACACAAACTTATCCAAGTAACCTTACCCCGGTTCCTCCAGAAATCTTACATGGATTTATCACAAGTAACCTTACCCCGGTTCGTCAAGAAGTTTTACACGAACTTATCCCGAAGTGACCTAACCCCGGTTCCTCCAGAAGTCTTACATGGACCTATCTCAAGATGACCTAACCCCAGTTCATCAAGAATTTTTACACAAACTTATCCTGCCGTAACCTAACCCCGGTTCCTCCAAGAGTCTCACATGGACCTATCTCAAGATGACCTAACCCCGGTTCATCAAGAAGTTTTACACAAACTTATCCTGCCGTAACCTAACCCCGGTTCCTCCAAGAGTCTCACATGGACCTATCTCAAGATGACCTTACCTCGGTTCGTCAAGAAGTTTTACACGAACTTATCCTGCGGCAACCTAACCCTGGTTCCCCCCAGAAGTCTTACATGGATTTAGCTCAAGATAACCTCACCCCGGTTCATCAAGAAGTTTTACATGAACTTACCTCACCAAGCAACCCTACATCGGTTCCCTCTCTTCAAGATGCAGTTTTACATGGACTCGTCACCCAGAAACCCTACACAGGTTCTCCCTTTCCAAAAAAACGAAGTTTTACACGAACTCATCATCAAAGTAACCCTACCCAGGTTCCTTCTCCATTTCAGATACAGTTTTACACAAACTCATCAGCATGCAACCCTACATAGGTTCCCCCTTTCAACTTATAAAATTACATTCCAAAACTCCCCAGAAGAGTCCAATCCAGTTTCCCCAGGAAAATTGGAATTCATCTCTCCAAGCAGTAAGCTTATCCCCAGTAGATTCTGGAAGCTTATCCCCTCGCAGAGCACGAACGCGTCGTCCGGCTTTATTCAAAGAGTTATTTCCTTAACAGGATATAACTGGGTTATCCTCAGCCAAAAGCCACGAAAAGGTCATCGTCAACATAGTTCTTTCCTATCCCCAGCGAAGTCCATTAACACTTCCAACAACAAAGACATCCTTAGCAAATTACTGCTATCAACACTCAGCAAAGCATCTCTATCCCCACAGAGTATTGCTTCCCAGCATGATCGCTAGAATATCTTTTCTCCCCGCAGAATCTTCCATTCGCCAAGTTTATTCCGCAACGGAGTCATCTTCTCCTACCGGTATCCTTGCAGTTATCATCCCCAGCGGAAGCAAAATCTATTCTTCGACATCAGCCCAGGATACGACTTCCCGGCACCCGTCAAGGATTCACTTTCCTAGACAAAAATATACATGAAACATCACATACATCATTATAGCATGCATGTACACATCATATCTTACAAATCTCATTTATGTTGAGAACATCATTGCTTGATCCATATCATGCATTGCATATGACTGACTTTTACCTTTCAGGAAAGATCCAGTTAAGTTCTCAAGCTACATTTCAAGACCTAGACCGGTTCAGTTAAATCGTCCCAAGATTTTCCTGATGCTTATCCAGTCAAAGGCCTTCTCTGGTTCAGTCAGATCGACCCTAAGATCTCCCTGATGCTTATCCAGTTGAAGACATTTCAAGACCTAGACCGGTTCAGTTAAATCGTCCCAAGATTTTCCTGATGCTTATCCAGTCAAAGGCCTTCTCTTGGTTCAGTCAGATCGACCCTAAGATCTCCCTGATGCTTATCCAGTTGAAGATATTTCAAGACCTAGACCGGTTCAGTTAAATCGACCCTAAGATTTTCCTGATGCTTATCCAGTCAAAGGCCTCCTCTGGTTCAGTCAGATCGACCCTAAGATCTCCCTGATTCTTATTCCAGTAGAAGACACCCAAGATTTTTCTCAACGAGCGTTGTTGAAGTTAAAATCGCCCAAGGTTCTCTTACCATCCATGCTGAGGCAGTAACCATCCCTGGTTCATTCATCAGCGTTTGAAGCTCCAGACTCAGCTCCTGTAACCAGTCAGGACACATCTATATCAAGCATCTGAAATCAGTTCCTGCAACGTGTCAGGTACTCATTTTTCTTTTGCAGGTATGCAGGTTCTCGCTAAGGAATCGCCTACGCGATCAACATCCAGATGGCATCTATAAGCCCATCATCCTATCCAGCAATCTCCAAATGGCATCTATAAGCCCATTCCCACCACATTGCTAACATGTGAGCGCAAATTTCTGGGCACTCTAGTGTCCAATCATCTTTTACCCTCGAATTACGAAAGGCACGTCAGCCAATCTGAATCCTCAGGTCTAAGAAGATTGAACAGGGGCAACTGTTATACCCCAAAATTTGCCCTCCCATATTCCTCGAGAAATTGCCAAGCCAAGCTACAAAATTCCCCAAGGGTTGTGCAGTGCAACAGTCTCCCATACAGTCAAAACTAGGGTTTGGGTTCTGATCAAGAAAATGAAGTGTTCAAAGGTTCAATCAAGTCTCATATGCTTACAAACATGGTCAAGCATCCTCATATCAAGTTTCAAGGCATTCAGCTCAAAATTGCACAGTCAAAACCCTAAATTGCACTACAGTCAACTGTAGGGGCAAAATGGTCATTTGACAGTCAAAAGTTCAAATTTTTGGTCAACATATCATTTTGAAGCCACAAACATCATTTGATCAATGCTTGATCATGACTCTCAAAATTTGGCTCAGAAATCATCAAAGATGCAAAAGTTGCTATATTTGGACAGTTGAAAAAGTCAACTGAAATTGACCAGGGCATAACTTTCACATGGATTATCAGAAAAATTCCATCCAAAGCTCATTTTGAAGAGAAAGACATTTCCTACAACTCATCTTCATACTTCAAGTCCAAGAAATGCTCTCACAAAAAGTTATCAATTTCAACATTATAGGTCATTTTCAAAAGTCAACAAAAAGGGACTTTAAGTCAAAGACCATAACTTGAGATTGGTAAATCAAAATGACATGGGACCGAAGGCATTGGTTAGAGGACTCAAAGAACTTTCCAAAATGTCCAAGAACATGTGAAAAGCTTAAAAATTGAGCAAGTTATGCCTTGTAGAAGTTGGGAAATTTTTGTGAAATGGCAAAAGTCAACTATCCTTGAAACTCCAATTTTTGACAAAAGGGCCCACTTTCTTCCACTTGATTCATCCTTGTCATGCCACACACGTGTCCCATGATTAATTTCAAGATCAAACATTGATTTTTCTATTTTATTTAATTTTTGATAATTAATTCATTTTAAATCTTTAAAAATTCAAATAAAATTCAAAAACCAATGGAATAGTGTCATTTGAATTTGGACAACTTCCATATATCATGGGCCAGCTCACAAACTTATGCTAGGGTTAAATTGCACACTAAGTCTTGGTCTTGGCTTAAAAGAAGGAAAATTGGTTAATGGTGAAAACCCTAGGACTTGTTCTCTCATGAGCATAAATCAAGGCCAGCTAGCAAGCTAATTCTCTTCCATCATAAGCACTGAGTCAAACCCTAAGCCTTGGACACTCTAAGCTGCGCCTCAAGAGCCATTGGAACATTGAAATTTTTCCATAAAAAACTCAAATCTGAAATCAACCTGAGAAGAGGATTGAAGCCCTAAGTCTTATTCCAATAGCTTCCTTGACTAATTCTGAACGTGTACCAATCACAAACAACAAGCCAAAACGCCTGGAACCGGTATCATGAACTCAAACAGTTTCCAGAAAAATGCATGATCGTGTTCCATGTTTAAGGCATTCTCATTGTTTTTTATTGATGCATTCATACTAATAAGCATATTCTGAAGCTAACCATGTGATCCAATTTTGTTTTCGTGCCGTATATGGATGTTTACCATTGTTAATTTTCTAGGGTTCATAAAGCTCAGAATTAGGGCTTTTCAATTGAAGAAAAATTAGCTTTCCAGACTTAGACCATTCAAACCGGCACACTCCAACGAACAAGAATCCGTCATCACGATTAATTCATAGGGCCTCAGGGCCTAATCGTTATTTTCTCGTATGCCACTTTCTGCAACGGTGTAAAAACCGTTGCCTAATACTTTTGTTCTTTTCAGGCAAAACGAAGCCATGGGGAAGATGATGAAGTGGCGTGTACTGATTGGATAAATTTGAATTTTCGCGCTTTAAACCACTGATGCATTGTTTTATATTATATTATTCATTGTATGTTTATTTAACAAAGCGTGTTAGTGGTCCAGTGGCAATGAGGTGTATTGGCAATCCACGTGACCTGGGTTCGAGACCCAAGTCCTGACTTTCCTTCATATTTTTCCTCAATGTAAAATCCCATGCAGCATGAGCGTCTCAGTATACCATACGCTCACCATCTCACTCGCCCACGCGTCCCACCAGTTCAAATCAAAGGCTTGGATGCAAAGGAGCACAATAAACTCCAGTCAACGCTGAAGCAGGCTAGCAAAAAGTCAGCAAGGCCATAACATAAATGGGCCTGAAATGCTAAGGCCTTACCTCCTAAATTGGGGCTACCCCCCCTGGTTTGCTTTTCTTTTCATGTTTTATTGTTTTTTAATTATTAGGCTATTTATTTTCATTGTTTTAATTAATTAATTGTTTTCTTTACAAAATATAAAAACATCACAAAAAATCAGAAAAAGGATAAAAACATAAAAAATATTTATTTTGTTTATTTTCTTGTAAATAATTAACATGTAAATAAATTTAGTAAAATAGGTTTTAACTTTAATTCTTTCTTCCATAAAAAAATCCAAAAATATAGCATTAGGTTAATGACTTTTTATTCCTTTTAACTTTCCTTGTTTTTTGCCATAATATTAGTAATTTTCATAATTAAACTTGTAAACTAATTAGGGTTGCATTTAGGTTAGATTTTACTACTTTCTTAATAACTAAAAATCCAAAAATATAGCATTAGGTTTAATGACTTTTTTATACCTTTTAAATTTTCTTTTTTTTTATCACAATATTATTTATTTATTTATTTTATTTTTATAATTAAATGTACATAAGTAAAAATTAGGGTTTAATTTAGATTAATATAACATTTTCACAATAACTAAAAAACATTAGAATTAGGATTTGCATTTCAAATTTCATTCTAAAAAGTTCTTTTTTCTTTTAAATCTTAAAAAATACAAAAATACCAAAAACATTCTTTTTCTTTTAATTCTAATTCCTCATTAAATTTAATTTTTTGCAAAAGGGTCCAACGCCCATTGTCTTAATTATTTTAGTTCGCACATTTACTTTATCGCTTATTATTCATTATGTACATGTCCCAAAGCCTTGTAACAATTTATACTTTTCGCACTTTTATTTGCTTTATTTACTTTCCGTCAAATCGGGTCCGGTTTAATTTTGGCGATGTGGACCCGCGCCATTTGTAATAGTTTAGATTTATTTTCCCGCAAATATTAACTGTTAACCAAGCCTGAAAGAATGAATGACCATAATAAAATCAAGCGTAGAACACCAATGAACATGACAAGACAAACATCAATGAAAACGACACACAATTCGCACACACCACCCCTAGGGTACGCCTCACTGTTGCCTTGCCTTTCGAAAGGTGATCGTCGAGTAGATGACGTCTTAGTAAGTCCTCATGATCCGGGAACCTGGCATGAGGGTAGCTTCTAAGGTGTCTTCCCATTGCTCTGGTGATCACCATGTCCCTATAAAACTCGAATTGACCCGAACACCTCCAACGGTGGTGCTACCTACCTCTCAATGGTGGGATGGCACTACTTTAAAGGACATTTACACAGACGAATTCCTTAGGGTAGGTAGGTTCTCAAGGATACTTGCTCTCTTCAAAACAAACAAAACAAAATCTTTTCACACCAACACTTTTCAAAAGCTTTCAAAGCAAAATTTTCAAACACTCTGACGCACGAGTCGAACTGAAATTTTTCAAAGAAACTTTTTAAACCCACATTGAAAAGCAAGCAAACATTTTTGAAAACACATTGAGCAAGTACCTAAGAGCCCATGGATAACCATGGATAGAAAGGGTGCTAACACCTTCCCTTTCTATAATCTACCTCCCGAACCGAGAGCAATCTCTTTAAGGAATTTTTCTGTGCTTTTGTCCTTTCCATTTGGAGAAAATAAAAGACGGTGGCGACTCTTGCTTCCGCGACATTTCGCGAACCAGCGTTAAACAGTCAGTTCCAGATCCACCGATCACAATTGCTTTTCAGGTTTTTATTGTGTTCAATATAATTGCAATTTTATTTATGTTATATTTCTATTCTTTATTTATGATGCATGCGCTATTGTTTTCTGAATTTATTTCCTGCTTTTTAATTCCGAGCATTATGAGTAGCTAAATACCCGTAGTCGGGGTGTGATGAAATAACCGAATAAATTAATGTATTTCTAAGCTAAAACCTTAATCAACTTAATTTTTGGCCGTGACTTTTTATAATTAAAAATTAAGCTTTTTATTACGAGAGTAAAGAAAGTGAAATAGGGAGAAATCAAGACCACGAGAGTGTGAGATTTTAACCGGATAGCTAAAGTTAGGCATTCGGTTTAAATACAGCGAGAGCGCTTTAAAACGAATTAGACTTATTTAGTTTTCAAAAAGATGCTTTCTAAACACTTATGGACTAGCGAGAGTAGACATTTGGCTTTAGGAGTATGATCCGAGGTAAGACCACGAGAGTGTGAATCGAGGGTTTTAAACTGATAAGTACTACAGAACAATTAAGTTAAATATTTTTATATGCTTAGGTACAACTTAATTCGCATAGGTTCAAATCATTACGCTCCGACCACTTTAATATTAATTCCCTTAATTGAATTTAGTTTCCCTTTTGTTTTAAACTTCTAAAAACCAAACGTGATAATTTCCGCCTTAGCTAAACAACCCTGTTCCATAACACTAGAGTGATTACGAAGTCCCTGTGGGTTCGACATCTTTTTATTACTACCGCGATAGACTGTGCACTTGTAGTTAAGATACCGTTAGAAACATTAGGTCAATCGTGACATCAGCCACGCATCATCATCATTACGTCTCTGTCTAATTTTGACTTCCTCCAACCAAGATTGAGTTCTTCCAGTTGCAAGCGACATGACTGTTCTTCTTCTCTGTATCCTTCTAATTTGTTCCCCAACCTCGATGTCTCCCTCTAGCCATCACATCAACTCTCTCTTCAGACGCTCCATGGAGCGAATGTGCCAAAATTTTATTTTCATCAGAGATTTGATGGCCGAGAAAATAACGTATTCATCTCTGGTGAAAATTATGGGAGATGTCATGACACAAATAACAGAGAAAAAATAATAAGACAGTGTTAGAAAGTGTGAAGAATGATGGAGAAATGTGTGTTTTATTTATAGAAAACACAATTGCACGTAGTAGCCATCTCAGATGGTCCCTCCTCTCCTTTTTATAGTGCATACGCCATCTCACTTGACTAAAACAAAGTGCATGCGCCAAGTGAGATGGCGTCTAGGACAAAAAAGGCGAGTGCATGCGCCATCTCACTTGACGCCTCAATTGTGGATTTTCTGAAATATGATTATTTGCGTAATTTTCTCCAAAACATGATTATTTATGTATTTTTTATTTTCAATACTTGATTATTGCTAAAAAAAATTCAACTTCTTCATATTAAAAAGATTGCAAAAAAAAGTTTAGTTAAAAAATTACATTTAATGTATTTAATTTTTAATTTTTTGCACTCTAATTCTTAAAAGAATAAACTCTAATAATTATGAATTCCTACCAAGATATCATAATATTTGTCAAACATTATTCTATCAAAAATTAAATTCGATATTTTCCAAATTTTTCTTCTTTATTAAAAATTCGTTTGCCACATGGATTTGAATCCAAGTATTTTGTTAACAAAATTATTATTCTAAACGCATACATAGCCAAGGGCCACGTTTAAAGTTTGAGATATTCCCATAAATTAACTTAATATTTTAACCTTTTTGAAAAATTACAAATGGCTAGATATGTGTTCGTGGTAATTGATTAGCTTATTCTCATATATTTATAAATTTCTGATTTAATATTTTTTGATTTTGAATATTAATATTAGAGTTTATTTTAATCTCTTAAAAAAACTATATTAATTTTTTAACACTTCAAAATATATTATGTTAATCCTTTTTATATACTCAATAACAAATTTTATGATCAATTTAAAAAAAAAGAAGAAGATTTAACTAGACAAAAAAGACAATTATAATATATTTAGAAAAGTTAATATGTTAATATAAACATGATTTAAAGAGTTAAAAAAATAATATAAATATTAAAATATTTTTAATTAAGAGATCTAAATAACTTCAAGATTAATTTAAAGAAAAAATATTAAGCCTAAATATTTCAGCATGTATTCATTTGACTATTTATTGCTAATAAAAAGAGTAAGATGTGCAAAGGTGAATTTCGTCGTGGGATAGTTGGCACTACTTTTTTATGAAAAGGTTAATAAATGTATATTAAAGGCAGTGTCAAAATAAACCTGCACGTTGCAAATTGTGATGTAATCATTAACAATTGGCATTATGTTATTTCTTTAAAATTTCATGACTAATAGTTAGTTTTAACGTTACAGAATAAATTTTAACTCAATAACTTATTAAAAAATTATGATTTATAAAATAATTAATTTGTTTACAATTTAGTTTTTATATTAAATAATTAATTTAACAGCTTTATAATATAAACAATTTTCATATTTATAAAAATATTTTTTTTAATTAATTTATATAAATATATGTTTCACAATTTTTATTATTTATTAATCTATTTATTTTATAATATGTTTTAATTCGATAATTATTAAAAAATTATTTATATAAATTAAAAGAAAATATATAAAAAAAAAATTTATTTAAAAATTGGTCATAAAATATTAGTTTAAATCATTATTGATAAAATATATTTTAAATATTGGTCAACTATGTGAGTACGATGTCAAACATCCAACAAATGATGATCAACTATGTGTGAAGTAAGCCAGAGATGCATACAAGATGGTCAACTATGTGTGAACGATGTCAGACATCTAACATATGAAGGTCAACTATGTGTGAAGTATGTCAGACATCCAACAAATGATGGTCAACTATGTGTGAAGTATGGCAGAGATGCATAGGATGATGGTCAACTATGTGTGAAGTATGTGAGATGCATATGATGATTTTCAACTATGTGTGAACCATGTCAGAGATGCATAGGATGAGGGTCAACTATGTGTGAATCATGCCAGAGATCCATAGGACGATGGTGAACTATGTGTGAACTATGTCAGGCATCCATAGGATAATGGTCAACTATGTGTGAACCATATCAGACATCCATAGGATGATGATCAACTATGTGTGAACCATGTTAGAGATATATAGGATCGTAGTCAACTATGCGTGAACAATATCACAGATGGATAGAAGATGATCAACTCTTGTTCAGATATGACACAGATGGACAAAGGATGATCAACTCTAATTTAGATATGGCACAAATAGACAGATGATGGTCAACTCTGCTTCAACTATGGCACAGATGGACAGAAGGTGGTCATCTGTGGTTCAACTATATTACAGATGGACAAAGGATGGTTAACTCCCATTCAGATATGAAAAGATGGACAAATGATAGTCAACTCTGCTTTAACTATGCCATAGATGGATAAAAGATGGTTAACTCTAATTCAACTATGACACATATGGCCAAAAAATGGTTAACTCTATTTCAACTATGGCACATATGGAAAGAAGATGGTCAACTCTGGTTCAGATATGACACAAATAGATATATGATAGTCAACTATGTGTGAAGTATGTCAGACATCCAACAGATGATCGTCAACTATGTTTGAAGTATGTCAGAGATGCATATGATGATAGTCAACTATGTGTGAAGTATGTGAGACATCCACAGGATGATGGTCAACTATGTGTAAACCATGTCAGAGATTAATAAGATGATGGTGAACTATGTGTGAACCACGTGTGAACTACATAGAAGATGATCAACTATGTGTGAACGATGTAACACATCCTACAAATGATGGTTAACTATGTGTAAAGTATGTCAGAGATGCATAGGATGATGGTCAACTATGTGTGAAGTATGTGAGGGATGCATAAGATGATTTTCAACTATGTGTGAACCATGTCATAGATGCATAGGATGACAGTCAACTATGTGTGAACCATGTCAGAAATCCATAGGGTGATGGTGAACTATGTGAGACATCCAAAGGATGATGGTCAACTATATGTGAACCATATCAGAAACCTATAGGATGATGGTCAACTATGTGTGTGATACGGTAGCAGAACCGACTGTTTAATACTGGTTTTGCATTTTGTATTCACAAATGTTGCAGTAAGCAAGAGTCGCCACCGACTTTTCTTTTATCTAAATTAAGGAAAGGATGAAAAGAACAAAAAAAGACCTTTTCCGAGATTATTGAGTAAGGGGGGTAGATTATGGAAAGGAAAGGTGTTAGCACCCTTTCCATCAGTAGTTATCTATGGGCTCTTAGAGGTTTGCTCGTTTTGAAAAACCTTTGTGCTTTGTGTGTTTTGAAAATGTTTGGAAAATTCCTTAGTGCAACGATTTGCTTTGCGTTTAACTCTTGTATCAGTCCTCAAGAGTGTTAACAAAGCATATGTTTTGAAAATTTCTTTTGAAAAGTAATATTTGTGAAAGTGCAAATGTTTTTTGAGCAAACTTCTAACAGCTATCTACTTTTATACTCGAAAAGGGTCGTTCTTTTCCTCCTATCCTTTAGACAGTGCTATCCTATTATTAGTGAGTAGGTAACCCTATTGTTGGATGTATTAGGGACATTCGAAAGGGACGTTACAATCACGAAAGCAACTTGTGGAGACGCTTTAGCAATTTTGTTTAGGGACTAGATCTTTTATCGAGAAGACAATTGTAGGGTCATCGAAGGACTATGATCTTTTGATTTATGGGTCTTTGTTAAAGCGTTCCCGCCTCATGACTGTTTTATTTCTGAAGGCAACCAAAGTGGGGTACCTTAGAGGTGTATATGTGCAAGTGTGTTATGTTCAGTTATTTTTGTCTTTTTGTTAAGTTTGCTAACGTTTGATTTCTGTCTTATCATACAATCCTAATTACTAGTAGAAATATGGTACAGAAAATAAAGTGCGGAAAAGATAAACCTACACTATTATATGGCTTCGGAGAGGGGGTTTACAATGTATAAAAATTGGGGGAAGAAAATAAAAAAAAAAAGAAAGCGGTAAAAATCCTAATTAGTTTATTACATCCAGTATACAGGTACAATAATAAATAGAAATTGCAAAAATAAATAATGCGCGCGGAAGTTGAAAATACGTGTAACAAACTAGTAAGAAAATCCTTTTGCTTATTTTTTGATTTAAGAAAGTAAATAACCTAAAAATATATTTAGAAAATAAAATTAATCAAGAAAAATAGTCTAAATTCTTTTTTAGTTTTTTTATTATTTAAAGAAAATAATTAAACATAAATTAAGTTCTAAGTTCTAATTTATTTTTAATTAAAGAAAAATAGTTAAAATAGTTATTAATTAATTCATAAAATTAATTTAATTAAAAAACTAAACTATATTTTTTGTGATTTTATTATTACATTATACTAATTAAATATATGAAGAAAACAAATTAAAAAAATATAAAGCAAAGTGACAAAAACAATGCCAAATGGGCCAGGATAATTAGAAATTAGGGGGTGCTGAAATTGAATTTTGCTAGGCCCAAGTGAATGTTAAGCCCAAGCCACACTGAATCAAGTGAGATGAGGCCTTGAGGTCGCATGGTGGATCTCAAATTGAAGCCTTTAGATCTAGACCCCTTCTGACTTGAAGGCTAGATTTGATGGCGTTTGGTACATTTCTGGTCATGTAATGCATCGAATCTGCATGAAACAAGTTAGAAAAATATAAAAATAGAGCTTACTGGGGCATTTTGTGATGTTTCAGGGCTTGGTAATGATTGCAAAAGCTTCAGGAAGCCTCCAGAAATGTATTTGGATCTTTTGTTTGGACTGAGGAAGGCTGGAACCTAAAATGTAAATTTTACAACTTTGATATTTTTTGCAAAATTTGTAGAGCTTTTCCAGGCTGTATATCATGTGTCTTGAAGCTTGCTAATGTGTCCTTTATATAGAGAGGAGGGAGCAGACAAGAGAACAAAGGTAATAACAATCATAAACATGTGTTTTTAAAGCCATGAATGATGTTTTGTAACTTTGCCAAAGACATGGAATCTTGTCCTTTTTGAATTTGAATGAATGTGGACATTTCTTGCATGAAATTTTATAGTCCTAGGCTGTCCAAAACATCAACGCATAGCTCAAAGCCCATTTCCAATTATTTTATACATTTTATTTTATATTTATTTGAAATAAATTAAAATAAATATGAATAAAATAGTTAGAAAATGAAAGTAATGGCAAGAATAATTTTAGAGGTCCTCTATAGGCTTAGGAAGATGTTTGAAGTCCTAGAAATTAAGCCATTGACCTAAAACTTCAAGTTTGCTCAATGCATAATTATTGAAAATTCCCAAATTTTCCCAACTTGGGCAAGCCATAACTTGCTCAATTTTGATCTCATGATGATTATCTTAGATTTTTTGGAAATCCCAAGATGTCTACTTCAATCCCTCTTTTGGTCAATTTTATATTTGAAGATTTTATCTTGATTTAAATGGTCTTGACAAAAAGTGTCTTTTGTTGACTTTCTGAAAATGACCAGTAATGTATAAGGTTGTACCTTTCAAATGGTTCATTTCTTGTACTTGAGGGATTAAGAGAAGTTATAGGGAATTGGATTCTCTTAAAAATAAGATTTGGTTGGGAAAAATTGGATGAAGTATGAGAAAGTTATGTCTGGTCAAAGTTTGGTTGACTTTTCCTATAGAAACCATAATTAGAAATTCTTGACTTTTGATGAATTAGGAGTATTTCTTGAGGGATCATGATAAACCCTTGATCAAATGATGTATATCACTTCAAAATGTTTATGTTGACCAAAAATCTTGAAGTTTGACTGTATATAGACCATAGTTGACTTTTGACCTAATATAGTTGATTTTCAAGCATTTGAGCAATTGACTGAGAAATTGACTGAGAAAACTTGTAGTGCAAGGTATGAAATTTGTCATGTATAATCTTGAAGACATATTAGAACCATGGAAAAAATTTGAGACCTTTTGAGTTCACACATCTTGGTGAAAAATGAAACCCTAGTTGGAAGGCTAATGCTTATGAGGAGAATTTGTCTGATCATTTTTGGTCAACCTTGAGCAATTGAGGACCTCTAGGAGTATGTCTTGTGTGAAAATGGGAGGGAAAATTTTGGGTACAACAACGTGTGAACCATGTCATAGATACATAGGATGGTTGTCAACTATATGGGAACCATGTGTGAACTACATAGAAGACGGTCAACTATGTGTGAACGATGTCAAACATCCAACAAATGATGGTAAACTATGTGTGAAGTATGTTAGACATCCTACAGATGATGGTCAACTATGTGTGAAGTATGTCAGAAATGTATATGATGATTTTTAACTATATGTGAAGTATGTGAGAGATGCATAGGATGATTTTCAACTATGTTAGAGATGCATAAGATGATGATCAACTATGTGTGAACCATGTCAGAGATTCATAGGATGATAATGAACTATATGCGACCTATATCAGACAATTAAAGGATAATGATAAATTATGTGTGAAATATGTCATACATCTATAGGATAATTGTCAACTATGTGTGAACCATGTCAAAGATGTATAAGATGATGGTCAACTATGTGTGAACCATGTGTGAACTACATAGAAGATGGCCAATTATGTGTGAACAATGTCAGACATCCAACAAATGATGGTCAACTATGTGTGAAGTATGTCAGACATCCAAAAGATGATGGTCAACTATGTGTATGTCAAAGATCATAGGATGATTTTCAACTATGTTTGAACCATGTTAGAGATGCATAAGATGATGGTCAACTATGTGTGAACCATGTCAGAGATGCACATGATGAGAGTCAACTATGTGTGAACCTTGTCAGAGATCCATAGGATGATGGTGAACTATGTGTGAACTATGTTAGACATCCATAGGATGATGGTCAACTATGTGTGAACCATGTCAGACATCCATATGATGATGGTCAACTTTGTATGAACCATGTCGATGATGCATAGGATGGTGGTCAACTATGTGTGAACCTTGTCACAAATGGATAGAAGATGGTCAACTATAGTCTAGATATTGTACAGTTGGACAGAGAATGGTCAACTCTGATTTAGATATGGCACATATGGACAAATGATAATAAACTATGCTTCAACTATGGCATTGATGGACAAAAGGTGGTCAACTCTGGTTCAACTATGTTATATATGGACAAAGGATTGTCAACTCTGATTCAGATATGACATAGATGGACAGATGATGGTTAACTCTGCTTTAACTATGGCACATATGGATAGATGATGGTTAACTCTAATTCACCTATGGAACATATGGAGAGAAGATGGGTAACTCTAGTTCAACTATAGCACAAATGGACAGAATATGGCCAACTCTTTTTCAGATATGGCATAGATGGACAAATGATGGTCAACTATGTGTGAAGTATGTCAAACATCCAACAGATGATGGTCAACTAAGTGTGAAATGTGTCAGAGATGCATAGGATGATGGTCAACTATGTGTGAATTATGTGAGACAACCATAGGATAATGGTCAACTATGTGTGAACCATGTCAGAGATCGATAAGATGATGGTGAACTATGTGTGAACCATATGTGAACTACATAGAAGATGATTAACTATGTGTGAACGATGTCGACATCCAACAGATTATAGTCCACTATGTGTAAAGTATGGCAGAGATGCATAGGATGACGGTCAACTATGTGTGAAGTATATGAGAGATGCATATGATTATTTTCAACTATGTTTGAACCATGTCAGAGATGCATAGGATAATAGTTAACTATGTGTGAACCATGTCAGAGATCTAAAGGATGATTGTCAATTATGTGTGAACCATGTCAAACATCCATAGGATGATGGTCAACTATGAGTGAACCATGTCAGAGATGCATATGATGGTGGTCAACTCTGCTTCAACTATGGCACAAATGGACTGAAGGTGGTCAACTCTCGTTAACCTATGGCATAGATAGACAGAGGATGGTAAACTATGGTTCAGATATGGAACAGATGAATAGATGATGGTCAACTCTTCTTCAACTGTGGCATAGATGGACAGAAGGTGGTCAACTATGGTTCAACTATGGCACAGATGTACAGAAGATGGTAATATCTAGTTCAACTATAGCACAAATGGATAGAAGATGGTCAACTATGGTTCAAATATGGCACAGATTGATAGATGATGGTTGTTGTACCCCAAAATTTGCCCTCCCATTTTACTCAAAACATACTCATTGAATTCCTCAACTTGCCCAAAGATGCCCAAGGATTGATCAAACAAATACTCTCTTAAGACAATGAACCTCAAACTAGGGTTTCCATTTGCATCATGATGAGTGAACTCCAAAGGTCTCAAATCTTCTCCATGGTCTTAATATGTTCTCAAGACCATTCATTCCAAATTTCATGCCTTGTACGAGAAGTTTGCCCAGTCAACTATTTAGATGCTTGAAAATCAACTTTACCAGGTCAAAAGTCAATTGGGGCCCACATACAGTCAAACTCCAAGATTTTGGTCAACATCAACATTTTGAATTTATATCCATCATTTGATCAAGGTTTGATCATGATTCCTCAAGAAATGCTCCTAACTCATCAAAACTCAAAAGTTGCTAAATTAGGGTTTCTTAGGAAAAGTCAACCAAACTTTGACCAGGTATAACTTTCTCATACTTTATCATAAATTTCCCATCCAAGGATCATTTTGGAGGAAATTCAATTCCCTACAACTCATCCTCAGTCTTCAAGTTCAAGAAATGCACTCATGGAAAGATATGAACTCAGACATTATAGGTCATTCCAAAAAGTCAACAAAAACACCTTTTGGGTCAAAGCTCCTTACATGAACATGGAAGATCCAATTGAGATGAAACAAAATAGGTTGCTTAGGGGACATCCTAAGCTTTATAAAAAGTCCAAGAGCACCCCCTTAGGGTCAAAATTGAAGGAGATATGCATTGTCAAAGTTGGCCATTTTTGGAGAATTGTCAAAAGTCAACAATGCCAAAAATTGCATTTTTTTGGCAAATGGGCCTAACCTTTTATGCTTGCAACTTAATTTTAACAAATTCCACGACTCAAACACTCTTCCATATTTTATTGATTTTATTTATTTAATTTATTTTGATTTTAAACATTTAAAAATCAAATTAAATCAAATAAATGATATAAAATATGGAAGATATATTTTTTGATCTAATTTTGAATGAAATACAATCCATTTATGCTGCCAAAACAGAATAAAATCGTGCCAAGGTTGATTGGAGTGAGAATGGAATGATTTAGCTTAATTTGGAAAGAAATAATGCAAGGCTGGAATGGAATCAAATCTTAATAATTGGCAAGGATTTGAAGCTCTTTTGTTAACCTAATTCAAAGAGATACATATACATAACACATCCCAGGCATAAAGAGGCAGAAGAATCGTGTGAAACGGCAAGAGCAACTTGTTTTTTTTGTCAAAAAAAATCTCAATTGGAATTCCAGATTACAGCCACTCTCAAGGAGGTTTAAGGATTGCAATACATTCCTGAACGTCTCTGGAAGCTTTTCCAATCCTCGCCAAGCTCTGAAGCATCAAGAATCACGCTCCATACACATCACAGTTTGACATATTTTTTAATTTCGGTTACGTGCATATAGGCTTTTTCCATGTAGTTTAATCATGTATTCTGGTTTGCCATAAAGATTCGATGCTTGCTGAATGCTTTAATTGAGTTTTGAGTGCAGGGAAGGAAGATAGACATTACTAGGGTTTCCAATCTTCATTTTGGGGCTTCCATATATAGGCAAAATTAGATAAAATCATGGGCACCATTGAACCCAGGGCATGATTTCTGACCATCCTGTACCTTTGGTTTACATTTATTTGGCTTGTGTTGCATTTTAAGCTATTGCGGGCTTGTAGCCATGGACAAAAATTGTCACTATAACCTTTAGTGACAGTTTTATCCATAGGTAAAAGATAGGAATCTAAGACAACAGTCCTGAGGAAAGAGATGATCGTGTGGCTGACTTCGATTGGACCATTTAAATTCACGCGCGCGTTTTGGGCATGAAACATTGTTTCCATTATATTAGTATTTTGTCACATATATCAACGAATGACAACTTGGCCTGGTGGTAAGGAGGAACGTATGGGAGGCGAGAGTCCTGGATTTGAGACCCAGGTTTGGCATTTTTATTTTCTAACAATTTGATTGCAGATCCGGTGTCCAATACCTGCCGTGCGCCCTTAATCTCATCCTTGAGATCCATCACCATGTAGATCCCACGCCTCAGCTTTGAAGGTCCACCATGAGTCCTCAAAAGACGATTCCACTGGACCAGATACCAGACTTTAGGCCAGCTTTGGGCCTAACAGAAAATTGGCAGCACACCCCCTGGATTACTTACAATATTAGGCCCATCTCCTCATTTTTTATATTCTTTATACTTTTTTTCTTTCTAATTTATTATTTTAATTACTTTCACAATAAAAATATTTTTTTAATTAAATCATAAAATCAGAAAACTACAAAAATATTAGGTTTAGTTAATTATTTTCATAAAATATTTATTTGCATTTAATTAACTAGTTTAATTAGGTTAACTTAAACATTTTTTTTTTGTAATTAAAATTTAATAGAAATTAGGATTAATTTGAAAATTGCGACTATTTTTCAATAAAGAAAATACAAACAAAAACATTTTTAATTAATTAGATTTCTTAGGTCCTAATTTGTTCCCGTTTTAACTTTTGCGCGCGTCTTTAATTTCTTTATTCTTATTAATTATTGTAACTGTTCCCAAGTTGTAATAGTTAATTAGGTTTACTATTTCGCTTATCATTTTCCTCGGTTTTTTATTATGTAATCCTCTCCCCAAAGCCCTGTAATAGTTAGTTCTTTAAATTCTCGCACTCTTTAATTTCCGCAACTATTAAACTGTTTAGATGTATGGACAATAGGCTTGCATGCAAAAGATAAATGATTAGCATAGTAGAAAATCCTAATTGTGAAAAGATAATTAACTGAAAAAAACACACTTGCACATGCTCACTCCAAGGGTTTTCCCCAATTGGTTGCCTCGGAAATGATGATCGTGTCCCTCGAATGTAGGGATACCTTAGGAATGACCCACAATTCAAAATCGTCATAAAGATCATAGTCCTTATTTGTCCCCTAATTTGCCTACGAATTGATCTTATGACGATAGTCCCTTCGAAATGCTAAGGTATCTTTACTTGTTGCCTTAAGAGACCATTTCATCCCTTCGAACGTCCCTTTACAAATCCAATGACGGAGCTACCTAATTCTTAATAGTAGGATAGCACCGTCTAAAGGAAACGAAAAGGAACATACATTTTTCGAGTAGGTAGAAAACTCTTAAGTACTTGCTCAAAACCAAAAAAAAACTTTTCACACCAACACTTTTCGAAAACAGTTTTCAAAATAACTTCCTCACACTCTTGAGGACCGATACAAGGGTTATCAAGTAAACAAAACACTTTTCAAAACAGACACAAGCAATTTAAAAATGAGCAAGTACCTAAGAACCCGTGGAAAACCACGGATAGGAAGGGTGCTACCACCTTCCCTTTCTATAATCTACCCCCCGTACTCGGAAACATCTCGAAAAAGGTTTTTTCTGTTCTTTTCCCTTTTCCTTTGTTGGATGAAATAAAAGTCGGTGGCGACTCTTGCTTACCGCACATTTGCGAACAAAAAACAAAAACCAGTATAACAGTCGGTTCTGCCACCGTATCACAGAACTGGCAAATCTGCTGGTGAATTAATAAGTGGGGTACACCTTAAGATCTAGGTCATTTTAATTGCTTTCTTGTCTGCTTTGCCTGCTTTATCTTTAAGGGTTTTTGCTTGGGTATTGTTAAAGATCCTACACTCGGATCTGGGGGCACTTTTTAGGAAAACAACAATAGATCATGGAGACTGTACGACATAGACCAATATGGTTTAAGAGATGGCTGTGTTGGTGTGATACTTTGGTTGGTACCGGTATCCTTCGTATGGAAACAAGGAGAATATGGGGTCGCCGCGTGGTGTCGTGAAGAACTAACGAACCTTAGAACCTTAGTTGAACAAACTTATCCATTAGAAAGTTGTGAGATAGCGAACCTCGATATAAAGCTGAGGATTGGTTGATACTCGATGTTACACTCATTGAGGTCAGACTTTCGGGATATTTCGGCCGTAAGAAAAGATTGCCTGAGCTGAAACAATGCCCGATAAAGGATGATCAGTGATATTGAGAATCTTTAGAACCTGATTACTTTTCTAAGACAGGTTTGAAACCAACTAAAATTCAAGAGGGTACCTACCTTTAACCTCATGCAAGCCTTTGAACCTAAGGTCTATTGTATGCTTTGCTTGTGTGTGATTTATTTTTGTTGGAACATAACATCATGCATCACAACATAACATCCATTCTTATTACACTAACCATTTCAAAGACCGAGGGAATTTATCTTTGTTCTGTTTTGCAGATTATGGCTTCCGCTAGTAGAAACACTATCAGAATCAGCTTTGTGAGGATACCTCTCCAACTCAAACAACTAGTATCAAGGGTTCCTGAAACTTCTGCATTCACTAAGAGACATGGTCGAATTTTCAACCTGGTTACTTCAAGTTTTGATGAAAAGATGATGGGTGTACTCTTTCAGTTCTTTGATCCCAAACACCACTGCTTCACCTTTCCAGACTATCAGTTGGTGCCTACCATGGAAGAATTCTCTCAGTTATTGAATCTACCCATTCTTGAACAGTTTCCTTTCATAGGTTTAGAAGAGGTTCCTAATCCAGAAGTCATTGCCTCAGCTTTGCATCTGAAACGGGCCAACGTGGTATCCAATTGGGAAACAAGAAGCGGAGTCCAGGGTTTCCTAGCCAAATTCTTAATAGATAAAGCCCAGCTGTTTTGGGATGATTTGGACTTTCAGGCTTTTGAGGAGGTCTTGGCCCTTCTAATCTATGGGTTGGTATTGTTCCCTAACCCATACTTACTCATAGATGTGAGTGCTATCAAGATCTTCCTCTCTCGCAACCATGTGCCTACCTTGCTCAGAGATATCTTGCACGCTCTCCATACTCATACCATGAAGAGAAGAGGGGTTCTTATGTGCTGCATGCCATTACCGTCGAGGTGGTTTATTTCTCACCTCCCTAAGTCAGTGCTGAAGAATGAAGAAGGTTTGTGTTGGTCACAAAGGATAATGCCACTCACTCACACGGATATTCTATGGTATTCCCGAGCTATGGGAGATACTACTATTATTGACCGCTGCGGGGAGTACCCTAATGTCGCATTACTTGGAATTAAAGGAGGCATAACTTACAATCCTTGTTTGGCTCTGTGACAATTTGGTTACGCTCGAAGGGATGGTCCTCATGAGTTACTTATCGAGGGAATTGTATTTAACTATGAGGATGATGTTAAAAGGTATCACCAGAGGTTCATACAAGCTTGGGGCATGGTAAACAGAGCTGACGCCAAGACTTTGGGGCCAAATAATTCCATCCCTATGGAGCCTTATCTCCAATGGGTACGAGCTCGCACTCAGAAACTTATGATGCCCTACATAGCCGTCTTACCAGTGATTGTGGAACCCATTACTGAAGGGGGTTTTCCTTACACGATTCTTCATCCTGATATGCCCACTGATCTTGAAGAACTACAGAGGTCTTGGATTTAGTTGAAGAAGGAGCAAGATACTTATAGGGACCGGTTCTATTCCTAGGAGAAGAAGGTTTCAAAGCTCACAAAGCAGCTTCATGAGGAAAGAAGCCTTAATGTTTATCTCGGCACGAAGAGGAAGCATCCTTGGGAAACTTGATATTTTTTAGTTTTTAGAATTTTTAATTGTAACGCGTAAGAGGCAATTGTACTTTGAATTCTACTAATAAAATCGTTGTTTTATTTTGGTTTGTAAATTTAAATTTCCCAAAGTCCTTGAAATCATTGCATACACATCCCATCCATAGCATTGCATAAATAGGTACCATTACAAGTTTCTCATCTTCTTCGCTGTTTATTTCAGCAATAATGTCTTCTGAACAAAGCATCAAAGATCTTCAGGCACAAAATGCTCAATTTCAACAGATGTTCATAACTTTGGAAAAAGGGCAGAAGGATCTGAAAACCCTAATCCTGAAGGAGAAGAAGAAAAAGAAGAAGGTCTATGGTATTCTGAATATGGGAAGAAGGTTCAGGGGGCCATTAAAGCAACCAGTCGATCTAACCTCCTCATCCAAGGAAGGGGAAAATCAAGAAAGGGAGCAAGGAAAAGGACCTCAGTCCTGAAGTTTCTGACAATGATACGGACTACAATGATGAGTAGTATCTTCCCACTGAGGATAGATACAAGAAGTTGAAAGACTGTTTGAGTGCTATGGAAGTCCAGAGGATACCTGGGTTGGATTTAGAAGAACTGGGATTGGTATCGGGAGTGGTCATCCCGCAAAAATTTAAGGCTGCAGTTTTTGCAAAGTATGATGGGATATCTTGCCCAAAGCTCCATCTCCGTTCCTATGTAAGGAAGATCCAACCCCACACCGCTGATAGGAATTTGTGGGTTCACTTCTTTCAAGACAGTCTGTCAGGGACTCAACTTGAGTGGTTCTACCAACTGGAGAGAATCAATGTCCGAAACTGGGAGGATCTAGCTGCTGCTTTTTATAAGCAGTATCAATACAACGCCGACCTTACCCCTACTCGTACTCAACTCCAAAGTATGTCCATGGGTGCATGTGAAGGATTTAAGGACTATGCGCAGAAGTGGAGAGACTTGGCTGGAAGAGTCTAACCCTCCTTATCTGACAAGGAGTTGGTTGATATGTTTTTGCGGATGCTGTCTGGTCTATTCTTTAATCATTTGATTGGAAGCTCGTCAGCTGGTTTCACTGAGCTGATATTAACTGGAGAAAGGGTATAAGCTGGGATTTGGAGCGGTAAGATACAGAAAGACACCTCTTCGAGTTCGGTAAAGAAGCCTTTCACTGGTAAGAAGTAAGCCAGTGCCATCTATAGCCCGAGAGGCCTAAGCAGAGTTGAACACCGTCCAACGATAAGTACTGTAATGATACCTATGCCTGCAGCTGCTCCACAACGCCACAATCAACAAAAGGTAGAAAGACCACAAAAGAAGTTTACCCAGATTAACATGACATTGACAGAGGTTCTACCCTATCTACTAGGATCCAACTTGGCAACCTTGAAAGAGGCTCCCAAGAATCCAAATACTACATCTCCTCGGTACAATCCAAACGCTCGGTGTGCCTACCATTCTGAGAGTCCTGGCCACGATACAAATGATTGTTGGGCTCTGAGAAATAAGGTACAAGACCTGATTGAAGATAAAGAGATTGAGTTCGATTCTTCGGAGAAGCCCAATGTCATAACTGCTCCCATGCCTAAGCACAATCGTGGAGTTAATGTTGTTGATACCGATATATTTGTGACCTCAGTTGATGAAGTTTCTACTCCTCTTATGACTATTAAGAAGAATTTGTTGTTGGACGGTTTATTTATGGGTTATGGTGAAGGTTTCCACGTGTGTTCATCTCTGCCTTTCGGTTGCCATTTGCTGAAAACAGGTGTCCAACGCCTGATGGACAGCAGAGAAATTTTGTTCGAGAAAACTTTGATTCCAACTGTTCCATGTGAAGATATTGCAATTATAACCATTTCCGCCAATCCTTCTAAGGTCTCATCAAGAAGACCTGTTAGGATTACATCTGCTCCAAGAGTCGCTCTGTTAATAATCACCCTTCCTGGTCCTGTCCCATACGCCTCGGACAAAGCTGTCCCTTGGAATTATGACACTGATGTCTACTATCATGGCATTAAACAAGACCTGAAGAATGAAGAGGATGATCCCGATGTCAGTAACATTTTTGGGACCAGTAAGATCACCATAAGTGGAAGGGTTTTCTCTCCCGAGATTTCCCCAAAGACTGTCAATAAACCTGTCGTTATATCGCCCGCTATTCCTATTAGTGCTTCAACTACTACTCATGTTCTTACTCCAATTGTTACCCCTGCCGTCAAGTCATCTGGTACCCGAGTAAAAGAAGCTATATGTGAACATGCCCGGACGGAGGCACCTAGAAAAATTGTCGTAGAAGCCTCTAAGCAAGAGATAGAGGAAATATTAAAAATAATTAAAAAGAGCGACTATAATATGGTCGAGCAGCTGGGGCAGAACCCCTCAAAGACATCCATGTTGTCTATGCTGTTGTGTTCTGAGGCCCATGTGCAGGCTTTGATCGCATTCCTCAAGACTGCGCACGTGCCACAGGAGACCTCGGCTGATCAATTCAAAGACTGTGTGGCCAGCCTGACGTTGACAATGGGCTGGGTTTTTTAGATGCCGATTTGACACCTAAAGGGAGGAAGCATAATGATGCTCTGCATGTCTCGCTTGAGTGCAGGGGCACCACTATGGCTCATGTGCTGGTAGATACTGAGTCTTCACTGAATGTCCTGCCGAAGAAGGCTCTCGACCGACTAGATTGTGAAGGCTTGACCTTAAAGCCTAGTAACATTATGGTAAGGGCTTTTGACGAGTCAAAGAGAATGGTGTATAGGGAGGTGGACATCCCTGTCAAGGTAGGTTCTCAGACCTTTGAGTCCACTTTCTATGTAATGGACATCCGACCGTCATACTCTTGTTTGTTGGGTCGTCCTTGGATCCATAAAGCTGGGGTTGTTACTTCTACACTGCACTAAATGCTGAAGTATCTGGTGAATGGGAAGATTGACACTGTACGTGGCGAAGAGGAGTATATGGTGAGCCACCTCAACTCCTTCAGGTACATAGAGATGGACGGGGAATTCATAGAGACTCCTTGCCAAAAGTTTGAAGAGGTTCCCCAGATCTTGGCATCGACTGAGACTACTACCGACACCAAACCACCCCTGAAGATGGCTTCTCTCAAGGACACCAGAGCAGTGGTTGAAGAAGGTGGGTATACAACTGGGGACAACTCCCTGATTTTACTCACAAAACTGACAAGTTTGGTTTGGGCTTTACTTCAGGAGCTCAAAGGGCTATTCGACGCGCTCGAGCTGGAGGACCTCCCCTACGCATCAACAATCGGGGAATTAATGCAATTGAAGATAGTGAGAAAGACTCTGACATTGACAGCTGGATCTATCCAACTACCAACGGTGGACCGAGTAACTGGACGGCTAGGGATTTTATATCAGTTTCTTTTATTCCGTAGTAATTGTCTTACTTGTTTTCTGAATTTGTAATAAACAATTTAAACTCTACAGCCTTGTGTCTTTCCCGAGGCACATTGATTTTGTTTGTGAGGGCTATTATGTGTCATTTCATATATCATCAATAAAACATTGGACGTTCCTTGCATACAAATTTTTTTCTCTCTCTTTTTCTTTTATGTTTTCACTTTATTAAAACAGCTATGCTCTTACACACACTCACGTATCATACTGCAGATCCATATCCACTCTGGATCCCATTGATAACAATTATGCTACTGCCGGTTATGACTTCGAAAGTCCGATCAACCAAGCCAAATACGAAGGTGAGGACGATTGTGAGGTGCCTGGAGAACTTGCTAGACTGTTACAGGAGGAGGAGAGGGCTATACAGCCCCATGAAGAGCCAGTTGAGACGATAAACTTAGGCATGGAGGAGGACAGAAGAGAAGTCAAGATAGGAGCAAATCTGGAAGCTAAGATCAAAGAGTGGTTGGTACAGATGTTGCACGACTATGTTGAGATCTTCGCCTGGTCATATGAAGACATGCCTGGTCTAGACACTGATATTGTGGTACATCATCTACCGACTAAGGAAGAGTGTCCTCCGGTTAAACAGAAGGTCCATCGTATGCACCCTGAAATTTCAGAGAAGATCAGGGCAGAGGTCATGAAGCAGTTCAACAAAGGGTTCTTAGTTGTCACCTTCTATCCGCAGTTGGTTGCTAATGTTGTTCCGGTGCCAAAGAAAGATGGTAAGGTACAGATGTGTGTGGACTACAGAGATCTGAATAGGGAAAGCCCCAAGGATGACTTCCCGCTTCCCCACATTGATGTTCTTGTTGACAACACTGCTCAGCACAAAATCTTCTCCTTCTTGGATGGTTTCTCTGGCTACAACCAGATCAAGATGGCTCCTGAAGACATGGAGAAGACAACCTTTGTCACAAAGTGGGGCATCTTCTGTTATAAGGTGATGCTTTTGGATTGAATAATATTGGGGAAACTTATCAGTGAGCCATGGTTTCCTTGTTCCACGCTATGATTCACCACGAGATAGAGGTTTATGTTGATGACATGATTTCCAGGTCTCAAACCGAGGAAGCGCACCTTGATTATCTACAAAAGTTGTTAGATAGGTTGAATACGTACAAGCTGAGGTTGAATCCGAACAAGTGCACCTTCGGGGTAAGGTCTTGTAAGATTTTTGGTTTCATCGTCAGTGAAAAAGGCATTCAGGTAGACCCTTCAAAGGTAAAGGCCATACAAGAGATGTCGGCTCCCTGCACAGAGAAAGAAGTTAGAGGTTTCTTCGGATGCTTGAACTATATTTCCAGGTTCATTTCACATTTGACTGCTACTTGTGAGTCCATCTTCAAGCTTCTGAAGAAAGATCAAGTGGTAAAGTGGAATAGCGAATTCTAGACTGCCTTCGAAAGGATCAAAATATATCTCCAAGAACCGCCAATTCTAATGCCTCCGGTTGAAGGAAGACCTTGATACTATAGTTAATAGTGCTAGACAATTCAATGGGATGTGTGCTGGGGCAGCATGACGAGTCTGGTCGAAAAGAGCATGCAATATACTACCTTAGCAAAAAGTTTACCGACTGTGAGACAAGATATTCACTGTTCGAGAAAACTTGTTGCGCATTGGCATGGGCTTCTCGCCGACTAAGATAGTATATGTTGACCCACACTGCTTTGTTGATATCTAAGATGGATCCAATCAAGTACGTCTTCGAGAAACTAGTTCTCTTTGGAAGAATAGCGAGATGGCAGGTGATCTTAACTGAATACGATATACAATATTCAACCCAGAAAGCAATCAAGGGGAGTGTATTGGCTGATCATTTGGCTCATCAGGCCGTGGATGACTACCAGTCTATGAATTTTGAGTTCCCAGATGATAATATTATGCTAGTGACTGACTACAAAGAGCTTGGATTGGATGAAGGACCCGAGGAGGGATCCCGATGGACTATGGTTTTTTATGGAGCTTCGAACGCACTTGGTAATGGCATCGGTGCTGTAATCATATCAACTGAGGGCTGTCATACTCATTTCACTTCCCGACTATATTTCAACTGCACCAACAACATGGCGGAGTATGAAGCCTGCATCATGGGTCTCAAAGCCGCTATTGACCTCAGGATCAAGCTCTTAAAGGTCTTCGGGGATTCAGCCTTGGTGATAAGTCAGATCAAAGGCGAATGGGATACGAAGCATCTGAACTTCATCCCATACAAAGAGAACATGCTGACATTGCTCCCACACTTTGAGGAAGTAACCTTTGAACATTTCCCATGAGAGGATAATCAATTAGCGGACGCGCTAGCTACCATGTCTTCCATATTCAAAGTCAAGTGGGACAACGAGGCTACCCGAATCACCATCGAGAGGTTGGATGAACCAGCGCACTGTTGTGAGATTGATGTCGAAGAGGTGGTAGATAAACCTTGGTTTCATGAAGTGAACAAGTACCTCGAGACTCAAGAGTAACCCGAGGGGGAATTTGTCAATGATAAGAAGTTTCTGAGAAGGTTCGCTGTGAAATTCTTCCTCAGTAATGGAATCCTCTACAAGCGTAATCATGACTCGACCTTACTACGATGTGTAGACAAGAGCGAAGCAGAGAGGATTATGACAGATCTACATGAAGGTACCTTCGGAACCCATTCCAGTGGACATACCATGGCTAAGAAGATCCTACGGGCAGGATACTACACTCCCGAACTTGTCATAAGTGCCAAATCTACGCTGATAAGGTGCATGTACCTCTGGTTCCTTTGAACGTCTTGACAGCTCCATGGCCTTTTGCAATATGGGGCATTGACATGATCGGAGAAATCCGGCCTACCGCTTCCAACAGACATCGCTTCATCCTGGTGGCCGTAGATTACTTCACAAAATTGGTTGAGGCGGCCTCCTTTGCTACTGTTACCAAGAACATCGTGGCGCGATTTATCTGACATAATCTGATATGTCGGTATGGTGTACCAGAGAGAATTATCACTGACAATGGAACAAATCTCAACAACACGATGGTCACCAAGCTCTGTAAGCAATTCAAGATAGAACATCATAACTCTTCTCCCTACCGGCCAAAGATGAATGGCGCTGTTGACGCGGCTAACAAGAACATCAAAAATATTATACAGAAGATGACGGTAACATACAAAGAATGTCATGAGATGTTACCATTCGCTCTTCATGGGAACCATACCTTAGCACGGACGTCGACAGGGGCTACACCCTACTATCTGGTATATGGCATGGAGGCAGTCCTACCTACCGAGGTCCATATACCTTCTCTCAGGATTATGAAGGATGTGGGTTTAAACAAATACGACTGGATCCAGACTCGACTTGATCAGCTAAATCTGACCGATGAGAAGAGACTTACTGCTATCTGTCATGGTCAGACGTATCAAAAGCGAATGATCAAGGCTTTTAACAAGAAAGTCAGACGTCAAGAATATAAAATTGGGGATCTGGTAATCAAGCACATCATACTACTGCAAGGTGATCCCAGGGGAAAATGGACTCCCACCTACGAAGGGCCATTTGTAGTTAAAAACATTTTCTCGGGTGGAGCTATGATTCTAACCACCATGGCCGTTGATGACCTTCCTCACCCTGTCAATACATACATAGTGAAAAGATACTACGCCTGATCAAAGACCCGCTAGGTTGATGGCCTAGGAAAAAATAAGGGCTTCTCGGTGAACCAAAAGGGTTCGGGCAAAAATAAGGGATGAAAATGAAAAAATCGGTACACCCGGCAAGTCGAAAGCCTGAAAGGGCGGCTTGGGTGTGATACGGTGGCCAGAACCAGACTGTTTTGAATTGCTGGTTTGTGTTTTGCGTTTGTGTTCCTAAAATGTCGCGGTAAGCAAGAGTCACCACCGGCTTTTATTTTATCCAACTGGAAAGGAAAAAAGCACAAAAAAATTCCTTTTTTCGAGATTTTGAGTACGGGGGGTAGATTATAGAAAGGGAAGGTATTAGCACCGTTTCTATCCGTGGTTTTCCACGGGCTCTTAGGTACTTTCTCATCATTTTCAAATTTGCTTGTGTGTGTTTGATTTGAAAAAGTTTTTGTTTTACTTCGATTTAACCCTTGCTCCTGTCTTCAAGAGTGTTACAAAGTCATTTCGAAAACTTTGTTTGAAAAGAGTGTAAGTGTGGAAAAAGCTTGTTTGGAGCAAGTACCTACTAGCATCTACCTACTCGAAAAAGAGAATGTTTATGTTCTTGTTTCCTTTAGACAGTGGTATCCCACTATTAGTGAGTAGGTAGCACCGTCGTTGGAGTTTTAAGGGTCAATTCGAAAGGGACATACGATCACTAAAGCAATGTTAGGACGTCTTAGTAATAACCCTAATGTCTTAAGATCAATATTCGAGGCAACATTTCTGAGGCAACCTTTCCGAGGCAACATTTCTGAACGGGACTTTGATCTTTTGTTTAGATAAGAGAGCGACCACTAAAATACCCTATACTTAATGATCGTTTACCGAAGGCAACCAAAGTGAGAGTATACCCTAGGAGTGCGCGTGTGCGAATGATTCAATTTCAAGTTATTATCTTTGCACATTTAGGGTTTGCTAACCGTTTTAAATTTGACATACATTCTTGTCATGCAAACCTAATATCATACATCTAACAGTTTAATATTTGCAAGAATTAAAGTGCGGAAAATAAAGCTACGCTATTACAAGGCTTCGGGTATTAATTACATAGCCAAAAACAACCCGTAAAAAATATAAATAAACGGAAAAAGATCCTAATTAATCTATTACATCCTGTGAGCAGTTACATCAATATTGTAAAATAAGATAAACGCGCGCGATGAGTCGAGGATGAGAGAAAATTAGGGTTTTGACCCCGTCTGACCTAATTACAAGAAAAAACATTTTTTTTGATTATTTTTTGAATATTTAAAAAAAAAGTTTAATTTAAATATGCAAAACCTAATTACTAATTAAATTAAATTAAGAAAAATATTAAATTTGACCTATTTTTTGTGTTTTTTGGGATTTTTAAGAAAAGAGCAATAAAAAATTAAATTAGACAAAAACCCTAATTCTTCTAATTGATTTTAATTTATTTAAAAAAAGAATTAAAGTTATCTAATAAATTAAATTAACTAACTAAATTAATTTTTATAAAAAATAAAACCTAAATCTACTTTTGATGAAAAATTAATTTTATGATTTTTTTTTGATAAAAAAAGAATTAACTTTGTGTTAGCAAAAATAAATTAAATGAATTAATAAAGAAAATGTAAAAAGAAAAGCAAAAGCAAATGGGCCTGTGAAATAGCAAATGGAGGGGTGTGTTACTAGCAATTCTGGGCCCAAAATCAAAGGTCCATGTTGACTTTTCTAGATTCAGTGCTACATGTTGACTGGGATGCATGATAGATCCTTATATATTGGCCTTTAGATCTGGCCTTCTGGAGATCCAATGGTGGAGCCTTGAGGTCACATGGTGGGCTCCACGCCTTGTATGCACGCCTGATCAAGCAATGAAAAATAACATGAAATATGGGGGGGACCTGGGATTCGAACCCAGGTCCTGTGGCTTTCTCCACCTGCTTCGCTACCAACTGAGCTGGACGCATTTATTGTATATTGAATAACAATAATTGATAATATATAATAATGCAAGTTAGTGGGGTAAAAATAAAAAAAATGTGCCAGAATTCAAATGGTCAAATGGGAAGGTGCCACGCCTTCGTCCCCAACCTCTCTCCGTTGGTAAAAGTCAGAGACTTTTACCTACGGACAAATGTCCATCATTACAAACCCTGCGTATCTAAAAATCACATACAGGCACGATAAATGGATTCTAATGCTGTGGATCAAATTGCCTTGGCCTACTGAGCATCATGGTGCCCTTCTTGTGAACCAATTTCACCTGTATAAAAAGATCCTAAATCGAGACCAAGAACCCTAGCAATGGTGGATTCTGATATAGCCAACAAAAATGCAATTAATTGCCACCATGAGCTTGCAAACTTGTTAGGGATTCAGAATATGCTATTGAAACATGATAAAGATGCAAGAAATAAGAGATTCAATTTTGGAAAGAAGGGCAAATCGTGGGGGTCGTGGAACCGGATTCTGGGCACTAGCGCGCTTGTTTCTGATTGATATAGGTTCCTTGCACTCCCGGGAAGTAAATGGGATGGCTTGGGAGTCCTGAAAATGCCTAGAAGTACAAAATCAGATCACCACTTTCTTTGAATTTTTTCAAGTTTGGTTCTGCCTCTCCACGCCTCAAAACCTTGCATTTTTATCTGCTTTTGTCCACTATATACCACTGATGGAATTAGGTTTACAAATATGCCTTCAATCTTTGCCAATTATGGCTTTTGATTTTGATTTGATTTCCATGAAAATATTTCCAAAAATAGGCCAAAACCAATCTTTTCATGCACACATAGGCCTTGCACGATTTGATTTTGTTACTAGCTATATAAGGAACCTGAAACATGCACCAAATCTCAAGACTTAAATGGTTTGGATATTTTCATGATTTATTTTGATTTAAATTGATTTAATTGAAATAAAAATCAAAATAAATGGTAAAAATAAAATAAAGACAAGTGGAAAGAGCTAGGGCTCGTGGGCCATGCTACCAACTCAAAACAAGTGCAAAAAGTTAGGCGCATTTAACAAAAATTGCAATTTGAGGCATATTTGACTTTTGACAATTTTGCAAAAAAGGTCAACTTCACCAATGCATAACTTCTTCAATTTTGACTCTTTGAAGGTTTTATTAGACTTTTTATAAAGCTTGAGATGTCCTCTAAGCAACCATTTTGGTCTCATCTCAATTGAGTCTTCCATGTTCATGTATGAAACTTTGACAAAAAAGGTATTTTTGTTGACTTTTCAAAATGACCTATAATGTCCAAATTCATAACTTCTTGTGAGTGCATATTTTGAACTTGGGAACTGAAGATGGATTGTAGATAATTTCATCCTATTCAAAATGAGGTTTGTATAGTTCATTTATCATAAAGTATGAGAAAGTTATGCTTGGTCAAAGTTGAGTTGACTTTTCCTACAAAACCCTAATTTAGTAACTTTTGGGTTTTGATGAATTATGAGCAATCCTTGATGAATAATGATCAACCCTTGATCAAATGATTAATAATACTTCAAAGTGAATATGTTTACCAAAAATCTTGAAGTTTGACTGTATGTAGGCCACATTTGACTTTTGCCCTAGCATAGTCGATTTTCAAGTCTTTGAGCAGTTGACTGAGCAAACTTTCTCTACACGACTTGAAACTTGACATGGATGATCTTGATAACATATTAGGACAATGGTGAGAATTTTGTATCCCTTGGACTCAATTATCTTGGTGCAACATGAAACCCTAATTTGAGGTAGACTGCCTTAGGAGAGAGTTTGTTTGGTCAACCCTTGGACTTCCTTGAGCAATATGAGGATCTTTCTTGAAATGTTTTGAGAAATATGGGAGGGAAAGTTTTGGGGTACAACAGCTTCCCCTGTTCAATCTTCTTAAACCTGAGGATGTAGATTGGATTTTCTGCCTTTCGTGATCCGAGGGTGGAAGATGATTGAACACTAGAGTGCCCAGAAATTTGCACTCGCATGAAGTGGTATTTGTCTTGTGATGTCGGGAATGGGCTTAGAGATGCCATTTGGAAATTGATGATGGAAGATGGGCTTAAAGATGCCATCCAAAGGAGTGTCGATCGCATAAGAGATTCCTTTGCGAGATTCTGTATACCTGTTGTTGAGGAAGACTATGCTGGGGAGTGCTGGTCTCTGTCTTGAGAGAAATAGAATTTTAGGAGCTTTGGTCGTCTGTTATTCTACTGGGAAATCGTCTCTTAGCTGAAGAGGTGAAAATGAACTACTATCTGGTCATAATCCAGGCTTCATAGTGATAAGGCCGACTGCTATCTGGTCGTAATCCAGGCTTTACAGTGACTTACTGGGGAGATGATATTAAACTTGCTATCCGGTCGTGATCCAGGCTTCATAATTTCTCAATTCTTATCTGGTGGTAATATAGGCTTCAGAAGGAATTAAGTTGTTATCCGGTCGCCTTCGGGCTTCAACTTGAATTTAGGGCACACTAATATTCGGTCGACTCCGGGCTTCTTAGCATTTGTCCAGGTAAACTGCTATTTGGTCGAAATCCAAGCTTCGCAGTGTCTTGTACTGTTATCTGACCGTAGTCCAGGCTTCAGTCCTTTTATCATTATCTGGTCATAATCCAAGCTTCACGATGCTTTATACCATTATCTGGTCGAATCCAGGCTTCATGTTGTCCTGTACTGCTATCTGGTCGTAATCCAGGCTTCACAATACCCTACTTTTTATCTGGTTGTAACCCAGGCTTAAGAAGAAATCAAGTGGTTATCCGGTCGCCTCCGGGCTTCCATTTGGTTTTTAGGCCTACTAATATCCGGTCGAATCTGGGCTTCATAGTAACTGGCCAGGTAAATTGCTATTTGGTCGTAATCCAAGCTTCATAGTGTCCCTCACTGTTATCTGGTCGTAATCCAGGCTTCAGTGTCTTTTGCCGCTATCTGGTCGTAATCCAGGCTTCGCGATATCTCATACCATTATCTGGTCGAATCCAGGCTTCATGGTGTTCGGAGAAATCAAGATACTATCCGGTCCAATCCAGGCTTCATAACTTGTACTAAAGATATACCACTATCTGGTCGTAATCCAGGCTTCGCGGTATCTTTGGCTGCTATCTGATCGTAATCCAGGCTTCACAGAAACTCGTATTGCTATCTGGTCGTAATCCAGGCTTCCCAATAACTTGCTGAGCTGTTATCAGGTCGTAATCCGGGCTTCACGGCTTTTGTTTATGATATACCACTATCTGGTCGCTTCCAGGCTTCATGATGTCTTGTACTGTTATCTGGTCGTAATCCAGGCTTCACAGTAACTTGTATTGCTATCTGGTTGTAATCCAGGCTTCACCATAACTTGCTGGGGATTAAACTATTATCCGGTCGAATCCGGGCTTCATAGCTTGAAGATAAACCACTATCTGGTCGATTCTAGGATTCGTGGTGTTTGATACTGTTATCCGGTCATTCTCCGGGCTTCACAATATGATGTAGAAATCAAGATACTATTCGGTCGGAGCCGGGCTTCATAGCTTGAATTGGAATAGAAATCTTCAGCATTGATTTGACTGAACCAGAGAAAACAGTGAGAATTTGATTGTATCTTTCCCTGAAAGATAATGAGTTAGTCGTATGTAATGTCATGATGCATGACATGTATCGAATAATGATGTTCTCAAAATAAACGAGATTGTGCTGTATGATGCGTATGCGCATGCCAGGCTGTATGGATATGCAATGTTTTTATGATATTCTCTAGCTAGGGAAAATAAATCCTGGAATGCTGCTGGAGAGTGCAAGAAGTTGAATTCTTCGTTTCCGCTGGGGATCATGAATGAATATGATTTGAGAATAAGTTGGCGGGAGAATAACTCTACTGGAGAATAAACTGGCGAGAAACTGACTCTGTGGGGAAGAGAGATTTTGCTAGAAGATCTGCTGATTTAGGGAAATAACCTCGGCTGGAGATGAATTATCGTTGCTGGCGATAATGAACCCTGTAGGGGATTGAGTTTCTGCTTGTGGAAGAAATAAACTCCACTGGGGATGATCTTCTAATGCTGGTGATAGCTAAAACTCTGCTTGGGGAGAATCAATGTTTTTAGATACCTTTTTCTCTGCGGGGAGTGAATGTACCTTTAGTCATATTCTCAAGCTGGGTCTATCCCTGTACCTGGTGGACAGAGTAACCGTAAGATTTGGACATTTCTTGTTTTCCCCTGTTCCTGATATTACGAGTAATCGTCTTTTGTTTCGCATGTAAATATTTATGAGTAGCAATTATTGTCAAATGCATATATCAAAAATGAAACATTGGACGTTCTTGCAAAACAAAACAGAGAAAAAAAAAGAAAAACAATTTGAAATTTCTTTGTGAAGATGAATTGTATTGATTTTGAAGTTGGCCTATAAATAGGAATTTTTGTACAGGAGGCTGACGTCCTAGTAAGAGAACGCCGCTGAAAGATAGAATTTATACAATTCGTCAAAAATAAAGAAAAACAGCTATGTGAACAATCCCACTGGGTTCCAACTTTGCTATTGCCCTTATATCTTTGAGCGTCTCATCACTTTGCTACTTGGTTAAAGGTAGATCAGATTGATTGGTGTCGTCCGAGCTTGATAGTCGATACCGAAGTCTGGCTGTAAGATGATCCAATGAGACATAGTGTTATGCTTTGATCCCTAATTTTTTCCTGGACCGCCCTTTCGGGTTTTCAGTCCACCGGGATACCCTTTTTTGCCCAAGCCGCCTTTTCAGGTTTTCGACTTGCCGGGTGTACAAGTTTTTTCATTTTCATCCCATATTTTTACCCGAACCCTTTTGGTTCGCCGGGAAGCCCTTATTTTTTCCTAGGCCAGTCAACCTAGCGGGTCTTTGATTAGGCGTAGTATTTTTTCACTATGTTTGCATTGACGGGGTGAGGAAGGTCGTCACCATCCATGGTGGTTAGAATCATAACTCCTCCTGAGAAAATGTTCTTAACCACAAATGGCCCTTCATACGTAGGGGTCCATTTTCCCCTAGGATCACCTTGTGGCAGTATGATGCGTTTGATCACCAGATCCCCGACTTGATACTCTTGTCTTCTGACTTTCTTGTTAAAATCCTTGATCATTCGCTTTTGATACGTCTGACCATGACAAATAGCAGTAAGTCTCTTTTTGTCGATTAAGTTCAGCTGATCAAGCCGGGTCTGGATCCAATCGTCCTCGCTCAAACCTTCATCATTCATAATCCGAAGAGAGGGTATCTGGACTTCAATGGGTAAGACTGCCTCTATTCCATACACCAAAGAGTAGGGTGTTACCCCTATTGAAGTCTGTGCTGAGGTTCGGTACCCATGAAGAGAAAATGGTAACATCTCGTGCCAATCTTTGTATGTCACCGTCATCTTCTGCACAATCTTCTTGATGTTCTTATTAGCCGCTTCAACAGCCCCATTCATCTTCGGCCGGTAAGGAGAAGAGTTGTGATGCTGTATCTTAAACTGCTTACAGAGCTCGGTGATCATTGTATTGTTGATATTTGTACCATTGTCTGTAATGATCCTCTCTGGCACACCATATCAACAGATCAAATTATGCCGAATAAACCGCGCCACAGTGTTCTTGGTTACTGTAGCAAAGGGAGCTTCCTCAACCCACTTTGTGAAACAATCAATTGCTACCAAAATGAAACAATGCCCGTTGGACGCAGTAGGTCTGATCTCGCCAATCATATCGATGCCCCACATTGCAAAAGGCCAAGGAGCTGTCAAGACGTTCAGAGGAACTGGAGGTATATGCACCTTATCAGCATAGACTTGGCACTTATGACAAGTCCTAAAATGCTGATAACAATCGTCTTCAATAGTAGACCAATAATATCCTGCCCGTAGGATTTCCTTTGCCATTGTATGTCCACTGGAATGAGTCCCAAAAGTACCTTCATGTAACTCTGCCATAATTCTTTCTGCCTCGCTCCTATCTATACATCGCAGTAAGGTTGAATCATGGTTACGCTTGTAAAGGACACCGTTGCTGATGAAGAACTTTGCAGCGAATCTCCTTAGAAACTTCTTGTCATTAACGGATGCACCCTCGGGGTATTCTTGAGCCTCAAGATACCTCTTTACCTCGTGGAACCAGGGTTTATCTGCTACCTCTTCAGTCTCGATTTCACAGCAATGTGCGGGTTCGTCCAACCTTTCGATGGTAATCTGGGGAGTTTCATTGTCCCACCTGACCTTGAACATAGAAGACATGGTAGCTAGCGCGTATGCTAACTGATTCTCCTCTCTGGGGAAGTGTTCAAAGGTTATCTCCTCAAAGTGTGGAAACAACGTCAATACATACTCTTTGTAAGAAATAAGATTTGGGTGCTTCGTATCCCACTCGCCTTTGATCTGACTGATCACTAGAGCGGAATATCCAAACACACTTAAGAACTTAATCCTTAGGTCAATAGCTGCTCGAAGGCCCATGATGCACGCTTCATACTCCGCCATGTTATTGGTGCAGTTAAAACATAATCGGGCGGTGAACAGAGTATGACAGCCTTCAGGAGATGTGATTACGGCGCCAATGCCATTACCCAACGCGTATGAGGCTCCGTCAAAATACATAGACCATCGGGATCCCTCCTCAGGTCCTTCATCCGGTCCAGGTTTTTCACAGTCAGTCACCAACATGATGTTCTCATCCGGAAACTCGAAATTCATAGACTGGTAATCATCCACGGCCTGATGTGCTAAATGATCTGCCAACAAACTCCCCTTCATTGCTTTTTGGGTTGTGTATTGGATGTCGTACTCAGTTAAGATCATTTTCTATCTTGCTATTCTTCCGGATAAGGCATGCTTTTCGAAGATATACTTGATTGGGGCCATCTTTGATATCAATAAGGTGGTGTGGGTCAGCATATACTATCTCAGCTGGCGAGCAGCCCATGCCAAAGCGCAACAAGTTTTCTTAAGCAGTGAGTATCGGGTCTCATAGTCGGTAAACTTTTTCTAAGGTAGTAAATATCACGCTCTTTTCGGCCAGACTCGTCATGCTGCCCCAACACACACCCTATCAAATTGTCGAGTACTGTCAAGTATAAGATCAAAGGTCTCCCTTCAACTAGAGGCATCAGAATTGGTGTCTCTTGGATGTATTCTTTGATTCTTTCGAAAGCGGCCTGACATTCATCATTCCATCTTAACACTTGATCTTTCTTCAACAGCTTGAAGATTGGTTCACAAGTAGCAGTCAGGTGCGAAATGAATCAGGCAATGTAGTTCAGTCGTCCCAAAAAGCCTTTGACTTCTTTTTCCGTTTGGGGAACTGGTATTTCCTGTATAGCCTTCACCTTTGCAGGATCCACCTGAATACCTTTATCACTAACGACGAAACCTAACAGCTTACCAGATCTTACCCCGAAGGTGCACTTGTTCAGGTTCAACCTTAGTTTGTACATTTTCAACCTGTCAAATAGCTTCTGGAGATGGTCAAGGTGTTCCTCTTCAGTCTGGGATCTTGCAATCATGTCGTCAACGTATACCTCAATCTCATGGTGAATCATGTTGTGGAACAAAGCAACCATGGCACGCTGATACGTTGCCCCAACATTCTTCAATCCGAACGGCATAACTTTGTAGCAAAAGGTACCCCACTGCGTAACGAAAGTTGTCTTCTCCATGTCTTCGGGAGCCATCTTAATCTGATTATAACTAGAAAAACTATCCATAAAGGAGAAGATCTTATGTTGCGCGGTGTTGTCGACCAGATCATCAATGTGAGGCAGTGGGAAATCGTCCTTGGGGCTCGCCCTATTCAGATCTCTATAGTCCACACACATTCGTACCTTACCATCTTTCTTTGGCACCGGAACCACGTTGGCAACCCACTGCAGATAAGAAGTAACAACTAGAAAACTGGCATCAAACAATTTCATGACCTCAACTTTGATTTTCTCAGACATCTCCGGGCGCATGCGGCGAACCTTCTGCTTTATCGGAGGACAATCTTCTTTAGTTGGCAAGCGGTGAACCACAATATCGGTATCCAACCTAGGCATATCTTCATAGGACCAAGCAAAGATCTCAACATAGTCACGCAACATTTGTATCAACCGTTGCTTGACACTAGACTCCAGATTCGGATCGATCTTGACCTCTTTCTTGTCCTCTTCTGTACCCAAATTCACTGACTCCAGTGTCTCTTCATGGGGCTGTATGGACCTTTCTTCCTGTAGTAACAGTCTAGCAAGTTCCCCAGACACTTCACAATCATCCTCACCTTCGTCCTCAGCTTGGTTGATCGGATTTTCGAAGTCATAACTGGCAGTAGCAGAGTCGTTATCAATGGGATCCAGAGTGGATGTGGATATGCATTATGATATGTGAGTGTGTGTAAGACAATAACTGTTTTGATAAATTGCAAGATAGAAAAGAAAAAAAAGGAGCGCAAAATTTGTAATGCAAGAAAACGTCCAATGCTTTATTGATGATATATGAAAATGACAAATAAGAAGCCCTCACAAACAAAGCCAGGGTGCCTCGGGGAAGGCACCGGGCTGTAAAGTTTCAAACTGTCTGTTACAAATCTCAAAACAAAAGTCTATTACTATGTAATAAAAGAAACAGGCACAAAATCCTTTACCGTCCAATTGTTCAATCCACCGTCGGTAGTCGGGTAAATCCAGCTGTCGATATCTGAATCTTCTTCATCATCCTCAATTGTATTCACTCCCTGATCATGTTTGGGCATAGGAGCAGTTATGACGTTGGGCTTTTCCAGAGCGTCAAACTCGATTTCTTTAGCTTCTTGCACTTTATTCCTCAAGGCCCAACAGTTGTTTACATCATGCCCTGGGCTATCAGAGTGATAGGCGCAGCGGGCGTTTGCGTTATACAGCGAAGATATGGTGCTGGGATTCTTCGGGGCCTCCCTCAGAGTTATCAGGTTGGTCTTCAATAACTGCGGTAAAATTTGAGATAAGGTCATGCTGAGCCGAGTATACTGTCTTTGCGGTCTCTCTACTCTTTACTGATTGTTGCGTTGTGGGGTAACGGTGGGTTTTGATATTACTACCGCATTAACTGCTTGGCATCGTTCAGGTCGGTTTTGGCTCCTCGAGTTGTAAAATGCACTAGCTTATTTCTTACCGGCGAAGGGTCTCTTTTCTGCACTTGATGAAGCACCTTTCTGCATATTACCACTCCTGATACCAGCTTCTACCCTCTCCCCAGTCAAAATCAGTTCAGTAAACCCTGATGACGAACTACCGATCAAATGATTGAAAAATAGACCTGACAAAGTCCCAAGAAACATATCCACCAACTCCCTATCAGACAGAGGGGGTATAACTCTTCCATCCAGATCTCTCCACTTCTGAGCATAGTCCTTAAAGCCTTCACCTGCACCCATAGACATACCCTGAAGCTGAGTACGCGTAGGAGCAAGGTCGGCGTTATACTGGTATTTCTTGTAAAAAGCAACAGTAAGGTCCTCCCAGTTTCAGACATTAGCTCCTTCCAATTGATAAAACCATTCAAGTTGAGTCCCTAACAGACTATCTTGAAAGAAATGAACCCACAAATTTCTATCAGCAGTATAGGGCTGGATTTTTCTGAGGTACGAGCGGAGGTGGAGCTTTGGACAGGATGCTCCATCGTACTTAGCAAAAACAGGAGCTTTGAATTTATGAGGGATCACCACCCCAGATGCTAGTCCCAGATCTCCAAAGTCCAAACCAGGTATCTTCTGAATCTCCATGGCACTCAGACGGTCTTCAAGTTGTTTGTACCTATCCTCAGCAGGAGGATACTGTTATTCGTCAAAATCAGTGTCATTATCAGAGACTACAGGACTAGGAGCTTTTTCTTCCTCTTGATTCTCTCCTCCTTTAGATGAATGAGACAGATCAGCTTCATGTCGCAACCTATTCCCAAATTTGTGACCCATATTCAGAAGAACCACCTTCTTCTTCTTCTTTTTCTTCTCCTTCATGATGAGAGTCTTCAAATCTTCCTGCCCTTTGGCCAAGTTCAGGAACATCTCTTTGAATTGAGCATTCTGTGCTTGAAGATCTTTAATGGCTTGATCGATAGGTATTTCAGAAGACATTCTGTGTTGAAATAAATAGCAAAGAAGATGAGAAACCTGTAATGATACCTGTAATGAGGTGCATGATAATGGAATGCGTATGAAATGATTTCAAATAATTTGGGAGATTTAAATTTGCAAACCAAGGAATAAACAAACTTTATTAGATTAAACTTGTAAAAATGTTTAATAATGCCTTTAAGGCGTTACAAGAGAAATAAACTGAAAACAAATCTAAACTAGAAAAAGCAACAAAATCAGAAATTCTATGGACGCTTTCCCTTCGTGCTGACGTAGTCATTGATTATCCTTTCGTTCTCAAGTTGCCTCGTGAGCTTCAAGATCTTCCTCTCTTGCTCATGATCCTTCTCCCTGTAGGTATCCATTTCCTCTTTTAGCTGAATCCGGGATCTCTTCAATTCCCCCAGATCAGTAGGCATGTAGGGATAAAGGATTGTATAAGGAACCCCTTCTTCATTAGTATGCTCTACAATCACTGGCAACACAGCTTCATAAGGCATCCCGAGCTTCTGAGCCCGAGCCCGGACCCACTGGAGGTAAGGTTGCATGGGGAGAGAAGTCTTTGGTCCTAGATCTTGAGGGTCAGACATGTTCATCATGCCCCAGGCTCGTATAAACCTTCAGCGATGCTTTTCGACGTCCTCCTTATAGTCAAAGACAATGTCTGTAAGAAGTAGCTCATGAGGACCGTCTCTCTAAGCGCGACCAAACTTCCGTAAATCCAAACAAGGACTGTAGGTTATTCCCCCTCTAATTCCAAGCAACGGAACATTAGGGTATTCCCCACATCGATCAATGATAGCAACACATTCCATATCCTTAGAACTCCGGAGAATGTCTGTATGGGCAAGGGACATTATCCTGTAAGACCATCCTAAACCTTCTTCATTTTTTAGCATGGACTTAGGGAGGTGCAAAATAAACCACCTCGCCAACAAAGGCATGCAACACATGAGGGTCCCTCTTCTACGTGCCGTACGAGTATAGAGGGAATGCAAGATATCACCCAAAAGAGTAGGCACGGGATTGCGAGACAGGAGAATCTTGACTGCATTCACATCTATGAAGGAATCTAGATTCGGTAAAAGAACCAAACCGTAGATAAGGAAAATCTTCAAAAGCTTGAAAGTCCAAACTGTCCCAGAATAGTTGAGCTTGATCCATTAGAAACTTGGCTAAGAAACCTTTAACCCCGCTCCGTGTCTCCCAATTAGACACTACATCAGCCTTTTTCAAGTGTAAAGCTGAAGCAATGTCTTATGGCCTAGGAGTCTCTTCCAAACCTATGAAGGGAATCTGCTCGAGGATGGATATACCCAACAAATGAGAAAACTCTTCCAAAGTAGGAACTAGTTGATAATCCGGGAAGGTGAAACAATGATGCACTGGATCGAAAAACTGGAAAAGCACACTCATCATTTGCTCATCAAACCTGGAGGTAACCAAACTAAGAAGATGACCGTGTCTTCTAATGAATGAGGAAGTATCAGAAACTCTCGAGGCTAAATCTTTGAGTTGAGCAGGTATTTGCACAAAGTTGACTCGAATGGTGTTTCTACGCAAGGAAGCCATAATTTGCAAAACAGGACAAAGATAAATCCCCTCGGTCTTTGGAATGGTTAGTCTAATGAAGTATGCATGTTATGTTATGATGCATGATGTCATGATAAAACACACAACAAGTATAACAGATAGCAGACATGGTAAAGGCAAACAAGTCACACAATAGCCCTTAAGTTTAAGGCTTGCATGAGGTCTAGGTACTACCCTCTTGAAGTTCAGTTGGTTTCAACCTGTCCTAATAATAGTAACCGGGTTCTAGAGGTTCTCAATATCACTGACCATCCTCCATCGGTCATGGTTTCAGCTCACGCAATCTTTTCTTGCGGCCAAAACTATCTCAAGAGCATGGTCTCAATGAGTGTAGCGTCGAGTATCAACCAGTTTGCAGCTTTACACCGAGACCGGCTATCTCACTATTCCCTATGGCCAATGTTGCACCCCAAAATTTGCCCTCCCATATTCTTCAAGATTTGTCAAGATCATGCTTCAAAATCTCTCAAAGGGTTGCACAGCCCAAATGCCTCCTAACAGTCAAAAATTAGGGTTTTGGTCCTGACAAAGAAATTGAAGTTTCCAAGGGTCCAATCAAGTCCCACATGCCTATAAACATTGTCAAGCATCCTTATGCCAAGTTTCAAGACTCACAGCACAAAATTGCACAATCAAAAACCCTAATTGCTTCACAGTTAACTGTAGGGGCAAAATGGTCATTTGACAACCAAAAGTAAAATTTTTTGGTCAACATCTTATTTTGAAGCCACAAACATCATTTGATCAAATCTTGATCATGATTCTCAAGGCATGGCTCAAAAAGTCTCAAGATGCAAAAGTTTCTATTTTTGGACAGTTGAAAAAGTCAACTGCAAATTGACCAGGGCATAACTTCCACATGGTTCATCATAAAAATTCCATCCAAAGCTCATTTTGAAGAGAATGACATTTCCTACAACTCATCTTCACACTTCAAGTCCAATAAATGCTCTCACAAAAAGTTATCAATCTCAACATTATAGGTCATTTTCAAAAGTCAACAAAAAGGCACTTTAAGTCAAAGACCATAACTTGAGATTGGTAAATCAAAATGACATGGGACCAAATGAATTGGTTAGAGGACTTCAAGACCTTTCCAAAATGTCTAAGAACATGATAAAAGCTTAAAAATTGAGCAAGATATGCCTTGTGGAAGTTGGGAAAGTTTTGGGAATTTTGAAAAGTCAACTTTGCTTCAAATGCCTCAAAATTGCTAATGGGCCTCAATTTCTTCCATGAATCATCACCCAAAGGCCATGCACGACTCATTGACTTTAAAGGGAGTTATTTTCTTATTTTTAATTAATTATTTGAATTTTAAGCTTATTAATTCATTTAATTGAAATTAAATATGAAAAAATATCAAATGCCACCTTTCAAATCTTTTTATGCAGCATATTCACTCTTTATGAGCTCAAGATTTCGTGCACATTCTAAAAGGAAAGAATCTCCCATGATTGGCAATGATTGGTATGGAAAAGTTTGAAAAAAGATCATGAAAATCAAATATTCAAAATCATCAATGCAAAGGCTTTGGGCTTGGTTTTTTCTAACCTAATTCATTCACACATATATGCACAACTGAAACCTAGGCCAAAGAACACACAAGCTGCGCAGAAACCTGAAGAACAACTTTGCATTTTTTCACAAAAAATCTCAAAACTGAAAACCTATCTAGAGGTTGTTTCAAGGCCTAAAAGCTATTCCATTTCACTCCTGACACTACCAGGAAGCTTTTCCAATCAAAGCCACGCCTCCATACTCAAGGAATTGGTAGATTGAAGTCTCACTTTTCATAAAATTATTCTTAATCGTGTTTTGATTTCTAGACATTTTCCATGCATTTTAATTGTTGATTTATACTAACCATGACCTTCTGAAGCTAATAGCATTATTCGATTGAAGAATGGTTGCCTAAACAGAAATCCACCATGAATGCATATTAGGGTTTCTGAAGCTTTGAAAGAGGGTTTCATTCATCTGGAAAAATTGGACAATAAGACCTATGCCAATGAAATCAGGACCTTCAAACGAGTAGAACCCATACCTCGCGCCCTTTTTCTTTTTGACCATATGCTAATCGCTATTATTTACTGTGCAATTTAGTGGGGGTTTAAAACCCCCGCTATCTATCTTGTATTTTCAGGTAAAACGAAGAAGAAGGTGGACGTGTCTCAGCCAGACTGGACAATTTGAATTTAGCGTGTTTTTGTTTTGCTTCAGGCCACCAGCGCTTTTTCACACATGTTATTCACGTTCCATAATAATATCAGATAAACGCGTTGGTTGAGTTGGTAGATGCGCTGGCTTACAAGCATTGGGACCTGGGTTCGATTCCCAGGTCCCTCATATTTCTTCATAATTTTGTTTGTAATGTATTCAGGTGTTGATCCTCTCCAGGAGTACACCATACGCCCAACGCCTTGGCTTGCCACGCGTCCAGAAGTCCCAATCCAAAGGCCAGAATCTGGAGTCCACCATGCACGCTGGTCAAACGCTCCATACACAATTCCAAAAAGTCTAAAAGGGCCAGATTTCCAATGGGCCTAATTGCTTCAAAAACTCCCTTTGGGTCCAGACACCCCCAGGGTTTGCACAATTTTATTAATTCTTTTTCTTATTATTTTTCCTTTTATTCTTTTATTTGTCTTTTAATTAATTGCTTTTCCCTTTAAATTCCAAAAATAATTTTCATAATAAAAACCAAAAAAATCAGAAATCATAAAAATAAAATATGTTTATTTAATTTTTAATTCTTTAAATAGTTTTGTAAATAAATTTTAATAATCAAATTAGTTTAATTTTAAGTCTTCAACTTTAATGTTTTTTCTTAAATAAATTAAAAAATGTAGAAATTAGGGTTTGTCACATTTTCATCCTTTTTCTTAAATAAATAAATAATTCCTATCACTATTATTATTAACTATTAATTATCTTGTAAATAAACATGTAATTAAATAATTAGTAAAAATTAGGTTTAAACTTAAATATTTTTCTTTAACAAATTAAAAATAATTTAGAATTAGGGTTTCTAATAATAATTAATTTTCTTTCTTTATTTTCATTAAATACCAAAAAAAAACATAAAAAACAATTTCTTTTCTCATTAAATAATTAATTAACTTCCAATTCCAATTTAATTTCTTTAAAGGGTCCAACGCCCTCGAACTTTCGCTTCTAATTTCTTTTCGCGCGTTTGTTTCTATTTTTCTTTTAAATATTATGTAATTCTTTTCGCGCGTTTGTTTCTATTTTTCTTTTAAATATTATGTAATTCTTTTCGCGCGTTTGTTTCTATTTTTCTTTTAAATATTATGTAATTCCCCCAAAGCTTTGTAATAGTAATTAGGACCTTTATTTTCCGCATTTTTATTCAAATCGGGTTTTTGTTAATTTGGTGATGTATAGACCCGTGCCTTGTAATAGCGTAGGACTTTTATCTTTCGCACTTTAATTTCCGCACCTTTAAACTACTAATCACATGAAAGAATGAATGGCCCAAATAAAATCAAAGCGTAGCTCACCCAATGTATGATCAAGATAAAACATAATTGAAAATGACACACAATTCACACACCACTCTTAGGGTACGCCTCACTGTTGCCTTGCCCCTCGAAACGTGGTCGTCGAGTATAGGACGTTTTAGTAAGTCCTTATGTCCATGAACATGGCATAAGGGTAGCTTCTAAGGTGTCCTACTGTTGCTCTGGTGATCACACTGTTGCCTTGCCCCTCGAAACGTGGTCGTCGACTATAGGACGTCTTAGTAAGTCCTTATGTCCATTGATCCAGTTGCCTCGAAACTAGTTGCCTCGAAACAAGTTGCCTCAGAATAGTTGCCTCGGAATAAAAAGATCAATGGCATAAGGGTAGCTTCTAAGGTGTCCTACTGTTGCTCTGGTGACCACACTGTCCCTACAAACTCGAATTGACCCGAACACCTCCAACGGTGGTGCTACCTACCTCTCAATGGTGGGATGGCACTACTTTAAGGACATTTACACAGCCTAATTCCTTAGGGTAGGTAGATGACTCGTAGATACTTGCTCTAATTCAAAACAAATCAAAGCTTCTTTTCACACCGACACTTTTCAAAAAGCTTTCAAAAACAACTTTTCAAACACTCTTGAGGACTGATACAAGAGTCGATCTGAAATTTTAAACGAAACTTTTTTCAAACTCACTCACGATTGAAAAGCAAACAAATATTTTGAAAACACAAATGAGCAAGTATCTAAGAGCCCGTGGATAACCATGGATAGAAAGGGTGCTAACACCTTCCCTTTCTATAAATCTACCTCCCGAACTGAGAAACTATTTCATAAGGAATTTTTCTGTGCTTTTGTCCTTTCCATGTTGGAGAAAATAAAAGAAGGTGGCGACTCTTGCTTCCGCGGCATTTCGCGAACCAGTGTTAAACAGTCAGTTCCAGATCCACCGATCATAGCCAAGTTGATCAATTATAGGTTCTAAGGTCAGTTGATGCTTATTGACCCATATAGAAGCCCTGTATTCTCCTCGTTTCTCCACAAGGGATACCGTTACCAACCAATGTGCCACATCAACGTAGCTACTACTTCAACCGTATCGGTCTATGCCATGTAGTTCCCTCACAGTTTATTGCTACTTACCTAAAAGGTGTTCCCCAGATCTAGGTTAGGATCTATAGTAACTCCGATACAAAAACCCTTTAAGATAAAGCAATCAAATCAAACAATAGAAGCAAATATGATGAACTAATCCTAAGGTATACCCCACTTAGAAGATTTTCCCCAGCAGAGTCGCCAGTTCTGTGATACGGTGTCCAGAACTGGACTATTTTGAAATGCGGGTTTGTGTTTTATGTTTGTGTTTGCAAAATGTCGCGGTAAGCAACAGTCGCCACTGACTTTTATTTTATCCAATTGGAAAGGAAAAAAGCACAGAAAAATTCCTTTTTTCGAGATTTTGAGTACGGGGGGTAGATTATAGAAAGGGAAGGTATTAGCACCCTTTCTATCCGTGGTTTTCCACGGGCTCTTAGGTACTTGCTCATCATTTTCAATTTTTCTTGTGTGTATTTGATTTGAATTTTTTTTGTTTTACTTCGATTTAACCCTTGCTTCTGTCTTCAAGGAGTCGTTTTGAAAACTTTGTTTGAAAAGAGTGTAAGTGTGGAAAAAGCTTATTTTGAGCAAGTACCTACTAGCATCTACCTGCTCTAAAAAGAGAATGTTTTTGTTCTTGTTTCCTTTAGACAGTGTCATCCCAATATTAGTGAGTAGGTAGCACCGTCGTTGGAGTTTTAAGGGTCAATTCAAAAGGGACATACGATCACTAAAGCAATGTTAGGATGTCTTAGTAACCCTAATGTCTTAAGATCAATATTCAAGGCAACATTTCTGAGGCAACCTTTCCGGGGCAACATTTCCGAACGGGACTTTGATCTTTTGTTTAAACAAGAGAGCGACCACTAAAATACCCTATACTTAATGATCGTTTACCGAAGGCAACCGAAGTGAGAGTATACCCTAGTAGTGAGCATGTGCGAATGATTCAATTTCAAGTTATTATCTTTGCACATTTAGGGTTTTCTAACCATTTTAAATTTGACATACATTCTTGTCATGCAAACCTAATATCATACATCTAACAGTTTAATATTTGCAAGAATTAAAGTGCGGAAAATAAACTACGTTATTACAAGGCTTCGGGTATTAATTACATAGCCAAAAACAACCCGTAAAAATGATAAATAAACGGAAAAAGATCCTAATTAATCTATTACATCCTGTGAGCAGTTACATCAATATTGTAAAATAAGATAAACGCGCGCGATGAATCGAAGATGAGAGAAAATTAGGGTTTTGACCCCGTCTGACCTAATTACAAGAAAAAAACTTTTTTTTATTGTTTTTTGAATATTTTTAAAAAAAGGTTTAATTTAAATATGCAAAACCTAATTACTAATTAAATTAAATTAAGAAAAATATTAAATTTGACCTATTTTTTGTGTTTTTTGGGATTTTTAAGAAAAGAGCAATAAAAAATTAAATTAGACAAAAACTCTAATTCTTCTAATTGATTTTAATTTATTTACAAAAAGAATTAAAGTTATCTAATAAATTAAATTAACTAACTAAATTAATTTTTATAAAAAATAAAACCTAAATATACTTTTGATGAAAAATTGATTTTATGATTTTTTTTTATAAAAAAGAATTAACTTTGTGTTAGTAAAAATAAATTAAATGAATTAAGAAAGAAAATATAAAAAGAAAAGCAAAAGCAAATGGGCCTGTGAAATAGCAAATAGAGGGGTGTGTTACTAGCAATTCTGGGCCCAAAATCAAAGGTCCATGTTGACTTTTCTAGATTCAGTGCTACACGTTGACTGGGATGCATGATAGATCCTTATATAGTGGCCTTTAGATCTGGCCTTCTGGAGATCCAATGGTGGAGCCTTGAGGTCACATGGTGGTCTCCACGCCTTGTATGCACGCCTGTTATGCAATGAAAAATAACATGAAATATGGGGGGGACCTGGGATTCTAACCCAGGTCCTGTGGCTTTCTCCACCTGTTTCGATACCAACTGAGCTGGACGCATTCGTTGTATATTGAATAACAATAATTGATAATATATAATAATGCAAGTTAGTGGGGGAAAAATAAAAAAAATGCGCCAGAATTCAAATGGTCAAATGCGAAGGTGCCACGACTTCGTCCCCAACCTCTCTCCGTTGGTAAAAGTCAATTACTTTTACCTACGGACAAACGTCTGTCACTACAAACCCTGCATATCTCAAAATCACATACAGGCACGATAAATGGATTCTAATGCTGTGGATCAAATCGCCTTGGCCTACTGAGCATCATGGTACCGTTCTTATTGACCAATTTCACCTGTATAAAAAGATCCTAAATCGAGACCAAGAACCCTAGTAATGGTGGATTCTGATATAGCCAACAAAAATGCAATTAATTTCCACCATGAGCTTGTAAACATGTTAGGGATTCAGAATATGCTCTTGAAACATGATAAAGATGCAAGAAATAAGAGATTTGATTTTGGAAATAAGGGCAAACCGCGGGGGTCGTGGAACCGGATTCTGGGCACTAGCGCGCTTGTTTCTGATTGATATAGGTTCCTTGCACTCACAGGAAGTGAATGGGATGGCTTGGGAGTCTTGAAAACGTCTGGAAGTACAAAATCAGATCACCACTTTCTTTGAATTTTTTCAAGTTTGGTTCTGCCTCTCCACGCCTCAAAACCTTGCATTTTTTATCTGCCTTTATCCACTATATACCACTGATGGAATTAGGTTTACAAATATGCCTTCAATCTTTGTAAATTATGGCTTTTGATTTTGATTTGATTTCCATGAAAATCTTTCCAAAAATAGGCCAAAACCAATCTTTTCATGCACACATAGGCCTTGCACGATTTGATTTTGTTACTAGCTGTATAAGGAACCTGAAACATGCACCAAATCTCAAGACTTAAATGGTTTGGATATTTTCATGATTTATTTTGATTTAATTGAAATAAAAATCAAAATAAATGGTAAAAATAAAATAAAGACAAGTGGAAAGAGCTAGGGCTCTTGGTCCATGCTACCAACTCAAAACAAGTGCAAAAAGTTAGGCCCATTTAACAAAAATTTCAATTTGAGGCATATTTGACTTTTGACGATTTTGCGAAAAAGGTCAACTTCACCAATGCATAACTTCTTCAATTATGACTCTTTGAAGGTGTTCTTGAACTTTTTAGAAATCTTGAGATGTCCTCTAAGCAACCCTTTTAGTCTCATCTCAATTGAGTCTTCCATATTCATGTATGAAGATTTCACAAAAAAGGTGTTTTTGTTGACTTTTCAAAATGACCTATAATGTCCAAATTCATAACTACTTGTGAGTGCATATTTTGAACTTGGGAACTGAAGATGGATTGTAGAGCATAGCATCCTATTCAAAATGAGCTTTGGATGGGTCATTTCTCATAAAGTATGAGAAAGGTATGCTTGGCCAAAGTTGAGTTGACTTTTCCTGCAAAACCCTAATTTAGTAACTTTTGGGTTTTGATGAATTGTGAGCAATCCTTGATGAATCATGATCAACCCTTGATCAAATGATAAATAATACTTCAAAGTGAAGATGTTGACCAAAAATCTTGAAGTTTGACTGTATGTAGGCCACCGTTGACTTTTGCCCTAGCACAGTCGATTTTCACGCCTTTGAGCAGTTGATTGAGAAAACTTTCTCTGCAAGGCTTGAAACTTGACATGGATGATCTTGATAACATATTTGGAAAATGGTGAGAATTTGGGATCCCTTGTACTCAAGTATCTTGGTGCAACATGAAACCCTAATTTGAGGTAGACTGCTTTAGGAGAGAGTTTGTTTGGTCAACCCTTGGACTTCCTTGAGCAATTTGAGGATCTTTCTTGAAATGTTTTGAGAAATATGGGAGAGAAAATTTTGGGGTACAACATTGGGCAACAAAGGGTATCCCGGTGGACCGAAAACCTGAAAGGGCGGTCCAGGCAAAAGTTAGGGATGTAAAGCGTATCACTATGTCCCATTGGATCATCTTGCGACCAGACCTCAAAATCAATTATCAAGCTCGAATGGCACCGGTCAATCTAATCATCTTCGGACGAGAAGCAAAGTGATGAGACGCTCGAAGAAATAGGGGCAATAGCAGAGTTGGAACCCAATGGGATTGTTGCACATAGCTGTTTTCTTTTTACACAAAATTGTATAGCTTCTATTTTTACGGCGACGTTCTCTTACTAGAGTGTCAATCCCCTTGTACAAAAACGCCTATTACAGGCCAACTTCGAAAATAATACAAATCATTCTTACAAAACTATTTGTTTTTCTTTTTCTGTTTTGTTTTGCAAGAACGTCCAATGGTTTATTCTTGACATATGCATTTGAATATGATTGTTGCTCATAAACATTTACATAAGAAACGAAAAGATAATTGCTTGTAACTTAAGAAACAAGGGAAAAAATAAGAAATGTCAAACCCGACAGTTACTCTGTCCAGCAGGTACCAGGAAAAAGACAACTTTGGAGCACAGTCATCAGTACATGCGACTTTGTAACATCTACACTCCCCACAGAGTAAAGATAATCAAAGCATTGATATCAGCTTTCCTACAACATGGAGTAATCTCCCCAGCCAGAGTCTTTCAGAAACGTGACGGCTATATCCCCCAGCCGAATTTTAAAATCGCGAGTGGATCATCTTAATTTTATCTCCCAAGCAGAGTTTATTCCCCTGAATACAAAAGCTCAATCCCCGACAGAGCCTATTACTTCAGCTATGGAAATTCCCCTTCCAAATTATTCCCTGCAGATTTATTCTCAAGCAGAGTCTCTCCCTGACAAAATATTCACAAACAACAAGGAATAAATCTCTAGCACAGTCATTTCCATTCACCATCCCCAGCGGAAGTAGAAGAACCACAATTCTCTACAACATTCAGGAATGTTATATTCTCCAGCAGCAGTCAGGGATTTATTTTCCCAGACTCAGACATGTACCAATAGCATTTCATGTACATACATCATGACATGCACATACATATCATATATAGCATAATCTCATTTATTTTGAGAACATCATCTCACAAGGCATTTCATGCATCACACATATAATTAAACCTGTTATCTTTCCAGGAAAGACAATTATCACCAACAATTCCAGCAGTTATACATGTCGTATCTACAGACAACCAATGGAAAATAAGTTCCCGAAGATCAAACGGGTCAACTAATTTATGTAACCAAATGAAGAAACCCTACTATCCGGGTTCCTTCTTATAGCCCTACTATCCAGGCTTTCATCCTGAAGTAACCCTACTATCTAGGTTCCTTCTTATAGCCCTACTATCCAGGCTTTCATCTTGAGGTAGACCTATTATCCAGGGTTTCATTTTGAAGCAACTCTACGACCCAGGTTCCTTCCCATAAACCCTACTATCCAGGATTTCATTTTGAAGTAACCCTACGATCCAGGTTCCTTCTCATAGCCTTACTATCCAGGCTTTCATCCCAAAGTAACTCTACTATCCAGGTTCGTTCCTATAAGCCCTACTATCCAGGCTTTCATCTCGAAGTAACCCTACTATCCAAGTTCCTTCTCATAGCCCTACTATCCAAGCTTTCATCTCGAAGTAACCCTACGATCCAGGTTCCTTCTCATAGCCCTAATATCTAGGATTTCATCTCGAAGTAACCCTACTATCCAGGTTCCTTCTCATAGCCCTAATATCAAGGTTTTCATCTCAAAGTAACCCTACTATCCAGGTTTCTTCTCATAGCCCTACTATCTAGATTTTCATCCCGAAGTAACCCTACTATCCAGGTTCCTTCTCATAAGCCCTACTATCCAGGCTTTCATCTCGAAGTAACCCTACTATCCAGGTTCCTTCTCATAGCCCTACTATCCAGGCTTTCATTTCGAAGTAACCCTACTACCCAGGTTCCTTCTCATAGCCCTACTATCTAGGCTTTCATTTCGAAGTAACCTTACCCAAGTTCCTTCTCATAGCCCTACTATCCAGGCTTTCATTTCGAAGTAACCCTACTATCCAGGTTCCTTCTCATAGCCCTACTATCCAGGCTCTCATCTCGAAGTAACCCTACTATCCAGGTTACTTCCAATAAGCACTATTATCCAGGCTTTCATCTCGAAGTAACCCTACTATCCAGGTTCCTTCTCACAGCCCTACTATCCAGACTTTCATTTCGAAGTAACCCTACTATCCAGGTTCCTTCTTGTAGCCCTACTATTCAGGATTTCATTTTGAAGTAACCCTACTACCAAGGTTCCTTCTCATAGCCCTACTATCCAGGCTTTCATTTCGAAGTAACCCTACTATCCAGGTTCCTTCTCATAGCCCTACTATCCAGGATTTCATTTTGAAGTAACCCTACTATCCAGGTTCTTTCTCTTTTATCTCCAGACAACAATTTACAACACTGTAAGACCTGGACTCGACCAGATACGGTCGATTTCACAATTCCCCGGTAAGCCACTATGCAGCCTAGACCCTGACCAGATATGCAATTCACTTCCACAGCCTCAATCAGGAGTTAATTCCCCATTAGAGTAATGGACAACCGAAGCTCCTAGCCTCCATTTCCCATGACATAAATTAACATTCCCCGCCGAAGTCCTCCTCAACAGCAGGTACATGCATTCTCGCAAAGAAATCTCATATAATCCGTATCTTTTCTGGATGGCATCTTTAAGCCCATCTCCGAAGATTCTCTGTCACCTTCCAAATGGCATTTGTAAGCCCATTCCCGATATTATTGATCACCATGCACTTCATGCGAGTGCAAATTTCTGGGCACTCTAGTGTTGAATCATCTTCCACCCTCATATCACGAAAGACAGACAAGTCAATCTATATCCTCAGGTGTAAGAAGATTGAACAGGGGCAGTTGTTGTACCCCAAAATTTTCCCTCCCATTTTACTCAAAACATACTCATTGAATTCCTTAACTTGCCCAAAGATGCCCAAGGATTGATCAAACAAATGCTCTCCTAAGACAATAAACCCCAAACTAGGGTTTCCATTTGCATCAAATGGGTGAACTCCAAAGGTATCAAATCTTATCCATGGTATTAATATGTTCTCAAGACCATTCATTCCAAATTTCATGCCTTGTACAAGAAGTTTGCCCAATCAACTGTTCAGATGCTTGAAAATCAACTATATCAGGTCAAAAGTCAACTGGGGCCCACATACAGTCAAACTCCAAGATTTTTGGTCAACACAAACACTTCTAAGTGATATCCATCATTTTATCAATGGTTGATCATGATTCCTCAATAAATGCTCCTAACTCATCAAAACTCAAAAGTTGCTAAATTAGGGTTTCTCAGGGAAAGTCAACCAAATTTTGACCAGGCATAACTTTCTCATACTTTATCATAAATTTCCCATCCAAGGCTCATTTTTAAGGTAATTCAATTCCCTACAACTCATCTTCAGTCCTCAAGTTCAAGAAATGCACTCATGGAAATATATGAACTCAGACATTATAGGTCATTCCAAAAAGTCAACAAAAACACCTTTTGGGTCAAAGCTCCTTACATGAACATGGAAGATCCAATTGAGAGGAAACCAAAGAGGTTGATTAGGGGACATCTTAATCTTTATAAAAAGTACAAGAGCACCCCCTCAGGGTCAAAATAGAAGGAGATATGCATTGTTAAAGTTGTCCATTTATGGAGAATTGTCAAAAGTCAACAATGCCCAAAATTGCATTTTTTGGCAAATGGACCTAACTCTTTATGCTTGCATCTTACTTTTTACAAATTCCACGACTCAAACACTCTTCCATATTTTATTTATTTAATTTATTTTGATTTTAAACATTTAAAAATAAAATTAAATCAAATAAATGATATAAAATATGGAAGATTTGTTTTTTTATCTGATTTTGAATAAAATGCAATCCATTTATGCTTCCAAAACAGAATCAAATCGTTCCAAGGTTGATTGGAGTGAGAATGGAATGATTTAGCTTAATTTGGAAAGAAATAATGCAAGGCTGGAATGGAATCAAATCTTAATAATTGGCAAGGATTTGGAGCTCTTTTGTTAACCTAATTCAAAGAGATACATATACATAACACATCCCAGACATAAAGAGGCAGAAGAATCGTGTGAAACGGCAAGAGAAACTTGTGTTTTTTGTCAAAAAAAATCTCAATTAGAATTCCATATTACAACCACTCTCAAGGAGGTTTAAGGATTGCAATACATTCCTGGACGTCTCTAGAAGCTTTTCCAATCCTTGCCAAGCTCTGAAGCATCAAGAATCATGCTCCATACACATCATGATTTGACATATTTTTTGATTTCGATTACGTGCATATAGGCTTTTTCCATGTAGTTTAATCATGTATTCTGGTTTGCCATAAAGATTCGATGCTTGCTGAATGCTTTAATTGAGTTTTGAGTGCAGGGAAGGAAAATAGCCATTACTAGAGTTTCCAAGGTTCGTTTTGGGGCTTCGTTATATAGGAAAAATTAGATCAAATCATGGGCACCATTGAACCCAAGGCATGATTTCTGACCATCTTGTACCTTTGGTTTACATTTATTTGGCTTGTGTTGTGTTTTCAGTTATTGCAGGTTTGTAGCCATGGACGAAAACTATCACTATAACCTTCAGTGACAATTTTGTACGTAGGTAAAAGATAGGAATCTAAGACAACAGTCCTGAGGAAAGAGATGATTGCATGGCTGACTTTAATTGGACCATTTAAATTCACGCACGCGTTTTGGGCATGAAACATTGTTTCCACTATATTAGTATTTTGTCACATATATCAACGAATGACAACTTGGCCTGGTGGTAAGGAGGAACATATGGGAAGCGAGAGTCCTGGTTTCGAGACCCAGGTTTAGCATTTTTATTTTTTAACAATTTGATTGCAGATCCGGTGTGTTCCACCTTCCCAACACCTGTTGTGCGCCCTTAATCTCATCCTTGAGATCTATCACCATGTAGATCCCATGCCTCAGCTTTGAAGGTCCACTATGAGTCCTCAGGAGACGATTCCACTGGACCAGACGCCAGACTCTGGGCCAGCTTTGGGCCTAACAGAAAATTGGCAGCACACCCCCTGGATTAGTTACAATATCAGGCCCATCTCCTTATTTTTTATATTCTTTGTACTTTTTTCTTCTAATTTATTATTTAAATTACTCTCACAATAAAAATCTTTTTTTAAATTAAATCATAAAATCAGAAAATTACAAAAATATTAGGTTTAGTTAATTATTTTCATAAAATATTTATTTGCATTTTATTAACTAGTTTAATTAGGTTAACTTAAACATTTTTTTTGTATTTAAAATTTAATAGAAATTCGGATTAATTTGCAAATTGCGACTATTTTTCAATAAAGAAAATACAAACAAAAACATTTTTAATTAATTAGATTTCTTAGGTCCTAATTTGTTCCCGTTTTAACTTTCGCGCACGTCTTTAATTTCTTTATTCTTATTAATTATTGCAATTGTTCCCAAGTTGTAATAGTTAATTAGGTTTACTATTTCACTTATCTTTTTTCCTAGGTTTTTAATTATGTAATCCTCTCCCCAAAGCCCTGTAATAGTTAGGTCTTTAAATTCTCGCACTCTTTAATTTTCGCAACTATTAAACTATCTAGATGTATGGACAATAGGCTTGCATGCAAAAGACAAATGATTAATACAGTAGAAAACCCTAATTGTGCAAAGATAATTAACTGGAAAAAAAACACACTTGCACATGCTCACTCCAAGGGTTTGGCCCACTTGGCTACCTCAGAAATAATGGTCGTGTCCCTCGAATGTTGGGATACCTTAGTAATGACCAGTGATTCAAAATTGTCATAAAGATCATAGTCCCTATTTTTCCCTCGAGTTGCCTACGAATTGATCTTATGACGATAGTCCCTTCGAAATGCTAAGGTATCTTTACTTGTTACCTTCAGAGACCATTTTGTCCCTTCGAATGTCCCTTTACAAATCCAACGACGAAGCTACCTACTTCTTAATAGTAGGATAGAACCGTCTAAAGGAAACAAAGAAGAACAAAATTTTTTCAAGTAGGTAGAAAAATCTTAAGTACTTGCTCAAAACCAAAAAAAAAACTTTTCACACCAACACTTTTCGAAAACAATTCTCAAAATAAATTCGTCACACTCTTGAGGACCGATATAAGGGTTATCATGAAGTAAACAAAACACTTTTCAAAATACACACAAGCATTTTAAAAATGAGCAAGTACCTAAGAGCCCGTGGAAAACCACAGAGAGAAAGGGTGCTAACACCTTCCCTTTCTATAATCTACCCCCCATACTCAGAAACATCTCGAAAAAGGTTTTTTCTGTTCTTTTCCCTTTTCCTTTGTTGGATGAAATAAAAGTCAGTGGCGACTCTTTCTTACCGCACATTTGCAAACAAATAACACAAACCAGTATTAACAGTCGGTTCTGCCACCGTATCACAATGGTCAACTATGTGTGAAGTATGTCCGACATCCAACAGATGGTGGTCAACTATGTGTGAAGTATGTTAGAGATACATATGATGATGGTCAACTATGTGAGAAGTATGTGAGACATCCATAGGTTAATGGTCAACTATGTGTGAACTATGACAGAGATCTATAGGATGATGGTGAACTATGTGTGAACCATGTGTGAACTACATAGAAGATGGTCAACTATGTGTGAACGATGTCAGACATCCAACAGATGATGGTCAACAAGATGTGAAGCATGTCAGACATCCGAAAAATGATTATTAACTATATGTGAAGTATGTCAGAGATGTATAGGATGATGGTCAACTATGTATGAAGTATGTGAGACACCCATTAGATAATGGTAAACTATGTGTGAACCATGTCAATGATCCATAGGATGATGGTGAACTATGTGTGAACCATGTGTGAACTACATAGACTATGGTCAACTAAGTGTGACTATGTTAGACATCCAACAAATGATGGTCAACTATGTGTGAAGTATGTCAGACATCCAATAGATAATGGTTAACTATGTGTGAAGTATGTGAGAGATGCATAAGATGATGGTCAACTATGTGTGAACCATGTCAGAGATCTATAGGATGATGGTGAACTATGTCAGACATCAATATGATGATGGTCAACTATGTGTGAACCATGTTAGAGATGCATAGGATGATGGTAAACTTTGTATGAACCAGGTCACAGATGGATAGAAGATGGTCAACTCTGGTTCAGATATGGCAGAGATGGACAAAGGATGGTCAACTCTGGTTCAGATATGGCTCATGTGGACAAATAATGGTAAACTCTATTTCAACTACGGCCAGATGGACAAAAGGTGGTCGACTCTAGTTCAAATATGGCACATGTGGACAGAGGATGGTAAATTCTGGTTCAGATATGAGTAGATAGATAGATGTTGGCCAACTTTGCTTTAACTATGGCACAAATGGATAGAAGGTGCTCAAGTCTGGTTCGACTATGGAACAACTAGACAAAAGATGGTTAACTCTGGTTCAACTATTGCACAGATGGACAAAAGATGGTCAACTCTAGTTCAGATATGGCACAAATAGATAGATGATGGTCAACTTTGTGTGAAGTATATCATACATCCAATAGATCATGGTCAACTATGTGTGAAGTATGTTGTGATCGGTGGAAATAGAACTGACTATTTTTGAAATGCTGGTTCGCGAAATGTCGCGGTAAGCAAGAGTCGCCACCGTCTTTTATTTTCTCTAACAAGGAAAGGACAAAAGCACAACAAAATTCCTTTTCGAGATGTTTCTCGGTTCGGGAGGTAGATTATAGAAAGGGAAGGTGTTAGTACCCTTTCTTTCCGTGGTTATCCACGGGCTCTTAGGTACTTGCTCACTATGTTTTCAAAAATTGTTTGCTTTTCTTGTGTATGTGGGTTTTGAAAAAGTTTTGTTTTGAAAACTTCTAGGTAACTCTTATATCAGTCCTCAAGAGTGTATGAAGTGTTTGTTTGAAAACTTTTTGAAAGTGTGAGTGCGAAAAGTTTGTTTTGTTTTTTGAAAGAGCAAGTACCCAGGAGAAATCTACCTACTCTAAGGAATTAAGCTGTGTAAGAGTCTTTTAGACAGTACTATCCCACTATTGAGAAGTAGGTAGCACCGTCGTTGGAGTTATTCGGGTCAATTCGATTATAGGGACATGTGTGGTCACCAAAGCAATAGTAGGACGCCTTAGCGGTAACCCTAATGTCTTAGATCTTTTTTTATCCGAGGCAACCGTTTCGAGGCAACTTTGATCTTTAGACAGGAGGGCGACCTCTAAAACACCCTATACTTAATGACCACATCGAGGCAACCAAGTGAGGCGTACCCTAGGAGTGGCATGTGCATGTGTGTCAAGTTCAGTTTATATTATCTTTGCACAAGTATCATGGTGAGCTACGAGTTGGTTTTATTTTTCAGGCAAGTCTTGCATGCATAATTAACAGTTAATAATTTGCGGGAAATAAATTACGGAAAGTAAATCTACGCTATTACTAGGCGTCGGGTATTTACATCGCCAAAAACATAACCCTTGAAAATAAATGCGAGAAATTAAAGAAAGCGATAAAAGTCCTAATTATCTATTACATTCTCGGAGCAGATACATAAGTATAATCAAAATAAATATGCGCGAAAAGAAATTGAATCGGGGACGTCCTTAGGGTTGTGACCCTTTTTGAGAAAAGAATGGAATTTGGTCCTTTTTGCAATTAATTAAAATTAAACCTAATAACTAATTAATTAATTAATTAAAAGAAAAAAAAAGTATTTTTGTGTTTTTTATGTTTTAATGAAAATAAAAATAAAAGAAATTAAAATTGTCAAAACCCTAATTCTATGTTAATTTTATTTATTGCAAAAAGTCAAAGTTAACCTAATTAATAAAAAGACTAAATTAATTAATTTACATTTATATACAAAAAAATAATTAATAGTGAATTTAATAAATAATAATAATAAATAATATTTTAGGTTTCTGAATTTATTGTGAAAATAATTAATTTGTTAATTAAATACTAATAATAATAATTAATGAAAAGATTACATAGAAATTAACAAAAGAAAATAATAGAGAAACCAGGGGGGTGCTGGGCCCTTAGGAGGTGTTGATTGGAAATCTGGCCCATTAAGCCACAAGCCTGCTTTGACTTTCTGGTTTGTCCACGCATTGGTTGACTAGGAGTATGGTGGTCATCCACTTATGACCTTCTGATTTGTGCATGTGGCCACTTGGCATGCTGAGCACTGGAGGTATATGGTGAACTCTTTTGTTTTTCCTGCACGTGATCATATAAGAAAAAATAGAAACAAAGGTTTGGGGGACCTGGGAATCGAACCCAGGTCCCAATGATTCTTGGAAAACACATCCACCACTGAGCCATCTTGCACACTTTGTTATTATAATAAGCAATGAAAATAATATATGGAAAACAAGTAACATCCTGAAAAACAAACAAAACGCGCGCTATTTTCAAATGTTCCAATCATAAACCAACACGCATTCGTCTTCCTCGTTTGCCTGCAAAAAGAACAAATGGATAGCGGGGGTTTTTAACCCCCACAATTTGGCATGAGGAAAAATAGCGAATAGAATCCTAGGCTATATAAATATTTCGCGAGGGTTCCACTAGGTTCTTCTGAATGCAATGAGTTCAACCATGTGCATTAGGGGTTCCAATTTTCCCTGTATGGGAAAGCCCCAATTTGAGAACTCAAAAAACCTAGAATTCATCAGTGGCGTTTTATGATCCTGGACATTATAATGCAATTAACCTGTACCATTAGCTTCAGAGGAGTTCTAGCAATGCAAAACACACAAAAAATTACGTTAATGATGCATGAATAATGAATTACGATTATGAAAGAAAAATGCAAACTGTGGTTCTGAAACTAGCGATTCTTGGAGCTATGAAGCTGGAAACTGATTGCAAATCGTCCTGGGAACCTCCAGCAATGTATTTGGATCCACAAAAGTCCTTAATTTGCCCTAGAACACAGAAAATAGTTTTGAGTTTTCTTTGATTTTTTTCAATATTGGTTATGGCTTTCTGCAGCAATTCACCCGTCCAATGCATTAGGTTTAGCTTCTGTACTTATAGTAGAATGGAATTAGGTTAAATTCTTGACAAGAAATCCATGGAATAATGGTTTGCATATTTGATTGAAAATCAAATATTTTTCAATCTTTTTGATTGAGAAAACTTGCCACCCTTGGAGATTTTTGTCCCCTTGATGTGCACACGAATTTTCTAGCTTGTCTTGAGCTTGTTTGCTTCACCAAAAGATTGAAAAATCAAATCTTTGAATTTCCTACATTTTAAATTAATTAAATGAATTAAAATCAATTAAAAATCCAATTAATTAATAAAAATAAGAAAATAATTCAATGTAAGCTTGATGGGTCGTGCATAGGCCTTGGACAATGCTTCAAGAAGAAATTTGAGGCCCATTAGCAAAAATGATGTGTTTTGAGCAAAGTTGACTTTTGCAAATTCATAAAAATTTCCCAACTTCTCCAATGCATATCTTGCTCAATTTTGATTATATGAACATGTTCTTGGACACTTTGGAAAGGTCTTGAAGTCCTCTAACCAATGCCTTTGGTCTCATGTCATTTGGATTTACCAATCTCAAATTATGGTCTTTGACTTAAAGTGCATTTTTGTTGTCTTTTGAAATTGACCTATAATGTAGAAATTGATAACTTTTTGTGAGAGCATTTCTTGACTTGGAATGTGAGGATGAGTTGTAGGAAATGTCATCCCCTTCAAAATGAGCATTGGATGGGATTTTTCTGATGAACCATGCAAAAGTTATGCCTTGGTCAAGGTACAGTTGACTTTTCTACTGTCCAAAAATAGTAACTTTTGCATCTTGATGATTTTTGAGCCATGCTTGAGGAATCATGATCAAGACTTGATCAAATGATGATTGTGGACTCAAAATAAGATGTTGACCAAAATTTTTGACTTTTGACTGTAAAATGACAATTTTACCCCTGCAGTTGATTGTGAAGCAAATGGAGCTTTTAATTGTGCAATTTGACATTGTGAGTCTTGAGACTTGGCATGTAGGTGCTTGAGAATGTGTATAGGACTATGGGACTTGATTGAGCCATTGAAAACCTCAAATTCCTTGAAAGAAACCAAACCCTAATTTTGACTGGCTTAGGAGGCATTTGGACTGTGCAACCCTTGAGAAATCTTGAACCATTTGAAGATGATTCTTGATAAACTTTGAAGAATATGGGAGGGCAAATTTTGGGGTACAACAGTTGCCCCTGTTCAATCTTCTTAGACCTGAGGATGTAGATTGGCTGGCGTGCCTTTCGTGATCCGAAGGTGGAAGATAATTGAACACTAAAGTGCCCAGAAATTTGCACTCGCATAGTGGAATATCAACAATGTGATGTCGGGAATGGGCTTACAGAGGCCATTTGGAGAGATGATGGATAGGAGGATGGGCTTATAGATGCCCTCTGGAAGTGTGACGGAATCTTGTTGGGAATGGGCTTATAGATGCCATTTGGAAATGTAATGGATAGTTGTGGAGATGGGCTTATAGATGCCATCCAGGGGTGTCGATCGCGTAAGAGATTCCTTAGCGAGAACTTGCATACCTGAGAAAGAGAGATAGTTTCCTAGCTTGCTACAGGTGTTGATCTTCAAACTCTTCATGTAGATAACTTTCCTGGCTAGTTACAGGTATAGCTCTACAATCAATTGCTCACAGATATGCCCTGGCTAAATACAGGTATCGAATTTGGAACTTCAAAATGCTGATCGAGATAGCTTTCCTGGCTAGATACAGGCGTAGACCTCTAATCAGTCGCCCACAGATATGCCCTGGCTAGATACAGGTATCGAATCTAGAACTTCAAAAGGTTGATCGAGATAGCTTCCTGGATGGATACAAGCGTAGACCTCTAATCAGTCGCTCACAGATAAGCCCTGGCTAGATACAGGTATCGAATCCAGAACTTCAAAAAGTTGATCGAGATAGCTTTCCTGGCTAGATACAGGCGTAGACCTCTAATCAATCGCTTACAGACGTGCCCTGGCTAGATACAGGTATCGAATCCGAAACTTCAAAAAGTTGATCGAGATAGCTTTCCTGGCTGGATACAGGCGTAAACCTCTAATCAGTCGCTTACAGATATGCCCTGGCTAGATACAGGTATCGAATCCACAAACAATCGCTCACAGATATGCCCTGGCTAGATACAGGTATCGAATCTGGAACTTCAAAAGGTTGATCGAGATAGCTTTCCTGGCTGGATACAGGCATAGACCTCTAATCAGTCGCTCACAGATATGCCCTGGCTAGATACAGGTATCGAATTCGGAATTTCAAAAGGTTGATCGAGATAGATTTCCTGGCTGGATACAGGCGTAGACCTCTAATCAGTCGCTCACAGATATGCCCTGGCTGGATACAAGTATCGAATCCGGAACTTCAAAAGGTTGATCGAGATAGCTTTCCTGGCTGGATACAGGCGTAGACCTCTAATCAGTCGCTTACAGATATGCCCTGGCTGGATACAGGTATCGAATCTGGAATTTCAAAAGGTTGGTCGAGATAGCTTTCCTGGCTGGATACAGGTGTAGACCTCTGACCTGAGAATGAAAGATAATTTCCTGGCCTGTTACAGGTGTTAATCTTCAAACTCTTCATGCAGATAACTTTACTGGCTAGATACAGGTATAGATCTACAATCAATCGCTCACAGATATGCCCTGGCTGGATACAGGTATCAAATCTACAAACAATCGCTCACAGATATGCCCTGGCTAGATACAGGTATCAAATCTGGAACTTCAAAAGGTGGATCGAGATAACTTTCCTGGCTGGATACAGGCGTAGACCTCTGATCTGAGAATGAAAGATAGCTTCCTGGCTTGCTACAGGTGTTGATCTTCAAACTCTCGCTCGCAGATATGCCCTGGCTAGATACAGGTATCGAATCTGGAACTTTAAAAGTTGGTGGTAATATCTTTTGATTGACCTTTTCCTGAAAAGGCAAACATTAGTTGTATGCAATGTCATGATGTATGAAATGCACGATGTTATGATGTTCTCAAAATAAATAAGATTGTGCGATATGATGCTTATATGCATGCATGTATCATGATGTATGACAATGTGATGTTCATGAATGTATTTTCGTCTGGGAAAATAAATCATTGACGAATGCCGGGAAGTTCCTTGAATCCTGGGTTGCTGTTGGAGAGTAGAGTTCTCCGCTTCCGCTGGGGATGATGAACGAAGATGTTTGTAAGAATAAACCGGTAGGAGAAGATGACTCCATTGGGGAATGAACCTGATGAAGATATTATTCTGCGGGGAACTACTCTGTGGGGAAGAGATACTTCTCTTGAGAATTTAACGATAACTCCGCTGGGGATACCGTTGATAAGCTTTGTTGAGGGATTTTGATGAACTCCGCTGGGGATAGGAAGAACTTTGCTGAGGACGATCTATCCATTGTAATTTGCTGAGGATAACCCAGTTAGACTCTGGTGGGGAATAACCTTTTAATATGGCTGGGGAGAGGTTGTACTCTGCAGGTGATAAGCTTCCAGAGTCTACTGGGGATAAGGTTCCAGAATCTACTGGGGATAAGCTTCCAGAATCTACTGGGGATAAGCTTCCAGAATCTATTGGGGAGATGGTTCAACTCTCCTGGGGAAACTTTGGACTGTACTGGGGAAATGGCTCCACCGGGATGTCTGGTATTCCGCCGGGGAACAATCTTATATTTCTGTTGAGGAATATTAAGACTGCCGGGGATGCTTGTTGAGAAATATATGTATACTCGGCTGGAGAATATTGAGATCTTGTGGGGATATCCAACTTCCTTAGGGCTTACAGTGGCCTAACTCTGCTCGAGGGAGAGTATTGATGACTTGCTAGGGATACTGTGCCTTTTCGGGGCTGATGGGAGACCAACTCTGCTTGGGGGAGTATGGCTAAATCTTGTCTTACCCTGCGGGGAGTGAAGGTATCTTGGTTACATTCTTCAGCTGAATTTACCTTGGTACCTGGTGGACAGAGAGACTGTGCAGTTCGGACCATTCTTATTGCCCCAGCTTCTGTGGGAGAAGGTACCTGTGGAGGTGCTTGATAACTGCTGATTGACAAATCTTCTTCTGGTAGGCAAGTGACGAGATGTCGGGACATAGTCGTACGCTTTGATCCCTAATTTTTTCCTGGACCGCCCTTTCGGGTTTTCAGTCCATCGGGATACCCTTTTTTGCCCAAGCCGCCTTTTCAGGTTTTCGACTTGCCGGGTGCACAGATTTTTTTATTTTCATCCCTTATTTTTGCCCGAACCCTTTTGGTTCACCGGGAAGCCCTTATTTTTGCCTAGGCCAGTCGACCTAGCGGGTCTTTGATTATGCGTAGTATTTTTTTTGACTATGTCCACGTTCTCAGAGTGCAGGGAGTTGTCACTGTCAGTAGTGTTGCCATACTACCAGCAGATCTTCGTTTGATCATGCAAGATTCGTTGCGGGAATCCATGTCCAATGCCCCAAGTGACTCAGGCGGAGATTTGCCCCTGGCTTTTTGGAATTTTGAGAGATTCCTTGAATCTTGACTTGACTGCCCCAGATGATGGACAATGATCATGTTTGCCCCTTGGTTGGAAGTGTTTCTCCACTTGAGGTGACTCTTTTTATTGAGAAGGCGTTTGTTCACTAGATATTCGTCGTGCGAATTTCTCTGCAGTTTGAACAAATAGTCATATGCAAACAATATTATTTCAAGAATGCAAAGCTTATGTCTATCTTGAAGTTTTTGAAAATGCATTTTCAGTAAAACAAGCAATTTTTGTAAAATGTGATGTCAACTCAAGATTTTACAGCGAGCCCTATAGGAATCAGGATACCTTTGGTAACAGTATGCTTTCGAACTAACCCATGCTTCAGCTAGGACTTTTAAGGGTTGTAACATGGCCTGGTTCACGGTTTAAGAAACAAAGGATAAAGGCTCAAATTTTATTTGTACCCACCCGTTCTTCGTGATGTTCTTCGATCCTAAACTCAGTTAATCGTGCGTTAGACCTTGTTTGAGTCTTTGCTCTGATATTTCGGTGATGGTTCGGATATTGACAATTTATTTTGAATAGGAAGTCGTTTCTTTTTTGTTGAGGGTTTGTTGGACCTCTTTCTTTTTGATTTTATTATCCATGTCTTTTGCCTGAACTGTTTCTTTTGTAATTACAGTCAGCGGGATGCCCCAGTTTTGTAAGTCTCCTTCATAGGTTTTGACTTGTTGGGCTTTTATTTTGAGAGATAATGACTGCCTGTCCTTATGATTATAGGGAACCATCATTGTCTTTTGCTTTGGAAGGACTTCTTTGATGCCTTTTACTGTGCACCTGGATCAACTGAGAAAACTACCCTGCCCCAGGTTATAATTAAGGGTTTTAATTTTTGCGTGAAAATAAAAACTCCAACTTCTTTGGCTCAAAGGGGTTGACGAGGGATTATCTTCCTTATAACTCCACTGTTTAGGATTTGAAACAATGCATGTACTTCATCAGCGGGGTCTGTTCAAAAGCATACTGTAAATATTGTGGTATCGTTTTCGTCATCCTCCCTCAAAAGGTTTAGAATTTTTAATCGAGAGTTGATCATCACAAAAAATGAAAGCAATTTGAATATAGTGAATATGAATATATTGATTCAAAACAGACATATGCAATGCATTTAATGAAATAAGAAAGTTTGCCATGACAATAATTGTTTGAATAAGCAAAGAAAGATACAACTTGAACATTCGAATGAACAAAAGTCTCTTAGTTTGAACTAGTCATTTCAGGTGGAGAACCCTCAACGGAAGATTTTCATTTCACCATCCAGCATGAACTCCAGCACCCTCCCGTCAATCAAGTCTTGGATCTTGTTCTTCAGACTCCAGCAGTTGTCGGTGTCATGTCCCGGGCTGTCAGAGTGGTATGCACACCTTTCATAAGGATGATAGGTAGGAGCAGAGGTGTTGGGATTCCTGGGAATATCCTTCAATGTAAGCAGGTTGACTTCCAACAGGCGTTTCAGTATCAAAGATGATGGTATCTCAGTCTCAGAGAAATATCTTCCAGGTGCATTTCACTGGCGCCGATTACCCCGTTGATGCTGGCGAGGTTGATGCTGGGCTTGTGACCCTGAAGCAAGCTGAGGAGCTTTCCCTTTGTCTTCTTGTTTCAAAGGGGGTCGAATGATGACTTGCTCTTCAACCTCAGATGTTTGCCCCATTTGGTTGCCCCGAAGCAGTTGATTGACGAGAAACCTGAGCTCTCCTTGTTTTTGAGATAAGTCTTGAATGAGAGCCATCTGCCCCAGCATCTGGGTTCTCATTGCATCTACCTCAGCTTGCAGATGTTTCATCCGTTCATCCTTACTGTCTTCTGGACTGTTCTTGACCAAATTCTCCATGAGGAGTGTTCTTAACTCTTCCTGCCCCTTGGATAGGTTTAGGAAGATCTCCCTGAACTGAGTCTTTTGAGTATGAAGATCCTGGTTGTCTTGTTGGAAAGCCATTGCTGAAATAAACAGCAAGAATGTGAGAAACCTGTAAAGGGTGACCTGTTATGCAATGATATGTATGTATGCAATGTTTTCAAGGATCTCGCGGGGTAAACCAAGAAAATTGTTAGAATTTGAATTTTGTAGCTTGATTGAAGGAACTTCATGTTGTTGAGAGTCCTTCTTCAAGAGTCAAGGCTCACCATATCGAGTGGGTCATAGCCCCTGACTCAAGTTAACGTGTTTGGATTTCTGGATAACCTTGGTTAGAGGAAAATAAATCCCCTTTTCCCCTTGCTAGACAGTTGGTTCATCATGACCTGCATCACAAACCCTTGAGATCCTTGAAATGGATTAGTCCTTATGCAGGATGTATGCAATGTTATGATGGTATGATGTTATGTACGTGGATGCAAAGGTGTGAGGTGTAAGTAAGCCCTGTAATAAGTCCAGATTAAGGACTGTAACCAAAACCTGCAAGGAACTCATGTTGTCAGATAACAAGAATGTGCAAGTAGTTCAGATTTGAAGGCACACAAGTCACACCAGACATCCCTTAGATTTCAGGCTGGCATGAAGTTTAGGTATTACCCTCTTGAAGTTAGTTGGCTCAAAACCTGTCCTATCAATAGTAACCGGGTTCTAAGGAGCTCAATATTATTGGATTGTTTTCTATGTTCATTGTTTTGATTTAGCCACTTAACTGGCGACCAAAATATTCCAAGAAAACAACCCTCAATGAGTGTAGTATCGAGTACCTACCAACTTCGGACTGCACCAAAGTCGGTCATCTCACTACCCCTAAAGAGGCCAGGATGGTCAAGTAAGGTTCTAGGTCAGTTGATGCTTCATGACACCACGCGGCGGCCCCGTACTCTCCTTGACTTGACTCAAGGGTTACCGGTACTCACCAAAGTGCCACATCAACGTAGCAACTGCTTCAACCATGTCGGTATACCCCGCACAACTCCCTCACAGTTTGTTGCTACTTCTAAAGAGTATCCCCAGATCCGGGTTAGGATCTATAAAACTCCGAAACAAGCCCACAATATTAAAGCAAACAAGGCATACAATTGAAAACATAAGAGTGGTATAATCTTAAGGTACACCTCACTTATAAGATTCCCCAGCAGAGTCGCCAGTTCTGTGATTGGTGGAAATAGAACTGACTATTTTTGAAATGCTGGTTCGCGAAATGTCGCGGTAAGCAAGAGTCGCCACCGTCTTTTATTTTCTCCAACAAGGAAAGGACAAAAGCACAGCAAAATTCCTTTTCGAGATGTTTCTCGGTTCGGGAGGTAGATTATAGAAAGGGAAGGTGTTAGCACCCTTTCTATCCGTGGTTATCCACGGGCTCTTAGGTACTTGCTCACTATGTTTTCAAAAATTGTTTGCTTTTCTTGTGTATGTGGGTTTTGAAAAAGTTTCGTTTTGAAAACTTCTAGGTAACTCTTGTATCAGTCCTCAAGAGTGTATGAAGTGTTTGTTTGAAAACTTTTTGAAAGTGTGAGTGCGAAAAGTTTGTTTTGTTTTTTGAAAGAGCAAGTACCCAGAAGAAATCTACCTACTCTAAGGAATTAACCTGTGTAAGAGTCCTTTAGACAGTACTATCCCACTATTGAGAAGTAGGTAGCACCGTCGTTGGAGTTATTCGGGTCAATTCGATTATAGGGACATGTGTGGTCACCAAAGCAATAGTAGGACGCCTTAGCGGTAACCCTAATGTCTTAGATCTTTTTTTATCCGAGGCAACCGTTTCGAGGCAACTTTGATCTTTAGACAGGAGGGCGACCTCTAAAACACCCTATACTTAATGACCACCTCGAGGCAACCAAGTGAGGCGTACCCTAGGAGTGGCATGTGCATGTGTGTCAAGTTCAGTTTATATTATCTTTGCACAAGTATCATGGTGAGCTACGAGTTGGTTTTATTTTTCAGGCAAGTCTTGCATGCATAATTAACAGTTAATAATTTGCGGGAAATAAATTGCGGAAAGTAAATCTACGCTATTACAAGGCGTCGGGTATTTACATCGCCAAAAACATAACCCTTGAAAATAAATGCGAGAAATTAAAGAAAGCGATAAAAGTCCTAATTATCTATTACATTCTCGGAGCAGATACATAAGTATAATCAAAATAAATATGCGCGAAAAGAAATTGAATCGGGGACGTCCTTAGGGTTGTGACCCTTTTTGAGAAAAGAATGGAATTTGGTCCTTTTTGCAATTAATTAAAATTAAACTTAATAACTAATTAATTAATTAATTAAAAGAAAAAAAAGTATTTTTGTGTTTTTTATGTTTTAATGAAAATAAAAATAAAAGAAATTAAAATTGTCAAAACCCTAATTCTATGTTAATTTTATTTATTGCAAAAAGTCAAAGTTAACCTAATTAATAAAAAGACTAAATTAATTAATTTACATTTATTTACAAAAAAATAATTAATAGTGAATTTAATAAATAATAATAATAAATAATATTTTAGGTTTCTGAATTTATTGTGAAAATAATTAATTTGTTAATTAAATACTAATAATAATAATTAATGAAAAGATTACATAGAAATTAACAAAAGAAAATAATAGAGAAACCAGGGGGGTGCTGGGCCCTTAGGAGGTGTTGATTGGAAATCTGGCCCATTAAGCCACAAGCCTGCTTTGACTTTCTGGTTTGTCCACGCATTGGTTGACTAGGAGTATGGTGGTCATCCACTTATGACCTTCTGATTTGTGCATGTGGCCATTTGGCATGCTGAGCACTGGAGGTATATGGTGAACTCTTTTGTTTTTCCTGCACGTGATCATATAAGAAAAAATAGAAACAAAGGTTTGGGGGACCTGGGAATCGAACCCAGGTCCCAATGATTCTTGGACAACGCATCCACCACTGAGCCATCTTGCACGCTTTGTTATTATAATAAGCAATGAAAATAATATATGGAAAACAAGTAACATCCTGAAAAACAAACAAAACGCACGCTATTTTCAAATGTTCCAATCATAAACCAACACGCAGTCGTCTTCCTCGTTTGCCTGCAAAAAGAACAAATGGATAGCGGGGGTTTTTAACCCCCACAATTTGGCATGAGGAAAAATAGCGAATAGAATCCTAGGCTATATAAATATTTCGCGAGGGTTCCACTAGGTTCGTCTGAATGCAACGAGTTCAACCATGTGCATTAGGGGTTCCAATTTTCCCTGTATGGGAAAGCCCCAATTTGAGAACTCAAAAAACCTAGAATTCATCAGTGGCGTTTTATGATCCTGGACATTATAATGCAATTAACCTGTACCATTAGCTTCAGAGGAGTTCTAGCAATGCAAAACACACAAAAAATTACGTTAATGATGCATGAATAATGAATTACGATTATGAAAGAAATATGCAAACTGTGGTTCTGAAACTAGCGATTCTTGGAGCTATGAAGCTGGAAACTGATTGCAAATCGTCCTGGGAACCTCCAGCAATGTATTTGGATCCACAAAAGTCCTTAATTTGCCCTAGAACACAGAAAATAGTTTTGAGTTTTCTTTGATTTTTTTCAATATTGGCTATGGCTTTCTGCAGCAATTCACCCGTCCAATGCATTAGGTTTAGCTTCAGTACTTATAGTAGAATGGAATTAGGTTAAATTCTTGACAAGAAATCCATGGAATAATGGTTTGCATATTTGATTGAAAATCAAATATTTTTCAATCTTTTTGATTGAGAAAACTTGCCACACTTGGAGATTTTTGTCCCCTTGATGTGCACACGAATTTTCCAGCTTGTCTTGAGCTTGTTTGCTTCACCAAAAGATTGAAAAATCAAATCTTTGAATTTCCTACATTTTAAATTAATTAAATGAATTAAAATCAATTAAAAATCCAATTAATTAATAAAAATAAGAAAATAATTCAATGTAAGCTTGATGGGTCGTGCATAGGCCTTGGATAATGCTTCAAGAAGAAATTTGAGGCCCATTAGCAAAAATGATGTGTTTTGAGCAAAGTTGACTTTTGCAAATTCATAAAAATTTCCCAACTTCTCCAATGCATATCTTGCTCAATTTTGATTATATGAGCATGTTCTTGGACACTTTGGAAAGGTCTTGAAGTCCTCTAACCAATGCCTTTGGTCTCATGTCATTTGGATTTACCAATCTCAAATTATGGTCTTTGACTTAAAGTGCATTTTTGTTGTGTTTTGGAATTGACCTATAATGTAGAAATTGATAACTTTTTGTGAGAGCATTTCTTGACTTGGAATGTGAAGATGAGTTGTAGGAAATGCCATCCCCTTCAAAATGAGCATTGGATGGGATTTTTCTGATGAACCATGCAAAAGTTATGCCTTGGTCAAGATACAGTTGACTTTTCTACTGTCCAAAAATAGTAACTTTTGCATCTTGATGATTTTTGAGCCATGCTTGAGGAATCATGATCAAGACTTGATCAAATGATGATTGTGGACTCAAAATAAGATGTTGACCAAAATGTTTGACTTTTGACTGTAAAATGACAATTTTACCCCTGCAGTTGATTGTGAAGCAAATGGAGCTTTTAATTGTGCAATTTGACATTGTGAGTCTTGAGACTTGGCATGTAGGTGCTTGAGAATGTGTATAGGCCTATGGGACTTGATTGAGCCATTGAAAACCTCAAATTCCTTGAAAGAAACCAAACCCTAATTTTGACTGGCTTAGGAGGCATTTGGACTGTGCAACCCTTGAGAAATCTTGAACCATTTGAAGATGATTCTTGATAAACTTTGAAGAATATGGGAGGGCAAATTTTAGGGTACAACAGTTGCCCCTGTTCAATCTTCTTAGACCTAAGGATGTAGATTGGCTGGCGTGCCTTTCGTGATCCGAAGGTGGAAGATAATTGAACACTAAAGTGCCCAGAAATTTGCACTCGCATAGTGGAATATCAATAATGTGATGTCGGGAATGGGCTTACAGATGCCATTTGGAGAGATGATGGATAGGAGGATGGGCTTATAGATGCCCTCTGGAAGTGTGACGGAATCTTTTCGGGAATGGGCTTATAGATGCCATTTGGAAATGTAATGGATAGTTGTGGAGATGGGCTTATAGATGTCATCCAGGCGTGTCGATCGCGTAAGAGATTCCTTAGCGAGAACTTGCTTACCTGAGAAAGAGAGATAGTTTCCTGGCTTGCTACAGGTGTTGTACTTCAAACTCTTCATGTAGATAACTTTCCTGGCTAGTTACAGGTATAGATCTACAATCAATTGCTCACAGATATGCCCTGGCTAAATACAGGTATCGAATCTGGAACTTCAAAATGCTGATCGAGATAGCTTTCCTGGCTAGATACAGGCGTAGACCTCTAATCAGTCGCCCACAGATATGCCCTGGCTAGATACAGGTATCGAATCTAGAACTTCAAAAGGTTGATCGAGATAGCTTTCCTGGATGGATACAGGCGTAGACCTCTAATCAGCCGCTCACAGATAAGCCCTGGCTAGATACAGGTATCGAATCCGGAACTTCAAAAAGTTGATCGAGATAGCTTTCCTGGCTAGATACAGGCGTAGACCTCTAATCAATCGCTTACAGACGTGCCCTGGCTAGATACAGGTATCGAATCCGGAACTTCAAAAAGTTGATCGAGATAGCTTTCCTGGCTGGATACAGGCGTAAACCTCTAATCAGTCGCTTACAGATATGCCCTGGCTAGATACAGGTATCGAATCCACAAACAATCGCTCACAGATATGCCCTGGCTAGATACAGGTATCGAATCTGGAACTTCAAAAGGTTGATCGAGATAGCTTTCCTGGCTGGATACAGGCATAGACCTCTAATCAGTCGCTCACAGATATGCCCTGGCTAGATACAAGTATCGAATTCGGAATTTCAAAAGGTTGATCGAGATAGCTTTCCTGGCTGGATACAGGCGTAGACCTCTAATCAGTCGCTCACAGATATGCCCTGGCTAGATACAGGTATCGAATCCGGAACTTCAAAAGGTTGATCGAGATAGCTTTCCTGGCTGGATACAGGCGTATACCTCTAATCAGTCGCTTACAGATATGCCCTGGCTGGATACAGGTATCGAATCTGGAATTTCAAAAGGTTGGTCGAGATAGCTTTCCTGGCTGGATACAGGTGTAGACCTCTGACCTGAGAATGAAAGATAATTTCCTGGCCTGTTACAGGTGTTGATCTTCAAACTCTTCATGCAGATAACTTTACTGGCTAGATACAGGTATAGATATACAATCAATCGCTCACAGATATGCCCTGGCTGGATACAGGTATCAAATCTACAAACAATCGCTCACAGATATGCCCTGGCTAGATATAGGTATCAAATCTGGAACTTCAAAAGGTGGATCGAGATAACTTTCCTGGCTGGATACAGGCGTAGACCTCTGATCTGAGAATGAAAGATAGCTTCCTGGCTTGCTACAGGTGTTGATCTTCAAACTCTCGCTCGCAGATATGCCCTGGCTAGATACAGGTATCGAATCTGGAACTTTAAAAGTTGGTGGTAATATCTTTTGATTGACCTTTTCCTGAAAAGGCAAACATTAGTTGTATGCAATGTCATGATGTATGAAATGCACGATGTTATGATGTTCTCAAAATAAATAAGATTGTGCGATATGATGCGTATATGCATGCATGTATCATGATGTATGACAATGTGATGTTCATGAATGTATTTTCGTCTGGGAAAATAAATCCTTGACGAATGCCGGGAAGTTCCTTGAATCCTGGGCTGCTGTTGGAGAGTAGAGTTCTCCGCTTCCGCTGGGGATGATGAACGAAGATGTTTGTAAGAATAAACCGGTAGGAGAAGATGACTCCGTTGGGGAATGAACCTGATGAAGATATTATTCTGCGGGGAACTACTCTGTGGGGAAGAGATACTTCGCTTGAGAATTTAACGATAACTCCGTTGGGGATACCGTTGATAAGCTTTGTTGAGGGATTTTGATGAACTCCGCTGGGGATAGGAAGAACTTTGCTGAGGACGATCTATCCATTGTAATTTGCTGAGGATAACCCAGTTAGACTCTGGTGGGGAATAACCTTTTAATATGGCTGGGGAGAGGTTGTACTCTGCAGGTGATAAGCTTCCAGAGTCTACTAGGGATAAGGTTCCAGAATCTACTGGGGATAAGCTTCCAGAATCTACTGGGGATAAGCTTCCAGAATCTACTGGGGAGATGGTTCAACTCTCCTGGGGAAACTTTGGACTGTACTGGGGAAATGGCTCCACCGGGATGTCTGGTATTCCACCGGGGAACAATCTTATATTTCTGTTGAGGAATATTAAGACTCCCGGGGATGCTTGTTGAGAAATATCTGTATACTCGGCTGGAGAATATTGAGATCTTGTGGGGATATCCAACTTCCTTAGGGCTGACAGTGGCCTAACTCTGCTCGAGGGAGAGTATTGATGACTTGCTAGGGATACTGTGCCTTTTCGGGGCTGATGGGAGACCAACTCTGCTTGGGGGAGTATGGCTAAATCTTGTCTTACCCTGCGGGGAGTGAAGGTATCTTGGTTACATTCTTCAGCTGAATTTACCTTGGTACCTGGTGGACAGAGAGACTGTGCAGTTCGGACCATTCTTATTGCCCCAGCTTCTATGGGAGAAGGTACCTGTGGAGGTGCTTGATAACTGCCGATTGACAAATCTTCTTCTGGTAGGCAAGTGACGAGATGTCGGGACATAGTCGTACACTTTGATCCCTAATTTTTGCCTGGACCGCCCTTTCGGGTTTTCAGTCCATCGGGATACCCTTTTTTGCCCAAGCCGCCTTTTCAGGTTTTCGACTTGCCGGGTGCACAGATTTTTTATATTTTCATCCCTTATTTTTGCCCGAACCCTTTTGGTTCACCGGGAAGCCCTTATTTTTGCCTAGGCCAGTCGACCTAGTGGGTCTTTGATTATGCGTAGTATTTTTTTTGACTATGTCCACGTTCTCAGAGTGCAGGGAGTTGTCACTGTCAGTAGTGTTGCCATACTACCAGCAGATCTTCGTTTGATCATGCAAGATTCGTTGCGGGAATCCATGTCCAATGCCCCAAGTGACTCAGGCGGAGATTTGCCCCTGGCTTTTTGGCATTTTGAGAGATTTCTTGAATCTTGACTTGACTGCCCCAGATGATGGACAATGATCATGTTTGCCCCTTGGTTGGAAGTGTTTCTCCACTTGAGGTGACTCTTTTTATTGAGAAGGCGTTTGTTCACTAGATATTCGTCGTGCGAATTTCTCTGCAGTTTGAACAAATAGTCATATGCAAACAATATTATTTCAAGAATGCAAAGCTTATGTCTATCTTGAAGTTTTTGAAAATGCATTTTCAGTAAAACAAGCAATTTTTGTAAAATGTGATGTCAACTCAAGATTTTACAGCGAGCCCTATAGGAGTCAGGATACCTTTGGTAACAGTATGATTTCGAACTAACCCATGCTTCAGCTAGGACTTTTAAGGGTTGTAACATGGCCTGGTTCACGGTTTAAGAAACAAAGGATAAAGGCTCAAATTTTATTTGTACCCACCCGTTCTTCGTGATGTTCTTCGATCCTAAACTCAGCTAATCGTGCGTTAGACCTTGTTTGAGTCTTTGCTCTGATATTTCGGTGATGGTTCGGATATTGACAATTTATTTTGAATAGGAAGTCGTTTCTTTTTTGTTGAGGGTTTGTTGGACCTCTTTCTTTTTGATTTTATTATCCATGTCTTTTGCCTGAACTGTTTCTTTTGTAATTACAGTCAGCGGGATGCCCCAGTTTTGTAAGTCTCCTTCATAGGTTTTGACTTGTTGGGCTTTTATTTTGAGAGATAATGACTGCCTGTCCTTATGATTATAGGGAACCATCATTGTCTTTTGCTTTGGAAGGACTTCTTTGATGCCTTTTACTGTGCAACTGGATCAACTGAGAAAACTACCCTGCCCCAGGTTATAATTAAGGGTTTTAATTTTTGCGTGAAAATAAAAACTCCAACTTCTTTGGCTCAAAGGGGTTGACGAGGGATTATCTTCCTTATAACTCCACTGTTTAGGATTTGAAACAATGCATGTACTTCATCAGCGGGGTCTGTTCAAAAGCATACTGTAAATATTGTGGTATCGTTTTCGTCATCCTCCCTCAAAAGGTTTAGAATTTTTAATCGAGAGTTGATCATCACAAAAAATGAAAGCAATTTGAATATAGTGAATACGAATATATTGATTCAAAACAGACATATGCAATGCATTTAATGAAATAAGAAAGTTTGCCATGACAATAATTGTTTGAATAAGCAAAGAAAGATACAACTTGAACATTCGAATGAACAAAAGTCTCTTAGTTTGAACTAGTCATTTCAGGTGGAGAACCCTCAACGGAAGATTTTCATTTCACCATCCAGCATGAACTCCAGCACCCTCCCGTCAATCAAGTCTTGGATCTTGTTCTTCAGACTCCAGCAGTTGTCGGTGTCATGTCCCGGGCTGTCAGAGTGGTATGCACACCTTTCATAAGGATGATAGGTAGGAGCAGAGGTGTTGGGATTCCTGGGAAGATCCTTCAATGTAAGCAGGTTGACTTCCAACAGGCGTTTCAGTATCAAAGATGATGGTATCTCAGTCTCAGAGAAATGTCTTCCAGGTGCATTTCACTGGCGCCGATTACCCCGTTGATGCTGGTGAGGTTGATGCTGGGCTTGTGACCCTGAAGCAAGCTGAGGAGCTTTCCCTTTGTCTTCTTGTTTCAAAGGGGGTCGAATGATGACTTGCTCTTCAACCTCAGATGTTTTCCCCATTTGGTTGCCCCGAAGCAATTGATTGACGAGAAACCTGAGCTCTCCTTGTTTTTGAGATAAGTCTTGAATGAGAGCCATCTGCCCCAGCATCTGGGTTCTCATTGCATTTACCTCAGCTTGCAGATGTTTCATCCGTTCATCCTTACTGTCTTCTGGACTGTTCTTGACCAAATTCTCCATGAGGAGTGTTCTTAACTCTTCCTGCCCCTTGAATAGGTTTAGGAAGATCTCCCTGAACTGAGTCTTTTGAGTATGAAGATCCTGGTTGTCTTGTTGGAAAGCCATTGCTGAAATAAACAGCAAGAACGTGAAAAACCTGTAAAGGGTGACCTGTTATGCAATGATATGTATGTATGCAATGTTTTCAAGGATCTCGCGGGGTAAACCAAGAAAATTGTTAGAATTTGAATTTTGTAGCTTGATTGAAGGAACTTCATGTTGTTGAGAGTCCTTCTTCAAGAGTCAAGGCTCACCATATCGAGTGGGTCATAGCCCCTGACTCAAGTTAACGTGTTTGGATTTATGGATAACCTTGGTTAGAGGAAAATAAATCCCCTTTTCCCCTTGCTAGACAGTTGGTTCATCATGACCTGCATCACAAACCCTTGAGATCCTTGAAATGGATTAGTCCTTATGCAGGATGTATGCAATGTTATGATGGTATGATGTTATGTACGTGGATGCAAAGGTGTGAGGTGTAAGTAAGCCCTGTAATAAGTCCAGATTAAGGACTGTAACCAAAACCTGCAAGGAACTCATGTTGTCAGATAACAAGAATGTGCAAGTAGTTCAGATTTGAAGGCACACAAGTCACACCAGACATCCCTTAGATTTAAGGCTGGCATGAAGTTTAGGTATTACCCTCTTGAAGTTAGTTGGCTCAAAACCTGTCCTATCAATAGTAACCGGGTTCTAAGGAGCTCAATATCATTGGATTGTTTTCTATGTTCATTGTTTTGATTTAGCCACTTAACTGGCGACCAAAATATTCCAAGAAAACAACCCTCAATGAGTGTAGTATCGAGTACCTACCAACTTCGGACTGCACCAAAGTCGGTCATCTCACTACCCCTAAAGAGGCCAGGATGGTCAAGTAAGGTTCTAGGTCAGTTGATGCTTCATGACACCACGCGGCGGCCCCGTACTCTCCTTGACTTGACTCAAGGGTTACCGGTACTCACCAAAGTGCCACATCAACGTAGCAACTGCTTCAACCATGTCGGTATACCCCGCACAATTCCCTCACAGTTTGTTGCTACTTCTAAAGAGTATCCCCAGATCCGGGTTAGGATCTATAAAACTCCGAAACAAGCCCACAATATTAAAGCAAACAAGGCATACAATTGAAAACATAAGAGTGGTATAATCTTAAGGTACACCTCACTTATAAGATTCCCCAGCAGAGTCGCCAGTTCTGTGATTGGTGGAAATAGAACTGACTATTTTTGAAATGCTGGTTCGCGAAATGTCGCGGTAAGCAAGAGTCGCCACCGTCTTTTATTTTCTCCAACAAGGAAAGGACAAAAGCACAGCAAAATTCCTTTTCGAGATGTTTCTCGGTTCGGGAGGTAGATTATAGAAAGGGAAGGTGTTAGCACCCTTTCTATCCGTGGTTATCCACGGGCTCTTAGGTACTTGCTCACTATGTTTTCAAAAATTGTTTGCTTTTCTTGTGTATGTGGGTTTTGAAAAAGTTTCGTTTTGAAAACTTCTAGGTAACTCTTGTATCAGTCCTCAAGAGTGTATGAAGTGTTTGTTTGAAAACTTTTTGAAAGTGTGAGTGCGAAAAGTTTGTTTTGTTTTTTGAAAGAGCAAGTACCCAGAAGAAATCTACCTACTCTAAGGAATTAAGCTGTGTAAGAGTCCTTTAGACAGTACTATCCCACTATTGAGAAGTAGGTAGCACCGTCGTTGGAGTTATTCGGGTCAATTCGATTATAGGGACATGTGTGGTCACCAAAGCAATAGTAGGACGCCTTAGCGGTAACCCTAATGTCTTAGATCTTTTTTTATCCGAGGCAACCGTTTCGAGGCAACTTTGATCTTTAGACAGGAGGGCGACCTCTAAAACACCCTATACTTAATGACCACCTCGAGGCAACCAAGTGAGGCGTACCCTAGGAGTGGCATGTGCATGTGTGTCAAGTTCAGTTTATATTATCTTTGCACAAGTATCATGGTGAGCTACGAGTTGGTTTTATTTTTCAGGCAAGTCTTGCATGCATAATTAACAGTTAATAATTTGCGGGAAATAAATTGCGGAAAGTAAATCTATGCTATTACAAGGCGTCGGGTATTTACATCGCCAAAAACATAACCCTTGAAAATAAATGCGAGAAATTAAAGAAAGCGATAAAAGTCCTAATTATCTATTACATTCTCGGAGCAGATACATAAGTATAATCAAAATAAATATGCACGAAAAGAAATTGAATCGGGGACGTCCTTAGGGTTGTGACCCTTTTTGAGAAAAGAATGGAATTTGGTCCTTTTTGCAATTAATTAAAATTAAACCTAATAACTAATTAATTAATTAATTAAAAGAAAAAAAAGTATTTTTGTGTTTTTTATGTTTTAATGAAAATAAAAATAAAAGAAATTAAAATTGTCAAAACCCTAATTCTATGTTAATTTTATTTATTGCAAAAAGTCAAAGTTAGCCTAATTAATAAAAAGACTAAATTAATTAATTTACATTTATTTACTAAAAAATAATTAATAGTGAATTTAATAAATAATAATAATAAATAATATTTTAGGTTTCTGAATTTATTGTGAAAATAATTAATTTGTTAATTAAATACTAATAATAATAATTAATGAAAAGATTACATAGAAATTAACAAAAGAAAATAATAGAGAAACCAGGGGGGTGCTGGGCCCTTAGGAGGTGTTGATTGGAAATCTGGCCCATTAAGCCACAAGCCTGCTTTGACTTTCTGGTTTGTCCACGCATTGGTTGACTAGGAGTATGGTGGTCATCCACTTATGACCTTCTGATTTGTGCATGTGGCCACTTGGCATGCTGAGCACTGGAGGTATATGGTGAACTCTTTTGTTTTTCCTGCACGTGATAATATAAGAAAAAATAGAAACAAAGGTTTGGGGGACCTGGGAATCGAACCCAGGTCCCAATGATTCTTGGACAACGCATCCACCACTGAGCCATCTTGCACGCTTTGTTATTATAATAAGCAATGAAAATAATATATGGAAAACAAGTAACATCCTGAAAAACAAACAAAACGCGCGCTATTTTCAAATGTTCCAATCATAAACCAACACGCAGTCGTCTTCCTCGTTTGCCTGCAAAAAGAACAAATGGATAGCGGGGGTTTTTAACCCCCACAATTTGGCATGAGGAAAAATAGCGAATAGAATCCTAGGCTATATAAATATTTCGCGAGGGTTCCACTAGGTTCGTCTGAATGCAACGAGTTCAACCATGTGCATTAGGGGTTCCAATTTTCCCTGTATGGGAAAGCCCCAATTTGAGAACTCAAAAAACCTAGAATTCATCAATGGCGTTTTATGATCCTGGACATTATAATGCAATTAACCTGTACCATTAGCTTCAGAGGAGTTCTAGCAATGCAAAACACACAAAAAATTACGTTAATGATGCATGAATAATGAATTACGATTATGAAAGAAATATGCAAACCGTGGTTCTGAAACTAGCGATTCTTGGAGCTATGAAGCTGGAAACTGATTGCAAATCGTCCTGGGAACCTCCAGCAATGTATTTGGATCCACAAAAGTCCTTAATTTGCCCTAGAACACAGAAAATAGTTTTGAGTTTTCTTTGATTTTTTTCAATATTGGCTATGGCTTTCTGCAGCAATTCACCCGTCCAATGCATTAGGTTTAGCTTCAGTACTTATAGTAGAATGGAATTAGGTTAAATTCTTGACAAGAAATCCATGGAATAATGGTTTGCATATTTGATTGAAAATCAAATATTTTTCAATCTTTTTGATTGAGAAAACTTGCCAAACTTGGAGATTTTTGTCCCCTTGATGTGCACACGAATTTGCCAGCTTGTCTTGAGCTTGTTTGCTTCACCAAAAGATTGAAAAATCAAATCTTTGAATTTCCTACATTTTAAATTAATTAAATGAATTAAAATCAATTAAAAATCCAATTAATTAATAAAAATAAGAAAATAATTCAATGTAAGCTTGATGGGTCGTGCATAGGCCTTGGACAATGCTTCAAGAAGAAATTTGAGGCCCATTAGCAAAAATGATGTGTTTTGAGTAAAGTTGACTTTTGCAAATTCATAAAAATTTCCCAACTTCTCCAATGCATATCTTGCTCAATTTTGATCATATGAACATGTTCTTGGACATTTTGGAAAGGTCTTGAAGTCCTATAACCAATGCCTTTGGTCTCATGTCATTTGGATTTACCAATCTCAAATTATGTTCTTTGACTTAAAGTGCATTTTTGTTGACTTTTGAAATTGACCTATAATGTAGAAATTGATAACTTTTGTGAGAGCATTTCTTGGACTTGGAATGTGAAGATGAGTTGTAGGAAATGTCATCCCCTTAAAAATGAGCATTGGATGGGATTTTTCTGATGAACCATGCAAAAGTTATGCCTTGGTCAAGGTACAATTGACTTTTCTACTGTCCAAAAATAGTAACTTTTGCATCTTGATGATTTTTGAGCCATGCTTGAGGAATCATGATCAAGACTTGATCAAATGATGATTGTGGACTCAAAATAAGATGTTGACCAAAATGTTTGACTTTTGACTGTAAAATGACCATTTTACCCCTGCAGTTGATTGTGAAGCAAATGGAGCTTTTGACTGTGCAATTTGACATTGTGAGTCTTAAGACTTGGCATGTAGGTGCTTGAGAATGTGTATAGGCCTATGGGACTTGATTGAGCCATTTAAAACCTCAAATTACTTGAAAGAAACCAAACCCTAATTTTGACTGGCTTAGGAGGCATTTGGACTGTGCAACCCTTGAGAAATCTTGAACCATTTGAAGATGATTCTTGACAAACTTTGAAGAATATGGGAGGGCAAATTTTGGGGTACAACATATGTCATAGATGCATAGGATGATGGTCAACTTTGTGTGAAGTATATGAGACATCCATAGGATTATAGTTAACTATGTGTGAATCATTATAGAGATTGATAAGATGATGGTGAACTATGTGTTAACCATGTGTGAACTACATAGAAAATTGTCAACTATGTGTGAACAATGCCAGACATCCAACAAATGATTGTCAACTATGTGTAAAGTATGTCAGAGATGCATAGGATAATGGTCATATATGTGTGAAGCATGTTAGAGATACATAGGATGATTTCCAACTATGTGTGAACCATGTCTGAGATGCATAGTGTTGTACCCCAAAATTTGCCCTCGCATTTTTCCATAAGAAATCACAGCCTCGGGTGTTTCCTGATTTTTCAGATTGACGTAAGAATCAGTCAAACAGATTTTTTCTTATGAGTCAGACAAAGTTAGGGTTTTCATGGCTCTGGAACATTTCACACAGTTTGCTTAGGGTTTGGTTGATTTTGGCTCAAGTTTTGATCAGGCATACGTTTCTTTTGCATTTAATCAAGAATTAGGGTTTTTGTGCGCGCATTCTCAGAAAGGATTATCTTTACAGTTTCTTTTCAGTTTACTCTGAAATTTGATTTGAGGCATTTGAATCAAGAACTTGCAGTTTTGTTTAATCAGTAAAGGCTAAGGCATTTGATTTGAGATGAGATAAAGGCTGAAGTACTTAAATTGAGAATCTACAGTGTTTGGTTTGATCAGTAAAAAGATAAATATCTGGATATTGGTTTGATTAACTGTGCATTGGACATTTGAAGCGCCAGGTTTATTATTGATTCAATGACAAGGCCACGATGTTTATTAATTATTTTTCTAAAAGACAGAATAATTGGATACTTCCGGTTATTTTAATTTAAGAAATTCAAAATAATTAAATGAACATTGAGTTGAAAGAGAAGTTAACTGATAAAAAGGATTTTTATTTATTCATTTTTAATTGTTTTGTTACAAATTATTATTCGAACAATTGTAAATTTACTTACATTTTTGTTTACAATAATAATTTTACAAATAAATTAAAATGAAAATAAAACTATCCTAAGAAAATTCCTAAGTCTACATCTTCTATAGTTCCTCCTCTTTTGCTCCATTTGATGTTTATATGCAAAACAAAAACAAAAAAGCAAAAGTCAAAGCAGATATAATTAAAAAAGACAGACAGTAATTTAAAGATTCATCATTAAAGGCAACTGGTCAGAATCAGTTTGCCCTCTCTGCAAATCACGAGATTTCTCCCGGTTCACAGAGAGGGACGAAAAATGCTTGCAAAAGAAAAAGGTATGAATGCACAAAATTATGATTTTTGCACAAGTTCAAATCGTCAACCAACTGCATAGTTCCCAAACAAACAGCATGCCAAACAAAGTCCAAGTCCAAACTGAACTAAATGTCAAAAAACTGTCCAAGGATGTGGAAAGATATCAAGATATCAAGCAAGTACAAAAGGCCACCAAAAGCTGTCAAAAGAGATATGCAAATATCAAGAAGTACAAGGTATGCAGAGGAAAATATACAAGTGCAAGCAACATCAAATTACATCATTTTCCAGCAGTTGCCTTTTCAGAAAAAAGTACTTCTAAGCAATATTAAAATGCTTTAATTTGTACTGAAGAGAGAGAGAAGAAAGAAAAGAAGAAGGGTTTACAGGCTTAGGCTTGAAGGAGATATAAAAACAAACTGTAATAACACAGTGAAGAAAAAAAAAGGCAGAGATATTACATAAATCAGAATACAAACAAAACTGTCAAAAAGGAAACAGAACTGCCCATCCTGAAGCCAAAAACAAAAAAAGCTTTCACAAGCCCTGAACCTGCATAAAGGAGTAAAGCTCTCAACCTTTTGAAGGACCGGTATTAACCTTCAAAGGCCACAAACCTTAACCATCAAGTGACATCAAAAAACCTGAACTGTCAAAGCATTCATCAAGCCAAAGCCTTACCTGCATTCAAGGCCATAACCTTAAACCAGAAGCCTAAAAGCCTCGTGCCTGTCTAAGCCAAAGCCTTACCTGCATATCAAAACCTCACCAACACCCAACACTTCAACCGGTAAAAGACAAAGCCACATAAATCCAAAAACAAAAAACCTCACAACAGCCATACATCCAAGCCTTAAACTTGCTCCAGGCAAGCCTAAAAGCCTGTCAAAACATGAAGCCTAACCAGTCTCCTAGCCTAAAACCTGTGCCTGTCATCAAGCTCTAAACCTGTCCAGGCTATCAACCTGCTGAAGCCCAAAGCCTACAACACCAACCTGTCAAGCCTTAAGCCCTACAAGCTTCAAGCAATAAACCTGTAAACTCACCAAAAACAAAAGCCCTCAAACCTTAACTATCAACAAACAACCATAACCTGCAACTCAAAAGCCCTCAACCAAAAGCCATAGCCACAAACTGAAGCCTAAGCATTCAAGGCAACGAAAAACCCTCAGAAAAATTTCATCACGGGGTTAACATCCAGAGTCAGCAAGCAAAAGGAGCATACAAGCATACAAAGCATATTCAGGGCAAGCATGTCATCAACAAATATCTCAGCCTATCAACATATCATCATCGACACAGAAAAGTAAGCGCTCAAACTCTCAGAACCTAAGGCCCTTCACTGAGTAACATTTTAACAAGCATACAGCAAGCAAGCAAGAAGAAGAAAAGAGGTGATACAAAAGGTTTTCAGTTGCTCATCATTAAACCTAAAGAGCTAAAAAGAATAAAGATACCAAGAAGCAAAAGCTCATCAGCGCTTTCCCCTCGCCTCTGGCCGCCACAGCGCCTCCCAATCCTTTCCTCCTCCGTCTCCAAGAGGTAGTATAACTTCTTTTCTTTCCTTTCATACAGCTCAACAGAAACAACAATAATAACATAACATCAGAACACGAAATCAGAACATGCAAGACATAAAAGCTTGAAACCCTAACGAGATTGAGACGAAAGTTGCTACCTTTTTTAACTGTTGCCTAAGTAATTCGTGGAGGGAGAAGGAGTAGATGTTGGCGCCGGTGGCCTTGGGCGGAGGATTCCATTCAGTAGCTTGGCCGGAGAAGACGAAGGTGACGAAGTAAATGGCGATGTAACCCTAAGCCTTTCCCCAAATGAAACAACAAATTGAACCCTTGGTAATTGTTTCAGACCGGTTGGGCCGGTTCTCTTAAGCCCAATGGTTTTTTTTGGAATGCACCCCCCATACGTTGTTCCTTTGTTTGGGCCAGCATAACCCCCTTTAGCCCATCCATTTCCTTTACAAATCAATATCTATTTTCATTATATCCCTTTTATATATATACATAACTTGATTTCCTTTTTTTATAAATAATACATTAATTTTTACTAAATTTTGTTTATCACATTTAAAATAAATATTAGACTTTTTATTTAGGTTTAAACATTTTCGTTTTATTAAAACTTTTTTAGTTTACATAAGAAAATACTAACTAAAATACATAAATACATAAAGCATTAAAACATTTTCTTTTTTCTAAAACTTAAAACTTTTTTTCTTTAAAACATTTTGTTTGTACATAAAAACAATAATACATAATTTTATTAAACTTGAAATATTTTCCCTTTTCTTCAATTAAAACTTTGTACATGAAAACATCAATACATAAATTTTCTTTAAGATAAATACTTTTCTTTTCTTAAAATATTGTCTTTGTACATATTACAAAAATACAAAATGATAACATTAAATAAACACCATACTTAATAATACATTAAAATTCACATTCCACACCTTGTAAATAAACCTCATACATTTACACATACACTTACACATTTACAATACAATAATACGTTTACATTGCTCTTATACACATTTGCTATTCTTATACATTGCTATACACTACATATTACATTTGCGCAATTCGATTTGGTTGTAATTATTTGTATACTACTCTCCTAAAGTCTCATCCCCATTTGTAAATTTGTACCCCCACTCCCGGATACTTATTTGTAATAGCGTAGACTTTAAATTCCCGCAATTTACCGCTTTCAAATATACCATGGTTAGACCTAGGGTTTGCATGTACATAAAATCAAACGCTAGATAACCTAATACAAGACAAACACATGAAATCAATACATAATCACACTTGCACCCCTAAGGTAATCCCACATGTTGCCTTCCAAAATGGGCCATGCTTGCACGTCGAGTTTCTTTGGCAAAACAATTCAAATGATCATAAGTCCCTCGATGACGCTTTCGAAAGTTGCCTATCAAAATGATCATAGTCCCTTCAAGCAAATTGCCAAAGACACTTGGCACCATTGCATTCATGGTCCATACGATGACCCGCGCCTGTCCCGTTAAAACATCCTAAACGCAAGATTGTCCACCAAATACAATGGTGGAACAAAATTGTTAAAAAGGATTAAAACATGAGAAAAACCTTTGAGTATATTAGGGGTAGACAAACTCTTAGTTACTTGGTCCAACTTGCAAAAACCTTTGCCTATTCTTCAAAACCACCTTCCACAAACACTTTCAAAACAATCTCCAAAAACATTTGAAACATCTTTTCGAAAAGATACACACCTTTGTATATACTCAAACACGAGTCATTACAACGGTTGCCGAAACAAAGGCGTCTATTTCAAAACATTTTCAAAACACCAATACACACACCATTTCAAGCAATCAAAAATCAAGGCAAGTGATCTAAAACCAAGTAACTAAGAGCCCATGGATAACCATGGATGAAAAGGGTGCTAATACCTTCCCTTTTCATAATCTACCCCCCGAACCCACGAAATATCTCAAAAGGTTTTTCCTGTGCTTTTTTTAACCTTTCCTTTAGGATAAAATAAAAAGTCGGTGGCGACTCTTGCTAAACCGAACAAGTGCGAATACAAATGCAAAACCTCAAGTCAGTTCTCCCACCGTATCACAGAACTGGCGACTCTGCTGGGGAGAATTTAAAAGTGGGGTTACCTTAGGGTTTAGATCACCTTAACATTTTTGCTTTGATTGCTTTGATTGCTTTATCTTTTTGGGTCCTTGTTTGGGTTTATTGTAAATCCTACACCCGGATTTGGGGCACCTTTTTAGGTAAATAGCAATGAAACTGTGAGGGAATTGTGCGGGGTATACCGACACGGTTGAAGCAGTAAGCTATGTTAGTGTGATATATTTGTGAGTACCGATAACCCTTGAGTTCAATCAAGGAGAGTACGGGGCCGCTGAGTGATGTCGTGAAGCACTAACGAACTCTTAGAACTCTAATTGACCATCCTAGCCTTTTTAGGGGTAGTGAGATGACCGACTTTGGTGCAGTCCGAAGTTGGTAGATACTCGAGACTACACTCATTGAGGGTTGTTTTCTTGGAATATTTTGGTCGCCATTTAAGTGGCTAAATCAAAACAATGAACACAGAAAACAATCCAATGATATTGAGCTCCTTAGAACCCGGTTTCTATTTTAGGACAGGATGAACCAACTAACTTCAAGAGGGTACTTACCTACAACCCCAGGCAAGCCTGAACCTAAGGACTTGTTTTGCTTTGTGTGAATATGATTGTCTGTATATACACTCACTTGCTTTTGCATACATGTACATAACATCATAACATCATACCATGGCATTTTCAATAACCTTTTCAAGGATCTCAAGGGTTCTTTTGATGCAAGGTTACGTTGAACTAGACGTTTACCAATGGGCAAGAGGTTTATCCTCTAAACAAATGCCAACCAAAGATCAAGTACAACAACTGGAATCAGGGGCTATGACCCACTTGACATGGTGGGCTTGATTCTCGTGGAAAGACATCCACCGGTGCAAAGTTCTCCAATCAAAAACTGAAGTTCAAACCTCTAACATTTTCTTGTGTTTACCCCAAGAGATCCTTGAAAGCATGCATCCACATATCATGCATTGCATTTTGACAGTTTTTCCTTTTTTCAGGTTTCCTTACTCTCATACTGTTTATTTCAGTAAGAGATGGCTCTAGAAAGAACTGTCAAGGATATCCAGGACCAGACTGCTCAGCTGCAGGAAATGTTCTTGAACTTGTCTCTGGGGCAAGAAGAAATGAAAACTCTCCTCACAAAGGGCTTGGTCCAGGAGACTTCAAACAATTCCAAGAGTCATCAGCTTGCGGAGCTGCAGTTTGATTTGACAACATTGAGGATCCAAGTGATGGGACAGTTGGTGGGCCAGATGGCTCTCATCCAAGACCTGTCTCAAAGACAAGAGGAACTCAGAGTTCTCGTCCGCCAACTGCTTCGAAACAACCAACTGGGGCAAACATATGAGGTTGAAGAGTAAGTCACCGCTCAACCCCCATCCACTCAAGAAGACAAGGGGAATGCTCCTCTACTTGCTTCAGGGTCACAAGCCCAGCAACAACCTCGCCAGCGTCAACGGGGTAATCGGCAAAAGCAAAATACGTCGGGAAGACAGTTCACAGAGACTGACATACCGTCATCTCTGATTCTGGAGCGCTTGTTGGAGGTCAACCTGACTGCCTTGAGGGATCCTATCCGGAACCCAAATACCTCCGCTCCTAACTATCATCCCGATGCATTTTGTGTTTACCACTCCTACAGCCCGGGACACGAAACTGACGACTGTTGGGCCTTGAAGAACAAGATTCAAGATCTGATCGACATTGGAGTGCTGAGGTTCATGCCAGACGGCAAGATGAAAATCTTCCGTTAAGGAGTTCTCCACCTGAAGTGACGAAGCTCAAGCTGAAAGACTTTTGCTTCATTTTGAATTTTCAATGTTGTAATTTCTTTTGTTTTCAAACAATTATCTGTTGATGTTGAACTCTGTTTCATTAATGCATTACATATGTTTGTCTTGAATTCATCCATTCGTTTTCACTACTCTTATGCTTTCTTTATGATATTTAACTCTTGATAAAAAGCTGCAAGCCTTTAGAGGGAGGATGACGAAACAATACCATAATCTCATACAGTATGCTGTTGAACAGACCTTGCTGATGATGTACATGCATTCCTTTCAATTCTCAAACACTGGAGTTATAAGGAAGATAATCCCTAGTCAACCCTTTCGAGCCAAAGAGGTAGGAGTTTTCTGTTCTAAACAAATCGAAACCTTTGATATAAACCTGGGGGGCAGGGTAGTCTCTCAGTTAATTCAAAAGAAAATGCGCATTAAAGTCGCAAACTCTCAAGTTCGTAACACAACGACGACAAAGAAAAGCATTCCTCTGGAATCAAAAGACAGTGAAGGTTCCCTATCACATAGGCAGTCAATCTCTCAAAAAAAAAGGAAAAGCCCACTGAGCCAAAACCTGTAAAGGAGGTTTAAGAAAGATGGGGCATCTCGCTGACTGTGATCTCGAAAACAGGGACAATCAGGCAAAAGTTAGGGATAACAAATCAAAATCAAAATAGAGAGGTCATTACAAACCCTCAACAACATGAAAAATGTTGCAAAGAAAAAGGAGATGATGACTGTCTCCCAAATTCATCTGGTGAACCATCACCCAAATGTTGTTCCAAACTCGAATATGTGCGACGCACAATTAACTGAGCTTAGGTTTGAAGAACATCACGAAGAGCGGGTGGGTACAAATACACTTTGAGCCTTTATCCTTTGTTTCTTAAACCGTGAACCAGGCCACGTTACAACCCTTTAAAAGTCCTAATTGAAGCATGGGTTAGTTCTAAAGCATACTGTTACAAAAGGTATCCTGACTCCTGTAAGGCTTTGCTCTAAAATCTTGTGTTGATTTGTCTTATAAAAAGTTTTCTGCTAAAAAACGCATTTTTTCAAAACTTTGAGACAAACATAAAACTTTGCATTGCTTAAATATCACTGTTTGCACTTGGCTATTTGTTTGACAGCGAAGAAATTCATACAACGAATGTTCGGAGGAACGAAAACTCTCTCAGTAAATAAAATCACTTCAAAAGGATGACACTTCCAACGAAAAATCTCCCATCAACAGGGGGCATGACATGTCACCATCCAATTAACCTGGGGCAGTCCAGTCAAGGGTTCAACAGATCTTTCAAAGTTCAGTTAACCTGGGGCAGTCCAGTCAAGATTTCAAGAAATCTCTCAATCTGCAGAGTAATCTGATTCAAGACTCCTTCATCATCACTTGGGGCATTCGAATGTCAAAAGTGTCCGGAGTATTCCTTCATCACCTGCTGGAAATTACAACCACCAACAGAATAACTATCACCTTTCCAGATTCGACACCTGTAACAAGCCAGGAAAATATCTGTGGACGACTGATTATGGATTAACACCTGTAACAAGCCAGGAAATTATCTACATCACCACTTGGGGCATTCGAATGTCAAAAGTGTTCAACAATTCCTTCATCACCTGTTGGAAGTTACGGTCATTAAAGATCAAATTCTCACAAAATTCAAGTTATGAAGCCCGGATTTGACCGGATAATATCTTGATCTCTACAGCACATTGTGAAGACCGGACTACAACCGAATAACAGTGTCAGATTACGGCAAAGCCTGGATTACGACCAGATAGTGGGATCTCCTGAATTCAAGTTATGAAGCCCGGATTTGACCGGATAATATCTTGATCTCTACAGCACATTGTGAAGACCGGACTACGACCGGATAATAGTGTCAGATTACCGGAAAGCCTGGATTACGACCAGATAGTGGGATCTCCTGAATTTAAGTTATGAAGCCCGGATTTGACCGGATAGTACCTTGATCTCTACAATGCATTGTGAAGACCGGATTACGACCGAATAACAGTGTCAGACAATCGCCAAGCCTGGATTACGATCGGATAGCAGTCAAGAGTACTACGAAGCCTGGAATCGACCAGATAGTGGTATATCTTTAACACAAGCCGTGAAGCCCGGATTTGACCGGATAACAGCTTAGCAAGCTATTGTGAAGCCTGGACCCCGACCAGATAGCAATACAAATTTCTGTGAAGCCTGGATTACGACCAGATAGAAGTTAACCCTCAAGAGTGAAGACCCTCATCCTTAAAACCTCAGAAGATTGGTATACTCCCAGTTTCTGATCGTTAATAGAACGAAGATTTCCATCACCTCACCATGAAGCAACCCTACACAGGTTCTTTCTCAAACTCAAAAGATTCTTGGAATCCCCAGCCAGAGAGCCTCACAGAATCTAATTCCCCTCAGAATCAAGTTTCAATATCCCCAGCGGAGCTAAAACTTCCAACTATCAATCCCCAAGCAGAGTGGAGACTCTCATTTTCAGTTCCTCACAGAATATTCGAATATTCTCCTGTGAAGATCCCCTCAAGACCGGAATTCCCCAGTAGATTGGCATACAAACCAAGCTTCGGATTCCCCGACAGTGGTCCCAGGACTTCTTGTGATCAAAGATTCTTGCCCTCCCCAGCAGCAGTCAAGGAATTATTTTCCTCGGCAGTAGTCAAGATTCTTCTGTCTCCAGCCATCCAGGATTCATCTATCCTCAGCAGGACAGCTCATCAGCTTACATGCGCACTCATTACATTCATCTCATAAACATTGATATAACATACATTGCATCATACATTTCATGCAACATGACTTCGTGTTTCAGCTAATATCTTACCCTTTTTCAGGATAAGAATTAGTAAGCTTCAACTTCAAGACTTCTGAAAATAGTTTACGAATTCTCCAAACATGGATGTCAATCTATCGCTTGTTCAGACCCCTAGTTCAGAGACGTTCCAAAACATGGATACCTTTCTGATACTCGTCCACTCGCCAAGGTCATGCAGATCAACATTTCCAAATGGCATCTCTAAGCCCATTTCCAGATGGCATCTCTAAGCCCATCCCCCGACAAAGTTCTGTTACATTTCCAAATGGCATCTATAAGCCCATCCTCCTCAACAAACATTTCCAGATGGCATCTGTAAGCCCATCCTCCTATCAGCAGTCACCAAATGGCATCTTTAAGCCCATCCCCAAATGGCATCTGTAAGCCCATTCCCTCCACCATCACATCACCAAGTGTAAATTTTAGGGCACTCTAGTGTCCAGTCTCCTTTTACCCTCGAGTCGCGAAAGGCAAACTTGTCAATCTAACTCTTCAGGTTCAAGAAGATTGAACAGGGGCAACTATTGTACCCCAAAATTTGCCCTCGCATTTTTCCACAAGAAATCACAGCCTCGGGCGTTTCCTGATTTTTCAGATTGACGTAAGAATCAGTCAAACAGATTTTTTCTTATCAGTCAGACAAAGTTAGGGTTTTCATGGCTCTGGAACAGTTCACACAGTTTGCTTAGGGTTTGGTTGATTTTGGCTCAAGTTTTGATCAGGCAGACGTTTCTTTGGCATTTAATCAAGAATTAGGGTTTTTGTGCGCGCATTCTCAGAAAGGATTATCTTTACAGTTTCTTTTCAGTTTACTCTGAAATTTGATTTGAGGCATTTGAATCAAGAACTTGCTGGTTTGTTTAATCATTAAAGGCTAAGGCATTTGATTTGAGATGAGATAAAGGCTGAAGTACTTAAATTGAGAATCTACAGTGTTTGGTTTGATCAGCAAAAAGATAAATATCTGGATATTGGTTTGATTAACTGTGCATTGGACATTTGAAGCACCAGGTTTATTATTGATTCAATGACAAGGCCACGGTGTTTATTAATTATTTTTCTAAAATACAGAATAATTGGATACTTCCGGTTATTTTAATTTAAGAAATTCAAAATAATTAAATGAACATTGAGTTGAAAGAGAAATTAACTGATAAAAAGGATTTTTATTTATTCATTTTTAATTGTTTTAGTACAAATTATTATTCGAACAATTGTAAATTTACTTACATTTTTGTTTACAATAATAATTTTACAAATAAATTAAAATGAAAATAAAACTATCCTAAGAAAATTCCTAAGTCTTCATCTTCTATTGTTCCTCCTCTTTTGCTCCATTTGATGTTTATCTGCAAAACAAAAAAAAAAGCAAAAGTTAAAGCAGATATAATTAAAAAAGACAGACAATAATTTAAAGATTCATCATTAAAGGCAACTGGCCGGAATCAGTTTGCCCTCTCTGCAAATCACGAGATTTCTCCCGGTTCACAGAGAGGGACGAAAAATGCTTGCAAAAGAAAAAGGTATGAATGCACAAAATTATGATTTTTGCACAAGTTCAAATCGTCAACCAACTGCATAGTTCCCAAACAAACAGCATGCCAAACAAGTCCAAGTCCAAACTGAACTAAATGTCAAAAAACTGTCCAAGGATATGGAAAGATATCAAGATATCAAGCAAGTACAAAAGGCCACCAAAAGTTGTCAAAAGAGATATGCAAATATCAAGAAGTACAAGGTATGCAGAGGAAAATATACAAGTGCAAGCAACATCAAATTACATCATTTTCCAGCAGTTGCATTTTCAGAAAAAAGTACTTCTAAGCAATATTAAAATGCTTTAATTTGTATTGGAGAGAGAGAGAGAAGAAAGAAAAGAAGAAGGGTTTACAGGCTTAGGCTTGAAGGGGATATAAAAACAAACTGTAATAACACAGTGAAGAAAAAAAAAAGGCAGAGATATTACATAAATCAGAATACAAACAAAACTGTCAAAAAGGAAACAGAACTGCCCAGCCTGAAGCCAAAAACAAAAAAAGCTTTCACAAGCCCTGAACCTGCATAAAGGAGTAAAGCTCTCAACCTTTTGAAGGACCGGTATTAACCTTCAAAGGCCACAAACCTTAACCATCAAGTGACATCAAAAAACCTGAACTGTCAAAGCATTCATCAAGCCAAAGCCTTACCTGCATTCAAGGCCATAACCTTAAACCAGAAACCTAAAAGCCTCGTGCCTGTCTAAGCCAAAGCCTTACCTGCATATCAAAACCTCACCAACACCCAACACTTCAACCGGTAAAAGACAAAGCCACATAAATCCAAAAACAAAAAACCTCACAACAGCCATACATCCAAGCCTTAAACTTGCTCCAGGCAAGCCTAAAAGCCTGTCAAAACATGAAGCCTAACCAGTCTCCTAGCCTAAAACCTGTGCCTGTCATCAAGCTCTAAACCTGTCCAGGCTATCAACCTGCTGAAGCCTAAAGCCTACAACACCAACCTGTCAAGCCTTAAGCCCTACAAGCTTCAAGCAATAAACCTGTAAACTCACCAAAAACAAAAGCCCTCAAACCTTAACTATCAACAAACAACCATAACCTGCAACTCAAAAGCCCTCAACCAAAAGCCATAGCCACAAACTGAAGCCTAAGCATTCAAGGCAACGAAAAACCCTCAGAAAAATTTCATCACGGGGTTAACATCCAGAGTCAGCAAGCAAAAGGAGCATACAAGCATACAAAGCATATTCAGGGCAAGCATGTCATCAACAAATATCTCAGCCTATCAACATATCATCATCGACACAGCAAAGCAAGCGCTCAAACTCTCAGAACCTAAGGCCCTTCACTGAGTAACATTTTAACAAGCATACAGCAAGCAAGCAAGAAGAAGAAAAGAGGTGATACAAAAGGTTTTCAGTTGCTCATCATTAAACCTAAAGAGGTAAAAAGAATAAAGATACCAAGAAGAAAAAGCTCATCAGCGCTTTCCCCTCGCCTCTGGCCGCTACAGCGCCTCCCAATCCTTTCCTCCTCCGTCTCCAAGAGGTAGTATAACTTCTTTTCTTTCCTTTCAAACAGCTCAACAGAAACAACAATAATAACATAACATCAGAACGCGAAATCAGAACATGCAAGACATAAAAGCTTGAAACCCTAACGAGATTGAGACGAAAGTTGCTACCTTTTTTAACTGTTGCCTAAGTAATTCGTGGAGGGAGAAGGAGTAGATGTTGGCGCCAGTGGCCTTGGGCGGAGGATTCCATTCAGTAGCTTGGCCGGAGAAGACGAAGGTGACGAAGTAAATGGCGCTGTAACCCTAAGCCTTTCCCCAAATGAAACAACAAATTGAACCCTTGGTAATTGTTTCAGACCGGTTGGGCCGGTTCTCTTAAGCCCAATGGCTTTTTTTGGAATGCACCCCCCATACATTGTTCCTTTGTTTGGGCCAGCATAACCCCCTTTAGCCCATCCATTTCCTTTACAAATCAATATTTATTTTCGTTATATCCCTTTTATATATATACATAACTTGATTTCCTTTTTTTATAAATAATACATTAATTTTTACTAAATTTTGTTTATCACATTTAAAATAAATATTAGACTTTTTATTTAGGTTTAAACATTTTCGTTTTATTAAAACTTTTTTAGTTTACATAAGAAAATACTAACTAAAACACATAAATACATAAAGCATTAAAACATTTTCTTTTTTCTAAAACTTAAAACTTTTTTTCTTTAAAACATTTTGTTTGTACATAAAAACAATAATACATAATTTTCTTAAACTTGAAATATTTTCCCTTTTCTTCAATTAAAACTTTGTACATGAAAACATCAATACATAAATTTTCTTTAAGATAAATACTTTTCTTTTCTTAAAATATTATCTTTGTACATATTAAACAAAAATACAAAATGATAACATTAAATAAACACCATACTTAATAATACATTAAAATTCACATTCCACACCTTGTAAATAAACCTCATACATTTACACATACACTTACACATTTATAATACAATAATATGTTTACATTGCTCTTATACACATTTGCTATTCTTATACATTGTTATACACTACATATTACATTTGCGCAATTCGATTTGGTTGTAATTATTTGGATACTACTCTCCTAAAGTCTCATCCCCATTTGTAAATTTGTACCCCCACTCCCGGATACTTATTTGTAATAGCGTAGACTTTAAATTCCCGCAATTTACCGCTTTCAAATATACCATGGTTAGACCTAGGGTTTGCATGTACATAAAATCAAACGCTAGATAACCTAATACAAGACAAACAAATGAAATCAATACATAATCACACTTGCACCCCTAAGGTAATCCCACATGTTGCCTTCCAAAATGGGTCATGCTTGCACATCGAGTTTCTTTGGCAAAACAATTCAAATGATCATAAGTCCCTCGATGACGCTTTCGAAAGTTGCCTATCAAAATGATCATAGTCCCTTCAAGCAAATTGCCAAAGACACTTGGCACCATTGCATTTATGGTCCATACGATGACCCGCGCCTGTCCCGTTAAAACATCCTAAACGCAAGATTGTCCACCAAATACAATGGTGGAACAAAATTGTTAAAAAGGGTTAAAACATGAGAAAAACCTTTGAGTATATTAGGGGTAGACAAACTCTTAGTTACTTGGTCCAACTTGCAAAAACCTTTGCCTATTCTTCAAAACCACCTTCTACAAACACTTTCAAAACAATCTCCAAAAACATTTGAAACATCTTTTCGAAAAGATACACACCTTTGTATATACTCAAACACGAGTCATTACAACGGTTGCCGAAACAAAGGAGTCTATTTCAAAACATTTTCAAAACACCAATACACACACCATTTCAAGCAATCAAAAATCAAGGCAAGTGATCTAAAACCAAGTAACTAAGAGCCCATGGATAACCATGGATGAAAAGGGTGCTAATACCTTCCCTTTTCATAATCTACCCCCTGAACCCACGAAACATCTCAAAAGGTTTTTCCTGTGCTTTTTTTAACCTTTCCTTTAGGATAAAATAAAAAGTCGGTGGCGACTCTTGCTAAACCGAACAAGTGCGAATACAAACGCAAAACCTCAAGTCAGTTCTCCCACCGTATCACACATAGGATGTTGGTTAACTATGTGTGAACCATGTCAAAGATCCGTTGGATGATAGTGAACTATGTGTGAACTATATATACATCAAAAGGATGATGCTCAACTATGTGTGAATCATGTAAGACTTCCATAGGATGATGGTCAACTATGTGTGAACCATGTTAGAGATGCATAGGATGGCTGTCAACTATGTGTGAAAAATGTCACAGATGGATAGAAGATGGTCAACTCATGTTCTAATATGTCAGAGATGTATATAGGATGGTCAACTTTGGTTCAGATATGGCACAGATGGATAGATGATGGCAACTCTACTTGAACTATAGCACAAATGGACAGAAGGTGGTTAATTTTGGTTCAACTATGGCACATATGGACAAAGGATGGTAAACTCTGGTTCAGATATGGCACAGATGGACATATGATGGTCAACTCTGCTTTAACTCTGACAAATATGGATATAAGATGGTCAATTTTGGTTCAACTATGGCAGAGATGAACAAAAGATGGTTAAATCTAGTTGAACTATGGCACATATGGACAGAAGATGGTCAACTCTAGTTAAGATATAGCACAAATGGGAAGATAATGGTCAAATATGTGTGAAGTATGTGATACATCTAAAAAATGATGGTCAACTATGTGTGAAGTATGTTAGAGATGCATATGATGATGGTCAACTATGTGTGAACTATGTGAGACATCCATAGGATGATGGTTAATTATGTGTGAACCATGTTAGAGATCTATAAAATAATGGTAAACTATGTCTGAACCATGTGTGAACTACATAGAAGATGATCAACTATTTGTGAACGATGTCAGACATCCAAAAGATGTTGGTCGCTATATGTAAAGTATGTCAGAGATGCACAGGATGATGGTTAACTATGTGTGAAGTATATGAGAGATGCATAGGATGATTTTCTACTATGTGTGAACCATGTCAGATATGCATTGGATGATGGTAAACTATGTGTGAACCATGTCAGAGATCTCTATGATGATGGTGAAATATGTGTGAACTATGTCATACATCTAATAGATGATGGTTAACTATGTGTGAACCATATCAGACATCAATAAGATGTTGGTCAACTATGTCTGAACCATGTCAGAGATTCATAGGATGATGGTCAACTAGGTGTGAACCATATGTGAACTACATAAAAGATGGTCAACTATGAGAGAATTATGTCAGACATCCAACAAAAGATGGTCAACTTATGTGAAATATGTCAGAGATGCATAGAATGATGGTCAACTATGTGTAAAGTATGTGAGAGATGCATATGATGATTTTCAAATATGTGTAAACCATGTCAAAGATGCATAGGATGATGGTCAACTATGTGTGAACTATATCATAGATCAATAGGATGATGGTGAACTATGTGTGTACCATGCCGAAGATGTATAGGATGAAGGTCAACTATGTGTGAAGTATGTCAGGCATCCAACAGATAATGGTCAATTATGTGTGAAGTATGTCAAACATCCAACAAATGATGGTTAACTATGTGTGAAGTGTGTCAGAGATGCATAGCATGATTGTCAACTATGTGTGAATTATGTGAGACATCCATAGGATGATGGTCTACTATGTGTGAACCATGTCATAGATTGATAAGATGATGGTGAACTATGTGTGAACCATGTTTGAACTACATAGAAGATGATTAACTATGTGTGAACGATGTCAAACATCCAACATATGATGGTCCACTTTGTGTAAAGTATGGAAGAGACGCATAGGATGATGGTTAACTATGTGTGAAGTATGTGAGAGACGCATTGGATTATTTTTAACTATGTGTGAACCATGTCAGAGATGCATAGGATGACGGTCAACTGTGTGTGAACTATGACAGAGATCCATAGGGTGATGGTGAACTATGTATGAACTATGTCAGACATCCAAAGGATGATTGTCAACTATGCGTGAACCATGTCAAACATCCATAGGATGATGGTAAATTATGTGTGAACCATGTTAGAGATCTATAAAATGATGGTAAACTATGTCTGAACCATGTGTGAACTACATAAAAGACGGTCAACTATGTGTGAACGATGTCAGACATCCAAAAGATGTTGGTCGCTGAAATTCTGGCAGCAGATACTTAATGTCATAGTGAATGTTATGACACCGTATCTGACACTCTTCAAGACAGTAAATCTAAAAGCAGTAAAGAACATAGTCAATTGTTTACCCAGTTCAGTGTGTAATAACACCTACTCTGGGGGCTACCAAGCCAGGGAGGAAATTCACTATAAGAGATATTAATTCAGGAATAAACCAACCAGTTTATCTCCTTCACTTAAGACCTACCCAATGCAACTTCAATCTAAGTTCAACTTAAACCTGAGTTCCTACTCACTCCCCCTCAATCACAGCAGTGATACTAAACAATTGACTAATGAAATTATGAAGACAATCTTCAGAACATACACTTGATTTTGCTTCACAGCTTTTTAATCAAGTTACACAAACACTCGTGCTTCAAAGCTTTGAGTGATATACAACCCTAACTTGACTTTGCTTCAAAGCTTTAATCAAGTGACACAAACACTCGTGCTTCAAAGCTTTGAGTGATACACAACCCTTACAATCAAATCATACTTCAAGTCACTTATCACAATGATAATTGCTTGGATTACAGTAGTTACAACTATAAAGTCCCTTATTGATCTTCTGTCAAAAAGTATCTTTCACCAACAGTCTTCATGAGGAATATATAGGCAGCTATTCTTCAGTTAGGGCTTCCACGAAAATAGCTAGGGTTAATTAGGGTTAACCTCAAGACTTGGTCATAGGACTTTAACAACCAGATTAGGGTTAAGAAAAGTTAACCTAAGTCCACGTGAGAATCTGATCTGGACTGGATAAACTAGATTCCTGAAAAATCTCAGAAATAATAAATCTGCACAAATGTTAGTTCAGTACAGGATGTCTTAACATTGGTTATGACAATAAGTATCATGTTTACTGATTTTGGTAGAATGCATTAAATATGATCATTGCATAATGATCAGCTAAACACTCATATTTAGCAGCTCCTGTATGACATTCTTTTTCTGCAGAATGTACCTTGTATCCCAAAATGTTATGACATTAGTCATGACATTCACACAACTGGTTTTACCAAAAAACATGCCAACAATCAAACACTTACAAACTCCCCCTTTAGAAAATTTTTGGCTGAAACCCCTAAACAATCAGAGATTAGAAAGCAGTAGAATTAATAATATCTGCCAAGTCTAATTCTACCAAAATTATCACAAAATCTTCTCCCCCTCTTTAGCCATAAATAAGCCAAATATAATTGTACTTTTAGGTTATACAGTCATCCAAAAGGAATAATAAAAACACAGAGAGAAAAAAATCAAAAGTCTTTTGCAGCATCAGGTACCAGCAGCAAACTTTTCAACTGCACTGATCTTCAACATCAAACTCAAATTCTGATTCCTCATCAGATTCAGAGGGTTCAGGCTCCTTCCTTTTCTTTGCTATTGGTTGTCTCAAAGGTTTTGAGAGACTACCAGCAGGTACTCGAGTTTTCACCTTCCCTTTTTCTTTTGACAATCCAGCCTTCACAGTTTCTACTCCAGTCTTGTTCTCAGACCTGGTTTTCTTATGAACAACATCAGCAGTCTTTTCTTTGGAGAGGCTTTTGGCAGCATCCTGCTTTCCTTTTCTGTTCATCATCCTTCTAGCTATGCTAGGGTTGATATTGGAAATTAAGTCATTGTCATAGTAATCTTCATCAACATCAATAACCGCAGGTTCAACATCCTTCTCAGTAGGGTTCTGGTGATCATCATGATTTTCAGGAGATTTCCTAATGTTGTCATCTGGTGTCTCAACATTCTGAGTGACATCTGGATTCATTTTAACATTTGGACTAGCAGATTCTTGATTCAAAGGTACAGAAATGCCAGGTACAGAGTGATTCTCATTTAGAATCCTAGTGACAAGTCTAGCTATAGCTTGATAAACATAAACTGGACCTTCCCTATTTGCTATTTTTGGAGGAACAAAAGATGATGGTTGAGAGGATTTACCAGATGAAGAAGCTTGTGACCTTCTTGCATGTCTGGTTCGCAGCTTCTTGACCTTAGTGGGGTCAGCTGCCAGTTCACGAAGAGGAGTTATCTCCAGAACATCAGAATCCATGCAGTTTGTGATTTCCCTAGGTTCTCGATCAGAGGATGCGGAAGAAGCAGTCGCCTTTGAAGAGGATGATGACATGGATAGTTGAGACATTTTGAGTGCTTTAGAAAACAGGTAACAGTAATAGTGAAGTCTTCATTTGAGAGATTGAAAATTGTTGCAGAAACGCGAGAGGAGGGAGATATATGAATGTCTATTCAACTTCTTAAAATTTTGGAAAGAAATAGAGAAGTAGATGATTAGCCCAATCAGAGTAGACTTAACTAAAATATCTCGTTCATCCCTTGTTTTAAGCAAAATTAATTGCTACACTTCTTCATGTTGGCAAATACCCAGCTTTCCCCTCAAATTTTCAAATTGATTTGCATCAAGTGCCTTGGTAAAAATGTCAGCCAATTGTAGTTCAGTGGCAACATGTTCCAGTTTAATCGTCTTCTCCTCTACAAGATCTCTGATGAAGTGATATCTAATGTCAATATGCTTGGTCCTGCTATGCAGAATAGGATTCTTGGAAATGTTGACAGTGCTCAGATTGTCACGGTACAATGTCATAACATCTTGTGTGACATTATACTCAGTAAGCATCTGTTTCATCCAGATCATTTGAGAACAACTACTACCAGCTGCTATGTATTCAGCTTCAGCAGTAGATAGAGACACACAGTTCTGTTTCTTGTTGAACCAGGAGACAAGATTATTTCCTAAGAAGAAACATCCTCCAGAGGTGCTCTTTCTATCATCAGCACTTCCAGCCCAATCAGCATCACAGTAACCAGTCAGAGTTGGTTCACATCCATGAGAGTACAACAAGCCATAGTTATTGGTTCCACTCACATACTTCAGAATTCTCTTCACTTGGTTGATATGACTTACTTTGGGTTCAGCCTGGTATCTTGCACATACTCCAACTGCAAAAGCAATGTCAGGTCTGCTGGCTGTTAAGTATAGCAGACTTCCTATCATGCTTCTGTACAAGCTTTGGTCCACCTTAACCCCACTTGAATCTTTGGACAACTTTAAGTGAGTAGGTGCAGGAGTCCTTTTGTGACTAGCATTCTCCATCCCAAACTTATTGACAATGTTCTTTGCATACTTGCTTTGAGATAGAAAAATTGAGTCTTCCATCTGTGTGACTTGCAGTCCAAGAAAGTAGGTCAATTCTCCCATGAGGCTCATTTCAAATTCAGCCTGCATCTGGTCAGCAAAATGTTTAAACATTTTATCTGACATTCCCCCAAACACTATGTCATCAACATAGATTTGAGCTACCATTATCTTTCCTCCTTCATTTTTGACAAAAAGAGTTTTATCAAAGCCTCCTTTCCTGTATCCTTTGTCAGAGAAGAATTTTGTCAATCTGTCATACCATGCTCTAGGAGCTTGTTTCAGGCCATATAAAGCTTTCCTCAATTTGTAGACATGATCAAGGCAGTTTGGATCCACAAATCCTTTAGGTTGTTCCACATAAACTTCCTCATTTAAGTACCCATTTAGGAAGGCACTCTTTACATCCATCTGAAATAACTTGAACTTAAGGAGACAAGAAATTCCCAATAGGAGTCTGATTGATTCCAGTCTGGATACAGGAGCAAAAGTCTTATCAAAATCAACCCCTTCAACTTGAGTGTATCCTTGAGCAACAAGTATTGCCTTATTCCTGGTGACAACTCCTTCAGCATCTGATTTGTTCTTGTAGATCCAGTTTGTGCCAATGATGTTTGTTCCTCCTGGTCTAGGAACTAACTCCCATACTTCATGTTGCTTGAATTGGTTCAATTCATCTTGCATTGCTCCAATCCAGTATTCATCAGTTAAAGCCTCCTTAACATTTCTTGGTTCAATCTTAGATAAAAAGCAAGAGTTTGAGATGATTTCTCTAGATCTTGTAATGATTCCACTGTTAGGATCTCCTATGATGAGTTTCTTAGGATGATCTTTCTGAATTCTGATGGAAGGGTCTTTGTTAGCTTCCTTTGATTCAGATTCTGATGAAGTAGTTTTAGGAATATCATCCTTTTGAGTTGAAGTCTCAAAGAACGTCTCAACATCATATGGGACATTTGTTTCCTCATGGTAATCATCAACTATGACATTTATAGATTCCATCATAACTTTGGTCCTGTAATTGAATACCCTATAAGCTCTGCTGTTGGTAGAGTATCCTAGGAATATTCCTTCATCACTTTTAGGGTCCATCTTTCTCCTTTGTTCACGATCTGTCAGAATATAGCATTTGCTTCCAAATACATGGAAGTACTTCACTGTAGGCTTTCTTCCTTTCCAAAGTTCATAAATGGTGGATGATGTTCCCTTTCTCAAGGTGACCCTGTTATGGACATAACAGGCTGTATTCATAGCTTCAGCCCAAAAATGAATAGGAAGTCTTTTGGCATGTGTGATCGGTGGATCTGGAACTGACTGTTTAACGCTGGTTCGCGAAATGTCGCGGAAGCAAGAGTCGCCACCGTCTTTTATTTTCTCCAAATGGAAAGGACAAAAGCACAGAAAAATTCCTTTAAAGAGATTGCTCTCGGTTCGGGAGGTAGGTTATAGAAAGGGAAGGTGTTAGCACCCTTTCTATCCATGGTTATCCATGGGCTCTTAGATACTTGCTCAATGTGTTTTCAAAATTGTTTTGCGTGCTTTTCAATGTGGGTTTAAAAAGTTTCTTTGAAAAATTTCAGATCGACTCGTACGTCAGAGTGTTTGAAAAGTTTGCTTTGAAAGCTTTTGAAAAGTGTCAGTATGAAAAGTCTTTTGAGCTTGTTTTGAAATTAGAGCAAGTATCCTTGAGAACCTACCTACCCTAAGGAATTCGTCTGTGTAGATGTCCTTAAAAGTAATGCCATCCCACCATTGAGAGGTAGGTAGCACCACCGTTGGAGGTGTTCGGGTCAATTCGATTTTAGGGACGTGGTGATCACCAGAGCAATGGGAAGACACCTTAGAAGCTACCCTCATGCCAGGTTCCCGGATCATGAGGACTTACTAAGACATCCTCTACTCGACGATCACCTTTCGAAAGGCAACAGTGAGGCGTACCCTAGGGGTGGTGTGTGCGAATTGTGTGTCATGTTTCATTTATTCGTCTTGTCATGTTTGTCGTGTTCTACGCTTGATTTTAATTAGGGCCATTCATTCTTGCATGCATATTTAACAGTTATAAAGTATTTGCGGGAAAATAAATCTAAGGCTATTACAAATGGCGCGGGTCCACATCGCCAAAATTAAACCGGACCCGATTTAGCGGAAAAATAAATAATGCGAAGAAATAAAGTGCGAAAAGTAAATTACATGGCTTAGGGACAATTACATAATTATAATAAGCGATAATAAGATAAATGCGCGAATTAAATAATTGAAACGAAACTAGGGCGTTGGACCCCTTTTTGCAAATAATTAAAATTAATAAGTATTTAAAAATTACAATTAAATGAGAATGATATTTTTGTGTTTTTTAGATTTAATGAGAAAAGAAATTAATTGAAATTAAATTAAAAGGGAAACCCTAATTCTAGTATTTTTTATTTGCTATGAAAGATTTAAATATAGTCTAAATTAAACCCTAAATCACTTATGTACAATTTTTAATTATAAAAATAAAATAATAAATAAACAGTATTGTGAGAAATAAAAATTTAAAAAAAGGAAAATCAACAAAGATATTAAACCTAATTCTACATGCTTTCTTGGATTTTTATTAAAAAAAAAGAATTAGAATTAAAACCTAATTAAACTAAATTATTTACATTCTAATTTATTTAGGAAAATGATTATAATAAAATAAATATCATATTTTTTTATATTTTTTCTGATTTTGTTAAAAATAATTAATTAAAACAAATAATTAAAATAAACATAACAATTAAAGTAAATGAAATAAAAAATAAAAAAAAAGAAATCAAACCAGAGTGGGGTGTAGTCCCCAATTTAGGAGGTATGAATTTGGAAAGCCTGGCCCAATAAGCATGGAATTTCATTGACTTTCTGGATCATGTGTCATGCGTTGACTGACATTCATTGCACTCCTGGAATCCGTGCCCTTGATTTGGTTGCCTGGGACACGTGGGCGACTTGATGATGGAGGCACATGGTATGCCTACGTTGCTGAAGCGCATGGGAATGGCTTTGGAAAAATAATATGAAGATTTGTAAGACCTGGGGTTCGAACCCAGGTCATGAACAATGCAAACGTTTCCACCTGCCACTGGACCACTTTGAATTCTTTTAACATATAATAACATTTAAACAATATAAAAGAAAAGTGAAAGTTAGTGGAGGAAGCGCGCCAAATTCAAACCAGCGAACCAGTAGCTGACACGATGTTGTCTTCTTCGCGTGCCTAAAAATAAAAACACAGAGGCAACGGTTTTAACGCGTTGCCTAAAGCTATATATCAAAAAATAGCGATTAGACCCTCGACGCTCATAAATTGAGCGCGAGGGTTGGAAGCTTTTCGTCTGGTCATGCTCAATGCAATGGCGAAGGTCTGAAGCTCCAATTTTACGTTATCTCAAAAGCCCCAAATTAGCAAGCCTGCAAACCCTAGTATGTGACAATGGCATAATCGTGTATGTGACTCAAAAACACAATCAAACGTTGCAGTTAGTTCAGAAACATCAATATAAACATGAATCCATGAAAAAAAATGCAAAATAATGCTTAATTCATGCTATGCGATTTCAAGATGTTCTTGATACGGTTTGAGTTCCAGATACCAGTTCAAGGCGTTTGAGTTGATGCCAATGGTTGGAATATGTCCAGGAATGTCTGAGAATGCTAATGGGATCAAAATCGAAGCTTGAATTGACCTCTAATGCACTTTTCAGTTTTGAGTTTTTTTGTGAAATTTTCAATATGCAATGGAGTTATGGGGCGCAGCTTTCAGTCCTCTTGCATTAGGGTTGTGATGTAGTACTTGTATGGAATGGTTTAGGTTAAAAACTTTGCACAAAATCCATGTCCATAATGATTTCACATATTTGATTCTTGAAAATCTTTTTCAATCTTTTTTTTCATGTTGTTTTTGTTCAATTATGATCCAATCACACCAAAACTTGCCTATTTAAGACTTACACGAAATATTGAGCTTATAATGTGCATGAAAAGATTTTTTAGGTTAAGATTATATTTTTCATGAATTAAAATAATTTAAATGAATATAAATTAATATTAATTCAAATAAATAATTAAAAAATATGAAAATGCTTCCCTTTGGGCTTAGTGGTCGTGCATAGGCTTGGCATGAAGAAACTTGGAAGAAAATTGGGCCCATTTGCATTTTTAGGCCTTTTGCACCATTGTTGACTTTTCAAAATTCCCAAAAATTTCCCAACTTCCACAAGGCATAACTTGGTCAATTTTTAAGCTTTTCACATGTTCTTGGACATTTTGGAAAGGTCTTTGAGTCCTTTAACCAATGCCTTTGGTCCCATGTCATTTTGATTTACCAATCTCAAGTTATGGCCTTTGACTTAAAGTCACTTTTTGTTGACTTTTGAAAATGACCTATAATGTTGAAATTGATAACTTTTTGTGAGAGCATTTCTTGGACTTGGAACATGAAGATGAATTGTAGGAAATGTCTTTCTCTTCAAAATGAGCTTTGGATGGAATTTTTCTGATAATCCATGTGAAAGTTATGCCCTGGTCAATTTCAGTTGACTTTTTCAGCTGTCCAAATATAGCAACTTTTGCATCTTTGATGATTTCTGAGCCAAATTTTGAGAATCATGATCAAGCATTGATCAAATGATGTTTGTGGCTTCAAAATGATATATTGACCAAGAATTTGAACTTTTGACTGCCAAATGACCATTTTGCCCCTACAGTTGACTGTAGTGCAATCTAGGGTTTTGACTGTGCAATTTTGAGCTGAATGCCTTGAAACTTGACATGAGGATGCTTGATCCTCTTTGTAGGCATATGGGACTTGATTGGGCCTTTGAAAAGTTCATTTGCTTGACCAGAACTCAAACCCTAGTTTTGACTGTATAGGAGCCAGTTGAGCTGCACAACCCTTGGGGAATTTTGTGACCTTGACTTTGCAATTTCTTGATGAATATGGGAGGGCAAATTTTGGGGTACAACAGTTGCCCCTGTTCAATTTTCTTAGACCTGAGGATGCAGATTGGCTGACGTGCCTTTCGTAATCCGAGGGTAGAAGATGATTGAACACTAAAGTGCCCAGAAATTTGCGCTCACATAGTAGCAGTGGTGATGAGGGAATGGGCTTATAGATGCCATTTAGAGATTGCTGGATAGGATGATGGGCTTATAGATGCCATCTGGATGTTGATCGCGTAGGAGAGTCCTTAGCGAGAACCTGCATACCTGCAAAAGAGAAAATGAGTACCTGACACGTTGCAGGAATTGATTTTAGATGCTTGGTATAGATATATCCTGACTGGTTACAGGAGCTGAATCTGGAGCTTCAAACGCTGATGAATGAACCAGGGATGATTACTGCCTCACGCTCATGCCGGAGAGGGGAACATCTGAAGAAGGAATTACCACCTCACACGCCGTTGGAGAGGGGACCATAAGAGAATATCACCTCACGCTCATGCCGGAGAGGGAAACATCTGAAAAAGGAATTACCACCTCACGCGCCGTTGGAGAGGGGACCATAAGAGAATATCACCTCACGCTCATGCCGGAGAGGGGAACATCTGAAGAAGGAATTACCACCTCACGCGCCGTTGGAGAGGGGACCATAAGAGAATATCACCTCACGCTCATGCCGGAGAGGGAAACATCTGAAAAAGGAATTACCACCTCACGCGCCGTTGGAGAGGGGACCATAAGAGAATATCACCTCACGCTCATGCCGGAGAGGAAAACATCTTGAAAAAGGAATTACCACCTCACGCGCCGTTGGAGAGGGGACCATAACTTCTACTGAGTCTTTATCAGAAAAATCTGTTTGGAGTCGATTTAACTGGACTAGAGACATCCTTGAAATATGTTTGGCAATTTCAACTGCACCCTTCCTGAAAGGTAGAGGTCAGTTATATGCGATGCATGGTATGGATCAAGCAAACATGGATACGATTTATATGATATGATGTGTACATGCATGCTATAATGATGTATGTGATGATTCATGTATGTTTTCGTCTAGGAAAATAAATCCTTGACGGGTGCCGGGAAGTCATATCCTGGGCTGATGTTGAGGAAGAGGTTGTGCTTCCGCTGTGGATGATTGTTGCAAGAATACCGGTAGGAGAAGATAACTCCGTTGAGGAATAAACTTGGCAAATGAAATAATTCTGCGGGAGAAAAGATACTCTAGCGATCATGCTGGGAAGCAATACTCTGTGGGGATAGCGATGCTTTGCTGAGTTGATGAAGGTAACTCCGCTGGGGATACCGTTGATGAGTTATGCTGGGGATATCTTTGTTGTGCTGGAAGTGTTGATAGACTTCGCTGGGGGTAGGAAGATATTTTGCCGAGGACGCTCTTTCCGTGGCTTTTGGCTGAGGATAACCCAGTTATATCCTGTTACGGAAATAACTCTTTAAGTCAAGCCGGGACGACGCGTTCGTGCTCTGCGAGGGATAAGCTTCCAGAATCTACTGGGGATAAGCTTACTGCTTGGGGATTTATGAATTCCAACTTTCCTGGTGAAGCTGGATTGGACTCTTCTGGGGGAGTTTCGGACTTGTAATGCTGTAGATTGAAAGAGGGAACCTATGTAAGGTTGCCTGCTGATGAGCTCGTGTTAAACTGCATCTGAAATGGAGAAGGAACCTGTGTAGGGTTACTTTGATGACGAGCTCGTGTTAAACTGCATTCTTGGAAAGGGAGAACCTGTGTAGGGTGTCCGGGCGACGAGTCCATGTAAAACTGCATCTTGAATAGGGGGAACCGGGGTAGGGTTGCTTGGTGAGGTAAGTTCATGTAAAACTTCTCGATGAACCGGGGTGAGGTTATCTTGAAATAAATCCATGTAAGACTTCTGGGGGAACCGGGGTTAGATTACCTTGGGGTAAATCCATGTGAGATTTCTTGACGAACCGGGGTAAGGTTACTGGAGACGAGTCCCTGTGAGACTTCTGGGGGAACCGGGGTTAGGTTACCTGGAGATAGATCCGTGTGAGATTTCTTGATGAACCGGGGTAAGGTTGCTGGAGACGAGTCCCTGTGAGACTTCTGGGGGAACCGGGGTTAGGTTACCTTGGGGTAAATCCATGTGAGATTTCTTGACGAACCGGGGTAAGGTTGCTGGGATAAGTTTGTGTAGAACTTTGATGAACCGGGGTTAGGTCATCTTGAGCTAGGTCCATGTAAGACTTCAGGAGGAACCGGGGTTAGGTTACTTGGATAAGTTTGTGTAAAAACTTTGATGAACCGGGGTTAGGTCATCTTGAGCTAGGTCCATGTAAGACTTCAGGAGGAACCGGGGTTAGGTTACTTGGATAAGTTTGTGTAAAAACTTTGATGAACCGGGGTTAGGTCATCTTATGGAGGAGGAGTCTGTGTATGACTTTGTCTGAAGGTTGAGAAGAAACCGGTGTTGGGTTGCATGATTTTAATTAAGTGGATGATTGTCCTGTTTGGTTTCGGATGTTAACCCACGATCTGGAATTTGTAAAGGTAGATGGTAATCGTCCTTATGTTGATCTTTCCTTTGTACTTTGGTTAAAAGAGCAATTGGATCGCCTGGATAACTCATTATTGCCCCTGTTTCGGAGGTGAGGGAAGAGGACACCTGTGTGGATGATTGACAAATCTTCGGGTAGACAAGTGACGAGATGCCGGGACATAGTCGTACGCTTTGATCCCTAACTTTTGCCTGGACCGCCCTTTCGGGTTTTCAGTCCACCGGGATACCCATTTTTGCCCAAGCCGCCCTTTCAGGTTTTCGACTTGCCGGGTGTACATGTTTTTTTCGTTTCATCCCTTCATTCTGCCCGAACCCTTTTGGTTCGCCGGGAAGCCCTTATTTTTGCCTAGGTGTGTCAACCTAGCGGGTCCTTGATTTTGCATAGTATTCTTTTCGACTATGTCCGTTCTCTTAGAATGTAGGGAGCTGCCCCTGTTAGAAATATTTTGTCATGCCCCCGATAATGGGCAATGCTTCTACTGTGCCCCTTGATTGGAGGTACTTCTGTTCACAAGGTGTTCATCGTGCGAATTTCCCTGCTGTTCAAACAAATAATTATATGCAAACAAGGTTATTTTAAGAATGCAAAAGCCTATGTCTGTCTTGAATTTTGAAAATGCATTTTTTGTAATACAGTGCGGTGTCAACTCAAGATTTTATAGCAAACCTTCAGGAGTCAGGATACCTTCGTAACAGTATGCTTTCGAACTAACCCATGCTTCAGCTAGGACTTTTAAGGGTTATATCGTGGCCGGGTTCACGGTTCAAGAAACAAAGGATAAAGGCTCAAATTTTTTTGTACCCACCCACTCTTCGTGATGTTCTCCAAACCTAAACTCAGTTGATCATACGTTAGACCTTGTTTGAGTCTTTGCTTTGATATACCACTAATGGTTCAGATATTGATGATTTATTCTGAACAGGTAGTCATTTTTGCTTTGGTTGTAAGACTTCTCGCTTGATTTTTGTTACCCCTTTCTTTTTTGCCTGAACTGTTTCCTTTTTTGGACTTACAGTCAGCGGGATGCCCCAGTTTCATAAGTCCCTTTTACAGGTTTTGACTTCTTGGGCTTTTCGTTTATGATTTTTTTTTTGATAATGACTGCCTGTCCTTTTGATTGTTCTGAACCATCACTGTCTTTTGTTTATTTAAGGACCTCTTTGGTGCCATTCGTTATGCACTTGGATCAACTGAGAGAACTACCCTGCCCCAGGTTATGATGAAGGGTTTTGAATTTCGAAAATAGAAACTCCTACTTCTTTGGCTCTGATGGGTTGACGAGGGATTATCATCCTTATAACTCCAGTGTTTAGGAATTGAAACAATGCCTGTACCTCATCAGCGGGGTCTGTTCAAAAGCATACTGTAAATTGTGGTATCGTTTTCGTCATCCTCCCTCAAAAGGTTCAGGATTTTCAATTAAGAGTTGACTATTGCAAAAATATGAAAGCAGTTTTAAGCATAGTAAACATAATTAATCAAGACAGGCATGTGTAATGCATTCATGAAATAAAGAGTTTAACATAATAATTGTTTATCTGAACAAAAAAAGAAAAATACAGCTTGAATTCAAATGAACAAAAGAAATTCTCAATCCTAGCCATGTTTTGGTAATGGAGCATTGATCACGTTGGGAGTCTCAGCAGGCTCGAACTCGATCTCTTTGGCATCGATCATGTTCTGAATTTTGTACTTTAGTGCCCAACAGTCTTCAGTATCGTGCCCCGGGCTATCGGAATGATAAGCGCATCTGGCTTCTGGGTTGTAGCTAGGAGAGGAGGTCTTAGGATTGGCAGGAGGGTTGATCACTGCAATCAGGTTCATCTTCAACATATGTTGCAGCGCTTGCGACCATGGCATGTTAATGTTGGTGAACTGCCTTTTAGGCCCATCCGGCCTTTGCTGGTTTCCCCTCTGTGGTTGGCGGCGTGGTGCAGAACCAGAGATCATGACTGCCCCTGCGTGTTGATCACGGCGACCCTTTTGACCGTATGCAGCATTAGATTCCTTCTTTCCCGCGTAAGGCTTTTTATGAATATCAGAAGGTGTGGCCTCTTGAATTTTCCCGCTCTTGATACCAGCTTCAATTCTTTCGCCGGTCAGGATGAGGTCGGTAAATCCAGCAGATGAGTTACCAATGAGGTGGTTAAAGAATGGACCAGATAGGGTCCCCAAGAACATGTCCACAAGTTCACGGTCAGTCAGAGGTGGTTGCACCCTTCCAGCAAGATCCCTCCATTTCTGCGCATATTCTTTGAAACCTTCACTTGATCCTAACGACATACCCTGGAGTTGGGTACGCGTAGGAGCAAGGTCGGCATTATACTGATACTGCTTGTAGAAAGCAGTAGCCAGCTCCTCCCAGTTACGAACCTTGGTCCCATCTAGTTGATAGAACCATTCGAGATGAGTCCCTGAAAGACTCTCCTGGAAGAAGTGGATCCACAAGTTTTTGTCCACTGTATATGGCTGAATCTTCCGAACATAGGACCTCAGATGCAGCTTGGGGCAGGATGCCCCGTCATACTTCGAGAAAGTTGGTGCTTTGAATTTATGTGGGATAATCACACCAGTCGACAAACCCAGATCTCCGAAATCCAGCCCAGGTACCTGTTGAACCTCCATAGCTTTCATTCGGTCCTCCAGTTGCTTATATCTGTCATCAGCAGGAGGGTACTGCTCTTCATCAAAATCTGTCTCGTTGTCGGAGACCACTGGACTGGGAACCTCTCTCTCATGATGACTGCTTTTTCCCACAGATGGAGTTGTCCTCTCAGCTTCAACTTGTGGTGTATTCCCAAATCTGCTTCTAGGGCCGAACAGGACAGTCCTCTTCTTTTTCTTGTCCTTCTTCAAAAGCAGAGCCTTCAGGTCCTGTTGCCCCTGAGTCAAATTCAGGATCAGCTCTTGGAACTGGGCGTTCTGAGCCTGGAGATCTTTGATGGACTGTTCAGCTGATGATCCAGGATTCATGACGATCGGCTGAAATAAACAGCGGAAAAGGGTAAGCAACCTGTCAAAGGGATACCTGCAATGCAATGAGATGTATGACATGCATGCAATGATTTCAAGGATCTCGCGGGATAAACAGAGAAACTTGTTAGAGTTGAAAACCGGTAACTTGATTGAAGAAACTTCCTGTTGTAGAAAATCCTTCCTCAAGGGTCAAAGGCTCACCATATCCAGTGGGTCATAGCCCCTGACAACCTTGGCTAGAGGAAAATAAATCCCCTCTGCCCCTGGCTAGATATTTGATTTATCCTGACCTGCATCACAAGCCCTTGAGATCCTTGAAATGGGTTAGGATGTATGCAGGATGCATGCAATGGTATGATGTTATGCTATGCATGGGGTAATGTGAGTGAACCCTGTTATGAGTCCTAGTTAAGGACTGAAACAAAACCTGCAAGAAACAAGTGTTAGATCACAAGCATGCAGATAGTCAAGTACGAAGGCACACAAGTCACACTAGAGAAACCCTTAGGGTTTAGGCCAGCATGGGGTCTGGGTATTACCCTCTTGAAGTTGGTGGGCTCATACCTGTCCTAATCAAAGTAACCGGGTTCTAAGGTTCCCAATATCACGGGATTGCTTTCATTGTTCATCGTTTCGATTTAGCCACTGAACTGGCGACCGAAATATTCCAGGAAAGCAACCCTCAATTGAGTGTAGTATCGAGTATCCACCAACCTCGGACTGCACCAAAGTCAGTTATCTCACTACCCTAAAGAGGCCAAGATAGTTCAATTAAGGTTCCTAAGGTCTGTTGATGCTTCACGACACCACGCGGAGGCCCCGTACTCTCCTTGACTGAACTCAAGGGTTACCGGTACACACCAAAGTGCCACATCAATGTAGCAGACTGTTTCAACCATGTCGGTATACCCCGCACAGTTCCCTCACAGCCTTGTTGCTACTTTCTAAGAAAGGTATCCCCCAGATCCGGGTGTAGGACCTATAGAACTCCCAAGCAACCCACAATTTAAAGCACACAAAGCAATACAATTGAAAACATAGTTATAAGCTAGCCCTAAGGTAAACCTCACTTTAAGTTTTAGTCCCCAGCAGAGTCGCCAGTTCTGTGATTGGTGGATCTGGAACTGACTGTTTAACGCTGGTTCGCGAAATGTCGCGGAAGCAAGAGTCGCCACCGTCTTTTATTTTCTCCAAATGGAAAGGACAAAAGCACAGAAAAATTCCTTTAAAGAGATTGCTCTCGGTTCGGGAGGTAGGTTATAGAAAGGGAAGGTGTTAGCACCCTTTCTATCCATGGTTATCCATGGGCTCTTAGATACTTGCTCAATGTGTTTTCAAAATTGTTTTGCGTGCTTTTCAATGTGGGTTTAAAAAGTTTCTTTGAAAAATTTCAGATCGACTCGTACGTCAGAGTGTTTGAAAAGTTTGCTTTGAAAGCTTTTGAAAAGTGTCAGTATGAAAAGTCTTTTGAGCTTGTTTTGAAATTAGAGCAAGTATCCTTGAGAACCTACCTACCCTAAGGAATTCGTCTGTGTAGATGTCCTTAAAAGTAATGCCATCCCACCATTGAGAGGTAGGTAGCACCACCGTTGGAGGTGTTCGGGTCAATTCGATTTTAGGGACGTGGTGATCACCAGAGCAATGGGAAGACACCTTAGAAGCTACCCTCATGCCAGGTTCCCGGATCATGAGGACTTACTAAGACATCCTCTACTCGACGATCACCTTTCGAAAGGCAACAGTGAGGCGTACCCTAGGGGTGGTGTGTGCGAATTGTGTGTCATGTTTCATTTATTCGTCTTGTCATGTTTGTCGTGTTCTACGCTTGATTTTAATTAGGGCCATTCATTCTTGCATGCATATTTAACAGTTATAAAGTATTTGCGGGAAAATAAATCTAAGGCTATTACAAATGGCGCGGGTCCACATCGCCAAAATTAAACCGGACCCGATTTAGCGGAAAAATAAATAATGCGAAGAAATAAAGTGCGAAAAGTAAATTACATGGCTTAGGGACAATTACATAATTATAATAAGCGATAATAAGATAAATGCGCGAATTAAATAATTGAAACGAAACTAGGGCGTTGGACCCCTTTTTGCAAATAATTAAAATTAATAAGTATTTAAAAATTACAATTAAATGAGAATGATATTTTTGTGTTTTTTAGATTTAATGAGAAAAGAAATTAATTGAAATTAAATTAAAAGGGAAACCCTAATTCTAGTATTTTTTATTTGCTATGAAAGATTTAAATATAGTCTAAATTAAACCCTAAATCACTTATGTACAATTTTTAATTATAAAAATAAAATAATAAATAAACAGTATTGTGAGAAATAAAAATTTAAAAAAAGGAAAATCAACAAAGATATTAAACCTAATTCTACATGCTTTCTTGGATTTTTATTAAAAAAAAAGAATTAGAATTAAAACCTAATTAAACTAAATTATTTACATTCTAATTTATTTAGGAAAATGATTATAATAAAATAAATATCATATTTTTTTATATTTTTTCTGATTTTGTTAAAAATAATTAATTAAAACAAATAATTAAAATAAACATAACAATTAAAGTAAATGAAATAAAAAATAAAAAAAAGAAATCAAACCAGAGTGGGGTGTAGTCCCCAATTTAGGAGGTATGAATTTGGAAAGCCTGGCCCAATAAGCATGGAATTTCATTGACTTTCTGGATCATGTGTCATGCGTTGACTGACATTCATTGCACTCCTGGAATCCGTGCCCTTGATTTGGTTGCCTGGGACACGTGGGCGACTTGATGATGGAGGCACATGGTATGCCTACGTTGCTGAAGCGCATGGGAATGGCTTTGGAAAAATAATATGAAGATTTGTAAGACCTGGGGTTCGAACCCAGGTCATGAACAATGCAAACGTTTCCACCTGCCACTGGACCACTTTGAATTCTTTTAACATATAATAACATTTAAACAATATAAAAGAAAAGTGAAAGTTAGTGGAGGAAGCGCGCCAAATTCAAACCAGCGAACCAGTAGCTGACACGATGTTGTCTTCTTCGCGTGCCTAAAAATAAAAACAGAGGCAACGGTTTTAACGCGTTGCCTAAAGCTATATATCAAAAAATAGCGATTAGACCCTCGACGCTCATAAATTGAGCGCGAGGGTTGGAAGCTTTTCGTCTGGTCATGCTCAATGCAATGGCGAAGGTCTGGAGCTCCAATTTTACGTTATCTCAAAAGCCCCAAATTAGCAAGCCTGCAAACCCTAGTATGTGACAATGGCATAATCGTGTATGTGACTCAAAAACACAATCAAACGTTGCAGTTAGTTCAGAAACATCAATATAAACATGAATCCATGAAAAAAAATGCAAAATAATGCTTAATTCATGCTATGCGATTTCAAGATGTTCTTGATACGGTTTGAGTTCCAGATACCAGTTCAAGGCGTTTGAGTTGATGCCAATGGTTGGAATATGTCCAGGAATGTCTGAGAATGCTAATGGGATCAAAATCGAAGCTTGAATTGACCTCTAATGCACTTTTCAGTTTTGAGTTTTTTTGTGAAATTTTCAATATGCAATGGAGTTATGGGGCGCAGCTTTCAGTCCTCTTGCATTAGGGTTGTGATGTAGTACTTGTATGGAATGGTTTAGGTTAAAAACTTTGCACAAAATCCATGTCCATAATGATTTCACATATTTGATTCTTGAAAATCTTTTTCAATCTTTTTTTTCATGTTGTTTTTGTTCAATTATGATCCAATCACACCAAAACTTGCCTATTTAAGACTTACACGAAATATTGAGCTTATAATGTGCATGAAAAGATTTTTTAGGTTAAGATTATATTTTTCATGAATTAAAATAATTTAAATGAATATAAATTAATATTAATTCAAATAAATAATTAAAAAATATGAAAATGCTTCCCTTTGGGCTTAGTGGTCGTGCATAGGCTTGGCATGAAGAAACTTGGAAGAAAATTGGGCCCATTTGCATTTTTAGGCCTTTTGCACCATTGTTGACTTTTCAAAATTCCCAAAAATTTCCCAACTTCCACAAGGCATAACTTGGTCAATTTTTAAGCTTTTCACATGTTCTTGGACATTTTGGAAAGGTCTTTGAGTCCTTTAACCAATGCCTTTGGTCCCATGTCATTTTGATTTACCAATCTCAAGTTATGGCCTTTGACTTAAAGTCACTTTTTGTTGACTTTTGAAAATGACCTATAATGTTGAAATTGATAACTTTTTGTGAGAGCATTTCTTGGACTTGGAACATGAAGATGAATTGTAGGAAATGTCTTTCTCTTCAAAATGAGCTTTGGATGGAATTTTTCTGATAATCCATGTGAAAGTTATGCCCTGGTCAATTTCAGTTGACTTTTTCAGCTGTCCAAATATAGCAACTTTTGCATCTTTGATGATTTCTGAGCCAAATTTTGAGAATCATGATCAAGCATTGATCAAATGATGTTTGTGGCTTCAAAATGATATATTGACCAAGAATTTGAACTTTTGACTGCCAAATGACCATTTTGCCCCTACAGTTGACTGTAGTGCAATCTAGGGTTTTGACTGTGCAATTTTGAGCTGAATGCCTTGAAACTTGACATGAGGATGCTTGACCCTCTTTGTAGGCATATGGGACTTGATTGGGCCTTTGAAAAGTTCATTTGCTTGACCAGAACTCAAACCCTAGTTTTGACTGTATAGGAGCCAGTTGAGCTGCACAACCCTTGGGGAATTTTGTGACCTTGACTTTGCAATTTCTTGATGAATATGGGAGGGCAAATTTTGGGGTACAACAGCATGTATCACTGCTCTGGCGGATTCCTGTATAGTCCTGTTTTTCCTTTCCACAACTCTATTTTGTTGAGGAGTTATGGGCGAAGAGAATTCATGATTAATTCCTTCTGAGGAGCAGAACTCATCAAACTTACTATTTTCAAATTCCTTGCCATGATCACTTCTGATTCTGACAATGCATCCTTCTTTTTCTCTTTGAATTCTTTTGCACAATTCCTTAAATACTTCAAATACATCATACTTTTCTCTAATGAAGTTAATCCAGGTGAATTTGGAAAAATCATCCACAACAACATAGGCATATCTTTTTCCACCAAGACTTTCTACCTGCATTGGTCCCATCAGATCCATATGTAGAAGTTCTAACACCTTAGAGGTGGTCAGATGTCTTGACTTTGGATGTGACATTCTAGTCTGCTTTCCAACCTGACATTCACCACAGACTCTCCCTTCATCAATTTGCAGCCTTGGAATCCCTCTGACTGCTTCCATGGATATAATCCTTTTCATTCCTCTTAGATGTAAATGACCAAGTTTTTGGTGCCACAGTTTCACTTGTTTTTCTTCTTTGGCAATAGAGCACACAGAAGAATAATTAGTGTTCTCAGACTCCCATAAGTAGCAGTTGTCTTTAGATCTGACTCCTCTCATTACAACTTCTTATTTCTCATTAGTTATAAGACATTCAGACTTGGTGAAGTTGACCTTGAATCCTAGATCACATGATTGACTGATACTTATGAGATTAGCAGTCAAGCCTTTTACCAGCAATACTTCATTTAGGTTTGGAACTCCAGGGCAGTCCATGTTTCCAACTCCTTTGATTTCTCCTCTAGCACCATCTCCAAAAGTCACATAACTAGTAGTGTGAGGTTTAACATTATTGAGAAGATTCTTGATTCCAGTCATGTGTTTAGAGCATCCACTGTCAAAGTACCAGTCTTCCTTTGCAGAGACTCTAAGGGAGGTGTGAGCTATCAGGGCAGTAGCCTTTTTCTTCCATTGTTGAGTATATGGTTCCTTGTTAGACTTAGGTTTGACAACTGGGGTCTGATTAGGATATCCATATAATCTGAAGCAGAATGGCTTTATGTGACCAAACCTCCCACAATGATGACATCTCCATCTTTGATACTTTTTCTTCATATTTCTCTATTCATGATGTTGAGTGCTATGTTGTGACATCTGCTTTGACATTTGTTTATCAGGCCTGATCTTCTTCTTGTCTACAATAGATTTCTTTGCTGCCACAAATCCTAGACCAGACTTGTTTCCCACATTTTGTCCAACCTGAAGGATTTCTTCTAATTTGTCAGTTCCATTTGTCAGCATCTTGACAGATTTGGTCATCTGGTCAAGTTTTGAGTTTAGCATTTGAACTTCCCCTTCTAGATGACTTATAGTATCAATGCCTTCCTTCTTCTCAGCCTCCAACTTTACTATGTTTTGTTTGTCTCTCATTTTGCTGACAGACTTCAGCACTTCTGATGCATAACTTCTTGTAGGAGTCAGCCAGTTCTTCAAATGCCACTTCCTCATCACTAGAGTCATTATCAGAGTTACAAATACCAGTTAGCGCAGTAACTAGTTTGGCAAATTCTTCTTCAGAATTACTTTCTGAGTCATAGTCAGACCAAGTAACAGACATTCCTTTCTTTTGTTTCTTAAGAAAGGTAGGAAATTCAGCTCGAATGTGTCCATATCCTTCACATCCAATGCATTGAATTCCTTTGCTTTGATTTCCCTTCTCTTCAGACTTTGGTCTTCTGCTGGAGTCATAGGATCTGTTAATATCAGAAGGAATGTTCTTAACATTTGACCTTGACTTTGGGTCCATTCTCTTGATGAGTTTGTTGAACTGTCTTCTAAGCATGGCTATAGCTTCTGAAATATTTTCTTCTTCATCCTCTTTGTTTTCATCTTCAGTATTAGATACAAGTGCTATGCTCTTGTTTTTCTTGTCGACATTGTCACTGATCCCCATCTCAAAGGTCTGAAGTGACCTAATGAGTTCATCCACCTTCAAGTTGCAGATATCCTGAGCTTCCTCTATAGCAGTCACCTTCATTGCAAATCTTTTAGGCAAGGATTTGAGAATCTTTCTCACCAGCTTTTCTTCTGACATCTTTTCTCCCAATGCTCCTGAGGTGTTGGAAATTTCAAAGATGTTCATGTGAAACTCATGTATGGTCTCATCTTCCATCATCCTTAGGTTCTCAAATTTGGTAGTCAGCATCTGAAGCCTTGACATTTTTACTTTGGATGTGCCCTCATGGGTAGTTTTGAGAGTGTCCCAAACCTCCTTGGCCAGTTCACATTGATGTACTAGTCTGAATATGTTTCTATCAATTCCATTGAACAAGGCATCTAATGCTTTGGAGTTACCCAGGGCTAACTCATCTTCTTCTTTGCTCCATTCTTCCTCAGGTTTCAGACTGGTCGTCCCATCTTTCCCAGTTATGGTGGGATGGTTCCATCCTTTGTCAGCAGCTTTCCAAGCCTTTTTGTCCAGTGATTTTAAGAAGGCAATCATACGAGGTTTCCAGTAGTCATAATTTGATCCATCCAGAATGGGTGGTCTGTTTCCAAATCCTCCTTCTTTGTCCATAGCGCCCGAAAATAATATCCCTAGATCTCACCCAGTAAGGCAGGCAGGGTGCCTGCTCTGATGCCAATTGAAATTCTGGCAGCAGATACTTAATGTCACAGTGAATGTTATGACACTGTATCTGACACTCTTCAAGACAGTAAATCTAAAAGCAATAAAGAACACAGTCAATTGTTTACCCAGTTCAGTGTGTAACAACACCTACTCTAGGGGCTACCAAGCCAGGGAGGAAATTCACTATAAGAGATATTAATTCAGGAATAAACCAACCAGTTTATCTCCTTCACTTAAGACCTACCCAATGCAACTTCAATCTAAGTTCAACTTAAACCTGAGTTCCTACTCACTCCCTCTCAATCACAGCAGTGATGCTAAACAATTGACTAATGAAATTATGAAGACACTCTTCAGAACATACACTTGATTTTGCTTCACAGCTTTTAATCAAGTAACACAAACACTCGTGCTTCAAAGCTTTGAGTGATACACAACCCTAACTTGACTTTGCTTCAAAGCTTTAATCAAATGACACAAACACTTGTGCTTCAAAGCTTTGAGTGATACACAACCCTTACAATCAAATCCTACTCCAAGTCACTTATCACAATGATAATTGCTTGGATTACAGTAGTTACAACTATACAGTCCCTTATTGATCTTCTGTCAAAAAGTATCTTTCACCAACAGTCTTCATGAGGAATATATAGGCAGCTATTCTGCAGTTAGGGCTTCCACGAAAATAGCTAGGGTTAATTAGGGTTAACCTCAAGACTTGGTCATAGGACTTTAACAACCAGATTAGGGTTAAGCAAAGTTAACCTAAGTCCACGTGAGAATCTGATCTGGACTGAATAAACCAGATTCCTAAAAAATCTCAGAAATAATAAATCTGCACAAATGTTAGTTCAGTACAGGATGTCTTAACATTGGTTATGACAACAAGAATCCTGTTTACTGATTTTGGTAGAATGCAATAAATATGATCATTTCATAATGATCAGCTAAACACTCATATTGAGCAGCTCCTATATGACATTCTTTTTCTGCAGAATGTACCTTGTATCCCAGAATGTTATGACATTAGTCATGACATTCACACAACTGGTTTTACCAAAAAACATGCCAATAACCAAACACTTACAGTCGCTATATGTAAAGTATGTCAGAGATGTATAGGATGATGGTTAACTATGTGTGAAGTATATGAGAGATGCATAGGATGATTTTCTACTATGTGTGAACCATGTCAGAGATGCATAGGATGATGGTAAACTATGTGTGAACCATATCAGAGATCTCTATGATGATGGTGAAATATGTGTGAACTATGTCATACATCTAATAGATGATGGTTAACTATGTGTGAACCATATCAGACATCCATAAGATGTTGGTCAACTATGTGTGAACCATGTCAGAGATTCATAGGATGATGGTCAACTATGTGTGAACCATGTGTGAACTACATAAAAGATGGTCAACTATGAGAGAATTATGTCAGACATCCAACAGAAGATGGTCAACTTATGTGAAATATGTCAGAGATGCATAGAATGATTGTCAACTATGTGTAAAGTATGTGAGAGATGCATATGATGATTTTCAAATATGTGTGAACCATGTCAGAGATGCATAGGATGATGGTCAACTATGCGTGAACTATATCATAGATCAATAGGATGATGGTGAACTATGTGTGTACCATGACGAAGATGTATAGGATGAAGGTCAACTATGTGTGAAGTATGTCAGGCATCCAACAGATAATGGTCAATTATGTGTGAAGTATGTCAAACATCCAACAAATGATGGTTAACTATATGTGAAGTGTGTCAGAGATGCATAGGATGATGGTCAACTATGTGTGAATTATGTGAGACATCCATAGGATGATGGTCAACTATGTGTGAACCATGTCAGAGATTTATAAGATGATGGTAAACTATGTGTGAACCATGTGTGAACTACATAGAAGATGATTAACTATGTGTGAACGATGTCAAACATCCAACAGATGATGGTCCATTCTGTGTAAAGTATGGAAGAGACGCATAGGATGATGGTTAACTATGTGTGAAGTATGTGAGAGATGCATAGGATTATTTTTAACTATGTGTGAACCATGTCAGAGATGCATAGGATGACGGTCAACTGTGTGTGAACCATGACAGAGATCCATAGGGTGATGGTGAACTATGTATGAACTATGTCAGACATCCAAAGGATGATTGTCAACTATGTGTGAACCATGTCAAACATCCATAGGATGATGGTCAACTATGTGTGAACCATATCAGACATCCATAGGATGGTGGTCAACTCCGCTTCAACTATGATACAAATGGACCAAAGGTGGTCAACTCTGGTTAAACTATGGCATAGATAGACAAAGGATGGTAAACTATGGTTTAGATATGGCACAACTGAACAAATGATGGTCAACTCTGCTTCAACTATAGCAAAGATGGATAGAAGGTTGTTAACTCTGCTTCAACTATGGCACAAATGTATAGAAGATGGCCAACTCTAGTTTAACTATAGCACAAATGGACAGAAGATGGTCAACTCTGGTTCAGATATGGCACAAATTGATAGATGATGGTCAACTATGTGTGAAGTATATCAGACATCCAACAAATGATGGTTAAATATCTGTGAAGTATGTTAGAGATGCATATGATGATGGTCAACTATGTGTGAAGTATGTGAGACATCCATAGGTTGATGGTCAACTATGTGTGAACCGTGTCAGAGATCTATAGGATGATGGTGAAGTATGTGTGAACCATGTGTGAACCAGATAGAAGATGGTCAACTATGTGTGGACAATGTTAGACAACCAACAGATGATGGTCAACTAGGTGTGAAGTATGTCAGACATCCGGAAAATGATGGTCAACTATGTGTTAAGTATGTCAGAGATGCATAGGATGATGGTTAACTATGTGTGAAGTATGTGAGACACCTATTGGATGATGGTCAACTATGTGTGAACCATGTTAGTGATCCATAGGGTGATGGTGAAGTATGTGTGAACCATGTGTGAACTACATAGAATTTGGTCAACTATGTGTGAATGATGTCATACATCCAACAGATGATGGTTAACTATGTGTGAAGTATGTTAGACATCTAACAGATGATGGTTAATTATGTGTGAAGTATGTTTAAGATGCATAGGATGATGGTCAAGTATGTGTGAACCATGTCAGAGATCCATAGGATGATGGTGAACTATGTGTGAACTATGTCAGACATCCATAGGATGATGGTCAACTATGTGTGAACTATGTCAGAGATGCATAGGATGATGGTCAACGTTTTTTGAACCATGTCACAGATGGATAGAAGATGGTCAACTTTGGTTCAGATATGGATCAGATGGACAGATGATGGTAAACTCTACTTCAACTATGGCCAGATGGACACAAGGTGGTCGACTCTAGTTCAACTATGGCACAAATGGATAGAGGATGGTAAACTCTTGTTCATATATGACATAGATAGATAGATGATGTCCAACTTTGCTTTAACTATGGCACAAATGGATAGAAGGTGCTCTAGTCTAGTTCGACTATGTCATAGATGGATAGAAAATGGTTAACTCTGGTTCAACTATTTCACATATGGACAAAAGATGGTCAACTCTAGTTCAGATATAGCACATATGGACAAATGATGGTCAACTTTGTGTGAAGTATATCATACATCTAATAGATGATGGTCAACTATGTGTGAAGTATGTCATAGATGCATAGGATGATGGTCAACTATGTGTGAAGTATATGAGACATCCATAGAATTATAGTAAATTATGTGTGAACCATTACAAAGATCGATAAGATGATGGCGAACTATGTTTGAACCATGTGTGAACTACATAGAAGATGGTCAACTATGTATGAATAATGCCATACATCCAACAAATGATGGTCAACCATGTGTAAAGTATGTCAGAGATGCATAGGATAATGGTCATCTATGTGTGAAGTATGTGAGAGATACATAGGATGATTTTCAATTATGTGTGAACCATGTCAGAGATGCATAAGATGTTGGTTAACTATGTGTGAACCATGTCATAGATCCATAGGATGACGGTGAACTATGTGTGAAATACATCAGACATCCAAAGGATGATGGTCAACTATGTGTGAATCATGTAAGACACCCATAAGAGGATGGCCAACTATGTGTGAAACATGTCACAGATGCATATGACTGTGGTTAACTATGTGTGAACAATGTCATAGATGGATAGAAGATGGCCAACTCATGTTCAGATATGGTAGATATGGATAGAGAATGGTCAACTTTGGTTCAAATATGGCACAGATTGACAAATGATGGTCATCTCTGCTTCAACAATGGCACAGATGGACAAAAGGTGGTAAATTCTAGTTCAACTATGGAACATATGGACAGAGGATGGTAAACTCTGGTTCAGATATGTCACAAATGGACAGAAGGTGGTCAACTATGCTTCAACTATGACACAAATGGATAGAAGATGGTCAACTTTGGTTCAACAATGGCAGAGATGGGAAGAAGGTGGTTAACTCTGGTTGAACTATGGCACTTATAGACTGAAGATGGTTCACTCTGGTTAAGATATGGCACAAATGGATAGATGATTGTCAACTATGTGTGAAGTATGTCATACATCCAACAGATGATGGTCAACTATGTGTGAAGTATTTCAGAGATGCATAAGATGACGGTCAACTATGTGTGAATTATGTGAGACATCCATAGGATGATGGTCAGCTATGTGTGAACCATGTTAGAGATTGATAAAATGATAGGAAACTATGTGTGAACCATGTGTGAACTACATAGAAGATGGTCAACTGTGTGTGAATGATGTCAGACATCCAACATATATTGGTAGCTATATGTAAAGTATGTTAGAGATGCATAGGATGATGGTCAACTAAGTGTGAAGTATATGAGAGATGCATATGATGATTTTCAACTATGTGTGAACCATGTCAGAGATGCATAGGATGAGGGTCAACTATGTGTGAATCATGCCAGAGATCCATAGGATGATGGTGAACTATGTGTGAACTTTGTCAGACATCCAAAGGATTATGGTTAACTATGTGTGAACCATGTCAGACATCCATAAGATGATGGTCAACTATGAGTGAACCATGTCAGAGATGCATAGGATGATGGTCAACTATGTGTGAACCATATGTGAACTACATAGAAGATGTTCAACTATGTGTGAACGATATCAGACATCCAATAAATGATGGTTAACTATGAGGGAATTATGTCATACATCCAACAGAAGATGGTCAACTTATGTGAAATATGTCACAGATGCATAGAATGCTGGTCAACTATGTGTAAAGTATGTGAGAGATGCATATGATGATTTTCAAATGTGTGAACCATTTCAGAGATGCATATGATGATGGTTAACCATGTGTGAACTATATCATAATCAATAGGATGGTGGTGAAATATGTGTGTACCATGTCAGAGATGCATAGGATGATGGTCAACTATGTGTGAAGTATGTCAGACATCCAACAAATGGTGGTCAATTATGTGTGAAGTATGTCAGAGATGCATATGATGATGGTCAACTATGTGTGTAGTATGTGAGACATCCATATAAGGAAGGTCACCTATGTGTGAAACATGTAAGAGATCTAGAGGATAATGGTGAACTGTGTGTGAACCATATGTGAACTACATAGAAGATGGTAACCTATGTGTGAACAATGTCATACATCCAACAGATGACGGGCAATAATGTGTGAAGTATGTCTGACATCCAACATATGATGGTCAACTATTTGTGATGTATGTCAGAGATACATATGATGATGGTCAACTATTTGTGAGCCATGTCAGAAATGCATAAGATGATGGTCAATTATGTGTGAACCATGTCAGAGATCCATAGGTTGATGGTAAACTATTGAAACAACCGACGGAAAATCATCAAACAATAAAGTTGCCATCGAACGTATTTTATCCCACATGAAGGGAAAGGTAAACATCGAGTAAACCTGAGAAGGGTGAAATTACGATCAAACGACCGAGATATCAAGTAAGGGAGACTGTTACGCAAGGGGAAGGTATTATCACCCCACACGCATGTAGTACTCCATGATATCCACTCTTGTCATTTTAATCAAGGGGTGTGTTTCAAATCTATATCTAAGCTGTACAGGAAATACATGCAAAAGAAAGGAGAAAAGAATGTAGGGAAAATAAAAGTTGTGCTCGTTCGGTCCCTACCCCAATGTACCACAAAATTTGCCCTCTCTTTCCTCAAAACATTTCATACAAGATCTTCATTAGCTCAAGTTTGCACAAGTGTTAACTAGGCCAAACCATATCCTAAACACTGATGCCTCAAATTAGGGTTTCGATTTTAACAAGGATAATTGGACTTATAATTCCTAAAATGACCTTCATGGATCATTATAGACCTCCAAGAATACTCATGTCAATTTTCAAGTCTTGAATCACAATTTTGCTCAGTCAATTGACCAGATGACTGAAAAATCAACTGTATTGGGTGAAAAGTCAACTATAGTCAACCTAAAGTCAAACTTCATGATTTTTGGCCAACATCAACATTTTAAAGTCCTATTCATTATTTTATCAAGTATTGATCACAATCCCTCAAGAAAAGCACTCAATTTACTAAAGGGGCAAAATGGTCAAAATTAGGGTTTTGACTGTAATTGACTGATCAATGACTTTTGATCTAATACATGATCTAATGGCTTGAAGAATAATCTCAAGGATTCAAATGCAACATGTTGACCTAATTTCATAGTTCAAAACATTCCTCAAGACCAATGGATTGATAGTTGAAATTTGATCAACTGATGAAAAGTCAATTGATGCACAAAAAGTCAAACTTTGACTTTTTGAGCAAGATTTGATTTCAAAGATAACAATTCATCAAGATATTCAAAAATATGAAGCTTGATCAATAAGAAATCAAGAAAGTCAAAAGTCAATGTGAAAAGTCAGAATTTTCAAGACTTAGAATTTTTGTAGGTGTTTTATACATGACAATTTCATTACTTCATGCCAATTTTTCACCAAGATGCAAGATGATTCAAAGAAAACTTTTAACATGAAAGTTGTAGATATTGATGAGATCTACAACTTTTATTTACTGATAAAGTCCTATAAGTTCTTGGATTTTGAGGTATAAATTCATGAAGTCATGCACTTTTATAAAACACTTAGTGAAAATTTGACATAGTTTAGGCAGATTTTTGACCTAACTTCTTGGCCAATTTCCACCAAGATTTAAGATGATTTTGTCAAAATGTTTAACATGAAGGTTGTAGAGGATGTTTAAAGCTTTCCAAAATGTCCAAGAACTTGAAAAGATCATGTTTGAGCTAGAAGTTTCGAAGAGATGAAGATGGCCTCATAAACTTGAATTTAAGGTCATTTTCTTGATGAACACTTGAGCAAATCTCAAACCATGCTGTATAAATCTTGCTTTTCAGGCTTCAAACTTGCGAATCACTCAATAATTAAATGTTTACACAACTCTTGAAGCCATTATCCAAGTGTTTGAAGCTTTGTCCAGGTTGATATTCCATTTTTGGCACAAAGTCACCACTTCCATTTTGGAAAAGTGACTTTAATCACAATGTCAACTCTTCTTGAGCCCATACATTGTTTCTTGTGACTACAAAACATTTAAAAGCAAGAAGAAACATATCTACAACCTGTTAACCACCCTACAAGCTCTTATACTTCACATTGAAACCATGAATTTCAACTTTGCTTCAAAAACAAGTTTCAATACCATAACATGTGATTTTTGTTTCTGATTATTTCAAACCCTCAAACCTTTCCTCTATAAATAGAGAGGTCATTTACAACCTAAGGACACAAAATTAAAAGCCCTAAAACTCCCTCAAACTCAGAATTGCATTCAAACCTCCATAACTTTTCATTTCTACCCAAAAAGTTCCATCTCATAATCCACTCGTGCGTTTCTTCTCCAAATCAATCCTGAAGCTTCCTCACATCAAATATAACCCATCCCTGCCCCTATTTTGGAACTGTAACACCTCCATCACCATCCTCCATAACCAAAAATAGGGTGCTGCACATTGACTTCTCCAACATGATTCAACCATCCTCAAACCAAACTAATCATTGCATTAGCTTCCTGGAGGTTCACTGAAGCTATTTTGATCATCACAACACCTTGAAAGGTGCTATAAATCAAAACACGAATTTCAATTTCAAGGTAAGTTTTCTTGATTTTGAACTCTTCATACAAGCATCATTAGTGGTTCATTTGTGAAGATAAAATGTAGATAGCATTGCCCTGAAGCTAACCATATGCTTACATTTAATTTTTATTAACCATGTGTTGAGAACTTTAGAACTGAAAATCCAGAAAAGTTAGGTTTTATTTTGCGGCCGAACAAAATTCTCACTCATCTTTAATTAATAGATTATGAAATTTTTATATGGTTGGAGTCATGGTAAAAAATGGAGCAAGTTTCATGTTTGTACTTTTTAAAATGATTGAGAAATGAGAAAGTTATAAGGTTGACAATGGTGGTTATTTGTTCTGCGTGCGCAAGGAGGAAGAAGAAGATGATGATTTCAAATATTCAGGGTTGAGTTTATAATATATTTAGTGGTTTTTGTATTATGAGCGGATGAAACAGCCACCCTAGTGGCAAGCGCACGCGTACTAAGGCATTGCTAACCATAAGGGCGAGGGTTCGAACCAATGTGACCCCCCCCCCCCTTTTGTATTTATTTTTCATATTTTCTTTACTGATTTTATGCAAACAAGCCTGGCGCGTACATGGTACACTTTTCCCCTCAACCATTTGATCATCATCAAATCAAATCCAACGCTCTTGAAAGTTGTCACCATGATACACCATCAAGGGCCATCCCCACTGGATTCACCAACAGGCGCCTGGGCCCCTTTGTCTTGGGCCTGGGATTTTTTACTATTTCTCACCCCCTGTTTATTTTTTGCAGCAAGCCCAATTTAATTTCTTTTTTTTTAATTTGATTATTTTCTTTTTTAAATCATTTTTATCTTATCAAATAAAATCATAAAATCACAAAAAATATAGACTTAGGTTTTTAAACTAATTAATTTATTTTCACAAATAAAATTAATTTATTTTTATCACACCTTAGGTTTATTTTATTAACTAGTTTGTTTGAATTAATTAGAATTAGGTTTCATTACTTTTACACTACATTCAAAAATATTTTCCCTAAACATAAATCCAAAAAATGATATTTTCTAAAACAAATAAAACATTTTATGATTTAATTTATTTTCATAAGTAAATTAAATTATCTTACCTGGCTTTTATTTTGTTTTTGTAATTAAAAATAAATAATTAGGTTAAATTTCTAATTTCTTTCATTTTAAATTTCAAACTCTTTTCTCAAAACAAAAATAAACAAGAACATTTCTTTTTTTGCAAAGTACTTAGAACTTTTTTAGGGTTTATCACACTCGAACCTTTTTCCATCTTTGCACATTTATTTACTCTTTTACACTATTTTATAATTAGGCAATCATTTATGTAATTTGTCAATTTGTAATAGTAATTAGGGTTTTATTGCTTTTATCCCCCATTCATAAACTTGTACCCCCATCCCCTAAAGCGTTGTAATAGCGTAGAACATTTAAGTTCAATAATTTACCGCTTTCCTTATTATTGCTAGTAATTAGGGTTTGTATGGCAAGATAAAACCAATCTTTGAAAACCCTAATTTCAAAGACAAAAATACATGCAATCAAAAACACATTCACACACGCACCTCTAGGATACACCCCACTTGTTGCCTTCAATAAAATAGTCATGTTCCTCGAACGTGGGATACTTTAACAATGACCCTTGAATACAAGATCGTAGTCCCTCGATGACCCATCCATGTTGCCTTCGGTAAATAATATTAGACCCTTAAGATAAATTGCTAAGGTATCCTACAATGTTGCCTTCTATGACTGTATGATGACCCACACCTGTCCCTTCACATCCAATGATAGGGCTTCTTACCAATTAATGGTGAGATATTAATATCTAAAGGAGGAGGAAAAGAACAAATACTTTTGAGTAAGTAGAATGTTCATAGTTGCTTTCTCACAAATAAAACCATCTTCACACTTACAGTTTCAAAACATCTTTCCAAAACAAACATCTCTTTGAACTATTTTCAAAACCAACACTTTGTAGACATTCTTATAGAGACGAAAATCATTACAAAGTTTGCCGAAACAAAGGAATTTTAAAAATATTTTCAAAACTTACACCAAAAACAAACACATTTACAAAGAATTTCAAAGTGTGCTAGCAACTAAGATCCCGTAGATAACTACAAATGAAAAGGGTGCTAACACCTTCCTTTTTCATAACCTATCCCCCGAACTCAAGAAAATTCTCAAAAGGTCTTTCCTGTTCTTTTCACCATTTTATTTATTGGATAAAAGAAAAGTAGGTGGCGACTCTTGCAATCCGTAACAATTGCGATAAAACACAAAACACCCAAGTCAGTTCTCCCACCGTATTACAATACTAGCGACTCTGCTGGGGATTTATCTTTGAAATGGGGTTACCTTAGAGACTAGATCACCTTTAAAATGCTTTCATTGTTTGACTCATATGCTTTACATTATGGGTTATGTTTGGATTTTTATAGATCCTCTACCAGGATCTAGGAACGTTATTAGGTAAGTAGAAAAGATGTGGAGACTGTACAACATAGACTGATATGGTTGAAGTAATAGCTATGTTAGTGTGACACATTTGTGGGTACCAGTATCCCTTGTGGAGAATCGAGGAGAATACGGGGCCGCTGTGTGGTGTCATGAAGCACTAACTGACCTTAGAACCTTTAGCTGAACAACTTGGCCATTAGGAAGTAGTGAGATAGCCGACTTTGGTGCAGTCCGAAGTTGGTTGATACTCGATACTACTCTCATTCAGATTGGACATTCGGGATATTTCAGTCACCAATAAAGAGTCTTGTGCTGAAACAATGCCCGATGAACAAAGATCCATGATATTGAGATTCCCTAGAACCCGATTACTTTTTAGGACAGGTTGAACCAACTAAACTTCAAGAGGGTACTTACCTATGAACCCCATGCAAGCCTAAACCTAAGGACTTGTTTGCTTTTCTTGTATATGATTATTTATACATAACATCATGACATCATGCCACAACATATGCACTAACCATTTCAAGGACTTAGAGATTTATCTTTGTTCTGTTTTGTAGGATATGGCTTCCAAGCACAGAAATACCATCCGAATGAACCTTGTGAAAATGTCTCATCAACTCAAAGAGTTAGCATCAAGGGTCCCTGAAAATTCTCCGTTCACCAAGAAGTATGGTCGACTCTTCAACTTGGTTACCTCAAACTTTGAAGAAGACATGGTACATGTGCTTTTTCAATTCTTTGACCCTAAACATCATTGTTTTACATTTCCTTATTACCAATTAGTGCCTACCATGGAGGAGTTATCTCAACTATTGGGAGTGCCTATTCTTGATTAATTACCCTTCACTGGTATTGAGAAAGACCCAAGACCTGAGGAGATTTCTCTAGCCTTACATTTGCAATGGTCCGACATTGTGGCTAATTGGGAAACTAGAAGTGGTGTTAAGGGTTTTCTAGCCAAGTTTCTGTTTGAGAAGGCTAAACTGTTTTGGGATGCTCTGGATTTGCAAGCTTTTGAAGAAGTTTTGTCTCTTCTAATCTATGGGATGGTATTGTTCCCTAATCCATATCAACTTATAGATATGAATGCGGTCATAATCTTCCTATATCGTAATCCAGTGCCTACCTTACTCGGAGACAGTTTGCATTGTCTTCACGCCCGTAGCATGAAGAGAAGGGGAATTATTATGTGTTTCACTCCTTTGCTGGCTAGGTGGTTTATTTAGCACCTTCCTCGGTCAGTTTTGAAGAATGAGAAAGGCATGAAGTGGTCTCAATGGTTGATGTCTCTCTCGCATTCAAATATTCATTGGTGTTCTCGATCTTTGGAGGATGTCACCATCATTGATCGTTGTGGAGAATTCCCTAATGTCCCACTCCTTGGAATTAGGGGAGGTATCACTTATAATCCTTTCTTGGCTCTATGAAAGTTTATTTATGCTCGAAGGGATGGTCCTCATGAGGCACTTATCTAAGGTATTGTGTTTGACTACGAGGACGATTTCCAAGGTTATCGTCAAAGATTTGAATGAGCTCGGGGCATGGTAAACAAGGTTGATAGCAAAACTTTAGGGCATAAGAACTCCATTCCTTTGGAACCTTATCTCAAGTGGGTGCAAGCTCGTGCTCAAAAACTCATTACACCGTATGTGGCCATCCTACCAATCATTATGGAGCCTATTGCCGAATAAGACACTCCTTAAACCATTCTTCATCTTGACATGCCTAATACTCTCTAGGAATTGCAAATGTCATGGATTCAACTCAAGGGGGGAGCGAGACACCTTTGAAGCCCAATTCTATTCAAGCGAGAAGAAATTGTTGGAACTCACAAGGCAACTCTACGAGGAGTGGAACTTGAATGCCTACATCATTCCAAAGAGGAAGCGTCCATGGGAGACATGTGTCTTTTGTTGGATAATTTCATTTTGTTGTTTTTCTTTCATTGTAAGCCCAAAAGGAAGTTTGTAACCTTTGAACTTATTAATACAATTAATGTTTTGTTTCCTTTTTTTGTTTAAGTAAATTTAAATCTTAAAGGTCCTTGAAAGCATTGCATACGCATAACATGCATCATATCATAAGCAGGTTTTCCGACACATGTTTCCTCATTTTTCTACTATTTATTTCAGTATAAGATGGATCTCGAGCAAACCGTGAAGGACTTGCAGACTCAAAACTCTCAGTTTCAAGAAACTCTGCTCAACTTAGCAAAGGGGCAGCAAGAAATGATGACACTTCTTATCACGAAAAAGAAGACAAAGAAGAAAGTTGTAATCAATACGGGGAAGAGATTCAAAGGCCCCGTCCAATAAGTTCAAATTTGAAGAAGACTCCTCCGAGGAGGATGAGAATCAAGATGAATATGCTAGGAGCACCCGTGCCAAGGGTGGAAACAATCAAATCTCTGAAGACAAAGATTATTTTTATGAGCAATATCCACCGACTGATGACAAGTATAAGCAACTAGAAGACATATTAAAGGTTGTAGAAATCCAAGCTGTGCCTGGCTTGGACTTTGGTGACTTGGGTTTAGTTCCTGGGGTAGTCATTCTCCACAAATTCAAAATCCCTACTTTTTCCAAGTACGATGATGTCTCATGTTCGAAGCTTCACCTAAGATCTTATGTCTGCAAAATTTATCCGCATACTGCTGATAAGAAATTGTGGGTACACTTTTTTCAAGAAAGTCTATCTGGGACTCAGTTGGAGTGGTTTTCCCAATTGGAAGGGACTAACATTCATACATGGGAGGATTTGGCCACTACTTTTTATCGCCAATATCAATATAACGCTGATCTTGAACCAACTAGGGTGCAATTGCAAGGAATGACCATGGGATCAAATGAGGGCTTCAAAGAATACGCTAAAAAATGGAGAGACTTGGCTGGCAGGGTGCAGCCACCTTTAACTGATAGAGATTTGGTAGATATCTTTATGGGAACATTGACTGGAAAAATTTTCAACTTACTAATTGGAAGTTCATCATCCGAATTCACTGAATTGATATTGACTGGTGAGAGGGTTCAAAGTGGGATTAAAAGTGGGAAGATACCCATGACCTCCACCTCAAATGCTATGAAAAAGACATTTATTGGTAAAAAAGAGACTAATGTTGTGTATTGGTCAAGAAGCCATGCTAAGAATGACCGTCATCATTTAGTAGGGGCTGTACGGATTTCCAATCAAACTCTAACTCAACGACCGTGTCAACAAAATAGTCAACAAAGACCGGATGTCCAAAGAAGACAGTTTACTAAAATTAATATGCAACTATCTTAAGCTCTACAACACATATTGAAATCTGATTTGGGGACCTTGCGAGATCCCCCTTTCAACCCTAACACCGCTTCTCCAAAATACAACCCTAATGCCAAATTCGCTTACCATTCAAATAGTCCCGAACATGATACCAATGATTGTTGGTCTCTAAAGAATAAAATCTAAGACCTAATTAATAACAAGACAATTGAATTCGACCCTCCGCCAACTCCCAATGTAATCATCGCACCCATGCCAAATCATGGTAAAGGTGTCAATGCTATTGAAGATGTTTTTTTTGTTGCCTCCATCAATGACTTGACCACTCCTTTGAAGATTGTTAAAGAGAATTTGTTGAAAGTCGGGGCATTCCCTGGTTGCCTTGAAGACTGTTGCTACTGTGTTGTACAAATTAATGGTTGTGAATGGATGAAGAATGGTGTCTAACACCGAATGGATAGACATGAGATTCTATTTGAAAGAACTTCATCTATGAAAAGTTTGACCGAAGTTGTATGTCAAGAAGTTGAAGACATATCCATCATTACCATCTCAAACAAACCTATTAGGATCACCTCTAAACGTCCCAATAAAATTCCCAATGAACTCAGAATAGATCCACTAATCATCACCACACCGGAGCCAGTACCCTACTCTTCTGATAAGGCGGTGCCCTGGAACTATGGGGAGGAAGTGTATTAACATGGTATCAAACAAGATTCATGGATTTATGAAAATGAAATTGCTGACATTACAAACATTGCTGGATCAAGTAAAGTTACTAGGACGGGGAGGATCTTCTCTCTAGAGATTTCACCTTCTACAACCACAACTACACCCGTTCGCATTACTGTTGTTAAACCTGTTGCTGATTGTTGTACCCCAAAATTTGCCATCCCATTTTTACTCAAAGCATGCTCCTAGAGATCCTCAATTGCTCAAGGTTGACCAAGAATTGACCAGACAAATTCTCCTCCTAAGCAATGAACCTCTAACTAGGGTTTCACTTTTCATCAAGATATGTAAGCTCCAAAGGTCTCAAATGTTTTCCATGAACCTAATATGCATTCAAGAATGTCCATTCCAAATTTCATTCCTTACACTGCAAATTTGCTCAGTCAACTGCTCAAGTGTTTGAAAATCAACTTTGCTAGGTCAAAAGTCAACTGAACTTTGACCAGACATAAATTTCACATACTTCACCCATTTTCCCCCAACCAAAGCTCATTCTGAAGAGAATCCAGTTCCCTACAACTTCTCTTTTATCCTAAAGTTCAAGAAATACATCATTAGGAAGATACAAGCTTATACATTAAAGCTTCCAATACAGAGGGAGGCTGCCACAACTTCTTGAAAATTCAAAACAAATGCTTAAGGAAAAAAACTACAACATGAGTCGACACATACCCACATGAGTCGACTCATTCTAGTGATAAAATAGGGTATTAGTCGACACATGTCCTTACGCATCGACTCATATTATTATCCAGCTCCAAAATAGAAGGATGAAAGGTGCATAAGTCGATACAAACGCGTATGTGTCGACACAAACAGGTATGAGTCGACACAAAGCTTTATGTGTCGATACATATTGTTATCCAAGATCCAAAACAGAGGGAGGAAAGGTGCATGAGTTGACACATCCCATTATGCGTCGAATCATACTGAGCTGATTTTGTTTTTACAATAGCAAAAAGAATTATGTGTCGATGCATAATAGCATTGTGTCGTCACATAATAGTTCAAAATGCATTTTCCTGTCTCTTTACACCAACTTTACAATTTTCATGGATTGGATTCATTACTGTCCAACCATTCAATATGGGATAATGTTTTGGACAATTTAGAGGCCCAAAAATTCCTACAAGCATGTCCAGGTTCATAGCAAATTCAAAAAGGGACAAGAATGCACACTTTTGCAATTTTTCAAATGTTTGGTTATGGCTCTTAAAACACATGTTTATGGCTGTTTACTCCCTTGCTACCTTGTCCCCATCTTTCTACTTTGTATAAGCAGCATGTTTGCAAGCCTTAAGGATGCCTACACACTGTATAAGAGCTCTACCAAATTTCAAAAAAAAAATGTAAAAATCGTGAAAATCCAAAACCTAAGTTCCAACAATCATACATCCAAACCAAGCCTTCAATCAACTCCCTGAAGTCTCCAAGAGTCCATTCCAATCATCACACAAACCTAACACATGCAAGAACCACCATCTTCAATCATCACCGTTTGGTAAATTTCTGAAAATTAAGTCTTTATTTTTTCGCGTTGTTGAATGTTTTAATGCTTTGATTATTGCTCAGGACCTTCATTAGGACAGGATGGACGCTTCGCATGAAAGTTTTGAGACCTAGAACACTGGATGCCATTGTTAGGGCATCCATGTCTGTTAGGGCTGGATCTCTTAATATAGGGACTTTCAGACTGATTTAAAGCCAAATTCGAGTTCAGTGCTCGATTTTATGTAGGATAGGCCCTTTAACTATTCACGAGTCTCACATTTTACATGTTTTGATTTTGGTGTGGCCAGAGAAGGTGATCGGAGGTTTCACTCCGGTCGCTGACTCTGGCACCTGGCCGTCTGCCTCCCATTGGATAATTTGAATCAGCGCGCGCTTTATTTTTTGAATACATTTTTGACCTTATTTTGGATATAGTTTTGTTTTATTATTTATTTAAACGAATGACATAGTAGCTCAACTGGCAAAGCGTGTTGGTATGAGGGAGAGGACCTGAGTTCGAGTCCCAGGTCCAACATTTTCTTATTTTCCTAATGTTTTTCATGCAGATCTAGTGCTTCTCAAGACCAATTGCACATCATACACCATCAGATCTAGCCATCAGATCATCATTGAGCTGGATCCAAGGGCTTCCATAGGGAATCCATCACACGCCCTCAAGGCCTCACCTCACCTGATCCAGCGTGGCCTGGGCTCAATATTCATTTGGGCCAAGAAAATTTCCAAACAACACCCACATTTTTGCTTTAACCACTTAGGCCCAATTTACTCTTTTTTTGGTTTTGTTTTAACTTTTTTTTTAAATTTGCTTTTCTTATTGTTTATTTAATTAATCAAATACTAAAAAAAATCACAAAAAACTTAGGACTAATTTTTGTTCTTCTTTAATTAAATAATTAATTTCTTTAATTGATTAATTAATTAAACTTTAACCTTTTCTTAATCTAAAATAAAATAGAATTAGGTTTAATTTATATATTTAATTATTGTCTTTTCATATTAAAAAAAACTAAAAAAGAGCTTAGATTATTTTTCTAAATTTAACTTTATTTTCTAATTATATTTTTTAGATTAATTATTTTCTTAAGTCAAGAGAAAATAATAAGCAAAAAGATTTTCTTTTTAGTTTTTTTAGAGGAACTTTCAACCTTCGCGCGTTATTTTTTTCCCCGCATTGTTGATGTAACTGTATATTGGGATGTAATAGTAATTAGGCTTTACTTTCTGCTTTTAATTTATGCACTCGCAAGTTTTGTACATGTAAATACCCCCTCCCCAAAACATTGTAATAGTGTAGGACTTACATTCCCGCACTTTACATTTCTGCATTTTAAGTTACTGTATATACCACTGCTAGTTATTAGGATTGCATAGAAAGACTGAAAATTAAAACACTAGAAAACCTAAATGTGCAATACTAAAATAACTGAACATAACATACCATTCACATATACACCTCTATGGTACCCCACCTCAGTTGCCTTCGGAAAACGGTCACAATTCTCGAAACGTGAAAAGTTTTAGTAGCTGTCCTCTAGTTTGAAAGATCACAAGTCCCTCGATGACCCTCTCGATGTTTCCTCGGTTAAAAGTGATCTTAGAACTTTAGGACAATTACTAAAATTCCTTGCCAAGTTTCTCTCGTGACGGTAACGTCCCTTCGAATGTCTCTCATACATCCAAAGATAGGGCTACCTACTCACTTAGAGTAGAATAGCACTATCTAAAGGATAGGAGGAAAAGAACGACCTTTTCAAGCACAAGTAGATAGCTGTTAGATGCTTGCTCAAAACAAATTTTCACACTTACACACAAACATTTCAAAACACTTTCAAATAAATTATTCGCTTTGTCAACACTCTTGAGGACTGATACAAGAGTTATCACAAAGTGAATTGCCGCACTAAGGCATTTTCAAACTACTTTATTTAAAACACAAAGCACAAGAAAATTTTAAAACATGAGCTAGCATCTAAGAGCCCGTAGAAAACTACGGATGGAAAGGGTGCTAACACCTTCCCTTTCCATAATCTACCCCCTTACTCAGAAAATTCTCGAAAAGGTATTTTTCTGTTCTTTTCACCCTTTCCTTAATTTGGATAAAAGAAAAGTCGATGGAGACTCTTGCTTACCATAACATTTACAAACACAAATGCAAAACCAGTATTAACAGTCGCTTCTGCCACCATATCACAGAACTGGCGACTTTGCTGGGGAAAAATAAAAAAAGTGGGGTTACCTTAGATTTAGTTCATTTTTAAACTGTTTTAATTGCTTGCTTTGTATTCTTTATCCTTTGAGTGTTATTTTGGGTTGTTACTATAGATCCTACACCTGGATCTGGGGGCATCTTTTTAGGTAAACAACAATAGATCATGGAGACTGTACGACATAGACCGATATGGTTGAAGCGATATCTATGTTGGTGTGATACTTTGGTTGGTACCAGTATCCCTTGTGTTGAATCGAGGAGAATACAGGGCGGCTGTGTGGTGTCGTGAAGCACTAACGGACCTTAGAACCTTAGTTGAACAAACTTGGCCATTAGAAAGTAGTGAGATAGTCGACCTCGGTGTAAAGTCGGGGATTGGTTGATACTCGATGCTACACTCATTGAGTTCGGACTTTAGAGATTTTTCGACTGCAAGAAAAGATTGCTAAGCTGAAATAATGCTCGATAAAAAAAGATTAGTGATATTGAGACTCCGTAGAAGCCGGTTACTATTTCTAGGACAAGTTGAACCAACTAAACTTCAAGAGGGTACTTACCTATAAACTTCATGCAAGCCTAAACCTAAGGTCTTGTGTGTTTTTCTTGTGTATGATTAGTTTTCTTAAACATGACATCATGCATCATAACATCCATTTTTCATTACACTGACCATTTCAAGGACCAAGAGAGTTTATCTTTGTTATGTTTTGCAGATCATGGATTCCGCTCGTACAAATACTATCCAGATCAGCTTTGTAAGGATACCTCTCCAAATCAAAGAGCTAGTATCAAGGGTTCTTTAGAATTCCTCGTTCACCAAGAAATATGGTCGACTTCTCAATCTAGTTACCTCAGGTTTGATGAGAAGATGATGAGTGTACTCTTTCAATTCTTTGACCCCAAACACCATTGCTTCACTTTCCCAGATTATCAGTTGGTACCCACCATGGAAGAATTCTCCCAAATATTAGGTATACCTATTCTTGATTAGATGCCTTTCACCGGTTTAGAAGAAGCTCCAAATCCAGAAGTCATTGCAACAACTATGCATCTGAAATGGTCTGATATTATATCCAACTGGGAAACAAGAAGTGGAGTCAAGGGTTTTCTAGTCAAATTCCTATTACAGAAGGCTCAACTGTTTTTGGATGATTTAGATTTCAAAGCTTTTGAGGAGGTTTTGGCCCTTCTAATCTATGGTTTAGTGTTGTTCCCTAATTCAGACTTACTCATAGATGTGAATGCTATCAAGGTTTTCCTCTCTCGTAACCCTGTGCCTACTCTACTCGGAGACATCTTGTATACCCTCCACACTCGCACCATGAAGAGAAAAGAGATTCTCATGTGTTGCGCGCCATTATTGTCAAGGTGGTTTGTTTCACACCTTCCTAAATCAATATTGAAGAATCAAGATGGTTTGGGTTGGTCGCGAAGGATAATGTCGCTTTCTCACTCGGATATTCTCTGGTATTCCCGATCTATGGGAGATATTTCTATCATTGACCGTTGTGGGGAATTCCCAAATGTCCCATTACTTGGCATTAGGGTAGGCATAACTTATAATCCTTCTCTTGTTTGCGACAATTTGGTTATGCTCAAAGGGATGGTCCCCACGATATGCTTATCCAGGGCATTATGTTTAACTACGAGGATGATGTTCAAGGGTATCGTCAGAGGTTTATACGAGCTTGGGGTATGGTAAACAGATTCGGTACCAAGACCTTGGGGCCTAAGACTTCCATCCCTATGGAACCTTATCTTAAATGGGTACGAGCTCGCGCTCAAAACCTCATAATTCCATATATAGCCATCTTAGCAATGGTTATGGAGCCCATCACCGAAGGAGATGTTCCTTATACAATTCTCTATCCTGACATTCCCACTGATCTTGAAGAGCTGTAGAGATCCTGGATTCAGTTGAAGAAAGAATGAGATACCTTTAGAGATCATTTCTATGTCAATGAGAAGAAAGTGTTGGAGCTTACGAAGCAACTTCACGAAGAAAAAAGTCTTAATGTCTATCTCGGCACGAAGAGGAAGCGCCCATGGGGAACCTGATTTCTTGGATTTTATAATTTTTCAATTGCAAGCCTAAAAGGAAATTGTATTTTGAATTCTACTAATAAAATCTTTGTTTCATTTTGGTTCAAAAATTTAAATTTCCTGAAGTCCTTGAAAACATTGCATACATATATCATACATGTCATTTCACAAACAGGTTTCAGGACATGCTTCTTATCTTCTTCGCTGTTTATTTCATCAATGGCTCTTGAACAAACAATTAGGGAGCTTCAGGCCCAGAATGCCCAATTCCAAGAAATGTTCCTGAGTCTGGCTAAGGGACAAGAAGATTTGAAAGCTATGATTCTCAAGGACAAGAAGAAGAAAAAGAGGCCAGTGGGTGTTCTGAATATGGGAAGAAGGTTCAAAGGACCAGTGAGGCAAGATTCAGTGCTCGTGACTCCGTCAAAAGAGAGAGAAAAATCAAGAAGGAGAACCAAGAGAAGAAGACCACGGTCCGAGGGAGTCTGAAGAGGATGAAGCTGATTACACCGAGGAACAATACCCTCTGGCTGATGATAAGTACAAACAACTGGAAGATTGTCTCAACACCATGGAAGTTCAGAGGGTACCTGGCCTGGATTTCGAAGAGCTAGGGTTGGTTTCTGGAGTGGTTATATCGCAAAAGTTCAAAGTGCCCTCATTTGCTAAATATGATGGGGTCTTATGTTCTAAGCTCCATCTCAGATCTTATGTCAGGAATATCCAGCTGCACACTGCTGACAAGAATTTACGGGTGCATTTCTTTCAAGATAGTCTATCAGGGACACAATTAGAGTGGTTCTATCAGCTGGAGGGAACCAACATCTATAACTGGGAAGACCCGGTTGCTGCTTTCTACAAGCAGTACCAATATAATGCTGACCTTGCTCCAACCCGTACACAACTTCAGAGCATGTCTATGGGTTCTAGTGAGGGATTTACAGATTATGCCCAGAAATGGAGAGACATTGCAGGAAGAGTCCAGTCTACTCTGTCTGATCGGGATCTAGTGGACATGTTCTTGGGCATATTATCTGGGCCATTATTTAACCACTTGATTGGAAGTTCTTCTGTTGGGTTTACTGAATTAATCTTAACTGGCGAATGGGTAGAAGCTGGCATTAAAAATGGTAAAATATAGAGAGATGCATCCTCCAATACTGCAAAGAATCCTTTCACAGGAAAGAAGGAGGTCAGTGCTGCTTAAAGCCAGAGAAGTTAGGGCAGAACCGAACACCGTCCAACAGTGGGAGCTGTGATAATATCCAAACATGCAGCTACTCAACAACAGAACAATTAATCCAGAACAGATAAGACCAGGAGACAGTTTACCGGATTAATATGACCTTGTCCCCGGTCTTGCCACATCTGTTAAAGTCCAATTTGGTAACCTTGAAGGCGGCTCCCAAAAATCCCAACACTGCATCTCCTCACTAAAATTCAAATGCTCGGTGTGCTTACCATTCTGAAAGTACAGGCCATGATACAAACGATCGTTCGAATTTGAAGAAAAAGGTGCACGGTTTGATAGAGGCAAAGGAGATTGAATTTGATGCTCCTGAGACTCCTAATGTTATAACTGCCCCTATGCCCAAGCACGACCGTGGTGTTAATGCTATTGATGATGACATGTTTGTTGCTTCTGTTGACGAACTAGCTACTCCACTCATGACTGTTAAAAATAATCTTTTGTGAGCTGTTTTATTTCCAGGTTGTGGTGAAGGTTTCCAAATATGTTTGTCTCTACCTAATGGTTGCCATTTGTTGAAGTAAGGTGTTCAGCGCCTGATGGATGATAAACAAATTCTATTTGAGAAGACTCTAGTTACAAGTGTTCCATATGAAGATGTTTCTATCATTACTATTTCCTCCAATCCTCCCATGGTCTCCTCCAAAAGACTTGTCAGGATTACATCTGTTCCGAAAGTTTCTCCATTGTAATTACTTTTCCTGGACCTATACCATATTCCTCGGATAAAGCTGTTCCTTGGAATTATGGTTCCGACGTCTACTACCATGGCGTCAAGCAAGATTTATTGGTTGTTAAAGACAAAGATGCTGAAGACTCTGATCCTGACATTAGTAACATTTTCGGAACTAGAAAAATTACCAGAAGCGGAAGGATTTTCTCTCCCGAGATCTCTCCAAATACCATTTCCACTCCTGTTATTTTTCCTACTGTTGTTCCTATTAATACTCTCATTACTACTCCGATGATTATTCCTGCTGCTGCTCTTGTCAATATTCCCATGGCCACTCCTACTGTTAGTCCTACTGTTATCCCTGCTAATGAATCGGTCGAGACTCGGGGCAAAGAGGTATTGGTTACGCCTATCCAGATGAAGGCACATCCATAAGCCATTCCCGAGGCTTCCAAAAAAGAGATGGAAGAGATATTTAAAATAATCAAGAAAAGTGATTAAAATGTCGTAGAACAATTGGGGCATACCCCTTTAAAAATCTCAATTCTTGCCCTACTGCTGTGCTCTGAAGCCCATGCCAAGGCTTTAGTAAAATTCCCGAAGTCTGCCCACGTTCCTCAAGAGACCTCTGCTGATCAATTCGAGAATTGTGAGGCTAGTTTGACAGCTGACAATGGCCTGGGATTCTCTGATGCAGACCTAACTCCAAAGGGAAGGAAACATAATGATGCCCTACATGTCTCCATTGAGTGCAGGGGCACTACATTTGCCCATGTTCTAGTAGATACACGTTCATCACTGAATGTCTTACCCAAGAACGCTCTAGACAAGTTAGACCGCGAAGGGCTCACACTAAAGCCTAGTAACATTATAGTGAGGGCCTTCGAAGGTTCTAAAAGAATGGTGCATGGGGAAGTGGACATCCCTATCAAAGTGGGTACTCAGACTTTTAATTCCACTTTCTATGTGATGGACATCCGCCCATCTTACTCCTGTTTATTAGGTCGACCCTTGATCCATGGGGATGGTGCTGTGACTTCCACCCTACATCAGATACTGAAGTACCCAGTCAACGAGAAGATTATCACAGTTCATGGGTAGGAGGAGTACATGGTGAGCCACCTGAACTCTTGCAGGTACGTTAAAATGGACGGCGAGTTCGTTGAGACCCCCTATCAGAACTTTGAGTAGGTTCCACAGACCGTTGTTGTAACCAAGACCACTGCCAGTGTTCCAAAGACTAATAGGCCTCCACTGAAGATGACTTCTCTGAAAGATGCCAAGGCAGTTGTTGAAGAAGGTGGGTGTATAATTTGGGGCCAACTTCCGGATATTCCCTTCAAGCCTGACAAATTTGGTTTGGGTTTTACTTCAGGAGCCCAAAGAGCTGTTCGTCGTGCTCGTGCCGGGGGACCACTGTGATGCGGTGGGAAAACTGATTTAAAGGTTTTGCGTTTGATTGCAAATGTTGCGGTTAGCAAGAGTCGTCATCGACTTTTCTTTTATCCAAAAAGGAAAGGTGAAAAAGCACAGGAAAGACCTTTGAGACTGTTTCTTCAGTTCGGGGGGTAGATTATGAAAAGGGAAGGTATTAGCACCCTTTTCATCCATGGCTTTCCATGGGCTCTTAGTTACTTGCTAGATCACTTGCTTTTGTTTGAAATTGTGCTTTGTGTGGTTTTTGAAAGTATTTGTAAAGAGGCCTTTGTTTAGGCATTCTTTGTAATGATTCTCATTCGTAAGAATGTATACAAAGATGTTGATCCTTTTGAAAATGTTTTCAATTTTGTAAGATGTTTTGAAATGTGTGTGTTTGTTTTAAAAATATCAAGGATATTTTTTTGAAATGGAGCAAGTATCTAAAAGTAATCTACCTACTCAAATGTCTTTCTTGTTCATTTTCTTTTCCTTTGACATTGTTGTCTTACCATTGATTTGGTAAGCAAACCTATCTTTGGATGTAAACCATTGTTGTCTTACCATGATTAGAAATGTTGCAAGGTATCTTAGCATTTTTGAGGGACTAAGATCATTTTTGTAAGGCAACTTTGAATAGCATTATCGAGGGACTATGATCTTGTATTTGTTTGTTTTTTGCTAAGATACCTTACATGCGTAATATGGCCATTTTTGTATAAGGCAACCAAGTGGGATAACCCTAGGGGTGTTTTGTGTGCAAGTGTGTCATTTTCATGCTTGATTTTGTCTTGGATTAGGGTTTTCTATTTGATTGGTTTTATCTTGCCATACAAACCCTAGTTACTAGCATGTTATGTGAAAGCGAAAAATTGCGAAATTTAAAGTTACTACACTATTACAACACTTGTGGGAGGGGGGTATACAATTTGTGAATGGGGATTGCAATAATATAAGCCTAATTAATCTATTACAACCAAATTGAATATGTACAAATATTGGAATAAATAATATACAAGGTGAATTAAATATGCAAAGATATGTAAATGCAAAGAAGATTTTTGTTTGCTTTTTTATGTAAAAAAGGTTTTAACTTAAACCTAATAAATAAATCAAGATTAACTTAAATCAATTAAGAAAAGAAATTATTTTAGAAAAAAGACTTTTTGAATAAACCCTAATTCTATTTGATTAAAAGGAAATAAATTTCTTTAAGAAAAAAGTAAGTATTTTTTTTGTATTTTTTTTTATCTTGAAAATAATATATGGCATTATGAGATATTTTGGTATTTTTTATACTAAAATAATATGTTTAATGGGTGTGAAGAAAAATAAATATTTAAACTAGTTCTAATTTTAATTTACAAATTTAATTAATAAAAATGGATAATATATAACTAAATAAAAATATTTTTTGTGAGAAAAATAAAAATGAAATAAGCTAAAGTATAAATCCATCATTTTTATATTTTTTATGATTTTTAATATTAAGAAAAATATATTTAATAAAATAAAGTGAAAGTAAAATTAATAAATAAAATTATGTTGGGCCAGGGGTGTCACAAGTAAACAGGATGCATAGTGTTAGCAAAAAAACATAGGCCCATGAAGCAAAAAGCCCAGTGCTGCCTAGTGACAAAAATAAGGAAAAAATATGAGAAAATTGCAAAAGGCAGCGCGCTAAGGCTCGAACCCGTGACCTATAACATTTTTGCACGCTGCCTTACCACTGGGGTGGTTGTACATCCGTTCATATAAACAAAAGCATAAATATATATTAGAAAACGCCTCCTGAAGGTAACTTCATCTTCAACCTTGAGCCATGGACGGACCACCTGTATCTTCTTCATTTCTCCATAAAAATGGAAAGTTCAAACATGAAAGTTATAATGTTTCTTCCCACGAGTACAACCATATAATTTATGTAAACTAAAAGTCAAAGATCAAAGCTAATTTTACTTGCCCTAATTTGAAACCTAATTTTTACAGAAATTTCAAATCCAAAATTCTCTATACACAGTCAATATAAATGAAAACTATGAACATGGTTAGCTTTAGGGCAAGGATATCTACATTTTTATTTCACAAATCAGGACCAAATGATGCTTGTATAAAGATATAGAAGTTTGAGTTTTTACCTCTTTCAGCTGGGATCGTGAATGGAGTTTGAGCAAGTTTTGAGAAGGCATGAGGATCTGTTTAGCGTGCCTGGACCTCCCTGAGTATATTCCAATCCTTACTTTGTCTTGAAGGTCCCTGAATCTCCCTACTCAAGTCAACCTGCAAGCTTGATATTTGAAAATGGTGGATGTAGGAGGAGGAGTTACAGTGAGGGAACAGGGGTCTAGATCACTTAGATATGAAGTATTTTAAGTGTTTAGGTGGTTAAAACTCAAAGCGCACGAGTGGTTTTAAAGATGGCTGTGTAAGGTTAAAAAATGTCAAGCTATGGCAAATTCTGAGTTGTAGAGTGTTTTGGAGTGTTTTGAAGTATTAACATTCGTGTGTAAACTTGCAAATGATGTATTTACTTATAAGCAAAAGGTCTTAAGTCTTGTAACAACTCAGATTTCAAAAACTCACATGTTTGCTTGGTTTCTTGTTTGTAAAGTAAAGCTAGCAAGTATGGTTCCAAGGTGTAGTACCAAACTTGTAGGGGGCTGAGTCCTTTAAACATGCTTGTTCTGATTGAGTGGAGTGTTTTTGTGCAGAAAAAACAAGTGCAAGGCTCAATGCAAGCTGACTTTGCATAAAGCTTGATTTTTCAAAATGACAATGTTGCCTTTCTCCCAAAAATGGAATTATTCTTATACAATGCATTCAATGATTGGCTTAAAGCTTCCAATAGCTGTGAAAACAATTAATTATGGATAGAAAGTTAATTTAGAGGCCTGCAAAGGAAAGATTATGCAGCCTAGGCTTGGATTTTAATTTTTGTTCATCATGAAATGGCTTGAAATCAAAGTGATAAATCATCAACTTCATATCTTCGATTCTCCCTACTCAAGAATGATCTCAAGGAGTTCTTGGACATTTTGGAAAGCTTAAAATGTTCTCTACAACTCATATTTTAATTTATTTTGAAAATTCCCTTTGGAACTATGTGAAAAAATGGCATGAAGTTAGGTCAAAAATTTGCCTAACTAGGGCAAAATTTCACTAAGTTATTTTAGTTCATGAGCATGTATTCACAAAATTATATCTTGAGATCCAAGCATTTTCAGTAGAATTTTTCTGAAGCAAATTTGTAGATTTCATGGAGATCTACAACTTTCATGTTGGAAGTTTCCTTTGAATCATCTTGCATCATGGTGAAAATTTGGCTCAAAGTTGAGAAAAAATAAGAAATTTTCTATACTTAGAAAAATTTCTAAGTTAAGAAATTTCAACTTTTTAAAACAAAATCTTGAATCCTTGATTTATTGATGAATAAGTTTCATATTTTGACATGCTTTGATGAATTATGACCTTTGGCACTTGACTTTGACTAAAAAGTCAAAGTATGACTTTTTAGTATACAGTTGACTTTTGATCAGTTGACTGAAAAAATCATCTGACAATCCAATGGATTTGCAATGTTTTGAACCATGCCATTAGTTCAAACTGATGCAATTGGACTCTTGATATTATGCCTTAAACCAATTTACCATTTTCTAGGTCAAAAATCAGAAATTGCCCCTTCTCAATCAAAATCCTAATTTTGACCATTTTGCCCTTTTGAAGATTTGATCAAATTTCTTGAGGAATTATGGTCCAAACTTGATCAAATGATACATATGAGTCTAAGATGTTGATGTGGATAAAAAATTATGAAGTTTGACTGTAAATTGGCCATGGTTGACTTTTTCCCCAATACAGCTGATTTTTAGGTCAACTGTCCAATTGATTGATAAAAAATGTGATCCAAGGCTTGAAACTTGACATCAGTAATCTTGGGGGTCCATAATGATCCATGAAAGTCATATGGGGAATTGGAAGTTCAAAAATCCTTGTGCAAACTCAAACCCTAATTTTGGTCATCAGTGCTTAAGGAGATGTCTTGAGCTGATCAAACCCTAGTGTAATGTTGAGCCCAAGGAGATCTTGTGAGAAAATTCTTGATAAGTGAGAGGACAAATTTTGGGGTACAACATCTGCCCCTGTTCAATCTTCTTAAGCCTGAAGAGTTAGATTGGCATGTTTTGCCAGTCGTGACTCGAAGGTGGAAGATGATTGGACACTAGAGTTCCCAGAAATTTGCACTCGGCGATGCGATGGTAGAAGGAATGGGCTTAAAGATTCCATTTGGAGAGGTGATAGAAAGTTTTTGGAGATGGGCTTGTAGATGCCATCCAAGAGTGATTGTTGAATTGTAATTTGTAAACTGAAATAATGAGTATTAGAATGGCGTCCGTGTCTGGAGCGCATCTGAACTGTATCTGAGAGTTGAATCTGAATGAGTATCAGAATGGAATCCATGTCTGGAGCATATCTGAACTATATCTGAGAAGTTGAATCTGAATGAGTATCAGAATGGCATCCGTGTCTAGAGCGTATCTGAATTGTATCTGAGAAGTTGAATCTGAATGAGTATCAGAACGACATCCGTGTCTAGAGCATATCTGAACTGTATCTGAAATTTGGATTTGAATGAATATTAGAAAGGCATCCATGTCTGGAGCGTATCTGAACTGTATCTCAAAGTTGAGTCTGAATGAGTATCAGAATGGCATCCGTGTCTGGAGTGTATCTAAACTGTATCAAAAGAAACTCTGAACATTGTTAATGGTAACTGTTTAATCTTATCATGAAAAGGGTAAAATGTTAGCTAAAATGTAGAGTCATGTTGTATGAAATTCATAGTATGATGCATTCTTGTTATCAATGTTTATGATATATGGATGCAATGTATGCGTATGTGAGCTAGTTTGCTGCACTGCTGTTAGATTGGGGGAAAAGAAATCCCTGACTGCTGTTAAGGATATGTAAGTCTTCATGCTTTGAAGTCGAAGTGTTGATGAATTTATGTTTTGAGAAATAAACCCTGTTGTAAGGGAAATGCCATTTGCTGCTTGTAAAATCCTATTGGGAAATCCTGAGAAATTTGATGACTTCTGCTAGGGATCAATAACTTGAAACTTTGTTCCGCTGGGGATTTAAACGACATACTGCAGGGGATTACTTATGGGATAACCTAGAGGTATTTCCCTATCCTTTCATCCTATCAGTAATTGTCTCTTTTCATTTTGTTTATTTATAAACAATTATGTTCAAATGCATATGTTCAACAATGAATCATTGGACATTTTTGTAAACAAAACACAAGCATAAAGAAAAGACAAATAGTTTTTGCACTTTCAAAGGGATGTTTTGTATTGACTTTGAATGAGTATTTTTGTACAAGGAGACAAACATTCTAGTAAGAGAATGCTGTCGCAAAAAATAAAAATTTGATACAAAGAAAAGGTAGCTATGTTTAATAATCCCATGGGGTTTCCATTCTGCTATAGCCTTCGTATCTCTGAGCATCTTGTCTATTTGTTGCCTCGTCCGAAGATGATTGAATTGATCAGAACCTATGAGTTTGTCAGTGGAATCCAAAGTTCGTCCATGAAGTGATTCAACAGGACATAGTCGTACGCCTTAATTCCCTAACTTTTGCCTGGACCGCCCTTTCGGGTTTTCGGTCCAACGGGAAACCCTTTCTTGCCTAAGTCGCCCTTTCGGGTTTTCAACTTGCCGGGTGTACAATTTTTTTTGTTTTATCCCTAACTTTTTCCCGAACCTTTTGATTCGCCGGGATGCCCTTATTTTTCCTAGGTGTGTCAACCTAGCGGGTCTCTTATGCATAGTATCTTTTGACTATGTCCGCGTTCGCAGGGTGTGGCAGGTCGTCACCATCCATGGTGGTCAAGATCATTGCCCCACCAGAGAATATGTTTTTGATTACAAATGGTCCTTCATAAGTAGGAGTCCATTTTCCCCTGGGATCACCTTGTGGCAAGATGATGCATTTGATCACTAGATCTCATACTTGATACACTTGGGGCCTGCCTTTCTTGTTGAAGGCCTTGATCATCTTCTTTTGATACATTTGACAATGGCAAACAACATCAAGTCTCTTCTCATTGATCAAGTTCAGTTGATCAAGTTGAGTCTGGATCCAATCGTCTTTGTTCAATCCTGCATCCTTCATAATCCTCAGAGAGGGGATATGAACCTCGATAGGCAAGACAACCTCCATGTCATAAACCAAAGAATATGGTGTTGCCCCGGTTTATGTGCGAGCCGTGGTACGATATCCGTGGAGAGAGAATGGTAACATCTCATGCCAGTCTTTGTATGTGACTGTCATTTTCTGTATGATCTTTTTAACGTTTTTATTCGCAGCTTCGACAACACCATTCATCTTCGGCCGATAGGGAGAAGAATTGTGATGTTGAATCTTGAATTGCTCGCACAATGCGGTGATCATAGTGTTGTTGATATTTGTACCATTGTCAGTGATGAACCTTTTGGGGATACCGTATCGGCAAATGAGATTTTGCTTGATGAAACGGGAAACAACATTCTTGGTAACGGAAGCGAAGGAAGCTGCCTCCACCCATTTTGTAAAATAGTCAATGGCCACTAGGATTAAGCGGTGTCCATTAGAGGCTGTTGGCTTGATTTCCCCAATCATATCAATCCCCCACATAGCAAAGGTCCAAGGAGCCGTCAAGACATTCAGAGGAAACGGAGGTACACGCACCTTGTCAGCATAAATTTGACACTTATGGCAGGTTCGAGAGTGTTGATAGCAATCTGCTTCCATGGTCGACCAGTAATAGCCTGCCCGTAGGATTTTCTTTACCATCGTATGCCCACTGGAATGGGTACCAAAAGTGCCTTCGTGCAATTCGACCATGATCCTTTATGCTTCAACCTTATCTACGCACCGAAGTAACACAGAGTCATGATTGCGTTTATACAGGATGCCGTTACTAAGGAAGAACTTAGCAGAGAATCTCCTTAATAACATCTTATCATTAACTGAAGTTCCTTCTGGATATTCTTGAGCCTCGAGATACCTTTTGACTTCGTGAAACAAAGGTTGGTCCACTACTTCTTCAGTATTAATATCGTGACAGTGTGATGGCTCATCCATTCGTTAAATGGTGATTTGGGGAGCCTCGTTATCCCAATTAAGTTTAAACATAGATGACATTATGGCTAGTGCGTCTGCTAGCTGATTTTCTTCTCGCGGGAAAGGCTTAAAGGTAATCTTCTCAAAGTGTGGTAGTAATGTCAACATATGTTCTTTGTAAGGAATAAGGTTAGGGTGTTTGGTGTCCCATTCCCCTTTGATCTGGCTGATAACCAAAGCTGAATCTCTGAATACATCCAAGGATTTGATTCCCAAGTCTATGGCAACTTTGAGACCAAAGATGCACGCCTCGTATTCTGCCATGTTGTTTGTACAATTGAAGCAAAGTCTGGCAGTAAAGGGAGTATGCCACCCTTCTGGGAGATATGATTACAACACCAATACCATTGCTGAGTGCATTGGAGGCTCCACCAAAGAACAGGGTCCATCGGGATCCTTGTTCAGGTCTGTCATATGGCCTGAATTCTTCACAGTTGTCTAATGTCATGATGTCTTCATCCGGAAATTCGAACTTCATGGACTGGTAGTCTTCTACAGCTTGGTGAACAAGGTGATCGGCTAATACACTGCCCTTTATAGCTTTCTGGGTAGTATACTGTATGTCATATTCTGTCAGGATCATCTGCCATCTCGCTATTCTCCCAGATAGAACAGGCTTCTCGAAGATATATTTTATCGGATCCATTTTAGATATCAACAAGGTAGTATGAGTTAACATATACTGTCTTAGCCGGCGAGCAGCCCATGCCAGAGCGCAACAAGTTTTCTCGAGCAATGAGTATCTGGTTTCACAGTCGATAAACTTTTTGCTCAAGTAGTAAATAACGTGCTCTTTTCGGCCAGACTCGTCATGCTGCCCCAATACACACCCCATTAAGTTTTCTAAAACAGTCAGATACATAATCAATGGTCTTCCCTCGACTAGTGGAATCAACACAGGAGGCTCTTGTAAGTATTCTTTGATTTTGTCAAAAGCAACTTGGCACTCATCATTCCATTTGACTACTTGATCTTTCTTCAATAGCTTGAAGATTGGCTCACAAGTAACTGTTAGGTGAGAAATGAATCTGGAAATATAGTTCAAACGTCCCAAGAATCCTCTGACTTCCTTCTCAGTATGAGGAGCAGGCATCTCTTGTATTGCTTTTACTTTGGCAGGATCGACCTCGATACCTTTGTTGTTGACGACAAAGCCTAAGAGTTTACCAGACCATACCCCAAATGTGCATTTTTTAGGATTCAACCGTAGCTTGTACTTCTTCAATCTCTCAAACAATTTTTGTAAGTTATCAAGGCGCTCTTCTTCTATTTGCGATCTGGCTATCATGTTGTCCACGTACACCTCTATTTCATGATGTATCATGTCATGAAATAAAGCTACCATGGCACGCTGATAGGTTTCCCCATCATTCTTCAGTCCGAATGGCATTACCTTGTAGAAGAATGTGCCTCACTGTGTGACAAATGTTGTTTTCTCCATGTCTTCTGGCGCCATTTTAATTTGGTTGTAACCTGAGAACCCGTCCATGAAGGAAAACACTTTGTATTGTGCTGTATTGTCAACTAGGATATCAATGTGGGGGAGTGGAAAATCATCCTTAGGGATTTCCCTATTCAAATCTCTGTAGTTCACACACATTCATACCTTGCCGTCCTTTTTGGGTACAGGAACAACATTGGCAACCCATTGGGGGTAAGAGGTGACAGCCAAGAATCCAATGTTGAATTGCTTCATGACCTATGCTTTAATATTTTCTGACATATCAGGCCTCATGCGGCGGGCCTTTTGCTTTACTGGCGGACAATCCTCTCTTGTAGGCAGACGATGTACCACAATATATTCATCAAGTCCTGGCATGTCTTCATACGACCAGGAAAAGACTTCGACATAATCATGCAACAACTGAATCAGACGCTTCTTGATACTGGGTTCTAGATTGGCACCCACCTTAACCTCTTTTTTATCTTCTTCGGTACCTAGGTTTATCGTATCCACGGGTTCCTCATGAGGCTGAATGGTTCTCTCCTCTTGTTCTAGCAGTCTGGAAAGTTCCCCTGGTACTTCACAATCTTCCTCACCTTCGTCTTCGGCTTGGTAGATTAGACTCTCAGAGTCACGAAATGCCATAGCAGTATCGTTACCCATGGGATCCAGAATGGATGTATACCTGCATTGTGAGTGTGGGTGTGTGTAAGGGTATAACTATCTTTGAAAGAAAGTAAAATGTAAAAGAATAACAATGAGCACAAAAGTTTGTATGCGAAAACGTCCATGATTCATTGATGTCATATGAAAAATGAGATAATAACCCTTACAAATGGACTATTGTTCCTCGGGTAAGACACAAGGTTTTAAGAGTGTGAATTGTTTTGAGTATTATAGATCCAACAAAATGTAAAGACAAATTACTGAGGGATGAAAGTTATCGGGACGAAGTCTCTAGCCTCCCAATTGTTGAGCCCTCCATTGACAATCAGGAAGATCTATTCCTCCAGATTGCAGCCATCTTCACCATCTTCTACCGCGTTGACCTCACGGTTGCTGATCTTCAAGGGTGGCCCTCCAGCACGGGAACGACATACAACCTTTTGAGCACTTGAAGTGAAACCTAGGCTAAACTTGTCAGACTTATATGGGATATCTGGGAGTTGTCCCCAGATAGTGCATTCACCTTCTTCCACCATTGCTTTAGCATCTTTCAGTGACGACATCCGGAGTAGAGGCCTTGTAATCTTGGGATTAGCCTTAGTCACTGCCACCTCTTGAGGGACCTCTTCAAAGTGTTAAAATGGAGTTTCAATGAATTCACCGTCCAATTCCACATATCTGAAGGAATTGAGATGGATGATCATGTATTCTTCCTCTCTATGAACGGTGATAATCTTCCCTTGAACTGGATATTTCAACATTTGGTGAAACGTAGAAGTAACAATGCCAACTTTGTGGATCCATGGTCGGCCTAACAGGTAGGAGTATTAAGGACGGATGTCCATCAAATAAAAAGTTGAATTAAAATTTTGGGTTCCAACCTTTATGGGAATGTCTACCTCCTTATGTACCATCCTCTTCGAACCGCCAAAAGCCCTTACCATAACATTGCTTGGCTTCAAAGTCAACCCCTCAAAGTCAAGTCTGTCAAGAGCTTTTTTGGGTAATACATTCAAAGATGAGCCAGTGTCTACCAAAACATGCGCCAGAGTGGTGCCCCTATATTCCACTAAGACATGCAATGCCTCATTATGCTTTCTTCCCTTTGGCTTCAGATCAGCATCTGAAAAACCTAAACCATTGTCCGCAGTTAGGATGGCCACGCAGTCTTGAAATTGATCAACAGATGTCTCTTGAGGTACATGGGCGGTTTTTAAGAACTTCACCAAGGATTTTGCATGTGCCTCGGAACACAGTAGTAATGCCAGCATGGAGATTTTAGAGGGAGTTTTCCCCAGTTGTTCAACTACATCGTAGTCGCTTCTCTTTATAATTTTTAAGATCTCCTCCATTTCTTTCTTGGAGGTCTCAGGGATAGTCAATAACTGAGCCTTCGTCCAGACAGGCTCAACCATAACACCTTTTCCTTGAACCTCGGTTAACTCGGCAGCAGGAGTGTCAGTAAGAATGATTACAAGGGTTGTAACAGCTTTGTCAATTGGAGTATTGTTGGAGATAAATGTAGGTCCGGGAACAACTTTTGGGGGAGCAACAGCAGGAATGATTACGGGTCCAGAAACTGCTTTTGGGGGAGCAATTTATGGAGAAAAGATCCTACCTCTTCGGGTAATTTTGCTAGTTCCTGCAATGTTACTGATATCAGAGTTGACTTTATCGGAGCTTGAATCTTCGGAGGCTGGCCTGTCCTGCTTGATACCATGGTAATAGACATCCCCTCCATAATCCATGGCATGGTTTTGTCTGATGTATATGGGACTGGCCCAAGCATTGTGATTATTAAAGGAGTTGTTTTCGGAACTGATGTAATTCTAACGGGTCTTTTGGTGGAGACCCTGGAAGAATTGGCGGAAATGGTAATGATAGAAACATCTTCAAAAGGAACAGGTGTAACAGGAGTCTTTTCAAACAAAATCTCTTTGTTATCCACCAGGAACTGAACGCATACTTTCAACAAAGGACAACTAGTCGGTGAGGATAAACAGAAACAACAATCTTCATCACAACCCGGGAACATGCCGGCATTCAACAAGTTCATTTTAACAGTCAGAAGTGGGGTTATGATTTCATTAACTGAAGTAACAAACAATCCTTCTTCAATGGAATTGGAATTGTGACCATGTCTGGGCATAGGAGAAGAAATGACATTTGGCTTCTCAGGCGCATCAAACTCAATTTCTTTTGCTTTAATAAGGTCTTGTATTTTGTTCTTCAAGTCTCAACAGTTATTAGTATCGTGACCAGGACTTTCAGAGTGATATGCGCAACGAGCATTGGGATGATAATGAGGAGATGTTGTATTGGGGTTTTTCGGAGCTTCTTTCAAGTTCACCAGGTTGGATCTTAGTAAATGAGCTAATACTTGAGACGGAGTCATGTTGATTCTGGTAAATTTCCTGACTGGCCTTTCTATCATTGGTTGATTATTTATTTGCTGATCAGACGCAGGCTTTGGGATCATAACAGCCCCCACCATTGGTCGGCGTTCGCCCTTATCTTGGTTTCTTTGCAGATATACGACAACCACCTCTTTCTTTTTGATAAAGGGCTTCCTTATAGCTGCTGAAGAAGATGTGTCTTTCTGGACCTTTCCATTCTTAATACCGGATTCTATCCTCTCTCCGGTCAATATTAGTTCAGTAAAGCCTGCAGATGAACTTCCGATTAAATGATTGAAGAAGGGACCAAACAAGGTACCCAAGAACATGTCTACCAATTCTCTCTCAGACAGAGGGGGTTGAACTCTTCCATCCAAATCTCTCCATTTTTGTGCATAGTTCTTGAAACCTTCATTGGGGGCCATGGCCATACTCTGGAGTTGAGTACGGGTAGGCACCAAATTAGCCTTGTATTGGTATTGCTTGTAGAAAGCTGCAGCAAGGTCTTCCCAATTGTGAACATTAGCCCTTTCTATTTGGTAGAACCAATCAAGTTGAGTCCCAGACAAACTGTCTTGGAAGAAGTGCACCCATAAGTCTTTGTCAGCGGTATGGGGTTGAATTTTCCTCACATATGACCGGAGGTGTATCTTAGGGCATGAAACTCCGTCCTATTTAGCGAATATAGGTGCTTTGAATTTCGGAGGAATCACAAATCCCGAAACCAAACCCAATTCCTCAAAGTCCAAGCCTGGTACCTTTTGGATTTCCATCGCGCTCAATCGCTCTTTGATACGTTTATACTTATCATCCGCTGGAGGGTATTGTTCCTCATAGTACTCCTCTTCTTCTTCCTCCTCTTTTGATTCTGACGGGACAATTGTTTCCTTTCCTTTCCCTTCTCCTTCACCAGATGTTATTGCAAAGTCCAAAGTCCTTCTTGTCTGCCCATAAAATCTTCTTCCCATGTTTAAGACTCCAGTTACCTTCTTTGTTTTCTTTTTCCTCTCTTCAGCTAGCAGAGTCTTCAACTCTTCTTTCCCCTTGGCTAGGGTCATGAGCAACTGTTAAAACTGTGTATTCTGAGTTTTGAGATCTTTCATTGTTTGCTCGAGATCCATCTTACTTAAATAAACAGTAGAGAGATGAGGAGACTTGTTGCAAAAGACCTGTTTATGTTATGATGAATGATATATGCATATGCAATGTTTTCAAGGATTTCAAAGATTCAAATTTGTTTTCGACAAAAAGGAAACACACGTTATATTAATAAGATAAAGTTTGAGTACATCAATGCACCTTGGGCAAAATAATACAAAATCTCTAAGATAGAAAAGTAGTGCGCATCCTCTTTGGTGCAATGTAGGCATTCAGAGTCTGCTCCTCTTGAAGTAGCCTAGTGAGCTCCAAAACCTTCTTCTCGCTTGCGTAGAATTGTGCTTCGAAAGTATCTCGTTCCCCTTTGAGTTGTATCCAATCCCTTTGTAGTTCTTCAAGAGATGTGGGCATGTCAGGATGTAGGATAGTTTATGGAACGTCTCCCTCCATGACAGGCTCAATGATTATCGGGAGAATGGAGGGGTAAGGCATCATAAGACTCTGAGTGCAAGTTCGTACCCATTCGAGGTAAGGCTCAAGAGAGATGGAATTCTTGTGTCCCAAAGTCTTGCTATCCACCTTGTTTATCATCCCCAAAGCTCGAATAAATCTCTGGCGAAGACTTTGATCGTCGTTGTCATAGTCGAATACCAAACCTTGAATCAACATCTCGTGCGGGCCATCCCTTCGGGCATAACCAAACTGCCTTAAGGCTAAGCATGGGTTGTAGGTGATACCTCCCCTAATGCCAAGTAAAGGGAAATTAGGTAATTCTCCACAACAGTCGACAATGATAACATTCTCTTTGGATCGAGAGCACCAATGAATGTCTGAATGTTTGAGCGTCATTAATCTTTATGACCACCTTGAACCTTGCTCATTCTTTAATACAGATTGGGGAAGATGAGAAATAAACCATCTTGTCAAGAGAGGAGTGCAACACATAAGGACACATTTTTTCCTCATTGTGCGAGTGTGAAAAGAGTGTAGGATATCCCCTAGCAATGTAGGCACCGGGTTGCGTGATATGAAGATTTTAACGGTGTTCACATCTATGAGCTGGTCAGGATTTGGAAATAAAACCATCCCATAGATGAGGAGAGCCACAATTTCCTCAAAGGCTTGAAAGTCCAAGGAATTCCAACAACTTTGGGCTTTCTCAAACAGGAACTTTTCTAGGAAACCTTTGACACCACTCCTAGTTTCCCAATGAGTTGATAGTCGGGAGAATTCTTCCAAAGTAGGCACAAGTTGATAGTCGGGAAATGTGAAGCAATGGTGCAAAGGATCAAAGAACTGAAAGAGCGCCTTCATCATGTCTTCATCTGTGTTGGAGGTGACCAAGTTGAGTAGACGACCATGTCTCTCGGTGAATGGAGAGTTTTCAGGAATCCTTGAAGCTAGCTCCTTTAGTTGTGGAGGGATTCTCACAAGGTTGACTTGAATAGTTTTCCTGCGAAGTGAGTCCATATCCTACAAAACAAGAACAAAGATGAATCCCAAAATCCTTGAAATGGTTAGTGGATGTATATGATGTTCATGATGTCCATGATGTTATGTACAAGTATGCATATACAAACAAAGCAAACAAGTCCTTAGGTTTACGCTTGCATGGAGTTTTATAGGTAAGTACCCTCTTAAAGCTTAGTTGGCTTAAACCTGTCCTAGTAATAGAAATCGGGTTCTAAGGATCTCAATATCACTGGATTGTTTCCTTGGTCACTGTTTCAGCTCAAGCCTCTTTAATGGCGAACGAAATATCCCAAGAAACCAAACCTCAATGAGTGTAGTATCAAGTATCTACCTACTTTGGACTACACCAAAGCCGGTCATCTCACTACATCCTAAAGGCCAAGTTGGTCAAGTAAAGGTTCTAAAAGTTCATTAGTGTTTCATGACATCACTAAGCGGCGCCGTATTCTTTTTTATTAACTCAAAGGCTACCGGTACCCACAAATATGTCACACTAACATAGATATTGTTTACACCATGTCGGTATACCCCTCACAATTTCCACAATGTATTTCTACTTACCTATAATGTATCCCAAATCCGGGTAGAGGATTCAAACCCAAACAAAGAACCATAATGTAAAGCATACAAACCAAACAATGTAAGCAAGTTGTGATCGGTGGGAATGAGAACTGACTGTTTTGGAATGCTGGTTCGCGTTTGCGTTTCGCAAAAAGTCGCGGTAAGCAAGAGTCGCCACCGTCTTTTATTTTATCCAACAAGGAAAGGACAAAAGCACAAAAAAATTCCTTTTCGAGATGTTTCTCGGGTTCGGGAGGTAGATTATAGAAAGGGAAGGTGTTAGCACCCTTTCTATCCGTGGTTATCCACGGGCTCTTAGGTACTTGCTCACTATGTTTTCAAAAAGTTTGCTTTTTTGTGTTTGTGGGTTTTGAAAAGAGTTTTGTTTGAAAACTTCGATTTAACTCTTGTTTCTGTCCTCAAGAGTGTATGAAGTGTTGTTGAAAACTTTGTTTGAAAAGTGTAAGTGCGAAAAATTTGTTTTGTTTTGAAAGAGCAAGTACCTAAGAACCTCTACCTACTCAAAAGGAATTAAACTGTGTAAATGTCCCTTTAGACAATGCCATCCCACTATTGAGGAGTAGGTAGCATCGTCGTTGGAGTTTTCGGGTCAATTCGATTTTAGGGACGTGTGGTCACTAAAGCAACGTAAGGATGCCTTAGTGGTAACCCTAATGTCCTAGATCATTTTTATCCGGGGCAACAGTTTCGAGGCAACTTTGATCTTTAGACAGGAGGGCAACCCCTAAAACATCCTATGCTCAATGACCACGTTCGAGGCAACCAAGTGAGGCGTACCCTAGGAGTGGTATGTGCAAGTGTGTCAATTTTCAGTTATGTTATCTTTACATGTCATGGTGAGCTACGGTTGATTTTAATTTAAGATAGATCTTGTCATGCATAGCCTAGTTAGCATACATCTAGCAATTAGTGGTTGCGGAAAATAAAACTAAGCTATTACAAGGCGTCGGGTATTTACATCGCCAAAAACAAACCCTTAAAAGTAAATGCGGAAAGTAAATAAAAGCGGTAAATAAAGAAATCCTAAGTTAAAACTATTAATTCCTCGGAGCAATTACAATATATAGATCAAAATAATACGCGCGAGAAAAGTTGAATCAGATTGTCCTTTAGGGTTTTGACCCTTTTTGAAGAAAGCATGTTTTTGGTCTTTTTTTGAATTAAGAATCGAGTCTACATTAATAATGGATTTAAAGAAAAGGTGTTTTTGAGTTTTATTTTAATTAAGGCAATAAAATTAGAGTGATTAAAAAATTTAATAAAATCCTAATTCTAACTCAATTTTAATTTAATGCAAAATTGTTAAAATTAAACCTAATTAAAACTAAATTAATTGGTCACAATTTATTTACAAAAATAAGTAATAAAATTAAAATAAAAGTATTTTTGTTGTTTCTGATTTTTTTATGAAAAAAAGGGTTAGTTAATTAATTAGTTAGTTAGTTTTTAAGGATAATAATAAGAGCAAAAAAATATGAACAGAAAAGAAAAAAAAACAAAAGCAAACTGTGAGGCGCTGGGCCTGAAGAAGGGAGGTTTGGTCAGCATTTTTTTCAGGCTCATCACGCTGGCCTTTGGATCTAGCTCGAAGCCACTGGGTACGTTGAGATCTGAGGACGTATGGTGTTCCCTGCCTTCAGCGCTGCATCTGAGTACCTGAAGAAAAAGCGTAACAAAGTTTTGGGGGGACCTGGGATTTGAACCCAGGTCCAAAGGGGTTTTGCCATAGCGTGCTTGCCAACTCGTCCAATCCGCTTCATTCGTTAGTTAAATAGAACATAAATATTATATCAAACAATAATTATGCCTGGCCTAAAAAAATAAAAAGACGCGCAATTGGTTCAAACGAACCAATCAGACCCAGCCACGTTATCATCTTCCTCATAATAGCCTGGTTCGTTTACCTGCAGATTTTGTTCTGCAGGAAGTTTCGTGGGGTGGTTCGAACGTTTCTCCTAGGCCATGAAAACTCTAATCAATAACACAGATGTGTTTGTCTCGACCTCCTCATCATTCCTATGGCCATTGTTTGTCTCAATTTACCATGCACAAGAAACGCCTAAAAACAAGAACAGGAACCCTAGGTTCTATATATGAGGTTAGAGGCCATGCAAATTAGATTAGACAATGCCAAAACATTCTAAATCAAATAACAATCACAAATATGTCAATATTTTAAAGAAAAGATGCAAGAATGATGAGTTGCATTTTCATGTTCAGAGGTGTTTTCTAGAACACTTACAGTGCGATTTAGATGATAAAAAGCTTGGTTTTTGATTGGCCTCGCTTCAGGAGGTTGATGGCAAGAGAGTTGCGTCTTTCTTTGGGTCAGAATCTGCATCCAAACCAAAACCTGATCACCACTTTTCAAGCTTTTCTTTTCAAGGTTGGGGCGCCGTTTCTGCAGAGTTTGTGTAGGTAAATTTTCACGTTTTTCTGCAAGGGTTTTTTCGTGTGTCATTTGTTTATGAGCAGCAGGTTTATATAGGCAAAGAAATTAGGTCAACAAATGTGTATCAAATCTTGGTCCATTATGGTGGAGAGATTTGATTTGATCTTCATGAAAACTTGCCAAATTTGATTCAATCATGCGTTTCTGCCAGCTTGCTCTGAGTTGTTTGGGCCTCCAACTTGATGGAAATCAAAAACTGACTTACCCCTTCGATTTTGCCTTCTTTGCCAGTTTCAATTGCTTCAAAGTCCCCATTTGAATCTATTCCTTATTAGACAACCTTGACCAGCCCTTGGCCTTGTGATGAGTCTAAGTTTTGATTCGAAGTGTTCAGAACTTCGTTTATCAGATCATCTTAGGTTGAGAGAAACTCAGCACTGAAATGCCATTCGAAAATCATTCTGCACTGAAATTCCATTCGAAAATCATTTCATTCTGATGTTCTTATTCAGGGAAATTCTGCACTGAAATGCCATTCGAAGGGCATTTGTCCATATACCATTCGAAGGGTACTAATTGAAACTTCAATCGAAAGATGTTGTTAATAGGCCAATCGAAAGGTCTCGTTCATGTTAATCGAAGGGTCTTGTGTTGCTAGTCGAAGGGTCTTGCACTACCTCCTTCGAATGGACTTCTTGTGTACCTTTCGGATGGGCCTTCTGAGTGCTTCTTCGAATGAGTTATTTACATTTTCTTAGAATGAGCTTCTTGCCTGGTGAGTCGAAGGTAAGCCTGAAGTATTTAGCACATAGTCGAAGCATTATGATATTGACTTGATCGAAGGAGGGTTCAGCGCTCAATCGAAGACCTGCAGACCAAAGCTTGATCGAAGAGTTCCAAATGTTCAATCGAAGAGTGGTGAACCAAACCTGATCGAAAGGTTCCAAACGCTTAATCGAAGCCTGGTGAACTAAACCTGATTGAAAGGTTCTGAACGCTTAATCGAAGCCTTTTCCCAGATGCCGATCGAAAGACACTTTGTATATCTTCAAAACTTTATTTTTGTTAGGCAAGTGTTTGTGACTAACTATGTAAGGGAGGACCTTTGGAAACATGAGAGGGAAAAATTTTGGGTACAACACAAGTAAATGTGATCTAAACCCTAAGGTAACCCAACTTTTAGATTTTTCCCCAGTAGAGTCGCCAGTTCTGTGATGCGGTGGGAGAACTGACTTAAAGGTTTTACGTTTGATCACAAATTTTGCGGTTAGCAAGAGTCTCCACCGACTTTTCTTTTATCCAAAAAGGAAAGGTGAAAAAGCACAGGAAAGACCTTTGAGATTGTTTCTTGAGTTCGGGGGGTAGATTATGAATAGGGAAGCTATTAACACCCTTTTCATCCATGGTTTTCCATGGGCTCTTAGTTACTTTCTAGATCACTTGCTTTTGTTTGAAATTGGGCTTTGTGTGGTTTTTGAAAGTATTTGTAAAGAGGCCTTTGTTTAGGCAATCTTTGCAATGATTCTCGTTCGTAAGAATGTATACAAAGATGTTGATCCTTTTGAAAATGTTTTCAATTTTGTAAGATGTTTTGAAATGTGTGTGTTTATTTTGAAAATAGCAAGGATATTTGTTTTGAAATGGAGAAAGTAACTAAAAGTAACCTACCTACTCAAATGTCTTTCTTGTTCATTTTCTTTTCCTTTGACATTGTTGTCTTACCATTGATTTGGTAAGCAACCCTATCTTTGGATGTAAATAGGATGAGCGTGGGTCATCATATAACCATGATTAGCAATATTGTAAGGTATCTTAGCATTTTTGAGGGACTAAGATCATTTTTATAAGGCAACTTTGAATAGCGTCATCAAGGGACTATGATCTTGTATTTGTTTGTTTTTTCTAAGACACCTTACATGCGTAATATGGCCATTTTTGTATAAGGCAACCAAGTGGGATAACCCTAGGGGTGTTTTATGTGAAAGTGTGTCATTTTCATGGTTAATTTTGTCTTAGATTAGGGTTTTCTATTTGATTGGTTTTATCTTTCCATACAAACTCTAGTTACTAGCATGTTATGTGAAAGCGATTAATTGCGAAATTTAAAGTTACTACGCTATTACAACACTCGTGGGAGGGGGGTATACAATTTATGAATGGGGATTGCAATAATATAAGCCTAACTAATCTATTACAACCAAATTGAATATGTACAAATATTGGAATAAATAATATACAAGGTGAATTAAATATGCAAAGATATGTAAATGCAAAGATATGTAAATGCAAAGAAGATTTTTGTTTGGTTTTTTATGTGAAAAAGGTTTTAACCTAAACCTAATAAATAAATCGAGATTAACTTAAATCAATTAAGAAAAGAAATTATTTTAGAAAAAAGTCTTTTTGAATAAACCCTAATTCTATTTGATTAAAAGGAAATAAATTTCTTTAATAAAAAAGTAAGTATTTTTTTGTATTTTTTTAATCTTGAAAATAATATATGGAATTATGAGATATTTTGGTCTTTTCTATACTAAAATAATATGTTTAATGGGTGTGAAGAAAAATAAATATTTAAACTAGTTCTAATTTTAATTTACAAATTTAATTAATAAAAATGGATAATATATAACTAAATAAAAATATTTTTTGTGAGAAAAATAAAAATGAAATAAGCTAAAGTATAAATCCATCATTTTTATATTTTTTATGATTTTTAATATTAAGAAAAATATATTTAATAAAATAAAATGAAAGTAAAATAAATAAATAAAATTATGTTGGGCCAGGGGTGTCACGAGTAAACAGGATGCAAAGTGTTAGCAAAAAAACATAGGCCCATGAAGCAAAAAGCCCAGTGCTGCCAAGTGACAAAAAAAAGGAAAAAATATGAGAAAATTGCAAAAGGCAGCGCGCTAATGCTCGAACCTGTGACCTATAGCATTTTTGCGTGTTGCCTTACCACTGGGGTGGTTGTACATCCCTTCATATAAACAAAATCATAAATATATATATTAGAAAACGCCTCCTGAAGGAAACTTCATCTTCAACCTTGAGCCATGGCCGAACCACCTGTATCTTCTTCATTTCTCCATAAAAATGGAAAGTTCAAACATGAAAGTTATAGTGTTTCTTCCCACGAGTTCAACCATATAATTTATGTAAACTAAAATTCAAAGATCAAAGCTAATTTTACTTGCTCTTATTTGAAACCTAATTTTTACAGAAATTTCAAATCCAAAATTCTCTATACACAGTTAATATAAATGAAAACTATGAACATGGTTAGCTTTAGGACAAGGATATCTACATTTTGCTTTCACAAATCAGGACCAAATGATGCTTGTATGAAGAGATAGAAGTTTGAGCTTTTACCTCTTTCAGCTTGGACCGTGAATGGAGTTTGAGCAAGTTTTGAGAAGGCCTGAGGATCTGTTTAGCTTGCCTGGACCTCCCCGGGTGTATTCCAATCCTTACTTTGTCTTGAAAGTCCCTGAATCTCCCTACTCAAGTCAACCTGCAAGCTTGATTTTTGAAAATGGTGGATGGAGGAGGAGTTACAGTGAGGGAACAGGGGTCTGGATCACTTAGATATGAAGTATATTAAGTGTTTAGGTGGTTAAAACTCAAAACGCACGAGTGGTTTTGGAGATGGCTGTGTAAGGTTCAAAAATGTCAAGCTATAGCAGATTCTGAGTTGCAGAGTATTTGGGAGTGTTTTGGAGTCTTAGCATTCGTGTGTTAACTTGCAAATGATGTCTTTACTTATAAGCAAAAGGTATTAAGTTTTGTAACAACTCAGATTTCAAAAACTCACATGTTTGCTTGGTTTCTTGTTTGTGAAGCAAAGCTAGCAAGCATGGTTCCAAGGTGTAGTACCAATCTTGTAGGGGGGCTGAGTCCTTTAAACATGCTTATTCTGATTGAGTGGAGTGTGTTTGTGAAGAAAAAACAAGTGCAAGGCTCAATGCAAGCTAACTTTGCATAAAGCTTGCTTTTTCAAAATGGCAATGTTGCCTTTCTCCCAAAAATGGAATTATTCTTGTACAATGCATTCAATGCTTGACTTAAAGCTTCCAACAGTTGTGAAAACAATTAATTATGAATTTAAAGTTAAGTTAGAGGCCTGCAAAGCAAAGATTATACAGCCTAGCCTTGGATTTGAATTTTTGTTCATCATGAAATGGCTTGAAATCAAAGTGATAAATCACCAACTTCATCTCTTCGATTCTCCCTACTCAAGAATGATCTCAATAAGTTCTTGGACATTTTGGAAAGCTTGAAAAATGCTCTACAACTCATCTTTGAATTTCTTTTGAAAATTCCATTTGGAACTATGTGAAAAAATGGCATGAAGTTAGGTCAAAAATCTGCCTAACTAGGGCAAAATTTCACTAAGTTATTTTAGTTCATGAGCATGTATTCACAAAATTATATCTTGAGATCCAAGAATTTTTAGGAGAATTTGTGTGAAGAAAAGTTGTAGATTTCATGGAGATATACAACTTTCATGTTGGAAGTTTCCTTTTAATCATCTTGCATCATGGTGAAAATTTGGCTCAATGTTGAGAAAAAATAAGAAATTTTCTATACTTAGAAAAATTTCTAAGTTAAGAAATTTCAACTTTTCAAAACAAAATCTTGAATCCTTGATTTATTGATGAACACGTTTCATATTTTGACATGATTTGATGAATTATGACCTTTGGCACTTGACTTTGACAAAAAAGTCAAAGTTTGACTTTTTAGTATACAGTTGACTTTTGATCAGTTGACTGAAAAATTCATCTGTCAATCCAATGGATTTGCAATGTTTTGAACCATACAATTAGGTAAAAATGATGCAATTGGACTCTTGAGATTATGCCTTAAACCAATTGACCATTTTCTAGGTCAAAAATCAGAAATTGCCCCTTCTCAGTCAAAACCCTAATTTTTACCATTTTGCCCTTTTGAAGATTTGATCAAATTTCTTGAGGAATTATGCTCCAAACTTGATAAAATGATAAATATGAGTCTAAGATGTTGATGTGGATACAAAATTATGAAGTTTGACTGTAAATTGGCCATGGTTGACTTTTTCCCCAATACAGCTGATTTTTATGTCAACTGTCCAATTGACTGATCAAAAATGTGATCCAAGGCTTGAAACTTGACATGAGTAATCTTGGGGGTCAATAATGATCCATTAAAGTCATATCTGGAATTGGAAGTTCAAAAATCCTTGTGCAAACTCAAACCCTAATTTTGGTCATCAGTGCTTAAGGAGATGTCTTGAGCTGATCAAACCCTAGTGTAATCTTGAGCCTAAGGAGATCTTATGAGCAAATTCTTGATAAGTGAGAGGGAAAATTTTTGGGTACAATAACCACATTTATGGATCAGCAACCATGGATTCAATTCCCTGGAAGACAGTGATAGCGATTATGACCTGGACAACTGGATCTTCCCAACCGTTAGGGATGGACTCAACAATTGGGAGGCTAAAGACTTTGTGCCCATTACTTTTATTCAAGAGTAATTTTTTTTTTAGGAAATGTAATATTTGAAAAATTGAAGCATTACAACCTTGTGTCTTCTTACCCAAGGCACAATGGTCTATTTGTGAAGGCCATTACTTCATTTTCATATGTCATCAATAAAACATTGGACGTTTCACATACAAATTTTACGCTCTTTGTTTTTATTTTCTTCCTCTTTACTTTATCAAAAATATATAGCTATTCTCTTACACACACTCACATATCAAATTGCGGATCCACATCCACTCTAGATCCCATTGATAACGGTTCTGCTATTGCTCATTATGAATTTGAAAATCTGATCTACCAAGTCGAGGACGAGGGTGAGGAAAATTGTGAGGTACCAGGAGAGCTTTCCAGACTGTTACAACAGGAAGAAAGGGAAATACAGCCTCATGAGGAGCCCGTTGAGACAGTGAACTTGGGTACTGAGGAGGACAAAAAAGAAGTCAAGGTAGGTGCCGATCTGGAGCATAGTGTCAAGGAACGGTTAATTCAGATGCTACATGACTATGTTGAGGTTTTTTCTTGGTCATAAAAAGACATGTCGGGACTTGACACTGATATTGTGGTTCATCGCCTACCTACAAAATAGGAATTCCCTCCAGTAAAACAGAAGGTTCGTCGTATGCGGCCAGATATGTCAGAAAAGGTCAAGGCTGAAGTTATGAAACAGTTCAATACCGGTTTCTTAGATGTCACGTCCTATCCACAATGTGTCACTAATGTTGTTCTAGTACATAAGAAGGACGGTAAGGTACATTTATGTGTAGATTACAGCGACCTGAACAGGGCAAGCCCCAAGGAGGACTTTCTGCTTCCCGATATTGATGTTCTGGTTGACAACAACGCACAATATAAAGTATTCTCCTTCATGGATGGTTTCTCTAGATACAATCAGATCAAAATGGCACCTATGGACATGGAGAAGACGACCTTTGTCACACAATGGGGCACTTTTTGCTACAAAGTTATGCCATTTGGACTAAAGAACGTCGTGGCAACCGATCAACGTGCCATGGTAGCTTTTTTTCATGATATGATCCATCACGAGATAGAGGTCTACGTTGATGATATGATAGCACCATGATCATCTACAAAAGCTATTTGACAGGATGAAGAAATAAAAACTGAGGCTAAACCTGAATAAGTGCACTTTTGGAGTAAGATCCGGTAAGCTCCTAGGTTTTATGGTCAATGGAAAAGGCATTAAAGTGGACCCTGCAAAGGTCAAAGTTATACAAGAAATTCCAACTCCTTGCGCTGAGAAGGAGGTTAGGGGATTCTCGGGCATCTGAACTACTTAGCCAGATTCATTTCACATATGACTGCTACTTGTGAGCCAATCTTCAAATTACTGAAGAAATATCAAGCAGTGAAGTGGAATAACGATTGCCAGTATGCCTTTGACAAAATCAAGGAATATCTTTAAGAGCCTCTATTTTGATGACTCCAGTTGAAGGAAGACCTTTGATCACGTACTTAACAGTATTAGAGAATTCAATGGGTGTGTGTGTTGGGGCAGTATAACGAGTCTGGTCGAAAAGAGCATGCAGTATACTACCTTAGCAAAAAGTTTACCGACTATGAAACAAGATACTCACTGCTCGAGAAAACTTGATGCGCTTTGGCATGGGCTGCTCACTGACTGAGACAATATATGTTGACTCACACTACTTTATTTATATCTAAAATGGACCCTATCAAGTACATATTTGAGAAGCCCGCTATCTCCGGAAGAATAGCAAGATGGAAAATGATCCTGACCGAATACGACATTCAATATACAACCCAGAAAGTAATTAAGGGAAGTGTACTAGCTGATCATTTGGCTTATCAGGCTGTGGATGACTACCAATCCATGAATTTTGAGTTCCCGAATGAGAACATCATGTTAGTAACTGATTGTGAAGGACCTGGATCAGATGAAGGACCTGGAAAAGGATGCTGATGGACTATGGTTTTTGACGGAAGCTTCAAACGCTCTTGGCAATGGCATCGACGCTGTGATCATATCTCCCGAGGGCTGTCATACTCCTTTCACTTCCAGGCTATGTTTCAATTGTACAAACAATATGGCTGAGTATGAAACATGTATCATGGGTCTCAAAGCTGCAATCGATTTAAGGATCAAGTTCTTAAGTGTTTTTGGAGACTCGGCTTTGGCAATCATCCAAATCAAAGGAGAATGGGACACGAGGCATCCTAATCTCATCCTGTACAAAGAGCATGTGTTGACACTAATCCCATACTTTGAAGAAATTACCTTTGAGCATTTTCCACGAGAGGAAAATCAACTAGTGGACGCGCTAGCTACGATGTCATCCATGTTCAAGGTCGGGTGGGATAATGAGGCTCCTCAGATCACCATCGAGAGGATGGATGAGCCAGCATACTTTCATGAGATTGGTACTGAAGAAGTAGTCGATAAGCCTTTGTTCCATGAAGTCAAAAGATGTCTCGAAGCCCAAGAATACCCCGAGGGAGCTTCAGTGAATGATAAGAAGTTCATAAGAAGGTTCTCTACCAAGTTCTTCCTCAGTAACGGGATCCTCTACAAGCGCAACCACGACTTTATCCTGATTCGGTGTGTAGACAAGGTTGGGGTAGAAAGGATTATGGTTGACTTGCACGAAGGTACCTTTGGCACCCACTCTAGTGGGAACTTAGTGGCTAAAAATATCCTACGGGCAGGATACTATTGGTCCACCATGGAGGCAGACTGTTATCCGCATTCATGGACTTGTCACAAATGTCAGATCTATGCTGACAAGGTACATGTGCCTCCAGTTCCTCTGAATGTCTTGACTTCTCCTTGGCCATTCACAATGTGGGGCATTGACATGATTGGAGAGATCAAACCGACAACTTCTAATGGGCACCGCTTCATCCTGGTTGCCATTGATTACTTGACGAAGTGGGTCGAGGCAACTTCATTTGCTTCCGTTACCCCGAACGGTGTGGCTCGATTTATCAGACATAACCTTATCTGTCGGTATGGTATTCTAGAAAGAATCATTACAGATAATGATACCAATCTCAACAACACAATGATCACCAAGCTCTGCACGCAATTCAAAATCCAACATCATAACTCTTCTCCCTACCAGCCGAAGATGAATGACACTGTTGAACCTGCTAACAAAAATATCAAGAGAATCATACAGAAGATGATAGTGACATACAAAGATTGGCACAAGATGCTACCATTTTATCTTCATGGTTATCACACCAGAATGCGCACATGAACTGGGGAAACTCCTTTCTCTTTGGTATACGGTATGGAAGTTGCCCTGCCCATTGAAGTCCAGATCCCTTCCTTGAGAATCATGAAGGATGCAGGGCTGAGTGAAGACGAATGGGTCCAGACTCGACTTGATCAATTGAACTTGATTGACGAAAAGAGGCTCACGGATGTCTGTCATGGTCAGATGTACCAAAAATGTATGATCAAAGCTTTTAATAAAAAGGTCAGACGTCAGGTATATCAGGCTGGTGACCTGGTAATCAAGTGCATCATATTTCTGCAAGGTGATCCCAGGGGAAAATGGACTCCCACATACGAAGGGCCATTTGTAATCAAGAACATGTTTTCTGGTGGAGCCATGACCTTAACCACTATGGACGGTGACGACCTTCCGCACCCTGTAAACATGGACATAGTTAAAAGATACTACACATGAACAAAGACAGCTAGGTCGAATGGCCTAGGAAAAAATTAGGGCATCCCGTCGAACCCAAAAGGGTTTGGGGAAAAATCAGGGATATACATAAAAAGATCTGTACACCCGGCAAGTCGAAAACCTGAAAAGGAGGCTTGGGCAAAAAAGGGTATCGCGCTGGAATGAAAATCCGAAAGAGCGGTCCAGGAAAAAGTTAGGGATTTAAAGCGTATAACTATGTCTCGTTGGATCACCTTACAGCCAATCTTCAGTATCAACTATCAAGCTCAAGCAGTACCAATCAATCCAATTAGTTCCGGACAAGAAGTGAAAGGGATGAGACGCTCAAAGACATAAAGGCAATAGAGGAATGGGAACCCAATGGGATTATTTCACATAGCTGTTTTTCTCTGTATACTATTTTCGTATAATTTCCATTCTTACAAAGACATTCTCTTACTAGGATGCCCGTCTCCTTGTACAAAAACGCTTATGTCAAGTTAATACAAAACTATTCCTTTGAAAGTGTAAAGCTTCTGTTTTTATTTTTCTGTTTTGTGTGCAAAAACGTACGGTGATTATTCTTGAACATATGCATTTGAATGTGATTACTGATTACAAATATACACCTAAAAACAGAAAGACAGTTGCTAATGACTTTAAGAAATTGGACAATATCTAAGGGCCATCCACAAAATCCCCGCAGATGTTTTCCCCGGCAGGTACCTTCTCCAGCAAGTATAGAGGCAAGGACATCCTACTACAAGGTCTTTGCCGTATTCTCAGCATACCACTTAATGATGGCAGGTGTTCTCATATCCCCAGTAGAGCATGAATCTTCAAATTACTGCTCCAACAAAAATTCCCCAGTGAAGTTGCCAAGCTTCTCAAGATTCCCCAGCAGGATTTCAACAAAAATCTTCAAGTTGTGCACGGAGTTTCCCTTCCATGATAGAGTTATTTCTCTAACAATGGAAGTTCAACTCCAAGCATTTTAACTTCAACAAATCTGAAGACCTACATTCTTCACTCCCAGCAACAGTCAGGGATTTATTTTCCCTAATTCAACAACACATCAATGGAACAACTGACACGTTCATACATTGCATTCATACATCATTTCTACAAACGTCGTAGCATATGCAGCACAAATGCATATATCACAATATCATTTATTTTGAGAGCATCATGCAATTCATACACCATGACATCGTATGAAACCGACTTTACCTTTCCAGGTTGAATTTGCATAAAGACAAACATTATCAACTTATACAATAGGTCAAAGATTAATGCCCGAAACCAGACGGGAAAACCAACTACACGACCAAATGGTATGAACTCCCAAAGCAAGACGAGTTTACCCACAAATACAACAAGCCACCGATTAATGCCCGAAACCAGACGGGGAAACTATCTATGTGACCAATAAAGCAAGTCCCATATTAATACATGTAATAAGCCAGGGGAACTATCTGTGGACAACTGATTGTAGATTAACACCTGAAACCAGCCAGGAGAACTATCTACATAAGGAGATTGAAGATTAACACCTGAAACAAGCCAGGAAAACTATCTTTCTTTCTCAGGTCAGAGATTAATACCTGTAACAAGCCAGGACAACTATCTCAATGATCGACAAAAACAAGTTCCAGATTAATACATGTAACAAGCCAGGAAAATTATCTGTGGATGACCGATTGTAGATTAACACCTGTAACAAGCTAGGAAATATATCTGCATGAGGAGATCAGAGATTAATACCTGTAACCAGCCAGGACAACTATCTCAACGACCGACAATTTTCAGGTTCCAGATTAATACCTAAAACTAGTCAAGACAACTATCTGCGAACAACTGATTGTAGATTAACACCTAAAACCAGACAGGAAAACTATCTACATGACCAGAAGAAGCAATCTTACACATGCTCTTTCTAATATATTCTCAGATAACGGTTAATTTCATTATCCCCAACAAGTTACTATGAAGCCTGGATTTCAACCAGAAAACAACAAACTTTTATCTCTCCATAGATAACTCTTCAGCAGAGCCTTGGAAACCTGAAGTTCCTAGACTTTATTCCCCACAGAGTTTTCCTCGAGCAGGAGAACAACAGAAACCCACATTCCCCAGCGGGCTCCTCCTCAGACAGCAGGAACAAGAACCCCCAAAGGGACCATGTGTGAAATCAACATCTATTTTGGATGGAATCTTTAAGCCTATCTCCGACGACTCTCAGTCATCTTTTCCAAATGGCATTTGTAAACCCATTCCCAACATCATCAACCATCGGTGTTACTTCATACGAGTTCAAATTTCTGGGCACTCTAGTGTTCAATCATCTTCCACCTTCAGATCACGAAAGGTAGACAAGCCAATCTAAATCCTCAGGTTTAAGAAGATTGAACAGGGGAAACTGTTGTACCCCAAAATTTGCCCTCCCATTTTTACTCAAAGCATGCTCCTAGAGATCCTCAATTGCTCAAGGTTGACCAAGAATTGACCAGACAAATTCTCCTCCTAAGCAATGAACCTCTAACTAGAGTTTCACTTTTCATCAAGATTTGTGAGCTCCAAAGGTCTCAAATGTTTTCCATGGCCCTAATATGCCTTCAAGAATGTCCATGCCAAATTTCATGCCATACACTGCAAATTTGCTCAGTCAACTGCTCAAGTGTTTGAAAATCAACTATGCTAGGTCAAAAGTCAACTAAACTTTGATTAGACATAACTTTCACATACTTCACCCATTTTCCCCAACCAAAGCTCATTCTGAAGAGAATCCAGTTCCCTACAACTTCTCTTTTATCCTCAAGTTCAAGAAATACATGATTTGGAAGATATAAGCTCTTACATTACAGCTTCCAATACAGAGGGAGGCTGCCATAACTTCTTGAAAATTCAAAACAAATGTTTAAGGCAAAATACTACAACATGAGTCGACACATACACACATGAGTTGACTCATTCTAGTGACAAAATAGGGTATGAGTCGACACATGGTCTTATGCATCGACTCATATTATTATCTAGCTCCAAAACAGAAGGATGAAAGGTGCATGAGTCGATACAAACGTGTATGTGTCGACACAAACAGGTACGAGTCAACACAAAGCTTTATATGTCGATACATATTGTTATCCAAGATCTAAAATAGAGGGAGGAAATGTGCATGAGTCGACACATCCCATTATGTGTCGACTCATACTGAACTGATTTTGTTTTTACAAGATAAAAAAGAATTATGTGTCGATGCATAATAACATTGTGTCGACACATAATAGTTAAAAATTCATTTTTCGTGTCTTTTTACACTTCCTTTACAACTTTCATGGATTGGCTTCATTACTGTCCAACCATTCAATATGGGCTGATGTTTTGGACAACTTAGAGGCCCAAAAATTCATTCAAGCATGTCCAGGTTCATAGCAAATTCAAAAAGGGACAAGAATGCACACTTTTTTGCAATTTTTCAAATGTTTGGTTATGGCTCTTAAAACACATGTGTATGGCTGTTTACTCCCTTGCTACTTTGTCCCCCTATTTCTACTCTATATAAGCAGCATGCTTGCAAGCCATAAGGACGCCTACACACTGTATAAGAGCTCTACCAAATTTCAATTTTTTTTGTCAAAATCGTGAAAATCCAAAACCTAAGTTCCAACCATCATCCATCTAAACCAAGCCTTCCATCAACTCCCTGAAGGCTCCAGGAGTCCATTCCAATCATCACACAAGCCTAACACACACAAGAACCACCATCTTCAATCATCACCGTTTGTTAAATTTCTGAAAATCAAATCTTTATTTTTTTGCTCTGTTGAATATTTTAATGCTTTGGTTGTTGCTCAAGACCTTCATTAGGACAGGATGGACGCTTCGCATGGAAGTTTTGAGACCTAGAACACTAGATGTCATTGTTAGAGCATCCATGGTTGTTCGGGATGGATCTCTTAATATAGGGACTTTTAGACTGATTTAAAGCCAAACTCGAGTTCAGGGCTCGATTTTATGTAGGATAGGCCCTTTAACCATTCATGAATCTCACGTTTTATAGGTTTTGATTTTAGTGTGTCCGGAGAAGGTGATCGGAGGTTTGACTCCGGTCGCTGACTCCGGCGCTTGGCTGTGTCCCTCCCATTGGATAATTTGAATCAGCACGGGTTTTATTTTTTGAATACATTTTTGACCTTATTTTGGATATAGTTTTATTGTGTTATTTATTTAAACGAATGACATAGTAGTTCAGCTGGAAAAGCGCGTTGGTGTGAGGGAGAGGACATGGGTTCGAGTCCCAGGTCCAGTATTTTCTTATTTTCCTAACGTTTTCATGCAAATCTAGTGCTCCTCAAGACCAATTGCACATCATACACCATCGGATCTAGCCATTAGATCATCATTGAGCTGGATCCAAGGGCTTCCATAGGAAATCCATCTTGCACCCTCAAGGCCTCACCTCACCTGATCCAGCGTGGCCTGGACTCAATATTCATTTGGGCCAAGCAAATTTCCAAACAGCACCCCCATTTTTGCTTTAACCACCTAGGCCCATTTTACTCTTATTTTTGTTTTGTTTTAACTTTTTTTTTTAATTTTCTTTTCTTATTGTTTATTTAATTAATCATATTCTAAAAAAAAATCACTAAAAACATAAGACTAATTTTTTTTCTTTAATTAAATAATTAATTTCTTTAATTGATTAATTAATTAAACTTTAACCTTTTCTTAATCTAAAATAAAAAAGAATTAAGTTTAATTTATATATTTAATTATTGTCTTTTCATAATAAAAAAAAACTAAAAAAGAGCTTAGATTATTTTTCTAAATTTAACTTTATTTTCTAATTATATTTTTTAGATTAATTATTTTCTTAAGTCAAGAAAAAATAATAAGCAAAAAAGTTTTCTTTTTAGTTTTTTTGGTGGAACTTTCAACCTTTGAGCGTTATTTTTTTTCCGCATTATTGATGTAACTGTATATTGGAATGTAATAATAATTAGGCTTTACTTTCTGGTTTTAATTTCTGCACTCCCAAGTTTTGTACATGTAAATATCCCCTCCCCAAAACATTGTAATAGCGTAGGACTTACATTCCACACTTTACATTTCTGCACTTTTAAATTACTGTAGATACCACTACTAGTAATTTGGATTGCATGGAAAAACTAAAAATTAAAACACTAGCGAACCTAAATGTGCAAGACTAATATAACTGAATATAACACATCATGCACATATACACCTCTAGGGTACCCCACCTCGGTTGCCTTCGGAAAACGGTCACAATTCTCGAAACGTATTTGTGGTGGGTTTTGAAAGTATTTTTGAAAAGCGCCTTTGTTTAGGCAAACATTATAATGATTTTCGTCTCTATAAGAATTCATACAAAGTGTTGTAATTTTGAAAATATTTCATGTTTTGAAAGTGCTTGGTGTGTTTGAAAAGATGTTTGTTTTTTTGAAGATGGATTGTGAGAGAGCAACTAAAAACGTCCTACCTACTCAAAAGTCTTTTGTTCATTCCTTCCTTTGATATTTCTATCTTACCATTGATTGGTGAGAAACCTTATCTTTGGATGTAAAGGGACGGGCGCGGGTCATCGTATAGTCATGAATATCAATGTTGTGAGATATCTTAGCATTTCTATTTAGGGACTAAGATCATTTGAAGGCAACATTCGAAGCGTCATCAAGGGACTATGATCTTGTATTTTTTGATTGTTTTTGCTAAGATGTCTCACATGCATATTGTGACCATTTTTCATAAGGCAACAAGTGGAGTTAACCCTAGAGGTGCAAGTGTGCAAAGTGTTTGTTTTTCATGCTTGATTTTGTCTTGGATTAGGATTTTCTAAGCATTGATTTTATCTTTCCATACAAACCCTAATTTACTAGCATTGATATGAAAGCGATAAATTGCAGAAAGTAAATTTACAATGTTATCACATCATTTGGGGAGGGGGATACAAATTTAAAAATGAGGATTGTAAGAATTTAAACCTAATTATCTATTACAACCATATTGAACTTGAATAATGTACAAGGATTAAAATGTATATGAAATAGAAATGGAAAGGGAATGGATTCTAGTTTTTTTGGATTTTTGTTAAGAAAGATTTTGGTCTAAATAATTAAATAAGGGTAATTAATTAAAATAGTAAAATTGAATTAAGTTAAAAATGAAATTAATCAATGGTGCAATTTTTAGAGTTTTTTGCATGAAAATAGCTTTTGTTTGGCCTGGCCCAATAATCATTTAATTAGAGAACTAAAAAAAAAAGGGTTGCATTGTTGAAGTAAAATGGTGGGGGGGGGGGGGGGGGGGAGGGGGGTCAGAAAAATAAAAATGTCAAGGCCCAGCCAATGGAGGGCTAGGCGCACTTCCTACAAACAAAGAAAAAGTGAGAAAATTTAGAAAAAAGACAAAAGGTCTCGCTGGGGCTTGAACCCAAGACCTTCTACATGACAAGGCTTTAGCACGTGTTGTTTGTTTCACTAGGTGGTCTGTTTCATCCATTAGTTATCCAACTTGAATTAAATATAAAATGAACTCATTTCTGAAAAAATTAAACATGGCTTCATCTTATTACTTCGCGCGCAAAGGGATGTTCATCACCATTGTTAAGCTTCTAAAAGCTTCATTTCTCAACCAAATCAAAAAAATTTAAACATCAAACATCAAAACCTAACTAGTCAGAGTTGAAATTCTCAAGACACAAGCAATGAAAATCAAAACTAATAGCATGGTCAGCTTCCTAGACATGATATCTACATTTTTTATCTGTATGTGCTGAAAATGCTTGTATCAAGATATCAAAGTTAAGAAATCTTACCTCTTGAGGTGAAGTTCGAATGACCTCTATATGACTTCCAAAAATGATTCGATGATGGGTTAAGCCTGCAGGGACCTTCCTTGAGCTAGTGGGATCACTACTTTGCTTTAAAAGTCACTAAATTGAAAGGCTGGTATATGGAAGCTGGGAGTGAATCAAAAGAATCACTACCTTCCTTGAGAGGTTTTTCTGAGGGCTTTGGGAGTGTACTAAGGCTGGTATATGGAAGCTTAGTGAATCGAAAGGCAAAAAAAAACGTATGAAGGGATTTGAGATTTTTTGTGTGTGAAGTTAGGATGTGCCAAGTTTTGTGCTTAGCTTTGTGCTTGTGTGCGGGTTCTGAGTTTTTAAGAGTTTTGGGAGTGTTTAAGGATTTTTCAATAGACAAGAATCTGGACCCCATTTAGCTTGCAAATGGTCTGTCTATTTATAGAGAAAAGGTTTTGGAAGTTGAAGTAATCATATTTGCAAGATAACAAATTATGGTTTAGTTGAAAACAAAAAATCCAGTTGAATGGATTTTCATGGTTCCAAATTCAAGTACAAGCATGGCCTGATGTTTGTTGGGTGCAGAAGATTTGACTCATGCTTTTGATATTGATTGGAATCAGAGATAAAGGTCACAAGGCTCGATGCATTAACAATTTTCTTAAAGCTTGCTTTTTAAAAAAACAATGGCAATGGTAACTTTGTGCCATTAAGGGAAAATTGGCTTGGACAATACTTTAAATACTTGGGTAAGAGCTTAGTTCATTGTGTAAATAGTTAATTATGGAGTTAAACACAAGCAATGAGGCCTGCAAAACAAGATCTTGTAGCATGGCCTATGGATTTGATCAATGTTTTCTTTCAAAAAAATTTCTTCAACTTGATTCCTTGAATCAAATACTCCATCCTTTTGTTTTGATCACAATGATCCACAATTTTCAACCAAACTCATCAACAGACAAAACAATATTTGTTTCCACCAATTGTATGTTCTTCAAATGGACCACATTCATCTGAATGTACCACTTTATGGATCGAAGCAAGCGTGAAGATAGACTTGTGTGTCGAAGGGTTTAGAGGTGGATAAAAGCAGGTTGCTCGAAGGAAGCCATTGCCTAGTCGAAGCATGTGGATCGAAGCGAGCATGAAGGAAGCCATTTCCTTGTGGATGGAAGCAAGCATGAATGAAGCCATTTCTTTGTAGATTGAAACAATCATGAAGTAAGCCATTGCCTTGTGGATCAAAACAAGGATGAAGGAAGCCATTTCTTTGTGGATCGAAGCAAGCATGAAGGAAATCATTGCCTTGTGGATCGAAGCAAGCATGCAGGAGGTAATTGCTTTGTCAAAACTTGGAAAATCTAAGTAAGCTTTCTCTTCTTAGATTTTTCAAAAACTGACAACCACTCCTTTTGATTAGTCATGTGGTTCGATCAGCCCAAACCAGATTTTGAATTCAACATGGTCATCTACAACTACACACCTTTCGAATGTCCAACTTCTAATCTTCGATTCTCCTTGCTCCAGCATGATATAAAGGAGTTCTCAGAATTTTTAGAAAGCTTGTAACATGCTCTTCAATCCCTCTTTGACTCACTTCTACAAATTCTCACTATAACTGCGTGAAACTTGGCCCAGAAGTTTTAACAAAATTCTGACTTAAAATGCTCAGGATATTACGAAGTGTTTTAGTTTCATGGACACGTCTTCATGGATTTATAACTTGAGATCCAATAATTTCTAGAATAAGTTCTTCCCTTCAATGTTTCTGATCTTATTGAGGTCTGCAACTTCTATGTTGGAAGTTCTTCTTGAATCATCTTGCATTATGGTGAAAATTTGGCGCCAAGTTAAGAAATTACCATAAAGTTCTTAACACTTAGAGAAATTTCTAAGTGTTTAGAACTTTGACTTTTTTTTCAAAGTAAACTTGAATTTTGATTTCATGATGAATAATCTTCATATTTTGACATGTCTTAATGAAATATGATTTTTGGAACTTGATTTTGATCAAAAGTCAAAGTTTGACTTTTAAGTGTACAATTGACTTTTTTATCCATTGACCGAATTTCAATTATCAACCAATTGATCTTGAGAAATGTTTTGAACCATTCCATTAGGTCAATATGATGCATTTGAATCCTTGATATCATGTCTTAAGCCAATAAGTCAAAAGCCAAGCCTTCTTAGTAAAAAAAAACCTAATTTTGACCATTTTGCCCCTTTTGTGATTTGATCAAATTTCTTGAGGAATGAGAGGGAAAATTTTAGGGTACAACAGCTGCCCCTGTTCAATTTTATTTAACCTGAAAAGCGAGAATGGCATGTCTCCTGTTCGTAGCTTGAAGGTGAAAGATGGTTGAACACTAAAGTGCCCAGAAATTTGCACTCGCTGATGTGTTAGCTTATTGTGTATGAGGTGAACTGTTTGTTGATTATCGAGAATGGGCTTAGAGATGCCATTTAGAGAGATGATGGAGAGTTTTCAGAGATGGGCTTATAGATGCCCTCCAAAGTGATTGTTGATAGAAATTAGACTAAGTATAAGCTTGATTGTAACTGGGAGAAGCATCAGAATAAATCTTTGGCCAATTTGATTTGAGTCAGAAGATGTAGTGGGATGAGTATCAGAATAATATCCATAATCGGATCGTATCTGACTTTTATCTGAAAGATGTATTAAATGACTATCAGAATGACATCTGTCTCTGGATCATATATGGACTGTATTTGAAAGATATATTGAATGAGTGTTAGAATGACATCTGTATCTGGATCGTATATAGACTGTATTTGAAAAATGTATTGAATGAGTGTTAGAATGACATCTGTCTCTGGATCATATCTGAATTGTATTTAAAAATGTATTGAATGACTATCAGAATGACATCCGTCTCTAGATCATATCTGAACTGTATCTTTGAGAAAATAAGTGTCAGAATGACATGCGTCTCTGGATTGTATCTGAAATGTATTTAAATGAATCTGGAATAAGTTATCAGAATATAATCCGTATTTGGATCGTATCTGAGCTATTTCTAGAAGGGAATCTGGATTACGTGTCAGAATGTCATCCGTCTATGGGTCGTATCTGGACTGTATCTAGAAGAGAATCTGTGTAGGGCCACTTCGGGATGAGTCCGTGTGAAAACTTCATCTGGAATTTTGTGAGAAGGAGCCTGGGTAAGGCTGCTTTGGGATGAGTATGTATGAAACTTCATCTGGAATTTTATGAGAAGGAGCCTTGGTAGGGGTGCTTCGGGATGAGTCTATGTAAAACTGCATATGGAAATGTATGAGAAAGAGCCTGGGTAGGGCTGCTTCAAAATGAGTCTGTGTGGAATTGCATATGGAAATGTAAGAGAAGGAACCCGTGTAAGATTGCTTCATGATGAGCGCGTGGGAAGCTGCGTTTGGAAATTTTGAGAAGGAATCCATGTAAGATTGCTTCAGGATGAGCCCGTGTAAAAGTATATCTGGAAAATTAGAAGGAACCCGTGTAAGATTGCTTCATGATGAGCCCGTGTGAAGCTGCGTCTAGAAATTTTGAGAAGGAATCCATGTAAGATTGCTTCAAGATGAGCCAGTGTAAAACTATATCTGAAAAATTAGAAGGAACCCATGTAAGATTTCTTCATAATGAGCCCGTGTGAAGCCGCATCTGGAAATTTTGAGAAGGAATCCATGTAAGATTGATTTAGGATGAGCCCGTGTAAAGCTATATCTGAAAAATTAGAAGGAACCCGTGTAAGATTGCTTCATGATGAGCCTGTGTGAAGCTGCATCTGGAAATTTTGAGAAGGAGCCTGGGTAGGGCTGCTTCAGAATGAGTCTGTGTGGAACTGCATCTGCAAATGTAAGAGAAGGAATTCGAAGATTGGGGATTCTTATTCAGACCTGGTGTTCTTCTTAGAGGTTCAAACTTGATTTCTTGCTTCACATGCTCAGGGATCAGTTATGGAATAACTTTGTGTGGTATACGTGCAAGCTTTGGCCCGTGGTTAGAAATTTCTTCGAGCAGGAAGATAATTGATTGAAGACTCAGATAAGCCATGTCATGGAACCTCTGATGATGATGTTGACAATCTTGCACTTATTTCTGCAGCAGGTTCCCTCTTCTCCTCATCTTTTTGGAATTGATTTTAACCATGGAGTGTGTGATGCGGTGGGAGAACTGACTTGAGGTTTTGCGTTTGTGTTTGCAAATGTTGCGGTTAGCAAGAGTCGCCACCGACTTTTATTTTATCAAAGTGGAAAGGTAAAAAAGCACAGGAAAGACCTTTGAGATGTTTTCTTGAGTTCGGGGGGTAGATTATGAAAAGGGAAGGTGCTAGCACCCTTTTCATCCATGGTTTTCCATGGGCTCTTAGTTACTTGTTTAGATCACTTGCTTTGCCTTGAAATTGTTTGAAATGGTATTTGGTGTTTGGTGTGTTTTTGAAAGTATTTTGAAAAGAGGCCATTTGTTTAGGAAATCTTTGTAATGATTCTCGTTCGTAAGAATGTATACAAAGATGTTTGTATTTTGAAAATGTTTTCAATATTTTGTAGAATGTTTTGAAATGTGTGTGTGTTTGTTTTTGAAAATAGCAAGGATTGTTTTGAAATGGGACAAGTAACTAGAATCTATCTACCTACTCAAATGTCTTTCTTGTGCATTTTTATTCCTTTGACATTGTTGATTTACCATTGATTTGGTAAACAACCCTATCTTTGGATGTAAATGGGACGGGCGTGGGTCATCGTATAACCATGATAGCAATGTTGCCAAGTATCTTAGCATATTTGAGGGACCAAGATCATCTTTGTTTAGGCAACCTTTTGATAGCGTCATCGAGGGACTATGATCTTATGTTTGTTTTGTTTTGCCAAGATACTTCGCATGCGTAACATGGCCATTTTATTTAGGCAACCATGTGGGTGAAACCCTAAGGGTGCTTGTGTGAAAAGTGTGTCATTTTTCATGCTTTTGTATTGCATTAGGTTTTCTATTTGTTTTGTTTTTGTTCTTGTCATGCAAATCCTAGTTTACTAAACATGGTATAAAAGCGATAAATTGCATAAATGTAAACTAAGCTATTACAACAATTATTATGGGAGGGGGGATACAAGTTTTTGAATGGGGATTTTGTACAAATATAAACCTAAAAATACTATTACAACCCAATCGAATATTGTGCGCATTAAATAAATATACAAATATTAAATGCAATGCAAATGTATTTATGTAAAATGTTTTGTATTTGTTTAATGTATGAGAAAATAAATTAATTAAACCCTAGAAATAAGAGAAAAATATTATTATTTTTGGAAAGGGGTGAAACCCTAATTTTTTGAATTAAAAGAAAATATATGTTCTACATTATTATTTTGTCCATTTTTGTATAAGAAAATAATAAATAATATTATATGTCAATATTAAAAATTAAATATGTATGAAAATAAATATTTTATGTGTATAAATAATATAATAAAAAATGTTAAGTATTTTTTAAATGTATTTACAAATTTAAGAAGATAAATTCTATAAACTATATTTTTTTATGCAATAAATAATAAAAAAAAATAAAATAAAAATGCAAAAAGTAAAGAAATTATTTTTCATGATTTTTATGATTCAGAAGACATAAATAAAAATAATAAATATAAAAATATAAAAAGAAATATGAAAAATAAAACAAATATGCCAGGGGGTGCAAATAGTGGTCAGGGGGTGTGAAAATAAAAAACAGAAGGCCCAAGGCGCCAAAGGCCCAGGCACTTCATCCCTGTCCTCCAGCTTCTTCTCCTTCGCGTGTTCTGAGTTCAAATATGTAACTTTCACATGCTTGCACAAAAACAAAATCTCATAACATAAAACATGTAGCATTTAATCTCACGATTCCAACCATATAAAATTTGTAACCTAACTCTAAAAGATCAAGGAGAATTTGAATGGACCTAATTCGTGACCTAATTTTTTTATGAACTTCAAGCTTCAGATTCTCACATTATAGTTAATATAAATGACAAGTATGCATATGTACAGCTTCACCATGTTATGAACTACATCTTTTATTTACAAATCGTGGCTTGAGGATGCCAATTCAGAGAGATAAAGTTTTGAAAAATACCTCCTTCAGTTGGATTTGGATAGAGCAATGTAGGGACTTTGATGGAGGCCTGAGGATCGTGTGAGCTTCCTTGAACTTCCTTCAAGGTATTCCAATGCTTAGTTGGCTTTGTGGATGGCTGAAACTCTTTGCACAAGTTAAGTTGCAAGCTTCCAAAGTGAAAACGGCAATGGCTGAAACAGGGCTTACAGAAGTAGGGAAAGGGCTTGGATAACTTTTGTAGGATGCTTATGAGGTGTTTGAAGTGTCAAGCCATAAAACGCACGAGCCAAAAATGTGTTGGCTATGGTTTTGCAGAATATGTGAGTTTTGGCAGAAAAACAGAGTTTTTGAGTTTGAGCGAGTTCTAGCTTCAATGCAATCGTGTTTTGCTTTGTGATAAGTTTGTGAATATGTATAGAATGGATACCAAAGATGCCCCCCAAGCTGCCCTCCTCTTCATTGTCTTCCACTGCATTGACGCTTTGATTGGTAATCTTCACAGGTGGCCCCATATTGTGCATCCCCCTTCTGACCAGTCGAAGTAAATCCCAAGCCAAACTTGTCTGATTTATAAGGAATGTCTGGAAGCTGACCCCATATTGTGCATCCCCCTTCTTCCACTACTTCTCTTTCATCCTTTAGAGATGACATCCGAGGCGGAGGTCTGGTGATCTTAGGAATCGAGGATACCTCCTTGGTCGCTGCTACTTCTGGAGAGACTTCTTCAAAATGTTGGAAAGGGATCTCAATGAACTCGCCCTCTAACTCCACGTATTGGAAGGAATTCAGATGAATAATCATATACTCCTCCTCCCCATGGACAATTATGATCTTCCCTTGGACCGGGTATTTTAGCATCTGATGCAAGGTGGAGGTGACAGCACCGGCATTGTGGATCTAGGGGCGTCCCAATAGACAGAAATAAGAAGGACGGATGTCCATCACATAGAATGTTGAATTGAAAACCTGAGTTCCTACCTTGATTGGGATGTCCACCTCCCCGTGAACCATCCTCTTTGAACCATCAAAAGCTCTCACCACTATATTTCTGTGTTTTAGAGTCAGCCCCTCGCAATCCAACCTATCAAGGGCTTTCTTTGGTAAGACATTCAGAGATGATCCAGTATCAACCAAGACATGAGCTAGGGTTGTTCCTCTGCATTCCACTGAGACATGTAATGCATCGTTGTGTTTTCTTCCTCGGGGTGTCAAGTCAGCATCGGAGAAGCCCAGACCATTATCAGTTGTCAAACTGGCCACACAGTCCTGGAACTGGTCAGCAGACGTCTCTTGCGGCACATGAGTTGTCTTCAGAAATTTGACCAAAGCTTTGGCATGTGCTTCAGAGCACAGCGGCTCGGCTAGCATAGATATCTTGGAAGGGGTCTGCCCCAATTGTTCAACCACATCATAATCACTCTTCTTAATTATCCTCAGGATTACCTCCATCTCCTTCTTGGATGTTTCATGAATAGCTAGTGATTGAGCCTTCGTCTGGACAGGCTCCTCTTGAACATTCTTTCCTTTATTCTCAGTAGTGGAAACAGGGATGGGAATTGTATTGTCTTTGTTGGTGGGTACGATTGCAGGTACAATCACTGGTGTAGAGGTAATCTTCGGAACGGCCACGGGTCCAAAGACTGCTGTTGGAGGAGAAATATCTGGAGAGAAGATCCTACCAATGCGGGTAATCTTGCTTGTTCCGACAATATTGCTAATGTCAGAACTATCCTCTTTGGAGCTTTCTTCTTCGGCAGTCAGTTCATCCTGTTTAATACCATAGTAGTAGATTTCTCCACCATAATTCCATGGTACTGATTTATCTGATTTGTATGGGGCTGGCCCGGGCATTGTAATTTTAAGCGGAGCAGTCTTTGGAGCAGGTGTAATCCTAACGGGTCTTTTAGAGGTCCTGGAAGGATTGGCGTAGATGGTTATTATTGAAACTTCCTTAACTGGAATGGGTGAAACAGGAGCTTTCTCAAACAAAATTTCTTGGTTATCAATCAATTGTTGGATTCCTTTCTTCAACAGAGGGTAGTCAAATGATGAGGACAGGAAAACATGGAAATCTTTGTCACAACCTGGGAAGATTCCAGCTTTTAATAAATTCAACTTGATGGTCAGGAGCGGAGTTAATAGTTCATCCACGGTAGCAACAAACAGATCTTCTTCAATAGCGTTAGCATTGTGACCATGCCTCGGCATTGGGGCGGAAATAACATTCGTTTTCTCAGGCGCTTAAAACTCAACTTCCTTTGCATCTATCAGATCTTGAATCTTATTCTTCAGAGCCCAACATTTGTTGGTATCATGCCCTGGACTTTCAGAATGGTACGCACATCTGGCATTGGGATGGTAATGTGGAGAAGTAGTATTAGGATTCTTTGGGGCCTCTTTTAGAGTGGCCAGATTCAACTTCAGGAGATGTGGTAGAACTTGGGCTGGTGTCATGTTAATCTTGGTAAATTTCCGCATTGGCCTCTCTACCCTTTGTTGGTTAGTTCTTGGTTGGTCTGATGCAGGCTTCGGAATCATAACGGCCCCCACTGTTGGTCGGCGCTTGGTTCTTCCCTGATTTCTCTGTGAATAGACAGCAGATACTTCCTTTCTTCCCATGGAGGGTTGTTTTAGAGTTGTTGAGGCAGACGCGTCCTTCTGAATTTTCCCATTTCTTATACCAGCCTCCACTCTTTCGCCGGTTAAGATCAATTCGGTAAACCCTGCAGAGGAACTCCCAATCAGATGATTGAAGAAAGGACCTGATAGAGTTCCCAAGAACATGTCCACCAACTCCCTCTCAGATAGAGGAGGTTGCACCCTTCCGGCTAGGTCTCTCCACTTTTGCGCGTAATCTTTAAAGCCCTCATTGGAAGCCATAGCCATACTTTGTAGCTGAGTACGGGTTGGTGCCAAGTCGGCGTTGTATTGATATTGTTTATAGAAAGCTGTTGCCAAGTCTTCCCAATTATGGACATCTACCCTCTCCAACTGGTAGAACCAATCAAGCTGCGTTCCGGATAAACTGTCTTGGAAAAAGTGGACCCACAGGTCTTTGTCGGCAGAATATGGTTGAATCTTCCTGACATAGGATCTGAGGTGCATTTTAGGGCAAGACACCCCATCATACTTGGAAAACAGTGGCACTTTAAACTTTGGAGGGATTACAATTCCTGACACCAACCCTAACTCTTCAAAATCTAGCCACGGTACTCTCTGGATTTCCATAGCGCTTAGTCGCTCCTCAAGGTGTTTGTACTTGTCATCAGCCGGAGGGTATTGCTGTTCAGAGTAGTCTTCCTCTTCCTCTTCCTCTTCTTCTTCATAATCTGATGGTACTGCCGTTTCTTTTCCTTTTCTTCCCCCTTCATCAGATGTTGTTGGAAATTCTAAGGTCCTTCTAGCTTGTCCCTGAAATCTTCTTCCCATGATAACCACACCAACTGGCTTCTTCTTCTTTTTCTCTTTCTCTTTCTTTAGCAGAGTCTTCAATTCCTCCTGCCCCTTGGCTAAGGTCATGAGCAACTGCTAAAATTGTGAATTCTGAGCTTGCAGATCTTTAACCGTTTGTTCGATATCCATCGTACTGAAATAAACAGTAGAGAGATGAGTAAACTTATTGCAAAGACCTGTTTATGCTTATGATGAATGATATGTATTCATGCAATGCTTTCAAGGATTCAGAAATTCAAATTTGTTTTAAACAAAAAAGAAACACACGTCATATTAATAAGATAGAATTTGTGAGTACATCAATGCCCCTTGGGCAAAATAATACAAAACTCTAAGGTAAAAAGACGTTATGCATCCTCTTTGGTGCAATGTAGGTGTTGAGAGTCTTCTCTTCATGAAGTAGTCGAGTGAGTTCCAAAACCTTCTTCTCGCTTGCGTAGAATTGGGCTTCAAAAGTATTGCGCTCTCCCTTGAGCTGTATCCAACTCCTTTGTAGGTCTTCAAGTGATGTCGGCATATCAGGATGTAGGATGGTGTATGGAACCTCTCCTTCCTTAACAAGCTCTATAATCACTGGGAGAATGGAGGGATAAGGCATCATAAGACTTTGGGCGCGGGTTCATACCCACTTGAGGTAAGGCTCAAGAGGGATGGAATTCTTGTGTCCCAAAGTCTTGCTATCCACCTTGTTGGGCATCCTCCAACCTCAGATGAATCTCTGACGGAGTCCTTGGTTGTCGTTGTCGTAGTCGAAAACCAATCCTTGAATCAGCATGTCATGTGGGCCATCCGTTCGGGCATAACCAAACTGTCTTAGAGCTAAGAACGGGTTGTAGGTGATGCCTCCCCTAATGCCAAGTAGAGGGACATTAGGGAATTCCCCACAACGGTCAACAATGATGACATTCTCTTTGGATCAAGAACACCAATGAATATCTGAATGGTTAAGTGTCATTAACCTTTGTGACCACCTCAAACCTTGCTCATTCTTTAAGACTGATTGGGGAAGATAAAAAATAAACCATCTTTCCAGGAGATGAGTGCAACACATGAGAACACCTCTTTTCCTCATTGTACGAGTGTGAAAAGAGTGGAGGATATCCCCAAACAATGTAGGCACCGGGTTGTGAGTCATGAAGATTTTGATAGTGCTTACATCTATGAGTTGGTCAGGATTAGGGAACAAGACCATCCCATATATGAGAAAAGCTACAATCTCTTCAAAAGCTTGCAAGTCTAGAGAATTCCAACAACTTTGGGCCTTCTCAAACAGAAACTTCTCCAAGAAGCCTTTGACACCACTTCTAGTTTCCCAATGAGTTGTGACATCAGAGGAGTGCAAGTGCAGGGCTTGAGAAATCTCTTCTGGCTTTGGATATCTTTCCGTACTGTTGAAGGGTAGTTGATTGAGAATAGGAATCCTCAGAAGTTGAGAGAATTATTCCAAAGTGGGCACAAGTTGATAGTCAGGAAATGTGAAGCAATGGTGTAAAGGGTCAAAGAACTGGAAGATAACTTTCATCATATCCTCCTCTGTGTTGGAAGTGACCAAGTTGAGTAGACGACCATGTCTTTCGGTGAATGGAGAATTCTCAGGAATCCTTGAAGCTAGCTCCTTGAGTTGTGGAGGAATTCTTACAAGGTTGATTTGGATAGTTTTCCTGCGAAGTGAATCCATAACCTACAAAACAAGAACAAAGATGAATCTCCAAATATCCTTGAAATGGTTAGTGAATGCATATGATGTTCATGATGTCCATGATGTTATGCACAAGTATATATGTACAAGAAAATCACACAAGTTCCTAGTTTAGGCTTGCATGGGGTTTATAGGTAAGTACCCTCTTGAAGTTTAGTTGGCTCAACCTGTCCTAAAAATAGTAACCGGGTTCTAAGGAGCTCAATATCACTGGATTGTTTCCTTGTTCATTGTTTCAGTTCAAGCCTCTTTACTGGCGACCGAAATATTCCAAGAAACTAACCCTCAATGAGTGTAGTATCGAGTATCTACCAACTTCGGACTGCACCAAAGCCGATCATCTCACTACATCCTAAAAGGCCAAGTTAGTTAAGTAAAGGTTCTAGAAGTTCATTAGTGCTTCATGACATCACTCAGCGGCCCCGTATTCTCTTTGATTGACTCAAAGGCTACAGGTACCCACAAATATGTCACACTAATATAGCTATTGCTTAGACCATGTCGGTATATCCCGCACAGTTTCCACAACGTATTGCTATTTACCTATAATGTTTCCCAAATCCGGGTGGAGGATTCAAACCCAAACAATAGAACCAAAATGTAAAGAAAACAAGTCAAACAAGGTAAGAATGTAAATGTGATCTAAAACCCTAAGGTAACCCCACTTTTATAATTTTCCCAAGCAGAGTCGCCAGTTCTGTGATGCGGTGGGAGAACTGACTTGAGGTTTTGCGTTTGTGTTTGCAAATGTTGCGGTTAGCAAGAGTCACCACCGAATTTTCTTTTATCCAAGAGGAAAGGTAAAAAAGCACAGGAAAGACCTTTGATATGTTTTCTTGAGTTCGGGGGGTAGATTATGAAAAGGGAAGGTGCTAGCACCCTTTTCATCCATGGTTTTCCATGGGCTCTTAGTTACTTGTTTAGATCACTTGCTTTGCTTTGAAATTGTTTGAAATGGTGCTTGGTGTTTGGTGTGTTTTTGAAAGTATTTTGAAAAGAGGCCATTTGTTTAGGCAATCTTTGTAATGATTCTCGTTCGTAAGAATGTATACAAAGATGTTTTTCTTTTGAAAATGTTTTCAATATTTTGTAGAATGTTTTGAAATGTGTGTGTGTTTGTTTTTGAAAATAGCAAGGATTGTTTTGAAATGGGACAAGTAACTACAAGCTATCTACCTACTCAAATGTCTTTCTTGTGCATTTTTATTCCTTTGACATTGTTGATTTACCATTGATTTGGTAAACAACCCTATCTTTAGATGTAAACGGGACGGGCGTGGGTCATCGTATAACCATGATAGCAATGTTGCCAAGTATCTTAGCATGTTTGAAGGACCAAGATCATCTTTGTTTAGGCAACCTTTTGATAGCGTCATCGAGGGACTATGATCTTATGTTTGTTTTGTTTTGCCAAGATACTTCGCATGCGTAACATGGCCATTTTATTTAGGAAACCAAGTGGGTGAAACCCTAAGGGTGCTTGTGTGCAAAGTGTGTCATTTTTCATGCTTTTGTATTGCATTAGGTTTTCTATTTGTTTTATTTTTGTTCTTGTCATGCAAACCCTAGTTTACTAAACATGGTATAAAAGCGATAAATTGCGTAAATATAAACTAAGCTATTACAACAATTATTATGGGAGAGGGGATACAAGTTTTTGAATGGGGATTTTGTGCAAATATAAACCTAAAAATACTATTACAACCCAATCGAATATTGCGCGTATTAAATAAATATACAAATATTAAAATGCAATGCAAATGTATTTATGTAAAATGTTTTGTATTTGTTTAATGTATGAGAAAATAAATTAATTAAACCCTAGAAATAAGAGAAAAATATTATTATTTTTGGAAAGGGGTGAAACCCTAATTTTTTGAATTAAAAGAAAATATATGTTCTATATTATTATTTTGTCCATTTTTGTATAAGAAAATAATAAATAATATTATATGTCAATATTAAAAATTAAATATGTATGAAAATAAATATTTTATGTGTATAAATAATATAATAAAAAATGTTAAGTATTTTTTAAATGTATTTACAAATTTAAGAAGATAAATTCTATAAACTATATTTTTTATGCAATAAATAATAAAAAAAATATTTAAAAAAATGCAAAAAGTAAAGAAATTATTTTTCATGATTTTTATGATTCAGAAAACATAAATAAAATAATAAATGTAAAAATGTAAAAATAAATATGAAAAATAAAACAAATATGACAGGTGGTGCAAATAGTGGTCAGGGGGGTGTGAAAATCAAAAACAGAAGACCCAAGGCGCCAAAGGCCCAGGCGCTTCATCCCTGTCCTCCAGCTTCTTCTCCTTCGCGCATTCTGAGTTCAAATCTGTAACTTTCACATGCTTGCACAAAAATAAAATCTCATAACATAAAACATGTAGCATTTAATCTCACGATTCCAACCATATAAAATTTGTAACCTAACTCTAAAAGATCAAGGAGAATTTTAATTGCCCTAATTCGTGACCTAATTTTTTCATGAACTTCAAGCTTCAAATTCTCACAGCATAGTTAATATAAATGACAAGTATGCATATGTACAGCTTCACCATGTTATGGACTACATCTTTTATTCACAAATCGTGGCTTGAGGATGCCTATTCAGAGAGATAAAGTTTTGAAAAATACCTCCTTCAGTTGGATTTGGATAGAGCAATGTAGGGACTTTGATGGAGGCCTGAGGATCGTGTGAGCTTCCTTGAACTTCCTTCAAGCTATTCCAATGCTTAGCTGGCTTTGTGGATGGTTGAAACTCTTTGCACAAGTTAAGTTGTAAGCTTCCAAAGTGAAAATGACAATGACTGAAACAGGGTTTACAGAAGCAGGGCAAGGGCTTGGATAGCTTTGGTGGGATGCTTATGAAGTGTTTGAAGTTTCAAGCCACAAAATGCTCGAGCCAAAAATGTGTTGGCTATGGTTTTGCAAAATATGTGATTTTTGGCAGAAAAACAGAGTTTTTGAGTTTGAGTGAGTTCTAGCTTCAATGCAATCGTGTTTTGCTTTGTGTTAAGTTTGTGAATATGTATAGAATGGATACCAAGTCCAATATTACTAGCTGTACAAGTTCTAGCACTTTTGGCAACCTTTCTTGCATTTTAAGAAAAGGTGAAATGACTCATGCAACATGCTTGTACTGGCTAGTTTGTGAGCTGCAGAGAGTCGGTATACATTGCTTGAGACCTGTGGAAGTTGTTTGTACCAAAGGGACAGGTCCAAGGCTCAAGACTTGTAAAGTTGCAAAATCTCACCTTTATGAAAATGGCATTGTAACCTTTATGCCATTAATGGAATTATCTCTTGTACAATGCTCCAAAAGCCAAGATAATGACTTTGTCTTCTGAGTTAGCATTTAATTATGGAGTGTAGAATGAGTTTAGGACCTGTAAAGCAATGTACAAACAACATGGATTGGATTTGCAACTTGATGCCTTGTAAAAATGGCTTGAACAAAAGTGATAAAATGCTAACTTCTCCTCTTCGATTCTCCCTAACCAAAAATGATCTTGGAGAGTTCTTGGACATTTTGGAAAGCTTGTCATGTGCTATATAATCCATGTTTGAAATTCATTTTGAGATACCTCTTGGAACTAGGTGATAAATGTCGATGAAGTTGGGTCAAAAACCTGCCTAAATTAGGGCAAAATTTCACTAAGTTAAGAAGTTCATGGACCTATATTCACAAATTCATAACTTGAGATCCAAGCATCTTTTGGGAAAAGTTTGTGAAGAAAAGTTGTAGATTTCATGGAGGACTACAACTTTCATTTTGGAAGTTTTTTTTGAATCAAATTTCATCATGGTGAAAAAGTGGTGGAAACTTGGGAAAAAATAAGAATATTTTCACACTTAGAAAAATTCTAAGTTATGAAAATTTTCAAATTCAAAACCCTAATTTTCAAAATTGGTTTTCTTGGTGAACAAGTTTCATGTTTTGACATATCTTGATGAATTATGACCCTTGGCACTTTATTTTGACCAAAAAGTCAAAGTTTGACTTTTTAGTGTACAGTTGACTTTTGATCAGTTGACTGCAAAATTCATCTGTCAATCCAATGCACTTGAGATCTTTTGAACCATGTAATTAGGTCAAGATGATGCCATTGAACCCTTGAAATAATGTTTGAACCCAATTGGTCATTGGTTAGGTTAAAAATCAGAAATTGCCTTTTCTCAGTCAAAACCCTAATTTTGACCATTTTGCCCTTTTGATGATTTGATCAAATTTCTTAAGGAGTTGTGATCCAAACTTGATCAAATGGTACATAGGAGTCTAGAATGTTGATGTGGATAAAAAATTATGAAGTTTGACTGTAAATTGGCCATGGTTGACTTTTTCCCCAATATAGTTGATTTTTAGGTCAACTGTCCAATTGACTGATAAAAAATGTAGTTCAAGGCTTGAAACTTAACATGAGCAATCTTAGGAGTCCAAGATGATGTATGAAAGTCACATGAATCATTGGTGGTCCAAAAATCCTTGTGCAAACTAAAAACCTAATTTTGGAGTATCAGTGCAAGATGAGATGTCCTGAGCTGAGAAAACTCTAATCTTGTCTTGAGTCCAAGAAGTCTTGTGAGGAAAATCTTGATAAATGAGAGGGAAAATTTTGGGGTACAACAGAGTGCTACACAATCTTGAATTCTTGGAACATCTTATCAGCAGATGGTCTCCATTTACTATTGGGTTAGACCCCGTACTTCGGTACTGTCTATAAATTCCCTTTTAGATCTTGATACCAACGTCAAATATGGTTACTATACCAGGGTGTGTGACTATTCAATCAGGGGCACTCTCTACAGATTTGTGTTCCCTGATCTGTTCGACAATAACCAGTCTTTATTCCCCTAGTGAGTTCATGGAAAAAAGATTTTAAGCAAAAATAAAAGAAGCCTGATGAGCATGTTGGTACAAACCCAACGCATTACATGATGTTATTTCCAACTCTGATCTTTGGGGTCCTCCTCCCACAAATATCCCTTCTGATTGTGATATACATGCTAGATGCATCCCTTATTTTGAGGCACCCAGTTTTGATATCAAAGACTGTAAAGAGGTTGAAGTATGAAGCCCAACACCTGTCTAGTGTCTCTTCCGAAAGTCTAATTCCTATTTTGCCAACTATTGGGCTCTCTTTCTCTCCAATTGGATGTCTCCTCTGTTGTGATAGAAGACGAAATGTATTATTTCTATATGGCGCAATATGCTTGGTGATGCACTTTATACCTATTCGCTTGATAAAGCATTCATTCTCTCTCCTGAAATAATCTTCTATGCATATTATTCTAGGGCATCTTGTCATCCGATTGGAGAGGGTATGTTATCTAGATACAATGTCCAAGGCAGGCTCGATTTAAAGGTTGTCGTGCTCACGTAAGATCAGAAGGGGAACCCTCTTGCCTATTTAAGCACCAAGAATACAGAATTTCGTCAGAATCAAGAAGTCCATATGGAGTCAAGTGTCCTCAACACTGGAAATCATCGGTTTCTTTCCTGCATTTTCATTTGCATTTTTGCTTGTTTGTTTAAAAATTACTTGCATGTAGAAACTTGTCTATTTTTGAATGAAAATCTTAATGCAATAAGTATTCTTGTCTTAAAGTGTTCCTTTTGTTTTTATTCATTCATTCATTATCACTCTTTAAATGTTTTACTTGCATATTGATGCCAAGTTTCCCAGTCTTATGCTTAGTTAAAGATTGGAGGGAGGACGACGATGATCTAAAAACGCAAAAAATCTCATGTTGGTATGCTTTTGAGTAAGACCCTGCTGACGATTTACAGGCCTTGTTTCAACTCCTAAACACCAGAGATATAAGGGAGATAGATCCTCTTTAACCCCTCTGAGCCTTCAAAGTAGGAGTTTCTTTTCTGTTCAGAAAAAACCCTCATTTTAACCCTGGGGCGGGTAGTGTTCAGTTAATCTGATCAGGTGTTCAGAACTCATCAGGAGTGTGCATCCAAGGATACAACAATGGTTATCCATCAAAAGGTTGAGGAAAGTCAAAACCAAAATGGTTATCCCTCACCTATCAGCAACGTGCGTCAACTAAAAATATCCCAATGGGTATCTCTCGCACATCAGGAGGTCAACAGATGATGATACAACAATGGTTATCCCCTGTCTACCAAAGACTCAGACAATCATGGTCACTTCCAATAAATTAAAAATGGCACAAAGATCAACGACTTGTTCAGAACGGAAATCATGAATAAGAAAGAAACAAAAAGCCCCGCTAAGTCAAAACTTGAAAACAAGTCACTTAGGAAGTATCCCGATGGACTTCCAAATCTAAATTCAAAAGAATTTGTCAGGGAAAAAGAAAGAAAGGTTTTGAAAATCCTAAAAGGAGATAGAAGGATCCTTATCAAATGAACAAAGTCGTGTGATCAGACACCAAAATCAGAAGTTAGTGATTTTCGTGTCCAAGAAACCATAATGATTCCTAAACCATCGCAAACTCTTCACAAGAAATGAATGCTTGTATCGGTCAACTTATAATAGGAATGGAGAACATCATGGAGAATGGGTGGGAACCAAATAATTTTGAGCCTTAAATCCTTTTTTCTAAAACCGTGAATCAGACCACGTTACAACCCTTAAAAGTCCTAATTAAAGCATGGGTCAATTCAAAAGCGTGCTACAATGAGATACCATTTAACTGAATCCTAAGAGGTATGTTTAAATATTTGTGTTGGCATCATGTGTTTGTATTATCTTTCATGAAAAATAATTTGCAAATGTTGCTCTCTAGCTAGTGATCCATTCACAACAGAGTTGTTACATCATTTCATTCAAAGTTTTTCAAACTTCAAGAATTACATACGTGTTGCATTAGAATTATCATTATCATAATAAACATTCTTCTTCATACAAAACAACTGATTGACATCAAGTAAGTTTACACAATAAAGAATCGGTAAAGGGCTCAATATTTTCATAGAAGAGAGGCTTGAATACTCTGTTGATGCAAAAATCAGCTGCCACAAGAGAAATGACTTATCCAGGGGCATGTTAACCAGTGATTTTGTCAAGAGAAAGCATCTTGGTGTTTTACAGTCTGAGTACCCTTTAAGGATGAAGCTAGAAGATTTCTCCAATCTGTGGCACTCAAGTCGAGAGTCGATCTCTCCAAGATCAGCCAAATCTGGGGCATTCCCTCAAATTTGTCAACCAGAGCCTATCACGTCGATAAATCTCTTCAAGGTCGACCAATCAGAGTCTATCACCTCGATAAATCTCTTCAAGTTGCCATCAATCAGGGTCTATCACATCGATAAATCTATTCAAAATTCATTCAACCTGAGGAAGTTACGTCGAGATTCAACAAATCTCTCCAAGAAAGCTGTAATCAAGAGAAATTTATTTCGTGACTCAAGACATTGGGGCAGGCCATCTCATATTGTATTGTGGCACAGATATTCCAGTCTTCTATTCAACACAGATTCTTCCAGAAATACCAAAGACAGAGACATTCCTCTTCCGTGCTTGCAAGGTTGCTCAAGCCAATTATGTTGCACAAGATGACTACAATCAATCTAAAAGCATTATAGCGGTCACCCTGACCTAGCCAGCGCACGAAGCCTCCTTCATCTACTGCAGACAACTTCAAACCTGATTCCCCAAGTGAATTTAGAAAGTTCGGAGTCACCATTTGAATCGGCTCACGCAAGTGCATCCCCAGTGGAGTTAATCAAGTGCATCCCCGGTAGAGCTAAATCGGGGCATTCGCAGGTGTCCATGCCCATCTTTTATAACCAAGTGATTCAAGAGGTAATTCCCTAGAGTGGAGTAAACTGGGGCATTCGCAAAGCTAAATCGAAGCATCCCGAATGGAGTAAACCGGGGCACTCGCAGAGCTAAACTGGGGCATTCGCAAGTGTCCATTCCCATCTTTTATCCCCAAGTGATTTAAGAGGTAATTCCCCAATGTGGCGTAAACTTGGGGCATGTATCTAGAGAGATTCACATGGTGTTCAATACCCATTCTTCGGCATATTAACTTCTACCATCCTCTCAATGGTTTAGGATGTATGAAAGCCTGTCCAAATTATCTCTTCCCCAACAACACAATTTAGAATTCAGTGGCGTACCTGAAAAACTCGCTTCATCAACAATGCAATCTTCAACAGAGTCATCAATAATTTGCGGTATCATGAGATCCCCAGTGCAAAGTCTTACCAGTATCCCCAGTGATCTTTGGTACTGCAGGTTTCCAGTGCCGACATGTATTAGCATCCCTAGTGATGAGAAACAACTCCTAACGAGCCTCGGCTTATACCCATGAAGTTTGTTTCTTTGCATTGCATATAGCTATCACTGCATAACATTGCATCCTCAAAAGCGCGTAGCTGATCCATTAGAATGGATCTTTGCGGCAAAATAAATTCAAACATGCATATGAAGCATAAGCCAGATAAGGTACCTTACACGAAGGACCTGAATCATTCAAGCACAACAATACATCCCTACAAGAGGATATCATTCCCAAATCCCCAATTGATGACCTTCACTTTCACAATGCCGAGCTAACGATTCCAATACCTTGTACCCTAGAATTCAAAATAAAATCTATACACTTTGTCATTTTAAACCCAGTTTTGTCTGGTAGCCAGTCCCCATCTGAAAAATAATTCAGTCTCCAAACACTCGTCTATGTTGGTTTCAAAACAATCGTCAGTAACAATCTCCTAAATAATCGTCCGTGTTTAACATTTCCTCGAAACTCGTCTGTATCAATTCAAACACTCATCTGTGTTATACCTTCCTTATATTGGAATCACTCTACATTACAAGTCCGATCTCTTCCTTGTATTGGCATCGTGCTACGTTACAAGTCCGATTTCTCCCTTGTATTGGCATCGTGCTACGTTACAAGTTAGATCCCTTCCTTGTATTGGCATCACACTATGTTACAAGTTTGATATCTTCCTTGTATTGGTATCACGCTACATTACAAGTATGATCTCTTCCTTGTATTGGCATCACGCTACGTTACAAGTTCGATCTCTTCCTTGTATTGGAATCATGCTACGTTACAAGTCCGGTCCCTTCCTTGTATTGGCATCACACTACATTACAAGTCAGATCTCTTCCTTGTATTGGCATCACACTATGTTACAAGTTCGATCTCTTCCTTGTATTGGCATCATGCTACATTACAAGTTTGATCCCTTCCTTATATTGGCATCACGCTACGTGTTGTACCCCAAAATTTTCCCTCTCATTTTTCAAGGCTTTCCTCACAAATATTCTCAAGGTTCAAGCTTGCACAAAGTACATTGGGATTTTCCAGCACCAGAATTAAGAGGAAGCTGTCAAAAAGGGAGAAAACAGATGAAAATGACATTTTGACGAATTTGGAGGAAAATAGGTCTCCTTCGATTCAGCCCCCTTCGATTGGACTTTGCACCTCCTTCGATTGCTTAAAAGTTGCTGCTAGCGTGCCTCTTTTGTCTGGGAATTTGACTTCAAATAGGTCTCCGTCGATTTAGAAGGAAATGATCTTCATACAAGCTTCAATTGAGTTTTTTGTTTCCCTTTGAAACAGTGTCCTTCGACTCAGGAATGTCCTTCGACTCAGGAATGTCCTTCGACTCAGGAATGTCCTTTGACTCAGGAATGTCCTTTGACTCAAGAATGTCCTTCGACTCAGCGTCCTTCGACTCAGGAATGTCCTTCGACTCAGGAATGTCCTTCGACTCAGGAATGTCCTTCGACTCGGGAATATCCTTCGACTCAGAAAATTAAGGCCTCCTTTTGGTTATCTTTAATTAAAAAAGTTAATAATCTTCTGAAAGCTTCCTTCAATTCAGAAGTTAATAACCTTCTGAAAAGAGCCATTCGAAGAACACACAGTTGGTTCATTCGAAGGACACACAACTGGTGAAAACAAATGTTGTGTTGTTCTAGTCTGGTCGAAAGGTGTAGAAAGATGGAGGATTCGACTCAAAAGATCAAGTTGAACATTTAGACCCATAGGCTAGGCTACGTGTTTTCCCTTTTCAGGCCTCAAACCTATGACTCACTCTATACTTAATTGTTTATGCAAGATAAAATAGGCCTTTACCCATTTGTTGTCCAAGACCACTTGCACTTAACAGCATAATACTACCTTTTAGAAAATTTTGTCTTGAGCCTTGCGCCTGTTTTCCTTTAGAAAGAAGCAACCCATCTGAACCATTCATTTTGCTTTTATGGCACAAGTGGACACTTACTTTCCAGACTAAGCCTTATATTATTATTTTTTCTCCCCAAGCTTCCCAAAAGCCTTTCTCTATAAATAGAGAGTTCATTTGCACAAAGAAGGAGAGGATCTTTGGACCAGAGGAACAAATCCCCCAAATATTCTCAAACACAACAAAAACTCTCAAGTTCATCAACACTTGAGAAATCACAAAAAAAAAACCAGAATCCCAAGCACTTACCTCTTTCGATTCTGAAGAACACCCCATACATAGAAGTTTGTTCAAACCCAAAGACAACCTTCTGTGACAACTCTTCGAACCAAAGGCAAACCTCCTGTGACTACTCTTTGAATTCTAGAAACGTCCAGGTAGCAATTCAAGTTTGAATCCCACGCACCAGCTTTGAGGTAAGTCTTTCTGACTTTAACTCTTTCATTTCAAACATCTTTATTGATTCATCTACTAAACCAATATGTAATAATCATGGCCTTCGATGTTAATCTTTTGTGTTTTCCTTTAAGAACTAATCTGTACAGTCCCCTAAAAATGTTGGAATACAAAATATGCATGCTTCGATACAAACATGTTCAGCACACACACATGCTTCAAATACACTGACCTGCCGGCCCAGACGAAAGGCATTCCCTCACTGCTTTCAACCTCCAGTCGAATAAGGCAACAAGGCAGAACCAGAAGGCTTCGCCATACACTGGTGCCAGCCCTCAGTCGAAAGGCATTCCCTCACTGCTTTCAACCTCCAGTCGAAGAAGACAACAAGGCAGAACCAAAAGGCTTCTCCATACACTGGTGCCAGCCCTCAGTCGAAAGGCATTCCCTCACTGCTTTCAACCTCCAATCGAAGAAGACAACTAGGCAGAACGAGAAGGCTTCGCCATACACTGACTTCCAGGCCAATCGAAGGATAGGACCTCACTGGTGCTAGCCCCAATCGAAGGAGGCCAACAGAATGCAAGTCGAAGGGTGCTACTGCCTGGGTCGAAGAGCTCATTTTCCTTTCTTTTATTTTGTTTTTGCCTTTACATTTTCTTTCCTTTCAATATGGTTGTAATAGTGTAGGATTTATTTTTTTCACTTTTTATTACTTTTGTACAAATGCTAGTAATTAGGCGTGCATGGCAAGATAAAACCAAAAAATAGACAACCCTAATCAAAGACAGAAAGGCATGCAATCAAACACACTTTGCACATATGCACACCTTAGAGTAATTACACTTGTTGCCTTACAAAAATTGCCATGTTATGCATGTGGGATGTCTTAGCACAAACAAATCGAAAAAGATCATAGTCCCTCGATGACGCTATCAAAGTTGCCTTTCAAAATGATCTTAGTCCCTACAGAAAAGTGCTAAGTCATTTCACAACATTGCTATCATGGTCACACGATGACCCAACGCTCATCCCTTCACATCCAAGGAGAGTACAGGGCCTCCGCGTGGTGTCATAAAGCATCGACTGACCTTAGAACCTTACTTGACCAACTTGTCCATTAGGACGTAGTGAGATGTCTGGCTTTGGTACAGTCCGAAGTTGGTAGATACTCGATGCTACACTCATTCAGGCTTGACCCTTGAGTTTTGTTCGGTTGCGAGTCAATTGCTTATTGAACGAAGCTTGTGGGAAAGGTCAGTGATATTGAGATCCCTTAGAACCCGATTACTATTAACTAGGACGGGTTGAGCCAAATAAACTTCAAGAGGGTACTTACCTACGAACTCCTTGCAAGCCTAAAACTAAGGATTTGTTTGCTTTGTGTGAATATGATTATTTGTATATAAATCTGCTTACCTCGCATATCTGTACATAAGTTCAAGTGGTCTTTGATTCATTTTCAAGTGGTCTTTGGTTCATCACGACCTCGCATACCAAAAGCATTTTCAATAACCATTTCAAGGATCTCGAGGGTCTTTGATGCAGGTCGTGATGAACCAAACGTTTAGCAAGGGGCAAGGGATTTATTTTCCTTTGACCAAACTCCGTCAAAGATCAAGTACAACAAACTTGAGTCAAGGGGTATGACCCACTTGATATGGTGAGCTTAATTCTCATGGAAAGACATCCACCGACACAAAGTTCTCCAATCAAAGTTGTTGATCAAAGTTCAATCTCTAACTTTTTCTTGTGTTTACCCCGCGAGATCCTTGAAAACATGCATCCACATATCATGCATCATATCATGATAGGTTTTCTCCCATACAAGTCTCCTTATCTTCCTACTATTTATTTCAGTAAGATGGATATGGAACAAACGGTGAAAGATCTCCAAGCTCAAAACGCTCATTTCCAACAAATTTTTCTGGCTATGGCTAAGGGGCAATAGGACCTGAAAGCTCTCCTTCTCAAAGAAAAGAAGAAAAAGTACAAGAAGTCAGTAGGCGTCTTGAACTTGAAAAGAAGACCTAAAGCTCTAGATCTTTCAACTCCATCCAACATGGGGGATAGTCTTGAAGAAGACCACAATTTGGAGATTGATGAAGTCGAAGATGACTACTCCGAGGAACAATATCCTCCCACTGATGACAAGTACAAATAGTTGGAGGATCGCCTCAGTGCTATGGAGATTCAACAGATACCTGGCTGGGATTTAGGAGACATGGGTTTGATTTCTGGAGTGGTCATCCCGCCAAAGTTCAAAATCCCTACTTTTGTCCTGTACGATGGAGTCTCTTGCCCTAAGATGCACTTAAAGTCTTATGTCTGCAAGATTCAACCATACACAACTGATCCAAAGCTTTGGATCCATTTCTTCCAAGAAAGCCTAATAGGGACTCAACTAGAATGGTTCTATCAATTGGAGAGTTCTCGCATCCACACCTGGCAGGATTTCACTGCTGCTTTCTATAAGCAGTATCAGTATAATGTTGATCTTGCACCAAATCGTGTGCAATTGCAGAACCTGACCATGGGTTCCAATGAGAGCTTCAAATGGTACGCACAAAAGTGGAGAGATCTGGCTGGTAGAGTAAAACCCCCTTTAACTGACATGGAGCTGATTGACATCTTCATGGGAACTTTGACAGGGCCTTTCTTTAAACACTTGATCGAAAGCTCTTCAGCCGGGTTCACCGAGCTAATACTGACCAGCGAAAGGGTCGAAGCTGGCATCAAAAGTGGGAAGATTCAAGAAGCTACACCTTCTGACGCTCAGAAAAAGCCCTACAATGGGAAGAAGGAGTCAAATGCTGTGTATGTTCAAAAGAGTCGCCATGACCAACACGTAGGAGAAATCTTGATCTCTAATCCTACGCCTGCTCAACAAAGGAAGGGGCATCGGCATAAGGAGTTCGCGCCCAAAAGACAGTTCACCAACATCAACATGCCACTGTCTCAAGCGCTACAACAATTGTTGAGGATGAATCTGATTGCATTAATAGGACCTCATCCAAACCCCAAAACTTCTTCTCCTAACTACAATCCTAATGCAACGTGTGCTTATCATTCTGACAGTCCCGGACATGACACTAACGATTGCTGGGCATTGAAGTACAAGATTCAAAATTTGATTGACGCCAAGGAGATCGAATTCAACCCTCTAGAGACTCCAAACGTGATCACTGCTCCTTTGCCAAATCATTGAGAGCAACTTGTTTCATTTTGAATTTTCAATTGTAATTTCTCTTTGTTATTCAAACAATTATCTATTAATGTCAAACTTTGTTTCATTAATGCATTGCATATGTTTGTCTTGATTTGATCCACTCATTTTCATTACATTTAAACTATGTTTTTTACTCACTTTATGATATTCAACTCTTGCTAAAAGTTACAAGCCTTTAGAGGGAGGATGACGAAAACAATGTCATAATCTCATACAGTATGCTTTTGAATAGACCTTGCTGATGATGTACAGGCATTCTTTCAAATCCTAAACACTGGAGTTATAAGGAAGATAACCCCTAGTCAACCCCTTCTGGCCAAAGAAGTAGAAGTTTTTCTTTTTCACAAAATTAAAACCTTCAAACAAAACCTGGAGCAGGGTAGTCTCTCAGTTAATTCAAATGCGCATTCAAATCGCAAACCCTCATCTTGTAATACAATGAGTGATGTCAAGAAACATTCCTCTGAAATCAAAAGACGGTGATGGTTCCCTATCACATAGGCAGTCATTATCTCTCAAAAAAGAAAAGCCCACTAAGTCAAAACCTACAAAGGAGGCTTTAGAAAAACTAGGGCATCCCGCTGACTGTAATCTCAAAACAAGAACAGTCAGACAAAAATTAGGGATAACAAATCAAAAGAAAGAGGTCACTACAAATCCTCAACAACATGAAAAAAATGTTGCAAAAATGACTGCCTTCTAACAAACTTAACTTGTTTGAACCATCACCAAAACGTCATCCCACACTCAATTGGAGTTCAAACATACAATTAACTGAGCTTAGGACTGAAGAACATCATGAAGGATGGATGAGTACAAATACATTTGAGCCTTTATCCTTTGTTTCTTAAACCGTGAACCAAGCCACGTTACAACCTTTCAAAAGTCCTAATTGAAGCATGGGTTAGTTCGAAAGCCTACTATTACAAAAGGTATCCTGACTCCTGTAAGGATTTACTCTAAATCTTGAGTTTGAATTTTTATTACAAAACTTCTTTACCTGCTAAAAATGCATTTTTCAAAACTTCAAGACAAGCATAAACTTTGCATTACTTGAATATCACTGTTTGCATTTGGCTATTTGTTTGACAGCGGAGAAATTCACACAACGAATATCCAGTGAACAAAAGCTCTCTCAGTGAACAAAATCAATTCAAGAAGGATGACACTTCCATTGCAAAATCTCCTATCAACAAGGGGGCATGACATGTCACTATCCAGCACACCTGGGGCTGTCCAGTCAAGATTTCAAGAAATCTCTCAAAGTGCAGAGTAACCAGGGGCAAATCTCCATCTGCGTCACTTGGGGCATTGAACGTCAACCTCAGTAAAGGGTTATGTACAACCAAACATTTTTGGCAATACCACAAACATTTTCTATTAGGGGCAATGACAAGTCTCCCCAAATTCCTTCTTATAGGATGATTCCCCAGCAAGAGTATAATCTCTGAACACCTTTCCCCAGCTGAAACAACCTCAAGAATCCTCGAGAACTTCCCCAACAAAGTCGTCACCTCTCAAGCAGACCGACAACAGGGTTTATTTCCCCAACAAATGACAGGATTCCCCAGCTTGAGGTAGCCTTTCCGACTACTAAAAATCAAAGGACCACAACTCCTCTTCCCCAGTAGACTACTCTACAATCCCCAACAAGTTACTGCGAAACCTAGACCCTACCAGATATTAGTCCAACTTCGACTCCCCAGTAGAGCAACAGACGACTAAGACTCCTAAACTATTTTCCCAAGCAGAAATAAACATACTCCCCACAGAGTTTTCAATATCCCCCAGCGGAGTTCTCCTCAAACAACAAAACAGGGATCCCCAACGGAAACATTAAGCAAAGTTTGAAGACACACCAACTCTTCAACAGTAGTCCAGGATTTAACCGTTCCCCGACATTTGTCCAGGATTTATTTTCCCAGACAAAAATACATTCATAAACATTTCACACTTCATACATCCTATTCACATGCATGATAAGTGCATACGACACAATCTCATTTATTTTGAGAACATCATGACATCACTCATTTCATACATCATGACATTGCATACAACTAACGTCCTACCTTTTTCAGGAAAGATCGATCAACAGATGGTTACCATCAACCATTTTCAAGTTCCAGATTAATACCTGTAACAAGCCAGGAAAACTATCTGTGGACAACTGATTGTAGATTAATACCTGTAACAATCCAGGAAAACTATCTACTTGAAGAGATTTAAGATTAACACCTGTGACAAGCCAGGAAAACTATCTTTCTTTCTCAGGTCAAATATAACACCTAAAATCAGACAGGACAACTATCTACTTGACTATCATTGAAGCAACCCTACACAGATTCCTTCTCAATTCAAGATGCAACTTTACACAGACTCATCATTGAAACAACCCTACACCGGTTCCTTCTCAATTCAAGATGCAGTTTTACACAGACTCATCATTGAAGCAACCCTACACTGGTTCCTTCTCAATTCCAGATGCAGTTTTACACGGACTCGTCATTGAAGCAACCCTACACAGGTTCCTTCTCAATTCAAGATGCAGTTTTACACGGACTCATCATTGAAGCAACCCTACACCGGTTCCTTCTCAATTTCAGATGCAGTTTTACACTGACTCATCATTGAAGCAACCCTACACCGGTTCCTTCTCAATTTCAGATGCAGTTTTACACGGACTCATCATTGAAGCAACCCTACACCGGTTCCTTCTCAATTCCAGATGCAGTTTTACACGGACTCATCATTGAAGCAACCCTACACCGGTTCCTTCTCAATTCCAGATGCAGTTTTACACAGACTCATCATTGAAGCAACCCTACACAGGTTCCTTCTCAATTCAAGATGCAGTTTTACACGGACTCATCATTTAAACAATCCTACACCGGTTCCTTCTCAATTTCAGATGCAGTTTCACACTGACTCATCATCAGGCAACTCTACACAGGTTCCTTCCTTCCAAGACGCAGTTTCACACAGACTCATCATCAGGAAACCCTACACAAGTTCCTTCCTTCCAAGATGCAGTTTCACACGGACTCGTCATCAGGCAACCCTACACAGGTTCCCCCTTTCCAGATGAAGTTTTACACGGAGTCATCATCAGGCAACCCTACACAGGTTCCTTCCTTCCAAGATGCAGTTTCACACGGACTCATCATCAGTCAACCCTACACAGGTTCCTTCCTTCCAAGATGCAGTTTCACCCGGACTCATCATCAGGCAACCCTATACAAGTTCCTCCTTTCCCGATGAAGTTTTACACGGACTCATCATCAGGCAACCCTACACAGGTTCCTTCCTTCCAAGATGTAGTTTCACACGGACTCATCATCAGTCAACCCTACACAGGTTCCTTCCTTCCAAGATGCAATTTCACACGGACTCATCATCATGAAACCCTACACAGGTTCCTCCTTTCTAGATGAAGTTTCACATGGACTCATGATCAGGCAACCCTACACAGGTTCCTTCCTTCCAAGATGCAGTTTCACACTGACTCATCATCGGGCAACCCTACACAGGTTCCTTCCTTCCAAGATTCAGTTTCACACGGAATCAACATCATGCAACCCTACACAGGTTCCTTCCTTCCAAGATGCAGTTTCACACGGACTCATCATCAGGAAACCCTACACATGTTCCTTCCTTCCAAGATGCAATTTCACACAGACTCATCATCAGGCAACCCCACATAGGTTCCTTCCTTCCAAGATGCAGTTTCATACAAACTCATCATCAGGAAACCCTACACAGGATGAATTTTTACACGAACTCATCATCATGCAACCCTACACAGGATCCTTCTCAGGAAATTTTAGATGCAGTTTTACACGGACTCATCACCAAACAACCCACCTTTTGATATAGTTCAGATACACTCCAGACATGGACACCATTCTGACACCCATTCAGTTTCAACTTACAAATTACAATTCAACAAGCATTCTTGGATGGCATCTACAAGCCCATCTCCAACAAGATTCTATCACCTCTCCAAATGGCATCTTTAAGCCCATTCCTCCTATCATCGCATCACCGAGTGCAAATTTCTGGGCACTCTAGTGTCCAATCATCTTCCACCTTCGAGTCACGAATGGCAGAACTCGCCAATCTAACTCTTCAAGTTTAAGAAGATTGAACAGGGGCAGTTGTTGTACCCCTAAATTTTCCCTCTCATTTTTCAAGGCTTTCCTCACAAAGATTCTCAAGGTTCAAGTTGGACAAAGTACATTGGGATTTTCCAACACCAGAATTAAGAGGAAGCTGTCAAAAAGGGAGAAAACAGATGAAATTAACATTTTGACGAATTTGGAGGAAAATAGGTCTCCTTCGATTCATCCCCCTTCGATTGGACTTTTCACCTCCTTCGATTTCTCAAAAGATGCTACTAGCGTGCCTCTTTCGTCTGGGCATGTGACTTCAAATAGGTCTCCTTCGATTCAGAAGGAAATTATCTTCATACAAGCTTCAATTGAGTTTTTTGTTTCCCTTTGAAACAGTGTGCTTCGACTCAGGAATGTCCTTCGACTCAGGAATGTCCTTCGAATCAGGAATGTCCTTCGACTCAGGAATGTCCTTTGACTCAGGAATGTCCTTCGACTCAGGAATGTCCTTCGACTCAGGAATGTCCTTCAACTGAGTGTCTTTCGACTCAGGAATGTCCTTCGACTCAGGAATGTCCTTCGACCCAGAAAGTAAAGGCCACCTTTTGGTTTTCTTCAATTCAAAAAGTCAATAATCTTCTGAAAGCTTCCTTCGATTCAGAAGTTAATAACCTTTTGAAAAGGGCCATTCGAAGAACACACAGTTGGTTCATTCGAAGGACACACAACTGGTGAAAACGAATATTGTATTGTTCTAGTCTGGTCAAAAGGTGTAGAAAGATGGAGGATTCGACTCAAAAGATCAAGTTGAACATTTAGACCCATAGGCTAGGCTACGTGTTTTCCCTTTTCAAGCCTCAAACCTATGACTCACTCTATACTTAATTGTTTATGCAAGATAAAATAGGCCTTTACCCATTTGTTGTCCAAGACCACTTACACTTAATAGCATAATACTATCTTTTAGAAAAGTTTGTCTTGAGCCTTGCGCCTGTTTTCCTTCAGAAAGAAGCAACCCATCTAAACCATTCATTTTGCTTTTATGGCACAAGTGGACACTTACTTTCCAGAATAAACCTTATTTTATTATTTTTGCTCCCCAAGCTTCCCAAAAGCCTTTCTCTATAAATAGAGAGTTCATTTGTAAAAAGAAGGAGAGGATCTTCGGACCAGAGGAACGAATTCCCCAAATTTTCTCAAGCACAACAAAAACTCTCAAGTTCATCAACACTTGAGAAATCACAAAAAAAAAACCAGAATCCCAAACACTTACCTCTTTCAATTCTGAAGAACACCCCATACATAAAAGTTTGTTCAAACCCAAAGACAACCTTCTGTGACAACTCTTCGAACCAAAGGCAAACCTCTTGTGACTACTCTTCGAATTCCAGAAACGTCCAGGTAGCAGTACAAGTTCGAATCCTACACACCAACTTTGAGGTAAGTCTTTCTGACTTTAACTCTTTCATTTCAAACATCTTTATTGATTCATCTACTAAACCAACATGTAATAATCATGGCCTTCGATGTTAATCTTTTGTGTTTTCCTTTAAGAACTAATTTGTACAGTCCCCTAAAAATGTTGGAATACAAAATATGCATGCTTCGATACAGACATGTTCAGCACACACACACTTGCTTCGAATACACTGACCTGCAGGCCTAGACGAAAGGCATTCCCTCACTGCTTTCAACCTCCAGTCGAAGAAGGCAACAAGGCAGAACCAGAAGGCTTCACCATACACTGGTGCCAACCCTCAGTCGAAAGGCATTCCCTCTCTGCTTTCAACCTCCAGTCGAAGAAGACAATAAGGCAGAACCAGAAGGCTTCGCCATACACTGGTGCCAGCCCTCAGTCGAAAGGTATTCCCTCACTGCTTTCAACCTCCATTCAAAGAAGACAACAAGGAAGAACCAGAAGGCTTCGCCATACATTGACTTCCAGGCCAATCGAAGGACAGGACCTCACTGGTGCTAGCCCTAATCAAAGGAGGCCAACAGAATGCAAGTCGAAGGGTGCTACTGCCTGGGTCGAAGAGCTCATTTTCCTTTCTTTTATTTTGTTTTTGCCTTTACATTTTCTTTCCTTTCAATATGGTTGTAATAGTGTAGGATTTATTTTTTGCACTTTTTATTACTTTTGTACAAATGCTAGTAATTAGGCGTGTATGGCAAGATAAAACCAAAAAATAGACAACCCTAATCAAAGACAAAAATGCATGCAATCAAACACACTTTGCACATATGCACACCTTAGGCTAATTCCACTTGTTGCCTTACAAAAATGGCCATGTTATGCATGTGGGATGTCTTAGCACAAACAAATCGAAAAAGATCATAGTCCCTCGATGACGCTATCAAAGTTGTCTTTCAAAATGATCTTAGTCCCTACAAAAAAGTGCTAAGTCATTTCACAACATTACTATCATGGTAATACGATGACCCAACGCTCGTCCCTTCACATCCAGCGATGGGGCTTCTTATCAAATCAATGGTAAGGTAGCAACATCAAAAGGAGGAGGAAAAGCACATCTAAAACCTTTTGAGTAGGTAGATTACTTTTAGTTACTTGCTCAATTATAAAACAAACATCCTTTCTATTTTCAAAACCAATCACATACACTTTCAAAAAACACTTTCCAAACATTGAAATATTTTCAAAAGCTCAACACTTTGCATGCATTCTTACAAACGGGAATCATTGCAAAGTTCGCCTAAACGATGGCACCTTTTCAAAATACTTTCAAAACCATACAAAAGCACAATTTTCAAACAAAAGAAAGTGATCTAACAAGTAACTAAGAGCCCATGGAAAACCATGGATGGAAAGGGTGCTAATACCTTCCCTTTTCACAATCTACCCCCCAAACTCATGAAAACATCTCAAAAGGTATTTCCTGTGCTTTTTCCACATTTCCTTATTGCATAAAATAAAAGTCGGTGGCGACTCTTGCTAAACTGCGACATTTGCAAACACAAACTCAAAAACCCCAAGTCAGTTCTCCCACCGTATCACACTACGTTACAAGTTATATCTCGTCCTTGTATTGGTATCATGCTACGTTACAAGTCTGATCTCCTTCGTTGTATTGGCATCACACTATGTTACAAGTCTAATCTCTTCCTTGTATTGGCATCACGCTACGTTACAAGTCCAATATCTTCCTTGTATTGGCATCATGCTACGTTACAAGTCCGATCCCTTCCTTATATTGGTATCACGCTACGTTACAAGTCAGATCTCTTCCTTGTATTGGCATCATACTATGTTACAAGTCTGATCCCTTCCTTATATTGGCATCAAGTTATGTTACAAGTCAGATCTCTTCCTTGTATTGGCATCACACTATGTTACAAGTCTAATCTCTTCCTTGTATTGGCATTAAGCTACGTTACAAGTCTGATCCCGTCCTTGTATTGGTATCACGCTACGTTACAAATCAGGTCTCTTCCTTGTATTGGCATCATGCTACGTTATAAGTCCAATCTCCTTCCTTGTATTAGTATCACGCTACATTACAAGTATGATCTCTTCCTTGTATTGGCATCACACTATGTTACAAGTTTGATCTCTTCCTTGTATTGACATCATGCTATGTTACAAGTTTGATCCCTTCCTTGTGTTGGCATCATGCTACGTTACAATTCAGATCTCTTCCTTGTATTGGCATCATGGTACGTTACAAGTACGATCTCCTTCCTTGTATTGGCATCACACTACGTTACAAGTCTGATCTCTTCCTTGTATTGGCATCACGCTACATTACAAGTAAAATCTCTTCCTTGTATTGGCATCATGCTACGTTACACGTCCGATATCCTTCCTTGTATTGACATCCTGTTACGTTACAAGTCAGATCTCTCCCTTGTATTGGCATCATGCTATGTTACAAGTTAGATACCTTCCTTGTATTGGAAGCATGCTACATTACAAGTCCGATCTCTTCCTTGTATTGACATCACGCCACGTTACAAGTCTCCCATGTCCTTGCATTGACATCTTGCTATATACCAACACTTGTCGCGTCAAATTCTAAACATTCATCGTGTCAGCTTCTAAACACTCGTCGTGTCAATCTCTAAACATTCTCCGTGTCACCTTTCTAAACACTCGTCGTGTCACCTTTCTAAACACTCATCGTGTCAGCTTTTGAACACTCGTCGCGTTAGCTTCCGACAATCATCGTGTCAAGTTCTAAACACTCGTCGTGTCACCTTCCAATCTCCGTTTCTTCACTAGAAAACAAAAAATTATTTCCCCAACAGATATCAAAAAAATAATAATAATAAACATTCGCACCCTCTCAGAACAAATTTTTGGCATTGGTATTTAATTATCACCAACCTCGAACTTCTGAAAGGCACGTGCCAATCGTACTTTCAGGTTTAAGACGATTAAATAGGGGCAGATGTAATACCCCAAATGTGTCCTACCCTTTAACAAGGATCACCTGGCTTATGCATCGTCATATACATACCTTCCATTAGGTCATTTAACATTGCATACATTCAATAACAACATAACTTGGCAAGGGATCAAGAATCTTCAGGAATTAGGGTTTTAATATTGGTTTCCAGTAGAGATTGATTTAAGCTAGGGTTTGGATCTTCTTCACCATTTCAAGCCTCATCATCCATCTCCAAGAGTTCTTTAAGCCATTTATATTGTGGGCTCTCCAAGTCAAGATATCTTTGAAGATTGAGGTGCAAAAGCTTTAAGTTATAACACAAAGATGTTGTTGTGGAATCATATGGTGATCAAGATGTTGTTATTATTTTTTGCTTCTAGTACAAGTCACTCAATTGGACTTCATTCAGAAGACTCTGCATTATGCATGGAAATTCATAGGGACCAAGGGTTGAGAAGCAGTATCTGTGTTGCAATCACCAGTTGGATTGGTGTTCTTTATAGTATGCTTATGTTATCAAGTGAACTCGATTTTGTCTAGCCATAACTATCATATGGTTTGGTTCAACATATTAAGGTCTCGCTTGGTTCCTATCATCATTTGAAGTTTGGTTCAATTGAGTTTATTATCACTAATTCAGGGATTATTTTATTACTTGGATCACAGGCTATTCATTTTGGAACTTCATGCAATAAGTTAAGGTGAAATGTTTGGTTGCAGGGGATCATTCTCAAATGATGAAGATATTCACCAAAAGTACTTCTTAATCCATTCATTGGTTATTTATCTCATTTGTAGTTATTTAATATTACAATTGAATAATATTTTGGAAATTTAAATTTGAAGCAATGGAAGGAAAATACATATTTGAATCCCATTTGAAAAGTCAGAGTCATTACAATTCTGCTCAAGCAATATTCAATTTCCATTTACATTACTAGAATAAACCATTACAAAATTCAATTGTCACATTGCTTTTTATATCAAAGGAAACCATTACACAAACTTTTGTTCTAAGCCTAAGTCTTAGTGCCTATACATCTTCATGCTTGCTTCCCATGACCAAGCTACCACCATATCTTCAAGCTATGCCCAAAGCTTCATGTATCAGACCTGACTCCATCTCAGGTTTTCCAATGTTGCATCATCCCAAATCATGAACCTGCAATTTCACAGACCAATAGAAATCAGTTTAGAATTCAAAAACAATTATCCATGCACAATCTAAAACCAGTATGAACAGAACATCGATATTCATTCGAAAATAGCCTTCCAACCACAAAATCAGTTCAGAAAAAATACTGAATTCTTAAATCCAAACCAATTCAACAATTAGCAATTTATATCCCAGTTCAAAATTAACATAACTTTTGAACCATTACCACATACACATTCTCCATTATACTTCACCATCACCTTTCATTCTCTATACATGGATACTTCTGCAGTTGGAAATTCCTCCAACAAAATCAAGGCTGTTAGAAATAAAAATGTTGAATATGTAGATGAAGAGGATGTTTTGTTAATGATTCTGATGATGAAGAACTTGAACCTATCACTCTTGGTTTTCTTGAAAAGCCGAAAAATTGTTGGACTCTTTCTTGTCAGTTCTTCCCAAGCAAAGCTGGAGGATCCTTGGCTTGACTCGATCCTCTGAATATTCCATCTGGGAAGTCTTCTGTGTGTGACTTTTGTGGAGACCGTTTACATCTTTGTGCTTCAGGGTTATGCACCAGTTGTTGAGAAGAATAGCATATTTCATTGAATGCTATTGGTTTTCATGTGTCCTTCCATGACATGTCTTCTTAGAGACTTGCATGAACTAATTAACAAAAACTAATCCAGCAAAACCACCCTGTTCAGGAAAAATCAGGAGAAACAATTAACATAATTTCTAACTAACAATACTATTAACAGAGATATATATATATCTGACTAAATTTTTCCTATCCATAACAAGACTTCCAGCAAAAATAACTAAACAGATTCTAAACCTGCATAACTTCCTTAACAGAAATTTTCTAAACCAAGAACCTGCTCTAACTGCTAACTAAAAACTAACGGTTTTTCCCTGACATTTTCCAACCTCTTAACAAAATGCCAGCTCATCTATAATTGACTGCAGCCCTCTAACTAACTTTTTTCTCCATAACAGAAAACAACCCTGCAAACTGTCAACTGAATTCCCTAACCGCTCCAACAGAAAAGCTAATTGCTAACCGATTTCCAACCAACTTCATAACAGTTTCCAACTAACTTCTAAATTCCTAATCACCTATAATGGAAAACAGCCTTTAACAAATTCTAACAATCATATAACTGTCATTTAACCAACCTAACCGAAACAGAGCCAACTCTCCTAACTGACTCATAACTAACTACCTAACTAATTTCTAACAGTTTTAACTAAACTTTAACCAGGCCTAACCGAAACTCTAACTAACATAACCAACTATAATAGAACAGACTCATAAAAACAGAAAACCAACTTTCTACGGAGGGGAAGGCATCCATAACAGTTCAAAAGATTAGAAAATCAGAAATACAGGGAACTCACCTTCATTTTTGGATTGAATCTCCTCTCCGTCTTGATTCTCATCGGCAACCACTAATCATCTTAACTTTTACTCTCCATTTCGCAATCTTCGAACCATCAATCTCTCATCTCCTATCCTCATCATTCACCATTATTCTTCAATTCTGAGGGAAAGAATAAGAGAAAACATTCAACAAAAAATAGATAACAGAAAGAACAAAAAGAGGATTCACCTTTTTATCTCTGGACCTTCTTCTTCATATTCACTTTGATTTTCATCTTCACCAATCTGAAACCTTTCTGGATCTTCATCACCAACGCCTTCATCTTTTTCGTCTTGCACCTTCAACACTTTTGCAATAGAGCGAATCTGCACACCATCAAAAACAACTAAAAACAACAACATAGCAAGAAGAAGAAGAACGAGCGAGGAGTAATGTAGTAGCAAGTGTCGTGGAGAACGCATACCTGAGTTCAGAAGCTTTCCCCTGGTTTTTCTCTCATCATCGTCATAATTGAAGCCGCATCGGACGAACTCCAATTGGTAAGTGCACTCGAACTTTTGATTGTTGCCCTATTCTTTTGTTGATATTAGTCTTGTGTGCATTTCTTCTTCCACCTTCTGATGCCGTTTTCGAAGTCGTAAGAGATTTGTCTGATTCATAGAAAGCGATGTGAGACGAATCTGAATCGGATGGGACGGAGGTTGCTAGGACTTGTGTAATCAAATAGAACAGACGGCTATGACGGAAGATGGATGGAGAACGAAGGTGGAGGGAAGAAATAAGGGTGGAGAAATTCGTGAGGAGAGGTTACTGAGAACGAAATCAAGGTGGAGTTTTTGAGTCGAAGCTCGAAACAGAAAGGAGAAGAGAGGGGGGATTCACGAGCAAAGTCATCCGGATGGTGATGTGCACCGTTTCACGTTGATAAGGAACATGAACACCACCACATATTGAAGAGAAGGTGGCTTGAATGAGACGGAGGTCGGCGCTATTCGCAGAGATTCTGGGTTCAGATTTGCTCCCATGGGAAGCTCAATAGTCACTTCTATCAACCCTAATGTTATCATTTAATCCCTTTCCAATTTATTCGTTTTATGCAAATAATAATAATAAATAATTCTGAAAAAAAAAATAATTAGATAGATATGGTGATGGAGCGAATTATATGGCCCAATGGAATTTTTGGTAGTTTCTGGGTTGGTGAACAAAAATGGCTGATGGGCCTAGCATCAACTTGCTGCAACATAACTCCTGAACTCAACAATACACTCCCTCTATTTAGAGTGGCGTTATTTTTTTTCCTATTAAATTTTTCTTCATTAGTTTCGATAAAATCTTTGGTGATAAAATGATACATGAAAAATAATAGGAAATGCTTTAGAATTTTGGAAATTTGTTATATTTCAATTACGATCAATTATTACAGTAATTTTTTAATCTTTGTTTGAGAGATCTTGATGCCACTTGCGTATGATAGTAGTGTTCAATCCATGATATATATGGGCACAATTGTGGGATGACGTTGTTGAAGATTCCCAAAGGTTTCAAAGTAAATTAAGGCCATAATCTTCATCAAGTAAATTCGAGGAAGATTTTGGTAGAGTTTTCTTATTGTTTGTGTGGTTATGAAGAGGAAACGGAACTTCTCTGTTCGGTATCATCGTAACCTTATTTTATTCTTCATTTCCGCATTTTATTTCTTTCTAGATACCATGATAAGTAGGAAATAAAGAGCCTGCGCTCGAAGTCGTTGTTTAAAGACCTATAACAGGTATTCCGCACTTCATTTTCTATATGTGTTGTGCTTATGTTTGTTTCTTTGGTTGTTGATCAATGAGTCACTCAATTTAGGAATTGAGATCGCGACTTCGCTCTCAGTGCATGCTCCCTATAGGATTTTATTGCTTTCCTTTATTTCTTGTTGATCGATGAGTCACTCAATTTAGAAATTGAGATCATGACTTCGATCTCATTGCATGTTCCCTATAGGATAGTTTTGTTAGACTTTCTTTGGCATGCTAACTTAGATAGGATCTCTCTAGGTGTGCTCTCTTGAGCTTATTAACTTGTTTTCTTTATCCTTGTACATACCATTTTCCCTTAGGATGTGCTTGCTCCGTTCGGATGCAAGTTAGACTTTGGGTTGCAAGCCATGCATGCTAACATTAGGTAGAGATTCCCCCTTTCATCCTTGACGTAGGGATACCATTGTATGATACCATTAAGTTAGAAATAGGCTAGTCTCCCTTAGACTATTTTCTTCCCCTTTTGCATCCTTGCATTCAAAACTAATACTCTTTTTCTTAGCAAATCATAAAACATGTTGATAACACTTAAACCCTTTTTCAAGTTAACAAAATACAAACCAACTCAAACCTTTTTGTGCGCTCGAGCACCTTTTCTCTAAAACCCTTTTCAGGTAAGGACGTAATTAATTTACTTTTGTGCCAACGCATAAGTCTCTAAAGGTCGATCTGCGGAAGAAGGCAGAATTAACATTATCCATAAAAAACACAAACAAACAAAAACATGTGAGCTAAAGTATGGTAGCTCTGATTCCTCAAAAAGGATACATAGGCATTAGGATAGGGCCCAAGCGAGTACAATTTTATTTTCCCAACATTCTTTTCTCATTTCTTTTTCATGCATTCTCCCTTAGTAATAAATAGTAAGCATAGATTAAACACACCCATAAGATAGACAACAAGAGTGGATACCGTAGAGTACTACAAGTGTGTGGGTGCTAATACATTCCCCTTGCATAACAGACTCCCTTAGCCGATCTCTCGGTCGCAAGACTGTGACTTCTCCCTTCTTAGGTTTTATCGATGTTTACCTTTCCCTTCATGTGGGATAAAAGACGTTCGATGGCGACTTCATTATTTGATGATTTTTAGTCGGTTGTTTCAGAAATGTATGAGAAAGAGCCTGGGTAGGGCTGCTTCAGAATGAGTCTGTGTGGAATTACATCTAGAAATGTAAGAGAAGGAACCCGTGTAAGATTGCTTCATGATGAGCCCATGTGCATTGGGAAATTTTGAGAAGGAATCCATGTAAGATTGCTTCAGGATGAGCCCGTGTAAAGATATATCTGAAAAATTAGAATGAACACGTGTAAGATTGCTTCATGGTGAGCCTATGTGAAGCTGCGTCTGGAAATTTTGAGAAGGAATCCATGTAAGATTGCTTCAGGATGAGCCCGTGTAAAGCTATATCTGAAAAATTAGAAGGAACCCGTGTAAGATTGCTCCATAATGAGCCCGTGTGAAGCTGCATCTGGAAATTTTGAGAAGGCATCCATGTAAGATTTCTTTAGGATGAGCCCGTGTAAAGCTATATCTGAAAAATTAGAAGGAACCCGTGTAAGATTGCTTCATGATGAGCCCGTGTGAAGTTGCATCTAGAAATTATGAGAAGGAGCCCGGGTAGGGCTGCTTCAGAATGAGTCTATATGGAACTGCATCTAGAAATATAAGAGAAGGAACCCGTGTAAGATTTCTTCATGATGAGCCCGTGTGAAGTTGCGTCTGGAAATTTTAAGAAGGAATCCATGCAAGATTGCTTCAGGATGAGCCCATGTAAATCTATATCTAAAAAATTAGAAGGAACCAGTGTAAGATTGCTTCATGGTGAGCCCGTGTGAAGCTGCATCTAGAAATTAGAAGGAACTCGTGTAAGATTGCTTCAGCTGGTCGTGTAGATAGTTGCTTTGTCTAGTTTTAGGAACTAATCTTGGACCTGTTGAAAATTGTTAATGATAATTATCTATTGATTGATCTTTCCTGAAAAGGTAAAGAGTTAGTTGTATGACATGTCATGATGTATGAAATGCATTGTGCAATGTGTTCTCAAAATAAATGAGATTGTGCTATATGTGTTTTGTATGCATATGCTATGACGTATGAAATGTAAAATATTGTTGAAGTGTATCTTTGTCTAGGAAAATTAATCATTGACAAATGCTGGTGAGCCTTGGGAAATGAAATCCCAGACTACTGCTAGGGATGAAGAGTATGCTCCTCTTTAGACCTTATTTTAGGATGTTTTTGTCGGGGATTCCTATTCCGTTGTTTTAGGAGAACTCTGTTGTGGAATGTTGACTTTGCTTTAAGGAAACTCCATGGAGAGTGTTTATTTCTCTTTGAGGGAAAGAGTTCAGGAGTTCTAGTCGTCTGTTGCTCTAGTAGGAAATTATCTCTTGAAGGTTAGCTGTTATCTGGTCGGATTCCAGGTTTCACACCAACTTGTTGGGGATAATGAATTTAACTGTTATCTGGTCGGATTCCAGACTTTATAGTAACTTACTAGGGATTGTAGAAAATTCTACTGGGGAAGAGGAGTTTTACTAGTGGTCTTGTAGGAATTAAATTGATATCTGGTCGGGTCCAGGCTTCAGCAATTTTGAACCGGTATCTGATCGGGTCTATGTTTCAGTAACTTGAACTATTAACTGGTCGGGTTCTAGGTTTCAAAAACTCAAACTATTATCCAATCGGGTCCAGGTTTCAGCGATTTAAAGGAGTTGAACTATTATCTGGTCGGGTCCAAGTTTCAGCGATTTGAAGGAGTTAAACTATTATCTGGTCGGGTCCAGGCTTCGTAGTAACTTCGGGGATAGTAGTGACTCCGTTGGTGACTTCACTAGGGATTAGGGGTTATAGTCCCTTAATTTGTAATAGTCGGAGAGGAAAACTCAAACTAGGGAGGACATACTCAGCTGGGGAATTTTGCTGTTTGTTTGGGAAATAAACTCTGTTGAAAAGGATATTGGATGAACCTCTAGAGAGGATATTCTTTCAGAATAATTCCATAAGGCTCCCTTTTAAGACCAACTCAGCTGGGGAGAGGACCTTCCGGAGATTGAAACTTTTGCTGGGGATTACATGAATCCAACTTTGTTGGGAAAATTTTGTGAGGATATCCTTATAGAGATTGCTCTGGCGACTTCACTGGGGATCTACTTATGAAAGGGACTTTATGAGGAATTGTCATCGTTTATAATAGTAAGTGTTATAGCGCTTCCAGAAAATGTGTGCTTGGTCGTACGTTACCCTTTGTTGGAACTCATGTTCAATGCCCCAAGTGATTCAGATGCAGACCTTCCCCTGGATTATTCAGGACTTTATGAGAGATTTCTTGGAATTTTGACTTGACTGCCCCAGATGAGTTGGACAGTAACCTGTCATGCCCCCTTGATTATGGGAAGTTTATCATTGGAGGTGCTTTTCCATTTGAAGTGAATCTGTTTATTGAGAGAGTTTTTGTTCACTGTATATTCATCATGTGAATTTCTTCGTTGTCAAACTGATAGCCATATGGAAACAATGGTATTCAAACAATGCAAAGTTTATGTTTGTCTTGAAGTTTTGAAAATGCATTTTTAGCAAATAAAAGAATTTTGTAAGGATATGAATTCAACTCAAGATTTACAGTAAGTCTTACAGGAGTCAGGATACCTATTGTGACAATATGCTATCGAACTAACCCATGCTTCAATTAGGACTTTTAAGGGGTTGTAACATGGCCTGGTTCATGGTTTAAGAAACAAAGGATAAAAAGTTTATTTGTACCCGCCCGTTCTTCATGATGTGTTTCAGCCATATACTCAGTTAATTGTGCATTTTGAATTCCAATTGAATATGGAATGACGTTTTGGTGATGGTTCGGATACTGAAAGTTTATTCGTGAAGGAAGTCATTTTTGCAACATTTTTCATGTTTGACAAGGATTTTTAGCACCCTCTTTTTGATTTACTATCCATAATTTTTTCCCGACTGTTCTCGTTTTGAGATTACAGCCAGCGGGATGCCCCAGTTTTTCTTAAGTCTCCTTCATAGGTTTTGACCTAGTGGGCTTTTCTTTTGAGAGGTAATGACTGCCTATTTTTTTTTGGGAACCAACACCATCTTTTGATTCAGAAGGCTATTTTCGTTATGAAGTGACAACTTGTGACTGAACGCGCCTTTGAATTAACTGAGAAACTACATTGCCCTAGGTTATGATTAAAGGTTTCAATTTGTGTGAAAAATAAAGCTCCTGCTTCTTTGGCTCAAAGGGGTTGACTAGGGATTATCTTCATTATAACTCCATTGTTTGGGAATTGAAAAAAATGCCTGTATATCGCCAGCATGGTCTGTCCAAAATCATACTATATGAGATTATGGCATTGTTTTCGTCATCCTCCCTCTAAAGGCTTACAACTTTTAACGAGAAATGAGTAACACAAAAGGGAGTAAAAAGCACAGTTTAAATATAGTGAAAACGAATGGATTAATTCAAGACAAACATATGCAATGCATTAATGAAAATAACCAAAGTCTGACATAAAGATAAGTGTTTAAGCAAACAAAGAAATTACAACTGAAAATTTGAATGAAAAAAAATTTCTCCGCCTAAACTTTGTCACTTCAGATAGCTTGTCTTTGAGGGATGACAGAAAACTTTAATTTGACCATCTTGTGCAAATTCCAACGCCCCTTCATCGATCAGGTCTTGGATCTTGTTTTTCAACGCCCAACAGTGGTTAGTGTCGTGCCCCTGACTGTTGGAGTGGTATGCGCACCTTTCGTTGTATTTGTAGTTGGGAGCAGAAGTGTTAGGTTTTTGAGGGGGCTCCCTTAATGTAACCAGCTTGGCTTCCAACTATTGTACCCAAAATTTTGCCCTCTCATTTTCTTTCAATATTTTCATTTACATGGATGGTTGCATACTTTGGCCTGAGGAAAGTAAAATTTGAAGATGAATGAAATTTCCTTTGATTGGAGCATCAGAGTGTCCTTCGATTGGAAAATCAGAGCTTCCTTCGATTGGAACATCAGGGTGTCCTTCAACTGGAACATAGGGTGTCCTTTGATTGAAACATCAGAGGTTCCTTCGACTGGAACATAAAAATTTCCTTCGATTGGCATACCAGAGCAAAGTATTCTTCGAATGGCATATCAGTGCATAGGTATCTTAATATAAAATGTTCTGATGAGGGAAGCTCTGAACACTTCAAATCAGAACTCAGAACCATCAAAGAGGACAAGGGCTGAGCGAAGAAGTTCTGATAGGGGAAGTTCTGAACACTTCGAATCAAAACTCAGAACTATCAAAGAGGACAAGGGCTGATCGAAGAAGTTATGATAAGGGAATTTCTGAGAAATTCGAATCAGGACTTAGAGCCATCGAAGAGAGAAGAATGGCACTTCGACCAGTCAATAAGGTAATGCTTCAATTGGTCAAGTTCAAAGCCACCGAAGAGAGTAGAATAACACTTCGACCAGTTAATAAGATAATGATTTAATTGGTCAAGTTCAAAGCCATCGAAGAAAGAAAAGCTTGAGACTTAATCGAAGGAACCATGATGAAAGCCTTAAGCCAAATTCTAACAAAACACCTATCATAACCTGTCCAAGTTCACCGAAATTTCAAAATGGCATGCTTTCCTTTCTAATATGGTAAGAGTTCAATTTTGATTGTGGCTTAAATTCCTAAGTTAAAGGCCATATTCTTGCCTTGTTTCTTCCTAACTCTACAAGAGCTGATTCGACTAGGGTGATTTTCTTCAAATCAAGCAATCGAAGCAGAGGGTGGCTCAATCGAAGGAGCCATGATATTGAAGCTGGTGCAATTCGAATTAGAATTCAGAGCTTTCGAAGGAAACAATGTTCTGATGAGGAAAGCTCTGAGTAATTCGAATTGGAGCTTAAAGTTTTCGAAGAGAACAAATTCGAAGGGAAATGGATCTGTAGGGGCATGTCATCTTTCGATTGGAGGCCCAAACAACTCATAACAGACTAGCAGTAACGCATGAAAATAGATTGGCATGAGATTGAATCAAATATGGAAAGTTTTATGCAAGATTGAGATCATATTTTTCATCATAATGTACAAAGTTGGGAACCACATTTGTTGACCTAATCTTGCCCTCATATACATATACAACAAAGTCAGAAGAGAAAAGACATGCGCAACTGCCTCTTAAAACCCTAGCCAAAAAGTTCAACATTTTCAAAGATTGGTGCAACTCGAAATCTCTCTCTCCAGCCAGTACCAGGCCAAATGGAGTCCCCCATTCATCCTCTGAGACTCCCAGGAATCGAATCAGGCCGAAAGTCAAGCACCTCCACGCCCAGAAGCTCCATAGCCAGTCATCCTCGTTGGTAAATATTTTTGTTTTCAAATCTTGCTAAATATGTGTTGTTAATAGATCTAATGTTCATATATGTATTCGTGACAATGCATAAGGCAGGTTTAACGTATTGCATACAAGCTTAAACACTAAAAACGAGCTCGAAACGTTTGATACAGGGACAATCCATTAAATCTAAGCCCGGATTTGAACTCAGGGGGTGATTTTACATGGAATAGACTTCTTGATAGGCTTTGAATCTAATGCGTTTGCAGATTAGCCATTTTGCTTGGCTTGAGAAGACGACCAGAGTGTAACTCTGGTGTCGTTGACTCCTCTGACCCAGGCGAAAACCTTGCATGGAGATTTCACATGTTTTGATTGGTTTGTTTAAAATTCAGTGGGACCACTCTACGCGTTTGTTTTTATGACCTGGAATTCATCTTCATTTTGCATATATTATTATTGAGTTATTTTGTATAAACGATTAACAGGTTGGCTGAATGGTAAGAGGGATGTGTGCAAAGGGAGAGACCTGGGTTCGATACCCGGGTCTGGAATTTTGTTTTTCTAACAAGTTTCTTGTAGGTTCAGTGCAGCACGCTATACACGCGTATCATAGGCCATCGGGTCAACACCATCTGATCTCAGTTGACCTTGATCCAGCGCCTCCAGCGTGCGACCCCACCAGGGACTCTCTAAACGTAACTTCACTGGATCTCAGACAGGACATTGGGCTTATGTGATCTGGGCCTAGAAAAATTGCAGCTTGCACCCCCCAAACTGCCTCATACTATCAGGCCCATATTTCTTTTTGTTTATTTTTATTGTTATATTTTTTTTAATTCATTTTTTTATTTTAATCATAAAGTCAATAAAAAATCACAAAAAATAGAGTTAGGTTTTTCATAATTAAAATTAATTTTGTAAATTAATATAATTTAATTACTTTGACTTGTTTTCCTTAAAATAAAATTAATTAGAACTTAGGATTAAATTTCAAATCTTTTTCTTTAAAAATACCAAAAAATATTAGTTTCATTAGAATTAATTGTAATTAATAATTTTTTCCTTTTTTTTTTAATTTAGTTAATTTGGATACTATTATTATAACTTAATTTTTTTCATAAATAAATAAAAAAACAAAAAAATATTTTCTTTTAAACATTTTTAAGGTTTAGACGCTCTTTCCATTCGTCGCGCGTTTATCTTTTTTCAATTTTTTTCTTTTCCCAATATGTAATTGTTTCCCGGTTTGTAATAGCTTTAATTAAGTTTAAAATTACGCATTTTATTTTCTTATGCTATTTATGTAATTGCCCCAAGGCCTTGTAATAGCTTAGGAATTTTATTTTCTGTAATTTATTTTCTCCACTATTAACTGCTAATAATTAGGTTTGCATGAAAAAGACTGAAAAGAAAACAATTAGATAACCCTAAATGCACAAGATAAATGAAATGAATCAATACATTTTCACATGCTCACCCCTAGGGTATCTCCCACTCTGATTGCCTTAAAAAACGGTCACAATTTTTGAAACGTGAGAATTTTTAGTGGCTGTCCTTTAGTTCAAGAGATCACAAGTCCCTCGATGACCCTTTCGACGCCACCTCCGTTAAAAAGTGGTCTTAGAACTTTAGGACAATTACTAAGAGTTCTTGCCCAATTGCCTTAGTGTAGCGGTAGAAATGTTCAAGACTAAGCCATTGGATTGACTAGACTTTATACAAATCAAAATAAAAATCGCCACCGCGCTTTATTGTTTCCAAAGGAATGGGAAAAGAGCGAATAACCCAAAAAAAAGGGGAGAAAGATTTAAGGTAAGGGGGTTGGTTATACAAAGGGAAGGTATTAGCACCCTAAACATCTACGGTACTCCGCAGGAGCCTCTTTGTAAAATCTGTATATTTTGGCTATAAAAGTGTGTTGTATATAAAATGGATGGTGGAGGTGAGAAAATAAATTTATTTTTATGATTTTTGCACCCACCGCGGTTGTGAACCTTTAGTGCCTACGTACCACCTTTCGTGCAATAGGGGATCACGGTACACGTAGTTCCTCTTTTAAAAGATTTGAAACATAGGTGTGTTGGTCAATTTTAAGAGATAAGACATCATTGTCATTGTCCGTGTGGAAAACATACTTACTACCCACAATCATGAGAAAGGAGAATTTACATCATCTCAAAGTGGAGGATATGGCTTGGATTTTAAAATCAACAATGCCTCACTCAACACCCAAGTGGAAAATGTCTCTCTTCACTACATATTGTAGAAGCATAGTTATTTGCATCACTACAAGGATTGACAAGAGTCTAATCTTTTAAGAAAAAGTTTAAGGGTGAAAGCAAAAGTGGCAAAAATGGTTTGAAATGAGATTGGTTGACTTTTAGTCCTCTCATCAAAAAAATGTCAAAGTATTATTAAATTGATTGAGGTTTATTTATGAAAATGTTTTGAAAATGCATGGACCTAAGTCCAAGTTTATTATGAAAGTGTTTAAGTTTCAAAACAAGAAGAGTTTTCAAAAGGAGGGAGAAGATTTTTGAAATTAAAAAAGATGGGAGGAGAAGAAGAAACTATCCTAAAGCATAAGGTAAAAGCTAAGGATAAGGACCATCTAACCAACAAGAAGCCAAAAACTTGACATTATGGGTCAAGATAGAATTCCCATTCTTTGGATTGAAACCAAGAAAGCAAAAATACTAGACCTCTTCAAATGTATTGAGTCTTCACAAAAAGTGGGCAGAGTAACGGCTGTATACGGGTGAATACCATATTTCAAATCAAGGATGCAATCACAAAAAAACTACACACAAAAACAAACAAGCAACCTAATGTCTTGAGGTAAACCTCAAGAGCTCCAGACAAAATAATCTGATAAGATCACAAGGTCTCCAAGATAGGCCAGGGTTTCTAATCCTCAGTCCAGAAAAGTCCACTGCTCCATACTGCCAAGGATAGTAACCAAATAGTCCAAGTACCATTAAGAGTTTTTTAGGGTTTATGTTGATTATTAAGTATCTTAGGAAAAGAAAAGAAAAGAAAATCTCAAGTGAGCAAAGTAAAAAATGATAAGAATAAATAAATGCTCAAATGAGCAAAGATAAAAAAATGGCATGAAATGTAAAAATGCTAAAAAATAAATAGTACATAAAGCATAAAAGGAATAAAGCATAAAATAAACAAGTCAATAATTAGTGGTTAGTTGGATGACCATCTTGAAACTTGCATTTGGAACTCATTAGAGGATTGGTAGAACCAAAGCCCCCACACAACAAGTTGCATTTTCTTTTTGTCAAGTCTATCATCCATTTTGGTATTCTCATAAGTACCATTTAATGATCAACGATGTTTAAGTGATCCGCGTTGACCAAAGGTGTTGTAGATCCATTAGAGGATTGGTAGAACCAAAGTCTCCACACAATGAATCTCAAGGTTATTGGATCAAAGAGATCAAATTAACATACTTGGGCTTGCAATCATAAGTTTGGGCCACGAATGATCATTTATTCGAATCAGGACAAAATTTAGCGCTATGTTAAGCAATCGTAAGTGGACTTATATAGAAGTCGCACCTATTTTGAGGCCGGTCAATAGAAATCTATGCAACATTTGTTTTGAGACATGATATAGAGATCATGCTCCAACAACACTTAGTGTAATAAGAAGGGGGTGAGATGAAGGGGAATTAGGGTAAAAAAGAAAACCACATTTGAATTAATATTTAATTAAACTATTATTAAAATCATTCATCCATTTTTTGTGGAGTTAGACTCAACACCATGGCTCCAATGATGTTAATAAAGCCATGATCAAAAAATTAACCCAAGACAGCCAAAAAATATTCACAAAATAATAATATATATAATATATACATTAAAGGATTAAAAAAAGAAAGTTTAAAATAGAAAATAATGAGAAAAATGTCAATTATGTTCAAATTAATCAAGAAATAAAAAATAAAACCATAGAAAAATCAGAAATGGGTCCAAATATTTTTATAAAATTTTTGGGAATTTTTAAAAGTCAGAAACTATTTTTTAAAATTAAAATAAATGGGTAAAATAGACAAAAATGGTGAAAAATAGTAAAGTCAGAAACTAAAATAAAATAAAGTCACCAATATTTGTCACAATGTCATTGGATCATTCCATAATTTTTTTAGAATTAAAAAATGTGCAAAAGTATTTTTAAACATTTTAAACAAATCAAATAAGTGTAAATTTCATAAAAAATATCAAACACAAAATCAAATTATGATAAAATTAAAATCAGAAACAGAATAATCAAAAATATTTTTCATGATTTTTTCAGATTTTTTTGACTAAAAATGAATTTTCTATGATTTTTTGAAATTTAAAACAATTAAATATAAAAATCATAAAAAGAAAATAAAAGAAAAAGATGTGGACCATTGGATAAGACTCAAAACACATTAGTAATCAAATCCAAGGGATCTGGCGCGCTGTGCATATCATGGTCTTTACTGAATAAAGCACTGAATCAAATGTAAAATCAGAAATTCAAAAAATACAAATGGCACGCTTTCATTGGTTAGAAGGTGACACGTTGGTCATCTTCAACCTCCAGCCTCACGAATTGCAGGTCTCTCAAACTATAAAATCAGAAGCTCAGACCTATGCCATTTGTTTCGTCTCTTCAAGACGAAGATAACCATACCCTCGCGCCATTTTTATATAAACTGTAACTCAAGCAATTTGGAAAGAAAGTTTTGAAAGGGGATTTGAAAATTCATGGTCAAAACGTGTTTCCAAATAAAAGTAAGTGTTGCGACTAGAACCAGGGCAATGAGAGCAACAAAATGGTACCAAAGTTTTGAAGAATTGATGAAGGAATCTACCTATTGAAGTTGAGTTGCAGAGCTTTGAAACTGGACTTCTATGGAGCAATGTAGGGCACGATTCTTGAATGTAATGGTATGGTTAGGTTCAGGGAAAATCAAGGAAGGTGAATTGATGGAAAAATGGATTGAAAAAGGCTTAAGAATAGGATTCGAAGTAGCTGAATTCTGAGTTGTGGAGTAAGTTTGGCAGAGTGATTCTGGCTATCTAAGCTTGAGAAAATGAATGGGATAGTATATGTATTTATAGGAGAAGCAAATGGGATCAAAAGGAAGAGTGAATGGGGCGTTTTGGAGGGAATTCGTGCAAACCTGATGCACGAGTGAAGTGTGATCCAAACTTCCCCAAAACTCATCCAATTCTCGCGTTTTGATGCACTAATCCACTTGGGAAAGTTGGCTAATCATGTTTAGACCCAAAACGCGTGCTAATTTGAGGTTTAGAGGTTATAACATGAAGTTCAAATTTTGACTTGCATGGAAATTTCAATTCCAAGTTACAACTTTTGAAACAATGGAATTTCCATCTCAGGGAGTCTTAAGGCATGATTCTTGATGCTTTGGAAAGATGAGGTAACAAACTTTGCAATGGAAAAAGAATGGAATCAAATGGAGGCTTGAGCTGAAAATTACATGGAGTCAAAGTTGGAGAAAAAGAGTTGACTATCCATACTTATAAATATTTCAACATATTCTTTAAAAATGACCTATAATCTCTTGCTTCCAAACATGGCCTTGCCCTAAGAATTGAGCAAGTTATGACTTGTTGAAGTTGGCCAAAAATCATTAAATGACCTATAATCTATTGCTTTCTTGAGGAAACTTCCATTCATTTTCTTACTTTGCACATAAAAGAAGGCATGAAGTACACATCCTTAAGATCATCATGAAAAAAGAATGGGCTCAAGGTGATAAAAATTGATCAAGTTATGACAATTTGAAGTTACATATAGAAAATTAGGGATTCAACTGGATGACTTGTAATATTTCTTCTTCACCAAGTTCCTTCCACATGGAAATTATTTGGAACTTTTGAAGTGATTTGTTGGTAACTCTTTGAAGAGAAGAATGTTTTTGGAATCACTCAAAAATAACAAAATATGAGCAAGCTATGCCTCTTTAAAGTCCAAAACCCTAGCCTCTAAATCAAGAGAATGCTTAGTGGAACTTTGCCAAGTTTGAACAAACTTTTTGTGCCAATATTCTTCCTTTGTGAATAGAAATTGTTGAGGATGATTATGAGGACCTATGTCCAACAAAACCAATTTCATATCAACTTCAAAACAACTTCAATGGTGAGGTTTGAATCTCTCAAGCTTTTGACTAGGGCATGGAAATAAACTCATGAACCCATGAAGCAACTTGCTAAACCTCATTGCTTTTACCTACATTATCAATAAGTAAGACAAACCAATATTGCATTTTATTAATTATAGAGAAAAATCAGAGTACAATATCTATGATCACAAAAGCAAACAAATCAAAGTGCTTGGTAACTTCTCAAAGAGCAAAGCTAAAGATAGGGAGAAGAACCAAAATCCCTAATGTGATTTTGTGATAATTGAAACAATATGGTATGATGAAGGGATCTTAGGGGCAAAATTGGGGTACAACTGCTGCCCTTATTTAAGTTTCTTCTATCTAGAGATACGAAGGTTAAAAATCTTCGTGTCGACGTGATCGAAGACACTTAAATATAAAACAAACCTTGTTTTTGGCCCTAAGATGCCATGCAAATATTTATGCATATGAATGCATATGAATAGAAGAGACACAAAGTAGCATTGGGGAGGCAACACAAAATGAAGAAGCAAAAGAGAAATCCCACCAGGAAAATAAATCATTGGTAAACCACGAGAATAGAATCATAGAGGAGGATAATAAGCATCGACGTTCTCTGAATATATCATACCACCGCCGTTCACTGACGATGAACTATCAGCGTTCACTGAAGATAGCAAAAAGATAAGAAACACCAACGTTCACTGCCGATGTACTACCAACATTCACTGAAGGTAAAAAGAGAAATATTATACCACCTTCGTTCACTGACGATGAACTATCAACATTCATTGAAGATAGAAAAAGATAACAAACACTGACGTTCACTGTCGATGTACTACCAACGTTCACTGAAGGTAGAAAGAGAAAATATCATACCACCGCCGTTCACTGATGATGAACTATCAACAAGATAGAAAAAGATAACAAACACTGACGTTCACTGCCGATGTACTACCAATGTTCACTGAAGGTAGAAAGAGAAAATATCAAGTTTTCCTAGAATTCTGGTGTTCTTCCCAGAACAGGTCTCAACTTCTTCTTTAACCAAGGAGATTTTCCTGGAAAGGGTAATATGTAACCTGTCTCAAATAAAGAGACTTCCACTTATTGTTAGAGGGGAAATGCCAAAAGAAATAACTTTCTAAAGATAGAAATATGACTTCCCGGAGAAATGCTATAATATTCCCGATGCGGGGATAAAGTCTCTTTGTGCAAAATAAATGCACAAGAAAAAAGTTTTCAGAAATCCATAATACACGACATCGTCATGCAACCACAAATTCAATTCAGAAAGATACCGGAGCAAGACGGCCAAAGCAGATTCATCCTTTGAGAAATAAACTCAAGAGGGAAGACCAAATTCAACCAAACAAAGAACTCTGCAGTAAAGGTCAGAAACACAATGCCCATGAATGATGATTTTAGCAATGTATGATGCATGTATGAATGTACGAGTGCTATTGCGCATATGCTGATAAAAAGGATACATAATCAGTGCAGACAAACGAAACCGCCTCAGTTACTAACAACATTGGGCTAATCCTCAATCAGAAAGATCAATCCAGGAAAGGTGAGAGCGACTGCAGAAACCAAACCTATTGCATTAACTTCGTTGAGGGGAACATAATCTGACTGTAGCTTAAATCAAACAGATACTGGGATAGAACACCCTGCTTCCGGTTTCAGCGGAGAAACAGTTTTCCAAAAGCAACATGCCTATTGGAGATTGCAAGATCAACCTTAAATAAAGCAGACTAAAGTCGAAACAACCAAACCTCACTGGGGAATTCAAACCTACCTCCCAAGAGAAAAGAAACCGCAGGTTGAAAATTTTCACCACGAACCCTCATTCCAAGAAGAGATACCCTGGGATAACCCTCCCGGGAGATCAAGAAGTCAACACTAGCGTCGATACTGTAAAAAGGGCGACACCTCATCACACCAAGGGAATAAAACCTTTCATTATATGAGGGAATACTTTGCTAGGGAAGCTGGGACGAAGGCTTCTGACCATGCAAACCCAACATCAAAAGCGAATCCAGACTTGACTGGGGATAATGGGATCACCAACCTAAATACTGTACTTTGTACCCACTGATATCGTCTTCAACTATCTGGGAAACACAAAGATTGCGCACATACCAGCAAAAATACCTGAGAAAACCTTTATGAAGGAAGTAAATCTTCTTAAAGCAACCAGAATTTGTTCATCCCTGGGATCACCATTTTTGTTGTCATTGTTTCATCACAAATCCCAAAGTAAATTGAATTGTAAAGATCTCTTTTTTTTAAAAGTCAATTTTTCTTTTTAATCTCTTTGCTTTAAAAGTTATTATCAGTAATAAATGAAGTCTTTGCAAGCTAAATAAAATTAAGAATACAAAGAATTGGGCGAAAGCTCGAATTTCATTAATAGAATGGTAGTCTACGAATGGCGAGACTCCATGGATGATTACAAAATTTGGGAAATGGTAATACATAATGGAAAAGATACATCGAGATACAATGACCACTATCCCCCTTAACAACTTTTGAAATCCTGAGCAGTAGTCTCCGTTGAAGTATGGTGAGGATCTGAGAAGATTGTTGCTTTGGTGATCATGTTTCGTCTGACGTAGTTACTTGCCAAGAAAATCCCTAACTTTTGCCTAAGTTGCCCTTGTGGGTTTTCAACTTAACGGGAAATTTATTCTGTTTATGTCTCTAATTTTTGCCTAGACCGCCCTTTCGGGTTTTCGGCCTACCGAGACGCTCCTTTTTTCCTAAGCCGCCCTTTCGGGTTATCAACTTAGCGAGATGTTCTTTTATTTCTTTAGGCGAAGTATTTCTTTACTACGTCAGCATTCATGGGACGTGGGAACTCCTCGCCATCCATAGTTTCAAGAATTAATGCACCACCAGAGAAGGCTTTCTTGACAACATACGGGCCTTTAAAATTGGGAGTCCACTTGCCCCTAGAATCAGCGTTGAAAGACATGATCTTTCTGAGCACGAGGTCGCCTTCTCTGAATTCACGAGTTTTGACATTTTTATCAAATGCCTTCTTCATTCTTTTCTGATATAACTTCCTATGACACAAAGCTATCATTATCTTCTCTTCAATAAAATTCAATTGGTCAAACCTGTTCTGAACCCATTCAGCCTCTGTCAATTTGGCTTCCATTATCACACACAGCGAGGGAATCTCTACCTCGACAGGGAGTACAGCTTCCATTCCATACACTAGGGAAAATGGGGTCGCTTTTGTTGAAGTGCGAACAGATGTTCGATATCCATGCAGAGCAAAAGGTATCATTTCATGCCAATCCTTATAAGTGACAACCATTTTTTGGATAATTCTCTTGATATTCTTATTAGCAGCTTCAACAACCCCATTCTTCTTTGGCCTGTATGGAGATGAATTATGATGGACAATCTTAAATTCTTCACACAATTCCGTCATCATCTTGTTGTTCAAATTTGAGCCATTGTCAGTGATGATTCTGCTTGGCACACCGTATCGGCATATAAGATTGCTTTTGATGAAACGCACCACCACCTGTTTGGTAACATTGGCATATGAAGCAGCCTCTACCCATTTGGTAAAGTAGTCAATTGCTACCAAGATGAAACCATGTCAATTCGAAGCTTTGGGTTCTATCATCCCGATCATGTCAATACCCCACATAGAGAAAGGCCATGGGGGAAGAAATCACATTGAGAAGTGTCAGAGGCACATGGATCTTATCTGCGTAAATCTGGCATTTATGGCACTTCTTTGCAAATTTGTAACAATCGGATTCCATTGTTAGCCAATAGTATCCTACCCTTAGCATCCTTTTATCCATTGAATGTCCATTAGCATGAATGCCAAATGAACCTTCATGAATCTCATGCATCAACATGTCTCCTTCGTGTCCATCCACGCATCTGAGCAAGACCATGTCAAAATTTCTCTTGTATAACACATTTTCACTGAGGAAGAAACTGCTTGCCAATCTTCTCAGTATCTTTCTATCATTCTTTGACGCACCAAACGGGTATTCCTGAGTCTGAAGAAAATGTTTGATATCATAATACCAAGGTTTTTCATCTGCTACCTCCTCTGTTACAAACACATGAGCGGGCCTATCTAGCCGTCGAACTGTAATTTGGGGTATATCATTCCAAGTATTCACTTGGTACATGGAGGCCAGAGTTTCTAGAGCATCTGTCATCTGATTTTCATCCCTAGGAATGTGATGGAATTCAACTTTATTGAAGAAGGGTAATAATCTTCTAGCATAATCTTTTTAAGGGATCAAGCCAGGGTGACGAGTATCCCATTCTCCTTTAATCTGATTTATTACCAATGCTGAATCACCATGTACATCTAGAATTTTGATTCTGAGATCAATAGCTTCTTCGAGACCCATGATGCAAGCCTCATATTCCGCCATATTATTTGTGCAATCAAATGTTAACCTCGCAGTAAAAGGAATATGCGATCCATGAGGAGTAACGATCACAACACCAATTCCTTTACCATAAGCATTCACAGCTCCATCAAATACCATACTCCAACGAGATTCAGGGTCGGGGCCCTCCTCGGGCAATGGTTCGTCACAATCTTTCACTTTCAAGAACATCACATCTTCATCGGGGAATTCATATTCTGCAGACTGCTAATCCTCCACCGGCTGGTGAGCAAGATAATTTGCCAACACACTACTTTTGATAGCTTTTTGAGTGCGGTATTCAATATCATATTCAGATAACAACATCTTCCAGCAGGAAATTCTCCCAGTAAGAGCAGGCTTTTCAAAAATATACTTGATTGGATCCATTTTGGAGATCAACCAAGTAGTATGATTTAACATATACTGTCGCAAACGCTTTGCTGCCCAGGCCAAAGCACAACATGTTTTTCTAGCATAGAATATCGTGACTCACAATCAGTGAACTTTTTGCTGAGATAATAAATGGCGAACTCTTTCTTTCCTATTTCATCCTGTTGTCCCAGAATACAACCCATGGATTTATCTAATACTGTCAGATACATAATCAACGGTCTTCCTTCTACAGGAGAGAGAAAGATAGGAGGTTTAAGCAGATACTCTTTAATACTTTCAAATTCCCTTTGGCAGTCATCTGTCCACACACAACCTTGATCTTTCTTTAACAACTTAAAGATCGGTTCACACGTTGCAGTCATGTGGGAAATAAATCTAGAGATATAATTAAAACGCCCGAGGAAACCCCTGACTTGCTTTTCAGTTCTTAGCGCTAGAATTTCTTGAATTTCTTTGACTTTGTCAGGGTCAACTTCAATTCCTTTCTGGCTAACAATAAAACCCAACAATTTCCCTGATCTAACTCCGAAGGTTCATTTATTTGGATTCAGGCGGAGACGATACTTCCTCAAACGCTGAAACAACTTCAACAAATCTTCTATATGCCCTTCTTCAGTTTGGGATTTGGAAATCATATCATCAACATATACTTCGATTTCCTTGTGCATTAGATCATGGAATAGGGTTGTCATAGCCCTCTGGCACGTTGCACCAGCGTTCTTCAACCCGAAGGGAATCACTCTGTAACAGAATGTTCCCCAGGGTGTGATAAACGTTGTTTTTTCCATGTCCTCTAGAGCCATTCTTATTTGATTATACCTGGAAAATCCTTCCATGAACGAGAATACCTTGAATTTTGTTATGCTATCCACTAACATGTCAATGTGAGGCAATGAAAAATCATCTTTTGGACTAGCTTTATTTAGATATCTGTAATCTACGCACATGCAGACTTTTCCGTCTTTTTTCGGTACATGGACAATATTGGCAATCCATTGAGGATACACTGATGTCACAAGAAAACCAGCATTAATCTACTTTAGAACCTCCTCCTTGATCTCTACTGCCATATCCAGGTGGGTTCTTCTCAACTTTTGTTTAACTGGCGGACACTCTGGCTTCAACGGCAAACGATGCTCGACAATGTCTCTATCTAGTCCAGGCATATCTTGATAAGACCAAGCAAAAATATCCACATACTCTTCAACAGCTCAATCAACCCGCTCTTCACATCAGGATGCAACAATGCTCCAATCTTAACCTCCTTCGGATCTTCTTCTAAACCCAAATTAATTACTACCAAAGGCTCTTTATATGGCTGAATGGTATTCTCCTCGTGCTCAAGCAACCGTGAGACCTCTTCTGGAATCTCATCATAATCTTCTTCTTCGGCCCCAAACACAGGACAATCAAAGTTGGGAGAGGGTGCAGGGTCATTGTATTCAACAGGTTTTTTAATTAATCTGCACATGTGATTTATGATTGCTTTTAGAAACTGACACATATAACAAGTGATCATGCAGATTAATTTTCAGTTATTATTTATTCTGAAAGGTTTTTTTTACCATTTCCCGAGAAAAAGGAAGAAAATAAAAGACATAATTTTGGAAGCAAAGACAACTTTTATTAATGATCTTATCAATTATAGCAAACATATAAGCCCTACAACATTAATACTTCCACCTTGGGCACAAAGAAAGCTTTTCAAAAGAAAGAAACAGATTAACAAAAAAAATTACTTTGAAACATGTATGCAAGAAGGAATATCAATGGTAACCCGGTTCTGAACTCGGACTCCATGCGTCACGTAATTCGGTGCTTCCTGCCCTGCTTCATCCTTTTCAACGGTATTAATTCCAGAACCAATCGAATGGAGGTAGCCTCCGCTGCAGAAAACATCATGGTAATTGTTCACAGAAGACTTTGACTTCAAACTTTCGCCTTTGCCACTCCTTGAAGAGAAACCCAAACCATCTATGTTCTTGTTCACGGGTGGATCCACAAGTCGTCCCCAAACTGCATTATGACCATTGCGTACAACCTACTGCGCATCCTTCAGTGAGACCACAGAATTCTCATTCTTCATTATGTTGTCAATGGACAGGGCTTGGAAATGGGTTCCAACAGCAGCCTCATTCGCTTCTACAATACTAAAAGAGGATAGATGGGATATCAACAACGCCTGCTCCCTATTTATGATCACTACCTTCCCTTCACGCACAAATTTTAACTTCTGATGCAGAATTGAAGTGACAGCCCCTGCTTGGGGTATCCATGGTCGTCCTAGCAAACAACTATACGCGGGAATAATGTCCATTACCTGAAAAGTTATCAAGAACAAGTGTGGTCCTATATGGATGGGCAAGTCCACTTCACCGATGACAGATTTTCTCGACCCATCAAAATCCTTCACAATGATGCCACTCGGGCGCATAGGTGTTCACTGATATTTTAACTTCATGAGGGTACTTCTCGGTATAACATTCAACGCATATCCGTTATCAATTAGCACATTGGATAGTGAGTCATTCTTGCAATTCATGGATATGTGGAGGGCCAGGTTGTGATTCCTCCCTTCATCTGGTAACTCATCATCGCAGAAACTCAGGTTGTTACATGACATAATGTTTCCAATTACACTGGTGAATTGATCCAACGGCATGTCATTCTCTACAAAAGCTTGGTCTAGTACTCTCATCAATGTTTCCATATGAGTGGAGGAATTCATCAGTAGTGCCAAGATGGATATCTTTGAAGGAGTCTGCAATAGCTGATCTACAATTTTGTAGTCGCTCATCTTAATTACCTTCAGGATATCATCCACTTCTTTCTATAATGTGGCTCCACTAGTCTCTCCTGTAGCCTTCTTAAGTTCATCGTTCTCAGAAATTTTCTTAGTAACAATGTCGTTTTGAATAACCGGCGCAAACACACGACCACTACGGGTCACCCTGCTACTATCAACTATATTTCCAACATCCGGCATTGGATGGATGGGAACTTTCACCCCATCTTCCACGATTGTAGCATTGTATTTGTAAGGCAATGCCTTATCCGATTTATAGGGAACAGGACCTGGCAGACTAATTACCAATAGGGTAACAACTAGTTTGCTATGGTACTCCACCTCAAGGTGAGCGGGTGCACCAAAACAAGGTATGATGACGTTTACACCTTCCTCAACACAATCAGCCCTCAAAAGGTCATTTCCAGCAAACAAATCTTCGTCTGAAGAAAAATACTCATCCGCGGAGGCATATTCTTCCTCTGACTCTCCTTCCATCAAACAAACTTCAACCATATTAATCTCGTGATAATCATCTCTATGTCCTGTGATCTTGATACTCCCATTGTCTAACAGCAATTGAACACCCTCTCTCACAATAGAACATCCTCGGGGGTTTTGACAACAAACTAGGCAAAATCCATATTGGTGTTCCACCTGACCTGCAGTACGGCAAAAGGTAGCATGCAACTTTATGAGATCTTCATTCAAATGATCTACTTTAAAAATTCTGAATTCACCCGGACATCCAGAAACCATATTCACTTCCTCCTTATATTCTGCCCTAGGCCTGATTATATGGATTAAACCTTCATCCATCATCTCCTACAAATCAGCCGTTATCTTCTCACAACCCTGTATATTTGTACTATAAACAGCACAACTGGCGTGGTCATGCGTATAATAACTGAATTCACAGAGGTCTGCATGCATTTTCACCAAATCTCCTCTAACCATATTAATGTTAAAAATCTGGAAATCACCTGGATAACCAGCCACCATATTTATAGCATTCACTCCCCCGTGTTTGGGTAGAGGATTCTCTTTCACATTAGGTCCCATGTCCTTGAAAGATAAAATTCCGGACTTCACCAACCTTTGTACTTCAGTCTTCAAAGGGTAACAGTTCTCAACACTATGCCCTGGTGCTCCCTAATGAAAAGCACATGTCTGGTCTGCTTTGTAATACCAAGGCAATGGAGATGGTATTGCTGGAGGTGGTCATGTCTGGACCAACTTCTTCTGGATCAATGCTGGTAGTAGCTCTGCATAACTCATGGGAATAGGGTCATAGTTCTCCCTTCTCTGATTATTCCCTTGGTTCCCCTGTTGGGATTGTCTTTGATAAGCAACGGTAGTTAGAGCGACATTCATAAAAGGAGTAACTGAAGCAACTTGCTGGTGACGCTGATAATTCCTTCTAGGAGCATTCACTCTCCTCTCTTGTATGACAGCATTGGTATCCCCCTCTTTCTTTTTTGTAAACCCATAAGCTGGCTTTTTCACACCTCCGGATCCTTCTCCCTTTGTCAAACGGCCTTCTCTTACCGCCTTTTCTAGGCGGACACCCATTCCCACCATCTCTGTGAAATTACTCGGGGCACTTGCTACCATTCTTTTGTAGTAGAAGGCACTCAACGTCTTCAGAAAAAATTTAGTCATTTCTTTTTCCTCCATGGAAGGAATCACTTGTGCTGCCACTTCGCGCCATCTCTGTGCATACTCTTTGAACGATTCTCTGTCTTTCTGAACCATGGCCATAAGTTCGTCACGATCGGGTCCATGTCCACATTGTACTTGTATTGTTTTATGAATGTTTCTCCCAAATCATTAAAGGTATGGATGTTGACGCTATCTAAAATCATGTACCATTTCAACGCTACGTCGGTCAAACTATCCTGGAAAAAGTGAATCAGATGACGTTGATCATCTGTGTAGGTTGACATTCTCCTTACATGCATCACCAAATGAGCACGAGGGCAAGTGTTGCCCTTGTACTTCTCAAACTCAGGGACCTTGAACTTAGCAGGCACTTTAACATTTGGGACCAAACACAACTCATTCACGTTCTACCCAAATAACTCTTTTCCCCTAAGAGCATTCATATCTCTTTACATTCTATCAAACTTCTCTTGGAAATCATCCATTATGTCATAAAGACCCACATCTTCCCTCGGCGGAGGGAAAGGACGACACACATCTTCAAACGGAACCAAATTCATCGAAGGAGGTGCAATAGGAACAATATGCACCACAGGAGGTGCTGGAGTAACAACATTTGGAACCACTGGAGCATCTTGGGGGCCTAAATTGAAACCTCCAGGGGCAAAATTCTCTGGCATTCCCCATGGATAACCCTGAGGCATATGGTTCTGAACAACAGTCGGAGTAGCAGATATGGGAACAACAAGAACTTCATCATGTGCCCTTGTTGGTTGAGGTTGAACACTCTGTGGTTGATTCTGAGCAACCACCAAAGCTTCCATCAGAGTGGTCAAATTGGCCAAGCCAGCCTTCAAAGCAGAAACTTCTTCGCGCAACTCGTGATTCTCCTGTTCCAAATTGTCCATCTTCTTTTTGAAATTAGCCCGAGTGTTGTAGTGATGAGTCAGCTTGCTGAACGAAGTAAAAAGCTGGGTAAGACACCTGGATATGCATAGTAAATGCAATAAATATCTGAAATATGATGTATGATATGCAATGTACATGATTTATTTTTTACTTTATCGTTTAATATTTCAAGGGATTTAACGTTTATAGACATATTGCAAACATCAAAATAATAACGCATTTGAAATACTGAAAACTTTTATTATAATAATTTCAAAATGGATTACAAGTTTCAATGATCCCAAGTACAAGATTAAAATACAATCTAAAAATCCTGAGAGAAAGAAACTGATAGGGATTAATCTGTACGCTGGCACTTCCCTGTGAGTCTGGCAATCTGAGCGCTCAACCTCTGGTTTTCTTCCACCTGTCTGATGGCAACCTCCTTCCAATCATCTGAAGCAGGAAGTGAGTAATTAGCAATTGTTTGAGGATTAGGAGAAAATAAATACCCTCACCTCTCCATAGACTCCACCGCTCGACTCTCAAGGATCTCGATCAAATCGTCTCTCTCCTTGAAGTCTGCTTTATAGGAACTCTCTAAAGTCTGGAACTTGTTCTTCCAAGCATCTCTTTCTTGCTGCATCCTAACCAAAGCAAGCTGCAGTTCTTCTAGATCATCTAGTAAAGGAGGAGCGGTCTTCACAAATAAATTAGGCATGGGTGTCTCCCGAGTATACAGAATTTTCAACTGAATGGCTCTCGATCGGACCCACTGAAGACATGGCTCTAAAGAAACATCACCTCTAGGCCCAAAATCCTTCCTACTCTTCTTATGAATGTGACGCCAGGCCTTCACAATCTTCTCCCTAGCTTCCTTGTGGTCTTCTCCCTCCTTCAGAAAGAAAGTACTCAAATGAATATTGTTCGGTTTATCTCTCATTGGATATCCAAGCTGTCGTCGTGCAAGTACAGGGTTATAGTTAATTCCTCCCTTTGTACCAAGAAGAGGTACATTAGGGAAACTACCACAACTATCAACAATATCTATATCATGATAAGCTCGATGATACCAATCAATAACCAAGTGAGTAAGTGCCATGATCTTAGGAGCCCAACGGGGTTCCTTCTTGACATCCCAAAAGGCATCAGACTGAGGCATATGAGAGATGAACCATCGGTACAACAAAGGCGTGCAACAGATAATCATTCCTCCATGATAAAAACTCCGAAGATGAACAGAGTAATAAGAATAACCCAACAGTGTAGGAACTGGGTTAGTAATCATGAAAATCCTGATAGCGTTAATGTCGACAATTTTGTCCACATTAGGGAATAAGAATAATCCTAAGCAAGTAAAGCAAAGATGGCCTCAAAAGCAACCGTACTCTTCATTCTGGCAAAGTAACAAGCCTTCTCCAATAAGAATTGAGTTGGTAATCCTCTAATCCCTCCTTTAGTAGTCATATGGGCTTTCACCTCAGACTTCCCCAGATGAATCAAAGCAGCAATCTCATGTGATTTTGGCTCACCCTCCAAACCAGTAAAAGGAACACGGTCAATAACGGGTAAATCCAATAGATAAGAATACTCCTCCAGTGTAGGCATCAGCTGATAATCGTGAAAAGTAAAGTAATGATACACCGGATCATAGAACCGGACCAAGGTCGAGAGAATACCCTCCTTCATCTTCAGTTTCATGATAGGAATAAGGGATCCATACTTCTTCCGAAAGACTGCAGGACACTCAATCTCTGGAATCAGACTGATCAGCTCATCTATCTTGGGATCCTTGAAACTGTATTTCCCGGTCTTTCTCTTTCCAGAATCCATGGTTAAAAGTACCTGAGATATTCACAAATAGCCAACCTGTAAATCCCTTGAAATATTGTTTTCTTCAAAAGATGCTTATGAGTGCATGGATGCATGATGCAACAATCACACACAAGATCACATATATAGGGTTCATAGGTTCAACGTCACGAGCATGAGGTCGAAGGTACTACCCATAAGGTGTTGGTCTAAGAGTTATCACCTGCCGAACAAGGTTCTAGAGGTTCCCAGAGTCTACATCCTTCCTTCGGATATTACTAACTTCCCAATCAACTCGGTAATTAGTAATATTCTCAAGAAAGACTCGTCCGAGCATAGTATTGCATGACAACTATTTCCGGATTAATCCGTCATAGCTTCCGCACTACACCTAAAAGGCCAAGATGGGTTTGGTATTCTACGGTCCTCAGTTTCAGCAGGCTCCTAGGTCGAAAGCAATACGTCTTCCTAATTACTCGGTAAACGACACTACAGTCAAAGGGGCCTCCACTGAGTGGGGGATCTCATGCCTCCTTTTTTGGGATTACTCTCTCAAAGTTAACATGACTATACCGCCCGTCCTATCTTAAAGTTTTCCCAAGTCCGGGTATAGGACTTATGAGTAATCACCAAGCACCCTGAAAACCAAGAAAATCCAAACAAACATATATACAAATTATAACACATAAACAACAATAGCACATATACAGATATAAACAAAGATAGGCTTAACCCACTTAGGGATGGACCAGCAAGAGGTCAATCTTTCCCCAGTGAAGTCACCATTTTTCTGTAGCGGTAGAAATGTTCAATACTAAGCCATTGGATTGACTAGACTTTATACAAATAAAAATAAAAATCACCACCGCGCTTTATTGTTTCCAAAGGAATGGGAAAAGAGCGAATAACCCACAAAAAAGGGGGGAAAGATTCAAGGTAAGGGGGTTGGTTATGCAAAGGGAAGGTATTAGCACCCTAAACATCTACGGTACTCTGCAGGAGCCTCTTTGTAAAATCAGTATATTTTGGCTATAAAAGTGTGATGTATATAAAATGGATGGTGGAGGTGAGGAAAGAAATATATTTTTATGATTTTTGCACCCACCACGGTTGCGAACCTTTAGTGCCTACGTACCACCTTTCGTGCAATAGGGGATCAGGGTACACGTAGTTCCTCTTTTAAAAGATTTGAAACATAAGTGTGTTGGTCAATTTTAAGAGATAAGACATCATTGTCATTGTCCGTGTGGAAAATATACTTACTACACACAATCAAGAGAAAGGAGAATTTGCATCATCTCAACGTGGAGGATATGGCTTGGATTTTAAAATCAATAATGCCTCACTCAACACCCAAGTGGAAAATTTCTCTCTTCACTACATATTGTAGAAGTATAGTTGTTTGCATCACTACAAGGATCGACAAGAGTATAATCTTTTAAGAAAAAGTTTAAGGGTGAAAGCCAAAGGGGCAAAAATGGTTTGAAATGAGATTGGTTGACTTTTAGTCCTCTCATCAAAAAAATGTCAAAGTATTATTAAATTGATTGAGGTTTATTTATGAAATTTTTTTGAAAATGCATGGACCTAAGTCCAAGTTTATTATGAAAGTGTTTAAGTTTCAAAACAAGAAGAGTTTTCAAAGGGAGGGAGAAGATTTTTGAAATTAAAGAAGATGGGAGGAGAAGAAGAGAATATCCTAAAGCATAAGGTAAAAGCGAATGATAAGGACCATCTAACCAACAAGAAGCCAAAAACTTGACATTATGAGTCAAGATAGAATTCCCATTCTTTAGATTGAAACCAAGCAAGCAAAAATACCCGACCTCTTCAAATGTATTGAGTCTTCACAAAAAGTGGGCAGAGTAACAGCTTTATAAAGGTGAATTCCAGATTACAAATCAAGGATGCAATCACAAAAAACCTGCACACAAAAACAAACAAGCAACCCAATATCTTGAAGTAAACCTCAAGAGCTCCAGACAAAATAATCAGATAAGATCACAAGGTCTCCAAGATAGGCCAAGGTTTCTAATCCTAAATCCAGAAAAGTCCACTGCTCCATACTGCCAAGGATAGTAACCAAATAGTCCAAATACCATTAAGAGTTTTTTAGGGTTTATGTTGATTATTAAGTATCTTAGGAAAAGAAAAGAAAAGCTCAAGTGAGTAAAGTAAAAAATGAAAAGAATAACTAAAAGCTCAAATGAGCAAAGATAAAAAAAATGGCATGAAATGTAAAAATGCTAAAAAATAAATAGTACATAAAGCATAAAAAGAATAAAGCATAAAATAAACAAGTCAATAATTAGTGGTTAGTTAGATGACCATCTTGAAACTTGCATTTGGAACTCATTAGAGGATTGGTAGAACCAAAGCCTCCACACAACAAGTTGAATTTTCTTTTTGTCAAGTCTATCATCCATTTTGGAATTCTCATAAGTACTATTTAATGATCAACGATGTTTAAGTGATTCGCATTGACCAAAGGTGTTGTAGATCCATTAGAGGATTGGTAGAACCAAAGCCTCCACACAATGAATATCAAGGTTATTGGATCAAAGAGATCAAATTAACAGACTTGGGCTTGCAATCATAAGTTTGGGCCATGAATGATCATTTATTCGAATCGGGACAAAATTTAGCACTATGTTAAGCAATCGTAAGTGGACTTATATAGAAGTCGCACCTATTTTGAGGTCGGTCAATAGCAATCTATGCACCATTTGTTTTGAGACATGATATAGAGATCATGCTCCAATAACACTTAGTGCAATAAGAAGGGGATGAGATGAAGGGGAATTAGGGTGAAAAAAAACCACATTTGAATTAATATATAATCAAACTATTATTAAAATTATTCATCCATTTTTTGTGGAGTTAGACTCAACACCATGGATCCAATGATGTTAATAAAGCCATGATAAAAAAATCAATCCAAGACAGCCAGAAAATATTCACAAAATAATAATATATACAATATATACATTAAAGGATTAAAAAAAGAAAGTTTAAAATAGAAAATAATGAGAAAAATGTCAATTATGTTCAAATTAATCAAGAAATAAAAAATAAAACCATGGAAAATCAGAAATGGGTCCAAATATTTTTACAAAATTTTTGAGAATTTTTAAAAGTCAGAAATTATTTTTTAAAATTAAAATAAATGGGTAAAATAGACATAAATGGTAAAAAATAGTAAATTCAGAAACAAAAATAAAAAAAGTCACCAATATTTGTCACAATGTCATTGGATCATTCCATAATTTTTTCTGAATTAAAAAATGTGCAAAAGTATTTTTAAACATTTTAAACAAATCAAATAAGTGTAAATTTAAAAAAAAATACCAAAACACAAAATTAAATTGTGAAAATATAAAAATCAGAAAGAGAATAATCAAAAATATTTTTCATAATTTTTTCAGATTTTTTTGACTAAAAATGAAGTTTCTATGATTTTTTGAAATTTAAAACAATTAAAATATAAAAATCTGAAAAAGAAAATGATGTGGACCATTGGATGAGAGTCAAAACACGTTAGTAATAAAATCCAAGGGATTTGGCGCGTTGTGCATATCATGGTCTTTACTGAATAAAGCAGTGAATCAAATGTAAAATCAGAAATTCAAAAAATACAAATGGCACGCTTTCATTGGTTAGAAGGTGACACGTTGGTCATCTTCAACCTCCAGCCTCACGAATTGTAGGTCTCTCAAACTGTAAAATCAGAAGTTCAGACCTATGCCATTTGTTTTGCCTCTTCAAGACGAAGATAACCATACCCTCGCGCCATTTTTATATAAACTATAACTCAAGCAATTTGGAAAGAAAGTTTTGAAAGGGGATTTGAAAATTCATGGTCAAAACGTGTTTCTAGATAAAAGTAAGTGTTGCGACTAGAACCAGGGCAACCAGAGCAACACAATGGTACCAAAGTTTTGAAGAATTGATGAAGGAATCTACCTATTGAAGTTGAGTTGCAGAGCTCTGAAACTGGACTTCTATGGAGCAATGTAGGGCACGATTCTTGAATGTAATGGTATGGTTAGGTTCAGGGAAAATCAAGGAAGGTGAATTGATGGAAAAAATGGATTGAAAAAGGCTTAAGAATAGGATTCGAAGTAGCTGAATTCTGAGTTGTGGAGTAAGTTTGGCAGGGTGATTCTGGCTATCTAAGCTTGAGAAAATGAATGGGATAGTACATGTATTTATAGGAGAAGCAAATGGGATCAAAAGGAAGAGTGAATGAGGCATTTTGGAGGGAATTCGTGCAAACCTGATGCACGAGTGAAGTGTGATCCAAACTTCACCAAAACTCATCCAATTATTGCGTTTTGATGCACTAATCCACTTGGGAAAGTTGGCTAATCATGTTTAGACCCAAAACGCGTGCTAATTTGATGTTTAGAGGTTATAACATGAAGTTCAAATTCTGAATTGCAGGGAAATTTCAATTCCAAGTTACCACCTTTGAAACAATGGCATTTCCACCTCAGGGAGTCTTAAGGCATGATTCTTGATGCTTAGGAATGATGAGGTAACAAACCTTGCAATGGAAAAATAATGGAATCAAATGGAGGCTTGAGCTGAAAATTACATGGAGTCAAAGTTGGAGAAAAAGAGTAGACTATCCATACTTAGAAATATTTCAAACTCTTCTTTAAAAATGACCTATAATATCTTGCTTCCAAACATCGCCTTTCCCCTAGAATTTGCTCTTGACCCAAAAAGATGGAATGAAGTAGACCTCTTGAATGACATTTTAAAATTTGAACCACTCAAAATATCCAATAATTGAGCAAGTTATGACTTGTTGAAGTTGGCCAAAAATCATGAAATGACCTATGATCTTTTGCTTTCTTGAGGAAACTTCCATTCATTTTCTTACTTTACACATAAAATAAGGCATAAAGTACACATCCTTAAGATCATCATGAAAAAAGAATGCGCTCAAGGTGATTAAAATCGACCAATTTATGACAATTTGAAATTACATATGGAAAATTAGGGATTCAACAGGATGACTTGTAATCTTTCTTCTTCTCCAAGTTCCTTCCACATGGAAACTATTTGGAACTTTTGAAGTGATTTGTTGGTAACTCTTTGAATAGAAGAATGTTTTTTGAATCACTAAAAATAACAAAAGATGAGCAAGCTATGCCTCTTTAAAGTCCAAAACCCTAGCCTCTAAATCAAGAGAATGCTTGGTGGAACTTTGCCAAGTTTGAACAAACTTTTTGTGCCAATATTCTTCCTTTTTGAATAAAAATTGTTGAGGATGATGATGAGGACCTATGGCCACCAAAACCAATTTCATATCAACTTCAAAACAACTTCAATGGTTAGGTTTTAATCTCTCAAGCTTTTGACTAGGGCATGGAAATAAACTCATGAACCTATGAAGCAACTTGCTAAACCTCATTGCTTTTACCTACATTAGCAATAAGTAAGACAAACCAATATTGCATTTTATTAATTAGAGAGAAAAATCAGAGTTCAATATCTATGATCACAAAAGCAAACAAATCAAAGTGCTTGGTAACTTCTCAAAGAGCAAAGCTAAAGATAGGGAGAAGAACCAAAATCCCTAATGTGATTTTGTGGTGATTGAAACAATGTGGTATGATGAAGGATCTTAGGGGGGAAAATTGGGGTACAACACTTAGTTACCGTAAACGTCCCTTCAATAATCCCTCAATATCCAACGATAGGGCTACCTACTCACTAATAGTAGGATAGAACTGTCTAAAGGAAAAGAGGAAAAGAACAAACTTTTTCGAGTAGGTAGATAATTCTTAGATGCTTGCTCAAAATGAATTTTTCACACTTCACACTTTCAAAAACATTTTCAAAATGTTTTATCAACACTCTTGAGGACTGATACAAGAGTTATCATAAAGTGAATCGTCGCACTAAGGCATTTTAAAAAAAAAACTTTTCAAAACACAAAAAAGCACAAGGTATTTTTCAAATGAGCTAAGCATCTAAGAGCCCGTAGAAAACTACGGATGGAAAGGGTGCTAACATATTCCCTTTCCATAATCTACCCCTCTTACTCAGAAAACTCTTGAAAGGTCTTTTTCTGTTCTTTTCACCCTTTCCTTTGTTGGATAGAAGAAAAGTCAGCGGCGACTCTTGCTTACCACACATTTTCAAACACAAACACAAAACCAGTATAACAGTCAGTTCTGCCACCGTATTACACCAACATATGACGCAATGCTTGAACCAAGGACATGTTGATCTCGATAAATTGTCTTTTGGGCGTATCTTGTTTACGCTGACCACCCTGTCGTGGTTGGCGAGGACATTGTTGGACTCTTGGTATAGTAGCCATTTTGAAGGGTGTTTTCTCGACCAAGCCAACTTCTTGTCTCATCTGAGGCTGATTAATGACTCGATCCCCAATTCTAGTTGTTTGTCCCATATGGTTGCATCCCTCTTGATGAAGATTTTTGACGAGGGCTCTCGTCTCTTCTTATCCCCGAGCTATGTTTTGGATAAGAGTCATCTAACCCACCATTTATCCCATCATCTAGATTTTCATGGTTGCCATTTCAGTTTGTAATCGTTCCAACTGGTCATCCCTGTTGGCCTCAGGATTCTTTTTGGTCATGCTCTCAATGAGGAGTGCTTTCACTTCTTCTTTCCCCTTGGATAGGTTCAAGAACAGTTCTTAAAGTTGAGCATTTTAGGTCTGAAGATCTATGACAGTCTGTTCTAAATCCATCTCTACTGAAATAAATAGTAAGTAGATGAGAAACCTGTGTGGGGAAAACCTGTCATGATATGATGCATGGTATATGGATGCAATGTTTTTAAGGATCTTGCGGGGTAAACACAAGAAGATGTTAGAAGTTGAACTTTGACTACAATTTTAGTTGAAGAACTTCGTATTGTTGAATGTCCTTCCACGAGAATCGAGCTCACCATGTCAGGTGGGTCATAGCCCTTGATCCAATTTATTGTGCTTTGGTCTTTGACAGCATTTGGTTAGAGGAGAAAAAATCCTCTTTCCCCTTGATAGACGTCTATTTTATCATGACCCTGCATCATAGTCCCCTGAGATCCTTAAAATGGTTATTGAAAATGCTATGGTATGATGTCATGATGTTATGTACAAGTAATCATACACAAACAAAGCAAACAAGTCGTTATGTACAAACAAAGAAAACAAATCCTTAGGTTTAGGCTTGCATGGAGTTTATAGGTAAGTACCCTCTTGAAGTTTAGTTGGCTCAACCTGTCCTAGAAAGTAACTGGGTTCTAGGGAATCTCAATATCATTAACCTTTCTTTATTGGGCATTGTCTCAGCACAATCAATCTTTTCTTGCAGTCGAGATATCCCAAAAGTCTGATCTCAATGAGCGTAGTATCAAATATCAACAAATTTTCAGCTTTCCACTGAAATCGGATATCTCACTACTTCCTAATGGCCAAGTTGTTCAATTAAAGGTTCTAAGTTTCTTTAGTGCTTCATGACATCACTCAGCGGTCCCATATTCTCCTTAATTCGCCATAAGGGATACCGGTACCCACATATATGTCACACTAACATAGCTATTGTCTCAACCATATCGGTCTATGCCGTACAGTCTCCATAATCTTTGCTATTTACCTAATGGTGTTCCTCGATCCGGGTAGAGCATCAATACAAACCCAAACAAGGACTCATAAATGTAAAGCAATCAAGTCAAACAATGAAAGCAAATAAATGTGATCTAGATCTAAGGTAACACCACTTTTAAGTATCTCCCCAGCAGCATCGCCAGTTTTGTAATACGGTGGGAGAAATGACTTGGTTGTTTTGCATTTGATTGCAATTGTTGCAGATAGAAAGAGTCGCCACCGACTTTTCTTTTATCTAATAAAAAAAGGGTGAAAAGAACAGGAAAGACCTTTGAGATGCTTTCTTGAGTTCGGGGGGTAGATTATGAAAAGGGATGGTGTTAGCACCCTTTTCATCCATAGTCATCTAAGGTCTCTTAGTTGCTTGCTAGATCACTTTTAAAATTGCTTTTCTTGAAATGTGTTTGTGGTGGGTTTTGAAAGTATTTTTGAAAATAGCCTTTGTTTAGCAAACTTTATAATGATTCTCGTCTCTATAAGAATGCATAAAAAGTGTTGGACTTTTGAAAATATTTCATGTTTTGAAAGTGTTTGGTGTGTTTGAAAAGATGTTTGTTTTTTTGAAGATGGATTGTGAGCAAGAAACTAAGAACTTTCCACCTACTCAAAAGTCTTTTGTTCATTCCTTCCTTTGATATTGCTATCCTACCATTGATTGGTAAGAATCTTTATCTTTGGATGTAAAGGGATGTGCATGGGTCATCGTATAGTCATGAATATCAATATTGTGAGATATCTTAGCATTTCTCTTGAGGGACTAAGATCATTTGAAGGCAACATTCTAAGCATCATCAAGGGACTATGATCTTATATTTTTTGATTGTTTTTGCTAAGATGTCTCACATGTATATTATGACCATTTTTCATAAGGCAACAAGTGGAGTTAACCCTAGATGTGCAAGTGTGCAAAGTGTTTGTTTTTCATTCTTGATTTTGTCTTGGATTAGGGTTTTCTAAGCATTGATTTTATCTTTCCATACAAACCCTAATTTACTAGCATTTATATGAAAGTGATAAATTGCAGAAAGTAAATTTACTATGCTATTACATCATATGGGGAGGGGGATACAAATTTACAAATGGGGATTGCAAGAATTTAAACCTAATTATCTATTACAACCATATTGAACTTGAATAATGTACAAGGGTTAAAATGTATATGATAAAGAAATGGAAAGGGAATGGATTTTAGTTTTTTTGGATTTTTGTCAAGAAAGATTTTGGCCTAAATAATTAAATAAGGGTAATTAATTAAAATATGAAAATTGAATAAAGTTAAAAATGAAATTAATCAAAGGTGCAATTTTTAGGGTTTTTTGAATGAAAATAGTTTTTGTTTGGCCTGGCCCAATAATCATTTAATTAGAGAACTAAAAAAATAAAAAAGGGCTGCATTGCTGAAGTAAAATGTGGGGGTCAGAAAAATAAAAATGTCAAGGCCCCACCAATGGAGGCCCAGGCGCACTTCCTGCAAACAAATAAAATGTGAGAAATTTGGAAAAAAGACAAAAGGTCTCGCTGGGGCTTGAACCCATGACCTTCTACACGACAAGTCTTTAGCGCGCGCTGTTTGTACCACTAGGGTGGTTTGTTTCATCCATTAGTTATCCAACTTATATTAAATATAAAATGAACTCATTTCTAAAAATTTGAACATGGCTTCATCTTCTTCCTTCACGCACGCAAGGATGTTCATCACCATTATTAAGCTTTAAAAGCTTCATTTCTAAGCCAAATAAAAAATGTAAACATCAAACCTGCCTAAAATTTGAATATGAATCTAACTATGTAACTTTCGAAATCTAGGGATCAGAGGTTAGCACAAATTTTGTTTGGTACCAAAATCAAAACCTAACTAGTTAGAGTTGAAATTCTCAAGACACAAGAATGAAAATCAAAACGAAGATCATGATATCTACATTTTTTCTTTTATTTGTATGTGCTAAAAATGCTTCTATCAAGATATCACAGTTAAGAAATCTTACCTCTTGAAGTGAAGTTCGAATGACCTCTATATGACTTCCAAAAATGATTCGATGATGGATTAAGCCTGTAGGGACCTTCCTTGAGCTAGTGGGATCACTACTTTGCTTTAAAAGTCTTTGAATCGAAAGGCTGGTATATGGAAGTTGGGAGTGAAATGAAAGAATCACTACCTTCCTTGAGAGGTTTTTTTGAGGGCTTTAGGAGTGTTCTAAGGATGGTATATGGAATCTTAGTGAATCGAAAGGCCAAAAAAAACATACGAAGGGATTTGAGATTTTTTGTGTGTGAAGTCAGGATGTGCCAAGTTTTGTGCTTAGATTTGTGCTTGTGTGCAGGTTTTGAGTTTTTGAGAGTTTTGGGAGTGTTTGAGGATTTTTCAACATACAAGAATCTGGACCCCCTTTAGCTTGCAAATGGTATCTCTATTTATAGAGAAAAGGTTTTAGAAGTTGAAGTAATCAGATTTGCAAGATAACAAATTATGGTTTAGTTGAAAACGAAAAATCCAGTTGAATGGATTTTCATGGTTCCAAAGTTCAAGTACAAGCATGGCCTGATGATTTTTGGGTGCATGAGATTTGACTCATGCTTTTGATATTGCTTGCAATCAGAGATAAAGGTCACAAGGCTCAACGCATTGACAATTTGCATAAAGCTTGCTTTTTTTTCTAAAAATGGGAATGGTAACTTTGTGCCATTAAGGGAAAATTGGCTTGGACAATACTTTAAATACTTGGGTAAGAGCTTAATTCATTGTGTAAACAATTAATTATGGAGTGAAACATAAGAAATGAGGCCTACAAAGCAAGATCCTGTAGCATGGCCTATGGATTTGATCAATGTTTTCTTTCAAAATTATGTCTTCAACTTGTTTCCTTGAATCGAATACTCCATCCTTTCATTTTGATCACAATGATCCACAACTTTTGACCAAACTCATTAACAGATAAAACAATATTTGTTTCCACCAAATGTATGTTCTTCAGATGGACCACATTCATCTGAATGTACCACTTTATGGATCGAAGCAAGCGTGAAGATAGACTTGTGTGTCGAAGGGTTTAGAATTGGATCAAAGCAGGTTGCTCGAAGAAAGCCATTGGCCAATTAAAGCTTGTGGGTCGAAGCAAGCATTAAGGAAGCTATTGCCTTATGGATCGAAGAAAGCATGAAGGAATCCATTGCCTTGTGGATCAAAAAAAGCTTGAAGGAATCCATTTCCTTGTGGATCCAAACAAGCATGAAGGAAGACATTGCTTTATGGATCGAAGCAAGCATGAAGGAAACCATTGCCTTATGGATCGAAGCAAGCATGAAAGAGGTCATTGCTTTGTCGAAATTTGGGAAATAGAATCAAGCTTTATCTTCTTTGATTTTTCAAAAATTGCCAACCACTCCTTTCGATTAGTCATGTGGTTCGATCAGCGTGAACCAGATTTTGAACTCAACATGGATATCTGCAACTGCACACCTTTCGAATGTCCAACTTCTGATCTTCGATTCTCCCTGCTCCAGCATGATCTGAAGGAGTTATCAGACTTTTTAAAAAGATTTTAACATGCTCTGCAATCCCTCTTTGACTTACTTCTGCAAATTCTCACTATAACTGTGTGAAACTTGGCCCAGAAGTTCTAACAACATTCTGACTTAAAATGCTCAGGATTTTACTAAGTGTTTTAGTTTCATGGACGTGTCTTCATGGATTTATAACTTGATATCCAAGAATTTCTAGAAGAAGCTCTACAATGCAACGCTTATGATCTTATTGAGGTCTATAACTTCTATGTTTTAAGTTCTTCTTGAATCATCTTGCATTATGGTGAAAATCTGGCGCCAAGTTATGAAATTATCATAAAGTTCTTAACACTTAGAGAAATTTCTAAGTGTTTAGAACTTTGACTTTTTTTTTTCAAAGTAAACTTGAATTTTGATTTCTTGATGAATAATCTTCAAATTTTGACATGTCTTGATGAAATATGATTTTTGGAACTTTATTTTGATCAAAAGTCAAAGTTTGACTCTTCAGTGTACAGTTGACTTTTTCATCCGTTGATCAAATTTCAATTATCAACCAATTGATATCGAGAAATGTTTTGAACCATGCCATTAGGTTAATATGATGCATTTGAACCCTTGATATCATGTCTTAAGCCAATAAGTCAAAAGCCAAGCCTTCTCAGTAAAAAAAAAACCTAATTTTGACCATTTTGCCCCTTTTGTGATTTGATTAAATATATTGAGGAGTGAGAGGGAAAAGTTTGGGGTACAATAGATGGTTTCTCCGGTAACAGTAAAATTGAAATGGAGCCCAAAGACATGGAGAAAACCACTTTTGTCACACAATGGGGCACCTTCTATTACAAGGTCATACCTTTCGGTTTGAAGAATGCAGGGGAAACCTATCAATGGGCTATGGTAACTATATTTCATGATATGATTCATCATGAGATAGAAGTTTATGTTGATGACATGATTTCAAGATTGCAAACTGAGGAAGAACACCTTGATCATCTCAAAAAGCTATTTGAGAGGTTAAAGAAATACAAGTTGAGGCTGAATTCCAACAAGTGACCTTCGGAGTGAGGTCTGGAAAACTCATAGGCTTCATCGTCAGTGGAAAAGGTATTGAAGTCGACCTTGAAAAAGTCAAAGCCATACAAGAGATGCTAGTTCCCTATACTAAGAAGGAGGTCAGAGGTTTCTTAGGTCGACTCAACTATATTTCCCGATTTATATCTCACTTAACTGCTACTTGTGAGCCAATCTTCAAATTGTTGAAGTAAAATCAAGTAGTCAGATGGAATGAAGATTGCCAAGCAAATTTTGATAAGATTAAAGAATACTTACAAGAACCTCCCATCCTGATGCCTCTAGTTGAAGGAAGACCTCTAATTATGTACTTTACTGTATTAGAGAATTCACTGGGATGTGTGCCGGGTCAATATAACGAGTATGGCTGAAAAGAGCATGAAATATACTACCTTAGAAAAAAGTTTACCGACTGTGAAACCAGATATTCACTGCTCGAGAAAACTTGTTGCGCTTTGGCATGGGCTGCTCACTGGCTAAAACAGTATATGCTGACTCACACCACTTTATTGATTTCTAAGATGGATCCCATCAAGTATATCTTCGAGAAGCTAGCTCTCTCCGGATGAATAACTAGATGGAAACTGATTTTAACTGAATATGATATCCAGTACACTACACAAAAAGCAATCAAAGGAAGTGTGCTGGCGGATCATTTGGCCCATCAAGTTGTTGATGACTACCAATCCATGAACTTTTAATTCCCAGATGAGAATATCATGCTGATAACCGACTGTGAAAAGCATAGACCGTATGAAGGACTTGAACAAGGATCCTTATAGACTATGGGTTTTTTATGGAGCTTCAAATGCATTGGGTAACGGAATTGGTGTTGTGATCATTTCTCCCGAAGGTTTCCATACACCTTTCACTTTCAGACTGTGCTTTGATTTTACAAACAAGATGGTCGAGTATGAAGCGTACATCTTAGCTATAAAGGTTGCCATTGACCTCAGAATTAAATTCTTAAGTGTATACGGAGATTCAGCCCTGGTAATTAGTCAAGTTAAAGGAGAGTGGGATACCTAACATACAAATTTGATCCCCTACAAAGAGCATGTGCTAACCTTGATCCCTTACTTCGAAGAGGTCACCTTTGAACACTTTCCAAGGGAAGAAAACCAGTTGGCAGATTCCTTAGTGACTATGTTGTCTATATTCAAGGTCAATTGGGACAACGAAGCTCCCAGAATTACTAGCGAAAGATTTGATGAACCTGTGCACTGTTATAAAATTGACACTGATAAAGAGAAGCATTGGTATCATGAAGAGAGGAGGTACCTTAAAGCACAAGAGTATCTTGAGGAAGCATCGATCAACGACAAAAAATTCCTGCGAAGGTTCTCATCCAAATTCTTCCTAAGCAATGGGATTCTGTACAAACGCAACCATGATTCAACTCTGCTCCGTTGTGTAGATAAGAAGGAGGCGAAAGAGATCATGGAGGACATGCATGACAGTATCTTTGGATCTCAATCTAGTGGCCAAGAAAATTCTGAGGGCTGGTTACTATTAGTCATCTATGGAAACTGATTTCCACCACCATTCAAGGACTTGTTATAAGTGTCAGATCTATGCCGACAATGTTCATGTGCCTCTAATACCCTTGAACATCATGACTGCTCCGTGGAAATTTTAAATGTGGGGTGTTGTACCTCAAAATTTTCCCTCTCATTTTCTCAATTCTCCTCACAATATCTTCAATTGCTCAAGATTGCACAAGGATTGATCAGCTCAAGACACTTCCTCAACATTGATGACTCAAATTAGGGTTTGAGTTTGTACAAGGATAATTGAAATTTTAATGCCTCATATGACTTTCATGGATCAATATGGACTCTCAAGATTTCTCATGTCATGTTTCAAGCCTTGGATCACAAGTTTGCTCAGTCAATTGATCAGATGACCTAAAATCAGTTGTATTGGGTAAAAAGTCAATTATGGTCAACTTACAGTCAAACTTCATGATTTTTGATCCATATCAACATTTTAAACTCATATAAACCATTTGGTTAATTTTTTATTACAATTGCTCAAGAAATTTGATCAGATCACCAAAAGGGCAAAATGGTCAAAACTAGGGTTTTGACTAAGAAGGCTTGGCTTTTTACTTTTGACCAAATACATGACTTATTGGTTTGAGGTGTGATATCAAGGGTTCAAATGCATCATATTAACCTAATGTCATGGTTCAAAACACTTCTCAAGATCAATTGATTGATAATGGAAATTTGGTCAACTGATGAAAAGTCAACTGTACACTGAAAAGTCAAACTTTGACTTTTTGATCAAAATCAAGTTTCAAAAATAATATTTCATCAAGACATGTCAAAATATGAAGATTTTTCATCAATAAATCAAAAAGTCAAAATTCACTTTGAAAAGTCAAAATTTCTAAGACTTAGAAATTTTTCTCAATGTTGGAAAATTTACTTTTTTCCATGACTTTGTGCCAAATTTTCACCATGATGCAAAATGATTCAAAGAAAACTTCCAACATTAAAGTTGTATATCATGATAATATCTACAATTTGCTTCACAAATAAAATTCTATAAATTCTTTTATTTTGAGTTATAAATTCATAAAGACATGTACATGAAGCAAAAATACAGTGAAATTTTGACCTAGTTTAGGCAGATTTTTTACTTAACTTCTTGGACAAGTTTCACATAGTTCCAATTTGATTTTGAAAACATGAACAAAATAGAAGTTGTAGAGGATGTTTCAAGATTTCCAAAATGTCCAAGTACTCATTGAGATCATGTTTGAGCTAAGAGAATCGAAGCCATAAAGTTAGGGTTTCAAACTTGTTTTCCAAGGAAGATTTTGTGATAAACATGTACCAATGGCTTCGATTTCCATTGAAAATGCAAGCCTAACAATGCCATGTTGTGATAAATTATCTTTGAAAATGCAAGCCTAATAATTCCATGTTGCATAATCTTCACTTTTCAGGCCTCAAACTTGTTTATCACTCCATAATTAATGATTTACACACATGATTGTGCCCTTATCCAAGTGTTTCAAGCTTTGTCCAAACTAATTTGCCATTTTTGGAAGAAAGTAACATTTCCATTCTTGAAAAGTGACTTTAATCACAAAGTCAACTTGTCTTGAGCCTCTCACTTGTTGTTCTGATCACACTCAACACCTACAAATTAGAACATCCATGTTTAAAGTGTTAACTACTCCACAATAGCATGGTACAAGCTTTGGGAAGATGTTTGTCATGGTTGCTTCAAAAACAAGTAAAGGTGTTAGAACTTGATAATTTAAATTCTGACTTGTTGTAGCACACAAAACCTATTGTATATAAATACATACACCATTTGCAAGCCAACACACGAATGCACAAGCACTCAAACACCCCTAAAGTCAGAATTTCATAACAAACCTCTATTGTTGCATATTCTTGCCAGAAATCCCAAAATCAAAAACCACTTGTGCGTTTCTTGGCCTTTTGCTTCCATAAGCTTCAAAACATCATACATAAATATTCCTAACACATGTTATCCAACTGTAACACCATCTTCACCAACTTCCATAACCAAAAAACAGATCTTACATATTGACTTCTCTAGCACGACTCAAGGACTTCCAGTACCAAGTAAGGGTTGCATTAGCTTCCTGGGAGCTAAAATGATCATCACCATCACTTGAAGCAAGCTCAAAATCATTCCACAATTTCCATTTTTGGAGGTAATTTTCTGAACTTTAATCTATTCATTTAGGCATTGTTAGGCTTGCATTTTCAAATATAAAATGTAGATATCATTTCCCTGAAACTTCCCATGTCCATAGTTTTCATTTATATTGATTGAGTGGAGAGAATTTTGAAGTTGAAGTTTCTGAAAATATTAGGTCAGATTTGGTACCAACAGAAATTCATGCTCATCTTTGAGAATTGGTTTAAGTTATTTACATATTTAGAATCATGGTGAAATTTCTAACAAGTTTGATGTTTGAAATTTTAAGAATGGTTGAGAAATGACTGAGTTACAGAATTAAAAATTTGTTGTTGTTCTTACTGTAAAAACGTGTGCGAGGAAGATGAAGTTCAGGCCATGGACTTTTTTTGCAATATGTTATGATGGTTTTGTTTCATATACCAGATGTATATCCACCCCAGTAGTAAGGCAGCACACGTATATTGGTGAGGGCGTGGGTTCGAACCCCAACGCTGCCATTTTTATGTTTTCCCTAACATTTTTACTTCTTTTTGTTTCTAACTAGCGCGTTTGGGCCTCTGAAGTGATGGGCCTTGTCATTTTTATTTTTCTAACCCCACGTTCATTATACAACAACATAGGCCCAATGTTTTTTGTTTTATTTCTTTTCTGATTTCAAAAACCCTTAATGGGCCAGGCTCAATAAACAAAAACTATTTTTCCAATAAACACCTAAATTTAATCTTTTACCCCCTGACTTCATTTTCTTTATTTTTATTTTTATTTTCATTTTCTTTATTTATATTATTATTAATATTTTTATTTTTATTTTTAGCAATTAAAAAATATAAAAAAATATTTTTATTTATTTATATACTATTATGTTCATACTTTATTTTTCTTTCAAAACAAAAAGATAATAAACATTTTTCTTAAACAAATTTATTTTTCTTTTCTTAAAATTAATTTAATAATTAGACTAGGGTTTAATTTATATTCTTTTTTTCAATTAAAATCGACTTAGAATTTAGGTTTTCTTTTAGTTAATTAATTTCTATACTATTTTGATTAAACTTACAACCTTTTCTAAAAAAACTAAAAAACTTATTTCTTTAAGTAAAACAATTTCTTTCTTTTTAAACTTAGATTATATTCTTACTTTTGTTAATTATTTCTTTTTAATTAAGTAGGTCAAAAACTATTTTCTTAACAAAATCCAAAACAAATATTTTCCATTTATATCCTTGTAGATTATATGTATTCATTTTCTTGTACATTATTCAAATTCAATATGGTTGTAATAGATAATTAGGACCTTTATTTCTTGCCATTCCCCATTTGTAAACTTGTATACCCCATCCCCAAATGATGTAATAGCGTAGGACATTTATTTTCCGCAACTTATCGCTTTCATATAAATGCTAGTAAATTAGGGTTTGTATGGAAAGATAGAAAAATTAATACTTAGAAAACCCTAAATCCAAGATAAACAATGCATGAAAAACAAACACTTGCACACTTGCACCTTTAGGCTTAACTCTACTTTGTTGCCTTAAGAAAATGGTCATGTCATGCATGTGAGACACTTTAGCAAAAAAAAAATCAAAAATACAAGATCATAGTCCCTCGATGACGCTTCAAATGTTGCCTTATAAATGATCTTAGACTCTTAAGAAAATTGCTAAGGTATCTCACTACATTGCTATCTATGAATATACGATGACCCACGCTTGTCCGTTCACATCCAAAGACATGGCTTCTTACCAATCAATGGTAAGATAGAAATATCAAAGGTAAGAGGAAATGAATAAAAGACTTTTGATTAGGTAGAACGTTCTTAGTTGCTTGCTCATAGTCCATTTTCAAAATATCTTTCAAAACACACCCAACACTTTCAAAACATGAAATATTTTCAAAAAGTCAAACACTTTGTATACATTCTTATAGAGACGAGAATCATTACAATGTTTTCCTAAACGAAGGCGCTTTTCAAAAATACTTTCAAAACCCATCACAAACACATTTCAAACAAAGCAATTTCAAAAGTGAGCTAGCAACTAAGAGCCCGTAGATTACTACGAATGAAAAGGGTGCCAACACCTTCCCTTTTCATAACCTACCCCCCAAACTCAAGAAAATATCTCAAAAGGTATTTCTTGTTCTTTTTCACCCTTTCCTTTATTGGATAAAAGAAAAGTCGGTGGCGACTCTTACTATCCGCAACAATTGCGATAAAACGCAAGACACCCAAGTCAGTTCTCCCACCGTATTACATGGGGCATTGACATGATTGGAGAGATCAAGCCCACTGCCTCTAATGGGCATCTGTTGATCCTCGTCACCATTTATTACTTCACCAAATGGGTCGAAGATGCTTCATTTTCCTCAGTCACTAAGAATGTTCTAACCCAGTTTATCTAGCATAACCTCATCTGCCGGTACGAAATCCATGAAAGGACCATCACCGATAATGGAACCAACCTTAACAATTCTATGATCACTGAACTCTGTACGCAGTTCGAAATTAAGCATCACAACTCTTCTCCTTACAGACCTAAGATGAATGGTGCAGTGGAAGTTGCCAATAAAAACATAAAGAAGATTGTGCAAAAGATGGTGGTGACCCACAAAGATTGGCATGAGATGCTAACATGGATACCGTACCTCGATGCAAACATCAAATGGGGAAACTCCATTCTCCTTAGTCTATGGCATGGAAGTCGTCCTGCATATCAAAGTTCAGCTTCCTTCATTAAGGATTATGAAAGATGCATACTTAGGCAAAGACGAATGGATTCAGACTAGGTTGGATCAGTTGAACTTGATTAATGAAAAGAGGCTGGCTGCTGTCTGTCATGGTCAAATGTATCAAAAATTTATTATCAAGGCATTCAACAAGAAGATAAAACCTCGAGTGTACCAGGCCGGAGACTTGGTAATAAGACGCATCATTCTACCACAAGGCGATCCCAGGGGCAAATGGACTCCTACTTACGAATGGTCGTTTGTTATTAAGAAAGTATTCTCTGGCGGTGCTATGATGCTAACCACTATGGACAGTGAAGATTTCCCGCATCCTATGAATGCAGACATAGTTAAAAAATACTACGCATAAAGAATGACCCGCTAGGTTAACATACTTACGCAAAAATGAGGTCATCCTGACGAACTAAAAGGGTTCAGGCAAAAAATAGGGTATATACAAAATATTTTACACCCAGCAATTCGAAAACCTAAAAGGGCGGCTTGGGAAAAAAGGGGTATCCTGGTGGACTGAAAACCCGAAATGGCCGTCCAGGAAAAAGTTAAGGATTAAAGCGTATGATTATGTCTTGTCGAATCACTACAACCAGCTTTATTACCAAGGTCAAGTGTTCAAATGGAACGAGATCAATTCAATCAACTTCTTTTAACCGCAAGAGATGTTGTTCAAAGACATAGGGGCAATAGTTGTGTTGGAACCCAATGAGATCACTTCCACATGGGTATATAATTTTTGTTTTCACTTTGTATTCTTTTAATTTTTCGACGATTTTATCTTACTAGGATTTCTGTCTCCCTGTACAAAAAATGCCTGTTTATAGGCAGATTATCAATACAAATATACTTTGAAGTGCAAACTTTTTATTTTTTCATTTTGATTGCAAAAACGTCTAATGACTAAAATTGAATGAACATATGCATATGAACATGATTAACTGTTAATAAATGTACGCATAAGAACAATAATAAGAATTTACTCAAGGATTTGAGGTATCCCCACAGAGTTACTTCAATGAGATTATCCCCACGTAGTGAATTCATACATCCAGAGTTCCAATCAGCATATTTCCTATAAATTTTCTTCCCCAGCCAAGTAATTCTTCTTGATGAATTTATTTCCACAGTAAGATCTTCGGAATACCTTCCTCAACAAGGTTTATTTCCCCAACAGACTACAATCTCCCCAGTTTGAGCTTACTTCTCGGACTATTACAAATCAATGGACAACACCCCTTGTCCCCAACAGAGTTGATACTATCCCAAGAAAGATACTGCAAAGACTGGAACCTGACCAGATACCAGTTAACTTTTATGCTCCCCAGGCAAGTTGGAAGATTATCCATCTCTTTTATCCCCAGTCAGGGTATATAATAATTCCCCAATAGAGTAATGGTAAACCAAAGCTCCTGAATTCTACTCCCCATGCAGAAATCAACATTCCCCACATAGTTTCATCAAACAACAAATAGGAATTCCTAGTGGAAGCACTTTAAACAAGGTTGAAGATACACATACTCTTCATCCCCAGTAGTTGTCAAGGATTTATTTTCCCTGACAAAGATACACTTCAATAACATTTCACATTCATACATCATGACATGTGCATACAAAATGTATATAAAAAAATCTCATTTATTTTGAGAACATCATTATGCAATGCATGCATCATGACGTTGCATTACGACTAATTCTTTACCTTTTCAGGAAAGATAAGTCACCTGATGAATACCATCAACAACAAACATTTTATATGCTGGTTCAATTTAAATCAACCAATGCTTTATCCTGATTCTATTCCAGTAGACACTTTCTCTGGTTCAGTTAAATCGCTCCTAAGGAAAATAGAGGTGGAAAAAATGTTATCCAGTCAAAGTGAAGCTTCCCCAAGAAATTTCATCATCCTCCCTGTCTTCAACTCAGTTTCACAAAACTGTTCCGACCACAGTCTGCCTTCTTCAATAGTTATCACCATTCATCGCCTCCTTGTTCTACTTGACACTACTACCACCTCCAATCCCTTTTCTTTCGCTACTCTTCAAACCCTAAATTTTAAAATCCGGAAAATCCTTATGGTTTGTACCAACTCAAAGCTGGACGATCTCCCAACGATCGCCCTCTGCCGCGAACGCTGCACCTTCCTCGATGAAGCCATCCACCAACACTACTCTCTTGTCGCATCTCACCTTGCTTACATCAATTCCTTAACGGCAATTGGCCTTCTTTGACGCATTTGGATGGATAAAACGGAAATTTTGTTTGTCAATGGAGAAAGGTCAAGATTGTAGAAAGAGAGAAGAAGATGACATTACTATATTGAAAAGAGAAGGATGATTGTGTTTCAATTTTTTTTTGAATTGTTTTCTTTTGGGAATTAACGATGATAATTAAATCTTTTTTTCTTTATTCCCAATACAATAACATACAGCGGCGCACTTCATTACCCTAGGGTCTTCAAGACCCTTCTTTGTCCAATTCTAGATCGGGTCGGCCCAATGGGCCTCCTAGCCCAATTCGCTACCTAATCACTCCCTTATGTCCTAATTAAATCATAATAATATCTAATAAGTAATCTAATACAGTTGGAAAGGCATTGTTTGCAATAACCAGGGGGTCCCGGGTTCGACACCCCTGGAGACATTTTCCTTTTATTTTTCTCTATTTTCTGTTTTGTTTCATTTCTTTGTTGGATAAAACAATTGGACCTTATCCCAAGCCCAATCTGTTTTCACACCCCTTTTTTTTTTCTTTCAGTTTTATAATTTTTTTCTTTTGAATTAGTTTGTATTTAAAATAGTTTAGGTGATATTAGAATTAATTTAGGTTATATTTAATTTAGTATTAACTTAGTTTAGGTTTAACTTAATTACTTAGAATTTTAAGTTAGTTTAGAAATATTTTAATAATTGTAGATTTAGTTTTATTACTCTTTAGTATTAAATTTTTTAAAGTTTAGCTAAATAAAAATATAATTTCAAAATTAGTTAATTAATTAAGGACTTTGTGAATAATTCCGTTAACATTTTATATATAGTTTAATAAACTTTCTTTTAAATTATTTAGTTTCGGCATAATAAAACTCAAATAAAAATAACATAATAGATTCTTTATTTTTTTCCAAAGTTCTCACAAACAAAAATACCAAGAATTTTATTTCCATACTTTGTTAATTAATTTTTACTTCATAGATTGTTGTAGTTTTAATTAATTTTTCGATTCGATTTGGTTGTATTGGTTGCAGATTTGGACTTTTAATCGCATTGATATATCCCCACTTGTAAATTTGTACTCCCCATTCCCGAAAGCTCTGTAATAGCGTAGTATTTTAATTTCCGCAATTTACTATTTTATTTATATTGTATAGTAATTAGGCGTCTGTGGAAAGATTTAAAATCAACCGCTAGACAACCCTAATCAAAGATAGATTTACTTGAATCAAACACACTTTTCACACACGCACCTCTAGGGTAATCTCGCTTGTTGCCTTCGAAAAATACAGTCATGTCCCTCGAATATGGGACGCTTTAGTAAAGACCCATCGATAAAGAAGATCATAGTCCCTCGATGTTTCCTTTGATAAACGATCTAGTCCCTTACGAAAATTGCTAAAGTGTCTCACAAGTTGCCTTCTATGACTATACGATTGAACCACGCATGTCCCTTCACTTCCAATGATAGGGCTTCTTACCAAATCAATGGTAAGATAGCAACGTCTAAAGGAGGAGGAAAAGAATAAAGACATTTTGAGTAGGTAGGAGGCTCGTAGTTTCTTGCTCACAAAGTAAACCATTTCCACACTTACACTTTCAAAACTTCTTCAAAAACAAACATCTCTTTGAACCATTTTTTTTCAAAACTAACACTTTGTATACATTCTTATAGAGACGAGAATCGTTATAAAGTTTGCCGAAACAAAGGCATTTTCAAAATATTTTCAAACTTGCACCCATCACAAATATATTTTCAAATAAAGCACTTTCAAAATGATCTAGCAGGAAACTAAGAGCTCGTAGATAACTACGTATGAAAAGGGTGCTAACACCTTACCTTTTCATAACCTACCCCCCAAATTCAAGAAAAAAACTCAATGTTCTTTCCTATTCTTTTCACCCTTTCCTTTATTGGATAAAAGAAAAGTTGGTGACGACTCTTGCTATCCTCAACACTTGCGATAAAATGCAAAATACCCAAGTCAGTTCTCCCACCGTATTATAAAACTGACGACTCTACTGGGGAGAATAAAAAAAATAAGGTTACCTTAGATCTAGATCACATTTAATTGCTTTTATTGTTTGATTTGTTTCCTATACATTTTGGGCTTTTGTTTGGGTTTTGTTTTGATCCTCTACCCGGATCAGAGAACACCATTAGGTAAGTAGCAATATATTGTGGAAATTGTGCGGGGTATACCGACATGGTTGAAGTGATGCCTACGTTAGTATGACACATTTGTTGGTACCGGTAGCCCTTGAGTTTAGTTATGGAGAATACGAGGCCGCTGTGTGGTGTCATGAAGCACTAACTGACCTTAAAACCTTTAATTGAACAACTTGGCCATTAGGAAGTAGTGAGATAGCCGGCTTTGGTGAAGTACGGAGTTGGTTGATACTCGATACTACGCTCATTGAGATCATACTTTCGAGATATTTCGGTCGCCAATAAAGAGGCTTGCGCTGAAACAATGCCCGATGAAGAAAGATCAGTGATATTGAGATTCCCTAGAACCCGATTACTTTCTAGGACAAGTTGAACCAACTAAACTTCAAGAGGGTACTTACCTATGAACTCCATGCAAGCCTAAACCTAAGGACTTATTTTCTTTATGTGTTTATGTTTACTTGTACATAACATCATGACATCATACCATGGCATTTTGCACTAACCATTTCAAAGACCTAGAGATTTTATTTTTGTTTTGTTTTGTAGGACATGACTTTCACTCGCATGAATACTATCCAAGTCAACCTCGATATAGTGCCTCCTCAACTCAAAGAATTAGCATCAAGGATCTCTGAGAGTTCTCTTTTCGACAAGATACATGGTCAACTTCTCAATCTGGTTACCTCAAGCCTTGATGAAGACATGATGAAAGTGCTCTTTCAGTTCTTTGACCCTTTACACCATTGCTTTACCTTTCATGATTACAAACTTATGCCTACTATGTAAGAATTCTCTCAACTCTTTGGATTTCTTGAGCTCTACATTTGCAACGATCCGACGTTGTGGCAAATTGGGAAACAATAAGTGGTGTCAAAGGATTTCTAGCCAAGTTTTTGTTGGAAAAGGCTCAAGATTGTTGGGATGCTTTGGATTTACAAGCCTTTGAATAATTATTGGCTCTTCTCATCTATGGGATGGTACTGCTTCCCAATCCTGACCAACTTAAAGATGTGAACACATTCAAAAATTTTATATCTCGCAATCTGGTGCCTACTTTGCTTGCGGACATATTGCATTATCTTCACTCTCGAACTATGAAGAGAAGGGGGACCCTTATGTGTTGCACTCCTATTTTGGCTAGGTGGTTTATTTTGCACCTACCTCAATTTATTGTGAAGAACGAACAAGGCATGAGGTGGTCCAAAAGATTATTGTTGCTCACACATTCTGATATTCATTGGTGTTCTCGATCCTTGGAGGACATTACTATTATCGACTATTGTGGGGAATTCCCTAATGTACCTCTACTTGGCATAAAGGGAGATGTTACCTACAATCCTTGTCTGGCGTTGCAACAATTTGGGTATGCTAGGACTCATGATGCACTTGTCCAACGAATTGCATTTGACTATAAGAACGATGTCCAAGGTTATCGTCATAGATTCATACGAGCTTGGGAATGGTGAAAAAAGTTGATAGCAAGACATTGGGACATAAGAACTCCATTCCTTTGGAGCCTTATCTCAAGTGGGTGCGAGCTCGCGCTCAAAATCTCATGATGCCTTATGAGGCCATTTTACCTATCATCATGGAACCTATTACCGAGAGATATGTTCCTTACACTATTCTCCATCCTGACATAACGACTACTCTCGAGGAGTTGCAAAGATCTTGGATTCAACTCAAAGGGGAGCGTGACACCTTTGAAACCCAGTTCTACGCAAGCTAGAAGATGGTTTTGGAGCTAACGAGATAACTCCATGAAGAGTAGAGTTTGAATGCCTACATTACACCAAAGAGGATGCGCTTGTGGGAAGCTTGATTTTTTTTAGGAGTTTATTTTTTATTATCTTTGTTTTTTCCATTGTAAGCCCAAGGGGAATTTTTGTAATCGTTTGAACTTATTAATACAATTAATGTTTGTTCTCTCTTTGTCTAAGCAAATTTAAATTTTAAATGTCCTTAAAATCATTTGCATACGCACTTTCATGCATCATAACATAAATAGGTTTTCCACAACAGGTTTCCTTATCTTTCTACTGTTTCTTTCAGTAAGATGGATATCGAACAAATAGTGAAGGACTTGCAAGCGCAAAATTCCCATTTCCAAGAGACCTTGTTGACCCTAGCTAAGGGGCAACAAAAGTTGATGACTGTGCTAGTAGCTAAGAAGAAAACCTAAAAGAAGGCCTTCATCAACATGGGTAAGAGATTTAAAGGTCTGGTTCGTCAGGCACAGATAATCGAAGAGTCGTTTTACGAGGAAAGAAATCAAGACGAAGAGGCAAGGAGAACCTGTGTTGGGGGTGCCAATAATCAAGCTTCTAAAGACGAATATTACTTTAATGAGAAATATCCTCCGGCTGAGGATAAATACAAGCAGTTGAAGGATAGTAGACTAAAGGCTGTTGAAATTTAAGCCGTTCCTGGTTTGGATTTTGGTGAGTTAGGCTTAGTTCCTTGGGTCGTCATTCCCCATAAGTTAAAAATACCAGTCTTCGTTAAGTACGACAGGTTTCCTGCCCGAAACTTCATCTAAGATCTTAGGTGAGCAAGATACATTCACACACTACCGACAAAAAGATCTGGGTCCATTTCTTCCAAGCGAGTCTGGCTGGGACTCAATTAGAATGGTTCTATCAATTGGAGGGTTCCCGCATCCACATATAGAAAGATCTAGCCACTACTTTTTATCACCAATATAAATACATTGGTGACCTTTCTCCAACCCGTACACAACTTCAAAGCATGTCTATAGGTTCTAGTTAGGGCTTCAAAGATTATGGCCAGAAGTGGAGAGATCTTGTAGGAAGACTCCAGCCTCCTCTGTTTGATAGAGATCTGGTAGATATGTTCTTGGGTACTTTGCTTGGCCCGTTTTTCAACCATCTGATCAGAAGCTCTTCAGTTGGGTTCACGAAGCTGATATTGATAGGTGAAAGAATAGAAGTTGGTATCAAGAGCAGTAAGATTCAAAGGAATGCATCTTCAAGTACTGTAAAGAAGCATTTCTCTGGAAAGAAGGAAACAAATGTTATGTATGGGGAAATGTCTCATACCAAGAAGGATCACCGATCCTCTGTTAATTATGTGTTAATTTCCAACCCTCCATCTGCTCAAAGGCAATCATCCAACAATCAACGATCCGAAGTTCCTCGAAGACAATTAACGAGGATAAGCATGTCATTGTCCCAAGCCTTACAACATTTGTCGAAGGCCAATTTAGTGACATTGCATGATCCACCATCCAATCCAAACATTTCATCACCTAAGTATAATCCAAATGCCAAGTGCGCGTATCATTCCAACAACCCTGGGCATGAAACTAGTCAATGCTGGCCTCTGAAGAATAAGATTCAAGATCTGATAAACAATAAAATAGTTTAATTTGATCCACCTGCTACTCCAAATGTGATAACCGCACCAATGCTGAACCATGGCAAAGGTGTTAATGCAATTGATGATACTACTTTTGGTTCCTCCGTTAAATATTTAACAACTCCATTAACTACTGTGAAGGATAATTTGCTAAGAGCCGGAGTTTTCCATGGTTGTTCTAAAGATTGTGTTTGCTTTGATCAAGAATTAAATGGGTGCAAGTGGCTGAAGGAAGGTGTGTAACGCCTGATAAATAGCCGCGAGATCCTGTTTGAGAAGATTTCTACAATCCAAAGTTTAATCAACAAAGCTGAAGACTTGTCCATAATAACAATTTCCAACAAGCCTTTTAGGATCCCCTTAAAGGGTCCTATTAGAATTTCAAATGAACCAACCATTGCTCCTTTAATAATCACTGTCGTTAGGCTTATTCACTACACATCTGATAAAGAGGTTCCATGGAACTATGGTGCTGAGGTTTATTATCATGGGATAAAACAAGATTCTTGGATCAACGAAAATGAAGCTGATATTGCAGGTTCTAGTAAAGTAACAAGAACAGGGTGGATCGTTTCCCCTGTTATCTCACCTTCGACTACTACGACAACTCCCGTCCGCATAACCAATGACAACTCTAGTGCCAACACTAGAGGCAAAGAGAAAGAAGGTGAGCCTACTAGGAAAGAGGCACCTACCAAAGATATTGATGCTGAAGAACCCTCCACTAGAGAGATGGAGGAAATCCTGAAAATCATAAAGAAGAGTGACTTCAAAATATTTGAGCAACTGGGGCAAACCCCCTCCAAAATCTCCATGTTGTCATTGTTACTCTGTTCAGATGTTCATGCCCAAGCCTTAATCAAGTTCTTGAAGAAAGCCCATGTGCCCCAAGAAACCACAGCTGGCCAGTTCGAGAATTGTGTAGCAGGTTTAACGGTTGACAATGGATTAGGGTTCTCTGACGTTGATTTGACTCCTATGGGAAGGAACCATAACAAAGCCTTACATGTCTCTATTGAATGCAAGGGAACCACCATGACACATGTATTAATTGATATTTGCTCATCCCTAAATGTGCTACCCAAAGGTGCTTTGGAGCTCTAGATTACGAAGGCATGGTGTTAAAACCAAGTGATATTGTCGTAAGGGTTTCAATGGGTCTAAAAGGATGGTTCATGGAGAGGTTGATCTCCCAATTAAAGTTGGCTCACATATTTTTAAATCTACCTTCTACGTAATAGACATCGGCCCTGCTTATTCATGTTTGCTTGGGCGCCCTTGGATACATAATGTTGGGGCAGTAACGTCCACCCTTAATCAAAAATTAAAATATCTATTCAAAGGGAAGATCGTCACTATTTGCGGCGTAGAAGAATTTATGGTGAGCCACCTATGGTCCACCCTTATAGAAACTTTGTTCTAAGCTTTCGAAGTTGTTCCTCCTATGGTGGCCACCACCAAGATCTCCTCCGAAATATCAAAAGCTGATGAAATTATACCAAGAATGGTTTCACTTAAGGATGCCCGTGTCATGGTCAAAGATGGAAATTGTACTATCGGGGAACGACTTCCTGACATTCTGTTTAAAGAAGACAAATTTAGGTTGGGTTTCACCATCAAAGCTCAGAAAGAGGTCAGGCGCGCTCTCTTGGGAAAGCCACATTTTCGCATCAGAAATCATGAAGTAAATGTTGCGGAAGACTCTGACGATGAATGTGATTTTGAAGAATGAATCTACCTACTGCCGGAGGAAAGCTCAACAACTGGCACGCGAAGGACTTCATTTCCATCTCCTTCCATGAGGAGTAATTATTGTTTACTGTTTTCTGTCAATTTAAGAACTTTTGTCTGTAATTTTTAATTCCAAAACAATGAATTTTAAGCCAGGTGCCTTGCCCGGGGCACCATGGCCCATTTGTTAAGGGTTTTGTTCATGTTCATTTATCATATTATCATTCAATGAAAATGTTGGACCCTTTGCATTCAAATTTTGCGCTCATTGTCTTTATTTTTCTTATTTGCATTTTCAAAATAGCCATGTATCTTACATGCAAACACACAAACACACACTTGCAGATCCACATCCATTCCGAATCTCATTTCCAACGACTCTACTATTGCTAGCTATGACTTTGAACATCCAATCAACCAAGCCGAAGACAAAGGCGAAGAAGATTGTGAAATACCAAGGGAACTAGCCAGACTTCTGATGCAAGAGGAGAAAGCCATTCAACCTCATGAACAGCCAGTTGAAGTGATCAACATAGGTACTGAGGAAGATAAGAAAGAGGTCAAGATCGACGCTAACTTGGAAGACAACGTCAAAGGAAGATTGTTACAGATGCTACATGACTACGTGGAAGTCTTTGCTTGGTCGTATGAAGATATTCCGGGTTGGGATACTGATATAGTAGTCCACTATCTACCAACAAAAGAAGATTGCCCCCCAGTCAAGCAAAAAGTGCATCGTATGCGACCAGACATGTCTGAAAAGATTAAAGCTGAGTTAATGAAGCAATTCAATGCAGGTTTCTTAGCAGTGACATCGTATCCTCAGTGGGTGGAAAATGTGGTCCCTGTGCCGAAGAAGGATGGGAAGGGCCGTATGTGCATAGACTATAGGGATTTGAATAGGGCAATCCCCAAAGATGATTTATACTACCGCATATTAACGTCTTGGTCGACAACACCGCTCAACACAAAGTCTTCTCCTTTTTGGATGGTTTCTCCGGCTACAATCAAATCAAGATGGCTCCCGAAGATATGGAAAAGACCACCTTTGTCACACAATGGGGCACCTTTTGTTACAAGGTCATGCCATTCGGTTTAAAGAATGCAAGGGCAATATATCAACGAGTTATGGTGGCTTTATTTCATGATATGTGTCGTACCCTAAATTTTCCCTATCTCTTTATTTTTGGTCTAGCTTTGAACTTTGCATTACATTTGCATCATTTTAATCATTCAGTCATTCGCATATCCCGCATCTTAGGGAATCAGGCGCTTTGGTTTAAAGTTTTAGGGCTGCGGCATCTTTATGTCTAATCTTGTTTTGAGGTTTTATTATCAGGTAAAAAGGAAGCGCATCTGGTTCTCGATTAGTGGATCGTGGAATGAATTTTGTCATCACGTAACAAGGTTGGTTCTCGCTCAATTTTATCAGAGCCTGGATTAGGGTTATTTCCTTATGCGTGCTGGTCAAGATACTAGGGTTTCGGGTCTTTGGTTTCTGGGAAGATCTTTCTCTCGCCTGCCTCGAAGATGGCTCAAAGCTCAGTGCATTAGGTCAAGAATTTCACTTCCTCGCGTTTCGAGTTTCTTCTTAAAGTCTCCAAGCCATGAAGTCGAGAGTTTGAAGTTTAAATTGGCAAGTGTGGAGTTTGGGCACAAGAAATGAGGCTGAAGGTTCATTATGATCAAGACATGTTTTTGTTGCTTAAGTTACAAGTTATTGTGGGCTGAATATCAAAAGTTGAAGTTCTGGTCAAGAAGTGCAAGTGTGGTTCAGGCATGATATGAAGATCAAGGTTCAAGCGACCGGTGTTTTGGGGTTCGAATTAATCTGTGGAATTAAATTCTTAAGCATTTGTTTTGTTTGAGAGTTTGATTGGATTTCGAAAGATAAGGCGCGTGATTTGTTTGGAATACAAGGTATAACAATTGCTCACAATTTCTTGAAGTTTAAGTTACAAAGTCCAAAGGGTGCATTCAAATAATTCAAGTGGGAATTGCCATTTTCAATCAAAGATCGAGAGTTGTTTGATTTCCATACAAAAGAATTCATTCAAAAAATATATCATTCAAGCTTTCGTGTTCATTACATTTTTTGGACATATTACAGAGCGTATGAAAAATAAATTACAATTATGGGAATACAAATTACATTTGTTTTGTTTACAAAGAAAAGAGAAAAATAATTTGTGTTTCTTCAAGTCTTCATCTTCAAGTCTTCATCTTCACTCCTCGCCATGGTATTTTCATCATTCAATCTCGCTTTGGACCGTCCAATAATCATGCTCATGAAACAAGGAAAAAGAAAAGTTAGCGATCAAACACATGAAAAAAGAATTCAAACAAGAATTAATTGATTGATATCTCATCATAAGGGTTTGCATTTGGAATCAGTTAAAGAGGGAGATATTTTTCATCATGTTTTATTTTCTCCCAAATTGCAAATCACAAAGAGTTGTTCTCTTTGGTTCACAAAAAGAAAAAAAGAAAAAAAATTGCAAATGTTTCCTGTTGCTAAAGAAAATAACCAGCAGCGCTACTAAAAGATGGCAAGGAAAAGTCCAGAATAACAAATGAACAAACAGCATGCCCACAACGTTACAACAAATGAACAAACAGCATGCCCACAACATTACAGCACAAGCAAACAATAATAGCACGCAAAACAGTATCAAAACAGCATAAACATACAATAGCATAGCAGGCTAATAATAAGCAACAAGTCAAAGGCTAACAAACAGCCAAAACACCTTAGTGCTTCATCATTTTCCAAAAGAGGCAAACCCTTCAGAATTTTCAAGGATAAAAGCAATAAGCTTTGCATCACAGAAAGGTAAAAGAGGAAAGATACAACCTGCATTAAACCTGCCCAAAACAGTCCAAAAAAAACTGTTGTAACATTGCACAAAAATAGGCAAAGCCACCTGCACCAAAAAGTACTCAAAGACAGCATACCAATATGTTCAAAATTTCTCTGATTTCCCTCCCAATTCCTATTGCTATTTCACTATAAAGAAACAAACCACTATTTCATTAAGGATCTGGACACACAGCCTAAACACAACAAAGAGGATTTTCGAGAGGCAGCCAACAAAGAAGTGAGAAAACCGACGAAACAGAGAAATTAAAAGAGAAAGAAAAAAACTTGTACCAATATTTTTCTACCGGAAACTCAACCATTTTCTTCCATATGCAAATTAACCTCCTTCACCACCATCCTCACATAAACATCTAAGTCATTCTGAGATACTTTCTCCAACTTTAAATCCCTGGGCTTCAATGCTTCCATCAACCTAAACCTGCGAGCAAATCAAGCAGAATATAGAAGATAGATCTGAAACTGACCTTACTTGCAATTTTCCAGAGGAGATATAGTTGGACTTTCTCCGACTAGGTTGGTGATTCTTTTTCCTCAATTTTCTCATTGCCATCATGTTGTCATATGTGTTTATTGCTTTGGTGTGTTCCATATGAATCTAAGAATTGAGATCATTAAAAAACACGAGACTTTGAGAGATAGCTGTGAAGGTTGAAACCCAAATCAGAAAATTATACTTGCCAACCAAACTAATCCAAACCATGACTCTGCACAAATATCAATTCAAAATACCCAAGCCGATTTCAATTTCCACTCAACTGAATAAATAGAAAAAGTAAAAGAGAAAGTCAGGACATAAAAAAATAGAAACAACTCGTGAGGAAATCTAACAGAAATTCAGAAAATATAATAAAGCTCATAACATGATTTACCTCTCAAATCTAGATTTGTTCCACATCGTTTCCGTCTTTCTCACGCCCATTCTTCATCATCAAATATCAACAACCTTTATCATTTTTTTTTCTTCGATGCCACTCCAATCTTCGGAACCAACCCCAACGTCGGTCTCTTCATGTTTGAGATTGTTGTTGAGGAAAGAGGAAGAAGGAGAATTTAAATGACGACACTCCCTTCGCCTCCCTCTAATTCCGAACGGCTACATTCGTCATCAACCACCTACAACAACAAGCTCCAACCGCTCTAGCCAGCCCGTAACCTTGCATGTACTGCAAGTCAAGTCCCTTCGCCGATTCAGCCGCTACTCCGCGCTTCTAACCTCCATTCATGTAACATGCCATCAACCGACGACGTCACTCCAACTCCATCGTACCACCCTTTTCAGCCTGCGAGTCTATCACCGAAATCTACCTCGACCCAGATCGACGCCAGCCAACTGCTCTCTGCTGCAAATCACAACCCTCCCGCGAGACCCTCCATCGCATATGCCTCCATCACCGCTGGTTCGTTTTAAGCCCCTTGTTTATATCTCATTTTGTTTGATCTTTGTGCTTATAGTTTGGGAAAGAATTGAACATTAAAATGGAGGAAGTGGTTTTGAAAGAATTTAAGAGGAAGAGGGATGTTGTTTGTTCTGTACAGTGAAAAGAAAAGAGTGGAACAGTTAAGCAAGAGAGAGAGATTTCTTCTTTTTTTTTTGTTTTAATTGTTGAATTATTGGGGAATTAAACAAAAAAATAATTGGAATCATTGATAAATTTTCTTTTCCTCTTCCCTATGTCCGCAGCGCCCCATCTCGTTCCCTTAGGGTTTCTCAAACCTTTCTTTTCTTCAAGTTTAATTTGGGTTTGGGCCTAAACATTAGAGCCCAACCCGGTTGCTCTACTCTCTTTATTTTATTTGGTTTAGAGAATAATAACAGTTAAACAATTTAGTTTATTTGGCAAGGCAGTTAGTAATAATCTAGGAGTGACGCGGTTCAAGTCCAGGTTGGGACGTTTTTTTAAATTTTATTTCATGTAGCTTTATCTCTTCCATTTTTCTAACTTGAATAATTATTACGAGAAAACATAAAATACAAAAAAAAAACATGCTTATAATTTAATCTTCATTAATCATCTGAATATATATATATATATATATATATATATATATATATATATATATATATATATATATATATATATATATATATATATATATATATATATATATATATATATATATATATATATATATATATATATATATATATATATATATATATATATATATATATATATATATATATATTAGAATATTTTGGAAGTAGGTTAATTTATTTTTAAATTCGTTATTTAACTTGATAAAAAACACCAAAAATATTAGATTAGGATTTTTAATTTTTAATTTTTTGATTTCTTTAATAAAAAAATAATAAAAAAATATTAGAATAAAGTAGTATTAAAATTTTGATTTCCCCCTTTTTAGAATTTCTCGATTTAACAATTCATAATGATTTAGAATTAGGTTTTAATTTTTGTTTTCGCAAAAAATCTTAAAAAATATTATAGCATTATTTTCTTTGATAAAAAATCATAAAAAACGTTAAGAACTTAATTTCTTTGCTTTTGTTTGATTACTTGTTACATGTTCGCTTAGGTGATTCCCCAAATCGATTAAATTCAGGTTGATCGTTTCATGTTGAATTAAACATTAGGGTCGAAACTATGTATGATAACTTTAGGATAGAATTTCCCTTTTACATTCAACTTCAAGTCAACCTTGTACATAACAAACAATTAGGCTTTTCTAGGCTCTCTCTTAACCTTTTCTGTTGTAATTAATTAAACTTCTCATTCACAAATCAAGAATCCAAAAACACTCTTTAATTATTACTTGAATTTATTTTAAAACTCGCAAAACGCTCAACCAATCAAAACTCCCCCAAGGGCATGTTATCTCCGTTCTACCGCGATACCGGCTGTGCCTATTGCTAGAATGTGTGCGTTAACGTCGCCCACTAAAAAACACAAACACACCAACCTTTTTCTAGAGGAACTACGATGTTCTGCTTCCTTCATTGGATACGTAGGAAAAGGGTCGCGAAACCCTCACGAACGCAATAATAAAAAACCATTCACTTCCCTTTAAGCAAGCATAGTTGTAGATAAATACACCCTTTAAGACAAACAAACAAAATGGATCCCGTTGAGTACAACGGGTGCGAGGGGTTCTAATACCTTCCCCTCGAATAACCGACACCCTTACCCTTTCTCTCAATCGCAAGACCATCTTATTCATTCCCTTGTGGTTTTATCGATATTTCCCCTTCCTTCGGGATAAATAAAGTTCGGTGGCGGCTCTGTGTTTTCTGTCGGTGGCTTCAATATGGTCCATCATGAAATAGAGGTCTATATGGATGATATAATTTCAAGGTCGCAGGATGAAGAAGAACACCTTGATCATTTACACAAGCAATTTGAAAGGCTGAAAGAATACAAGCTGAGGCTGAATCCCAGCAAGCGCACCTTTGGGGTAAGGTCTGGAAAACTCCTAGGGTTTATTATCAGTGTAAAAGGTATTGAGGTCGTCCCTGCAAAGGTTAAAGCTATCCAAGAGATGCCAGCTCTCTATACTGAGAAGGAGGTCAGAGGTTTCTTAGGTCAACTCAATTACATTGCTCGATTAATATCTCATTTAACTGCTACTTGTGAGCCACTCTTCAAGCTGCTGAAGAAAGATCAAGTAATCAGATGGAATGACGACTTCTAAGTAGATTTTGACAAGATTAAGGAGTACCTATAAGAAACTCCAATCCTGATGCATCCAGTCGAATGAAGACCTCTGATTATGTACTTGAATGTATTAGAGAATTCAATGGGGTGTGTATTGGGCCAACATGACGAGTCTAGCCGAAAAGAGCATGCAATATACTACATGAGTAAAAAGTTTACCGATTATGAAACAAGATATTCACTGCTCGAGAAAAATTGATGCGCTCTGGCATGGGCTGCTCGCTGGCTAAGATAGTATATGTTGACTCACACCACCCTATTGATTTCTAAGATGGACCCTACCAAGTATATATTTGAGAAGCCAGCTCTCTCCTGACGAATAGCTAGATCGCAAATGATTTTGACTGAATATGATATCCAATACACTACATAAAAAGCAATCAAAGGAAGTGTATTGGAAGATCATTTGGCACATCAAGCTATTGACGACTACCAATCTATGAACTTTGAATTCCCGGACGAGGATATCATGCTGATAACTGACTACAAAAAGCCTAGACCGTATGATGGACCTGAACAAGGATCCTGATGGACTATGGTTTTTGACAGGGCTTCCAACGCTCTGGGTAATGGAATTGGTGCTGTGATTATTTCTCTCGAAGGTTACCATACACCTTTCACTGCTAAATTGTGCTTCGACTGTACGAACGACATGGCTGAGTATGAGGTGTGCATCTTGGGTCTAAAGGCTGCCATTGACCTAAGGGTCAAGTTCTTGGACGTATACGGAGATTCTTCTCTAGTAATCAGTCAAGTTAAGGGGGAGTGGGATACCAATCACCCTAATCTGATTTATTACAAAGAGCTTGTGCTATCCTTGATTCCATACTTTGAGAAGGTTACTTTTTAACACTTCTCAAGAGAAGAAAATCAGTTGGTTGATGCTTTATAAACAATGTCGTCCATGTTCAAGGTCGATTGGGAAGACTAGGCTCCTAGAATCACAATTGAAATATTTGACGAACCAACACACTGTTACGAGCTTGACACGGACAAAGAGAAGCCATGCTACCATGAAGTGAAGAGATATCTTGAAGCACAAGAGTATCTTGAAGGAGCTTCCATCAATGATAAGAAATTTTTGCGAAGATTTTCAGCCAAATTCTTCATAAGCAATGGAATACTATACAAACGCAACCATGATTCTACTCTACTCCGGTGTTTGGACAAGAAGGAGGCAGAGGAAATCATGGAAGACATACATGATGGTATCTTTGGGACTCACTCTAGTGGACACACTGTGATACGGTGGGAGAACTGACTTGAGGGTTTTGCGTTTTATCGCAAATGTTGCGGTTAGCAAGAGTCGCCACCGAATTTTATTTTATCCAAAAAGGAAAGGTGAAAAAGCACAGGAAAGACCTTTGAGATGTTTTCTTGAGTTCGGGGGGTAGATTATGAAAAGGAAAGGTATTATCACCCTTTTCATCCATGGTTTTCCATGGGATCTTAGTTACTTGCTAGATCACTTACTTTTGTTGTTTGAAAATGTGTTTTGTGTGTTTTTTTTAAAGTATTTTGTAAAGAGGCCATTCGTTTAGGCAATCTTTGTATGATTCTCATTCGTAAGAATGTATACAAAGATGTTTGTCTTTTTGAAAATGTTTTCAATGTTTGTAAAATATTTGGAAATGTGTGTGTTTGTTTTGGAAAATAGCAAGGATAGTTGTTTGGAAATAGAGCAAGTAACTAGAAGTAATCTACCTACTCAAATTTATTTCCTATGCATTTTCTATTCCTTTGACATTGTTGTCTTACCATTGATTTGGTAAGCAACCCTATCTCTGGATGTAAACGGGACGGGCGTGGGTCATCGTATAACCATGATTAGCAATATTGAAAAGTATCTTAGTATTTTTTAAGGGACTAAGATCATTTTGTAAGGCAACTTTGAATAGCGTCATCGAGGGACTATGATCTTATATTTGTTTGTTTTGCCAAGATACTTCGCATGCGTAATATGGCTATGTTTTATAAGGCAACCAAGTGTAGAAACCCTAAGGATGCTTGTGTGCAAGTGTGTTATTTTCATGCTTTGATTTTGTCTTGGATTAGGGTTTTCTATTTGTTTTGTTTTGATCTTGCCATACAAACCCTAATTACTAGCATGGTATGTAAAAGCGGTAAATTGCATAATGTAAATATTACTAAGCTATTACAATAATTTATGGGAGGGGGGAATACAAATTTGAATGGGGACTTGCAAGAATGTAAATCTAAATAAGTTATTACAACCAAATCGAACTTCTACGAATATTGGAATAAGCAATATACAATATTTAAATAAAATATGCAATGATATATATATATATATATATATATATATATATATATATATATATATATATATATATATATATATATATATATATATATATATATATATATATATATATATATATATATATATATATATATATATATATATATATATATATATATATATATATATATATATATATATATATATATATATATATATATATATATATATATATATATATATATATATATATGCAAAGAATATTTTGTTGTGAAATTTTTTTTAACCTAATCCTAAAAATATTAAAGAAATTGTTTCTTAAAAAAAAAGAAGTTAACCCTAATTTCTAGTATAAATATAAAATAGTTAAACTAAATCTATTATATTTACAAATTTACTTAAGAAAGAAATAATTAATATATAGTTTAATAAAAATATTTTTTCATGTGAAAATAAAAATAAAATAAACAAAATGCAAAATTGTCATATTTTGTATTTTTCATGATTTTATGTATTTAAGAAAATATTTAATAAATAAAAATGAAAATAAAACAAATAAATAAAATATGTGAGAATAGTTGGGCCACGGGTGCTGTAAGGAGACAGGGAGTAATATGTTAGCAAAAACACTAAGGCCCAAAGAGTCAAGCCCATCCTGCAAAACAGCAAAAAAATAGAAAAAGGAAAAATATGGAAAAAACAAAAGGTAGCGCCAAAGTTCGAACCCATGACCTGGGCCTTACCAGCCGCTACCTTGCCACTGGGGTGGCTATACATCCGTTGATTTATATGAAACAAAAACAACATAACACAAACAATTCCCTTGCCCTGTACTTCATCTTCTTCCTCAAGCTGGCCAAAAGCTCTGTAACTTTCTCATCTCTCAATAAAAAAGGAAACTGATAACATGAATGTTGTAGCATTTTGTCTCACGATTCTAACCATGTAAATCATGTAAGCTAATAATCAAAGATCAAAATGAATTTTAAAAGCCCTAAATTTAAACCTAATTTTTCCAAGAACTTCAAGTTCAAAATTCTCTCAACTCATGCCAAATAAATGCAAGAGATCTATATTGTTTATTCACAAATCGTGGCCAATGGATACATGTATGAAGAGATAGAAGTTGTGATTCTTACCTCTTTCAGTTGAAATCGTGAATGGAGTTTGAGTGAGATTTATGAAGGCCTGGTGATTGCTTGAGCTTGCTTGAACCTCCCTGAGTGTGTTCCAATCCTTGCCTTGCTTTGGAAGTTCCTGGAACTCTCTATCCAAGTCAACCTGTAAGCTTTAAAAACAAAAATGGCAGATGAAGAAGGAGGTGTTCCAGTGCAGGGATGATTGTCTAGATCTCTTAGATATGAAGTAGGTAAAGTGTTTTGATGGTTAAAACTTGAAACGCATGAGCCAAATGATGGATTGGTGTGCTTATGCAAAAACTGCAAGTTTTGACAGTTTTTTGGTGATATGGAGTGTTTGAATGTTTCAGGCCTCTTTCCATCGTGTTTCTAGTTGTAATGTGTTTGTATATTAGTATGGAAAAGGTTTCAAGTCAGCTTCTCAATAGATTTTTTCAGTTCTAGACTTTTTGCACGCTTTCTTGTTTTTGAAGCAAAGTGAAGGGACAAGTCTTCACATGCTTGTACTGGCTTGCTTAGGGTTGGTATATACTCTATACAAGTTGCCTTAGGCCTGGAGGATTTGTGTGTGAAGAGAAGACAGGTCCAATGCTCAAGATTTGTAAAGTTGCAAAAGTGAACCTTTTCCAAAATGGCAATGGCAACTTTGTGCCATTTATGGAATTATAACTTGGATAAAGACTCTAGGGCATGGATTAAAGCTTTGTCAAGTGAATAATAATTAAATTATGGAGTAAGAAACAAGTTTGGTACCTGTAAAGTATGGATTAGGCAGCATAGGTACTGATATGAACTTTGTTCTTCGTGAAATGGCTTGAAAACCAAGTGAGAAATTGCTAACTTAATCTCTTCGATTCTCCCTACTAAAAAATGATCTTAAGGAGTTCTTTGACATTTTGGAAAGCTTGCAATGTTATCTATAACTCATATTTGAAAAGAATTTCAAGACTCCTCTTGGAACTATGTGAAAAATTTCCATGAAGTTGGGTCCAAAACCTGCCTAAATTAGGGCAAAATTTCACTAAGTTATCTAGTTCATGAGCATGTATTCATAAAATTATATCTTGAGATCCAACCATATTTAGGGAAAATGTGTGAAGAAAAATTGTATATTTCATGGAGATCTACAACTTTCATGTTGGGAACTTTCTTTGAATCATCTTGTATCATGATGGAAATTTGGCTTAAAGTTGAGAAAAAATAAGAAATTTCCTATACTTAGAAAAATTTCTAAGTTAAGAAAATTTCCAATTTTAAAACCTAATCTTCAATCGTTGATTTCTTGATGAACAAATTTCGCATTTTGACATTTTTTTATGAATTGTGATCCTTGACACTTGATTTTGACCAAAAAGTCAAAGTTTGACTCTTTAGTGTACAATTGACTTTTGATCAGTTGACCTCAAATTTCATTTGTCTATCCAATGGATTTGCAATGCTTTGAACTATGTAATTAGGTCAAGATGATACAAATGAACCCTTGAAATCATGCTTTAAATAAATTGGTCATTTGCTAGGTCAAAAATCAGAAATTGCCCTTTCTTAGTCAAAACCCTAATTTTGACCATTTTGCCCTTTTGATGATTTGATCAAATTTCTTGAAGAGTTGTGGTCCAAACTTGATAAAATGATAAATATGAGCCTAAAATGTTGATGTTGATAAAAAATTATGTTGTTTGACTGTAAATTAGTCATGGTTGACTTTTTCCCCAATACAGTTGATTTTTAGGTCAACTGTCCAATTGACTGATAAAAAATGTGGTTCAAGGCTTGAAACTTGACATGAGTAATCTTAAGGGTCCATGATGATACTTGAAATTCATATGAAGCATTGATAGTCCAAAAATCCTTGTGCAAACTCAACCCTAATTTTGGATCAACAGTGTAAGATGAGATGTCTTGAGTTGACAAAACCCTAATCCAGTCTTGAGTCAAAGAGATCTTGTGAGGAAAGTCTTGATAAATGAGAGGGCAAATTTTGGGGTACAACACACACTATGGCCAAAAATATTCTAACGGCTGGGTACTATTGGTTGACTATGGAAATTGATTGTCACCATCACTCAAGGACTTGTCATAAGTGTCAAATCTTTACCGACAAGGTTCATGTACCTCCAATCCCTTTGAACGTCATGACTGCTCTGTGGCTGTTCGCAATGTGGGGAATTGACATGATTGGAGAGATAAAACCCAATGCTTCTAATGGACATCACTTCATCCTTGTTTCTATTGCTTAATTCACCAAATGGGTCGAAGCTGCCTCATATGTTTCAGTCACGAAGAACATCGTAACAAGGTTTATCAAGCACAACCTCATCTGCCACTATGGTATCCCCGAAAGGATCATCACCGACAATGGAACTAATCTCAATAATTATATGATTACGGAGCTCTGTACCCAGTTCAAAATCAAGCATCACAATTCTTCTCCTTATAAACCCAAAATGAATGGCTGATGGCTCCCAAATTCGACACTTGCTATATTTGGTCTCTTTGACCAAACAACTGGAAATAAACTACACCAGGAGGTGTAATTCGACGCATGAGATAAATTAAGGAAAAGGATCCAATGTATAATAAGAAAGCTTCGACCAAAGGTTCATTCAACCGAGGCAGATGTAGGTTGTTTCGACTGAAGGGAAGTGTTCGCGCCTTGGCACATGGGACGAAGACCGTTTTGAAATTTGAATAATTGGAGGGAAAGGTGGTTTTTATCAGCGTCTAAGGGAAGGAAACGTGGCAAAAGGCTATGGGTCGAGAGGCATGCAGGAGACACTTGTCTTCATCCTAGCGCAGAATGTCCCCTCGACGGTTACCTATTTTTAGTATAAATTAAGAAGTTTGTGTAATTTTTAGTGTGTGCAACTTATAGTACAAAGCCTCTCAAATATTATCCAAGTAACTACTGCGTGAGAAAGGATAAAAAGCAGAGAAATGTACGTTAGAAACACCTTTTTTACTTAATAAAAGTCTTTTCACTTTACTTTACCACTATCTTGCAAAGTTATCTTTTACTTCTTTTTACTTCTTTTACTTGCATTTTTATGTTTTCATTTACTGTTCAACAATCTTAAACATCTCTCCCCTGGGTCGAACGTGCGTTCTTCCTTCTCACTCATTTTACATAAAGATTAGCATATGTTCTGGGATTAGTTTGGTCGATCCCGCAAGAAAACCAAAAACTTACCTTTTTTGGAGACCAGCGGTTGTTTACCAAAAACAACGGTAAATAATGGCACAGTGGAAGCTGCCAATAAAAATATCAAGAAGATTGTGCAAAAGATGGTGGTGACCTACAAATACTGGCATGAGATGTTACCGTTTGCTCTTCATGGCTACCGTACTTCAGCTCGAACGTCAACTGGGGAAACTCCTTTCTCTTTGGTCTATGGCATGGAAGTTGTCTTGCCTGTAGAAGTTCAGATTCCTTTCCTAAGGATTATGAATGAAGCAGGTCTAGGCGAAGACGAATGGATTCATACTAGGTTGGATCAGCTAAAATTGATTGACGAGAAGTGACTGGCTGTTGTTTGTCATGGTCAGATGTACCAAAAGCATATGATCAAGGATTTCAGCAAAAAGATCAAGCCTCGAGTGTATCAGACTGGTGACATTGTAATAAAGCGCATCATTCTTCCACAAGGCGATCCCAGGGGAAAATGGACTCCCACATACGAAAGGCCATTTGTTGTTAAGAAAGTATTCTCTAGCGATGCCATGATGCTAACTACCATAGACAGTGAAGATTTCCCACATCCCGTGAACGCATACATAGTTAAAAAATACTAGGCATAAAATGACCCGCTAGGCTGACATATCTAGGCAAAAATAAGGGCATCTTGGCGAACCAAAGAGTTTCGGGAAAAAATTAGGGATATATGCAAAAGATTATACACCCGGTAAGTCGAAAACCCAAAAGGGCGGCTTGGACAAAAATGGGTATCCTGGTGGAATGAAAACCCGAAAGGGCGGTCCAGGAAAAATTTAGGGAATAAAGCGTACGACTATGTCCCATTGGATCTCTACAGCTAGCTTTATTACCGAGGTCCAAATTCAATGGTATAAGATCAATCCAATCAACTTCTTTTAACAATAGGGGATGATGTTTGAAGTCATAGGGGTAATAACGGAGTTGGAACACAATGAGATCACTTCCACATGGCTATTTATTTTTGTTTTCACTTTGTACTATTTTCATTCTTTTGACGATTTCCTCTTACTAGGATTTATGTCTCCTTGTACAAAAACGCCTATTTTTGGGCAAAGTATCAATACAAATACATTTTGAAGTGCAAAACTTTTTGTTTTTTTTGTTTTAAGTTCAAAATGTCTGATGGCTAAAATTGAATGAACATATGCATTTGAACAAGATTAACTGTTAACAAAAGTGTGCGTAAAAACAGTAATAAGTATTTACTTAAAAAAGTTGGGATATCCCCAGAGTTACTTCAATCAAATTATCCTCACAGAATTGGATTCCTGCAATCCCCATCCAAAACTCCAATATCTAGAAAACCCTCTCCCAACTGAGTTGGCCTCAAAAGAAGAAGCCTTGTGGAAGTTCTTCCTAAAGAATTCACCTCTCCAGCAGATCATCAAATTTTCTCTTCAACAGGGTTTATTTCCCTAACAAAGCTACAAATTCCCCAACTTAAGTTCACTTCTCAGGCTATTGCAAATCAATGGAAGAAACCCCTTAACACCCGGTAAAGCCATTTCAATCCCCAAAGGAATTGTTACTATCCCCGAAGTTGATATGGAGCATGGAATCCGACAAGATAGCAGTTGACTCCTTTCTCTTCAAAGCAAGTTACTACGAAGCCTGAACCCGACCAGATACTAGTTTAACTCTTTTCTATTCAAAGCAAGTTACTATGAAGCCTGGACCCGACCAAATACTAGTTCAACTCCTTTTTCTTCAAAGCAAGTTACTACGAAGCCTGGACCCGACCAAATAAAAGTAAATCACAATTTTAAATTACTAAAGCCTGAACACGACCAGATAATAGTTTAACTTCTTCAATTGCTGAAACATGGACCCGACCAGATAACAGTTAACCTCAAGTTCAAATTGCTTAAACTTGGACCCGACCAGATAACAGTTAACCTCAAGTTCAAATTGCTGAAATCTGGACCCGACCAGATAATAGTACGAGTTACTACGAAACCTGGACCCGACAAGATAAAAGTTTAACTTCTTCAAATCACTAACACAACTTCTTTTCCCCAGTAGAGTTCGCCACTATCCCTAGTGACTTACAGCAAAGCCTGGATTCCTACCAGAAAACAATTAGCTTTATTATCCCCAGTAAGTTGCTGCCAAGCCTGGATTTCGACATGATAACAGCTAACTTTCAAATCCCCAGTAGAGTAATGGACAACTAAAAGTCCTGAACTATTTCCCCCAAATAGAAATCAACACTCTCCACAGAGTTTTTCTCAAGCCAAAGCCAATATTCCCCACCGGAGTTCTCTTCAACAAAACAGGGATCTCCGGCGGAAAAATCCTAAACAAAACCTGAAGACACGCATATTCTTCATCCGCAACAGCAGCCGAGGATTTAAAGGCTCCCCGACATTTGTCAAGGATTTATTTTCCCAGAAAAAGATACATTTCAACAACATTTCATTCATACATCATATTACACACATGATAATTGCATACAACATAATCTCATTTATTTTGAGAACATCATCAAGCCATGCATACATCTGCATGCAACTAACATTCTTCCTTGCAGGAAAAGTCAATCAACATAACAAAAGATCTCTTCTTGAAAATACTACCAACATTTCTCAAATAGGTCAGAGATTAATTCCTGAAACAAGCGATAGTAACTATCTCTACGACCAACAAAAAACAGGTTCCGGATTAATACCTAAAACAAGACACGACAACTATCTATGAACAACTCATTATAGATTAATACCTGAAACAAGACAGGACAACTATTTACATGAGCAGATTGAAGACTAACCCCCGAAAAAAGACGGGGAAACTATCTTTCTTTCTCTTTGGTCAAATAAAGATCAATTTTCGAAACAGAATGGGGAGACTATCCTTATTACCAATGGTATGAACTCCTAAAACAGGACGGGTTTACCAATAAACCGATTGTGTATCAATTCCTGAAACAGGACGAGGTTATTATCTACATGACAAACGCTTCCTTCAAGACTTCTACTGGTTCAGTTTAAATCAACCAATGATTTATCCTGACTCTGTTCCGGTAGACATTTTCTCTAGTTCAGTCAAATTGACCCTATGATTTTTCTGATTCCTATCTAGAGAAAAACAAATACAGACATCTGTTGTTTCGGTATAAATCAACCAAATATTTATCCTAATATTTCTTCCAATCTCCATCAATAGTCACTTCTGAATGGTGTGTATAAGCACGTCTCCGACGATTCTCAATCACTTTTGATGGCATCTACAAGCCCATCTCCAAAAAATACTCTGTCACTCTCCAAAGCGTTATTTCTTGCACAAGCGAGTGAAAATTTCTGGGCACTCTAATGTTCAATCATCTTCCACTTTCAGGCTACGAATGACAAACACGCCAATCTCACTTTTCAAGTATAAGAAGATTGAACAGGGGAAGCATGTTGTACCCCAAAATTTTTCCTCCCGTTTTTTCATTCAAGATGCTATCCTAGGGTTTCTCAAATACTCAAGATAGCTCAGGTTTTGATCAGACAGATTATCCTCCTAAGAATTGAGTCAACAACCAGGGTTTGGTATTTCTCAAGAAAAATTGAGTTTCCAAAGTTTAAAATATTCTTCATGGTTCTTCATGTATTCTCAAGGATTCTCGGGCCAAGTTTCAAGCTTCGCATTGCAAGTTTGCTCAGTCAATGGTTCAGATGACTGAAAATCAACTGCATTGACCCAAAAGTCAAACTTTTCAAGATCATGTTCAAACGATTTTAGATTCTTCATTGTTTTGATATTCTTGAGTGTTTCTTTTTGTGTATGACTCTCCTTGACATCATCTCCAACTTCTCTTTACAATTCAAGAGTTGATTACATGCGAAAGATCATCAGAAATTCGAATACTTTAGAGGTCACTTTCTGGTTTTGACATGATTTCAGATAATTGTTGCCTGACATCCAAGATTCGTAATGTCCTCAATTTTCAAGATCTCGAGATGACTATTTTTGCACATTGTCATAACCGATGTCATCAACAAGTCCTCTTCAAGAAAAATTACTTATAATGCTTCACTAAATTTTAAGGTGTCGAGTTCTCAACACAACAACTTTTATCTTGAAGCCCACTTGTATTGATCATCAAGGCCTTTTAGGTTTTGCTCGATTTATGATGCAAGATGAGTTTATTTGTGAACGGCCGGTGCAAGGCATGCCTTTTAAGTATTCAAAGTGAGTTTACAAATTTTCATATTTGAAAATTCTTTGAGAAGAAAGGTGAATTTCATGGTGTGATTAAATTCAGTCCATTTCGAAAGAGGAATCTATCAATAACTCTTGGAGTTTTTATCCTTTAAAAATTCAAAGGTTAAATCGAATGTGCAAGGCATAGTTCCTTTATTCATCGACTTTTATTTAATACATTCATCATAATTCAAGATGTCAAGTTCTTATTCCATTCAAGAATTGGATTCAAAAATCAAGATTAAAATATCATTCAAGTTTCAATTCTAATTCAAAGAATTCAAATGGTGGATAATGAGAATATGATCAAAGTCATGATTATGGATTGAACATGGAAAGGCTAAGTAAAATTCACATGAAAATGGGAAGAGAGGGATATTATTGGAGACGGTATCATTACAAGAATATTTGAAGTGTCAAATAAATTCCATTTTGCGTTCATACAAATATCCATTCAAATTTACAAAATTCATCATGAATTCAAGTTCATTCATGAGAAAATATTTAAGCATACACTTGAATTCAAGGCTCATCCATAAATTTCATGATTCAAAACCATTACACCATTCTTGATTGCATTACAAAATTACATTCACAAGTATATGAAAACTAAAGTTCTAAACCCACACATAAACCATATCCTAATCAGCCCCAAAACTTGTCCAAATCAACCCTACAAATTGTCAAAATTGTCCACTGCACTGCTGCCCAAAACGTGTTACATAAACCTGTCAAACATGTTCAAAAACCAGCTACACATACTGTCCAAAGTCTGCATAATAATGCCAAGGAAATCAGTCCAAAACCTGCTCCATTGCTTCCCTGTTGTTATTATCTAAAACAACCCAAAATCTGTCCAAAACATACATATGAAACTTACATTAAAATAGCAAAAAACAAGCTGCAATACAAAAAGCAATGTAACAGTGCATTGAGTATGTTCAAACACTTATCCAATTTTCACCCCAAAATCCACCCATTCTAACCTATATAATCTGTATCATAACACAGAAAAAAATAGGGAAACAATACACACAAAAAAACACTCCATAATCCTTCATTATACAACCATCCTCAACAACCTTGCATCACTCATCTTCTACCTCACAACATAAACTTGTACGTTTTCTTACTACCCTACTTTCAAAACAACACAAACATTTTGAACCAACTTCAACTTACATTCGGAACCAAGCCACAAACATACACATTCAGAAGGAGAAAAGATTCCGGAGCTCAGAAAAATCAAAGGGGAAGCATCATACCTGTGCTTGAAGAACTCATCAGAGGAGCTCCAATCTGGTACCTTTCTGAACCAATTTCAGCTCTATTTTACTCTTCAATTTATCTGCATTTTCATGCCAATATATTGTTTCCTTCTTTAATTTATTTTCACTTTTGTTGCTCCCCATGCTGAGATGTTTGTTATACTAAGAGATTAATGTCGCGGGGAATAGAGATACCTGAATCAGTGAGCAGTTTCTATCGTTAGAACCATGAGAGAAAATCTATGAGCGTAAGAATATGATAGGGATAGAAAAAACTCTTATGTTGATGCAGAGAGAATCTGAGAGTCCTTACTCTCTCATTTTTCTTTGTTCTGCAAAACTCTCCCCACTCTAGGAAAAGACCACGCGACCACTGTGAATCAATGGTGGCTCGTTGTCCACCTATCACCACCTAATCGCAAGCCTACCCCAAAGCTTCAACAATACTTGCAGAATACAGAAACAACATTTAAAACCATCACAAAGCCTTAACAACAGTACACAACACAAACTCGTAAGCAGGAGGATGAAAAAAATAGAAGAAACATATTAAGGAAAATAGAGGTAGAAAAAAATGTTATCCTGTCAGAGTGAAGCTTCCCCCAAGAAATTTCATCATCCACCCTGCCTTCAACTTAGTTTCACGAAACTGTTCCGACTATATTCTGCCTTCTTCAATAGTTATCGCCATTCATCGCCTCCCTGTTCTACCTGATACTACTACCACTCTCAATCTCTTTTCTTCCGCTACTCTTCAAACCCTAAATTTCAAAATCCGGAAAATCCTTGTGGGTTGTACCATCTCAAAGTTGTACGATCTCCCGACGGTCACCCTATGTCGCGAACGATGCACCTTCCTCGACGAAGCTATCCACCAATGATACTCCATCGCCGCATGCCACCTCTCTTACATTAATTCCTTAACCGCAATTGGCCTTCTTTGACGCATTTGGATGGATAAAACGGAAATTTTGTTTGTCAATGGAGAAAGGTGAAGATTGTAGAAAGAGAGAAGAAGATGCCATTGTTGTATTGAAAAGAGAAGGAGGATTGTGTTTCAATTTTTTTTTAATTGTTTTCTTTTGGGAATTAATGATGATAATTAAATCATTTTTTTTCTTCCTTCCCAATACAATAACATACAGCGGCGCACTTCATTACCCTAGGGTCTTCAAGACCCTTCTTTGTCCAATTCTAGACTGGGTCGACCCAATGGGCCTCCTAGCCCAATCAACTAGCTAATCACTCCCTTATGTCCTAATTAAATCATAATAATTACGAATAAGTAATCTAGTACAGTTGGCAAGCCATTGTTTGCAATAACCAGGGGGTCCCGGATTTGACACCCCCGAAGACATTTTCCTTTTTTTTTCTTCTATTTTCTATTTTGTTTCATTTCTTTGTTGGATAATGTAAAATAAACCTTCTAAAATGCACTTTTGTTTTGATGAAGACAAACCATGAGGGACAAAGAAGGAAAATATTATTGATCAAGCTAAAAGCATCTATGGATAAAGTCTTCAGTTCAAGCACTTAGCAAATTTCAAGGTATAATGATAATACTTACTTTGAACATAAAACATAGATGCTCAATGGTAAAAAGAAATATTTTATATTGTCCAAACCATTACTCAAGTTTTTCTAAGCTAAAAGTCATTTTTCACTTGAGTGCAATAGATTTGCACATAAGTGCAATTGATTGCATGGTTTAATTTTTCAAATCTTTTGCTATTGTTTCTCAGTGCAATCGATTTGCATGTTTGTGCAGTCGACTGCACTCAATCAATTTTTGCTACTGACTTCACATGCAATCGATTTACACTCTTGTTCAAATCAATTGGACACTCAAAACTTTTGAAATTCTAACTGTTGAAACCCCGTGCAATCGATTTACACAAAGGGTGCAATCGATTGCATGCTACACGATTTTTGAAAAATAGCAGCTTTGCACATGCATGTTCATAACACCATTTCATGGAAACCTTTCACTCAATCTTGGCAATTGTTCATGATTCATTTACAGAACTTTATGTTGTTTCAAAAAGGTTCTATGAACATATAAATACTCGTTTTCAAAATCATTTTCTACACCTCTTCCAATTATATTTTCTGAATTTTCAAATATCAAACTCAAGCTTTTCTTCACTTTCATACACAAAGTTTTTCTGCACACTTTCACATATTGTCAAACAGAAAACTTTGAGCATTATATATCTTGAGTCATTGTATACTATTGTCATTGGAAGAGAAGATCAATTTATTGATAAAATCACTCATAGTGATTATTACACTACAAACTCACTCAAATCAAATATTGCTATATACTTGCTTATTTTTCAGGATTGTTGAAAATAAGTTCAAGTGATTTTGAAATCTTGTTTTTCCAGGATTGTGGGATACAAGTAAGGTCACCTTGAGAGGATTGTTCTCATTGTTGACATAGTGAAAATCCAAGAGGATTGTTCTTGGTCCAAGAGGATTGTTCTTGGTAGTTTTATTGGTTAGAGTCTTGTATATAAGGACTAGGGTGTCTTGTCTAGAGATCTAACCATAAGGAAATCTCTTTCATGTTGAAAGGGGACTGGAGTACTCTTGGACTGTGAGGGGAACCAGGATACATCTTTGTGTTCTTTACTTTTCCGCATTTACCGCTTTCATCATTAGTCTAAACCAGAAAAGAAAGAAACACATTTGTAAACTCATGCACTAAACAAAAAAATAATATCCATCATCACTAAAACCAAAATTTATTAAAGTACCTAATTCACCCCCCTCTTAGGCGCACTCTTATACTTAAAATTGGCATCAGAGCAGGTTATAGGTAACTTGTTCCTAAAAGATCCAAATTGGCTTCCGCAAATCAAAATCCTGTTTTTAGAGATGGTGGTAGTAACAACAAGCCTCCTCTATTTTGTGGTGAATATTTTGACTTCTGGAAAATACGCATGAAGACACATCTAGAAGCACAAGGAGAAGAAATATGGGATGCCGTCGAGAATGGTCCTTTTACCCCTATAACGGTAATCAATGGTGCTGGCTCATCAAAGCCTAAGGCTGCATGGGACGAAGATGATAAGAAGAAGGTTCTCTATGATAAAAAGGAAATAAATCTTCTTCAAGGTGCACTTAGCATGGATGAATTCTTGCGTGTCTCGGCATACAAAATGGTGAAAGAAATATGGGATACCCTGGTAGAAACTCATGAAGGAACCGCTGAAGTTAAAAGATCGAGATTAAATACTCTGAGTCAAGAATACCAACTACTCAGAATGCAACCACGAGAATCAATCCTCGACTTGCAGAAAAGATTTGTACACTTGACAAATCATTTGAAAGCACTCGGTAAGACTTTAAATAATAATGAAATTAATCTTAAAGTGCTTAGATCTTTATCCAGGGAATGGCAACCAAAAGTAACAGCAATATCCGAGAAGAAGAATCTATCCACAATGACTTCCGCGACTTTGTTCGGAAAACTTCAAGAATATGAGAGGAACTTGCAAGTATTTAAAAGCATGAAATACAAGTAAAAGATTCAAGAGAAATGGCTCTAAATACAAGGATAAAAAATCATGATAGAAATCAAGAGGATGAATCCACTAGTAGTGAAGATGATGATCTTATCAAGAAGATTGAAAAGGTTCTACGAAAAGAAAGAAAAAGGGAAGCACCAACAAGGTAGGTTATATGCTTTGAATGTGGAGAAAAGGTACATGTTAAAAGTGAATGTCCTACACTTGAAAAGAGGAAGAAATATTTCAAGAGAAATAAAGATAAAAAGTCAAAGAAAGCATATATATCATGGGAAAGTTCATCTTCCGATTCCGAAAACAATCAACATGTTAATCTTGCATTGATGGCCTCACACCATTCTGATAGTGAAGATGACGAGCACATTGGGTACCAAATCAAACTTAATTTGTTTTGTAGGTATGCTTGAAGACCACATGCAATATTTGGTATCTTGATAGTGGTTGTTCAAAGCATATGATGGGAGACATACACTAACTTTCAAATCTAGTTCAAGTCCAAGGATTATTTCACATATGGGAAATACCTTAAAGGAAGAATTCTTGGCATTAGCAAAGTTGATACACTAACTTTCATATCCATTGAAGATGTACTTCATGTTGAAGAACAAAAGACAAATTCTAAGTACAAGTAAACTTTGTGACAAAGGCTTCAACATCATGTTCTCAAAAGATGAATGATTTATGAAGTCACTATTAAGGTGAAACTCATTGCCCAAAGAAATATGCAAATTATCTATGCTTCAAGGGAGAACTTTGATCAAGATGGAGTTATCAAAGATAGGGGGAGCATTCACATAAGAGTTTCTCATTGTTTCTAAAAGAGTCAAGAATCTTCAACATCATGTTTTTGATGACAACAACCTTTATGTGCATTTATCAAAGGATGATAAAAAGCATCATGAAGCAATATGGCTATGGTTAAGCTTTCAATATTATTATATGTAATTTGTCCATTTTTATGCATCTTTCCCTTCTTTTTGATAATGTCAAACGGGGAGAAGGATGTTATACTATATGCTTTTATATTTCCTTGTCTTAATTTTTTAAGGTACTCTTCAACCAATATGAACAAATTCAAAGGATTCCAACCTTCTCATACAAAGAAGGAGTTATGCATCTTAGGGGGAGAAGCTCTTTCCGGAAATTACAACACATCAAGCAAGATCGTTTGTCATCATCAAAAAGGGGGAGAATGTAAAATCAAGCTTCTCAAATGCACTTTTATTTTGATGAAGACAAACCATGAGGGACAAAGAAGGAAAAGATTATTGATCAAGCTAAAAGTATCTATGGATAAAGTATTCAGTTCAAGCACTTAGAAAATTTCAAGGTATAATGATAATACTTACTTTGAACTTAAAACATAGATGCTCAATGGTAAAAAGAAATATTTTATATTGTCCAAACCTTTACTCAAGTTTTTCTAAGCTAAAAATCATTTTTCACTTGAGTTCAATCGATTTGCACATAAGTGCAATTGATTGCATGCTTCAATTTTTTCAAATATTTTGCTACTGTTTCTCAGTGCAATCGATTTGCATGTTTGTGCAATCGATTGCACTCAATCAATTTTTTCTACTGACTTCACATGCAATCGATTTACAATCTTGTACAAATCGATTAGGCACTCAAAACTTTTAAAATTCTAGCTGTTAAAACCCTGTGCAATCGATTTACACAAAGGGTGCAATGGATTGTATGCTGTACCATTTTGAAAAACAGCAGCTTTGCACATGCCTGTTCGTAACCCAATTTCATGGAAACCTTTCACTCAATCTTGGCAATTATTCATGATTCATTTACAGAACTTTATGTTGTTTCAAAAAGGTGTTGTGAACATATAAATACTCATTTTCAAAATCATTTTCTACACCTCTTCCAAATATATTTTCTGAATTTTCAAATATCAAACTCAAGCTTTTCTTCACTTTCATAAACAATTTTTCTACACACTTTCACATATTGTCCAACAGAAAACTTTTAGCATTATGTATCTTGAGTCATTGTATACTATTATCATTGGAAGAGAAGATCAATTCATTGATAAAATCACTCATAGTGATTATTACACTACAAACTCACTCAAATCAAATATTGTATATACTTGCTTATTTTCCAGGGTTGTTGAAAATAAGTTCAAGTGATTTTGAAATCTTGTTTTTCCAAGATTGTTGGATACAAGTAAGGGTACCTTGAGAGGATTGTTCTCATTGTTGATATAGTGAAAATCCTGAAGGATTGTTCTTGGTCTAAGAGGATTGTTCTTGGTAGTTTTATTGGTTAGAGTTTTGTATAGATGGACTAGGGTGTCTTGTCTAGAGATCTAACAATAAGGAAATCTCTTTCATGTTAAAAGGGGACTGGAGTACTCTCGCACTGTGAGGGGAACCAGGATACATCTTTGTGTTCTTTACTTTTCCGCATTTACCGCTTTCATCACTAGTCTAAACCAGAAAAGAAAGAAACACATTTGTAAACTCATGCACTAAACCAGAAAAATAATATCCATCATCACTAAAACCAAAATTTATTAAAGTACCTAATTCACCCTCCCTCTTAAGCGCACTCTTATACTTATAGATAAAACAATTGGACCTTATTCCAAGCCCAATGTATTTTCACACCCCTTTTTTTTCTGTTTCATAATTTTTTCTTTTGACTTAGTTTGTATTTAAAATAGATTAGGTGATATTATAATTAATTTAGGTTATATTTAAAATTAGTATTAACTTAGTTTAGGTTTAATTTAATTACTTAGAATTTTAAGTTAGTTTAGAAATATTTCAATAATTTTATATTTAGTTTTATTAATCTTTAGTATTAAATTTTTTAAAGTTTTGCTAAATAAAAATATAACTTCAAAATTAGTTAATTAATTTAGGATTTTGCGAATAATTTCGTTAACATTTTATATATAGTTTAATAAACTTTCTTTTAAATTATTCAGTTTTAGCATGATAAAATTCAAATAAATATAATATAATAGATTCTTTATTTTCTTTCCAAAGTTCTCACAAACAAAAATACCAAGAATTTTATTTCCATACTTTGTTAATTAATTTTTACTTCATAGATTGTTGTAGTTTTAATTAATTTTTCGATTCGATTTGGTTGTATTGATTGCCTATTTGGACTTTTAATTGCATTAATCCATCCCCACTTGTAAATTTTTATTCTCCATTCCCGAAAGCTCTTTAATAGCATGGAATTTTAATTTCCGCAATTTACTGTTTTCTTTATACTGTATAGTAATTAGGCGTGTACGACAAGATTTAAAATCAACCGCTAGACAACCCTAATCAAAGACAAATTTACTTGAATCAAACACACTTTTCACACACGCACCTCTAGGGTAATCTCCCTTGTTTCCTTCAAAAAATTCAGTCATGTCCCTCGAATATGGGATGCTTTAGCAAAGACCCATTGATAAAGAAGATCGTAGTCCCTCGACGTCCCTCGATGTTGCCTTCGGTAAACGATCTAGTCCCTTATGTAAATTGCTAAAGCGTCTCATAAGTTGCCTTCTATGACTATACGATTGATCCACGCATGTCCCTTCACATCCAATGATAGGGAATCTTACCAAATCAATGGTAAGATAGAAACATCTAAAGGAGGAGGAAAAGAACAAATACCTTTTGAGTAGGTAGGACGCTCGTAGTTGCTTGCTCACAAACTAAACCATTTCCACACGTACACTTTCAAAACATCTTCAAAAACAAACATCTCTTTGAACTAATTTTTCAAAACTAACACTTTGTATACATTCTTTTAGAGACGAGAATTATTACAAAGTTTGCCGAAACAAAGGCGTTTTCAAAATATTTTCAAACTTGCACTCATCACAAACATATTTTCAAATAAAGAACTTTCAAAATGATCTAGCAAGAAACTAAGAGCCCATAAATAACTACGGATGAAAATGGTGCTAACACCTTCCCTTTTCATAACCTATCTCCCGAACTCAAGAAAAAACTCAAAGGTCTTTCCTGTTCTTTTCACCCTTTCCTTTATTAGATAAAAGAAAAGTTGGTGGCAAATCTTGCTATCCGCAACACTTGCGATAAAACTCAAAATACCCAAGTCAGTTCTCCCACCGTATTACAGGTAGGATCAACAACAAAGGGTAGTTTGACTATTTGCACCCTTTCTACAACCCATTAAGTATAGATTTCTCTCGCCACAATATTCTTTCTTCTGAATCCTTTCTTATGAACTCTATTCCAAGCTCGGATGATCTTATTAAGTAATTCGGGGCAGCTTTTGCCCATGTCATGAAGAATTAATTGTTGAAGTTACTCATCGAAAGGCTTATCTTCCAAAGAGTATCCAAGTTGGCTTAAAGCCAAAGTAGGATTATAGTTAATGCATCCTCTTGTCCCAATCAAAGGAACACTAGGAAAATATCTGCATTTTACAATAACTTCCTCTATCTTTAGCTTCCTTGAGTACCATAAAATTAAATCAGTAGTGAGAGCCCTCAATTTTTAGGACCATTGTTCTCGGGTTAGATTTTTAACCATATAATATTATATGTAGAAATGAGTGATAAGCTAAGAGCATAAGTGAGAGATACAACAATTCAACACGCCTCTTCCTTTTTCAGAATGAGTATGAAGAGTGTAATAAACATCCGCAAGTAAAGCAGAAGTAGGATCATAATTCAACACCTTTACGACCAAAAACACACTAATAGAAACATGATCTATGTAATCCATAATATGAAGAAAGAGAATTAAACCAAAAACAAGAAGTGCCAAACAGCCTACACAAGGCCCCCATTCTTTCTTATTAGCAAAGGTGAGAGCTTTAGCTTTCAAGTACTGTCTTTTAATTCCTCGAACTCCACCATCTTTCTTGTTATTGAGAAACAAGTCAATAAAGGGTATTCCAAATCCCTTAGCCAAATCTCAAACATTGACAGTCTGTCCAATCCCCATGTAAGGTTCATCCTTGATTCTATAAAAATTCAGGATCCTATCAAGTCCCTCCAACGTAGGCGCTAACTGAAAATTCTAGAAAGTGAAACATCAGAGTGGAGGGTCATAGAACTGAGCTAGGGCAGTAACAATTTCCTCTTGCCCAATCATTTTGATCAATTCAAAGATGTCCCCATAGTGTCGAACAAACATTTCATAGCTTTCTAAGTCAATTTTCCCATAATCAATTTGGTCTTCTGCATATAAGGAATCACGATGCTAACTCGGTTGGTTTGTTTCTTATTGGTATTCATTTTTAAGATAATCACCAAAAACCTTTGATTATTTTTTTCTAGAAATCATGTGAATAAGAAAAGATAAATGTAAAAAAAACAATGAATATTTTAAATGTAATATGTATGCATGCATGGTAATGTATAACACTAGAGGAAAAGGCACAAGGGTATCCCTTATGTGGATCCTCTTTGTAGATCGTGACTTTCGTCTCTTAGGTCGTACAAGGTCTCACCATGAGATTTTGTTTTAGGGTTATACAAAGACTCATTGACCAAATTCCAAAGTCCTACCTCTTAGAGAGTCTAGCTCTCTAAAAGATATTCCTTCTTCTAAATTTAGCCGACTCTAGGCGAAGTCGTCACAAAAGCTCATAGGGGTGTTTACCCCCCCCCCCCCCCCCCCCCCCTTGGCCAATAGACAATCCTTCTTTCTAAGGTTTTGAGATTATATTAAATTTAAATCCCACCAATCAACAAAATAATCATGATAATAATGAATAACATGAATAAATAAAATAAACAAATAATCATTTATAAAAACAAAATATACCAAAAATATAAAATACCTAATAAAACCATATACCTAGAAAAGGGAAGACTCTAAACCATAGGCTTGTGTCCCCAGCAGAGTCGTCATCTGTCGCAACTGGCAAAAAATAGTGAGTCGCCACCACTAATTTTCGTCCTAAGGACGGGGAATAACGGGTAACTCTAATTTTGTCAGAGATTCTAAATTTGTAAGTCGGTTAATAGAAAATATCTACACAATCCTTATTTGAAATAAAGTTGAATTTGAAATTAAGTTAGTAAAAAATGTTAGTATTTCATGGGTTAGATGTCTTAAAATGCATGGTGTAATATGCAACAAAAAAAATAATGTAATGCTTGATAAATAAAAAACAATTAGTATTTTAGAAAATATTTAGCAAATAACTATTTTCTTATTATTAAAAATATATTAAATATTTTTAATATTAATCCAATGTTTATTTACTAATATTTTTATGACAAAATGGCCAAAAAAATATTTTAATGCAATATGCTAAAAAAATGACATGAGATAATATATAAATAAATTAAATAAAACAACAAAAAATAATTAATTAATTAAATGTCAAAGTTACACAGAGGGTGCAAAAATTAAGTCACGAGGTGCGAATATGAAGGGGTCCAGATCCAAATTAAATCGGAGTCCAAAGGCGCAGGGGGTGAGAATTGTAACTGGCAAGTAAAATGAGGGGTGTAGTTTGAATAGGGCTTGGCCCAGGGTTTTGTTCAGAGGGCCCAAGATGAACTCCGATTTTTTTTTTGTGATGCGGGAAGGAACATGTCTTATGATGAGGAAGCAGAGATATAGAATGCACGTTTAATCCAACAGCTCACAGAATCTTGTCCTAGAGCGTTGATCTAGGGGTAATCAGAATAGAGGGTGAGGATATGATATTGACTAAGGAAGTATGATAGGGAAATCACAGGTGACTGGTCAACATTCACCTCATCTAGGGGCTCTCAAGGAGCCACCTGGCGTGCATCCGGAGACGAAAAGAGATTATAAAAATGAAACTACGAGCTCTTGGCTCATTTTTCATTCTTCTTTATCTCTCTACATAAACATTACACAAACCTTTTATAATTTCTCGAGAGATAGAGGCTCTTCCTACTCTCTAAAAATACGGCGATCGGAAATCGCCTCTGCCCTGGGCGCCACCGACCAGAAATTGCTTCCGCCGGCGACTGCTCTAGGGCACCACCAGATTCAGCAATAGCCATTGTTCACCTTCAACAAAACCTAAACCCGAATCTTCAAGATCTTCATCCAATCCTTCAACCAAACCCAAACGCCTTCATACCTTCATCTAGGTTCGTAAGAACCCTATGAAGGTCAATCCTAACCCTAAACCATCTTCAACCAAACCTCAATAACCCTAATCTAACTTCCAAACCCTAACTTAATCATCATAACCAAACCTATTCGTCCCTTAACCCTAACCCAATCACCAAAACATAAGGTGTTTTACCTAACCCTGCCTTAAATCAAAAATAAAAAACCCAAAAACCCCAATTCAAACAACAATCACAAAATAATATCACCAATCAACATCAACCAAATATTAACCATAAGCTAAGTGTTTAGAGTTATCGTTCGTGCAATGAATCTTTGTGTAATTTCTTCTTCTGGTTTTTTGATCGTCTCCTTATAATCTCCTTCTCTTCCTTTTCTATGTTCAAAAGTACCAAGACTCGAGGCTAAGCTATAAAGAACTTGGAGTTTCAGTCGTGAAAGCCAAGTTTTCCACTAAAGTAGAACTTTAGTGAGGGTATGGAATGCGCAACAACAAGAATCTTCAAGGGTTTTATGTCCTTAATCCAATAGATTAGGGTTCCTCTTATAGTCTTAGGATTTTAGCAGTTATAGGTTGAATTAAGAAATTAGTTAGTGATTGGCAGTTTTAGGTTGGAAATTAGAGCCGATTGTTTCAATCTTGGAGATATGATTCCAAAATTAGAAGATTTGATTAGATTTTAGTTAGGGTAAATCTTTGTAAATCTGAACAGCGTATGTTTCTGGAAATGTTATCATGTAATGATTCATTTAATATAACAAATTTTCAATCAAATATTTTATTTCCATATTTGATTAAAAAAATATTACTTCTGGGCTTGGGCGTCTTAGGGATGAAGGAGAAACGCGCAGCTTCTGGGAATTAGGGTTAAACCCTAATGTTGACTTTGTCAACAAGACTTGAAATAATAATAATAAAAATAAAAAGAAATAATAATAATATAAAATAATAAATTGTATAATCAGAGGGAGTAGACTCCGGGTCAACCCCTCTTTAATACTTAATACTATTATATTTTCTAACAATAATATGCAATATATATGTTTTTAATAATAACAATAATAATTTAAATCAAAACCCAAATGTTGACCACGGTCAACTTCCCAACCCCAATGGGCCTATGTCTTATTGAATTAGCAATTTTGGGCCCCCTCTAGAAAAAAATGTACCCCTTGTTTCTAATTTACCCCCCCCCCCCCCCCATCACCACCAATATCATGAAAAATCTAAATTACTAACAACAAAAAATACAATAGCACCAAGATTTAAATAACAAAATAAACAGTTAAAATGAATTGATTATTGACACTAGAGGGTAAAATTTGCGGTATGATAGCATTATAAGTACAACATGTTTATGGCACCTTACCACGACGATTTGAGAGCAATGACTCAAAAAGATAAGGAATCATTTAAAGAGTATGTGCAGCATTGGCGTGAGGTTGCTGTCCAAGTGGTACCTAAGATGGGAGAGCAAGAAATGACTAAGGTCTTCCTGAAAACCCTTGGTTTATTTTACTATGAAAAAATGGTTGCAAGTGCACAAAGTGATTTCATTGAGATGGTAAGTATGAGTTTTCGTTTGGAGGAATCCGTCAGGGAAGGACAATTACCAAAATATGAAGGTTCTAGTGGTACAAAGAAGCCATCCTATGAGTTTTCTAGAAAGAAAGAAGGAGAAACGAATGTTGTTATTCAAGAAATAAGGATTAGACCTACGAGAAGACGTCATCAACATCAACAACATGTTGCTTCAGTAACTCCAGTTGTCAATGTAGCTCCGACTGCTGTTGCATATTAGAAGACACATTATCAAGGTAATCAAGGGCAAGGTCAGAATAGAGAAGCTTTTGATCCTATTACAATGTGTTATACAGATTTGTTGTTGGCTTTGATCCAGAAGAACCTGGTGCAGACTAGGTCTCCCTCTATTTTACCTCCAACATTGCCATCGTATTATAAAGATGATCAGACTTTTGTTTTTTATCAAGGAGCCCCTGGGAACAATATTTAAAACTGTTATCCGTTGAAGGATGAAGTGAAGAAGATGGTAAGGTTTGGTCTATTATCTTTTAAAGATGATGGTCCCATGTACAAGCTAATCCACTGCCCAAGCATGGAGGTGGACGTACTATGAATATGGTTTCTAGTTGTCTAGGAGAATTTAGAATTTTTTATATAAATTTGGTAAGAGGTGGTTTGGTAAAGATGCATTTTGATCTTTGTGAGTTTAGATATTATACACATGACCATGCAGCTTGCTGTGTTTGCAAGGAAGATATTTGTGGGTGTGATAAAGTGAGAGTTGATCTCGAAGAGATGATGGATGAAGGCCTTATCCATATAATCAGACCCATAGCTGAATATGAGGAAGAAGTGAAGATGATTGAAGATTATTCTGTCAGGTTTGTATCAGGACAGGTTTACTAATAAACCGATTGTGTATCAATTCCTGAAACAGGACGAGGTGATTGTCTACATGACAAACGCTTCCTTCAAGACTTCTATTGGTTCAGTTTAAATCAACCAATGATTTATCCTGACTCTGTTCCGGTAGACATTTTCTCTAGTTCAGTCAAATTGACCCTATGATTTTTCTGATTCCTATCTAGAGAAAAACAAATAGACATATGTTGTTTCGGTATAAATCGACCAAATATTTATCCTAATATTTCTTCCAATCTCTATCAATAGTCACTTCTGAATGGTGTCTATAAGCATGTCTCCGACGATTCTCAATCACTTTTGATGGCATCTACAAGCCCATCTCCAAAAAATACTCTGTCACTCTCCAAAGCGTTATTTCTTGCACAAGCGAGTGAAAATTTATGGGCACTCTAATATTCAATCATCTTCCACTTTCAGGCTACGAATGACAAACACGCCAATGTCACTTTTCAAGTATAAGAAGATTGAACAGGGGAAGCATGTTGTACCCCAAAATTTTCCCTCCTGTTTTTTCATTCAAGATGCTATCCTAGGGTTTCTCAAATACTCAAGATAGCTCAGGGTTTGATCAGACAGATTATCCTCCTAAGAATTGAGTCAACAACCAGGGTTTGGTATTTCTCAAGAAAAATTGAGTTTCCAAAGTTTAAAATATTCTTCATGGTTCTTCATGTATTCTCAAGGATTCTCGGGCCAAGTTTCAAGCTTCGCATTGCAAGTTTGTTCAGTCAATGGTTCAAATGACTGAAAATCAACTGCATTGACCCAAAAGTCAAACTTTTCAAGATCATGTTCAAACGATTTTAGATTCTTCATTGTTTTGATATTCTTGAGTGTTTATTATTGTGTATGACTCTCCTTGACATAATATCCAACTTCTCTTTACAATTGAAGAGTTGATTACATGCGAAAGATCATCGGAAATTCGAATACTTTAGAGGTCACTTTCTGGTTTTGACATGATTTCAGATAATTGTTGCCTGACATCCAAGATTCGTAATGTCCTCAATTTTCAAGATCTCGAGATGACTATTTTTGCACATTGTCATAACCGATGTCATCAACAAGTCCTCTTCAAGAAAAATTACTTATAATGCTTCACTAAATTTTAAGGTGTCGAGTTCTCAACACAACAACTTTTATCTTGAAGCCCACTTGTATTGATCATCAAGGCCTTTTAGGTTTTGCTCGATTTATGATGCAAGATGAGTTTATTTGTGAACGGCCGGTGCAAGGCATGCCTTTTAAGTATTCAAAGTGAGTTTACAAATTTTCATATTTGAAAATTCTTTGAGAATAAAGGTGAATTTCATGGTGTGATTAAATTCAGTCCATTTCGAAAGAGGAATCTATCAATAACTCTTGGAGTTTTTATCCTTTAAAAATTCAAAGGTTAAATCGAATGTGCAAGGCATAGTTCCTTTATTCATCGACTTTTATTTAATACATTCATCATAATTCAAGATGTCAAGTTCTTATTCCATTCAAGAATTGGATTCAAAAATCAAGATTCAAATATCATTCAAGTTTCAATTCTAATTCAAAGAATTCAAATGGTGGATAATGAGAATATGATCAAAGTCATGATTATGGATTGAACATGGAAAGGCTAAGTAAAATTCACATGAAAATGGGAAGAGAGGGATATTATTGGAGACGGTATCATTACAAGAATATTTGAAGTGTCAAATAATTTCCATTTTGCGTTCATACAAATATCCATTCAAATTTACAAAATTCATCATGAATTCAAGTTCATTCATGAGAAAATATTTAAGCATACACTTGAATTCAAGGCTCATCCATAAATTTCATGATTCAAAACTATTACACCATTCTTGATTGCATTACAAAATTACATTCACAAGTATATGAAAACTAAAGTTCTAAACCCACACATAAACCATATCCTAATCAGCCCCAAAACTTGTCCAAATCAACCCTACAAATTGTCAAAATTGTCCACTGCACTGCTGCCCAAAACGTGTTACATAAACCTGTCAAACATGTTCAAAAACCAGCTACACATACTGTCCAAAGTCTGCATAATAATGCCAAGGAAATCAGTCCAAAACCTGCTCCATTGCTTCCCTGTTGTTATTATCTAAAACAGCCAAAAATCTGTCCAAAACATACATATGAAACTTACATTAAAATAGCAAAAAACAAGCTGCAATACAAAAAGAAATGTAACAGTGCATTGAGTATGTTCAAACACTTATCCAATTTTCACCCCAAAATCCACCCATTCTAACCTATATAATCTGTATCATAACACAAAAAAATAGGGAAACAATACACACAAAAAAACACTCCATAATCCTTCATTATACAACCATCCTCAACAACCTTGCATCACTCATCTTCTACCTCACAACATAAACTTGTACGTTTTCTTACTACCCTACTTTCAAAACAACACAAACATTTTGAACCAACTTCAACTTACATTCGGAACCAAGCCACAAACATACACATTCAGAAGGAGAAAAGATTCCAGAGCTCAGAAAAATAAAAGGGGAAGCATCATACCTGTGCTTGAAGAACTCATCAGAGGAGCTCCAATCTGGTACCTTTCTGAACCAATTTCAGCTCTATTTTACTCTTCAATTTATCTGCATTTTCATGCCAATATATTGTTTCCTTCTTTAATTTATTTTCACTTTTGTTGCTCCTCATGCTGAGATGTTTGTTATACTAAGAGATTAATGTCGCGGGGAATAGAGATACCTGAATCAGTGAGCAGTTTCTATCGTTAGAACCATGAGAGAAAATCTATGAGCGTAAGAATATGATAGGGATAGAAAAAACTCTTATGTTGATGCAGAGAGAATCTGAGAGTCCTTACTCTCTCATTTTTCCTTGTTCTTCAAAACTCTCCCCACTCTAGGAAAAGACCACGCGACCACTGTGAATCAATGGTGGCTCGTTGTCCACCTATCACCACCTAATCGCAAGCCTACCCCAAAGCTTCAACAATACTTGCAGAATACAGAAACAACATTTAAAACCATCACAAAGCCTTAACAACAGTACACAACACAAACTCGTAAGCAGGAGGATGAAAAAATAGAAGAAACATATTAAGGAAAATAGAGGTAGAAAAAAATGTTATCCTGTCAGAGTGAAGCTTCCCGCAAGAAATTTCATCATCCACCCTGCCTTCAACTTAGTTTCACGAAACTGTTCCGACTATATTCTACCTTCTTCAATAGTTATCGCCATTCATCGCCTCCCTGTTCTACCTGATACTACTACCACTCTCAATCTCTTTTCTTCCGCTACTCTTCAAACCCTAAATTTCAAAATCCAGAAAATCCTTATGGGTTGTACCATCTCAAAGTTGTACGATCTCCCGGCGGTCGCCCTATGTCGCGAACGATGCACCTTCCTCGACGAATCTATCCACCAATGATACTCCATTGCCACATCCCACCTCTCTTACATTAATTCCTTAACCGCAATTGGCCTTCTTTGACGCATTTGGATGGATAAAACGGAAATTTTGTTTGTCAATGGAGAAAGGTGAAGATTGTAGAAAGAGAGAAGAAGATGCCATTGCTGTATTGAAAAGAGAAGGAGGATTGTGTTTCAATTTTTTTAATTGTTTTCTTTTGGGAATTAATGATGATAATTAAATCATTTTTTTCTTCCTTCCCAATACAATAACATACAGCGGCGCACTTCATTACCCTAGGGTCTTCAAGACCCTTCTTTGTCCAATTCTAGACCGGGTCGACCCAATGGGCCTCCTAGCCCAATTAACTAGCTAATCACTCCCTTATGTCCTAATTAAATCATAATAATTACGAATAAGTAATCTAGTACAGTTGGCAAGCCATTGTTTGCAATAACCAGGGGGTCCCGAATTTGACACACCCGGAGACATTTTCCTTTTTTTTCTTCTATTTTCTATTTTGTTTCATTTCTTTGTTGGATAATGTAAAATAAACCTTCTAAAATGCACTTTTGTTTTGATGAAGACAAACCATGAGGGACAAAGAAGGCAAAGATTATTGATCAAGCTAAAAGCATCTATGGATAAAGTCTTCAGTTCAAGCACTTAGCAAATTTCAAAGTATAATGATAATACTTACTTTGAACATAAAACATAGATGCTCAATGGTAAAAAGAAATATTTTATATTGCCCAAACCATTACTCAAGTTTTTCTAAGCTAAAAATCATTTTTCACTTGAGTGCAATCGATTTGCACATAAGTGCAATCGATTGCATGCTTTAATTTTTTCAAATCTTTTGCTACTGTTTCTCAGTGCAACCGATTTGCATGTTTGTGCAGTCGACTGCACTCAATCAATTTTTGCTACTGACTTCACATGCAATCCATTTACACTCTTGTTCAAATCGATTGGACACTCAATTTTTTTGAAATTCTAGCTGTTGAAACCCCGTGCAATCGATTTACACAAAGGGTGCAATCGATTGCATGCTGCACGATTTTGAAAAATAGTAGCTTTGGACATGCATGTTCATAACACCATTTCATGGAAACCTTTCACTCAATCTTGGCAATTGTTTATGATTCATTTACAGAACTTTATGTTGTTTCAAAAATGTTCTATGAACATATAAATACTCGTTTTCAAAATCATTTTCTACACCTCTTCCAAATATATTTTCTGAATTTTCAAATATCAAACTCAAGCTTTTCTTCACTTTCATACACAAAGTTTTTCTGCACACTTTCACATATTGTCAAACAGAAAACTTTGAGCATTATATATCTTGAGTCATTGTATACTATTGTCATTGGAAGAGAAGATCAATTTATTGATAAAATCACTCATAGTGATTATTACACTACAAACTCACTCAAATCAAATATTGCTATATACTTGCTTATTTTTCAGGATTGTTGAAAATAAGTTCAAGTGATTTTGAAATCTTGTTTTTCCAGGATTGTGGGATACAAGTAAGGTCATCTTGAGAGGATTGTTCTCATTGTTGACATAGTGAAAATCCAAGAGGATTGTTCTTGGTCCAAGAGGATTGTTCTTGGTAGTTTTATTGGTTAGAGTCTTGTATAGAAGGACTAGGGTGTCTTGTCTAGAGATCTAACAATAATGAAATCTCTTTCATATTGAAATGGGACTGGAGTACTCTCGGATTGTGAGGGGAACCAGGATACATCTTTGTGTTCTTTACTTTTCCGCATTTACCGCTTTCATCATTAGTCTAAACCAGAAAAGAAAGAAACACATTTGTAAACTCATGCACTAAACAAAACAAAAATATCCATCATCACTAAAACCAAAATTTATTAAAGTACCTAATTCACCCCCCCCTCTTAGGCGCACTCTTATTCTTAAAATTGGCATCAGAGCAGGTTATAGGTAACCTGTTCCTAAAAGATCTAGAATGGCTTCCGCAAATCAAAATCCTGTTTTCAGAGATGGTTGTAGTAACAACAAGCCTCCTCTATTTTGTGGTGAATATTTTGACTTATGGAAAATACGCATGAAGGCACATCTAGAAGCACAAGGAGAAGAAATATGGGATGCCGTCGAGAATGGTCCTTTTACCCCTATAACGGTAATCAATGGTGTTGGCTCATCAAAGCCTAAGGCTGCATGGGACGAAGATGATAAGAAGGTTCTCTATGATAAAAAGGCAATAAATCTTCTTCAAGGTGCACTTAGCATGGATGAATTCTTCTGTGTCTCGGCATGCAAAACGGTGAAAGAAATATGGGATACCCTGGTAGAAACTCATGAAGGAACCGCTGAAGTTAAAAGATCGAGATTAAATACTCTGAGTCAAGAATACCAACTATTCAGAATGCAGCCACGAGAATCAATCCTTGACTTGCAGAAAAGATTTGTACATTTGACAAATCATTTGAAAGCACTCGGTAAGACTTTAAATAATGATGAAATTAATCTTAAAGTGCTTAGATCTTTATCCAGGGAATGGCAACCAAAAGTAACAGCAATATCCGAGAAGAAGAATCTATCCACAATGACTTCCGCGACTTTGTTCGGAAAACTTCAAGAATATGAGAGGAACTTGCAAGTATTTAAAAGCATGAAATACAAGTAAAAGATTCAAGAGAAATGGCTCTATATACAAGGATAAAAAATCATGATAGAAATCAAGAGGATGAATCCACTAGTAGTGAAGATGATGATCTTATCAAGAAGATTGAAAAGGTTCTACGAAAAGAAAGAAAAAGGGAAGCACCAACAAGGTAGGTTATATGATTTGAATGTGGAGAAAAGGTACATGTTAAAAGTGAATGTCCTACACTTGAAAAGAGGAAGAAACATTTCAAGAGAAATAAAGATAAAAAGTCAAATAAAGCATATATATCATGGGAAAGTTCATCTTCCGATTCCGAAAACAATCAACATGTTAATCTTGCATTGATGGCCTCACACCATTCTGATAGTGAAGATGACGAGCACATTGGGTACCAAATCAAACTTAATTTGTTTTGTAGGTATGCTTGAAGACCACATGCAATATTTGGCATCTTGATAGTGGTTGTTCAAAGCATATGATGAGAGACATACACTAACTTTCAAATCTAGTTCAAGTCCAAGGATTATTTCACATATGGGAAATACCTTAAAGGAAGAATTCTTGGCATTAGCAAAGTTGATACACTAACTTTCATATCCATTGAAGATGTACTTCATGTTGAAGAACAAAAGACAAATTCTAAGTACAAGTAAACTTTGTGACAAAGGCTTCAACATCATGTTCTCAAAAGATGAATGATTTATGAAGTCACTCTTAAGGTGAAACTCATTGCCCAAAGAAATATGCAAATTATCTATGCTTCAAGGGAGAACTTTGATCAAGAGGGAGTTATCAAAGATAGGGGGAGCATTCACATAAGAGTTTCTCATTGTTTCTAAAAGAGTCAAGCATCTTCAACATCATGTTTTTGATGACGACAACCTTTATGTGCATTTATCAAAGGATGATAAAAGCATCATGAAGCAATATGTCTATGGTTAAGCTTTCAATATTATTATATGTAATTTGTCCATTTTTATGCATCTTTCCCTACTTTTTGATAATGTCAAATGGGGAGAAGGATGTTATACTTTATGCTTTTATATTTCCTTGTCTTAATTTTTTAAGGTACTCTTCAACCAAGATGAACAAATTCAAAGGATTCCAACCTTCTCATACAAAGAAGGAGTTATGCATCTTAGGGGGAGAAGCTCTTTCCGGAAATTACAACGCATCAAGCAAGATCGTTTGTCATCATCAAAAAGGGGGAGAATGTAAAATCAAGCTTCTCAAATGCACTTTTGTTTTGATGAAGACAAACCATGAGGGACAAAGAAGGAAAAGATTATTGATCAAGCTAAAAGCATCTATGGATAAAGTCTTCAGTTCAAGCACTTAGAAAATTTCAAGGTATAATGATAATACTTACTTTGAACTTAAAACATAGATGCTCAATGGTAAAAAGAAATATTTTATATTGTACAAACCTTTACTCAAGTTTTTCTAAGCTAAAAATCATTTTTCACTTGAGTTCAATCGATTTGCACATAAGTGCAATCGATTGCATGCTTCAATTTTTTCAAATATTTTGCTACTGTTTCTCAGTGCAATCGATTTGCATGTTTGTGCAATCGATTGCACTCAATCAATTTTTTCTACTAACTTCACATGCAATCGATTTACACTCTTGTACAAATCGATTAGGCACTCAAAACTTTTGAAATTCTAGCTGTTGAAACCATGTGCAATCAATTTACACAAAGGGTGCAATGGATTGCATGCTGTACGATTTTGAAAAACAGCAGCTTTGCACATGCCTGTTCATAATCCAATTTCATGGAAACCTTTCACTCAATCTTGGCAATTATTCATGATTCATTTACAGAACTTTATGTTGTTTCAAAAAGGTGTTGTGAACATATAAATACTCATTTTCAAAATCATTTTCTACACCTCTTCCAAATATATTTTCTGAATTTTCAAATATCAAACTCAAGCTTTTCTTCACTTTCATAAACTGTTTTTCTGCACACTTTCACATATTGTCAAACAGAAAACTTTGAGCATTATGTATCTTGAGTCATTGTATACTATTATCATTGGAAGAGAAGATCAATTCATTGATAAAATCACTCATAGTGATTATTACACTACAAACTCACTCAAATCAAATATTGTATATACTTGCTTATTTTCCAGGGTTGTTGAAAATAAGTTCAAGTGATTTTGAAATCTTGTTTTTCCAAGATTGTTGGATACAAGTAAGGGTACCTTGAGAGGATTGTTCTCATTGTTGATATAGTGAAAATCCTAGAGGATTGTTCTTGGTCTAAGAGGATTGTTCTTGGTAGTTTTATTGGTTAGAGTCTTGTATAGAAGGACTAGGGTGTCTTGTCTAGAGATCTAACAATAAGGAAATCTCTTTCATGTTGAAAGGGGACTGGAGTACTCTCACACTGTGAGGGGAACCAGGATACATCTTTGTGTTCTTTACTTTTCCGCATTTACTGCTTTCATCACTAGTCTAAACCAGAAAAGAAAGAAACACATTTGTAAACTCATACACTAAATCAGAAAAATAATATCCATCATCACTAAAACCAAATATTATTAAAGTACCTAATTCACCCTCCCTCTTAGGCGCACTCTTATACTTATAGATAAAACAATTGGACCTTATTCCAAGCCCAGTGTGTTTTCACACCCTTTTTTTTCTGTTTCATAATTTTTTCTTTTGACTTAGTTTGTATTTTAAATAGATTAGGTGATATTATAATTAATTTAGGTTATATTTAATTTAGTATTAACTTAGTTTAGGTTTAATTTAATTACTTAGAATTTTAAGTTAGTTTAGAAATATTTTAATAATTTTATATTTAGTTTTATTAATCTTTAGTATTAAATTTTTTAAAGTTTAGCTAAATAAAAATATAACTTCAAAATTAGTTAACTAATTTAGGACTTTGTGAATAATTTTGTTAACATTTTATATATAGTTTAATAAACTTTCTTTTAAATTATTCAGTTTCAGCATGATAAAATTCAAATAAATATAATATAATAGATTCTTTATTTTCTTTCCAAAGTTCTCACAAACAAAAATACCAAGAATTTTATTTCCATACTTTGTTAATTAATTTTTACTTCATAGATTGTTGTAATTTTAATTAATTTTTCGATTCGATTTGGCTGTATTGATTGCCTATTTGGACTTTTAATTGCATCAATCCATCCCCACTTGTAAATTTGTATTCTCCATTCCCGAAAGCTCTTTAATAGCATGGAATTTTAATTTATGCAATTTACTGTTTTCTTTATATTGTATAGTAATTAGGCGTGTATGACAAGATTTAAAATCAACCGCTAGACAACCCTAATCAAAGACAAATTTACTTGAATCAAACACACTTTTCACACACGTACCTCTAGGGTAATCTCCCTTGTTTCCTTCAAAAAATTCAGTCATGTCCCTCGAATATGGGATGCTTTAGCAAAGACCCATCGATAAACAAGATCGTAGTCCCTCGATGTTGCCTTCGGTAAACGATCTAGTCCCTTATGTAAATTGCTAAAGCGTCTCATAAGTTGCCTTCTATGACTATACGATTGATCCACGCATGTCCCTTCACATCCAATGATAGGGAATCTTACCAAATAAATGGTAAGATAGAAACATCTAAAGGAGGAGGAAAAGAACAAAGACCTTTTGAGTAGGTAGGATGCTCGTAGTTGCTTGCTCACAAACTAAACCATTTCCACACGTACACTTTCAAAACATCTTCAAAAACAAACATCTCTTTGAACTATTTTTTTCAAAACTAACACTTTGTATACATTCTGTTAGAGACGAGAATTATTACAAAGTTTGCCAAAACAAAGGCGTTTTCAAAATATTTTCAAACTTGCACTCATCACAAACATATTTTCAAATAAAGAACTTTCAAAATGAGTGCAACACTTGCGATAAAACTCAAAATACCCAAGTCAGTTCTCCCACCGTATTACAGGTAGGATCAACAACAAAGGGTAGCTTGACTATTTGCACCCTTTCTACAACCCATTCAGTATAGATTTCTCTCGCCACAATATTCTTTCTTCTGAATCCTTTCTTATGAACTCTATTCTAAGCTCGGATGATCTTATTAAGTAATTCGGGGCTGCTTTTGCCCATGTCATGAAGAATTAATTATTGAAGTTACTCATCGAAAGGCTTATCTTCCAAAGGGTATCCAAGTTGGCTTAAAGCCAAAGTAGGATTATAGTTAATGCATCCTCTTGACCCAATCAAAGGAACACTAGGAAAATATCAGCATTTTACAATAACTTCCACTATCTTTAGCTTCCTTGAGTACCATAAAATTAAATCAGTAGTGAGAGCCCTCAATTTTTAGGACCATTGTTCTCGGGTTAGATTTTTAACCATATAATATTATATGTAGAAATGAGTGATAAGCTAAGAGCATAAGTGAGAGATACAACAATTCAACACGCCTCTTCCTTTTTCAGAATGAGTATGAAGAGTGTAATAAACATCCGCAAGTAAAGCAGAAGTAGGATAAGAATTCAACACCTTTACGACCAAAAACACACTAATAGCAACATGATCTATGTAATCCATAATATGAAGAAAGAGAATTAAACCAAAAACAAGAAGTGCCAAACAGCCTACACAAGTCCCCCATTCTTTCTTATTAGCAAAGGTGAGAGCTTTAGCTTTCAAGTACTGTCTTTTAATTCCTCGAACTCCACCATCTTTCTTGTTATTGAGAAACAAGTCAATAAAGGGTATTCCAAATGCCTTAGCCAAATCTCAAACATTGACAGTCTGTCCAATCCCCATGTAAGGTTCATCCTTGATTCTATAAAAATTCAGGATCCTATCAAGTTCCTCCAACGTAGGCGCTAACTGAAAATTCTAGAAAGTGAAACATCAGAGTGGAGGGTCATAGAACTGAGCTAGGGCAGTAACAATTTCCTCTTGCCCAATCATTTTGATCAATTCAAAGATGTCCCCATAGTGTCGAACAAACATTTCATAGCTTTCTAAGTCAATTTTCCCATAATCAATTTGGTCTTCTGCATATAAGGAATCACGATGCTAACTCAGTTGGTTTGTTTCTTGTTGGTATTCATTTTTAAGATAATCACTAAAAACCTTTGATTATTTTTTTCTAGAAATCATGTGAATAAGAAAAGATAAATGTAAAAAAAATTAATGAATATTTTAAATGTAATGATGTATGCATGAATGGTAATGTATAACACTAGAGGAAAAGGCACAAGGGTCTCCCTTATGCAGATCCTCTTTGTAGATCGTAACTTTCGTCTTTTAGGTCGTACAAGGTCTCACCAAGAGATTTTGTTTTAGGGTTATACAAAGACTCATTGACCAAATTCCAAAGTCCTACCTCTTAGAGAGTCTAGCTCTCTAAAAGATATTCCTTCTTCTAAATTTAGCCGACTCTAGGCGAAGTCGTCACAAAAGCTCATAGGGGTGTTTACCCCCCCCCCCCCCCCCCCCCTTGGCCAATAGACAATCCTTCTTTCTAAGGTTTTGAGATTATATTAAATTTAAATCCCACCAATCAACAAAATAATCATGATAATAATGAATAACATGAATAAATAAAATAAACAAATAATCATTTATAGAAACAAAATAAACCAAAAATATAAAATACCTAATAAAACCATATACCTAGAAAAGGGAAGACTATAAACCATAGGGTTGTGTCCCCAGCAGAGTCGTCATCTGTCGCAACTGGCAAAAAATAGTGAGTCACCACCACTAATTTTCGTCCTAAGGACGGGGAATAACGGGTAACTCTAATTTTGTCAGAGATTCTAAATTTGTAAGTCGGTTAATAGAAAATATCTACACAATCCTTATTTGAAATAAAGTTGAATTTGAAATTAAGTTAGTAAAAAATGTTAGTATTTCATGGGTTAGATGTCTTAGAATGCAAGGTGTAATATGCAACAAAAATAATAATTTAATGCTTGATAAATAAAAAACAATTAGTATTTTAGAAAATATTTAGCAAATAACTATTTTCTTATTATTAAAAATATATTTAATATTTTTAATATTAATCCAATGTTTATTTACTAATATTTTTATGACAAAATGGCCAAAAAAATATTTTAATGCAATATGCTAAAAAAATGACATGAGATAATATATAAATAAATTAAATAAAATAAATAAAACAACAAAAAATAATTAATTAATTAAATGTCAAAGTTACACAGAGGGTGCAAAAATTAAGTCACGTGGTGCGAATATGAAGGGGTCCAGATCCAAATTAAATCAGAGTCCAAAGGCCCAGGGGGTGAGAATTGTAACTGGCAAGTAAAATGAGGGGTGTAGTTTGAATAGGGCTTGGCCCAGGGTTTTGTTCAGAGGGCCCAAGATGAACTCTGATTTTTTTTGTGTGATGCGGGAAGGAACATGTCTTATGATGAGGAAGCAGAGATATAGAATGCGCGTTTAATCCAACAGCTCTCAGAATCTTGTCCTAGAGCGTTGATCTGGGGGTAATCAGAATAGAGGGTGAGGATCTGAGATTGACTAAGGAAGTATGATAGGGAAATCACAGGTGACTGGTCAACATTCACCTCATCTAGGGGCTCTCAAGGAGCCACCTGGCGTGCATCCGGAGACGAAGAGAGATTATATAAATGAAACTACGAGCTCTTGGCTCATTTTTCGTTCTTCTTTCTCTCTCTACATAAACATTACACAACCCTTTTATAATTTCTAGAGAGATAGAGGCTCTGCCTTCTCTCAAAAAATACGGCGATCGGAAATCGCCTCTGCCCTGGGCGCCACCGACCAGAAATTACTTCCGCCGGCGATTGCTCTAGGGCACCACCACATTCAGCAATAGCCATTGTTCACCTTCAACAAAACCTAAACCCGGATCTTCAAGATCTTCATCCAATCCTTCAACCAAATCCAAACGCCTTCATACCTTCATCTAGGTTCGTAAGAACCCTATGAAGGTCAATCCTAACCCTAAACCATCTTCAACCAAACCTCAATAACCCTAATCTAACTTCCAAACCCTAACTTAATCATCATAACCAAACCTATTCGTCCCTTAACCCTAACCCAATCACCAAAACATAAGGTGTTTTACCTAACCCTACCTTAAATCAAAAATCAAAAACCCAAAAACCCCAATTCAAACAACAATCACAAAAGAATATCACCAATCAACATCAACCAAATATTAACCATAAGCTAAGTGTTTAGAGTTATCGTTCGTGCAATGAATCTTTGTGTAATTTCTTCTTCTGGTTTTTTGATCGTCTCCTTATAATCTCCTTCTCTTACTTTTCTATGTTCACAAGTACCAAGACTCGAGGCTAAGCTATAAAGAACTTGGAGTTTCAGTCGTGAAAGCCAAGTTTTCCACTAAAGTAGAACTTTAGTGAGGTTATGGAATGCGCAACAACAAGAATCTTCAAGGGTTTTATGTCCTTAATCCAATAGATTAGGGTTCCTCTTATAGTCTTAGGATTTTAGCAGTTATAGGTTGAATTAAGAAATTAGTTAGTGATTGGCAGTTTTAGGTTGGAAACTAGAGCCGATTGATTCAATCTTGGAGATATGATTCCAAAATTAGAAGATTTGATTAGATTTTAGTTAGGGTAAATCTTTGTAAATCTGAACAGCGTATGTTTCTAGACATGTTATCATGTAATGATTCATTTAATATAACAAATTTTCAATCAAATATTTTATTTCCATATTTGATTAAAAAAATATTACTTCTGGGCTTGGGCGTCTTAGGGATGAAGGAGAAATGCGCAGCTTCTAGGAATTAGGGTTAAACCCTAATGTTGACTTTGTCAACAAGACTTGAAATAATAATAATAAAAATAAAAATAAATAATAATAATATAAAATAATAAATTGTATAATCAGAGGGAGTAGACTCCGGGTCAACCCCTCTTTAATACTTAATACTATTATATTTTCTAACAATAATATGCAATATATATGTTTTTAATAATAACAATAATAATTTAAATCAAAACCCAAATGTTGACCACGGTCAACTTCCCAACCCCAATGGGCCTATGTCTTATTGAATTAGCAAGTTTGGGCCCCCTCTAGTAAAAAACGTACCCCTTGTTTCTAATTTACCCCCCATTACCACCAATATCATGAAAAATCTAAATTACTAACAACAAAAAATAAAACAGCACCAAGATTTAAATAACAAAATAAATAGTTAAAATGAATTGATTATTGACACTAGAGGGGAAAATTTGGGGTATGATAGCATTATAAGTACAACATGTTTATGGCACCTTACCACGACGATTTGAGAGCAATGACTCAAAAAGATAAGGAATCAGTTAAAGAGTATGTGCAGCATTGGCGTGAGGTTGCTGTCCAAGTGGTACCTAAGATGGGAGAGCAAGAAATGACTAAGGTCTTCCTGAAAACCCTTGGTTTATTTTACTATGAAAAAATGGTTGCAAGTGCACAAAGTGATTTCATTGAGATGGTAAGTATGAGTTTTCGTTTGGAGGAATCCGTCAGGGAAGGACAATTACCAAAATATGAAGGTTCTAGTGGTACAAAGAAGCCATCCGATGAGTTTTCTAGAAAGAAAGAAGGAGAAACGAATGTTGTTATTCAAGAAATAAGGATTAGACCTACGAGAAGACTTCATCAACATCAACAACATGTTGCTTTAGTAACTCCAGTTGTCAATGTAGCTCCGACTGCTGTTGCATATTAGAAGACACATTATCAAGGTAATCAAGGGCAAGGTCAGAATAGAGAAGCTTTTGATCCTATTACAATGAGTTATACAGATTTGTTGTTGGCTTTGATCCAGAAGAACCTGGTGCATACTAGGTCTCCCTCTATTTTACCTCCAACATTGCCATCATATTATAAAGATGATCAGACTTGTGTTTTTTATCAAGGAGCCCCTGGGAACAATATTGAAAATTGTTATCCGTTGAAGGATGAAGTGAAGAAGATAGTAAGGTTTGGTCTATTATCTTTTAAAGATGATGGTCCCATGTACAAGCTAATCCACTGCCCAAGCATGGAGGTGGACGTACTATGAATATGGTTTCTAGTTATCTAGGAGAATTTAGAATTTTTTATATAAATTTGGTAAGAGGTGGTTTGGTAAAGATGCATTTTGATCTTTGTGAGTTTAGATATTATACACATGACCATGCAGCTTGCTGTGTTTGCAAATAAGATATTCGTGGGTGTGATAAAGTGAGAGTTGATCTCGAAGAGATGATGGATGAAGGCCTTATCCACATAACCAGACCCATGGCTGAATATGAGGAAGAAGTGAAGATGATTGAAGATTATTCTGTCAGGTTCGTATCTGCTGATGAGTTTTTTTCTGATAATGAGTTTGTATCTGCTGATGAGTTTGTTTCTGATGATGAGTTTGTGTCTTTTGATGAGTTCTTTTCTGATGATGAGTTTGTAACTATGGATGTCGGTGTTCAAATCCATGCTAAAACATATGTTAGTTATGTCAAGGAACGTACGATTGAAGAGCTCATACTGTGACTCCTAGAGAGATACATGAAAAATGGGTTCAAAAAGGACTGATTGATTTTAGCTGTTATTGCTGCCCAGAATGTGCAAAGAAACTGTGGGGTTGGCTGCTTTAAGGGGTGATATCGAGATAATAAAAATCTTGGTTTTGTTTAAAGAATGAGCGATAGCAGTTCTCGTTGATTGATAGAAAATTGCTGAAACATTGTGTTCACCCTTGCCAAGCTTGGAGGGGACTTCTGATATAGAGAATGCGATCATTGTTTACAAAGAAGTAGTTAACCCGCTTCTCAAACTTGTATGAACTTTGGTGAGCTCAATTGGAGGATTCCCTGGAGCTTCAGGATGATTAGGCTTCTTAGTTTATTAGCATTTTTACTGCTTTATCATTTGTAATTTTTCTTGTTTATCATTGCACTATTTGCATGTAAGAACTTATTTGCATTTGAATGATTATCTTAATACAATGAATATGTCTGTCTTGAATAAATCCATTCGTTTCAATCGTATTTGTTTACAATTTTAAATTTCTTTTTGCATTATGATACCAGCTTGTTACCCATTCTCTTTCCTAGCACGAGATTCGATGGAGGATGATGATATTGAAAAACACAAAAAAAAATTGGTTGTATGCTTTTGGATAAAACTATGTTGTCGATGTATAGGTAGTTTTTCAAATCCCCAAACACCGGAGATGTAAGGAAGATAATCCCTTGCTAACCCCTTTGAGCCTTGAAGTAGAAGTTTCTTTTCTAAACGAAAAAAAACTCTAATTTTTAACCCGGGGCAAGGTAGTCTTCAGTTAATTTGACTGAGTTTTCAAATTTCAAAAGGATGCTACTTCTAAAGAAACCGTAATGGTTATCCCTCATCCATTAAAGAACAAGGCATTCACCCTCTCAACAAATCAAGACAAGTCAATGTCACACGATTTGTTCAAATCAAAAAAGAAAAGTAAATAAAGAAAAATCCCGCTAACTCAAGTAACTTAGGAAAAAATTAAGGCATTCCACTGGACTTCAAAATAAAAATTCAAAAGAATTAGTCCATGCAAAATATAGGGAAAATAAAAAGAAAAGAAAAAATCGAAAATATATGTTACAAAGAGAGGACTACAAAGCAAAAGTCCTCAGCAAAGGACAAATCTGGGTAACTACAAACACGAAGACAAAAAGGGTGACTGCTACTCCGAAAGCCCCATTGGTTCCTTAACCCATCACAAGATCCTTTATGAGAGATGAACACTCATGTTGAATTAACTGAACATAGGACTAGAGAACATCACCAAGAATGGGTGGGCACAAATAAATTTTGAGCCTAAAAAACTTGTTTTCTTTTGAAAACCATGAACCAGGCCACATTACAACCCTCAAAAGTCCTAATTGAAGCATGGTTTATTTCGAAAGGATACTTCAACGAGATAACTTTTCCCGACTCTCATAAATTTTGTAAAATACTTTGTGTTGGTATCATATGCTTTTGTTATCTTTCATACAAAAATCAATGTCGCATCCTGGCTAGTGATTCATTCACAAGGTTTTTCGACATCTTTCAAAAAAAGTCTTCTTCAAGATTTACGTAATTGTTGCATTATGTAATACGGTGGGAGAACTTACTTTTTGGTTTTATCCAAATGCACGGATAGCTAGAGTCACCACCTACTTTTCTTTTATCCAATGTTTAGGAAAGGTTAAAGGAACAAGAAAGACCTTTTATAAATTTTGAGTTCGGGAGGGTAAGATATGAAAAGGGAAGGTGTTAGCACCATTTTCATCCATAGTTATGTACGGGCTCTTAATTAATTAGCTCACTTTTGAAAATATTGCTTTGTGTGCCTGATTTGTTTGAAAATATTTTGAAAATGCCAAATGTAAGGCTGACTTTGTAATGATTCTTGTATCAGTCCTCAAGAATGTATACAAAGTGTTATTTATGGAAATATTTGTTTGAAAGTGTAGTGTGAAATTTTTTTTGAGAAAAGTTGTGAGCAAGCAATTAAGATTTCTTACCCACTAAACTCTTTCTTATTCTTTTCATTTACCTTTAGAGATAGTTATATCCATACCATTAGTTGGTAGGTAGGCCTATCTATTGGATGTGAAGGGACAGGCGTAGGGTCATTGTATGTTCATCGAAGGCAACAAGTAAGGATACTTTAGCTATTGTATTGAAGGGACTATCATCATTTTGTAGGCAACTCGAAGGGACTAGATCATTTTGTAGGCAGCTCAAAGGGTCATCAAGGGATTATGATCTTTATTCGAAAGGGACATGATGATTTGATCGAGCGTGTTGTACCCCAAATTTTTTTGTCAAATTATTGAAAACAATTGATTCGATACACCTCCTCATGCTCATAGGGTTCTCAATTTTTCAAGAATACGCAAGGGTTTGAGCATACAAGCCCCTCTCTTAAGTAATTGTCTTACAACTAGGATTTTGTGTTTCTAAAAGAAAATTGAGCTTCCAATGCATCAAGTGGATTCCATGATTACTAATATGCTTTAAGGTACCCTCATGAAAAGTTTCAAGCCTTGCATCATAAGTTTGCTCAGTCAATTGTTCAGATGATTGAAAATCAATTGTATTGGATAAAAGTCAATTATGGTCAACATACAGTAAAAAATAAAGATATTTGGTCAACATCAATATTTTGAAGTCACATTCATCATTTGATCAAGGGTTGATCATGATTCATCAAGAAAACTCAAGATTCATTAAAAGTCAAAAATTGCTAAATTAGGGTTTTCTTTAGGAGAAGTCAAATGAACTTTGACCAAGCACAACTTTTGCATGCTTTATGAGAAATTTTTCAACCAAAGTCCATTTTGATGGAAATTCAATTCTCTACAACTTCATCTCTCTAAGATCAAGTCCAAAAAATTCTTCATTTGAGAGATATGAGCCAAAACATTACAGGTCATTTTGAAAGTCAACAAAAAGACATTTTTGGTCAAAAGCAATTTACATCAAGATAAAGACTTCAAAGGAAAAAATTGTAAAAATGAAAGTTTTAGGGGACATTTTGAGCTTTCCAAAAAGTCCAAGATCACCTGCATATGATGAAAATTGAGTGAGATATATTTGGTGCAAATTGAGAAATATTTGAGAAATGCATGAAACCTCGATTGAACAATTTTGAACTTTTGGACTAATGGGCCTAACTTTTGAGGTTCAAACATGTTTATGACATGTTAGAGGACCTTTAAGTCCATTTTTGTGTATCCTTAATTTTTTACCACATTTATTTTAATTTTACTCGAATATTATTAAAATAAATTAAGTAAAATAATAAGTTGATGGACCAAGGCATGTGGGCTTAGTTTTTGATCATTTTGAGGCCCAAAAACTCCTTGTCAACCAAACCAAAACCGTGTGAAGCATATATGGAAGGATATCTTCATTGTTTTGGAAAGTTTTCAAATGATTTTTGGAAACAAATCATGCCATGATTCTTCAAGATTCCTTCCATTTTTGTTATCCTAATATAATCCTCTATATATACTCAACAACATCAGATCTAAAAGGACACGAAAAAAGGCTGCAAGAACACACTCTCAAAATCTCAAACTTTGTCAAGAATAGTGCAAATTCGAAATCTAATTTCCAATCATCCTCAAGGCCAAGCAACCATTCCAATTGACTTCTGAGATACCATAGGGTAAGTAGGGATCATTCTTGATGATCAAAGAGGCTTGAAACATGCACTGCATACATGGATGGTTTCATATTTTCATGAATTTTGTATTTTAATATTCATGATGCTTTGATGTAAACTAATGATTTCATTATGTTCCTGAGACAAAATAATGCAAGTTTGATCCCTTGCATGTGACATATAACGCCAGAACACCTCATCACCATTGTTACAGTGATTTAATCTGTTACGTCGTATCTCTTTGTGTAGGATGAATTACCAAAAACTAAGGCCACCAATGGATTCACAAGGGCCGATTTAGGGGGAATGGTCTTTCTTGACCAATAATGTGTGCTATTTTGCAGGTTGGAAAAATAATCTCAATGGAGAAGACGACGGGAGCTAGGGCTCTGCCACCTCTTTGGTTCAGTTTTATATTATATTTATGTGTTTCAATTACATGACCGGATTAGAGTGTAGAACTGTTGGTCAAGGCGAAGGCATATAACATTAGAAGCGTGGGTTTGATCCCTGCATGCTACAAATATTTTTTTGTTATTTTTCATCTAACGCGCATGTTTTCAATGTATTATGCAGCGCCTGTTCCAAAACACAAACAAACTCCTGTCGTAGTGGCAAGCAAGGTAACACAAAAGCCTAGAGGGCGTGATTTCAACACTCACCCCATGCAATATTCTTTTTCCTTATTTTTCTAACCTAGTTTTCTTTTCTTTTTCTTTTCTAACCCTAATCTTTTTAATCCATCATTAAATTAAATCTTTTTCTTAAACATACTAGTAAATTAGGTTTAGGTTTTATTTATTATTTAATTTTCTTGATATAATTAATTAATTAATTCAATTGGTTTTTTTTAATATTAAAATCAGTTAGAATTTAGGTTTATTTAATTATTATCATTTAAATTATTTTCTACAAAAACCATAAAAACCTTTCAAACATTCTTTTATCTATTTTCTTATTTATTTTTCTTCATTTATTTACATTCATAGATCAAGTTTATAAGTTGTCTAAAAATTGTAATAGCTTAGTGTTTAATTTCTCGAAAGGTTTTATTACATATTGTAACTTCCCCGAAGCCATGTAATAGACCTAGGGCTATAGTTTTCGCACTTATATTTTGTATACTTGTATATATAACTGTTAGATGTATACTAATAGGGTTTGTATGGCAAGACTAAAATAAATCGATAGAAAACCCTAATTCAAGATAAATATAACTGAACTTAACACACTTTTCACACTCATACCTCTAGGGTAACCTCTCTTTGTTTCCTTTGAATAAATGGTCATGTCCCTCGAAAGTAGGGATACTTTAGCAAAAGATCCTCGAATAAAGATTATAGTCCCTCGATGACCCTTCGATGTTGCCTACATAAAATGATCTAGTCCCTCCGATACAATTTCTGAAGTATCTCTACGTGTTGCCTTCAATGACCATTTGATGACCCTTCGCATGTCCCTTCACATCCAATAGATAAGGCTACCTACCAACTAATAGTATGGATAACACTATCTCTAAAAGAGAAAGAAAGGAATAAGAACGATCATGAATGGGTAAGGAACTTTTAATCACTTGTTCACAACTCTTTTCTAAAAATAAACATTTTTCACATCACATTTTCAAACAAAATATTTTCAAACACTTTGTACGCATTTTGAGGACCGATTCAAGAATTATTATGAAGTTAGCCGTACTATGGCTTTTCAAAAATATTTTCAAATCACATACAAAGAAAGTTTTCAAAAGTGAGTTAAGTAATTAAGAGCATGTAGATAACTACGGATGAAAAGGGTGCTAACACCTTTTCTTTTCATAACTTACCCCCTGAACTCAAAATCTATCAAAGGTTTTTCCAGTTCTTTTCACATTTCCTAAATATTGAATAAAAGAAAAGTCGATGGTGACTCTATCTATATGCACATTTGGATAAAACCAAAAAGTCAGTTCTCCCACTGTAATACAGAGGGTCTTTTGGTAAAGTATCCCCACTTTCGAGCGACATGACCAATATCATAAGGCAACAAGAGAGGTTCCCCTATAGGTGCAAGTGACCAATATTAGGTTTTCTAAATTACTTGTAGTCTTGCCACGCAAACCCTAGTTACTAGCAGTTAAATATGTACAGAAAAATAAAGTGCGGAATGTAAAGTCCAAAGCTATTAAATGGCTTTGGGAGAGGTACATATGTATAAATATTCGCGAGAAAGTAAACCTACACTATTACATCCTATGAGCAATTACATAATAGGAAAATATGCGGAAAATAAATCTACGGGATTACAATGGAGAGTGCGTCATATACACTTGATCTATGAATTTAAATAAAATAAATATGAAAATAGTATAAAAAATGTTAAAATGTTTTTTTAATGATTTTTGTGAAAAATAATTAATAACCTAAAATCTAATTATTTTTAATGTTTAAGAAAAAAAGATTAATTAATTAATTTATCAAGAAAATTAAATATTAGTTAAACACCCTAATCCTAATTTATTAGTATTAAAAAATATTAGGTTAGTCTATTTATTAATTAAAGGAGATTAGGGTTAGAAAAGAGAAAAAGAAAAGAAACTAGGTTAAAAAAAATAAGGAAAAAAAACTGCATGGAGTGGGTGTTGAACCCACGCCCTCCTGGCTTCTCACTACATCACTTGCCACTAGGCCAAGCGCTTGTTGATATCTGGAAATAGAACTTGAATGATATATTTGAAAGCTGCAAGTTATATGGAAAATAACAAAAATAATTGCAAAACACAGGGATCAAACCCATGCCTTATACGTTACAAGCCCTTCTCCTCAACCTACTGCGCTGCGTTTCCATTCCGTTAGAAAATACAAACAAATAAATATAATATAAACCAGTGGTACCGGAGAGGCGTCAGAGCCCTAGCTCCGGTCGTCTTCTCCGGTGAAGCTATTTTTCAATCTGCAAAATTAAAGCGTGTTAGAGATCAAGAAGGACCTTATTCCCCTAAATCGACCCTTGTGAATCCAATGATGGTGTTATTTTTGGCGAATTCGACCTGTACAAGGAGATATGATGAAATAATGCAAATCGGTTCAATAATGGTGATGGACCATTCTGGCGTTATGAGCCTCAAGCAAGGGATGAAACCTGCATTATTTTATCTCAGGAACACGTTAAGATTGTTAGTTTTAATCAAATTATCATAAAAATTAAGATATGAATTTCATAAAAATGCAAAAATAATGATGCTTGGAATGCACATTTCCGGAACTTTTGATCATCAAGAATGATTAAAACTTACTCTATAATACCCCAGGGGTCGATTTGAATAGATGCCTTGCTTTGAGGATGGCTGGAAATTAGATTTCGAGTTTGCCCTAGTTTTGACAAAATTTGAGATTTTTGAGAGGGTGTTCTTGAGCATCTTTTTTAGTCCTCTTGGTCTTAATATGAGGAGTATATATAGTGGAAGAGATTAGGTTAAGAGATAGGCTTAGACATCATGTAAAACATATCTTTTGATTTTGTTTAAAAATAGATTAAAATCATGCAAAACCATGAATGTTTTTTCAAGAGTAGGGCTACACAGTTTATAGTGTGCTCTTGGGCCTCCAAAAGATCAGATCATAAGCCTTTTATGCTTTATACCTCCACTTAATATATATTTTTATTTAATTTTGAATTTAAATGAATAAAATCAAAAATAAATGAAATAAAAATTAAAATGATTCATGAATAGACCTAGAGGTCCATTATGAGGTCAAGAACACGTTTGGACTTTAAAAGATAGGCCCATTAGCCCAAAAAGTCAAGTTTGCTTAATTTGGATTTCATGCATTTTCTCAAAATTATCCAACTTGCACCAATCATAACTCTCTCATGTTTTTTCATATGAAGGTGATCTTTGACTTTTTGGAAACCTCAAGATGTGCCCCACAATCTTAACGCTGGTCATTTTTTCATTTGAAGACTTTATCTTGACGTAAATTGCTTTGACAAAAAGTGTCTTTTTGTTGACTTTTAAAATGACTTGTAATGTTTTGGCTCATATCTCTCAAATGAAGCATTTTTTGACCTTGAGCTTAGAGAGACAAAGTTGTATAGAATTGAATTTCCTTCAAAATGAGCTTTGGTTGAGAAATTTATGATGAAGTATGTGAAAGTTATGCTTGGTCAAAGTTTAGTTGACTTCTCCTTAAGAAAACCCTAATTTAGTAACTTTTGACTTTTGATGAATCTTGAGTTTTCTTGATGAATCATGATCAACCCTTGATCAAATGATGAATGTGACTTCAAAATGTTAATGTTGACCAAAAATATTGAAGTTTGACTGCAAATTGCTCAAAGTTGACTTTTTACCCAATACAGTTGATTTTCAATCATCTGACTAATTGACTGAGCAAACATGTGCTGCAAGGCTTGGAATTTGGCATGATTATTCTTTGAGACATATGAGAAACCATGAAATCCACTTTATGCATTATAAGTCCAATTTTCCTTGAGAGAAGCAAAACCCTAGTTGTAGGTCAACTACTTAAGATGAGGGTTTGTCTGATCAATCCTTGAGTAGTGTTGAGCAATTGAGAACCCTAGGAGCATGGGGAGGCCTACTGAAATAATTTGTCTTGAATAATGGGAGAGAAAATTTCAGGGTACAACACATTAGAATTTTTATTCTTAGAATAAACATTTTCTGCTTGTAAAACAAATGCTTTATATCAAGGAAGCTTACATTTGAGTATCAACAAAGGGCATGTCACTAAAAAGAAGTTTTTGAGCAAAGAATATGCAGCATTCAGCAAATCAAGGGCAGTTACATTGAGATTCAACAAATCTCTAGAAGCTCATTGGTCAGGAAAGTTATCTTAGATGCATACATGCTAGGGCAAGTTGTGAAAGTTATCTTGATCAGCACGGTAAACTTGGGACACCAAAGTTGTTTCCAAGGGAATTTCCATATTTTTGTCAAGATAATTACTATGTTCTCCCCCAAGCCCAGAATCTTCCTCAAGCAGGACTGTTTCTCATGATCTGCCTTGTAGATGTGTGCATGGTTTCCTCTACAATAGTTTATCAACTAATGGATTTTCTCCATGTTGTGGTGTGGTGTTGGGTTTGTAATCCCATTTCCCCCAGTTAAGTGTTGGTTCAGATTTTCTCCAAGTTGTTATATGGTGTTTGGTTTATGTGGTTTGATACCTTTATCCCATATTCCCCAGTTAAGTCTTGATGCAGGTTTCTCTAGCTGAGTGTGATTCTTTCCCCAGCCAGATTGTGATCAAGTAGAGATTGTAAAGTTATGAAGCCTTTGCTCATTTGTTAGTTTCTTTCTCCCTTGATGTTGAGAATTGATGTAGAATCTCTTGCAGAACATTACTCTCTCTGTTAATTACATTGTTGTTGTTGTTGTGTGCTTCCCAAGTAGTCAGACAATGGCAATATCTTTTCTAAGAAACTTTGAGACAGCTGTAAATTTTTTGGGTTTTCTCTCTCCATGTGCTGAGTTTGACTTAAAATTCCAAATTTTTTTGACTTCTTTCTATGATATTAACTTCTTAACTCCACATATGAATCAAGGACGATGTTTCCCTTTAAGGGGAATATCCCCCCATGAAGATACTTTGATCTTCCTTAGAGAAGTTTGTACAATCGCTAATCCTTTGTATTAAATGTTTATGGTCTCCCCTCGGTGAAGTGGCTTCATCTTCCCTAGTAAAGTCAGTTGGCGATCCCAATTGAAGTCTAGATGATATGGTATTGTCTTACCTATAAAAGTTTGTATGATATTCCCCAATGAAGCTCAGAGGAGTTTATTATATCCATGCCGCTTTGAAGTTCATTGTTATCAATTTGTGCTTTGATTGTTCTCGAGCAACATTTCCTTTCCCAGTGAAGTTAAGCCATGAATTAGGAAGTTGTTTCCTAAGTTGGTGTTTAGTCTCTTACGGAATCTTTGTCTTAGATATGATTTAGCCGAGTGTTGTTTTTACCCAAGTTAGTTTTGTCTGGATCTCCCTGTTGTAGCATGTCTATTTTGTCAGCATATACATAACAATATTCATACATTACTCATACATAAATCTTGCATAGTTGAATTAAAATTCATGGTTCATCTACAATCATTGATGTTTTTGTTGATACATTATACTGTTTGCAGAGTATGTACCCTCTCTCCAATAGAATGTCAATCCTAAGCAGAAAGTATATATCCTTTCAATTTCCCCACTGAGTTACCCCTCGTGGATGAAATTTTCTTTAGCCTTCCTACCCAGCTCATTACCTGGATGGAATTGATCTCCAATTGAGTGTATTCCTCATTGGATGGTGTCTTGGTTGACTGCTTCACTCCGGTTTATTCCTGGCTTAAATTTGATCCCTGATGGCAACAATATTTTGATCTCTCTAGGTTGTGAAACCTAGATTGAATGTGCATTTATTTTGCACGTGAGGAATTTATCTCCTCAGTGGGAATGTATTTATATTTCCCCAGGAAGTCATAATTCATTTCCCAGCAGTGCTATTGCAATCCTTTATATAATGGCAAGTGGCGGTCTGTTTATTTGAGAAACTTGTACTCCCACAGCAAGTCTGTTAGTGCTAGAGAAGATTATTTGTTAACTCCAATGGATGGATGGATGGTCTTTTCAGTATGCCAAAGATAGTTCGTTGAAATATCTTTACATCAATTATTACCCTTTTCAAGTGATATCTTGATCAAAGAAGAAATTGTTACCATTCTCAGTGAAATCCAGAAATTTGTAAAATTTGTTACCCTTTTCCAGGTGGAATGCCTCGGTTAAATAAGAAGTTAAGACCCGTTCTAGGTGGTATTCCAGAATTGTGAGAAACTTGTTATTGTTCTATTTTTTTCTACCTTCAGTCCTGAATTTGTAGTTCACCGTCATTTGTTAGTCGATATTTACCACTTTCTCCTCATTGGACTTTACCCCAATAGAGTTGAGTTGTTTCCAGTTATAAGTATTGATGTCAACCCTTTGTTCCCAATCATAAGCACTGAAGTCAACCCTTTGTTCCCAGTCATAAGCATGAATGTCAATCATTTGTTCCAAGTCATAAGAATTGATGCTAACCCTTTGTTCCCAGTCATAAGTACTAATGTTAATCATTTATTACCTATCATAAGTACTGATGTCAATCATTTGTTCCCATTTATAATTTCTGATGTCAATAATTCATTTCTAGTTATAATTACTGATGTCAATCATTTGTTGCCAATCATAAGCACTGATGTCAATCATTTGTTCCCAGTCATAAGCACTGATGTCAATCATTTGTTCCCAGTCATAAGCACTGATGTCAACCCTTTGTTCCCAGTCATAAGTACTAATGTCAATCATTTGTTACCAATCATAAGTACTAATGTCAATCATTTGTTCCTAGTCATAAGTACTGATGTCAATCATTTGCTACCAATCATAAGTACTGATGTCAACCATTTGTTCCCAGTCATAAGAACTGATGTCAATTATTTGTTATCAGTCATACATACTTATGGCAGCCATTTTTTCCAGTTATAAGCATTGATATCAATCATTTGTTCCCAATCATAAGCAATGATGTCAATCCTTTGTTCCCAGTCATAAGTACTGATTTCAATCATTTGTTACCAATCATAAGTACTAATGTTAATCCTTTCTTCCCAATCATAAGTATCAAGGTTAATCACTTGTTCCCAGTCATAAGTATCAATGTCAATAATTTGTTCCCAATCATAAGCACTAATGACAATCATTTTTTACCAGTCATAAGTATTAATGTCAATCATTTGTTACCAGTCATAAGTATTGAAGTCAATCCTTTGTTCCCAATCATCAGTACTGATGTCAACCCTTTGTTCCTAGTCATAAGTAATAATGTCAATCATTTGTTACCAGTCATAAGCAATGATGTTAATCATTTGTTCCCAGTCATAAGCATTGATGTCAATCCTTTGTTCCCAGTCATAAGTACTGATGTGAATCATTTGTTCCCATTCATGAGCATTGATGTCAATCCTTTGTACCCAGTCATGACTGTTGATGCAATCATATTTTCCAAGTCATAAGTATTAATTTCAATCATTCATTATTGGCCTCAATACCTATGTTTACCGGCATCTCTGAAGCAGTATCATCTTACTTTTCCTACCCTCATCCTCCAGGTTGGTAGTTTATGATATCCTGTGAGTCAGCATTACTCTCTTTTTACTACCTTCTTTGTGAGTGGGTAGTTCATAATCACTTATCATTCATTGTTACTGATTTCTTTTTCCTCATTTTTTTGGGCTTTACCCAAGTGGATTTGAGTCCTCTTCTCCTAGCGAAGTTTATTTTTTCTCCAATGGAGTCAAGTTTCTTTTCCTAAATGAGTCGGTAATCCTTTCTTAAAGATTATTTCCTTGTTGGCTTGTTACTTACATTGTTAGGAATTTCCGTCGTTGGAATCTTACTCTGCATTTTTATTCTTTAATTATGATTTTGGTTTTGCCTATTCATAAACATCCCCATAATCGTGTTGTTCCCCAGTAACTTATTTTCCTGTTATAACTCTCTTCATTAGGTTGTCTATATTATTTTTGCTTCCACAGTGGTTTTTTGTGTCACCTGTGTGAATTTTATCTTTTACATTCATAATCATAAGCATTGCATGGCATCTTAGGGTCAAAAATAGGTTTTTATTTATTTAAGTATCTTCAATCGCGTCGAGATGAAGTTTCCAATATTCATGTCTCCAGATAGAAGACAATTAAATAAGGGCATCTGTGATACCCCAATTTTCCCCCCTAAGATTTCTCATCATGTCATATCATCAATACATCAAGATCACACATTAGGGTTGGTTCTCTCTTCTACTGCCTCCTATCTTTTAAGTTTTCTCTTGAGGGATCACCAAGAACCTTGAATTGTGTATCTTTTACATGTGTATCTTATGTTTATTAACTCTTAACTAACACCAAAATATGTATATATGTTTCTTTGGATGTTTATATTTTAGGTGATGACATAATTGCATCCATCTCACCATTTAACCTAGGGTTTTGAGGGATAGTTTTCAGTCAAATGGTTGTTCAATGAAGTCTAGGAGTTTGAGCTTCAAAGCTATGTTGATGACATCACAATTCTTTTGTTTAAAGAACTCTCTCAATTTTATTTAAGGTAAAGCTTGCTTCAAAGATAATGGAATTCATCAAGAAGATTCATAGGTTCATGTGTTTATTTACATGCCTTCTTCAATAAGTTTCATTGAGACTTAAGCTCCATCTTTGACTGTGTGCTTCAATATAATATCATTTCAAGGTCTAAATGTGATCTATCATACTCTATTTTGCAAATAAAGTTCAAAATATTCAAGGTTGATTCAACAAGTTTGATCTAATTGAACAAGTACTTGATTCAGTGATCGTAATTGCATAATTCACTCAATTTTCAACAGTTTGGGTTGGTTCTTTTTTCTATGTATTCTTATCATCATCTACAACAACTTATTTTTATATGTCAAGATCCATTTGTGCTTTAAAAGTCATCAAAAGTTGAAAGGGTTTACAAGTCATTTTAGTAATCTCTGAGTGAGGTTGGGTTGACTTCCAAAGACCATATCTTGCTCATTTTTTTGAGATTTTAGGTTGATTCCAAAGCCATGATTCTATTTGAAGAGTTCTTAATAACTTCTTTTCAAGGATCTAAGGCTAATTTTGAATGGAACACCATTTAAGTTTGAAGAAGATTACTAGTCCTTTGGAAAAGCTATGGAATTCTCTTGTGTGACTTCAAAGGATCATAATTTAGTCATCTTTTATCTCCTTGAACTTACTCTTTTTTCACAATAAACTTGAGTATGTCTACTACAACTTTATCTCAACGTGAAAGGCTTGAAAAGATATGGAGAGTCTTTAAAGACTTGAGTTTATTTGATTTGAAAAAAAGTGTTAGATTTGCATAGATTATGATTTATTAAATAATTAAGCTAATTAAATAAAATATATGTTTTTTCTGAATTTTTATATTATTCTAACAAAAAGACTATATAAAATCAAGCAAATAATTAAATTATAAAAAATAAATATAAACCAATTAACCTAATTAGGGGTACAAATAAAAGTGGGGTGAAAAGCTAGTAAAATACTAGAAACCTTAATAAGGGCCCAAGTTCTATATTACAAAAAAAAACCTAATCATTATTATTAATCAAATTAAAATTAAAAAAAAAAGCAAACACCTACCTAGCTGAAGGAAAGGGCGCCGCTAATGTATTCTTTACTAAGAAACATCGTTGACTTTTTTTTTCTTCAATTTATTTCACACCATCCAATGAAATAATGACAGGTTGCATTGTTCCAAATTTTCTCCAAATCAATACACAACAAATACGACCAAACGCAGTAGACAGCTTAGTTTCTCTTCCTCTTTCTATCTCTATTTTCTACTTTTATATTTTCCTTCTCAGATCTTTTCACAAAACAAAGTTCTCATGATGGGTGATTCCAACGAAGTTGTGGTCGAAAGCATCGTGGATCTTTAAATTTGTCCATCATCTTCCAAAGTCCATAACTCTTTCAATTTTTATGATTTTTTAGTGATCTCAATTACATAATTCAATTTGAAGAATTTACTTCATTTCATCTTCAAGGATCAAGATCAAATTTTGAGTGGAAGGCCTTGTAAGTTTGCAAGACATCTTAGGTCATTTTAAAGCTCAACACTTAGAAATATTTCTAAGTACAAAAGACAGTTTTTTTCACGATTTCAAGAGGACGTAACTTCCAGATCAATTATCCAAATGGAGTCTTTCTTGTTACATTCTAAATATTGTGACATTGTTTTTCAAATTCTTCAAGAATCGTGTCATAAAGCCTCCTGAGTTGTGTGCACCTTGGGTTTAATGTTGGTACCTTGAAACTGAAGTTTCTCATGGCAGTCAGATTGCAATTTCCATAATCTGACTTTTAATCACAAAATATGTGTGTTTTCAACTTAAACATGATTAGCATAGATGTTTGGATCATTTAGAGTGTCAAAATGCATCATTTGGATGAATTTTGATGCACATGTGATCACACTTTCTTCATGAAGACAGATGTGCATGATTTTCACTCAAATTGTATCATTCATCCCTCCTCTTGATTCCATTCACTTCTCTTATAAATACATATGATATTCTACTCAAAGCTTGAACAACCAAAATCACCCTGCCAAAGTCTCACTCAAAGCTTGAAATTTGAAAATCCATTTCACAATTTCAAACCTTCTCACCTCAAGTTCTTTTCTGATTCATGATTCTCCATAATTATACAAACTTCTTGAGCTTTTTTCAGGTAGTATTATTAACCAAATTGATCCAAACAAGTTACTAACTTGTAGTCCTTCTTCCTTTGTTTCCCATGCTTCTTTTGGTTTTCATTTTCGTTGAGAATTGAGCATTTCTTTATAAAATCAATTTTACAATTCTGCTTTGGATTTTCTCGAATCGACTACACTGTGTTTTACATATATTTTTCGCGACGGTGTGGTTAGGATCATCAGGAAGAGACGAATTCAATGATACCACTATGAGTTTATAATTTTTTCATTTGAAGAAACTCATAGAAATCCCGCACACATGTGCCTGGAGGTTGAAGATGACCTACGTGTCGTTCTTCAACCAATGATCCTTTGACACTTGTTTTATTTTGATTGACTTATTTTTCATAAAATCGATGTGTTTCTTGCTAAGGTCCATATCATGCACAACACGTCAGATCCTTTGGATATGCTTACTAACGTGTTTTAACCTTGATCCAATGATACACGTCTTTTGGTTTTAATTTTTATTTTCTGATTTTTATTAAAGATCTGATGTGTTATTAAATGAAGACCATTGTAATACGGTGGGATAACTGACTTGTTTTGCATTTTATCGCAAATTTTGCGGATAGTAAGAGTCACTACTGACTTTTCTTTCATCCAATAAGGAAAGGGTGAAAAGAACAGGAAAGACCTTGATAGATTTTGAGTTTGGGGGGTAAGTTATGAAAAGGGAAGGTGTTAGCACCCTTTTCGTCTTTAGTTATCTACGGAATCTTAATCTCTTAGCTCGCTTCGAAAATTTGCTTTTTATGTGTGTTTCGAAAGTATTTTGAAATTCGCAAATGTAAGGCGAAACTTTGTAATAATTCTTGTATCGGTCCTCAAGAATGTATTCAAAGCGTTTGTTTGAAAATATTTATTGAAAAGTGTTGTGTGAAATGTTTTATTTAGAAAAGTTTGTGAGCAAGTGATTAAAAGTATCCTACCCACTTAAGGTCGTTCTTATTCTTTTCCTTCTCCTTTAGAGATAGCGTTATTTGTACCATTAGTTTATAGGTAGCCATATCCATTGGATGTGAAGGGACAGGCGAAGAGTCATCGTACGGTCATCGAAGGTAGCATGTAAGGATGTTTTAGCAATGTCGTAAGGGACTACATCATTTTCTGAAAGGCAACATCGAAGGGTCATTGAGGGACTATGATCTTTTGTATCGAGGGTCTTCGCTAAAGTATCCCACTTTCGAGGAACATAACCGTTTTGTTCCGAAGACAACGAAGAGAGGTTACCCTAGAGGTGCGAGTGTGAAAATGTTTTCAATTCAGTTATTAATCTTTGAATTTAGGGTTTTCTAACGTTTGATCTTATCTTGCCATGCAAACCCTAATTACTAAGCAGTAGCATAGAATATAGTAGCAGCAGATAAAGGTAGAAAATATAAACCTAGGTTATTACAGAGCTTTGGGGCAGATACATAATAGAGGCGGAAAAGAAAATCCTACAACTATTACATATTAGGAGCAGATGCATAATAATAAGAATGTAGAAAATAAGATCTACGCTATTACAATTGAATGCGGAAACATCATATACACTTTGTCTAAAAAATAAAAATAAGATGACAAATAGAAAAGAAAAAAAATTTGGTGATTTTTATGAAAAAATGATTTGTGATAATTAATTAAATAAACCTAAAAATATAATTAATTTTAATTTGAAAAAAAAGTTAATTAATTAAACTAAAGGGTTAATTAAAGAAAACCTAAAAAATTAGGGTTTACAAAAAAATAGTTTATTTTTAAGTAAAAAATAAATTACGTTAAAAAGAAGGATTAGGGTTAAAGAAATAAGACTAGGGAAAAAGAAAAACAAGGAAAAACAAGTTAGAAGCAAAAACAATGCAAAATGCAAAGGGTGGGTGTTGAAACCACGCTCTTTTCCCTTTCAATAACATGTCTTACTACTGCGCCAGGTGCACGTCTGTGTTAGGAGAATGGAATCAGCCCAACATGTAATGAACCTGCCAGAATTGAGAAAACATAAAAACATCAAAAGGCAGGGATCGAACCCATGCCCTTGTACATCAAAGCCTCATCATGTGCGCGCTTTCTATTGGGGTGGCTGAGTCATCTGGTATATCACTGAAATCAATTAAATATAAAAAAAAACAAGGTGGACTGGGCCGGAGAAGCGCCAGAGCCCTATCTCCGATCATTTTCTCCGGCGACTTCATTTTTTATCCCTGCAAAATAAGAAGAGTCAGTGGTTCAATGATGCCATAACCCCCTAATTTAAGCCTTGGAATTCAATGGAACCCTTAGTTTAGGATAATTCCTACTGTATAGTGAGATACAACGTAAATAACATGAAATTTTTCAAGCATGGCAATACACGATTAAGCCATTATGGGGGGCACACGATGGGTCTATCCTGCAAAGTGATGTCTCAGAAGAACGTTAGTACTGTTAGTATGCATTAAAACAACATGGAAATGAAAATATGAATTTGCAAAAAAAAGGAAAATCGAAGATGCATGTATGCTAGTTTTGTGTGCCTTGGATCATGAAGATTTACCCATTCTTACCATACAATGCTTCAAGGTTCTATTGGGGTAGGTATTTGGCCTTGTGGAAGGCTGCAAGTAGGGTTTGAAATTTGCCCTAGTTTTGAGAATTTTTGAGATTTTGGAATAGTTTCTCTTGCAAGGGTTTTTTGTGTCTTGTCTTGTCTGAATGAAGTATATATATATAAGTTGTGAATTAGGTCAAACAAGTGGGCTTGGACCTTTGTATGAAAGCCTCTTATTTATTTAATTTATTTTGAATTTAAATAAGTAAAAATAAAAAATAAATAGAATAAAAATCCAAGGGGTGTATGAATGGTTTCAGAGGTTCACTATGAGGTTTAAAACTCGTTTGGACCTTGAAACGTAAGCCCACTAGCCTAAAAATTCAAGTTTGATCACTTTTGGTTTCATGTATTTTCTCAAAATTTCCCAACTTGCACCAATCATAACTCTCTCAATTTTTATCATATGAAGGAGATCTTGGACATTTTAGAAAGTATAAGATGTCCTCTATAATCTATATTTTTGTCATTTTTCCTTTTGAAGATTTTATCTTGATGTGAATTGCTATGACAAAAAGTGTCTTTTTGTTGACTTTTTAAATGACCTATAATGTTTTGGCCCATATCTCTGAAACGTAGCATTTTTTGGACTTGAGTTTAGAGAGACAAAGTTGTAGAGAATTGAATTTCCTTTAAAATTGTCTTTGTTTGAGAATTTTTTGATGAAGTATGTGAAAGTTATGCTTAGTCAAAGTTCAATTGACTTCTCCTTAAGAAAACCCTAATTTAATAACTTTTGACTTTTGATGAATCTTGAGTTTTCTTGATGAATCATGATAAAATGATGATTGTGACTCCAAAGTGTTGATGTTCACCAAAAATATTGAAGTTTGGCTGTAAATTGACCACATTTGACTTTTTACCCAATATAGTTGATTTTCAATCATCTGAGCCATTGAGTGAGCAAACTTGTGATGCAAGGCTTGAAACTTGGAATTAGGATACTTAGAGACATATGAGAAACCATGGAACCCTCTTAAGGCATTATAATTCCAATTTTCCTTGAGAAACATAAAAACCTAGTTGTAGGTCAACTACTTAAGAGGAAAGTTTGTCTGGTCAATTCTTGAGCAACCTTGAGCAATTGAAAATGGGAGGGAAAATTTTGGGGTATAACATTTGCCCCTATTAAATCTTATTATACCTTAAGAGTTAGATTGGCATGTACACCATTCGTGGTCTGAAGGTGGAAGAGGATTGAACAATTAAGTGCCTAGAAATTTGTACTCGCATGTGCATGTAGTAACACTGTTGGTTGATTATATTGCTTGAATGGGATTAAAGATGCCATTTGGAAAGGTGACAGAGTGTCATCGCAGACGGGCTTATATATTCCATCCAAAGTGTCTATTGATATGAGTATTAGAATGAGTCTATGTTCGACTATATTTGAGAAGTATACTAGAATGAGCCTGTGTCCGACTATATCTAGCAGATGTGCTAGGTAGTGTCAGAATGAAGCTTGTGTCTAGATTGTATCTGAACGATGTCCTAGAATGAGTTTATGTCTTGAATGTATCTATAAGTGGACCATAATGAGTCTTCTCCCAACTGTATCTGTGATCTGTGATAGAATTAGCCCACGTCTGGTTATATCTGTGAGATGATCTGAATGAGTCCTTTCCCGACTGTATCTGAGGTCCGTATTAGAAGGAGCCTACGCTTGTCTATATCTAAAGATATACCAAAATGAATATCAGAATGGATCTACGCATTGATCGTATCTAGAGTATATCGGGAATATGTACTAAAATAAGTATACGAATGGATCTACGTCTCGATCGTATCTAAAATGTATCTAGAAAATGTACTGGAATGAGTATCATAATGGATCTATGTCTTGGTCGTATATGATTTGTATCTAGGATATGTATCGGAATGAGTCTACGCCTGACTGTATCCAAAAGACCATCAGAATGAATCGTCGATTAATTGTATCTGAAGGATATGAAATTGCTGACAATATTTATCTGTTTGTGAACTAACTTAAAATGAAACAAAGTTAGATTTTTATGCAATGTCAGGATGTATGCATTTTGTAATGATGCTCTCAAAGTATATGAGAATGCTATATGCGTTTCGTATGCATGTGCTATGATATTATTTAAATGATGTATGGATGAAATATATTGTTGAAGCGTATGGTAGCTTCTTGTCACATCTTTGGCTGGGGAAAATAAATCTCTGACTGTTGCTGGGGATGAAGAGTATAAATATTCAATCTTGTTTAGAATGTCTTTGATGGGGATTCCTGATTTCTGTTTGAGGATATTCCATTAGGGATGTTTCGACTTCTGCTTGGGGATGAAAGGGTTCCAGGGAAATTGATTGTTCTGTCTTCTAATTCTGACTCTGTCTTTGTGTGAACTGAATGTTCTTCGTTGGAGGCCAGTCTGGATAATCGAGCTTGTTTGCGCCTTGCGTGAAAAGTTCATTCGATCTCAACGTAAAAAAGAAATCCAGTTGAGGAATTTCCTCGAATACAAAGATTAAACATAAGTCAGTAATAAAATATATAAAAATAACAGAAAATAAAATTTAAGTTGTAGAGCAACAAAATTCTAATTGAACTCAAATTAAACTCTATATTTTGGCAGTCCTCGGCAATGGATCCAAAAACTTGATCGTCAAAATAGCAAGTGTATTATTTTTTCTCTATAGTAATAATAGGGAAATTCCTCAAATCTCGATCTCAAGGACTGCGTATAAGTATTGAGTTCAATTTATGGTTCAATTAAACAAAAACATAATTTGGGGATTTGTTTGGAAATTGTCACTTAATGATAAGGAAAAATAAGCAGAAATATAAATTGGTTTTTTCACAGATATGAGGAGCATGCTAGGGTAAAGTGTATAATTTATCCTGTAATAACCTTGAATCCTGATTTCTTTAACAAGTTCAAAATACTCAATTACCAGATATTTAGTTTATTTTCCCCTAAGTCCTTAGTGGGAAAACCTTTGAACATTCATCATAAATACTAAGTCCTTAGAGAATTATGATGAAATCAAGCCTTGGTTTTATCAAGAATTAACTGGCAACTATAGGATATCCTTAGTCCTAGGAGATATGTGCTATATTGTAATCATACAAATGAAAAGTACAAAGAGACAGAAATCCTCGTAAGAGGGAATCATCGTAAAATGAAAAGTACCAATAAAAACAAGGAAAAAACTATGTGGAAACAATTCCATCGAGTTTCATTTCTGTAATTGCCCATATGTTTGCAAGTATCTCATCCCTCGTTTTCGGAAGAAGTTGCCTGAATTGATCTGTACCATTTGAACTTGTCATTGATATTAAAGTTTTCTATAAGTATATGATCCAACGGGACATAGTCGTATGCTTTAATCCCTAACTTTTGTATGGATCTCCCTTTCGGGTTTTCAGTCCACCGGATACCCTTTTTTGCTCAAGCCGCCATTTCAGGTTTTCGACTTGTCGGGTGTACACTTTAGATATATATATATATATATATATATATATATATATATATATATATATATATATATATATATATATATATATATATATATATATATATATATATATATATATATATATATATATATCCCTAATTTTTGCCCGAACCCTTTAGGTTCGCCAAGATGCCCTTATTTTTTCCAAGGCCAGTCAACCTAGCAGGTCTCTTTTATGCGTACTATTTTTTGACTATGTCCGTGTTCACAAGGTGCGGAAAATCTTCACCGTCCATGGTGGTAAACATCATAGCACCGCCAGAAAATATCTTCTTGATCACAAATGGCCCATCGTATGTGGGAGTCCATTTTCCCATGGGATAACCTTGTGGTAGGATAATGCGCTTTTTACCAAATCACCAGCCTGATATACCCGATGTCTGACTTTCTTGTTGAAGGCTTTAACCATGCGCTTTTGGTACATCTGACCATGACAAACAACCGCAAGCCTTTTCTCATTGATTAAGTTTATCTGGTCCAGCCTAGACTGAATCCACTCGTCTTCGTCTAAACCTGCATCTTTCATAATCCTTAGAGAAGGAATCTGGACCTCGACAGGTAAGACAGCCTCCATACCGTAGACTAAAGAGAACGGGGTTGCCCTAGTTGATGTTTGTACTGAAGTGTGATAGCCAATCTTTATATGTCACTGTCATCTTCTACACGATCTTCTTGATGTTCTTATAGGCGGCTTCCATTGTGCCATTCATCTTCGGTCGATACTAAGAAGAACTATGATGCTTAATCTTGAACTGCATGTAGATTTCCGTGACCATGGTATTGTTGAGATTGATACCATTGTCTTTGATAATCCTTTCAGGGATTCCATACAGACAGATGCGATTACATTTATTGAATCGGACCACAACATTCTTGGTAACGGAGGAAAATGAGGCTGCTTCGACCCACTTCGTGAAATAATCAATAGCAATGAGGATGAAACGATGCCCATTAGAAGTGGTAGGCTTAATCTCTCCAATCATGTCAATGCCCCACATTGCAAATGGCCAAGGAGCAGTCAAGATATTCAAAGGAACCAGAGGCACATGAACTTTGTTAGCATAAATCTAGCATTTGTGACAGGTCATGGAATGATGATGGAAATCAGTTTCCATGGTCGACCAATAATAACCCACTCTTAGTATCTTCTTAGCCATTATATGTCCACTGCAGCGAGTACCAAAGATACCTTCGTGCATATCTTCCATAATCTTCTCAGCTTCCTTCTTGTCTACACAATGAAGCGGAGTCGAATCATGATTGCGCATGTATAAGAATCTGTTGCTCAGAAAGAATTTGGAAGAGAACCTCTGTAGAAATTTCTTGTCATTAATAGACGCCCCCTCGGGGTACTCTTGAGCTTTGAGGTATCTTTTCACTTTGTGGTACCAAGGCTTTTCCTCCACTCCATCAGTATCAACTTCGTAGCAATATGTCGGTTTGTCTAGTCTCCCAATGGTAATTTGTGAAGCTTCATTGTCCCATATAACTTTGAACATAGATGACATGGTAGATAATACGTCTTCCAGTTGATTCTCTTCTTGTGGTATGTGTTCAAAAGTGATTTCCTCAAAGTACGAAATTAATGTCAATACATGCTCCTGATAAGGAATGGCATTTGGGTGCTTTGTATCTCATTCTATTTTGATCTGACTGATTACTAGGGATGAGTCCCCATAAACATCCAATAACTTGATTCTCATATCGATAGAAGCTTTAGTACCAATGATGCATGCTTGGTATTCGGCCATGTTATTGGTACAGTCAAAGCACAATCTAGCGGTGAACAGTGTAAAGTAACCTTTTGGAGAGATAATAACTGCACCAATTCCATTACCAAGTGCATTGGAAGCTCCATCAAAAACCTTAGTCCACCGGGACCCTGGAACAAGTCCTTCATACGGTCCAGGTCCTTCGCAATCTGTGACTAGCATAATATTCTCATCTGGGAACTCGAAATTCATAGACTAATAGTCGTCTACAGCTTGATGAGCCAAATGATCTGACAGTACACTTCCTTTTATTGCTTTCTGAGTGGTGTACTGAATGTCGTATTTTGTCAATACCATTTGCCATCTTTCTATTCTTCCAGAGAGAGCAGGTTTCTCGAATATGTATTTTATAGGATCCATCTTAGAGATCAACAATGTAGTATGAGCCAACATATATTGTCTTAGTCGGTGAGTAGCCTATGCCAAAGCGCAGTAAGTTTTCTCGAGCAGTGAGTATCTTATTTCACAGTCGGTAAAATTTTTTCTAAGGTAGTATATTGCATGTTCTTTTCGACCAGACTCGTCATGTTGCCTGGCATCAGAATAGGAGGTTCTTAGAGGTACTTCATGATCTTGTCAAAAGCTATCTGACATTCGTCATTCCACTTCACCACTTTATCTTTCTTTATAATTTGAAGATTTGCTCACAAGTAGCGGTCAAATGGGAAATAAATTTGGCGATGTAATTCAGTCATCCCAAGAAACCTCTGACTTCCTTCTCAGTACGGGGAGCTGGAATTTCTTGAATTGCTTTAACCTTGGCAGGATCCACTTTGATACCTTTACCACTAACGATGAAACCAATGAGCTTATCGGATCTCACCCTAAAGGTGCACTTGTTCGGATTCAACCTTAGCTTGTATTTCTTCAAACTCTCAAATAGTTTATGTAGGTGGTCGATATGTTCTTCTTCATTCTGGGATCTCGCTATCATGTCATCAACATAGACCTCTATCTCGTGATAGATCATGTCATGGAACAAAGCTATCATAGCACGTTGATATGTTGCTCCGACATTCTTCAACCCAAAAGGCATAACCTTGTAACAAAACGTGTCCCACTGTGTGACAAAGGTAGTCTTCTCCAAGTCTTCAGGTGCCATCTTGATCTGATTATAATCAAAGAAACCATCCATGAAGGAGAATACTTTATGTTGAGCGTTGTTTTCAACCAGAACATCAATATGCGGAAGCGGAAAGTCATCTTTGGGGATTGCCCTATTTAGATCCACGTAGTCTACACACATGTGCACTTTTCCATCTTTCTTAGGTACTGGCACCACATTTGCAACCCACTGAGGATAGGACGTAACAACTAAGAAACTTGCATTTAACTTCTTCATAACCTCAGCCTTGATCCTCTCCGACATCTTGGGACACATACGATGAACCTTTTTCTTTATTGGAGAACAACCGTCTTTCATCACTAGACGTTGAACCACAATATCAGTATTGAGCCTTGGCATGTCTTCGTATGACCAAGAAAAGATCTCAACATAGTCACACAACATCTGGATTAATCTGTTTTTGACATTGTCCTCTAGGTTGGCACCTATCTTGACTTTATTCTTGTCCTCTGATAACACAAAATTATGTAGCATTTTCCGCCTGATTTACAAAGATTAAACTTCCGATTCTTCGTTTATTATGTCACATTTTATCTCTATTTGTAGTATTTGCAGTATATTTCAGGTAGTTAGCTTTTGCAAGGCATAAATGAGAAAAGGAAGAAAAATAATGGAGAAATGAAGAATAAATGGCCACTTAGCAGTATTTTAGAACATTCTGCATAAGAAGGCGCCCCGCCCGCCACAGGAGCGTCCTGCCTGGCATAATTTGTAAAATTCTCCCCCTCGGAACGCTTTATGTTACGACTGGGACAGTTGGAGGATATGTCCCCCATGTCATAGTGCACATGACGCTCGCCATGACTTACATAATTGTTACAACATTTTCTCCACGACGCGGACTGAACGGATAGTTGGTAGATTCTTCTCCATGATGGAAGAAAGAAAATCCAGGATATAGCTCATATTTTCACTCACGCTTGGAATCTATAAAAGGAGGAAGTTACCAACATTGTGAGGGTCCATACTTTTGCACCATTTTCATTATTTTCGATGTTCTGTAATTGCTATTAATTTCCAGTTTTTTCAACTTTATTGTTATTTTCAATTTCATAGTTTTTATTACTTTGTTTTCGAATTTCGTAGGATTCTCGCAAGCATAGAAAACTGCACCGTCAAAGCAGTATTTCTTCACATCTGATGGATACTACAACTTTAGTTTTTTTTCATAGCTTCCAGAATTTGTTAGGTCCATTTTATTTAATTCAAGATATTTTGTACAAGTCAATCCTGCCGGCTTGTTGAGGATACACACTACTTAGATTTATTGCTTCAGTATTTAATTACAGGTTCCTATTTTAAAATATAATTTATTCGTTTTTACCATGTATGCATTATTAAATTTATGTTTTGATTTTATCTTGTCTTGCAATAAAATTATGTATGGCTAAATTCCCCGATAGCGGTATTTAAATCTTAACCGAAGGGATTCAGTAATAATTGGCATTAACATTTTTTACAAAAGCACTTTCTAGTTTTAATTTCCAATTTGGATATATAATTGTTTTGTACGAGAATAAAAGACAGTCTAAGGTTAAAATCAACAGAGCGAGAGTTTGAGGTTTTAACCAGATAGTGGTTATTAAACATTAATTTTAAAAATAGAGAGAATGATTTAAAATTAACTAGACTCTAATTGAGTTTAATAATATGACCTGAATCGATAGAACAAAAGTGTGAGACGACAGTTTTTAAATAAATAGTTTCCACTGAAACAGTGTTTTAATACTGAAAATAAATGTCAGTGACTTATTGAATCCCTAAAATTGACAAATTACATACCGGTGTCCCATTATTAATTATTAGATTTTAGTTAATTCCCGATTAAACCCAAACGCCCAAATTTTATAATTAGCCTTAGCTTTACACAATGACCCTAAGATAATAGTAGTTTGACCATCAATCCTTATGGGTTCGATATCTTTTAAAACTACGTGATAGACTGTACACTTGCAGTCACTACACCCGACAGACTCATAAAGTTGCGATCAAGTTTATTGGCACCGTTGTCGGGAACTGATTTAGTCAATACTGTAAATCCCTTATTATGCAGTATAGACTAAGGCAACCAATCTTATTTAATTTTAATCCGTTGATTGTATGCCAAGCACTCTCTCTAAAGGCGAAGAATTAGAGCAACCAATCAACGAGGTCGAGAGTTTTGTTAGTATAAGACACCGAATTAGAGAGTACCAAGCCAAGTACAATCTTCCCGAATTCAATCTTCCTAATTATTCACTTCCTGACCCAAGAATGACCAAAGGACCCCAAAATCGTCCTTTGAAGGATTATGCTTCCCAATCGCAAAAGGAACCCCACAACAGAATTGTTGCTCCCGCTATCGCACAGAACAATTTCGAGTTAAAGCCTTCGCTTTTGCAAGTTGCTCAACAAAACCAATTCTCAGGATGTCCTACGGACGATCCAAATCTTCATGTATCTGTGTTTGTACAATAAGCAGACACAGTGAAAGCAAATGGTGTAAGCTCTGAAGCAATAAGACTTCGTCTTTTTTCCTTTCTCATTACGAGATAGAGCTAGAGCATGGCTCCATTCTCTACCATCCAACTCCGTTACAACATGGAAAGAATTGAAGAAAGTTTTCCTAGGGAGATTTTTTCCGCCGAGTAAGACGGCTATGCTAAGAGCCAATATCACAGTTTCAAACAAAAGGAAAGTGAATCACTTTTCGAAGCATGGGAAAGATACAAAGACATGTTATGACTCTGTCCGCATCACAGTCTAGAAGAACGGATGATCATCCACACCTTTTACAACGGTCTCTTGTACAACACAAGACTAACGATTGACGCAGCTGCTGGTGGTGCACTGATGGATAAACCATACAACGATGCTTATCAACTAATTAAAAGTATGGCTCAAAATCATTATCAGTGGGGAAGCGATAGAACTGTGATGGAAAAACCTCAAACGAAAGGCGTCCTGATCCTATACCTTGTCCAAAGAAGCCAGCCATAGAACTCAAAACACTACCCAAAGACCTAAGGTATGAATTCTTAGATACAGAACTTGAACGACCAGTTATAGTCAATGTAGACCTAGGACAAATAGAAACTGAAAAATTATTGCATGTCCTAAGGAAATACCGAACTGCTTTAGGATATAACATCACAGATCTAAAAGGAATAAGCCCTTATATGTGCATGCACTGTATTATGCTGGAGGAAGACTGTAAAACCTCTAGGGAACATCAAAGGAGAACCAAACCCATTCTGAGCGATGTAGTCAAAAAGGAAGTGGAAAAGCTATTAGAAGCAGGAATCATATACCCAATATCCGACAGTAAATGGATTAGCCCAGTACATGTCGTACCTAAGAAAAGAGGTGTTACAGCTGTTATCAATTCTAAAGGAGAATCTGTAGCGCAACGAACCCACACCGAGTGGATAATGTGCATCGACTATAAAAAGTTAAACAAAGCCACACGTAAAGATCATTTTCCTTTACCTTACATTGATCAAATGCTCGAACGACCAGCTAAACACTCTCACTTCTGCTATTTATACGGTTATTCTGGATTTTTCCAAATTCCTATCCATCCTGACGACCAAGAAAAGACAACTTTCACTTGTCCTTATGGTATGCTCGCCTATCGACGAATGCCATTCAGACTATGTAATACCCCTACAACATTCCAGAGATGTATGATTTCCATCTTCTCTGATTTTCTAGATGGAAAGATGGAAGTTTTTATGGATGACTTCTCCGTCTGTGGAAGAAGTTTTGAAGGATGTCTAGAGAACCTCGAAATGGTACTAAAAAGATGTGTAAATGTCAACCTCGTGCTAAACTGGGAAAAATGCCACTTCATGGTCCAACATGGAATTTTCTTAGGGAACATCGTATCTGATAGGGGAATTGAGTAGATAAAGCAAAGATCGAAGTAATAGAAAATCTTCAACCACCCAAAATTGTTAGAGAAATAAGAAGTTTTCTAGGACACACTGGTTTTTATCGATGTTTCATGAAAGACTTCTCTAAAATAACCAAACCTCTAACCGAACTACTAATGAAAGATGTTGAGTTCGTCTTCACCGACAAATGCTTGGACGCATTTACAATACCTAAAAGGCATTAATTTCAGCACCTATTATGCAACCTCCTGATTGGAATGAACCATTTGAGATAATGTGTGATGCCAGTGACTATGGCGTAGGCGCAGTTCTAGGACAAAGAAAGGATAAGAAGCTTCATGAAATCTACTACACAAGTAGAACCCTAGATCCTGCGCAAACAAATTACCACTGTAAAAGAATTGTTAGCTGTTGTGTTTGCTTTAGATAAATTATGTTCTTACTTAGTAGGAGCGTGAATAATTATCTATATTGACCACACTGCAATCCGGTACCTCTTAAGTAAGAAAGACACGTAACCAAGATTACAAAGGTGGATCTTATTTCTACAAGAATTCGATTTAGAAATCAAAGACAAGAGAGGCACCAAGAATGTAGTAGCTGACCACCTATCTAGAGTAGAAGGCATCAAACCAAATCATGTATCCATCAATGATGATTTTCCTTATGAACACCTTGTAGCCCAATTAGAATTAGAAAGTATTAAAACCGAGTACCCTGTGACTTATGAAGACACGAACAGAAACGAAATCTTGGAAGCAGTCTGCACTAAAACCATACTTCTATGGTATGCTGATTTTGTTAACTACTTGGCTGTTGGAGTGCTTCCACCTGATATGTCTTATTAATAAAAGAAGAAATTCTTTCATGACCTTTAACCCTATTATTGGGATGAGCCCTTGCTTTTCAAAAGAGGCACAAATGTTATTTTATGTCGATGTGTTCTCAAAAACGAAATTGAAAGCATAATTTTCCATTGACATGTCGCTCCCTATGGAGGACATGCAAGTAATTCAAAGACCTGGGATAAGATATTACAAGATAGCCTCTATTAGCCTAATCTTTGGAAAGATGTCCATATCACGGTTAAAAATTGCGAATAATGCCAACACACTGGAAACATCTCTAGATGCGGTGAGATGCCTCAAAAAGGCATTCTAGAAGTGGAAGTCTTTGACGTATGGGGAATTAATTTCATGGCACCCTTCTCGTCTTCCCGTGGAAATCATTATATACTAGTTGATGTCGACTAAGTTTCAAAACAGATTGAGGTTGTAGCCTCTCCAACAAATGAGCACGAGTAGTAGTCAGGCTTTTTAAGAACATAATCTTTCCGAGATTCGGTGTTCCGAGACACGTCATCAGTGACGATGGCTCTAATTTCATTTCCAAAATCTTAGAAATATTATTATCGATTTATGGAGTCCGACATCGTGTCGCAATACCTTATCATCCATAAACAAGTGGGCAAGTAGAGGTCTCCAACAGAGAGATTAAGCAAATCTTATAAAAAATGGTAGCAACCTCTAGGAAAGATTGGTCATGTAAGTTACAAGAAGCTCTATGGGCTTATAGGACGACATACAAAACTCCGATCAGAACCACGCCATTTAAATTAGTCTATGGTAAATCGTGTCATCTGCCGGTAGAAATAGAACATATATCTTATTAGGCCATTGTGATCGGTGGATCTGGAACTGACTGTTTAACGCTGGTTCGCGAAATGTCGCGGAAGCAAGAGTCGCCACCGTCTTTTATTTTCTCCAAATGGAAAGGACAAAAGCACAGAAAAATTCCTTAAAGAGATTGCTCTCGGTTCGGGAGGTAGGTTATAGAAAGGGAAGGTGTTAGCACCCTTTCTATCCATGGTTATCCATGGGCTCTTAGATATTTGCTCGTTGTGTTTTCAAAAATGGTTTGTTTGCTTTTCAACTGTGGGTTTTTTAAAAAAAAAGTCTCTTTGAAAATTTCAGTTCGACTCTTGTATCGGTCCTCAAGAGTGTTTGAAAAGTTGCTTTCGAAAGCTTTTTGAAAAGGTGTCGGTGTGAAAAGTATTTTTGAATTTGTTTTGAAATTAGAGCAAGTATCTAGAGTCGTCTACCTACCCTAAGGAATTCGTCTGTGTAAATGTCCTTTAAAGTAGTGCCATCCCACCATTGAGAGGTAGGTAGCACCACCGTTGGAGGTGTTCGGGTCAATTCGAGGTTCGGGACATGGTGATCACCAGAGCAATGGGAAGACACCTTAGAAGCTACCCTCATGCCAGGTTCCCGGATCATGAGGACTTACTAAGACATCCTCTACTCGACGATCACCTTTCGAGGCAAGGCAACAGTGAGGCGTACCCTAGGGGTGGTGTGTGATTCGTGTGTCAGATTCAGATATTTTATCTTGTCATGTTATTGGTGACCTAGCGTTTGTTTTTATTTTTGTCCATTCATTCTTGCATGCATTTGTTAACAGTTAAAAATTGCGAGAAAGATAAAATTCTAAACTATTACAAAAGGCGCGGATCCACATCGCCAAAATTTCCAGGACCCGATTTGATAGAAAAATAAAGAATTAAAAGTGCGAGACATTAATTACACGGCTTTGGGAGAGATACATAAATATTAAAAGAAAACGGAATAAATATGCGACTTGAATAAGAATTAAAAACGAGGGCGTTGGACCCTTTTTGCAAAATTAAATTAAACGATTATTAAATTAATAAAATTAAAAGGAAAAGAGATTTGTTTTTTTTTTGTATTTTTGTATTTTATGAGTTTAATGAAAAAGAATTAATCAAAATAAAATGCTAACCCTAATTCTAGTTGTTTTTAGTTTATTAAGAAAAGATTAAATTTTAACCTAATATTTAACCTAATTATTTACATGCCATTTAATTATAAAAATAAATAATAGGACATATTTAATTATTATGAAAGAAAAATAAAAAAAGGATAAAAATGATTATAAACCCTAATTCTACCAATTTTAGATTTTTATTAAGGAAAATATTACAATTAAACCTAATTTAATAACTAAAATTAATTAATGCAATTTATTTACAAAAATACTAAAATAAAATATTTATTATTTTCTCTTTTCTGATTTTTTTGGTGTTTTTTATATATTATGAAAATATTAAATTAGTTAAAAAACAATAATTAAAAGAAAGTAAAAAATAATGAAAAAATAAAGAATGTAAAAATTTGCAAACCTAAGGGGGTCTGCCCCTGATTTGGAGGTTTTTCTCTAGCAATTTGGGCCCAATTACTCTTAGGCCTGGCTGACTTTTCCACTAGCGTGCATAAGCGTTGACCAGGGTTTACCATATTCTTCAGATCCTGGCCCTTGATTGAATCCAGTGGAACGCGTGGACATTTGGTAGCGTGAGTGCATGACGTGCTTTAGTGTTGACGCTGCATAGGAATGTTAGTTGAAAAATAATATGGAAAGAATGAGGACCTGGGGCTCGAACCCAGGTCTTGATGAATACCAATGTTACGTTTCACCACTAGGCCGTTCGCATGCTTTTGTTTATCTAATAACCAATGACCAATATGAAAGAAAACATGAGTTAGTGCCCTTCTCGCGCGCGAACTTTTAAACAAGCCAACCATCGCCTGCCACATAACCATCTTCTTCGTTGGCTTTATTTTCCTGAAACATAAAAGAAACAGGCAACGGTTTTTGAACCATTCCCTTAGGCACCTTATTGAAAAATAACGATTAGCCCTTGGGGCCTCATAAATTAGGCGCGAGGGTTGGGTCTAGATCGTCCAAGCCTGATGGTTTCAACCATGTCATTGTGATTCCTTAATTTTACAGTATGAGAAAACGCCTAAATTGAAAACCTGAAAACCCTAGATGCCTTTAATGGTGAATCCTCATATGGGGCACGAAAACAAAATCAAACCACACAGTTAGCTTCAGAATTGAATAATGAACACAAATCATATATTAAAAATTGCTAAATGCGCATGAATTGAGATGCAAGAATATGAAATTTTCTCTGTACAGGTTGCACTCGTATTACCAATTTAGGGCGTTAGAATGATTGATTTCGATTGAAAAACTTTCCTTGCAGCCTCAGGAAGCTAATGAGATAAAAATCTTGCCTTGAATCGTCCTCTATCCCTATTTTCAGTTTTCACTTTTTTAACCAAAAACTCAAGTTTTGTTTTCTATGTATGGCACAGCTTGCAGTCAGTGAGTACGAGGGTTTTGATCAAGCTTATGTATGGAATGATTAGGTCAAAGAAAATTGGTCCAAAATCCATGAATTGATGAATATGATATTTGATTTTTAAGCCATGATATTTTCTAATCTTTTCATGCAAATTTCCACCAAATCATGACCAATTCAATTGATTCTTTCTATATTTGGTTAGGCACGAAATCTTGGAGATATTATGTGCACAAAAAGATTGAAAAAACCTAGGTTTTGTATTTTCATGTATTTTAATTAATTTAAATGAATTATTAGTAATAAAAATCCAAATAAATAAATAAAAAATGAAGAAAAACTTCCCTTTGGGCCAAATGGTCGTGCACATGCCTTGGATGATGAATTGTGGAAGAAAAAGAGGCCCATTAGCAATTTTAGGTCATTTGAATCAATGTTGACTTTTCAAAATATCCAAAACTTTCCCAACTTCCACAAGGCATAAGTTGCTCAATTTTTAAGCTTTGCTCATGTTCTTGGACATTTTGGAAAGGTCTTTGAGTCCTCTAACCAATGTCTTTGGTCCCATGTCATTTTTATTTACCAATATCAAGTTATGGCCTTTGACTTAAAGTCCCTTTTTGTTGACTTTTGAAAATGACCTATAATGTTGAAATTGATAACTTTTTGTGAGAGCATTTCTTGGACTTGGAGTGTGAAGAGGAGTTGTAGGAAATGTCTTTCTCTTCAAAATGAGCTTTGGATGGAATTTTTCTGATAATCCATGTGAAAGTTATGCCCTGGTCAATTTACAGTTGACTTTTTCAACTGTCCAAATAAGGAAACTTTTGCATCTTGATGATTTTTGAGCCAAGCTTTGAGAATCATGATCAAGAATTGATCAAATGATGTTTGTAGCTTCCAAATGAGATGTTGACCAAAAATTTGAACTTTTGACTGTCAAATGACCATTTTGCCCCTACAATTGACTGTAGTGCAATTAGGGTTTTGACTGTGCAATTTTGTGCTGAAAGTCTTGAAACTTTGTATGAGGATGCTTGACCATGTTTATAGGCATGTGGGACTTGATTGGACTCTTGGAAACTTCATTTTCTTGATCAGAACCAAAACCCTAATTTTGATTGTTAGGAGGCCCTTGAACTGTGCAACCCTTGGGGAATTTTGAAGCTTGACTTGGAAATTTCTTGAAGAATATGGGAGGGCAAATTTTGGGGTACAACAGTTGCCCCTGTTCAATCTTCTTAGACCTGAGGATGCAGATTGGCTGACGTGCCTTTCGTAATCCGAGGGTGGAAGATGATTGAACACTAGAGTGCCCAGAAATTTGCGCTCACATAGTAGCAGTGATGGTGGAAATGGGCTTATAGATGCCATTTAGAGATTGATGAATAGGATGATGGGCTTATGGATGCCATCTGGATGTTGATCGCGTAAGAGATTCCTTAGCGAGAACTTGCGTACCTGCAAAAGAAAAATGAGTACCTGACATGTTGCAGGATCTGGTTTTCAGATGCTTTGTGTAGATATGTCCTTACTGGTTACAGGAGATAAATCTTTAAACTCTTCAGACGTGCCCTGGCGAGATACAGGAATCGAGTCTGGTAATGTTAGTCTTCAACGGATACACCCTGGCAAGATTCAGGCATCGGATCCTCGAACTCTGCAGACACACCCTGGCAAGATACAGGAATCGGATCTGGTAATGCTAGTCTTCAACGGATACACCCTGGCAAGATTCAGGTATCGGATCCTCGAACTCTTCAGACACATCCTGGCAAGATACATGAATCGGATCTGGTAATGCTAGTCTTCAACGGATACACCCTGGCAAGATTCAGGTATCGGATCCTCGAACTCTTCAGACACACCCTGGCAAGATACAGGAATCAGATCTGGTAATGCTAGTCTTCAACGGATACACCCTGGCAAGATTCAGGTATCGGATCCTCGAACTCTTCAGACACACCCTGGCAAGATACAGGAATCGGATCTGGTAATGCTAGTCTTCAACGGATACACCCTGGAAAGATTCAAGTATCGGATCCTCGAACTCTTCAGACACACCCTGGCAAGATACAGGAATTGGATCTGGTAATGTTAGTCTTCAACGGATACACCCTGGCAAGATTCAGGTATCGGATCCTCGAACTCTTCAGACACACCCTGGCAAGATACATGAATCGGATCTGGTAACGTTAGTCTTCAACGGATACACCCTGACAAGATTCAGGTATCGGATCCTCGAACTCTTCAGACACACCCTGGCAAGATACAGGAATCGGATCTGGTAATGTTAGTCTTCAACGGATACACCCTGGCAAGATTCAGGTATCGGATCCTCGAACTCTTCAGACACACCCTGGCAAGATACAGGAATCGGATCTGGTAATGTTAGTCTTCAACGGATACCCCCTGGCAAGATTCAGGTATCGGATCCTCGAACTCTTCAGACACACCCTAGCAAGATACAGGAATCGGATCTTTAGTTGCGACCATTGATGGTAATCAATTTTGTACTTTTGTCCTGAAAAGACAAGCGTTAGTTGTATGCGATGTCATGTGGTATGACATGCGGGATGCCCTCTGAATAAGTGAGATTGTATGTTCATGATGCGTATATGCATGTTATAATGTATGAAGATGTTTATGAATGTATTTTTTCGTCTAGGAAAGTAAATCCTTGACGGGTGCCGGGAGGTTAACTCCTGGGCTAATGTTGAAGGATAGATTTTGCTTCCGCTGGATGACAGTTGTAAGAATACCGGTAGGAGAAGATAACTCCGTTGGGGAATAAACTTGGCGAATGGAATAACTCTGCGGGGAGGAAAGTACTCTAACGATCTTGTTGGGAAGCAATACTCCGTGGGGAGAGAGATACTTTGCTGAGTTGTTGATAATAACTTGCTGGGGATATCTTTGCTGTGTTGGAAGCGTTAATAGGCTTCGCTGGGGGTAAGGAGACTGTGTCGAGGATGCTCTTTCCGTGGCTTTTGGCTGAGGATAACCCAGTTATATCCTGGTAAGGAAATAACTCTTTAAATAAAGCCGGGAGACGCGTTCGCGCTCTGCGAGGATAAGCTTCCAGAATCTACTGGGGATAAGCTTACTGCTTGGGAGAAATGGATTCCAACTTTCCTAAGGACACTGGATTGGACTCTCCTGGGGAAGTTTTGAACTGCGGGGGAAAGTGATTCCTTTGAACGTTTGGTATACCGCCGGGGAACAATCTTTAGACCAAGATTGCCGGGGATGCTTGTTAAGAATATACATGCTGCCGGGGAATGTTGAGATCTACTGGAGGATACCCAACTTCCTTAAGGTTGATAACTGCTTTGCTTGAGGAGAGTGTACTGCTTGCTGGCTCACTCTCTGGGGAATTAAGATACCTGGTTGTGTTCTTCAGCTGAACCTACCTTGATACCTTGGAGGACAGAACAATTAGATCGCTTGGAAAACTCTTTATTGCCCCTGTTTTTGAGGTATGAGAGGAAGACCTGTGAGGTGCTGATAGTTATTGATGGACAAACCTTCTTCTGATAGGCAGGTGATAAGATGACAGGACATAGTCGTACGCTTTGATCCCTAACTTTTGCCTGGACCACCCTTTCGGGTTTTCAGTCCACCGGGATACCCATTTTTGCCCAAGCCGCCTTTTCAGGTTTTCGACTTGCCGGGTGTACAGATTTTTTCATTTCATACCTTCATTTTGCCCGAACCCTTTTGGTTCGCCGGGAAGCCCTTATTTTTGCCTAGGTGTGTCAACCTAGCGGGTCGTAGTATTTTTTCGACTATGTCCGTTCTCAGAATGTAGGGAGTTGCCCCTGTTTAGAAGTGCTTTGTCATACCACCAGAAGGTGTTTGATCAGGCAAGATTCGTTGTTGGAATGCCCCAAGGGACTCATGTGGAGATTTGCCCCAGGCTATTTTTGCCTTTAAGAGATTCTCCGAATCTTGATTGGATTGCCCCAGATAATGGACCATGGTCATGTCTGCCCCTTGATTGGAAGTACTTCTGTTCATTAGGCATTCGTCGTGCGAATTTCTATGCTGTTCACACAAAAAGTCATATGCAAACAAAGTTATGTTAAAAATGCAAAGCCTATGTCTGTCTTGAAGATTTTGAAAATGCATTCTTTTTCATAAAACAAGTGAATGTTTGTAAAACGTGATGTCAACTCCGTATTTTACCGTAAGCCTTAAGGAGTCAGGATACCTTTCGTAACAGTATGCTTTCGAACTAACCCATGCTTCAGCTAGGACTTTTAAGGGTTATAACGTGGTCTGGTTCACGGTTTAAGAAACAAAGGATAAAGGCTCAAATTATTTGTACCCACCCGCTCTTCGTGATGTCCTCCAAACCTAACCTCAGTTGATCATACGTTAGACCTTGTTTGAGTCTTTGCTCTGATGATTCAGATATTGATGATTTATTTGAATAGGCAGTCATTCCTTTTTGTTATTTGAGGGTTTGTATGACCTCTTTCTTTTTTGATTATCCCTTTCTTTTTCTTTTTTTGCCTGAACTGTTTCCTTTTTTGGAATTACAGTCAGCGGGATGCCCCAGTTTCGTAAGTCTCCTTCATGGGTTTTGACTTAATGGGTTTTTATCTTTTGAGATAATGACTGCCTTTCTTTATTAATTATTCGGAATCATCACTGTCTTTCTTTTTTTTCGTAAGGATCTCTTTGGTGCCATTTGTTGTGCACTTGGATCAACTGAGAGAACTACCCTGCCCCAGGTTATGATAAAGGGTTTTAATTTTCGAAAAGAAAAACTCCTACTTCTTTGGCTCAGAGGGGTTGACGAGGGATTATCATCCTTATAACTCCAGTGTTTAGGGATTTGAAACAATGCCTGTACCTCATCAGCGGGGTCTGTTCAAAAGCATACTGTAAAGATCGTGGTATCGTTTTCGTCATCCTCCCTCAAGAGGCTTAGAATTATTATTTAAGAGTTGATCATCAGAAAAAATATGAAAATAATTTGCATTTAGTGAATACGAATATATTGTTTTAGAACAGACATATGCGATGCATTAATGAAATAACAATGTTTAACATGAGTAAATGTTTGAACAAAAGAGAACTGCAACTTGAACATTCGAATGAACAAAAATTTCTCAATCCTAGCCATGTTTTGGCAAGGGAGCAGTGATCACGTGGGGAGTTTTGGATACTTTAAACTGAATCTCTCCAGCGTCGATCATGTCTTGGATCTTATTTTTCAAGCTCCAACAATCATCTGTAGTATGCCCCGGGCTGTCAGAGTGATAAGCGCAGCGGGCGTTGGGGTTATACTTCGGTGACGTTGTATTTTGGTTCTTCGGAGCTTCTTTTAGCGTTACCAGCTTGGTCTCCAGCAACTGTGGCAATATCTGGGATAAGGTCATGCTGAGCCGAGTGAACTGCCTTCTCTCGCTCTTTTGTTGGTTGTGATGTTGAATTTGTGACACTGGAGCCATTTGAGGAGCTCTCCCCTTACCTCCTTGTCTCAAAGGTGGTTGAACGATGACTGGCTTTTTGCCCTTAGACTTTTTCCCTAGTTGGTTACCCTGAAGCAGTTGGTTGACGAGAAACCAGAGCTCATCTTGTCTTTGAGCTAACCCTTGAATGGCAGTCACCTGCCTCAACATCTGGACCTTCAATGCATCCACCTCAGCTTGTAGGTGTTTCAGCCTTTCATCCTCAGCACTGTTCCTGACAAAGGTCTCCATGAGAAGTGTCCTTAGCTCTTCCTGCCCCTTGGATAGATTCAGGAGGATTTTCCCGAACCGGGTCTCTTGAGCAAGAAAGTCCTGGTTGTCTTGTTGGGAAGCCATTGCTGAAATAAACAGCGGGAAAGGTAAGTGACCTGCAACAAGGGTACCTGTCATGCAATGATATGTATGATATGCATGCAATGTTTTCAAGGACCTCGCAGGGTAAACAAGAAAATTTGTTAGCATTTGGATCCGGTAGCTTGATTGAAAGAACTTCATATTTGTTGAGAGTCTTTCTTCCAAAGGGCAAAGGCTCACCATATCAAGTGGGTCCTAGCCTCTGACAACCTTGGCCAGAGGAACCTTCTTCAAGTGTCAAAGCTCACCATATCAAGTGGGTCATAGCCCCTGACAACTTTGGCTAGAGGAAAATAAATCCTCTTTGCCCCTTGCTAGATGTTTGATTTATCATGACCTGCATCACAAGCCTTTGAGATCCTTGAAATGGGTTAGGATGTATGCAATGGTATGATGTCATGATGCATGGGGTAATGTAAGTAACCCTGTTATGAGTCCCAACTAAGGACTGCAAACCAAAACCTGTAAGAAACTTAAGTAAAACCTGTCATGAGTCCTAATTAAGGACTATAAACAAAACCTGCAAGAAACTTAGTAAACCCTGTTATGAGTCCCAATTAAGGACTATAAACAAAACCTGCAAGAGACTTAGTAAACCCTGTTATAAGTCCTAATTAAGGACTATACACAAAACCTGCAAGAAACTTAAGTGTCAGATAACAAGTATGCAAGTAGTCAAGTTGGAAGGCACACAAGTCACACAAGAGAAACCCTTAGAGTTTAGGGCCAGCATGGGGTCTGGGTATTACCCTCTTGAAGTTGGTGGGCTCAACCTGTCCTATTAGAAGTAACCGGGTTCTAAGGGTCCCAATATCACTGGATTACTTTCATTGTTCATCGTTTCGATTTAGCCACTGAACTGGCGACCGAAATATTCCAGGAAAGCAACCCTCAATTGGGTGTAGTATCGAGTATCAACCAACCTCGGACTGCACCAAAGTCAGTTATCTCACTACCCTAAAGAGGCCAAGATAGTTCAATTAAGGTTCCTAAGGTCTGTTGGTGCTTCACGACACCACGCAGAGGCCCCGTACTCTCCTTGACTGAACTCAAGGGTTACCGGTACACACCAAAGTGCCACATCAACGTAGCAGACTGTTTCAACCATGTCGGTATACCCCGCACAGTTCCCTCACAGCCTGGTTGCTACTTTCTAAGAAGGTATCCCCCAGATCCGGGTTAGGATCTATAGAACTCCCGAGACAATACCCACAATAATAAAGCAAGCAATTCAGACAATTGAAAACACAAGTATGAGCTATCCTAAGGTACACCTCACTTTAAAAGATATCCCCAGCAGAGTCGCCAATTCTGTGATCGGTGGATCTAGAACTGACTGTTTAACGCTGGTTCGCGAAATGTCGCGGAAGCAAGAGTCGCCACCGTCTTTTATTTTCTCCAAATGGAAAGGACAAAAGCACAGAAAAATTCCTTAAAGAGATTGCTCTCGGTTCGGGAGGTAGGTTATAGAAAGGGAAGGTGTTAGCACCCTTTCTATCCATGGTTATCCATGGGCTCTTAGATATTTGCTCGTTGTGTTTTCAAAAATGGTTTGTTTGCTTTTCAACTGTGGGTTTTTTTAAAAAAAGTCTCTTTGAAAATTTCAGTTCGACTCTTGTATCGGTCCTCAAGAGTGTTTGAAAAGTTGCTTTCGAAAGCTTTTTGAAAAGGTGTCGGTGAGAAAAGTATTTTTGAATTTGTTTTGAAATTAGAGCAAAGTATCTAGAGTCGTCTACCTACCCTAAGGAATTCGTCTGTGTAAATGTCCTTTAAAGTAGTGCCATCCCACCATTGAGAGGTAGGTAGCACCACCGTTGGAGGTGTTCGGGTCAATTCGAGGTTCGGGACATGGTGATCACCAGAGCAATGGGAAGACACCTTAGAAGCTACCCTCATGCCAGGTTCCCGGATCATGAGGACTTACTAAGACATCCTCTACTCGACGATCACCTTTCGAGGCAAGGCAACAGTGAGGCGTACCCTAGGGGTGGTGTGTGATTCGTGTGTCAGATTCAGATATTTTATCTTGTCATGTTATTGGTGACCTAGCGTTTGTTTTTATTTTTGTCCATTCATTCTTGCATGCATTTGTTAACAGTTAAAAATTGCGAGAAAGATAAAATTCTAAACTATTACAAAAGGCGCGGATCCACATCGCCAAAATTTCCAGGACCGGATTTGATAGAAAAATAAAGAATTAAAAGTGCGAGACATTAATTACACGGTTTTGGGAGAGATACATAAATATTAAAAGAAAACGGAATAAATATGCGACTTGAATAAGAATTAAAAACGAGGGCGTTGGACCCTTTTTGCAAAATTAAATTAAACGATTATTAAATTAATAAAATTAAAAGGAAAAGAGATTTGTTTTTTTTTTTTGTATTTTTGTATTTTATGAGTTTAATGAAAAAGAATTAATCAAAATAAAATGCTAACCCTAATTCTAGTTGTTTTTAGTTTATTAAGAAAAGATTAAATTTTAACCTAATATTTAACCTAATTATTTACATGCCATTTAATTATAAAAATAAATAATAGGACATATTTAATTATTATGAAAGAAAAAGAAAAAAAGGATAAAAATGATTATAAACCCTAATTCTACCAATTTTAGATTTTTATTAAGGAAAATATTACAATTAAACCTAATTTAATAACTAAAATTAATTAATGCAATTTATTTACAAAAATACTAAAATAAAATATTTATTATTTTCTCTTTTCTGATTTTTTTGGTGTTTTTTATATATTATGAAAATATTAAATTAGTTAAAAAAACAATAATTAAAAGAAAGTAAAAAATAATGAAAAAAATAAAGAATGTAAAAATTTGCAAACCTAAGGGGGTCTGCCCCTGATTTGGAGGTTTTTCTCTAGCAATTTGGGCCCAATTACTCTTAGGCCTGGCTGACTTTTCCACTAGCGTGCATAAGCGTTGACCAGGGTTTACCATATTCTTCAGATCCTGGCCCTTGATTGAATCCAGTGGGACGCGTGGACATTTGGTAGCGTGAGTGCATGACGTGCTTTAGTGTTGACGCTGCATAGGAATCTTAGTTGAAAAATAATATGGAAAGAATGAGGACCTGGGGCTCGAACCCAGGTCTTGATGAGTACCAATGTTACGTTTCACCACTAGGCCGTTCGCATGCTTTTGTTTATCTAATAACCAATGACCAATATGAAAGAAAACATGAGTTAGTGCCCTTCTCGCGCGCGAACTTTTAAACAAGCCAACCATCGCCTGCCACATAACCATCTTCTTCGTTGGCTTTATTTTCCTGAAACATAAAAGAAACAGGCAACGGTTTTTGAACCATTCCCTTAGGCACCTTATTGAAAAATAACGATTAGCCCATGGGGCCTCATAAATTAGGCGCGAGGGTTGGGTCTAGATCGTCCAAGCCTGATGGTTTCAACCATGTCATTGTGATTCCTTAATTTTACAGTATGAGAAAACGCCTAAATTGAAAACCTGAAAACCCTAGATGCCTTTAATGGTGAATCCTCATATGGGGCACGAAAACAAAATCAAACCACACAGTTAGCTTCAGAATTGAATAATGAACACAAATCATATATTAAAAATTGCTAAATGCGCATGAATTGAGATGCAAGAATATGAAATTTTCTCTGTACAGGTTGCACTCGTATTACCAATTTAGGGCGTTAGAATGATTGATTTCGATTGAAAAACTTTCCTTGCAGCCTCAGGAAGCTAATGAGATAAAAATCTTGCCTTGAATCGTCCTCTATCCCTGTTTTCAGTTTTCACTTTTTTAACCAAAAACTCAAGTTTTGTTTTCTATGTATGGCACAGCTTGCAGTCAGTGAGTACGAGGGTTTTGATCAAGCTTATGTATGGAATGATTAGGTCAAAGAAAATTGGTCCAAAATCCATGAATTGATGAATATGATATTTGATTTTTAAGCCATGATATTTTCTAATCTTTTCATGCAAATTTCCACCAAATCATGACCAATTCAATTGATTCTTTCTATATTTGGTTAGGCACGAAATCTTGGAGATATTATGTGCACAAGAAGATTGAAAAAACCTAGGTTTTGTATTTTCATGTATTTTAATTAATTTAAATGAATTATTAGTAATAAAAATCCAAATAAATAAATAAAAAATGAAGAAAAACTTCCCTTTGGGCCAAATGGTCGTGCACATGCCTTGGATGATGAATTGTGGAAGAAAAAGAGGCCCATTAGCAATTTTAGGTCATTTGAATCAATGTTGACTTTTCAAAATATCCAAAAATTTCCCAACTTCCACAAGGCATAAGTTGCTCAATTTTTAAGCTTTGCTCATGTTCTTGGACATTTTGGAAAGGTCTTTGAGTCCTCTAACCAATGTCTTTGGTCCCATGTCATTTTTATTTACCAATATCAAGTTATGGCCTTTGACTTAAAGTCCCTTTTTGTTGACTTTTGAAAATGACCTATAATGTTGAAATTGATAACTTTTTGTGAGAGCATTTCTTGGACTTGGAGTGTGAAGAGGAGTTGTAGGAAATGTCTTTCTCTTCAAAATGAGCTTTGGATGGAATTTTGCTGATAATCCATGTGAAAGTTATGCCCTGGTCAATTTACAGTTGACTTTTTCAACTGTCCAAATAAGGAAACTTTTGCATCTTGATGATTTTTGAGCCAAGCTTTGAGAATCATGATCAAGCATTGATCAAATGATGTTTGTAGCTTCCAAATGAGATGTTGACCAAAAATTTGAACTTTTGACTGTCAAATGACCATTTTGCCCCTACAGTTGACTGTAGTGCAATTAGGGTTTTGACTGTGCAATTTTGTGCTGAAAGTCTTGAAACTTTGTATGAGGATGCTTGACCATGTTTATAGGCATGTGGGACTTGATTGGACTCTTGGAAACTTCATTTTCTTGATCAGAACCAAAACCCTAATTTTGACTGTTAGGAGGCCCTTGAACTGTGCAACCCTTGGGGAATTTTGAAGCTTGACTTGGCAATTTCTTGAAGAATATGGGAGGGCAAATTTTGGGGTACAACAACCATTAAGACCCTTAGTTTAAATTACACCGCTGCGGGTGAGATAAGAATATTAGATATCCACAAACTAGAAGAACTTAGACTAGACGCTTACGAAAATGCTTGGATTTATAAGGAGAGAGCTAAAAATGGCAGGATAAGAGAATGTCTAGAAAAGAATTCAATAAAGGTGATATAGTTCTCCAATTTAATTCTAGACTTAAATTATTTTTGGGAAAACTTCGCTCTAGATGGTCTGGTCTGTTTGAAATCACTAAGGTTTTTCAAAATGGTGCAATAGAAATTAAGGGAATGTGTAGTGAACCTTTCATTATAAACAGACAACATTTAAAACATTATCATAGCATCGATAATAAGGACTATTACACAACCTTTAGGATAGATGCGCTTCCACCCCATTCATTAGACTAATCACCATGATATGATGCGACTCTGTCTGCATCACGGTCTAGAAGAATGGTTGATCATCCACACCTTTTACAACGGTCTCTTGTACAACACAAGACTAACGATTAACACAGTTGCTGGTGGTGCACTGATGGATAAACCATACCACGATGCTTATCAACTTATTAAAATTATGGCTCAAAATCATTATCAGTGGGGAAGCGATAGAACTGTGATGGAGAAACCTCAAACGAAAGGCGGTATGCACGAAGTTAGTATCTTAGACCAAGTTAACGCCAAAGTAGAAGCTCTTACCCAAAATATAGAAAACTTAACCACGACTCCCGCAGCCATCGTGGTTGCAGTAGCTCCAACCTGTGATTTATGCGAACTTCACGCGCATAATGCACCCGAATGTCCACTCTTAACAGGAGTACCAGTTAATCAAGTGAATTATGCTCAAGGAAACCCATATGGAAATAACTATAACCCTACTTGGAAGAACCACCCAAACTTCTCATACAAAAGCAACAATGCTTTATACGCACCAGGGAAAGCTCCTACTACACCCCCAGGATTTCAGAAAGCCACCCAAAATGTCTCAACTATTCCGAACAACCCTAGGAAGTCCAACAATGAAATAATGATGAAAAACTTTGTAGCCACCTAAACTCAAACTAATAAAGATTTCATGAATCAGAATATTCACACCAACAAACAGATTAAGCAACTTATGAATAAGATTGAGGCTTTTTCCACACACAACAAAATGTTAGAAACACAAATATCCCAGGTGGCTCAACAGCAAGCAGCTACAACTGCCCCAGTTGGAAATTTTCCTGGACAACCCCAACCAAATCCAAAGGGACATGCTAATGCCATAACACTTAAGAGTGGGACAGAATTAGGTAGACCAACTGAACCTAGAGTCGAGAACCCAGCCATGTACCAAAAACATGGAAAAGGAATTGAGAAAAAAGCCGAACCGAAGGAAGTATAAAAAGAGGGTGATGAAGAGATCATGGAAAAAGAAGAACCTTATGGGCCTCTGCCACCCTATAAACCACCTATTCCATACCCTCAAAGATTTAATAAATCTAAAAAGGTAGCGCAATTCAAGAAATTAGTTGAACTTCTTAAACAACTTAACATTACCATATCTTTTACAAAAGCTATCACACAAATGCCCTCAAATGCTAAATTTGTTAAAGAAATCTTATCCAATAAGAAAAAGCTTGAGGATAATGAAATTGTATTGCTCACTGCTGAATGTAGTGATCTAATCCAAAACAACATGCCTCCTAAACTTAAAGACCCAGGTATTTTTTCCATACCTTGCGTAATCAGAAAGTTTGTTATAGACAAAGCACGATGCAATTTAGGAGGCAGTATTAGTCTAATGCCCTTATCAATTTTCAAGAAACTCAACATGGGAGAACTAAGACCAACAAGAATGTTCGTACAATTAGCAGATCGATCAGTGAAATTTCCCTTAGGTATGTTAGAAAATGTTCTTGTAGGTATAGGACAATTCTATATCCCCACTGATTTCATAATCATGGACATTAAAAAAGACTCCAATATTACTATTATATTAGGTAGACCATTCCTAGCCACTCCAGGAGCAATCATAGATGTTAAAAATGGAAAACTGACTTTCAAAGTCGAGGAAGAAAAAGTTGAATTCATCTTGTCTAAATTCTTTAAGGCACCAGCCATCGATGATTCATGATGTTTCTTAAATGAGATCGATAAATGCCTAAAAGAATTAGAGAAACAACAAACCACCTATTCGGAGGTATTGAAGATTCATATTCCTCCAATTCTCAAAGATGATAATTGGTGTCCTGAATATTGAGATGAAAATTTGAGTGAATGACTAGCTCTAACTTCTGATCCTATACCTTGTCCAAAGAAGCCTGCCATAGAACTCAAAACACTACCTAAAGACCTAAGGTATGAATTCCTAGATACAGAACTTGAACGACTAGTTATAGTCAATACAGACCTAGGACAAATAGAAATTGAAAAATTATTACATGTCCTAAGGAAATACCCAACCGCTTTTGGATATAACATCTCAGATCTAAAAGGAATAAGCCCTTTTATCTGCATGCACCGTATTATGCTGGAGGAAGACTGTAAAACCTCTAGGGAACATCAAAGGAGAACCAATCCCATTATGAGCGATGTAGTCAAAAAGGAAGTGGAAAAGCTATTAGAAGCAGGAATGATATACCCAATATTCGAGACAATGTTTACCCCGACGGAACAGTTATGATCATATTAGGAATCTGAGACAGTGTTTTGTTTTTATTAAGCCAAATAGGTTGGGACACATTTGCCTTAATAAGAAGGTTTAGTTCCTACCGTAAATTGACCCTATAGTTTTTAAGCTCTCTTTTCTACAAACCTAACCTGGGTCTAGGGTTAAATAGAGGACTGATTAGGTTTAGGCAGTTTAATATTGAACACACCTATACCCATAGAGAGATGGCAGAACTATTAGGATTTTGACATGGTTTAGATGCGTTCACAGTGATCCAAGAAGAACTTTTCAATATGGGTGAGCTAGACTATTTCTTGGGGGATATTACAGGTATAAGTAACCCTGAACCTAATGACATGAACTCAGAAAACATTCATAATCCAGCTTTAAGATATTTTCATAAAATCCTAGCCCACACCCTCTTTGGTAAGCCATAAAATGTAACCACGGTATCTAGAGCCGAGCTTTTCATTATGTTTTGTGATTCACAAAACTGTCCCATAAACGGAGCTACCTTTATGATAGCCAACTTTCACCGTCTAGCGAGATTCGCCCATGAACCAATCTTGATAGGTGGCTTAGTAACCATGATAGCAGATGTTATCGGCTTAAGACAACCACTAGTAAACCTTGTCCCTCTAGGAAGATTTCAACCAATGAATATCAATTTTTATCTCAATAGAGGAATAATTGGAAACCTAGGCCCGGGTAACTTTGACCTGCTCATTAACAATCAGTTAATTCCCCTTGGTACCCTACCTGACCCTAGGACTAGTGTGCATGACAGGAATAACTAGTTATATGATTGGGCCGCACCACACATTTCACCACCACCTACTCCTGAGACACCAATGATTTATGACCACCTTGACTCCTTCCTGTCTGATGAGTAGACTGACCCTGAAACCCCTCCTTTTTACCATCATTCTCCTTCTCCAGATCAGGTTGGCTCAAACACCTCTCCCTCTCCAGTTGTTACTCCACCTCCTGTATTTAATCAAGCGTCTGCTTTAAATGCTCTACAATCTGAGTTTGATATGTTGAGGCATGAGCTTATTATTCTGAGGATCTACTTCCATTCTTTCATGGATACGGTAGTCGAATAGCTGGACTATATTTATCAACATCTCCACTCTAACTCCCTTCCTCTCGATCGATGTGGCTGACTTTTTAGACTTACTACATTTTTCCTTTTCACATTTAAACATTGCGGACAATGTTTTATTTAAGTGTGGAGAGAAGACTTATTAGACTAGATTATTTTTATTATTTTTTTATTTTCTATTTTACTCTTAAGTACAATTTTTATTTATTTTCAGTCCAGTTAAATTTTGTTCGATTTTTCATTCGTTTATTTGTGGAATTTACATTACATTACTTTTTAATTTAATGCATTATTATCATGTTTACTTATATATATATATATATATATATATATATATATATATATATATATATATATATATATATATATATATATATATATATATATATATATATATATATATATATATATATATATATATATATATATATATATATATATATATATATATATATATATATATATATATATATATATATATATATATATATATATATATATATATATATATATATGTGTGTGTGTGTGTGTGTGTGTGTGTGTGTGTGTGTGTGTGTGTGTGTGTGTGTGCTATGCTTTAATGTTTCCATTTTTTATATTCATATATAGTTATGTACGTACTGCAAGTATTAAAAACGTATACTGCATACAGAACAACAATAATTTTAAATTCTATTATGTTTCTAAGATATGTGTCACTTTCCATACAAGCGTGGCGCTCGTCACGCTTCAGAAACACTAGTCCCGGTCGGCACAAAAGCGTACCCTTCGGCATGAAGCTAGAAACAGAAGCGTTTCTGTATTATCACGGAAACCCTCGTTGAACCCTTCTTTTTCACATTTTCTTCAAACCTCCTCCTTAACTACATTAAACATGCATCTATTTCACTTCCTCCATTATCATTGTCATAAAAATTCATTAAATCCCACTTATTACCCCCATTATATTTCTCTACATAAACCATCTCCAAACTCACTTCCATTCCAAAACCCCCAACTTCTCACACAAACTTCTGCCCATCTTCCATCCTTGCTCCAACAATGGCACGCAGATGTTCAAGACCAGAGCCAGATCTTTCTAGAATTATTTTTTGAAATGCCGAAGCCGGAGAGCACCAAAGGGCGCAGTACCTCAAATTTTATCAATGATCATTAGTCCCTACATGGTATGTTGATACTGAGTGCTTGCAAAAATTAGGATTTCTTGAAAGTGTATGGTGGTTACTTTGAAACTCTAATTTGGCATTCATCTTCACTCAAAATCTTCCAACGTATGAGTCGTTGGCCCTTTGGAATCTTTAAGCTTGTTCTCATAGAACCTACCGTGTGATGAAAGCGAGCACCTATCCGACTCAGCTACTTTTAGAATGTCCAACTAGTGAATATTCTATAAGTCAATCTACTCTGAGTGATTTCTTCCTCTTCTCTCGTGAGGGGGTGGTACACCACCGTATTCCTACAGACCAAGACTGGGCATCTACAGCTTTCAAGCTTTGGAAAGCTCTTACTAATGAGGAACCTAACAGTTGGGAGGGACTTTATGCTTCATCCATTCATAATCCCGCAATCAGGTATTTTCACCGTGTCATCTCCAACACCATTTTTGGGAGGACTAACAACAACAAGGTTAATTCTAAATAATTGTTCCTCCTTGTACCTTCACTCCCTACCAAAAGATCAATGCGAGCATGTTCCTTCTATCACATATCTAGTCTTTGTGTGCAAGGGGATCTACGCCATTCTGCATTGGCGGGCTAGTCACTTCTATAGCACTTGGCTTTTGCCTCGAAGACAAGCTTGCAAATCTACCACCACTGCCGCCCACTTTCATTGACATGGACAACTGTTGGGCTGGCCACTTGATTAAGGTCAGTGGAGATCGTAGGTACAACCTTATGGTGCATAACAACGTAGTTCCTAGTGTCATTTTGCCAAACATTGCACTTACTGATATTACAAACTTGGATAAGTGGCTTTATGACCTTGATGATATTGCACTTGGAGATAATGCACAAAGCAACCAAGGGGGTGTCCAAGTTGATGAAATGGAACAAGGAAATACTGAAAAACATGTTCCTCCTGAAAATGTCGCAAGCACGTCCACGAGGCCCAGAAGGAGACGCGAAAGAGTACCGGCCTAAAATGATGACATTATGGCTGCCATCATACAACAAGATGAAAGAGTGTAGGCTATGCAGAACAATCAAAATGAAATAATGCAACTTATGTTGGCCATGCAAACTCAGCAGCAGGAATATGACAAAAGAAATGAGCGTCGGGCTGCAAGAATAACCGAGGAAATGGCAGCCTTAACAGTACGCATGGATGGTTTTCAGGATTACATATACCATATGGCTATGCCTCATCCTCCAGGTACACGTGGCCGAGCACGAGGACGGGGAAGAGGACACGATAATGAACAAGAATAGATTGGTTTTTGCTTCTCTTCCTGTTTCCTTTTTGTTTTTAAGCATTGGGACATTGCTTGTTTCAAGCTTAGGAGAGTTATTTAGTTTATAAACTATCTATTACTTTCTAAGTAGATCTTTCATTCCCATTTGTATTTCTTGTAATAAAAAACATCTTTGTATTTTCAGGTTCGTTTATGCAATTTTTCCGCTATTATTCAATTTCCCCACTTTCTTGAGCCGTAAAAAAATTTGTTTGTTACTTGCATAATCTGACGCATTCGAAGAGTATATAGGTTGCTCACTTTCTAAAGAATATATGAAAAACCTTGAGTGAAACAGAAGTACGATGGATACCATCGTAACACTCTAAATCTCCAGATTGTGCTAGATCTGTTTCAGTACCCTTTATACCGAAACCTTAAACTTTAGTTTTAAAGTAGCCCCGGGTAGTTTATTTAGCAGTCAGCACCGTCTTAAACACAAGCTACGTAGAGAGTCTATGAATATAAGTGAATGATCCAGAGTATTTAAAAGATACATGCTTTACTGTAAGAAAATAGGGAATGCACCAATTAAGTTAGGCAACCCTCACCCGGTCACTTAATCCAACGAATGTAGTACCTACATGATATGACATAGAAACCCATTGTCGATTGGTTCTGAGGTGTCTGGTACTGAACTTGGTAGGGAAGACTATGGTCTGATCCTCCACAACTTTCAATTGGGTGAATTAAAAGAAGTTACCGCATTTATGTTCCAGAACCTCATGCTTAAAAGGATCATAGTCACTAGTCGGTTACTCTACTATGTGTGTGTAAAGATAAAGGGCTTAATGTGATTACGCTAGAATGAAAACGAGTGAAATTTAGCGAAAAGAAATAGGTTGAGCTATAATGACATGACTGGAATTGGTCTTCACAATGGGGTCGTTTAGTGTTATTACCGTATCTTTTGTGTTATGTTAAGCTCATGTTTTCGCAAAAACATTGGCAACCTCTTACGATTCGAATCGAATCGTGAATTTGCATCTAACTTGTGCCTTATTGATTTTTATACTGACTTTATTGCTTGAGGACAAGTAAAGGTTCAAGCTTAGGGGAGTTTGATAACACGAGAAGATATAGCTTTTTTCTCCCGATTTACATAGATTAAACTTCTGATTCTTTGCTTATTATGTTACATTTTATCTCTATTTGTAGTATTTGCAGTATATTTCAAGTACTTAGCTTTTGCAAGGAATAAATGAGAAAAGGAATAAAAACAATGGATAAATGAAGAAGAAATGTCCATTTAACAGTATTTTAGAGCATTCTGCACCAGAAGGCGTCCCGCCCGCCACAGTCGCGTCCCTCCCGACACAGTTTGTAAAAGTGTTCCCCTCGGAACGCTTTATGTTACGACCGGGACATTTGGAGGATATGTCCCCCACCTCACAACGTACTTGACGCTCTCCACGACTTACATAATTGTTACAACATTTTCTCCATGAAGCGGACGGAACGGATAGTTGGCGGATTCTTCTCCATGATGGAAAAACGAGAATCCAGGATATAGCTCCTATTTTCACTCACACTTGGAATCTATAAAATGAGGCAGTTACCAACATTGTGAGGGTCCAGGCTTTTGCACCATTTTCATTATTTTCTACGTAGTTTAATTGCTATTAATTTCCAGTTTTTGCAACCTTACTGTTATTTCAGTTTCATAGTTTTTAGTACTCTATTTTCCAGTTTCGTAGAGTTCTCGTAAGCATAGAAAATTGCACAGTCAAAGCAGTATTTCTTTTCATCAGAGGGATACTGCAACCTTAGTTTTTTTCATAGCTTCCAGAATTTGTTAGGTCCATTTTATTTAATTCAAGATATTTTGTACAAGTCAATCATGTCGGCTTGTGGAGGATACGCACTGCTCAGATTTATTACTTCAGTATTTAATTACAGGTTCCTATTTTAAAATATAATTTATTTGTTTTTACCATGCATGCATTATTAAATTTATGTTTTGATTTTATGTTGTCATGCAATAAAATTATGTTTGGCTAAATTCCCCGATACTAGTATGTAAATCTTAACCGAAGGGATTAGGAAATAATTGGCATTAATATTTTTTACAAAAGCACTTTATGGTTTTAATATCAAATTTATACATTTAATTGTTTTTGTACGAGAGTAAAAGACAGTCTAAGGTTAAACTCAATAGAGCGAGAGTTTGAGGTTTTAACCAGATAGTGGTTATTAAACATTAATTTTAAAAATAGCGAGAGCACTTTAAAATTCATTGGACTCTTATTGTTTTCAAAAAATACTTTTGAATTTTAAAATGAAACAGTGAGAGCGCTCATTTTGATTTTAATAATATGATCTGAATCGATAGAACGAAAGTGTGAGGCAGGGGTTTTTAAATAAATAGTTTCCACTAAAACAGTGTTTTAATGCTGAAAATAAATGCCAATGACTTATTGAATCCCTAAAATTGACAAATTACATATCAGTGTCCCGTTATTAATTATTTGATTTCAATTAATTCCCGATTAAACCCAAACACCCAAATTTTATAATTAGCCTTAGATTTACACAGTGACCCTAAGATAACAGTAGTTTGACCATCAGTCTTTGTGGGTTCGATATCTTTTAAAACTACACAATAGACTGTTCACTTGCAGTCACTACACCCGACAAACTCATAAAGTCACGATCATCCTCTTCAGTACATAAGTTCACAACCTCTACTAGATCTTCATGCGATTGCATGGCTCTTTATTCCCGCATTAACGGTCTAGCAAGCTCTCTAAGTACTTCACAATCTTCCTCACCTTCGTCCTCGGCTTGTTAGATCAGATTTTTGATGTCATAATTGGCAATAGTAGAATTATTATCAATGGGATCCAAGGTGGATATGGATCTGCAGTTTTTTGTGTGGGTGTGTGTAATAACACATAAATATTTTTAAACCAATAAAGTAAAATAATGGCAAAGAGCACAAAATTTAAATGCAAACATCCAATGAGTTATTGAATAAAAATATGTGAATGAAATGACAACCCTAACAAAAGGACCGTTGTGCCCCGGGTAAGAAACAAGGCTTAAAGTTATTGTTTTAAAATTACATAACCAAAACTTGAAAACAAGAAAACAGAAAATAGCATTTACTTCTGACTAAAGGATATTGCTATAACGTCGTCAATCTTCCAATTGTTGAGCCCGTTGTCGGTGGTAGGAAAAATCCAACTGTCTAGATCATGGTCACTATCAGCATCTTATATCGTGTTGACTCCATTGTTGATGATGTGGAATGGTAGTCTTCCAACACAAGCACGACGAACATCCCTCTGAGCCTCTGCAGTGAAACCTAAACCGAATTTATCAGACTTGTAAGGAATGTCGGGAGGCTGACCCCAAGTAATGCAACCACCTTCTTCTACCACAGCTTTAGCGTCTTTCAGAGAAGCCATTCTGGGCAGAACCTTGGTAACCTTAGGAATAGTAGAAATGTTTTTAGTAACGGTAGTTTTCTGAGGAATAACTTCAAAAGTCTGGCAGGGAGTCTCGATGAATTCGTCATCCATCTCAACATACTTGAAGGAGTTGAAATGACTCACCATGTATTCCTCCTCACCATAAACTATAACAATCTTTCCTTTCACAGGATATTTTAGCTTTTGGTGCAATGTAGAAGTAACAGCGCCTGCCCCATGGATCCAAAGGCGTCCAAGTAAATAGGAGTAGGCTGGACGAATGTACATCACATAGAAAGTTGAGTCTAAGACCTGATTACCTAATTTGATCAGAAGATCCACCTCTCTATGCACCATCCTCTTTGATCCATCAAAGGATCTGACCACAATATCACTGGGTTTCAGCATAACCCCTTCACAATCAAGCCTGTCTAGAGTACCTTTCAGTAAAACATTCAACGAGGAACCCATATCAATCAACATATGAGATATGGTAGTTCCCTTGCACTCAATAGAGACATTCAGGGCCTTCTTATGGTTTCTTCTTGCAGGAGTCAAATTAGCATCAGAAAAGCCTAGCCCATTGTCAATCGTTAGGCTAGCAACATAATTTTCAAATTGATCAGCAGAGATTTCTTGCGATACATGCGTTGATTTCTAAAACTTCACCAAAGCCTGAGCATGGGCTTCGGAGCACAACAATAGGGATAACATGGATATCTTGGAGGGAGTCTGCCCTAGCTATTCAACAATTTTATAGTCACTTTTCCAGATGATTTTTAGAACTTCCTCCATCTCTTGCTTGGAGGTATCTTCAGCGGTAACTTCTCTAGGTGTCTCAATATGGGCCAACTAAGTCATCTGCTCTTTCCCCCCGAGTCTCAGTAGTTTACTTGGTAGTAGTAACACAAACTAGTGTAGTAACAGTCTTCGGAGAGATCCCTGGAGAGAACACCCTTCCACTTCTGGTAATTTTATTGGTCCTAACAATATTGTCAACGTTAGGATTAGTAACCTCAATATCTTCACTTTTGACAACCAATGGTTCTTGCTTGACACCAAGGTAATATACATCAGCTCCATAATTCCAAGGGATAGCCTTGTCAAAGGAATATGGAATTGGCCCAGGTACTAATTATCATAGGAGCAACTCTAGTTTCAGCAGTAATCTTTACAGGATCCTTGGAAGTGATCCTTACAGGAGTTTCGGAAATTACAGAAACCTCTTCAAGTTCCAAGTCTTGAAAAAAAAATTCCATAGAAGGAATCTTCTCAACTAGAATTATATGTTTATCCATCAGACGCTGAATACCTTCTTTCAGCAGTTTGCAGCCATTGGGTTGGACTGAACAGCAATAGCACCTTTCAGTGCATCCCAGAAATAAGCAGTCTTGCAACATATTCTTCTTAATAATTATCACGGGAGTAATTAAGTCATTTATAGTAGAAACATAAGAAACATCATCAATAGGATTAATGCCTTTGTCGTGCTTAGGCATAGGAGAGGTAATCACATTTGGAGTCTCTGGAGGATCAAACTCAATCTCCTTGGCGTCAATCATGTCTTGAACCTTGTTTTTCAGGGTCCAACAATTGTTAGTATCATGTCCCGGACCGTTAGAGTGATAGGCGCATCTCACATTGGGATTATAATTGGGGGACGTAGTATTTGGATTCTGAGGAGGATATCTTAATGTAACCAGGTCCTCCTTCAACAGGTGTTGTAATGCCTGAGACAATGGCATGCTAATTTTAGTACATTGTCTCCTGGGTGCGTCTGACATACGCTGATTGCCTTATTGATGTTTCTTTGGTGTGGGATTAGAGATTAATATTTCCCCCACATATTGGTTTCGGTCACCTCTAGCACGACCCTTCTGGCCATACACAGCATTAGCACTTTTTCTCGTTGAACGACTTCTTCACAGTACGTGAAGACATGCAACCACCTGAATCTTTCCATTTTGGATTCCTCCTTCCACATGTTCCCCTTTTAATATCAACTCAGTGAACTCGTCCTAAGAGCTTCCAATCAAATGATTGAAGAAAGAACCTGTCAAAGTTCCCATAAACATATCAACCAACTCCCTATCAGACAAAGGAGGTTGAACTCTTCCTGCTAGATCTCTCCATTTCTGGGTGTACTCTTTAAAACCTTCGTTAGAGCACATAGTCATACTCTATAGTTGCACACGGGTCGGTGCAAGATTAGCATTTTACTGGTACTGTTTGTAGAAAGAGGCAGCCAAATCCTCCCAAGTACGGATATTGGTCCCTTCTAGTTGATAGAACCATTCCAGTTGTGTTCTAGATAGGCTTTCTTGAAATAAATGCACCCATAACTTTCTATCTGCAGAGTGTGGTTGAATCTTCCGAACATATGCCCTCAAATGAGCTTTGGGCAAGAAACCCTATCATACTTTGCAAAAATGGGGACCTTGAATTTGTGAGGAATAACAACTCCTGAGACTAAACCCAGATCTTCAAAATCCTACCCAGGAACTCTCTGGATCTCCATAGCATTTAGGAGATCTTCTAATTGTTTGTATTTTTCATTAGCAGGGGAATATTGTTCATCTGAATAGTCTTCTTACTCAGGAATCTCATTAGAACCCAGGTTGCTTCCCCTCTCAGTTTTGATGCTCTTACCATCTTCCTCTTGAATGTCGTCTTCATCTGATGGGATGTCAAAGGTTTGAACCTTCTTGGCAGGACCTCTGAATCTTCTTACCATGTTTAAGATGCCGACTTGTTTTCTAGTCTTCTTCTTCTTGGCGATGAGCGCCTTCAGTTCTTCATGCCACTTGGATAAGTTCAGGAGTGTCTCTTGGAATTGAGCATTCTGAGCTTGAAGATCTTTAACGGTTTGTTCGAGAGCCATCTTTTACTGAAATAAACAGCAAGAAGATGAGAAAACCTATCTTGGGAATACATGTTATGTATGATATGCATGACATGTAGATGCATATGCAATGTTTTCAAGGATCTCGCAGGATAAGTGAAATGTCAGAAATTGAATCTGGCTGCAATTTTGTCTAAAGAGCTTTGCGTCTTTGTCTATGAATATCCTTCTATAAGAATCAAGCTCACCATATCAAGTGAGTCTTAGCTTCCGAATCAATGGAATGTACTTTGATCTTTGACGACATCTGGTAAGAGGAAAATAAATCCTCTTGCCCCTTGTGAGAAGTCTAGTTCATGATAAACCTGCACCAAAGGTCCCTAAGATCCTTGAAATGGTTAGTGAAAATGCCATGTCATGATGATATGATGTTATGATGTCATGTTTAAATAAATAGCAAACATAAGTAAATCACACAAGAGCCTTAGGTTTAAAGGCTTGCATGAGGTCCATAGGTAAGTACCCTTTTCCATTAAGTTAAGTTGGCTCAACCTGTCCAAAAATAGTAACCGGGTTCTAGGAATCTCATATCACGGATCTTTCTCGCAGGTTTTATTTTAGCATGACAACTGACTTGCCACCAAAATATCCCGAAAGTCTAATCTCAGTGAGCGTAGCATCGAGTATCAACCAACCTTGGACTGTACCAAAGTCAGCTATCTCACTACCTTCTAATGACCAAGATGGGTCAATTAAGGTTCTAAAAGTCAGTTAGTGCTTATGACACCACGCGGTAGCCAAATGTTATCCTCGAGTGACTCAAGGAACATCGGTACAAACTAAAGTGTCACACTAACATAGTCATCACTTCAACCATATCGGTCTACGCCGTACAGTTTCCATGATCTATTGCTACTTACCTAAGGCATCCCTAGATTCGGGTGTAGGATATTTGTAAGAAAATAAACCCAAACAACCCTTAAAGTAAAGCAGACAATGAAAACAAATAAACAAATGAAAGTGATCTAAGACTCTAAGGTAACCCCTCTTTTTAAGTTATTCCCCGACAGAGTTTCCAATTCTGTAATACGGTGGGAGAACTGACTTGTTTTGCATTTTATCGCAAATTTTATGGATAGCAAGAGTTTCCACCGAATTTTCTTTTATGCAATAAGGAAAGGGTGAAAAGAACAGGAAATACCTTGATAGATTTTGAGTTCGGGGGGTAAGTTATGAAAATGGAAGGTGTTGGCACCCTTTTCATCTGTAGTTATCTACGGGCTCTTAATTGCTTAGCTCGCTTTGAAAAATTACTTTTTGTGTGTGTTTCGAAAATATTTGAAAATTTGCAAATGTAAGGAGAAACTTTGTAATAATTCTTGTATCTGTCCTCAAGAATGTATACAAAGCGTTTGTTTGAAAATATTTATTGAAAAGTGTTATGTGAAATGTTTTGTTTTGAAAAGTTTGTGAGCAGGCGATTAAAAGTATCCTACCCACTCAAGGTCATTCTTATTTTGTTCCTTCTCCTTTAGAGATAGTGCTATCCATACCATTAGTTGGTAGGTAGCCATGTCCATTGGATGTGAAGGGACGGGCGAAGGGTCATCGTACGATCATTGAAGGCAACATGTAAGGATGCTTTAGAAATTTTGTAAGGGACTATATTAATTTCCGAAAGGCAACGTCAAAGGGTCATTGAGGGACTATGATCTTTTGTATCGAGGGTCTTCGCTAGAGCATCCCATTTTCGAGGGACATGATTGTTTTGCTCTGAAGGTAACGAAGAGAGGTTACCCTAGAGGTATGAGTGTGAAAATATGTTCAATTCAGTTATTAATCTTTGAATTTAGGGTTTTCTAACGTTCGATTTTATCTTTCCATGTAAACCCTAATTACTAAGAAGTAGCATAGAATATAGTAGCAGCAGATAAAGGCAGAAAATATAAACATAGGTTATTACAGAGCTTTGGGGAAGATACATAATAGAGGAGCGGAAAAGAAAATCCTACAACTATTACATACTAGGAGCAGGTACACAATAATAATAATGCAGAACATAAGATCTACACTATTACAATTGAATGCGAAAACATCATATACACGTTGTCTAAGAAAATAAAAATAAGATGAAAAATAGAAAAGAAAAAAGTTTTTTTGGTGATTTTTATGAAAACAATGATTTGTAATAATTAATTAAATAAACCTAAAAATCTAATTAATTTTAATTTGAAAAAAAGATAATTAATTAAATTAAAGAAAACCTAAAAAATTAGGGTTTACAAAAAAAAGGTTTATTTTTAAGTAAAAAATAAATTAGGTTAAAAAAGGATTAGGGTTAAAGAAATAAGATTAGGGAAGAAGAAAAATAAGGAAAAACAAGTTAGAAGAAAAAACAATGCAAAATGCAAGGGTTGGATGTTAAACCCACGCCCTTTGCCCTTTCAACAACATGCCTTGTCGCTGCGCCAGGTGCGCGCCTGTGTTAGGAGAACGGAATCAGCGCAACATGTAATGAACCTGCAAGAATTGAGAAAACATAAAAAAACATTAAAAGGCAGGGATCGAACCCACGCTCTTGTACATCAAGGCCTTATCAGGTGCGCGCTTGCCACTGGGGTGGTTGAGTCATCTGGTATATCACTAAATTCAATTAAATATAAAACAAACAAGGTGGACTGGGCCAAGAAGTGCTGGAGCCCTATCTCTTGATGTCTTCTCCGGCGATTGTGTTTTTAATCCCTGCAAAATAAGAAGATTCGGTGGTTCAATGATGCCCTACCCCCTAATTTGGGCCTTGTGAATTAAATGGAACCCTTAGTTTGGGCTAATTCCTGTTGTATAGTGAGATACGACGTAAATAACATGAAACTTTTCAAGCATGGTAGTACACGATTAAGCCATTATGGGGGCCACACGATGGGTATATCCTGCATGGTGATGTCTCAGAAGAACGTTAGTACTGTTAGTATACATTAAAACAACCTGATAATGAAAATACGAATTTGCAAAAAAAAAGAAAACCGGAGATGCTTGTATGCTGGTTTCCTGTGCTTTGGATCATCAAGATTGACCCATTCTTACCCTACAATGCTTCAGGGATCGATTAGGGTAGGTGTTTGGCCTCATGGAAGGCTGCAAGTAAGGTTTAAAGTTTGCCTTAGTTTTGAGAATTTTTGAGATTTTGGAATGGTTTCTCTTGCAAGGGTTTTTCGTGTCTTATCTTGTCTTAATGAAGTATATGTATATAAGCTGTGAATTAGGTCAAACAAGTGTGAGCTTGGACCTTTGTATGAAAGTCTCTTATTTAATTAATTTATTTTTAATTTAATTAAATAAAAACAAAAAATAAGTAGAATAAAAATCCAAAAAGTGTATGAATGGGTTCAGAGGTTCACTATGAGGTTTAAAACTCGTTTGGATCTTGAAACATAAGCCCACTAGCCGAAAAATTCAAGTTTGATCACTTTTGTTTTCATGCTTTTTCTCAAAATTTCCCAACTTGCACCAATCATACCTCTCTCAATTTTTATCATATAAAAGTGATCCTTGACTTTTTAGAAAGCCCAAGATGTCCTCTACAATCTCTATGTTGGTCATTTTTCAATTTGAAGAAGTTATCTTGATTTAAATTGCTTTGACAAAAGTGTCTTTTTGTTGAATTTTAAAATGACCTATAATGTTTTGGCCCATATATCTCAAATGAAGCATTTTTTGGACTTGAGCTTAAAGAGATAAAGTTGGAGAGAATTGAATTTCCTTCAAAATGAGCTTTGGTTGAGAATTTTTTGATGAAGTATGTGAAAGTTATGCTTAGTCAAAGTTTAGTTGACTTCTCCTTAAGAAAATCCTAATTTAGTAACTTTTGACTTTTGATGAATCTTGAGTTTTCTTGATGAATCATGATCAACCCTTGGTAAAATGATGAATGTGACTTTAAAATGTTGATGTTGACCAAAATTCTTGAAGTTTGACTATAAATTGACCACTATTGACTTTTTACCCAATAAAGTTGATTTTCAATCATCTGAGCCATTGACTGAACAAACTTGTCATGCAAGGCTTAAAACTTGACATTAGGATACTTAGAGACATATGAGAAACCATGGAACTCTCTTGAGGCATTAGAAGTCCAATTTTCCTTGAGAAACATAAAACCCTAGTTATAGGTTAACTACTTGAGAAACCTTGAACAATTGAAAATCCTAGGAGCATGAGGAGATGTCTTGAAGAAAATGGGAGGACAAATTTTAGGGTACAACAACCATATCATGAACAGCGCGTCAGATTCCTTGGATCTGCTTACTAACGCGTTTTGACACTGATCTAAGGTCCAGATCTTTTTGGTTTATTATTTTATTTTCTGATTTTTATTTTATTTATTTTAAAGTTAAAAAATTCATTAAAAAATCATTTCTGACTTGAAAATTATTAAAAAAAATTACTAAAAATATTTTTGAATATTCTCTTTTTTATTCTCATCTTTTCATAATTGTATTTTCTGATTTGATATTTTTTTTAATGTTTTTTCTCATCTTTTGATTTATTTTAATTGTTTAAATATATTTTTATACCTTTTAAAATTCTGAAAAAAATTATGGAAGGATCCAATCACCTTATGACAAATATTGGTGACCTGATGTTATTTTTACTTTTGATTTTACTAGTTTTTACAAATTTTGGTTTATTTTTTCTCATTTCTTTATATTTTAAAAATAGTTCCTGACTTTTAAAAATTCTAAAAAAATATGTCAACATTTGTTGACTCATGTTTAACCTCTGATATTTTTTTGGGATTTTTATTGGGTGTTTTAATACATTTTGTATATTTTACCAATTATTTCTTTTTTATCAATCATTTAAATATTGTATTTATTAATTATATTTTAATTATTTTTGTGATTGGCTCTGGTTTCAAGACACTTGAGTGTTACTTTGGGACAAGTTTCTCAACCTCATTGGATCTTGGGTATTTATAGGTTGAAAAATCAAACCCACCAAAATGGATGAATGACGTTGATGATATTTGAAACCCTAATTTCAATTCATCTGAGGCATTGGTTACATTGTGATTTACCTTTTTCCCCTTCATCTCATCCCCTTTCTTCCTTCCTATTGATTGGTTCTTAGTGGCCTAAACATGATGTTTGGAATCCCAAGTATGGTTAAGTTTTAAGCTATGGCCAAGAACCTTGATGGCTCATTATTAGGAGGCTTTAATTCTATCAATCCTCTAATGATTCTTCATTAACTTTGAACTATGTCCAAGGCTCCAACCATCATGGATCATATTATTTGGAATCTCCCTTTTCATCTTTTATTTGATTGATTCTTAGTGGTTCAAACCTTGCGTTTGTAAGCCCAAGGATGATTAAATATTGAGCTATGGCCAATAAACTTGAAAGCTCATTGTTAGGATACTTTGATTCTATCAATCCTGTAATGAGTCTTCATCAACTTTGACCTAGGCTCAATGTTCAAATCATAATGGATCACTCTTCTAAAAAATCATTCAACCTTCAACTATTAATCACTAACTTCTAATTATTGATTATTAAGCACCGGCTTTACTTTATGCTTTTACTTTAGGCTTCTACTTTATTAATTTATTTTATGTCTTTACTTTATGTCATTTACCTTTAATAATTTACATCTCATGCTATTTGCCTTTTCCTCACTTGAGTATTTACTTTGTCTTTTTATCTTTGCTCACTTGAGCTTTATTTTCTTTTGTAAATATACTTAATAATCTACTTGGACATTAAAAATGTTAAGGTTACTTGGACTATTTGGTTACTATGCCTGGCACTTTAGAGTTGTGGATTCCTGAGATTAGGATTAGAAGCCTTGAGACGTTGGACTCTGTGATCTTTGGTTGATATTTTTTATTAAGATCTTCTGAAGTCCTTGGGATTTACTCCAAGGCATTGGTTTACTCCAAGTCCTTATGAGTTTTTCTTTGGTTATTATGATTTTCATACTCTGTCTGTGATTGGGAATTATTCTGTATACAGTTGTTATTATGGCCCATTTTTTATCAGTGAAGACTTTGCTTGGTTCTTAATTCATCTGAAGCTTTGTATTCATCTGGGGTTTAGTATTTTGATTGCTTAGCTTTAATCCAAAGGATGGGAATTCTACATGGACTTCTTCATGTCAAGTATTGGCTTCTTTTGGATTAGACCATTCTTTACCTTACCTTTTACTTTGTGTACATAGGATAGTCTTTTCATCTCTTAGTATCTTCTTTAATTTTCAAATCTTCTCCCTCCTTTTCAAAACTCTTCTTGTTTTTCAAAACATGAACCACTTTCATAATAAACTTGGACTTAGATCCATGCATGTTCAAAATGTTTTTTTATTAATTAAACCTTTAATCAATTTAATCATAATTTGACATCTTTTTTTAAGACTAAAAGTCATTAACCTCACTCAAATAATTTTTCCACTTAGGATTTTTACTTTAAATTTTTTCTCAAAAGATTAGACTCTTGTTGATTCTTGTAGTGATGTAAGCTGCTATACTTCTATGTTATGCAGTGAAGTGACCCATTTTCCACTTGGGTGTTGAGTGATGTCTTGTTAATTTTAAATCCAATACTATGTCCTCTACTTTGAGATGATGCAAATTCTCCTTTCTCATGATTGTGGGTAGTAAGTGTGTTTTCCACTCATATATGACGATGATGTCTCTTCTCTTAAAGTTAACCAACACACATGTGTTTTAAAAAAATTTAGGTGAACTACGAGTACCCTGATCCCCTATTGCATAGAAGGTGGTACATAAGCACTAAAGGTTCACAACCGCGGTGGGTGAAAAAATTATAAAAACCAAGTATTTCCTCACCTCCACCATCTTATTTTGTATACACCTTTTATAGCCAAAATACAAAGATTTTCAAAGAGGTTCCTGCAGAGTATCGTAGATGTTTAGGATGCTAATACCTTCCCTTTGCATAACCAACCCATGTACCTAGATTCTCTCCCTCTTTCTTTTGTGTTTATTCTCTCTTTTCCAATTTCCTTTGGAAACAATAAAGTGTGGTGGCTATTTTTATTTGATTTGTACGAGTTAAGTCAATCTAATGGATTAGTCTCAACATTTATGCCGCTACAGATACTCTAAAGATTGTGTAACATTCTAAAGGCTAGGAGGCACTGAACAAGAAAGCTCTCAAGAAAACAAAGTGTTTAAGAAGAAGTTTATTATTTGGAGTCTATTATAGTGTGTGATCATCAGGTTTTTCAGAGGTGAAATATATGAAGGATCTTTGAGTAAAAAGCTTTTGGCCAAGTCTGAAGAAAATTGTATTTTTGGAGGGTATTTTATTCTCCTATATTAGAATTAAACGAATCCTATTATATCTTTAAGATTAGGTTTATTTTTAAAGGAAGATGTGTTTTCATATGGGTTGATTACTAAAAGAGTGTTATGTCAAATTAAATGTTATGACATTGTATTGTGACATGCTACTGCAATCAAGGTGCAAGGATATTATTCTGCTTGCAGAATAAAGTCATTGATTTTGTCATTATTATGTGAGGGATCTTGCTATCAGGAAAGTATTGACACTTCCATGATTGGTATGGCTAAGAAGTTCAGGAAGTATTTTCATCATAACTTGAGGTGCAAGTTACCTTGAGAATATGAAGGGTAGTTTTGGAAATTGCATTACTGACGAAGCATAGTGATCATCAAAATAGCAAGTGTATTATTTTTCCTCTGTAGTAATAACAAGAAAATCCCCCGATGTTGATCTCAAGGACAGCATATAAGTATCGAGTTCAATTTGTGGTTCAATTAAACAAAACTTAATTTTGGGTTTTGTTTGGAAATTGTCACTTAATGATAAGGAAAAATAAGCAAAAATATAAAATGGTTTTTTCACAGATATGAGGACATGCTAGGGTAAAGTGTATAATTTTCCCTGTAATAATCTTGAATCCTAATTTCTTCAACAAGTTCAAAATACTCAATTACCATATCTTTAGTTTATTTTCCCCTAAGTCCTTAGTGGGAAAACCTTTGAACATTCATCATAAATACTAAGTCCTTAGAGAATTATGATAAAATCAAGCCTTGGTTTTATAAAGAAATAACCGGTAACTATAGGGTATCTCTAGTCCTAGGTGATATCAATTATAGCTTAATCATATAACAACCTTAACAAACGTGGTACAACTGATTATTAATTGTAAACCAATCCTTATTGGTCCGATAAAGAAAGCATTAAAAACCTTGTACAATTAAATAGAATATGAAAAATATTTGTATTGTTGAAATTAGGAATTCAGAGTCATTACAAAATCAAATCAGGGACACTGATCGATAAAATAGCAAGTGTACTATTTTTACCAATGTAGTAATAAAAGGAAGTTATCCCGTGTATCGATCTCGAGGACTGTGTTGGAATTATCAGTGTTGAAAGTGATTCAATTAGAAAAAAAGGGAATTGGTGTAGTTGGAAGAAACGAAATAAAATCTTCTCTGTGAATCTTAAAACAAAACGTAAAGACTGATAACACAAAATGATGAAGCATGCTAGGGATAAGATGTATGAATTGCTTCGTAATGAACTGAACCTCTATTTATACTATCTATGTTTATGTGATCCAATACCGATTCTCAAGAGTTACTTCCCCTAATTCCTTAGCCGGAAACCATTGACATAACATTTTAAGTTCTAATTCCATGGTTATTCAAACATATGTCAAGAACATGTAATAAAATCAAGAATTTACGGTCATCACTATTAAATCCTTATTCGTAAGAGAAATTAGAGACGGTATTATACAATTAGCGATAAAGTGATCGGTCAAACCTACTTTACCCATTGATTAATACCTTATTTTCCAAAAGGACAAGCAGTGAGAAATTGCATAATACAGTAAATACATAAAAACATAGATATTATAAAAGTATAGTAATTCGGTTCATCACAAAAGCAATCCAGGGACACCCCCTAGCATTGGGGGTTTAGCTTCTCATAATATTCAAAGAAAATACTAAATCAAGGTTAAACATTACAAAAGAATGGAATTGCTCTGATCTTCAATTTCTTCTGCTCTTATTGATCTTCGTTATCCAAACCCTTGATCGTTCTTCTCCTCTTCTCTAATCTCTTTCTTCTTTTCTGATCCCAAAAAAAAATATTCCTCTGTACTCTCAAAAACTAGGTCTAAATAGTGTCAGATCACCCCACAGCTCAGCAGAAAGTCCGAAATATCCTCCAAGAATTCAAATACAGTGATTTCAAAAAATCATTTTTCTATCCCGCACCTGCCAACACGGGCTGTGTCAGGTGACACGGGCACCTGTGTTGGGTACTGAAAACTCCTCAGAAAAAATCAGCTTGTCAGGCATTCTGACACGGGCCATGTCATGTGACACGGGTGCTCTTGTCAGCTACTGTAGTCCTCCTCTATTCTCATCTGTGCTAGCATTTTCTGACACGGGCCGTGTCAGGTGACACGAGCGCCCGTGTCAGCCACTGGATTTCCAGAGGAAAAGCTTTGGAACTTGTCAGCTTCACCTCTATTCTTGTGTAATTTCATCTGGACCTGAAAATACAAAAACCACCAGACCAAGACTTCAAAAGTATCTTATTTAAACAAAATTTGAACTAACTTAATGCAAATAAACAAAAATGTGAAAATTAAAATACGTGACGAAAATAGTAGAGAAACTAAGCAAGGTGTTACCAAAGATGTGGTTTCGTGCCGGATAATAGATAGACAACCAGACATAAATGTGACTGATCACAACCCCATAATTATCTCATTGCTTGCCCTCAAGCAAAGCTTAAGTCCGCAATATAGGTTACCTCTGAATTTCAACAAACCACGTACCACTGGGATTATTCGCAATTCCCTTACTTTCTTCTAGGCCTTCCATTCTTACCCGACTTACGGCAATCAACTACACTTTCACAATTCAGCACCTCTTCCTCTGTCAGTTTTTCACACTCTCTCCAGATCTCTCGGGCTTAAGTGTTTATACTGTCATTGTCAAGGTATGCGCCGTCATCTATTGAGCTTGCACAACATCTGTAAACATAACACAAACACACAAAACATGCACTATACGAGGACTTTATTGGTTGTAACGGGGCTAAGGGACAAGGTAGGATACACAAAAAAAGGGAAAACAAATGGTTAAATGGCTCAGATTCGGTGTTATCTATCTCATAGTTGTGTACATGTTATTCTGCAACTCAAAGGGTAGGACACATGATATTCAAGATCTTTCAGTTTCTTCTCCCCAAATGGATACTGGAGGAACTATGATACGCTCTTTTTTTTCATTCGGAATCTCGGTGACGAGTGCATTTTCACAACATTTTTTTTCTCAAGATTTTGTAATTCTCTCTATATATTTTTATATTTTTTTTAATCTCTTTGATATTTTCTGAATGCACTCATTCACTCTTCTTGCAAGTGTCACAACCCCAAACTTAGAGTAATTACATAAACCACAAAATTTCTAACATCTATCTGAGCAGAGAAGGGAAGTGTTTGGGCCAAAGGTTTTATAAAATGCGGTTTAAAAACAAGAATGGGGATAAAGCTCAAACTAGGGTAACAAAGGATAATGCATAGGGGTAGGCTCAACAGGCTCAGGGCTACAAAAAAAACAAGTTCCTCAGTGCATGTGTGTGTAGTATATATTCCACAGATAAAATATGCAAACAAAAAGAGACTGAGTATATACCCGACACTCTCTTGGTGCATTTGTGTTTGGCTATTTCGGATCCTCACCAAGTTGGGTATACTAATAGTTTCAAAGGTGCCTTCTGTGTCATGTGGTGTCATGTAGCTTCGGGTATGTTATATTCTGATCTAGTTCCAGTGTTAGGAATTGCGTCCAATTTTATTTTTCTTTTCAGTCGTACCAACTTTCGGAGGTTTCCTAGAGTTCAATGTTGGGATTGATCACTGTCATCCACTTCTCTCGGGTTGTCCAACTATTTCGGCATAGTCACCACACATCTGAAACACACAAAACATAAAGAAATAAAAGATTTAAACTGAAATAACAAGCAATAAATAAAAACACACAAAATACTAAATGATATAAGAACCCCCCCCCCCCCCCCCCTCCACACACACACACACACACTTGGACCAAACATTGACCTCAATGTTTCAGAACCAAGGATACGAGGAGGGACTTACAGAGCTCACTGCGGTGGAGGGGGAGGAAACTTCAACATCAAATGATGCATCATTCGATGTATGTCAGCCAACATCTCCCCTTGCTGAGCCTATTCATGTCCTTGACGAAACAGCTCGACTCCTTGACGTGTTTGTTCAGCTCGGAGATCTGCACACTCTGCCTACAACCAAACCCACTCCTCTGGAGTGAACGATGAGGACCGACCATCCATTTGAGTAGGCATTTCAGGGGGATTTTCTACCGGCTCTCCAGCATCATCATCCATTAGGTGTTCCCTAACAAGATTGTTCCTTTCATTCTCAACCTGAAAAGCATCATCAAAATACCATATTCCCAATTCTGACGATTCAAAATTGAGATTTTTTCAGGGTCATGGAGCATCGTAATAATCTTCTTTGAAACAATATAACCGAAATGATTACCCTGTACCTGAATCATACATTGATTAAAGGCATTCATATCTATTTTACTCATGCTTGTCAAGGGTGAATGATTCATTTCCCCAGGGTCGTAACCAAAATAAATGGCTATTTGGGTAATCATCCCGCCAACAGAAATATCACCCGAAGTTGCCCGTCCCACTTTTCTCATGTGGTTTGCTGCGAAGGCAGCAACATTGGCCGTGGTTGCATTGGCCATAGCATGAAGCAGAAAGAGTTCTACTTGCGATGCGACTCCTGTACTATCCCCTCTACCTAACAAAGAGCAAGCCAGACATTTTTTAGCATACCTGAAGCATGGGTTTTGAATATGAGATGCCTTGGTGCTCTTCGCCTCATAACCACCACAGCCAGTGATTTCTCCCCAAAATCCCACTGGATTGAAAGTTTCTGGAATCGCTCCTGGTCCAAAGACGGGAAGGTGGAAAATCCCACCCAATTCCTCCAGGGTCAGATGATGTTCCACATTGAACAGTCTGAAAGATAAAGTACCTGTGTGTATTTGAGTGCTCCCATCCCAAGTTGGCTTTAGCTTACACTCAACAGAGCTTAGAAATTCGAGTGTTATGCGCTCAAAAATGAGTGTTTCATGCTGCATAAATTCTAGTATTCCCAAAACATGCAGCATTCTATTTATTTCATCAAATAAACCCAGTTGAGACAAAGTTTGGGAACACATGTACCTTGTGGGCGTCAACTTACGCCAAATATGATGCGAGTAACACACCTCATGACCAGGATTATCAAAGAAGATGTCATTAGCATTAGGTTTTGTCATTTGATCGCGGCTGCTCCATAGTCTCGACCTCGATGGTTCACCTGCTGGCTACTTACCGCTTGCATTACGCTTTGGGGGCATTTTTGGTAAACCTGAAAAATCACACCAAATTGAAACAGAGAGTTAGAGGAAAAAGCTACCGTAGAAAGGTAGAGGGCTGAATTTGGAATAGTTTTTGTGAGAGCGACAAGGTGGGAGCACGAGATCTATGGAGAAAGAAAGGAGCTTTATGGAGAGAGTGGCTATGGAGTTTTAGAGAGAGAGAGAGGTAGAAAAAGAGAAAACAAAAGGTCTGATGAATGACTTGGTTTTTGATGAATAATGACTAATGTGAGTGGGGCCCTTAAAAAAATAAAAACTCCCAAAATTAAATAAGAAACTGAAACGCCTGACACGACTGTGTCACATAACATGGGCAACCGTGTCAGGGCTTGCCCAAGGCTCGGCCTTCATGTTCCAGGTTTTTTGACACGGGCGTGTCACATGACACAGGCACCCGTGTCAGAGGCTGATAAAGAAAACTGTCACGTTCATTTGTATGACACAGCCGTGTCACCTGACACGGGCGACCGTGTCATCCCTTGTATTTTCCAATTTTATCTTTCATATTTTATCAAGTCATCTTTCGTCGCCCTGCTCAAAATGTCATTCCTCAATCTCCTCTGCATAAGAGACCCTGTAGGAAAATATTTCAACAAAACAAAAGAAATCATAAGAAATAAAACATGTGGGTTGCCTCCCACGTAGCGTTTCGTTTTACATCGCATGGCTTGATGGTTGTTCATCTCACCCTGTAAGAGGAACAACATGAATCTGACCACCTTCTTGCCCTGCATAATAGGGTTTTAACCTTTGCCCATTCACTTTAAAAATGTCACCATTAGCTTGATTTTTTACTTCAATCGCCCCATGAGAAAACACTTTGTGCACTACGAAAGGTCTTGACCATTTGGATCTCAATTTTCCAGGAAATAGCTTCAGCCTGAAATTGTACAAGAGGCCCAGTTGCCCTTCATGAAACTCTTTCCTCACAGTCCTTTTATCATGCCACTTCTTCGTTTGGTCTTTGTAAACCTTTGCATTTTCATAGGCGCGGTTCCGGAATTCCTCCAACTCATGAAGTTGAAGGATCCGTGGACTACCGGACTTAGACAGATCCATATTCAAAAGTTTTGATGCCCAGAATGCCTTGTGCTCCAACTCCAAAGGCAAATGGCATGCTTTTCCATAAACTAGTTGGTATGGCGACATACCGATTGGCGTTTTGAAAGCCGTTCGGTAAGCCCATAAAGCATCATCCAACTTAGCCGCCTATTCTTTTTGATAAGAACTTATTATTTTCTCAAGAATTTGTTTGAGTTGCCTGTTTGAAACTTCTACTTGGCCACTAGTTTGAGGGTGACACGAAGTGGCAACCTTATGCTTAACATTGTACTTCTGGAGTAACCTTTCCATGAGGTGATTCAGAAAATTTGTTCCTTCATCACTTATGAGTGCTCTCGGCACTCCAAATCTGGCAAAAATGTTTTCTCTCAAGAATCTCACCACCACTTTCGCATCATTAGTTGGTAAAGCCATAGCTTCAACCCATTTTGACACATAATCAACCGCCACTAGGATGTAGTTCTTCCCGAAAGATGGTGGAAAAGGTCCCATGAAATCTATTCCCCAAACATCAAATAACTCAACCTCCAACATAGAATTTTGAGGCATCTGGTTTCTATTGGAGATATTCCCAATTCTTTGACATTTGTCACACTCTTTTACCATCTTTTGGGCATCCTTAAACAATGATGGCCAATACAAACCTGATTGGAGGACCTTAGTTGCAGTCGATCACCACTAAAATGTCCTCCGTATTCTGAGGCATGGCATGCTTTCAATATGTCTTCCTGCTCTCGCTCAGACACACGTCTTCTTATAAGTCCATCCACTCTTCTTTTGTATAAAATGGATCATCCCACAAGTAAAACTTGCAATCATGAACAAACTTTTTTTTCTGTTAGAATCAAAGTCATCAGGTATGATACCTCCTACTATATAGTTTGCATAATCTGCAAAACATGGTACACCAATAATAGCAAGGATGTGTTCATCGGTAAACTCATCCTTTATTAGTCGCTTAACCTATGTTTCTTCAATAGGTGACATACGAGAGAGGTGATCAACAACAGTTTTTTCACAACCTCTCTTATCACGAATCTCCATATCAAACTCCTGAAGGAGTAAAATCCATCTCAGAAGTCTTGGCTTAGAATCCTGTTTAGTGAATAAATACTTCAAAGCAGCATGGTCAGTATAAACAATGACTTTAGAACCCAACAGATATTGGTCGAATTTATCAAAGTCGTAAACCACAGCTAACAACTCCTTTTCGGTAGTTTCATAGTTCATCTGTGTAGGGTTCAACACATGACTCGCATAGTAAATGACATGTAGTAGTTTTTCTCTACGTTGTCCCAAAACTGTCCCTACTGCAATATCACTAGCATCACACATGATCTCGAAAGGGAGAGACCAATCAGGGGCTACTACAATTGGTGCCGACACCAATTTACTCTTTATGGTTTCAAAAGCCACGACACACTCTTTATCAAACACAAAAGCTCTATCCTTAACCAAAAGGGTCGTTAAGGGTTTTTCTATTTTAGAAAAATCACTTATGAATCTACGAAAAAAACCCGCATGCCCTAAGAAACTTCTAATACCTTTTTCATTTGTCGGTGGGTGAAGCTTTGATATTACTTCAATATTTGCTTGGTCCACTTCTATTCCCTTGTAGGAAATTTTGTGACCCAAGACTATGCCTTAGCGCACCATGAAGTGACATTTCTCCCAGTTAAGGATTAGATTGGTCTGCTGGAATCTTTCTAAGACAAGAGCAAGGTTATTTAAACAATTATCAAAAGACTTACCAAAAACTGAGAAGTCATCCATGAAGACTTCCATAAATTTTTCAAGCATATCTGTAAAAATCGATTGCATGCATCTTTGAGAGGTAGCAGGTGCATTGCATAACCCAAATGGCATCCTTCTGTAGGCAAAGATACCAAAAGGGCATGTAAATGCTGTCTTCTCTTGCTCTTCTGGTACAACAGCTATCTGATTATACCCCAAGTAACCATCAAGGAAACAATAGTACTCATGACAGGCCAACCTTTCCAACATCTGGTCAATGAATGGTAACGGAAAGTGATCCTTTCTCGTAGCGAGGTTCAATCAGCTATAATCGATATAGAATCGCCATTCGGTAACTGTCCTTGTAGGGATTAACTCATTCTTCTCATTCTTGACCATAGTCGTTCCTCCTTTCTTTGGCACGACATGTATAGGACTCACCCAAGAACTGTCAGATATAGGATAAATCATCCCAGCATCTAACAATTTCACCACTTCTCTTCTGACTACCTCTTTCATTGCGGGATTTAGTCTTCTTTGGGGTTGGACAACCGGTTTATGATCATCTTCCATAAGAATTTTGTGCATGCAAAACTTAGGACTAATCCCCTTCAAATCATCAACCGACCATCCAATAGCACTTTTGTGTTTTTTTATAACTTTGACGAGCTTATCCTCTTGGAGAGCTTCAAGATTGGAACTTATTATTATCGGGCATCTATTGTCGGTGTTAAGGAAAACATACTTGAGGTTCTCTAGTAATTGTTTCAATTTCACCCCTTTCTTAGATTCATCTTACTTCTCCTCCGTTGAAGACTGCCTTAAATCCTCCCACTGGTTTGGTCGAGTCCCCTTGAAAGATGGAGTTGCATCCATCATAGCTAACGCTTCCATCTCTTTTTCATCTACCTCTTCAGATTCTTCAAAAATTGATAAGCTTAGCACTTTTTCCAAAGGTAGTTGTTGTGTCTTCAAAGAATTATCATTAGCAACCCCTTGATCAATTACCTCAATATGTTGACTTGTGGCAATATCATCCTTATACTTCATAGTGTTCCGAACATCAATTTTCAACTCTTTATCATAGACTTTCAGAATCATGGTACCCTCTTCTATGTCTATCAACAATCTCTCGGTCTCTAATAATGGTCTACCAAGAATAAGAGGAATCTCCTCATCTTTCGGCATCTCAAGAACAAAAAAATCAACCGGGAATACGAACTTGTCAATTTTCACCAGGACATCTTCCATTATTCCATAAGGTCTTTTCATTAAATGATCGGCAAACTGAAGTGTCATCCTTGTGTTTTGCACATTACCAATCCCTAATTTCTTGTAGATAGAAAATGGCATGAGACTAACACTTGCTCCCAAATCAATAAGAGCCTTTTTAAAAGATCTATCCCAATAGTGAAAGAGATAGTAATAGAACCTCGATCCTTCTTCTTTACTGGAATCTTCATACGCTGCAAAATAGCACTACAGGTTTCAGTTAGAATAATAGGGTCGGTATCAATGGTTCTTTTCTTTGATATGATATCTTTCATGAACTTGGCATAAGTAGGCATTTGCTCGAGTGCCTCCAATACAGGAATGTTGTGTTCAAGCTTTTTGAACATCTCTAAAAAAATTTCAAAGTTTTTCTCATGCAGCCCCTTCTTCTTGTTTCTTGTGGGGAAAGGGAGTTTAATTGGTGGTTTCAGTTCAGTGACTTTTTCTTGTGTTTTTTCTTTGACAACACTTTCATGTATAGTGACTTATTCACTTTCAACCTCATTTTCTTTAATCTCTAAATCAACTTCAAGCAATGGGTCTTCTTCTTCAGAAGTTTTCTTACGCACATCTTTTGACTTACCGCTCCTAGTGATCACAGCATTCACGTGATGATTGTCTCTTGGATTAGTAACCGTGGCACTTGGCAAAGTGCCTTGTGGTTGTGAACCCGCAAGTTATTGTGCGATCTGACTCATCTGTATTTCCAGATTCTTAATGGAAGCACCCGTGTTATTTAGATTACTTCAGGTCTCTTCTTGAAATTGAGAAATATGAGCGGCCATCTTTTCAATGGCAATCTCCCAATCAGCTTTCCTTGTCCCCTGTTGTTGAAATTGTTGCTGAGGTTGGTTGTATGGTTGTTGCTGTTGTGGTCGGTTTTGGGCATTTCCTTGTTGATCCTTCCACGAGAAATTAGGATGATTTTTCCAACCTGGATTATAAGTATTTGAATAAAGGTTGTTCTTCCTTAGAAATTTTATCTCCTCAATTTGTTGTGCAGTAGCAACGCAATGTACAGTAAGATGAGGTCCTCCACAAATTTCACAATTGCTCGCTTGCGGAGGTTGAACCAGTTGGACTTGTGCTACAGTTTGTGTATCAATAGCAATCTTCTTCAGTCTTCTCTCTACTTCAGTTGTAATTTGGTCTTCCATCTTAACAACTTGATTATCTAATTTCAAATCAATTATTCCTTCATGTTGGGACACACTCCGGTCATACAACTCTAAATGCTCATTTGCTGCAATAGCTTCAATTGTCTTTTTAATACCAGTGGCTGTCGTAAAGTTAGTTGAGCCACCGGAAGCTGTGTCGATGAGTTTCTTCGTCTTCATCCTTAGGCTATTTATGAAATTTTGCATTTGTTCAGTTGCATCCATGTTGTGAGTGGTACATGCAACCAACAGTCGTTTAAACCTCTTATACGCATCTCCCAATGATTCTCCTTCCTTCTGTTTAAAGTTCACTATGTCATATCTCTTACGGATGTACACATAAGCAGGAAAATATTCGTTGAGAAAGGTAGTCTCCATATGTTTCCAAGTTGTAATGCTTCCAGCAGGTAAAGAGTAAAACCATTCTTCAACATCCTCTGGCAATGTAAAAGGGAACATTACTAATTTTTTAGCTTCTTTGGAATGCCCCTCAATTTTCAGTGATGTGGTCATGGTGAGAAACCTCTGCAGATGTTTATTTGCATCTTCATTAATTTTTCTAGAAAATGGTTTCCTTTCAAGTTGCCTGATTGTTGAGGGGTGCAACTGAAAGTGATTGACATTTACCGGTTGATTAACGATCATCATCCGGCCCAGGGGGCATTTGCTCCTCCATAGTCGCCTAGAAGTCTTTCCACAGGAGAAGGATCAGCAGCCATAGCTTCAGAATTTGAATCTAATTGCTCGGAAGGAATTGATTGTGCTTCTTCTCTTCCCTTCCGACTTTCTTGCCTAGCTTTTCGGATTCTCTCTCTCAATGATCTTTCTGGTTCTGCGTCAAGAAGAAATTCAACTGAGGCCTTACCTCGCATAAAAAGATTAAACGATTATTAGTTGTGAGCGAATACAAACAAAAATTGCAGTAAATAAATTTTTGGTTGCAGAGTAACAAAATTCTAATAGAGTAATTAAACATAGAAAATTTGGCAGTCCCCGGCAACAGCGCCAAAAACTTGATCGATAAAATAGCAAGTGTACTATTTTTACCAATGTAGTAATAAAAGGAAGTTATCCCGTGTATCTATCTCGAGGACTGCGTTATAATTATCAGTGTTGAAAGTGATTCAATTAGACAAAAAGGGAATTGGTGTGGTTGGAAGAAAGGAAATAAAATCTGCTCTGAATCATAAAATAAAACATAAAGACTGATAACACAAAATGATGAAGCATGCTAAGTGTGATACGGTGGGAGAAATGACTATGGTTTTGCGTTTGTTTTCGCAAATGTTTCGGTTGAGCAAGAGTCGCCACCGACTTTTTATTTTATCCCAAGGAAAGGTTTAAAAAGCACAGCAAAAACCTTTGAGATTTTTCTTGGGTTCGGGGAGTAGATTATAGAAAGGGAAGGTATTAGCACCCTTTCTATCCATGGTTATCCATGGGCTCTTAGGTACTTGCTTAGATCAACTTGCCTTGGTTTTCAATTGTTTGAAATGGTGCTTTGTGTGTGGCTTTTGAAAAAATGTTTTGAAAAAGATGCCTTGTCTAGGCTACTCTTGTAACAATTCTTTACTCGAATGTTTTACAAAAGGTGTTTGTCTTTTTGAAAAGATGCTTCAAGGTTTTGTTTTGAAAGTGTTTGTGAAGTGTGGTTTGAAAATAGGCAAGTGTTTTCTTTTGCAAGTTGACAAGTACTTAAGAGCTATCTACCCTAAAGTTCTCAAAGATTTATGCTATGCTTCAACCCTTTTAACAATTTTGTTCCACCATTGCATTTGGTGGACAATCTTGTGTTAGGATGTGAAAGGGACGGGCGCGGGTCATCGTTTAGACCATAATTGCAATAGTGCTAAGTATCTTTGGGCAATTTTTCTTTGAAAGGGACTTGATCATTTTAGGCAACTTTTCGAAAGCGTCATCGAGGGACTATGATCATTTGATTGTTTGTTTTACCCAAAGAAACCTAACATGCAATATGGCCCATTTATTGAAGGCAACAAGTGGAATACCCTAGGGGTGCAAGTGTGGTATGTGTTGTCCATTTTCATGCTTGTTTATCTTGAAATTAGGTCAAACTATTTTTGTTCGTTTTATTTGCATACAAACCCTAATTCTAGCATGGTATATTTAGAAAGCATTAAAGTGCGAAAAGTAAAGTTCTAAACTATTACAACACAATATGGGAAGGGGGGTACAAATGTTCAAATGGGGGTATTGACAAGGAATTTAAACCTAGCTATTACATCAATATTGAATTATTTACAAGATAATTAATTGCATAAATTAAATGGAAAATAAGATAAAGATGCAAAATGCAAAAAAGGGTTTTTATATGTATGGAAAAAAAGTATTTTTTATGTCCAATAAACAAAAATAAAAAAAAGTATTATTTTTGGAGCTTTTTAATGTTTAGGACAAAACCCTAACTTTCTTAGATAAAAAGTATTAATTATTTAATATATACTAATATTTATCAATTATATATGAAATAAAAATAAAAATGAAGTATATTTGTCAAAATGATATTTTACTATTAAATGTTAATAAAAAATAAAGTGTATATATTTTTGTATTTTTTTACTAAATATTCTAATAAATATCTATATATATGTATTAATTTCTAAATATGTGTTATATATATAAAAATAATAATATTTAATATTTAAAAAAAGTATATTTTATACAAAATATTTTAAGAAGATAAAACAAGATAAAAATGAAAATAAAATATGCTTACATTATTTTCTAGTATTTTAAGTAAAAAGTGAGTTTATATAATTATTTATGTACAAATAACTAATCTAAACAAATAAATGCCTATAAATTCAAAAAAGGTGTAAAAAATTATTTTTATATTTTTAATATCATGAGGAAAAATAAATAAACCAGAATGAAAAAAAGAAAAGTCAAAAAATCAATAAAACAAACAAAATGGGCTCAGGGGGTGTAAAACCAAAAACATGGTGTGAAAAGAAATATCAAAGCAGGCCCAGCCCATGTGGCTTCTTCTTCAACCTCTGGACAGAAAAATGTTCAAAAAACGCGCGCCTGAACATCAATTCAAACATCTGGATTCCTTGATCTTTTGCACAAACTTACAACATAAGAAATGTTAAGCATTGAATCACGATTCTAAATATGTAAAGAACTCATCCTAACTCAGAAATGAGAGAGAATTTCATCATTCCCAAATCCTAACCTAAGTTTTTATCAATATTCAGACCTTAAATTCTCATAGCTCAGGCAAAATAAATGAAAAGTAAAAGTATGTACAGATTCAGGGGCATGAGTAGAACACTTCTTATTCACAAACTTAGAGCTGATGATGCCTACACTAAGAGTTAGAAGTTCAAGAAGATACCTATTCAGTTGAAGTTGTATCTGGCAATGGGGGAGCTTTCAGGGCAAGATGATGATCTGTACAGCTTGCCTGAAGTGTAGTGATGCTATTCCAATGCTTACTTTTCTTTGAAACACCTTGAATCGAGCTATGGACCTTCAACTGCAAAACAAGAAAGTGAAAATGGTGGAACTGATTAGAGGAGTTACAGGTCGTGTTTTATGTTTGGGTTAGCTTCAAGTGATGCTAGGGAATGTGTTTGATGAGCTTTTAGCAAGAATGCATGAAAGGGATGAGAGTTGGCACTCAAACTGCAGTAGGAGCTCTATTTGGGCAGTTTGAGGGTGGTTCTGTATTCTAGAGGGAAATGGAGGTGTTGGAGTCGTGTGCAAGCTCAGTTAGGATGTCTTGAATGTGTACAAAATATTTTCTTAAGGGTTCTCTTGCTGAGATGAAAGTTGTGTTGTGATATGCCCTATTTCTTACACTTTAAGCAACCAAAAGCCAAGTTGATGTTTAGACAGGTAGAGGCCCCAATAACATGCTGCAAACCTTGGAATTGATCAGTGTGACTAGTCCCTAAACTTGTGCCAAGGGGATTTAATCTGTACTTCTTGGATTTTCATTTTGACATAAAGCTTACTTTTGCAAAAATGGTTAAAGTGCTTTATCTATTTTGGGATTAATCCATCATGCAATGCTTGAACACATAGAACATGGTCTTGGCACAAAGAGTTTGCATTAAATTTATGAGTGTTGAATGGTTTAGAGGCCTGTAATCAAGTTGCATGCTGATTTGAGAAATTTGCACAAGTTATGAACATGGAAATTGGTCAATTCAAAAGTGAGTTTTTGCCATATTGCAAAATTCGATTCTCTCAAGTCATGAGGTTGTTTGATGAGTTATTGGACATTTTGGAAATCTTGAAATGTGTACTACAATCCATCTTTGAAATGCAAATTGAAATTCCAAGGGGAAGTATGTGAAAAATGGTCTTGAAGTTAGGTAAAAACCTTGCCTAAAAAGGTCAAAATTTCACTAAGTTAAGAATGGTTTAGTACCCTTATTCCAAAAGTTGTAACTTGAGATACAAGCCTCTTTTGGGAAAACTTTGTGAATCAAAGTTGTAGATTATGAAATACTCTACAACTTTCATGTTTTGACTTTTGCTTGATTCCAAATGAATCTTGGTGAGAAAGTGGGGCAAAGTTAGAAAAAAATTAGGGTTTTTCATAACTTAGAAAAATTCTAAGTTATGAAAAATTCTCATTTCAAACCCTAATTTGCAATTCTTGGTTTCTTGATGAAAAAGTTTCATAATTTGGCATGTTTTGATGAAAAATGAATCTTGACTCTTGATTTTGACCAAAAAGTCAAAGTTTGACTTTTCAGTATACAGTCAAAATTGATCAATTGACTGGGAAATTCAACTGTCAATCTTATGCATTTGGGATCTTTTGAACTTGTTGAGCATGTCAAGACAATTACATGGGGTCCTTGAGTCCATATGTGAGCTTGGTTTGCCATTGGCTAGGTCAAACAGTCCAAAATTGCCTTTGTACAGTCAAAACCCTAAAAATGACCATTTTGCCCTTTTGGTGATCTGATCAAATTTCTAATGGAATTGTGATCCAAACTTGATCAAATGGTCCATGTGAGTTCATAATGTTGATGTGGGTCAATTTTCATGAGGTTTGACTGTCAATTGGCCACAGTTGACTTTTTCCCCAATACAGCTGATTTCTAGGTCAACTGTCCAATTGACTGGGCAAAACTTGGAATCAAGACATGAAACTTGATGTGGATAAACTTGGGAGTCCAATATGAAGCATGAAAGTCATCTTAGGTCATTTAGGTCAACAAATCTCTGTGCAAACATAAACCCTAATTTGAGTCAACAGTGCAAGGAGAAGTCTTGAGCAGATGAAATCCTAATTGGATCTTGATCTCCAAGGGCTTTGTGATGAGAAATCAATGAGAAATGGGAGGGAAAATTTTGGGGTACAACACTAAGGATAATATGTGTGAATTTCTCCGTAATGAACTGAACCTCTATTTATACTATCTATGTTTATGTGATCCAATACTGATCCTCAAGAGTTACTTCCCCCAATTCCTTAGCCGGAAACCATTGACATAACATTTTAAATTCTAATTCCTTAGTTATTCAAAAATATGTCAAGCACATGTAATAAAATCAAGAATTTACGGTCATCACTATTAGATCGTTATTCATAAGAGAAATTAGAGACGGTATTATTCAATTAGCGATAAAGTGGTCGGTCAAACCTACTTTACCCATAGATCAATACCCTATTTTCCAAAAGGACAAGCAGTGAGAAATTGCATAATACAGTGAATACATAAAAACCTAGATATTATAAAAGTATAGCAATTCGGTTCATCACAAAAGCAATTCAGGGACACCCCCTAGCATTAGGGGGTTTAGCTTCTCATAATATTCAAAGAAAATACTAAATCAAGGTTAAACATTACAAAAGAATGGAATTTCTCAGATATTCAATTGCTTCCGCTCTTGTTGTTCTTTGTTATCAGAACCCTTGATCGTTCTTCTCCTCTTCTCTAATCTCTTTCTTCTTTTCTGATCCAAAAAAAAAAAGGTTCCTCTGTACTCTCAAAAACTAGGTCTAAATAGTGTCAGATCACCCCACAACTCAGCAGATAGTCCGAAATATCCTCCAAGAATTCAAATACAGTGATTTCAAAAAATCACTTTTCTGTCCTGCACCTGCCAACACGGGCCGTGTCAGGTGACACGGGCACCCGTGTTGGGTACTGAAAACTCCTCATAAAAAATCAGCTTGCAAGGCATTCTGACACAGGTCGTGTCATGTGACACAGGCGCCCGTGTCAGCTACTATAGTCGTCCTCTATTCTCATCCGTGCTAGCATTTCTGACACGGGCGCCCGTGTCAGCCACTGGATTTCTGGAGGAAAAACTTCAGAACTTGTCAGCTTCACCTTTATTCTTGTGCAATTTCATCCAGACCTAAAAATACAAAAACCACCAGACCAAGACTTCAAAAGTATCTTATTTAAACAAAATTTGAACTAACTTAATGCAAATAAACAAAAATGTGAAAATTTAAATACGTGACGAAAACAGTAGAGAAACTAAGCAAGGTGTTACCAAAGATGCGGTTTCGTGCCGGAAAATAGATAGACAACCAGACAGAAATGTGACCGATCAGACACCCCCTAACATTGGGGGGTTTATCAGTCATATTTCTCAAAATAATTTCAATAACATAATAGTTAGGCAATACAGATAAATGATGAGCTTTGATCTTCAATTGCGTTGCTTCATGAAAAATCTTCGTCCTTCAATAATCTCATGTTTCTCTCTTCAACCCTCAAAATTCTCCTCTGGCCAAAAGTTCCCCTAATTCATTGTAAAAACTCATCTAATTATCAAACATTCACTTAGGTCGACTGAAAAATACCCAAAACACCCTCGCAAGCCAATTATTGAGCAAAATGACATAAAATCTTGAAATCAGTGTCGCAACCCAACACAGGCCGTGTTAGGCAACACGGGTGCCCATGTTGCCTCTTGTGATCGGTGGGAATGAGAACTGGCAGTTTTGGAATATTGGTTCGCGTTTTGCATTTGTTTTCGCAAAATGTCGCAGTAAGCAAGAGTCGCCACCGTCTTTTATTTTATCCAACAAGGAAAGGACAAAAGCACAGAAAAATTCCTTTTTGAGATATTTCTCGGGTTCGGGAGGTAGATTATAGAAAGGTAAGGTGTTAGCACCCTTTCTATCCGTGGTTATCCACGGGCTCTTAGGTACTTGCTCATTGTGTTTTCAAAAGGTTGCATTTCTTTGTGTTTGTGGGTTTGAAAAGAGTTTTTGTTTTGAAGAGAGTGTAAGTGCGAAAAGTTTTGTTTTAAAAGGAGCAAGTACTTAAGAACCATCTACCTACTCGAAAAAGGAATTAAACTATGCTAATGTCCTTTAGATAATGCTAGCCCACTATTGAAGAGTAGGTAGCATCGTCGTTGGAGTTTTCGGGTCAATTCAATTAAGGGACATGTGATCACTAAAGCAATGTTAGGACGCCTTAGTGGTAACCCTAATGTCTTAGATCATTTTTTCCGAGGCAACCGTTTCGAGGCAATTTAAGATCTTGGGACAAGAGGGCGACCTCTAAAACTTCCTATACTCAATGACCACGTTCGAGGCAACCAAGTGAGGTGTACCCTAAGAGTGGCATGTGCAAGTGTGTTACTTCGGTTAATTTTATTTGTACATGTCATGGGTAAGCTATATTGATTTTAGGTTAAAGATTGATCTTGTCATGCATTGCCTATTTATCAAACACCTAACAGTTAATATTGTGCGGAAATTAAATTGCGGGAATTTAAATCTAAGCTATTACAAGGCGTCGGGTATTTACATCGCCAAAAACAAACCCTTTAATTTAAATTGCGGAAAGTAAAAGAAAGCGATAAATAATGTCCTAATTAAAAGCTATTACATTCCGAAAGCAATTACAATATTGGAAATAAATGGATCGCGTGCGAGAAAATTAAATCGGCGCATTTTTAGGGTTTTGACCCTTTTTATTATTAAGGAAACATTTTTTGTTATTTTGAATTTAAAGAAATTAATCCTCAACTAATTTTTAATTAATTCATAAAATAAAAATATATTTTTTGATTTTTTGTTTGAATATTAAAGGAAATAAAATAAAGAATGATTAAAATTGTTTAAAAAAAACCTAATATTCTAAATTCATTTTAATTTATTGCAAAAAGGGTTAAAATTATGCCTAATTAAACTAAATTAATTAATTAATATTTATTTACAAAAATAAAATAATGAAATTAGTTTTAATAAATAAAAATAATATTTGTTTTGTTTTCTGATTTTATTAGGAAAATTATTAATTAGTTAATTAACAATAAAATAAAAATTAGAACAAAATAAATAAATGAAAATATAAAGATTAAAAGAAATAACCCAGGGGATGTGGGCCTAATTTGAAGGTGTGATTTGCAATCTCCAGGCCCATTTAACGTTGGCCTTTGTTGACTTCTGTAATTCCATATGCGCCTGTTGACCAGAGACCATGGTGGATGTCCAATCTAGGCCATTGGATTTGGCCTGGAGGCCACTTGGCATTTGAGATCTGGAGGAACATGATAGTCCACGCCTTAAGCTTTGCACTGGATTTCCTGGAACAAAATAATAATAAGCGTTTGGGGGGACCTGGGAATCAAACCCAGGTCCCAATGGACAATTCACTAACATGCTTACCATCTCTACAAACGCGTTTGTTTGTTATTATGATACACAATGAATATTATATTTGAAACTCAATTAATATGATGGAAATAAAAAAAGGTGGCGCGAGATTTAAATGGACCAATCAAGGGAAGACACCTAGTCGTCTTGTCCAACGAAACCCTGGTTTATTTCCTGCGGATTTGAGTCCGTAGCAAAATCCCTAGGGCCATCCTAACATGAGTTATAGGCCATATAAATGAAAATGGAGAACATCACTGTGTTCGTCTCCCTTCCTTGAAGACAACCATATCCATGGTTTGCTTTGATTTTGCCTGTATCAAAAATGCCTAAAAACAAGAACATGAACCCTAGCTTTGGATACAGGGTTATAAGCCATGAAAACAAAATTAAATAATACAGAATGCTTAGAAATTGAATGGCAAGCATGATTATACAAAAAATTTGGCAAAAGGATACAAGAGAATGGATTTACGATTCCATGTACAGGGCCATGTTCGTGGACACTTACAGCGAGTTGTAGGGATGGAGAAGGCCTGGTTTTGATTCCAATCGCTTCAGGGGATAGTAGACAAGGAAGCTACGTTGAAATTTTTGGACTGAATTGTGCTCTAGGGTGGATTTCAATTTTCAATTTTCCAAGCTTTTTCTCCAATTTGGTTTGGCCGTTTCTGCACTTCTTAGGTCGTGTTCTTGATGTGTATAGCTTGTGTGAGTAGTAAGGAATGCATTAGGTTAAAAGTTTGGGCTTGAATCCATGTATATTGATGAATTGAGATATGATTTGATTCCTCCATTAAAGGCTTTCAAATTCTTTCCAAATCCAAGATTTTGTGCATGATTTGCCTTGGAACGAATTTGATTATGTGTATCTTGATAATGAAGACCTGTAATGATCAAAAAAATCTTATTCCATCAATTTTTGGATTTTATTTGAATTAATATTGATTTAAAATGAATTAAATCAATAAAAATTAAACAAAATAGAAAAATTAATAGTTGGTCATGAAATTGAAGATAGGACACGTGTGTGGTGTGAAAAGACCAAATCAAGTGGAAAAAGGTGGGCCCCTTTGTCAAAAATTGGAGTTTGGAGGATAGTTGACTTTTGGCACTTTTGGAAAAATGCCCAACTTCAACAATGCATAACTTCTTCAATTTTGAAATTTTGGAAGTGTTCTTGGACTTTTTAGAAACCTTGAGATGTCCTATAACCAACCCTTTGGTCTCATATAATTTTGATATTCCATGCTCAAGGTATAAGCTTTGGAAAAAATGGTGTTTTTGTTGACTTTCAAAAATGACCTATAATGTCCAAATTTGTAACTTTTTTTGAGATCATTTCTTGATCTTGGGATGTGAAGATGGATTGTGGGAAATTGCATCCTCTTCAAAATGAGCTTTGGATGGGTCATTTCTCATAAAGTATGAGAAAGTTATGCTTGGTCAAAGTTGAGTTGACTTTTCCTACAAAACCCTAATTTAGCAACTTTTGAATCTTGATGAATCTTGAGCAATCCTTGATGAATCATGATCAACCCTTGATCAAATGATGAATTATCCTTCAAAATGATAATGTTGACAAAAAATCTTGACGTTTGACTGTATTTGGGACACAATTGACTTTTGCCCTAGAACAATCGATTTTTGGACCCCTTGAGCAATTGACTGACCAAACTTTCTCTACAAGGCTTGAAATTTGACATGGATGAACTTGAGAACATATTAGGACATTGGGGAGAATTTGAGACCATTTGGATGTAAGGACCTTGAAGCAACACAACACCCTAATTTTGAATTGACTGCCTAAGGAGGTGATTTGACTGTCCAACTCTTGAGCCATCTTGAACAACTTGGAGATGATTCTTGACATGTCTTGAGAAATATGGGAGGGAAAATTTTGGGGTACAACAGTTACCCCTATTCAATCTTCTTATACCTGAGGATATAGATTGGCGTTCGGGCCTTTCGTGATCCGAAGGTGGAAGATGATTGAACACTAGAGTGCCCAGAAATTTGCACTCGCATGAAGTAGCATCAGCATTGTGATGTTGGGAATGGGCTTACAGATGCCATTTGGAGATTGTTGGTAGGTGGTTTTGTCTTTGCTGACGGGTTGTCTCTTTTGACGGGGTGTCTCCTTTGACGAGTTGTCTCTATTGATGGGTTGTCTCCTTTGACGAGTTGTCTCTATTGACGGGTTGTCTCCATTGACGGGTTGTCTCCATTGACGGGTTGTCTCCATTGACAGGTTTTCTCCATTGACGGGTTGTCTCCATTGACAGGTTGTCTCCATTGATAGGTTGTCTCCATTGACAGGTTGTCTCCATTGACAGGTTGTCTCCATTGACATGTTGTCTCCATTGACAGGTTGTCTCCATTGACGAGTTGTCTCCATTGACAAGTTGTCTCCATTGACAGGTTGTCTCTATTGACAGGTTGTCTCCATTGAAAGGTTGTCTCCATTGACAGGTTGTCTCCATTAACAGGTTGTCTCTATTGACAGGTTGTCTCTATTGACGGGTTGTCTCTATTGACGGGTTGTCTCTATTGACGGGTTGTCTCCATTGACAGGTTGTCTCCATTGACAGGTTGTCTCCATTGACGGGTTGTCTCCATTGACAGGTTGTCTCCATTGACAGGTTTCGCCTCAGAAAAATCTTTAGGAATCGATTTAACTGATTTTGTCTCCATTGACTGGCTTCGCCTCAGAAAAATCTTTAGGAATCGATTTAACTGATTTTGTCTCCGTTGACTGGCTTCGCCTCAGAAAAATCTTTAGGAATCGATTTAACTAATTTTGTCTCCATTGACTGGCTTCGCCTCAGAAAAATCTTTAGGAATCGATTTAACTGATTTTGTCTCCATTGACTTGGTTGAGAGTTTAACTGCATCCTTCCTGAAAGGTAAAGGTCAGTCATATGCAATGCATGATATGGATCAAGCAATGATGTTCTCAACATAAATGAGATTGTAGGGTATGATGTGTATATGCATGTATCATGATGTATGGACATGTAATGTTTTAGCTGGGGATTTTAATGATAAATTCCGCTGGGGATTCCATTGATGAACTCCACTGGGGATGGATTACTGTTGCTGATGACACTGAATCTGTTGAGGATTGAACTCCTGCTTGGGGAAAGGAAAGAACTTCGTTGGGGATGATTTTATGCTTGCTGGGGAATATATTTATACTCCACTGAGGAATATTAAGACCTTCTAGGGATACCAAACCTTTTTAGCGCTGATGGTGGATGAATTCTGCTTGGGGAGAGTATTGCTAATTTGTTTATAACTGCAAGTCTCAGCTGGAAGAGCTACCATTACTGCCTTATTTTGCGGGGAGTGAAGGTATCTTAGCCATATTCTTCAGCTGAATGTACCTTGGTACCTGGTGGACAGAGCAACTTGTACAGTTCGGACAATTCTTATTTGCCCCTATTTCTATTATTACCAGTAATTCATCTTTCGTTTCGCATGTAAATATTTATGATCAGCAATTAATGTCAAATGCATATATCAAAAATGAACATTGGACGTTCTTTGCAAAACAAAACAGATAAAGGAAAAACAGCTTGAAATTTCTGAAAATGAATTTGTATTGATTTTGAAGTTTGGCCTGAAAATAGGCGTTTTTGTACAAGAGGCTGACGTCCTAGTAAGAGAACGTCGCCGAACAAATAAAATTTATATAATTTGTGAAAAGGAAACAAAACAGCTATGTGAATAATCCCACTGGGTTCCAACTCTGCTATTGCCTTTATATCTTCAAGCATCTCATCACTTTGCTGCTTAGTTGAAGATGAATTTGATTGATTAGTGTCGTCCGAGCTTGATAGTCGATACCAAAATCTGGATGCGAGGTGATCCAATGAGACATAGTGTTACGCTTTGATCCCTAAATTTTGCCTGGACTGCCCTTTCGGGTTTTCAATCCATCGGGATACCCATTTTTTCCCAAGCCGCCTTTTTAGGTTTTCGACTTGCCGGGTGTACAGATGTTTTATTTTCATCCCTTATTTTTGCCCGAACCCTTTTGGTTCGCCAGGAAGCCCTTATTTTTGCCTAGTCCAGTCAACCTAGTGGGTCTTTGATTATGCGTAGTATCTTTTTACTATGTCTGCATTGACGGGGTGAGGAAGGTCGTCACCATCCATGGTGGTTAGAATCATAGCTCCTCCTGAGAAAATGTTCTTAACCATAAATGGCCTTTCATAAGTAGGGGTCCATTGGCCCATGGGATCCCCTTGAGGTAGAATAATGCGCTTGATTACCAGATCCCCAACTTGATACTCTTGTCGTCTAACTTTCTTGTTAAATGCCTTGATCATCCATTTTTGATACGTCTGACCATGACAAATAGCAGTAAGTCTCTTTTTGTCAATTAGGTTCAGCTGATCAAGTCGGGTCTGAATCCAGTCGTCTTCGCTTAAACCTGCATCCTTCATGATCCGAAGAGAGGGTATCTGAACTTCAATAGGCAAGACTGCCTCCATGCCATAAACCAAGGAATAGGGTGTTGCCCCTGTTAACGTCCGTGTTGAGGTACGGTATCTGTGAAGAGCAAAAGGTAACATCTTGTGCCAGTCTTTGTATATCACTGTCATCTTTTGCACAATCTTCTTATGTTCTTATTTGCCGCTTCGACAGCCCCATTCATATTCGGCCGGTAGGGAGAAGAGTTATGATGTTGTATCTTGAATTGCTCGCAGAGCTTAGTGATCATCTTGTTGTTAAGATTGGTACCATTGTCCATAATGATCCTCTCTGGTACACCGTATCGACAGATCAGATTGTGCCGAATAAACCGTGCCACGAAGTTCTTGGTTACAGTAGCAAAGGAAGCTGCTTCAACCCACTTCGTAAAATAATCAATTGCTACCAGGATGAAACGATGCCCGTTGGATGCCGTAGGTCTGATCTCGCCGATCATATCAATTCCCCACATTGCAAAAGGCCAAGGTGCCGTGAAGACGTTCAGAGGAACTGGACGTATGTGCACCTTATCAGCATAGATCTGGCACTTGTGACATGTCCGAGAATGCTGATAACAGTCGGCTTCCATCGTGGACCAATAATATCCTGCCCGAAGGATTTTCTTTGCCATGGTATATCCACTGGAATGGGTTCCGAAAGTACCTTCATGCAGCTCTGCCATGATCCTTTCTTCTTCAATCTTATCCACACAACGTAGTAAGGTCGAATCATGGTTACGCTTGTAAAGAATGCCATTGCTGATGAAGAACTTCGCCGCGAACCTCCTCAGAAACTTCTTGTCATTAACAGATGCACCTTCGGGGTATTTTTAAGCTTCAAGGTACCTCTTCACCTCATGATACCAGGGCTTTCCTGTTACTTCTTCAGTCTCAAGATCACAACAATGTGCAGGTTCGTCCAATCTTTCAATGATAATCCAGGGAGCCTCGTTGTCCCAATTGACCTTGAACATAGAAGACATCATAGCCAATGCGTCCTCCAACTGATTCTCCTCTCTAGGGAAGTGTTCAAAGGTTATCTCCTTGAAATGGGGAAGCAATGTCAACACGTACTCCTTGTAAGGAATAAGATTTGGGTGTTTCATATCCCACTCGCCTTTGATCTGACTGATCACGAGAGTGGAATCTCCGAAGACACTTAGAAACTTAATCCTTAGGTCAATTGCTGCTCGAAGACCCATAATGCAGGCTTCATACTCTGCCATGTTGTTGGTGCAGTTGAAACATAGTCGGGTGGTAAATGGAGTATGAGAGCCTTTAGGAGATATGATCATAGCGCCAATGCCATTACCCAAAGCGTTTGAAGCTCCATCAAAGTACATAGACCACCGGGATCCTTCCTCAGGTCCTTCATCCGGTCCAGGTATCTCACAATCAGTTACCAACATGATATCCTCGTCCAGAAATTCAAAGTTCATAGACTGGTAATCATCCACTGCCTGATGTGCCAAATGGTCTGCCAACACACTTCCCTTGATTGCCTTTTGGGTCATATATTGGATGTCATACTCAGTCAATATCATCTGCCATCTTGCTATTCTTCCGGACAAGGCAGGCTTTTCGAAGATATACTTAATTGGATCCATCTTAGATATTAATAGAGTAGTGTGAGTCAGCATATACTGTCTTAGCCGGCGAGCAGCCCATGCCAAAGCGCAGCAAGTTTTCTCGAGCAGTGAGTATCAGGTCTCACAGTCGGTAAACTTTTTGCTAAGGTAGTAAATTGCGTGCTCTTTTCGTACAGACTCGTCATGCTGCCCCAGCACACACCCCATTGAGTTATCAAGCACTGTCAAGTATAAGATCAAAGGTCTCCCTTCAACTGGGGGCATCAGGATGGGTGGATCTTGGAGATACTCTTTGATCCTTTCGAAAGCGGCCTGGCATTCATCGTTCCAACGTACTACCTGATCTTTCTTCAGCAGCTTGAAGATTGGTTCACAAGTAGCAGTTAGGTGCGAGATGAATCGGGCAATATAATTCAGTCGTCCCAGAAAGCCTCTGACTTCTTTCTATGTTTTTGGAGCTGGCATCTCTTGTATGGCTTTCACTTTTGCAGGGTCAACTTGAATACCTTTGTCGCTCACGACGAAGCCTAGTAGCTTACCAAACCTCACCCCGAAGGTGCACTTGTTTGGGTTTAACCTCAGCTTGTACAACTTCAGCCTGTCAAACAGCTTCTACAGATGGTCGAGGTGTTCCTCCTCAGTCTGGGACCTTGCAATCATATCGTTGACGTATACTTCAATCTCATGATGGATCATGTCATGAAACAAAGCAACCATGGCACGCTGGTATGTTGCCCCAGCATTTTTCAACCCAAAAGGCATGACCTTGTAGCAAAAAGTACCCCACTGAGTAACAAAGGTCGTCTTTTCCATGTCTTCGGGAGCCATTTTAATTTGGTTATAACTGGAGAAACCATCCATGAAGGAGAATACCTTGTGATGAGCGGTGTTGTCAACTAGAACGTCAATATGAGGCAGAGGGAAGTCATCCTTAGGGCTCGCCCTGTTCAAATCCCTGTAGTCAACACACATTTGGACCTTACCATCCTTCTTCGGTACTGGAACCACATTGGTCACCCACTGAGGGTAAGAAGTAACTGCTAGAAAACCGGCGTCAAACTGTTTCATAACTTCAGCCTTGATTTTCTCAGACATCTCTGGGCGCATACGGAGAACCTTCTGTTTTACTGGAGGACAGTCTTCCTTGGTAGGCAGGCGATGAACCACAATGTCAGTATCCAAACCAGGCATATCTTCATAAGACCAGGCAAAGATTTCAACGTAGTCACGCAGCATCTGAATCAACTGTTACTTCACACTAAGCTCCAGATTTGCACCGATCTTGACCTCTTTCTTATCTGTCTCAGTACCCAGATTCACTGTTTCCACCGGCTCTTCGTGTGGCTAAATAACCCTCTCTTCTTGGAGTAGCAGTCTTGCAAGTTCACCAGGAACTTCGCAATCATCTTCACCCTCGTCTTCAGCTAAGTTGATCAGATTTTCAAATTCATAAACGGAAGTAACATAATCTTTACCAGTGAGATCCATAGTGGATGTGGACCTGTATATGTGAGTGTGTGTAAAATAGCTGTTTTGCAATATATAATAAAGAAAAACAAGGAGCGCAAAATTTGAAATGCAAGAACGTCCAATGCTTTTATTAATGATATATGAAGATGACACACAAAAGCCCTCACAAATGAAGCCACGGTGCCCCGGGTAAGACACCGGGCCATAAAGTTAAAAATATTGTTTATTACAAATTCAAAACAAAAGTTTCATTACTGGGTAACAAAAGTAATAGGGATGAAGTCCTTTTTTGTCCAGTTGCTTGGTCCACCGTCGGTCGTAGGATAGATCCAGTTGTCGAACTCAGACTCTTCCACGTCATCTTCAATGGCATTCACTCCCGAGTTGCTGATGAACACGGGAGGTCTTCTGATTCGTGCATTTCGAATAGCCCTTTGAGCTTCTGCAGTGAAACCCAAACCAAACTTGTTAGTCTTCTATGTAAAATCAGGAAGTCGGCCCCAATTTGCACACTCACCCTTCTCAATAAAAGCCCGGGCATCTTTTAAGGAAGCCATTTTCATAGGAGAATCTTCAACCACAATCTCAGCTGATGCCAGTGTCTGGGGAACCTCTTCAAAGTGCTGAAATGGGGTCTCAGTGAACTCCCCATCCATCTCTACGTATCAGAAAGAGTTGAGGTGGCTGACCATGTACTCCTCCTCTCCCTGTACTGTCACAATCTTCCCTTTGACCGGGTACTTCAGCTTCTGGTGAAGCATTGAGGTTACAGCCCCGACTTTATGGATCCATGGACGACCCAGCAAACAAGAGTAGGATGGCCAAATGTCCATCACATAGAACGTAGAATTGAAGACCTGAGAACCAACCTTGATCGAGATATCAACCTCTCCATGTACCATCCTTTTAGACCCATCAAAGGCCCTGACGACAATGTTACTTGGTTTCAGCTCTAACCCCTCACAATCCAACCAGTCTAGAGCTTTTTTAGGCAATACGTTCAATGAGGAGCCAGTATCTACCAATACATGAGCAAGAGTGGTGCCCCTGCATTCAATGGAGACATGCATGGCATCGTTGTGATTCTTCCCTTTAGCAGTCAAGTCGACGTCCGAGAAACCTAACCCATTATCAGCAATCAAATTAGCCACACAATCTGTAAACTAATCAGCTGATGTCTCTTGTGGCACATGGGCGGCTTTCAAAAATGTAATCAGAGCCTTGGCATGTGCCTCTGAGAACAACAACAATGACAACATAGAAATCTTAGACGGGGTTTGCCCCAGCTGTTCAACTACATTATAGTCACTCTTTTTAATAATCTTCGGGATCTCTTCCATCTCCTGTTTGGAAGCTTCAATAGTAATTGTCTTCGATGCCTCTGTCTGGGTAGGCACATCAGTGGTGACCCCTTTGCCCCGAGCGTCAGATGCCTCGGCGACAGGGGTAAGAATAGGAACTTGATCAGGAATAGTGGCGGATACACTGGCAGGTGTAATAACAACAGGTCTTCGGGCTGTTGGTGGAGCAATATCAGGTGAGAAAAGTCTTCCGCTGCAGGTGACTTTAGCAGGTCCAGTAATGTTGTTGACGTCAGTATCATCATCCAACTCTTGCTTAACTCCATGAAAATAAACATTAGTCCCATAGTGCCAAGGGACAGCTTTATCAGAGGTATTGGGAATGGGCCTGGGAACAGTGATGATCACAGGTGCGATTCTTGGAACAGATGTAATTATAACAGGCTTCCTCGAGTGAGCCTTGGAAGAATTATCAAAAATGGTAATGATGGCAACTTCTAAAGAAGGAACTAAGGGAACAACAGTCTTCTCAAACAGAATCTCTTTACTATCCATCAGGCGCTGGACACCTGACTTCAAAAGCGGACAACCATTTGGGCGGGCAGAACACATACAGCAACCTTCGTCACAGCCCGGGAATAAACCGGCTAGCAAAAGGTTCTTCTTGACAGTCATCAGAGGGGTAACAATGTCATCCACAGAAACTAAAAACAAATCTTCCTCTATAGCATTCACTCCATGCTTGGGCATGGGAGCAGTCACAACATTAGGCCTCTCGGGCGCCTCGAACTCAATCTCCTTCGCATCAATTAAGTCTTGTATCTTATTTTTCAGACTCCAACAATCATCTGTATTATGCCCCGGGCTATCGGAGTGATAAGCACAGCGGGCGTTAGGGTTATACCATGGTGACGTTGTATTTGAATTCTTTGGGGCTTCCCTTAGAGTCACCAGATTAGTCTTCAGCAACTGTGGCAGAATCTGAGATAAGGTCATGCTGAGACAAGTGAATTTCCTCTTAGGTCTCTCATCCTTTTGTTGATTGTTGTACTGAGGAGCACCAGCAGGTTTCGAAATAATAACCGCATTGACAACTTGGCGGTGTTCAGGTCCATTTTGTCTTCTTGCACTGTAGACAACACTTGACTCTTTCTTAAACGGCTTCTTCTCGGTGCTTGATGAAGCACCCTTCTGTATCTTACCAGCCTTAATACCAGCCCCAATCCTTTCACCGGTCAAAATAAGATCCGTAAACCCAGATGAAGAGCTTCCAATTAAGTGGTTGAAAAATGGACCAGACAGGGTCCCCAAAAACATGTCAACAAGTTCCCGATCAGCTAAGGGTGGTTGCACCCTTCCGGTGAGGTCTCTCCACTTTTGAGCATAATCTTTGAATCCTTCACCCATTCCCATTGACAAACCCAGGAGTTGGGTACGCATAGGAGCGAGGTCGGAGTTGTACTGATACTGCCTGTAGAATGCAGTAGCCAAATCTTCCCAACTGCGGATACTGGCTCCGTCCAACTGATAGAACCACTCAAGCTGAGTCCCTGAGAGACTGTCTTGGAAGAAGTGGATCCATAGGTTCTTATCAGCAGTGTAAGGCTGGATCTTCCTCACATATGACCGGAGGTGCAACTTCGGACAAGAAACTCTGTCATACTTAGCAAAGGCTGGTGCCTTGAATTTATGGGGAATCACCACCCCATATGATAGACCTAGATCTCCGAAGTCCAGATCGGGCACCTTCTGAATTTCCATCGCGCTCAAACGGTCTTCCAGCTGTTTGTACTTATCCTCAGCAGGAGGATACTGTTCTTCATCGTAGTCCATCTCGTTGTCGGAGACCACAGGGCTAGGAGCCCTCCTTTCTTGTGGACTATCTTTCCCTCCAGATGAGGTGGTCAGATCAACTTCATTCTGTAGCCTGTTTCCAAACCTAGGACCAGTGTTGAACAGGACTGTCCTCTTCTTCTTCTTCTTTTTCTCCTTCAGAATCAGGGTCTTCAGGTCTTGTTGACCTTTAGCTAGACTCATGAACAGCTCTTGAAATTGGGCATTCTGGGCCTGGAGGGCCTTGATAGCTTGCTCAGTTGAAGGTTCAGTAGACATGATGAGCGTTGAAATAAACAGCAAAGAAGATAAGAGACCTGTAAAGGGTACCTGTTTATGAAGTGCATGAGATGAAATGCGTATGATTTATGATTTCAAAGACAATCGGGATTCAAATTTGTAAACAAGAAAGGAAACACACTTTATTAGATTTAAACTTCAAAATTTAAATTGTTCAACAAATTGCCTTTAAGGCGTTACAAGAATGGAAATACTGAAAAGTAAACAAAAAAAACTGGAAAGGAAATCATCAAAGTCCCATCAATGCTCCCATGGTCTCTTCTTATCAGTGCGGACATAGTCATTGAGAATCCTCTCATTCTCTAACTGTCTAGTCAACCTCTGGATCTTCTGCTCTTGCTCGTTGAACTTCTCTCGGTAAGAATCACGTTCATCCCTCAACTGCATCCAAGATCTCTTCAGTGCCCCAATGTCAGTGGGCATGTAAGGATGGAGGATGGTTGGAAGAACCCCTTCTTCATTAGAAACTTCAAGAGTGACAGGTCGGACGGCTTCATATGGCATACCCAGCTTTTGGGCACAGATATGGATCCATCTGAGATATGGCTCCATCGGGAGTGAAGTCTTTGGACCCAGCTCATGTGGATCAGATTGGTGAACTCTATCCCAAGCCCTTATGAATCTACGACGTTTCTCGCTGCTATCCCCTTGGAAATCAAAGATGATATGGGGCATTAGCATCTCATGAGGTCCTTCTCTTCTGGCTCTTCCAAACTGACGGAGAGCTAAGCATGGGTTGTAAGAAATTCCTCCATGGGTTTCTATCAATGGAACATTACGATACTCTCCATAGCGATCAATGATAATCACCTCGTCCATACCTTTGAGAGTCCAAATGATGTCATTATGAGAGAGAGACATCACCCTATAAGCCCGGCCCATTCCTTCTTTGTTCTTCAGTACTGACTTAGGGAGGTGCGAAATAAACCACCTCTACAATAAAGGAGCACAGCACGTCAAAGTTCCCCGCTTTCGGGCAGTACGAGCATAGAGCTGATGGAGAATGTCACCCAAGAGAGTGGGTACAGGATTCTGAGAGATGAAGATCTTTATAGCATTCACATCAACAAAAGTGTCAAGATTCGGAAACAATACCAAGCCATAAATCAGAAGAGCCAGAATATCCTCGAATGCCTTAAAGTCTAGGCTATCCTAGAAGTAGTTAGCCTTGCCAACCAAGAACTTAGTCAGAAAGCCCTTTGCTCCACTCCTAGTCTCCCAATTTTCCATTACTTCCTCTTTGGTAAAATGAAGGGCTGCAGCAATTTCTTCGGGCCTAAGGGTCTTCTCCCAACCAGTTAATGGGGTCTGCTCTAGAACAGAGATACCGAGCAGCTCAGAGAACTCTTCTAGGGTAGGAACCAGCTGATAGTCTTGAAAAGTAAAACAATGGTACATTGGATCATAGAATTGGACCAGAACACTCATCATCTGCTCGTCCAATTTGGAGGTGACCAAACTGAGAAGAGAACCATGCCTCCTGATGAAGGAAGTAGTGTCAGGTATCCTGACAACCAAATCTTTAAGCAAGGTGGGGACTTGGACAAAGTTGATCCAGATAGTATTCTTACGCATGGGCGTCATGATGACCTACAAAACAGAGCAAAGATGAAACCCTCTTGTCTTTGAAATAGGTTAGTCTTATGCAAGATGTATGCAATTTTATGATGTCATGATGTCATGATAAAGGCACACCATAAGTATCCACAAAAAACAAACATGGCAAAGGCACACAAATCACACTGAGAGCCCTTAGATTTCAGGCTGGCATGGAGCTTAGGTACTACCCTCTTTCAGTTCAGTTGGTTTAAACCTGTCCTAAAAATAGTAATCGGGTTCTAGAGGATCTCAATATCACTTACTAACCTCAATCGGTCATAATTCCAGTTTAGCAACCTTTTCTTGCAGCCGGAATCATCGCGAGAGTTTAGTCTCAATGAGTGTAGCATACTGCTACTGTTCTATGGCCAAGTTGGTCAATTTAAGGTTCTAAGGTCAGTTGGTGCTTAATGACCCCTTAGAAGACCCATATTCTTCTTGTTCCAACACAAGGGATATCGGTACAGACTAAAGTGCCACACCAACGTAGCTACTACTTCAACAGTGTCAGTCTACGCCGGACAGTTCCCTCACAGTTTATTGCTACTTACCTAAAGGGTACCCGCAGATCCGAGTTAGGATCTATAGAAACTCCGATACAAGCCCACAAAGTTAAAGCATACAAAGCATACAATTGAAAACACAATGATCTAATCCTAAGGTATACCTCACTTACAACATCCCCAGCAGAGTCGCCAGTTCTGTGATCGGTGGGAATGAGAACTGACGGTTTTGGAATGCTGGTTCGCATTTTGCATTTATTTTCGCAAAATGTCGCGGTAACAAGAGTCGCCACCGTCTTTTATTTTATCCAACAAGGAAAGGACAAAAGCACAGAAAAATTCCTTTTTGAGATATTTCTCGGGTTCGGGAGGTAGATTATAGAAAGGGAAGGTGTTAGCACCCTTTTTATCCGTGGTTATCCACGGGCTGTTAGGTACTTGCTCATTGTGTTTTCAAAAGTTTTCTTTTCTTTGTGTTTGTGGGTTTGAAAAGAGTTTTTGTTTGGAAGAGAGTGTAAGTGCGAAAATTTTTGTTTTAAAAGGAGCAAGTACTTAAGAACCATCTACCTACTCGAAAAAGGAATTAAACAATGCTAATGTCCTTTAGATAATGTTAGCCCACTATTGAGGAGTATGTAGCATCATCGTTGGAGTTTTCAGGTCAATTCGATTAAGGGACGTGTGGTCACTAAAGCAATGTTAGGACGCCTTAGTGGTAACCCTAATGTCTTAGATCATTTTTTCCGAGGCAACCGTTTCGAGGCAACTTATGATCTTGGGACAAGAGGGCGACCTCTAAAACTTCCTATACTCAATGACCACGTTCGAGGCAACCAAGTGAGGTGTACCCTAAGAGTGGCATGTGCAAGTGTGTTACTTCGGTTAATTTTATCTGTACATGTCATGGGTGAGCTATATTGATTTTAGATTAAAGATTGATCTTGTCATGCATTGCCTATTTATCAAACACCTAACAGTTAATATTGTGCGAAAATTAAATTGCGGGAATTTAAATCTAAGCTATTACAAGGCGTCGGGTATTTACATCCCCAAAAACAAACCCTTTAATTTAAATTGCGGAAAGTAAAAGAAAGTGATAAATAATGTCCTAATTAAAAGCTATTACATTCCGAAAGCAATTACAATATTGGAAATAAATGGATCGCGTGCGAGAAAATTAAATCGGCGCATTTTTAGGGTTTTGACCCTTTTTATTATTAAGGAAACATTTTTTGTTATTTTTGAATTTAAAGAAATTAATCCTAAACTAATTATTAATTAATTCATAAAATAAAAATATATTTTTTGATTTTTTGTTTGAATATTAAAGGAAATAAAATAAAGAATGATTAAAATTGTTTAAAAAAAACCTAATATTCTAAATTCATTTTAATTTATTGCAAAAAGGGTTAAAATTATGCCTAATTAAACTAAATTAATTAATTAATATTTATTTACAAAAATAAAATAATGAAATTAGTTTTAATAAATAAAAATAATATTTTTTTTTGTTTTCTTATTTTATTAGGAAAATTATTAATTAGTTAATTAACAATAAAATAAAAATTAGAACAAAATAAATAAATGAAAATATAAAGAGTAAAAGAGATAACCCAGGGGATGTGGGCCTAATTTGAAGGTGTGATTTGCAATCTCCAGGCCCATTTAACGTTGGCCTTTGTTGACTTCTGTAATTCCATATGCGCCTGTTGACCAGAGACCATGGTGGATGTCCAATCTAGGCCATTGGATTTGGCCTGGAGGCCACTTGGCGTTTGAGATCTGGAGGAACATGATAGTCCACGCCTTAAGCTTTGCACTGGATTTCCTGGAACAAAATAATAATAAGCGTTTGGGGGGACCTGAGATTCGAACCCAGGTCCCAATGGACAATCCACTAACATGCTTACCATCTCTACCAACGCGTTTGTTTGTTATTATGATACACAATGAATATTATATTTGAAACTCAATTAATATGCTAGAAATAAAAAAAGGTGGCGCGAGATTTAAATGGACCAATCAGGGGAAGACGCCTAGTCTTCTTCTCCAACGAAACCCTGGTTTATTTCCTGCAGATTTGAGTCTGTAGCAAAATCCCTAGGGCCATCCTAACATGAGTTATAGGTCATATAAATGAAAATGGAGAACATCACTGTGTTCGTCTCCCTTCCTTGAAGACAACCATGTCCATGGTTTGCTTTGATTTTGCCTGTATCAAAAATGCCTAAAAAACAAGAACATGAACCCTAGCTTCGGATACAGGGTTATAAGCCATGAAAACAAAATTAAATAATACAGAATGCTTAGAAATTGAATGGCAAGCATGATTATACAAAAAATTTGGCAAAAGGATACAAGAGAATGGATTTACGATTCCATGTACAGGGCCATGTTCGTGGACACTTACAGCGAGTTGTAGGGAGGGAGAAGGCCTGGTTTTGATTCCAATCGCTTCAGGGGATAGCAGACAAGGAAGCTACATTGAGATTTTGGACTGAATCGTGCTCTAGGGTGGATTTCAGTTTTCAATTTTCCAAGCTTTTTCTCCAATTTGGTTTGGCCGTTTCTGTACTTCTTAGGTCGTGTTCTTGATGTGTATAGCTTGTGTGAGTAATAAGGAATGCATTAGGTTAAAAGTTTGGGCTTGAATCCATGTATATTGATGAATTGAGATATGATTTGATTCCTCCATTAAAGGCTTTCAAATTCTTTCCAAATCCAAGATTTTGTGCATGATTTGCCTTGGCACGAATTTGATTATGTGTATCTTGATAATAAAGACCTGTAATGATCAAAAAAATCTTATTCCATCAATTTTTGGATTTTATTTGAATTAATATTGATTTAAAATGAATTAAATCAATAAAAATTAAATAAAATAGAAAAATTAATAGTTGGTCATGAAATTGAAGATAGGAAACGTGTGTGATGTGAAAAGACCAAATCAAGTGGAAAAAGGTGGGCCCTTTTGTCAAAAATTTGAGTTTGGAGGATAGTTGACTTTTGGCACTTTTGGAAAAATGCCCAACTTCAACAATTTATAACTTCTTCAATTTTGAACTTTTGGAAGTGTTATTGGACTTTTTAGAAACCTTGAGATGTCCTCTAACCAACCCATTGGGTCTAATATCATTTTGATATTCCATGCGCAAGGTATAAGCTTTGGCAAAAAAGGTGTTTTTGTTGACTTTCAAAAATGACCTATAATATCCAAATTTGTAACTTTTTGTGAGAGAATTTCTTGATCTTGGGGTGTGAAGATGGATTGTAGGAAATTTCATCCTATTAAAAATGAGCTTTGGATGGGTGATTTCTCATAAAGTATGAGAAAGTTATGCTTGGTCAAAGTTGAGTTGACTTTTCGTGCAAAACCCTAATTTAGCAACTTTTGAATCTTGATGAATCTTGAGCAATCCTTGATGAATCATGATAAACCCTTGATCAAATGATGAATTATCCTTAAAAATGATAATGTTGACAAAAAATCTTGACGTTTGACTGTATTTGGGACACATTTGACTTTTGCCCTAGCACAATCGATTTTTGGACCCCTTGAGCAATTGACTGACCAAACTTTCTCTGCAAGGCTTGAAATTTGACATGGATGAACTTGAGAATATATTAGGACATTGGGGAGCATTTGAGACCATTTGGATGTAAGGACCTTGAAGCAACACAAAACCCTAATTTTGAATTGACTGCCTTAGGAGGTGATTTGACTGTCCAACTCTTGAGCCATCTTGAACAACTTAGAGATGATTCTTGACATGTCTTGAGAAATATGGGAGGGAAAATTTTGGGGTACAACACCTCTCCGGAAATTTGTATTTTTTTTTTGTACAGACATCCTGACACGGGTACCCGTGTCACACCCCTGACTTCCGATTTTCCTTTTTCTCGTCATGGATTTCATCTTGACACAACCTGTGTCAGGTGACACGGGTGGCCTTGTCAGGCCTCATGTAGAATGGTATTTTGACTTTCTCCGAAACTTTGAATATCGCACTTTTCCCACCGATTTATTCTAATTTATTCCTCTGAGCCTACAAACACTGAAACATACAACCAATGCATAAAATATGGAGAAATAAAATAAAGCGCTTGACAATATAAGGAAAAGATAAGTAAAATCAATGATAAATAACTTTGTAAAAACCAGTGATCAAACTCCCCCGAACTTAAACAGTTGCTTGACCTCAACCGACAAATACAAGAGTTCGTGAAATTTACAGCATATCGGTACTCATACGTGAAACGTCTGTTCACATTCATCAAGAGGTAGTCCATTAGGTGTTCACGTGACGCGAAGAGTTTTTGTAAGAACCTTTTAAACCTGAGCTTCCTCTTCGAATACCTCTCTAACTATGCTTTGTACTTAAGTCTTTTTCTGACTTTTCTCCTTTTTCATTTGGACATTCAAATTAAGGCAATGAGAATTATGATGATCATCACATGCACAAGACTATTCAAGAATTTCTATTTGTTTAGGCACCAAATAAGCAACACTCGCTACTTTTAATATCGATGAAATTTTCAAAACTTTGTAGTTTATATATTGTCCTTATTTGGACGACGTTTAGGTATCAACCTCCTTTGGGATGAATAACCAAGTAAGGGTTACCCAACTTAGCGGGCCGATTTCCTTTAACCGCCTTTTCATCATTTGGTTCCAAAATTATTTATTTCACAACCAATCATACATGCATGTGAATCTAGATTATGCCAAACTGTCAAGATAAACTACTCCAGGAGTACTTCTCAGGATACAAGCACTATGGTACAAATCTACACGTTAGACCCGTATCACTGTCATATTACTCCGAACTTTCTACCCTCAAACAATCATCTTTTTATCTCTATATACTATTCTCGATCTCTTTGAAATGCAAGCTCTTGCGCAAAACAAAACAAAAAATTTCGGTCAAAATTTGGGAAGAACTTAAGTTGAAGTTATTTACAAGGAAAAATAGCATAAAACAAACAAATAAACCACAAAACAAAAAACGAAATCCCCTCCCCCCCAAACTTGAACTAAACATTGGCCCTAATGTTTTAGAACAAGATCGAGAAGGGTGACTCACAAAGGATAATGCAATACCAACTATTTCATCCTAGATTTCACTTGCGAGGCCCCATTTTTTATAACTGAAGACAAAACAAACAACCAAAAGAAAAACTAAGTCGTTAAAAGCATGGGTTTCCTCCCACGAAGCGCTTTATCTAACATTGCATAGCTCGACGACTCATTCCCCTTTAATATGGGGGTACTTCCTCTTCTAAACCTTGTTGCTTGTCCTTTTCACAACCAAGAACTCATCTTTCTCAAAAGTATGTACCATTTTGTGCTTCGAGTCACTTCCAACTTTCATCTCCTCACTTGATGTTCCTTTTTCTTTCTCTTCTTGACTTCTTGAATGAACTTAGAAATTTTGATTGAAGCATGAGATAATGACACGTGAGCTTATGCCTGAGACTTTTTCTGGGAGTGGTTTTGAAATTTTGCATTCTCCTTCTAGTTTGATCATACAAACTGAAGATTGATTAATTCCACTTACACCCTATTTCTTGATCTGTAACACCTTCAAGGTTATCTCCTCAGCAAATGATTTTAACATCAGATTACCTGTCTCGATATCTAAATTGCATCGACTAATAAGCAAAAATGGTTGACCAAGAATGATAGGAGTCTTTTCATCTTTAGGAATGTCCATGATTTGGAAATCAACTGAAATGACAAAATTGTCAATTTCCACCAATACATCTTCCGCTATCCCATATGATTGCTTGATGGTGTGATCAACAAATTTTAATTTTGTCCCACTCTCGCTTATCTTTTCAATACCAAGCTTTTTGAAGATCGATAATGGCATTAAGCTCACACTAGAATCAGAATCAATTAGAACCCTCTTGAATGTTCTCTCTTTTATAGTGCACAATGCAACTTATCTAGGATCCTTCTGTTTGATAGGTATTCTTCTCTCGAGCGTGATTGCACACAATTTCTCATCACCGGGTACCGATCCATCTCTCGTTGGTCTCTTTTTTATAGTACCTCTTTCATGAATCTCCGGTACAAGGACATATTCTCGAGTGCTTCAAAGAACAGTATGTTGATCTCTAGCTTTTTGAACAATTTGAAAATTTTCTCAAAGTCTTTCTCTTTTGTGTCCTTCTTTGCTACTCGAGAGGGATACGACAACTTAATCAATGGTTTAGTCTCCTTTACACTCTTCTCTTCAGTTGGCTTCACGAGTGATACCATTTCTTCTTGCTTTTTCTTGTTCTCTCTCATTTCTAGATCTACTTCTATGATACGATCATCAGATTTTACATCCTCTTCTTCTTCTTTAGCACCTTTCTGACTCCTTGTTGTGACAACATTAACATTCTCATAATTTTTTGATTTCCTTGTGCTTGCAGAGATAATTGTTGTGCAATCTGTCCCATTTGAACTTCCAATTTTTTTATTAAAGTTGTGGTATTCCTATGATTTCTCCTTGCCTCTTCTTGGAATTGAGAAGTGTGGGTAGCCATATTTTCAATAGCTACCTCCATTTCTGCCTTATGTGGAGCTTGTTGCTAATTTTCTTTCCAGGAGAAGTTGGGGTGATTCTTTCACCCCGGATTATAAGTGTTCGAATACGGATTATTCTCTTTCAAAAACTTGATATCTTCAATTTGTTATGGAGTTGCAATACAATGCACAATACTGTATGGTCCACTGTAAATTTCACAAACCGCATTTTGTGCTTGCTGAACCTGAGCTACCTGTTGAGCATCTATTTTCGTTGTCTTCAGCCTTTTTCCCACTTCTGCAGCAACTATTTCTTCAACTTTGGGTTGTTTGTTAGCTTCCAACTTCAAATCAATCACCCCCTCTGGTTTGCTTGCAATACTGTCATACAACTCCAAATGCTTGTTTGTAGTAATTGCTTCAATTATCTTCTTGATACCAGTGGCTGTTGAAAAAATTGAATGAGCCATCATTTGTTGTATTAATAAGTTGCTTTGTCTTCATTCAGAGACCATTTACAAACATCTGCATTTGTTCAGTTTGGTCCATATTGTGAGTGTGACAAGCTACCAATAACCTCTTGAACCTCTTATAAGCATCATCTAGTGACTCTCCTTCTTTCTGCTTAAAATTCACAATATCATATATTTTGTGAATATAAACAGAAGCAGAAAAGTATTCATCTAGAAAAAATTTCTCCATCTCTTCCCAAGTAGTAATACTTCCAGCAGGTAATGAGTAGAACCACTCTTCAGCATCTTCAGAAAGCGTGAAGAAAACATTCTTAATTTTTTTGCTTCTTTAGAGTATCCCTCAATCTTTAAAGTAGTACTCATGGTGAGGAACCTCTGCAAGTGTTTATTGGCATATTCATTGACCTTTCCAATGAAAGATCTCCTCTCAAGTTGAGTGATTGTGCTCGGATGTAGTTGAAAATTTGGCACAGTCACCGGTTGGTTTATAATTGTCAGTTTACCAGCTGGTGCATTGGTCCCACCATAGTCACCAAGTAGCCTCTCAGGAACTGGTGGATTTTCTCCCATTGGTATTTCCTCTTTTGATTCCAAATTTGTCTCTGTATGAACTGAATGTTCTCCGTCGAAGGCCGGTCTGGCTAATCGAGCTTGTTTGTGCCTTACGTGAAAAGTTCATTTGATCTCTGCGTCAAAAATAAATCCAGCTGAGGAATTTCCTCGCATACAAATATTAGACATAAGTCAGTAATAACAAAAATATAAAAATAACAGAAAATAAAATTTAAGTTGTAAAGCAACAAAATTCTAATTGAACTCAAACTAAACTCTATATTTTGGCAGTCCTCGACAATGGAGCCAAAAACTTGATCGCCAAAATAGCAAGTGTATTATTTTTCCTCTATAGTAATAACAGGGAAATTCCCCGAATCTCGATCTCAAGGATTGCGTATAAGTATCGAGTTCAATTTGTGGTTCAATTAAACAAAAACTTAATTTAGGGGTTTGTTTGGAAATTGTCACTTAATAATAAGGAAATATAAGAAGAAATATAAATTGGTTTTTTCACAGATATGAGGAGCATGCTAGGGTAAAGTGTATAATTTATCCTGTAATAACCTTGAATCCTGATTTCTTCAACAAGTTCAAAATACTCAATTACCAGATCTTTAGTTTATTTTCCCCTAAGTCATTAGTGAGAAAACCTTTGAACATTCATTAGAAATACTAAGTCCTTAGAGAATTATGATGAAATCAAATCTTGGTTTTATCAAGAATTAACCGGTAACTATAGGGTATCCTTAGTCCTAGGAGATATGTGTTATATTTTAATCGTACAACAACCTTAACAACCGCAGTCCAACTAATTGTTAATTGTAAATCAATCCTTATTGGTCCGATAAAGAAAGCATTAAAAACCTTGTTTAATTAAATTGAATATGAAAAACAATTGTATCACTAAAATTAGGAATTCAGAGTCATTACAAAATCATATCAGGGACACCCCTCTAACATTCGTGGTTTAGCTTCTCATATTATTCAAAATAATTTCAATAACATAAAAGTTAGACAATACTGATAAATGATGAACTTTGATCTTCAATTGCGTCGGTTCATGAAAAACCTTCATCCTTCAATAATCTCATATGTTGCTCTCTTCATTTGTCAAAATTCTCCTCTGGCCAAAAAGTCCCATAATTCATCGTGAAAACTCATTTAAATATCAAACATTCACTTAGGTCGGCTGGAAATACCCAAAACACCCTCACAGGCTGACTATTGAGCAAAATATCATAAAATCTTCAAATCGGCATCGTAGCCTAACAAGGGTCGTGTTAGGAAACACGGGTGCCCGTGTTGCACCTCTGGAAATTTTCATTTTGTTTTTCTGGTACAAACCTCCTGACACGGGTTGTGTTAGTTGACATGGGCGCCCGTGTCACACCCCTGACTTCTCATTTTCCTTTTTCTCGTCCTGACTTTCATCCTGACCGGCATGTGTTAGGTGACACGGGTGGCCGTGTCAGGCCTTCTGTAGCATGGCATTTTGAATTTCTCTAAAACTCTGAACATCACACTTATTCACACGATTTATTCCTCTGAGCCTACAAACACTAAAACACACAACCAATGCATAAAATATGGAGAAATAAGATAAAACGCTTGACAATATAAAGAAAACATAACTAAAATGAACAGTAAATAATTGTGTAAAAACCATTGATCATATAGCTATGACTGTTTGGACGGTTGTGGCAATTATATTTTTCACCTTGTGGAGTGTGCAATCTCAGAAGAATCATCTTTAATGGCATGGAAAAATGTTATTTCAAATGTTGTAACATTTTCGAGCAGTCAAAACTTGGAAAGAGAGAAAGCTGATCAAAAACGGGTCTCTCTCCTACTATGAGTGGTTCACTGTTTCTAAAGAAGACTTTATCTCCCACCAATAATGCTTTCATTTACTATATCATCGTTACAAGCAAGGTTTCATTACAATCTAAGTAACTCTTCCTTGTATTAAAGGACCTTACAACCTCACCATCCTCACAAGTTGTGGTTTTATATGAGCAAAATCTTTCAACGTTGCTAATGAAAAAAAAGACTCTTCTGCTAGAAACCAAGAAGGAAGTGGGTTCAAGTACAAATAAAGTAGAGTCCAACATAATAACAAATGTTGGAACATCTATTGGAACATCTATAATAGGGAAAACACCTAGAATCAATTTGAAGTCCCTCAAGAAGAACCATGTGCATATACCTGGTTTAAACTCAGAGGATGGTGAATATTGGGTCAATTTTATTGACTTGGGAGATTTTGTAGGATAATTGTTATATGTTATCTGTTTATATAAAAAAATGTGTTTTTTTCTTCTGCTTATTGAGTCATTTTTTTCCTTCTATCCTTAGCTTGGTTCTCTTTGGGTGAGTTCAGTTTTTTTATTTCTTCCTTACTTTTGAGTCAGTTTTGAGTCTTCCTTTGTTTATCTTGAATAAATTATTGCTTCTATTGATTCTTCGTGTGTCAGTTTCTTTTCACTCTGTTTTTGCCAATTTTTGACTAAAAAGGGGGAGAAAAGTGTCATTGAGTCTAGTCAACTGTTGTTTGTTGTATGCAAAACTTTAGGGAGCATGATTGTATGTCATGTGTGTCTTGAGTCTCTCTTTTTTCTGCTGCTTTTGTTGGAGTTATATGCAGGATGTCCTATAGGATATTTTAACATCCTTACTGTTGTGTCTTGTGTTCTGAGTTATGGGCATCGTTATGTCTTGTGCTCTGAATTATGTGTTCTACTTCTACTACATGTGCTTCTAATGTGTTGTGTTCTTGAGACAGATATTTGTCTCTCTGTGACAAGAACCGGTTGTGTGTTTGAGGGAGAGTAATATCCATTTTCTTCCTCGTGTACAAAGTTTACATGTTTAGCATCTAGATTGTGTTTGTGTAATTGATGCATCTTTGATACATTTTTTGTGCAGTTTGGTGTGTGGTTTTATTCTTGTGGTTCTATTCCTTTGTGGTGTTATTCCTCTCTCCATGTTATTTGGACTTTTGGTTGTTTTAGCCAAAATTTTCCAAAGGGGAAGATTGTTAGTTTCATGGTTTTGAGTTTGGCATGATTTTTCAAAAACATGGTTCTATACTGATGTTGATTAAGATGTTGCAGCATTTTTTTTCAATAGTCATAATAGGTTTAATGTTATGAGTGTTTTCAGCCAATTGTCGAGGTAGATGTCATAAAATCTTGGTCTGGTACAACAGGTGTTGTTGTTCTAAATCTTGACAGATTTGATTTGATTATGTGATATTTATTTTGGACATATCTTAGTAAAATTTGCAGGTCAAAAAGATTTAATCTGGAACATGTTTTATATTTCCAGTTGTACATTAGTTACCAAATTAGGCCTTGAGACAATTTAGGAAACTTTGTATTATTTGTTCTAAGATTTAAGGAGATTTGGCTGCACAATTGGTGCATCACTCAGCATGTGGGTCAAGAAATATTTGGATGTAGAATTTGAAGCCCATGGACTGCAGAGGTGTATTTAAAGAGAATACCTAACCTAATATAATTAGAACTTTCAACAATTGTAAAATTAGGGGAAGGAAAAATAGTCTTAGGTTTTGAGAGTCTCTTGTGTATTGTGTGGTGTAAGTCACCCTTGTATCTTTTGATACATGTGGTCGACATTATGTTCTCACTCAGAAGCCTTTAGGAAATGAGTTGAGTATTTTTCTTGGATGAAGTTTTTAAGCAAATCCAAATATTGTTATTAGTCAAGAGTCTTGGCTAAGTATTGTAATGGAAGTATGATCTTTTCGTTGAGTTATTCTTGATACAGTCATTGGGATTAGGGTTGTTAGATATCACTGAGGTGATTTCGGAAGTGAGATAGATATTTATCATATTTAGGAGGTTCCTAGGTAGAAGTTGCATTGGGTAGGGATTAGGCGAGAAATTGTAAACTGGGGTTGTTTAGGCTTTAAACTAATACTGCTAATAATGGACTTTTCCTGTCTTGGTAGCCCTTAGATGTAGGTGATGTTGCACCGAAATAGGTTAACAAATCTATGTGTTATTTATTATTCTACATTTTAAGTTTCAGTATCTGTTATAACTTGATAAATCTCTTCAGTCTGTTAACAGATGTTGTGACATCTGCAGTGACATTATTCTGATTGTTGAGACGTCAATATTAACATGTGTTGCTTGCACCATAGAAATTTCAATATGGTAGAAGCAGACATTCAAGCTTTTCCAGAAGATACAATTGTGTTGTACCCCAAATTTACCCTACCTTTGCGATTATATTTTCAAGAATAAAAATGCAGGGAAATGATTAATTAAATATGGTGCAGCAATATCTGTTGGTCCATTTTTTAAGAAGAATTCAGATTAACAGGGGGTGTATTAATTCAGGAGAGTGGGGCTTTCTAAATCTGAAAGACCCGTGTATCCGTAGGCCCATTTACGAAGCATGTTAGCCAATGGCCCATGCGATTCGGATATGAAAATTTATTTCAGAAATAATTATTAAGTTTTAATTAAATAAAGCCCACTTAAATAGTTATTGTTGTTAGTAAAAAGATGGTGCGACTTCAAATTAGAAAAAAGCCCATTAGAAATCATTGGGCCAATTTCTTTTTGGATTAAACAGCAAAAGGGGGGTATAATTATTAATTTACAGGCCCATTAAAACAACCCATTTGTTGTTTTAAGAAATTATTAAAACTGTTGTTTTATTTTAATAAAAAAGAATATAAAGTATTGTTATTACTGTTAAATTTTTTATTTTAATTTTTATTGTTAAACAACATTATGTTAAATATTATTTATAAATCGTATTTATTAAAAGTTTGTTTAAAGTAATTAACATGGGGTTACGGAAAGGCCAATTGGGCCTCGTTTAAAAGGAAAAAACATTTTTACTGTAAAAGAAAATTAGTGTTGCTGGATAAAATAAAAATTTATAATACAAAGCCCAATAATAATGCACAGCCCAATCTAATGAACACCACTGTTTGAATCATAACCCAATTAGCGCACATTTTACTCCATAAACCAGTACTGTAGAAATTACACTAAATCAAATCTGCAAATATAAAGTACAAATCTTACAAAATCAATCAAAATCCAAAAATATGCAAATCAAATCTGAAAATTATAGTACAATAAAATCCAATATTCAAAATCAATTACAATATATTCTCAATCGATTACAACATGAAATCCAATCCCTAATTCTTTCTAAACTTCCTAAATCTATGCTAATCTGTAACGACAAATTCACAAAACCCTAAAACTAAATCTATAAATAACTAAACTAAATATACAGAAAATGGGGCTGGAATACTGATCACAGGGAAGAACATTTTTTGAAGAATGGAGATTGGAGGAATAGAGACGGAACAAAAATTGAAAAGAGTGAATTGAGACGGAGAATATATAGAGACGGAGAACGGGAAGAGAAATGATTTGCTAAAGAACCAAAAGGAGGACGATTAGGGTTTCAACATCTGAAACCCTAATCGTTGTTGCATCGCCGCCGTCATCAACCTTCATCACCATCGAACGTTACCTTTAAATCCTGCAAGTTGAAGAACAAAGCTTATAAAATAGAAACTTCGAAGAGTTCAGAAAACTAGAGTTCAGAAACCCTAATACGTGTTATTTATTAAAATAAATTTATTAATAACAAATAGTAAAATAATTATACAGATTAAAATAAAATAATTAAGAATAAATTAGTAAAAAAATAATAAATATAACACTAATATTTTAAAAAGACAAATAAATTGAGAGAAATAAAAATAAAAAAGTTCAAATCCAATACAAATGAAAATCAAATTAAAAAATGAAATATTGTTTTGAATTAGTATTTAATTTTTATTACCAATATACATTTCTTTCCCCCAATACACTAAACTATCATACTTTCTCTAATAATTCTCAAACTATACTATTAAACAACAACAAAATTCCAATGTGACTCTAATGCTATTGCCACCATCTTTTAATTTAATATTTCAGTGTCAATCAACATTCCTGTCTAATGGACATATGTTTAATAGTGTGTTGGTCATAAATAAATAAATTGGTGGACTATGCTAAAAGAAAATGTTAGGAGAATGGTGGTTATGTTGAATGTAGTGTTGAGAAATATTCCAATTTAATATATTTTTTTTCTTCTTCTATAAAGCTCCTAAAGTAATTATTCAAGAAATTTTGAAGTTGCACGCACCTTACTATGGGGTGGACTTAAAGAGAAGGAGAAGGCCAATTGGGCTAATTAAAGAAAGACGGAGAGTTATGTGTGAAGCATTGCAAAATCAACCTAACCCTATTAAGTAAGTGGAATTGAATAATTCTGAATAAACAAAACTCCATTTAGTTTGGTCTGTTATCTTGCAACTATGGTGATGTTCAAGCCAAAATTCTTGACACTTCAACACTAATTGATGGCAAAAAGAATTCTCTGTGGTGGAAGGATGTGAGAGCAGTAGGCATGGTTTTCAGGGAGGATCAAATTGGGTTTGCAAATTCCATCACATGGAAATTAGGAAATGGTAAGCATCAATTTTTGGAAGTATAAATGATTGGGATCAATGCCTTTAAGATTACAGTTTCCAAATTCTATTTGGATTCACATTCTAATTATTCCAAAGTGATTAATATGAGGATGCGGGTTGAAAATTCTTGGACTTGGGACTTTGATTTGATTGTGTCTAAACTGGCTGATAAAGAAAATAGTGAATTGAAGGAATTATTGAAGATTTTGCAGAAAGTAAATGTCATACCCTAATTTTTACCCTTAAGATTTCACCTATCATCATTTGTATTTCATCAAGATCACAAGTATGATATTCTCTTAATCTTTGGGGTTTATCTTTTAAGAAATATCACCAAGAACCCTTGTGTTTATTTTTCCTTTTTACTTTTATGATTTATTAACCCTTATTCAAAATACAAAAAAATATGTCTTGATTTGTTTTATTTTTGTGCAAGGTAGGGTTTCTCAATCAAAGGATCAAGTGAAGTTGTTAAATTAGGGTTTTGGTTCTCAAGCTCAAGGTTTGGTCAACAAGTGGTCCATCAAGGCTTATTATTCAAGACATGACCTATAATCTTAGGTGCTTTTCACATCAAGCTCCATTCAACGTCATTTGGCTAAGAGAAGTCCAAGTTTTGTGCATGTTTTCAAGTGAAATCAATAGGGTTTATGTGTTTGTTTCCATACCCTTTTTCATTCAAATTCTCAATCTATCATCAAAGTTCTTCAAAGGACATTCAAGCTTCCTTCATTTTATGTTCAAGTAATCATCATTGAGCCTTTGGATGCAAGAAAAGTCAAGTTAAAACATGGTTGTTTGACCTTAGATCAAGAATGACATGCCATTTGGTCCAAACCCCATAAGTTTCTTATTTCTCAATATTTTTAGGCCTTCTTTGATCCAAATGTCTCTTTTGATGTCCTCTACAACTTTGCTTAAAGGGTCAAAATTCAATTCATACTCTAAGACCATTAATTTTAGAAATAGCTCAAAGGCCATTTGTGCATAAAAATAAGTTCGTGACATGTTTGACCTAATGTCAGGCCTACAAATCAGTGCCACGACCTTAACTTTACATCAATTCCATTTTCAACTCAAGCCTTCTTTTGACTTGGTTCTTTTTGCATTGTGTTCTCCTCTATGAAAGGATCATTTGACTCAAGAAACGTCTCAAAATGCACGAGTAGAATCCATTTGGCCTAAGCTTGAAGATGGTACTTAAAATCTATTTTGAACCATGCCCTAGAATTAGTAATCCTGTGCAAATCAATTTGGGACCACCCAAGCCAAGTGCAAACTTCTTCCTAACCATAAAATGTGTTTCATCACTACATAAAATGACCTGATTTATGCCAAAACTCACACATTCCATGCTCATTTTCACACGGTTTGGATCTAGAAATTTTTCAACTTGGTTCACACGTTTGGGATCTCATTTGACATATATTGTGACCTCAATCACTCTCCTATAAATAGAGCATCATTTCCCTTGAATGGCATGCTTAAACATCCACAAAAACTCTGCTAATTTGAATCTCCAAAAGCTCAAAAACCAAAAAAGTCTAACTGAGATTTTAGCTTCATTTAACTTCAAATCTCCACCCAAAAACCTTTATCGACATCATCTGAAGCTGTTTAAAGCATTACAGAAGTTCTGAACATCATGCAAGTACCAACTCGAATCCACCATTTCCAGAGCTTAAAGCTTCACTTTGAAAAGGTAGTTACGAGTAAAACCCTTGAACAAACTTGATACCACTCTCTTCGTCTTTATTCACTGATTGAAATCCCTCACTTAATTGTGATTTATTCATCGTGTTCATCATTTAATTTTACTTTAAAAACCTTATGGTTTTCAAGTTTTTTGCAAAATTCTCTTTGCTCAGAACAAATAAATTTTTCTGAAGCAAACAGACATGAACTGTGATGTTAGTTGAAGCAAAAACGTGTGATGTTTAAGCTTGAAACAACTAGTTCAAGGTTCTGCAAAATCAAAGTGGTTGGAGGTTAAAGACGATGGTTGCGCGCGTTTTGGTGCCAACATTTGAATTCCAGCCAATCAGATTAAGGCATGTGTCCTAGCCGTTGGATTTTAATTTGTTTTTTATTTTAAATCTTTTTTTATTTCATTAACTTTCAAAATTCATTTTAAATAGTTCTTTCATGTTTTTTTACTCCAACTTTTTATCACAAAATCACAAAAATAATTTCTACCACATTTTTTTTCCAGATTTTTAAAACTTTTTTTTGTTATTTTTATCTTTATTTTATTTTAATTTTCTTTCAACAATTAATTCTCTATCATTTTGAAATATTTTTTAGTCCAACTTTTGAGATCTTGATCCTTGGAGTTTTTTTTATTTTCTCAAATTTTTGTGGCTTTTTGTTTGATGTTTTGATGCATCTTTTGGATTTTCTCTTTAATTTCCATTAGAAACAATTTTTAAATTATTTTAAATTCAATTTAAATATATATTTTATTGTTCTTGATGATTTGTGGTTCCTACTTTTAGTTGAATTGATCAATTGTGGTTGATTGAAGCTCATCTTGTTCAATTGGAGTTTGGATTGGTGCTTGATGAAGTTTCTTCATTTCAAATATACCATTAAATGATCTTTTTTTTTGGTACTTTGGATTGATGGTAAGTTTGTCTCAAAGTATCATGAAGGAGATGAATTGAAGTAATGATTCTATCCCATTGCCTTAGTATTTGATCAACTCTCCATCTCTTTCTTCTTCTTTTTCTTTCTTTTGTTTTGACTTATGTTACATGTTTTAGGAGAATGATGTCATTTGTCTTTTCTCTAACATGTATGAAATATACATTGCTATAGCTCGACCTCAGATACTTGTGACTTCTACATAAGTTCAATTACAACAGCTTAACATAGCGCTAAATTATCCTGAATCAGTTGATTAACTACTAACACTAACATTAACTTCTTATTATTGTGCTAAATTTTACTTTATTCACTTTACATTAATGTCATTTAATCTTATGCCATTTATATTTCAAATCATTTACATTCATGCCATCTTTATTTTTTCTTTTACTTTTTGTTATCTTGTGCTTTATTGCCTTTAAAAGAACAAAATCATTAATAAAGATCAAAACCCTAAAAAACTTTTAATCTTGATCTATTAACTTGGTGCTACTTTCTTTTGCTTGGATTTGGATTTTGGAATTAGATATAGGGTTCTTGTTCCCATGCTTAGAGTTTGTACTAGAGACCTTGGAAATTCATCTGCAACATTGATCAACATTTGAAAATATGGCTGGATTTTGTGATATTCATCTGCTCTATGCTTACTTGCGGCTTAATCCAAAGGGAAATGGATGCTAAGTTTGACAAATGTCAATTGCTTGCTTCATATTGGTTAGCTCACTTGCACACATAAAGACTTTCTCTTGAGCTACTTTACAATGAGATATGATATGGAAAAAAACTAATATTTTTATACAAGAAGGAATCAAACCATTGCCATTGAGGATAAAGGACAACTGGCCAACCATTTGTGCTACTTGTCTATGTTGTAATACTATCAAATGTTATATATATAATTATGCTTGCTTTTTCAATTTTAGTTTCAAATCATGTCTCATACTCATTAAATGAAATGCAGATTCTGCTCCAACCTTAGCCAGACCTTCATTTCTTAGCAAGTTTACTCTTTTTGTACTGCATGAATGAGTTTATTAAAGTACACATTATAATATGTCCTGGTGTATCCAAATATAAATAATGTGTATATTTTCGTGTCACATTTGCATGGATTGTTTCACACAAACAAATTGAAAGGAGAGAAACTAACCCCATCATTATAAACAACACAAATGTAAAGACTAGAGTAACTGGCTGAATTGCAGTAGCATACGCCGGAGTAGTATAGCTTAAACCAATAAGAAACAAAAGATTGTTTTCAAATATCTTGAACACAAATAATGAAGCCAAATACAAATGCATTAATAAAATTTCAAATAATCTAAACATAATAAAACTAGGGAATATGTAAATATATTCTTTAAAGATGATGTAAATTTATTGTGAGTGAAGTTCCACTAGTTTTAGGAATTCTTAAAAGATTTTCATTGAAGTATTAAATCAAAGGGTTAATGTAAACTTTCAAAAGCTGACTATTATGTGATGAATATGTATTACATTCTATCCCTGGTAGAAACCTTGTAGCTTGTTATATAGCATCTAAAAAGTTGTCTGGGTTGTAAAATTTATCATGTGCTTCAATCCCTGAAATTCATTGCCATTAAACAATTAGAAAATTTTCAAATATAAACCAGTATATATGCTTCAAAATCATGTTTTGTTACATGTATTCTTGAGGATCTGAAGTAGGTTAAGTTTTTTCTTGAGTTTGAGAGTTGTTTCAAAGTAGTCATGTTGAATAAGCTTAGATTTTGAACATGTACCATGTTGCATCCATTCATGTGACCATAATCTAAAACCATTGCTACTTGGACAGCTCAGAGATGGCCAATTCTTTTCCAAGTTCTTAATGCGGTCTGAGATCTATAAATGAGTTTTTCAGCAGAGAAATGCACTAATAAAACCATAAACACCAGTTGTTCTATTTTCAATTTTTGTTCTAATTAGTGTTTCAAGAGAAAGATTAAGACAAACAAAATGAGATGGTCCAGTGGCTAGGCGTTTGGTCTCTATGCATGTGTTCCTGGGTTTGATTCCCATAGAAATCAAACTTTTGAGAATTAATCCAACTTAGCGCAATTTTCATGCCATGTAAGAAACATTCAGCACAATTTTCATGCCACCTTGCAAGATTCCCCATGCAGCCAAACATGGGATAGGGGGTTCTACAAACGGAATCTTCCTTTTATAAGGGGCGGATCACAAAAAAAAATACTCCAGGGGGGCAAAATTAAAACTCTCCCTATTAGTAGGGGCATCGTATATTTAATCCTAAATTAAATATTGGAGTTGGTTTTAATTTTCATCGTGAGCTTTTAATCACAATGCCAATGTTCACTGTTAAATTCAGTATTATTCATGTTTCAGAATCATTAATATCTCATATTATTCATAGTTTTACATGTGAGAGCTCAAAAGATAACGAGATATTGTTAATCTAATTATTACATGATGAAAATAAAAAGTCTTAGCTAGTTTTTTTTATCTGTTTCTATTTTAGTTAAGTTAGTTATGCTAGCTTCCTATATATATTGCTATCGCCTTGTACAGTAGATGATTCATTTTGAATAATACATAATACATTTTCTTTTCATTATTTCCCTTATTTTCATTAACATGGTATCAGTTTGAAACCTTCTCCTTTTCCGCCTTTTTTCCTTCATCTTCCTCGCGCCTTCGCGCCTTCCTCTTCCTTACTGCATCACCTTAACCATGGTGATTTCTTACTCTGGTTTCGCTACGAATCCCTCAAATCCCTACTATATGCATCCTAATGAGAATCCCTCCCTTGTTCTTGTTCAACCCATTCTTGATCATCAAAACTACCAGATCTTGTGTAGATCCATGAAGGTGGCTCTTATCTCTAAGAACAAGGTCAAGTTCGTTGATGGCACTCTTTATCCCCCGCCTATCTCTGATCCTCTCTATGAACCTCGGCTTCGATACAACAATCTCGTCCTTTCATGACTTCAGCGTTCAATTTCTGAAGAAATCGCAAAATCTCTTCTCTGGTATGATCGAGCCTTTCTTGTATGGAAAAGCTTGGAAAATCGGTTTTCTCAGGGAGACATTTTTCGTATTGCTTATATTCAAGAAGAGGTCGCTCGTCTTCAACAAGGTACTCTTGATATTTCTTCGTTCTTCACCAAATTGATGACACTTTGGGAAGAAATCGAGAATTTCCGCCCAATTCGTGATTGTACTTACGCTATACCGTGTTCTTGTGGTACTGCTTCAGATCTACGAAAATTCAAGGAACAGGATAAGGTCATCAAGTTCTTGAAAGGTCTTGGTGATCAATACTCTCATGTTCGATCATAGATTATGCTAATGCCTCCTTTACCAACCCTTGACAATGCGTTCAATCTGGTTCTTCGACAAGAATGTCAGTTCAACCTTCATTCAACCACTGATTCTTCAATTGAGAATCAATCCTCGGTAAATTACTTTTCACATACGCCTTCTTATCCTTCTAACCACTCTGGTCATGGTCGTGGCTGCAGATACTCCTCCGGTGGTCGTAGTAACCGACTCTGCACTCATTGTAATCGCATTAATCACACTATTGAGACTTTCTTCACTAAGCATGGTTACCCTCCTGGTTTTCACTAGCGTAAGCCTAATACTCCCGTTAGGAACCCTGCTGGAACTTCCTCTGCGGTGAATTCTACTCAAGATGCTGGTTTTGATCAACTTGCTGCATCATCAACATCTGCTTCCACATCAACCAATGGTCTAAGTGCTTTATCTACAATTCAAGAGCAATATACTCAGATCTTACAGCCACTTCAACAATCTAACTTGCAATCCCCTTCACCTTCCTCTGTTAATTCTGTTTATGCTACAAATTATGTATCTCATACCTCTCTTCACCCTTCCTCTGGTAAGAATCTCTCACAACCGCCTTCTAATAATTGGTGGATAGTTGACACATGTGCCAATGACCATATCACCCATTCTTTTGCCAGTTTTCTTTCAACATATCACATTGCACCTAAATCTATGACCATGCCTAATGGTGAGACTATCACTACCACTATAGTTGGTTTTGTTTTACTATGCGACTCCCTTGTTCTTCATAATGTTAACTATTTTCCTTCGTTTCATATCAATATTATCTCAGTCACTACTCTGTTTGACTCCACCTTGTATGATGTGAAACTTTACCCTAATTGTTGTCAAATTGTGCAGTGGCTTCATCCCAAGATGATTGGATTTACAGCTAGGAGGATTGGTAAATTGTATGTCCTTGACACCATGTCACCTTAGCCTTTCTCTCCCACATCTGGTTATGTCAACAACTCCATATCTCCTCCATTAGACCCTTCTAAACATGATTCTGCCACTATTTGGAATTTTAGACTAGGACACTTAAGTCCTCCTATACACAAATGTATTTCTTCTCAATTTCCCTTTGTCACTTTAAATGACAATCATAAACCTTGTAATACTTGCTGTTGTACCCCAAAATTTGCCCTCCCATATTTCTCAAAACATTTCAAGAAAAATTCACAAGTCCAACCCGACGCGTCATATTCAGGTGTTATTTCGCCAAGATATCTCTGATAACGTATTCTCAAATTCAGGTTCGGCTCAAGAGTCAATTCTTTAAAGAAGGTACCCGAATGTGTTAGTTTTCTCGAAGAAATATGGTGAAAAAAGTGTGCTGAAAGTGCAGTTTTAACGTGCTAAAAAATTCATAACTTGAAGATCGTGGCTCGTTTTGAACCCGTTCTGATGGCCAAAATTCCGTCTTGACATTATCTATGTTTTCATCTCTCACAGCTGGAAGCCAATTTCGATCAGAAGGTCTTCAAAAATGTGGATTTATCAAGTATTTTCGTACAGAAAATTTGTGACAGAAGTTTATTTGTGTCATGTTCAGAAAATCATAACTTGGTCGATTTTCATTGTATCGAGCTGGTTCTGGCGCCAAAATTTCACAAATTGAGTTGGCTATATTTTCACAGAAGGTATTGAGTTCAAACAGTATTCAAAAGGCCTTCGTTTTTTGCTCAGAGTGCGCGACACGCCGAAAATCCTGAATGCTGAATATTATTTCATATGGGCCGAAACTTCAAAAATTCATAACTCGGTCAATTTTTATCGGATTGGGCTCATATTTTTACACAAGGTCACTGACTCATAGATCTACAACTTTGCTTCAAAAGTCGAGACCGGATTATGCTCCGATCAATACCAGTTTTTTATTGAAGAACGTGTCAGAGTCGACACTGGAGCCCAAAATAAGTTTGTCTGAGCTGAAACTTCAAAAATTCATAACTAATTTACCTTTTATCCGATTGAGCCGATTTTCGAACAGGAGTTAGTACTCGATATCGGATACATTTTGTTTTCATATTTCAACTTCAAAAATTGCACTTAAGTCTCTGCGATTTAGCCTAGAAAGTGACGAACTCAAGTGAACATTGGAGGCCCAATTGCACATTCAAAGCCCATTTTCTTTACCCTAATTTCCATTATATAATCACATTCTTTTCACACAAACCAAGAGGAAAAAGAAAAGAGAAAAAAAACATTGCCACAACGCTATCAGAATATCAAATTCTTTCAAGAACTCTGAAACCTTGAAATCCTTATTACAAATCCCTCTCTCACTACAAACAAGCCATCCTAGTTACAAATCCCTCTCTCACTACAAACAAGCTATCCCAGTTACAAACCAACATCTCACTACTTTTTCAGTAAGAGTAAGGCTGGCTTGATCTCCATGATCAAAAGGGCATAAAAGCATTCATATCACTACTTTTCCAATAAGGGTAAGGTTGATTTTATATCCATGATCAAAAGGGTATAATCATTCATACATGCCATATTGACCTAAACATTACATTTCTTCATATATTGGTTTTATTTGTATTTTATGATATATAATAATTTATTTAATGTGTTCATGAGATTCAACACTGCAGATTTAGACAGGATCCCATGCAGGTTCATTAAGGAACGTTGAGGCCAAAACACAAATGGCCAAAAGCCAAAAGCCAAATGGCCAAGACAGAACAACTTACACATGACACCAATACATGGCGAGGCAGACATCTTGAGAATGTTAAGGAACGTTGAGGCCAGAACACAAATGGCCAAAAGCCAAAACACAAATGGCCAAAACAAAACAGTTTACACATGACGCCAATAACTGTTTCACCCCTCCAATCAGGCTCGTATACTCCTAAACTCTCTCTCTATTTGTATTATGTTCCTTTAATTAATTAATCGTTATTATTTTTATTAATCACTAACAAATTAACATTTTTTCCTAATAAAATCAAAAGCACAAAAAATATTTTATTTATTAAAATTAACTTCATCACTTTTATTTTTGTAAATAAATTAATTTAATCGATTTAGCTTTAATTAGATTTAACTTTTAATATTTTTTGCAATATTTAAAATCAATTTAGAATACTAGGTTTTTATTAGCATTAATTCAATTTATTTTATTTCTTTAAAAACTCAAAAATCCAAAAATATTTTCATTATTTAATTTAATTTAATTGTTCATTTAATTTAATTCCATTTAATTCAAAAATAACCAAAAAAATCACTTTCTTTCAAAAAAGGGTCAAAACCCCAAAAAACTCGCATCCGATTTAATTTTCCGCACGCGGTCCATTTTTCCATATTATTGTACTTGCTTCAGGAAATGTAATAATTAATTAGAACTTTATCGCTTTCTTTTAAATTCTCGCATTTTTCCAAACGGGTTGTTGTTTTTGGCGATGTATATACCCGCGCCTTGTAATAGCATAGATTCATATTTCCGCAATTTATTTTCCGCACTCTTAACTGTTAATATGCATGAAAGACTTGTATGGCAAATAAAATCAATCTGTAGCTCACAAATAACATGTACAAGATAAATATAAACTGAAACAATACACATGCACATGCCACTCTTAGGGTACGCCTCACTGGTTGCCTCGACGTGGTCATCAAGTATAGGGTGTCTTAGAGGTCGCCCTCCTGTCTAAGATCTAGTTGCCTCGAAACGGTTGCCTCGGATAAAAAAGGATCTAGGACGTTAGGGTTATCACTAAGATGTCCTACCATTGCTTTGGTGACCACTTGTCCCTATAATCGAATTGACCCGAACAACTCCAACGATGGTGCTACCTACCTCTCAATGGTGGGATAGCACTATCTAAAGGACTCTTACACAGCCTAATTCCTTAGAGTAGGTAGATTCTCCTGGGTATTTTCTCTTTCAAACAAAAAAACAAAAACATCTTTTCGCACCTACACTTTCAAAAGGTTTTCAAACAAATATTTCATACACTCTTGAGGACAGATACAAGAGTTACTTAGAAATCTTTAAAACGAAACTTTTTTCAAAACCCACTCATATTTGAAAAGCAAACAATTTTTTGAAAACATAAGAGCAAGTACCTAAGAGCCCATGGATAACCATGGATAGAAAGGGTGCTAACACCTTCCCTTTCTATAAATCTACCTCCCGAACCGAGAAGCATTCTCGATAAGGAATTTTGCTGTGCTTTTGTCCTTTCCATGTTGGAGAACATAAAAGACGGTGGCGACTCTTGCTTACCGCGACATTTCGCGAACCAGCATTCCAAAACAGTCAGTTCTATTTCCACTGATCACAGAACTGCCGACTCTGCTGGGGATACTTATAAAAGTGAGGTGTACCTTAGGATTAGACCACTCTTATGTTTTCAATTGCCTGTTTTGATTGCTTTAATATTGTGGGCCTGTTTTGGGAGTTTCATAGATCCTAACCCGGATCTGGGGGATACCTTTTAGGTAGCAACAAACTGTGAGGGAACTGTGCAGGGTATACCAACACGGTTGAAGCAGTTGCTACGTTGATGTGGCACTTTGGTGAGTAGCGGTAACCCTTGAGTCAAGTCAAGGAGAGTACAGGGCCGCCGCGTGGTATCGTGAAGCATCAACTGACCTTAGAAACCTTACTTGACCATCCTGGCCTCTTTAGGGTAGTGAGATGACCGACTTTGGTGCAGTCCGAAGTTGGTAGATACTCGATACTACACTCATTGAGGGTTATTTTCTTGGAATATTTTGATCGTCAGTTCAGTGGCTAAATCAAAACAATGAACATAGAAAACAATCCAATGATATTGAGCTCCTTAGAACCCGGTTACTTTTGATAGGACAGGTTTTGAGCCCACCAACTTCAAGAGGGTAGTACCCTAAACTTCATGCTGGCCTAAACTCTAAGGGCTGTCTTTTGTGACTTGTGTGCCTTCAAACTTGACTACTTGCATATTCTTGTTATCTGACAACACGGGTTCCTTGCAGGTTTTGTTTAAAGTCCTTAATTTGGACTCATAACAGGGTTCACTTACATCACTCCATGCATAGCATAACATCATACCATTGCATGCATCCTACTTAAGGACCAACCCATTTCAAGGATCTCAAGGGCTTGTGATGCAGGTCATGATGAATCAATTGTCTAGCAAGGGGCAAAGAGGATTTATTTTCCTCTAGCCAAGGTTGCTCAGAAATCCAAGCATGATGACTTGAGTCAGGGGCTATGACCCACTCGATATGGTGAGCTTAGACTCTTGAAGAAGGACTCTCAACAACATGAAGTTCCTTCCATCAAGCTACAAAATTCAAATTCTGACAATTTTCTTGTTTACCCCGCGAGATCCTTGAAAACATTGTATGCATACATACATATCATTGCATTACAGGTACCCTTTTGACAGGTCACTTATTTTCTTCGCTGTTTATTTAAGCAATCATCATGAATCCTGAATCATCCAATGAACAAGCTATCAAGGCCCTCTAGGCCCAGAATGCCCAGTTCCAAGAGATGGTTATGAGCTTAGCCCAAGGTCAACAGGAATTGAAGACTCTGCTTATGAAGAAGAAGAAGAAGAAGAGGACTGTGTTGTTCAACCCTAGACGCAAATCTGGGAATGGATCACAAAATGAAGCTGAGCTGACTACCCCATCTATTGGGAAAGACAATCCCCAAGAGAGAGAGGTTCCTAGTCCAGTGGTCTCCGACAACGAGACCGATTACAATGATGAACAGTACCCTCCAGTTGAGGACAGGTATAAACAGCTAGAAGACCGGCTAAGTGCTATGGAGATACAGAAAGTGCCCGGCCTAGACTTCGAAGATCTAGGTCTATCCTCCGGGGTGGTGATCCCACACAAGTTCAAGGCACCTGCCTTTGCAAAGTACGACGGAGCCTCATGTCCTAAGTTGCACCTCCGTTCATACATAAGGAAGATCCAGCCCTACACGGCTGACAAGAAATTGTGGATTCACTTCTTTCAGGATAGTCTGGAAGGGACTCAACTCAAGTGGTTCTATCAGCTGGATGGAGCCAGTATCCGTACCTGGGAAGACTTGGCTACTGCGTTCTATAAGCAGTATCAATATAATTCCGACCTCGCTCCTACGCGTACCCAACTCCAGGGTATGTCACTAGGGATGGGTGAAAGATTCAAGGAATATGCGCAAAAGTGGAGAGTCCTGGCTAGAAGGGTGCAGCCACCTTTGACCGACCGTGAGCTCGTGGACATGTTTCTGGGGACCCTGTCTGGTCCATTCTTCAACCACCTGATTGGGAATTCTTCTGCTGGGTTTACAGATCTGATCTTGACTGGGGAGAGAATTGAAGCTGGCATTAAAAGCGGGAAGATTCAGGAAGCTACGCCTTCTGATGCTCATAAAAAGCCTTACCACGGGAAGAAAGAGTCCAACGCTGTGCATGGTAAAAAAGGCCGTCATGATCAACATGTGGGGGCAACCCAAATCTCTAATCCTATGCCTGCTCAACAAAGACAAGGGCAGCAACGTAAGGAGGTAACACCCAAATGACAGTTCGCTAAGATCAACATGTCACTGGATCAAGCGCTACAACAAATGTTGAAGGCATGGATGATTACCTTAAGGGCTCCTCTCCGGAATCCAAACACTTCTGCTCCTAACTATCATTCCAACGAAAGGTGTGCATACCACTCTGATAGCCCGGGGCATACTACGGACAACTGTTGGGCTCTGAAGAACAAGATCCAAGACATGATTGATGCCAAGGAAATCCAGTTTGAAGCACCAGAGACTCCAAACATAATCACTGCCCCTTTACCAAATCATTGAAGGCTTTTGTTTTATTTGAATTTCCGAGTTGTATTTTTCTTTGCTTATACAAACAATTAATGTCATAGCAAACTCTTTTATTTCATTAATGCATCGCATATGTCTGTTTGAATTAATCTATTCGTATTCATTATATTCAAAATTGCTTTCATGTTTCTGTGATGTTCAATTCTCAATTGCAAATTCTAAGCCTCTTGAGGGAGGATGACGAAAATGATACCACGATCCTTACAGTATGCTTTTGAACAGATCCCGCTGATGAGGTACATGCATTGTTTCAATTCCTAAACACTGGAGTTATAAGGAAGATAATCCCTCGTCAACCCCTTTGAGCCAAGGAAGTTGGAGTTTTTCTTTTCGAAAATTAAAACCCTTAATCATAACCTGGGGTAGGGTAGTCTTCTCAGTTGATCCAGGTGCACAACGAATGGCATCAAAAGAAGTCCTTCTGAAACAAAAGATAGTGATGGTTCCGAATAATCATAAAGGACAGGAAGTCATTATCTTTCAAAATAAAAACCCATTAAGTCAAAACCTATGAAGGAGACTTACAAAAACTGGGGCATCCCGCTGACTATAAACCGGTCAGGCAAAAAATAGGGATAACAAAATCAAAAAGGAAGAGGTTTCACAAACCCTCAACCAAAAAGAAATGACTGCCTATCCATAACAAATTGTCAATATCCGAACCATCACCAGAATATCAGGACAAAGACTCAAACAAGGTCTAACGCACGGTCAACTGAGTTTAGGTTTGAAGAACATCACGAAGAGCGGGTGGGTACAAATACATTTTGAGTCTTATCCTTTGTTTCTTAAACCGTGAACCAGGCCACGTTATAATCCTCAAAAGTCCTAGCTGAAGCATGGGTTAGTTCGAAAGCATACTGTTACGAAAGGTATCCTGGCTCCTTAAGGCTTGCGGTAAAATAACGAGTTGACATCACAGTTTACAAAAAATTCACTTGTTTTTAGGAAAAAAATGCATTTTCAAAAACTTCAAGACAGACATAAGCTTTGCATTTCTGATATAACATTGCTTGCATATGACTATTTGTTTGAACAACATAGAAGTTCGCACGAAGAATATCTAGTGAACAAAAGCACTTCCAACCAAGGGGCAGACATGATCGAAGTCCGTCATCTGGGGCAGTTAAGTCAAGATTAGAAGAATCTCTCAAATGCCAAATACCAGGGGCAGATCTCCGTCTGAATCACTTGGGGCATTGGACTTGAATTCCAGCGACGAATCTTGCACGATCAAACGAAGATCTTCTGGTAGTAGGGCAACGCAACGCTACTGACAGGGGCACCTCCCTACATCCTGAGAGCACGGACATAGTCGAAAAAATACTACGCATAATCAAAGGGCCGCTAGGTTGACGCACCTAGGAAAAATAAGGGCTTCCCGGCGAACCAAAAGGGTTCGGGCAAAAATAAGGGATGAAATGAAAAAAATCTGTACACCCGGCAAGTCGAAAACCTGAAAAGGTGGCTTGGGCAAAAAAGGGTATCCCGATGGACTGAAAACCCAAAAGGGTAGTTGTGATCGGTGGATCTGGAACTGACTGTTTAACGCTGGTTCGCGAAATGTCGCGGAAGCAAGAGTCGCCACCGTCTTTTATTTTCTCCAAATGGAAAGGACAAAAGCACAGAAAAATTCCTTAAAGAGATTTCTCTCGGTTCGGGAGGTAGGTTATAGAAAGGGAAGGTGTTAGCACCCTTTCTATCCATGGTTATCCATGGGCTCTTAGATACTTGCTCACTTGTGTTTTCAAAAATGGTTTGTTTGCTTTTCAACTGTGGGTTTTAAAAAAAGTTTCTTTGAAAATTTCAGTTCGACTCTTGTATCGGTCCTCAAGAGTGTTTGAAAAAATGCTTTCGAAAGCTTTTTGAAAATGTGTTGGTGTGAAAAGTATTTTTGAATTTGTTTTGAAATTAGAGCAAGTATCTACGGGAACCTACCTACCCTAAGGAATTCGTCTGTGTAAATGTCCTTTAAAGTAGTGCCATCCCACCATTGAGAGGTAGGTAGCACCACCGTTGGAGGTGTTCGGGTCAATTCGAGGTTCGGGATATGGTGATCACCGGAGCAATAGGAAGACACCTTAGAAGCTACCCTCATGCCAGGTTCCCGGATCATGAGGACTTACTAAGACATCCTCTACTCGACGATCACCTTTCGAGGCAAGGCAACAGTGAGGCGTACCCTAGGGGTGGTGTGTGCGATTCGTGTGTCGTTTTCATTTGTATTTGTCTTGTCATGTTTTTGGTGTTCTACGCATTGCTTTTATTTAGACATTCATTCTTGCATGCTTTGTTTAACAGTTAAAAAATTGCGGGAAAAGAAAAGTTCTAAAACTATTACAAATGGCGCGGGTCCACATCGCCAAAATTAACTAGGACCCGATTTGACGGAAAATAAATAAAGTAAAAGAATTAAAGGTGCGAGCAATTATTTACAAGGCTTCGGGAGAGGTACATAATTATTTAAGCGAAATAAAATAAATATGCGAAATTAAATCGAGACGAGGGCGTTGGACCCTTTTTGCAAAATATTAAATTTACATGAAATAATTAATTTAAGAAAAGAAATTGTTTTTGTTTTTTTTGGTATTTTTATGTATTTTAAGATTTAATAGAAAAAATTAATTGCAATTAAACGCTAACCCTAATTCTATTTTATTTTAATTTATTTAAGAAAACATTGAATTTTTTTAACCTAAATTAAACCCTAATTGATTTACATGCAAATTTGATTATGAGAATAAATAAATTAAATGATATTATTATGAAAAAGAAATATTAAAAAGGAATAAAATATTAATTAAACCTAGTTCTACATTTTTTTTTGGATTTTTATTATGAAAAGAATTAAAATTGCAACCTAATTTAAAACTAAATAATTTACATGCATTTATTTATGAAAATATTAAAACAAAAATATTTATTATATTTTTTATCTTTTTCTGATTTTTTGTGTATTTTTATATTTTGTAAAAATAATTAATTTAACTAAAAGAATAATAATTAAAAAAGATAAAAATAATGAAAAGATAAAAAAATAACAAAATTTTGCAAACCTTGGGGGTATCAGTCCCCAGATGGGAGGTTTTAATCAGCAATTTGAGCCCAACTTTGCAAGGCCTGGTTGACTTTTGTGCAAGCGTGTGGGATGGTTGACTAGGACTTAGCGTGTTCTCCAACTCTCAGCCTTTAGATTGATCTCAAGATGGACGTGGACGGTTGATTAAGAAGGTGTATGATGCGCCTTGAACGTTAGTACTGCATGGGAAGATAATTGGAAAAATAATATGGACAATATTGAAGACCTGGGGTTCGAACCCAGGTCATGTGTATTACCAGCACCATCGCCTGCCACTAGACCAATTCAACGCGTTTGGTATATAAATAACAAATAAATAATATAAAAGGAAACAAAGGAGTTAGTGGATCCACGCGCGAAAATTCAAACAGACCAATCAAGTCTCGCCACCACATCATCTTCTTCGTTCTGTTTTATTTTTCTGAAATACTAATAACATAGGCAACGGTTTCCATATGTTTCCTTAGGCCCTTTTCAAGAAAATAGCGACTAGAGCTCAGGCATTCATAAATTGGGCGCGATGGGTGTTTCTTCTTCGTCTCCATGCGCTGAATTGAATGGTCTTGGTCTGGAGGACCAATTTTTCTTTAACAAGAAACCCCCAATTTAGAACTCTGTAAACCCTAGAAAATAAACATGGCAAAATCGCGTATAGCACAGAAAAAAGCAATTGAATATATTGGTTAGCTTCAGAACTTCACAATGAACATGAATCCATGAATAAAATGTTGTAAAAATGCTTAGATTGGAGAATACGATTATGCAATTTTCATGAGATATCTCAGGTTCTGTATACCAATTCCTTGGGCTTTGATGAGTGTTTTTGATTGAGAATCGTTCAGGGGACCTTGAGGAAACTAATGGAACAAGAATTATCCTTTGAATCGCCCTCAAAAGTGGTTTTCAGTATTGACTTTTTAGACAAAAATTCCAAGTTTGGTTATGGCCTTCTTGAGCAGCTGAGCGTGTGTTTGCATTAGGGTTGTGATTATGCTTATGTACTGAGTGCATTAGGTCAACAATATTGATCAAAATCTCTTGAATTAATGGTTTTTGAAGATTTGATTTTCAAGCTTTTTAACCAAATATTTTCCATGCTATTTTTGCACAAATCATATCCAATCACCCCAAATCTTTCCTAATTTGCATATGCACGAAATCTTGAGGCTAAAACATGTACAAAAAGATTTGTTAGGTTAGGTTAAATATTTTTCACATATTTAAATGATTTAAATGAATTAATATAAATAAAAATTCAAATAAATAAATAAAAAATGAGAAAATACTTCCCTTTGGGCCAAGTGGTCGTGCACATGTCATGGATGATGAATTATGGAAGAAAAATGGGCCCATTAGCAATTTTAGGTCATTTGAAGTAATGTTGACTTTTCAAAATATCCAAAAATTTCCCAACTTCCACAAGGCATAACTTGCTCAATTTTTAAGCTTTTCTCATGTTCCTGGACATTTTGGAAAGGTATTTGAGTCCTCTAACCAATGTATTTGGTCCCATGTCATTTTGATTTACCAATCTCAAGTTATGGCCTTTGACTTAAAGCCCCTTTTTGTTGACTTTTGAAAATGACCTATAATGTTGAAATTGATAACTTTTTGTGAGAGCATTTCTTGGACTTGAAGTATGAAGATGAGTTGTAGGAAATGTCTTTCTCTTTAAAATGAGCTTTGGATGGAATTTTTCTGATAATCCATGTGAAAGTTATGCCCTGGTCAATTTCAGTTGACTTTTTCAACTGTCCAAATAAGGAAACTTTTTGCATCTTGATGATTTCTAAGCCAAATTTTGAGAATCATGATCAAGCATTGATCAAATGATGTTTGTGGCTTCAAAATGATGTGTTGACCAAAAATTTGAACTTTTGACTGTCAAATGACCATTTGCCCCTACAGTTGACTGTAGTGCAATTAGGGTTTTTGACTGTGCAATCTTGTGCTGAATGCCTTGAAACTTGATATGAGGATACTTTACCATATTTGTAAGCATGTGAGACTTGATTGGACCTTTGAAAACTTCATTTTCCTGATCAGCACACAAACCCTAGTTTTGACTGTATAGGAGACCTTTGACTGTGCAACCCTTGGGGAATTTTGCAGCTTTGACTTGACAAATCTTGAAGAATATGGGAGGGAAAATTTTGGGGTACAACAGTTGCCCCTGTTCAATCTTCTTAGACCTGAGGATGCAGATTGGCTGACGTGCCTTTCGTAATCCGAGGGTGGAAGATGATTGAACACTAAAGTGCCCAGAAATTTGCACTCACATAGTAGTAGTGTGGAGGGAATGGGCTTATAGATGCCATTTAGAGGTTGATGGATAGGATGATGGGCTTATAGATGCCATCTGGGTGTTGATCGCGTAAGAGATTCCTTGGCGGGAACCTACATACCTGCAAAACGGAAAATGAGTACCTGACACGTTGCAGGAACTGATTTTTAGATGCTTGGTATAGATATGTCCTGTCTGGTTGCAGGAGCTGGGTCTGGAGCTTCGAAAGATGATGAATGAACTATGGATGGTTACTACCTCAACGGGACGGTGAGAGAACCTTGGACGATTACTACTCCAACAGGAACGCTGAGAGAATCTTGGGTGTCTTCTACTGGGATAAGAATCAGGGAGATCTTAGGGTCGATCTGACTGAACCAGAGGAGGCCTTTGACTGGATAAGAATCAGGAAAATCTTAGGGTCGATTTAACTGAACCGGACAAGGTCTTGAAATATCTTCAACTGGATAAGAATCAGGGATATCTTAGGGTCGATCTGACTGAACCAGAGAAGGCCTTTGACTGGATAAGAATCAGGAAAATCTTAGGGTCGATTTAACTGAACCGGACAAGGTCTTGGAATATCTTCAACTGGATAAGAATCAGGGAGATCTTAGGGTCGATCTGACTGAACCAGAGAAGGCCTTTGACTGGATAAGAATCAGGAAAATCTTAGGGTCGATTTAACTGAACCAGGCTAGGTCTTGGAATGTGATTGAGAATTTAACTGCATCTTTCCTGAAAGGTAGAGGTCAGTCATATGTTATGCATGATATGAACCAAGCAATGATGTTCTCAACATAAATGAGATTTGTATGATATGATGCGTCTATGCATGCTATAATGATGTATGTGATGTTTTATGGATGTATGTTTTCGTCTAGGAAAGTAAATCCTTGACGGGTGCCGGGAAGTCACTCCTGGGCTGATATTGAAGAATAAGCTTTTACTTCCGCTGGGGATGACAGTTGCAAGAATACCGGTAGGAGAAGATAACTCCGTTGGGGACTAAACTTGGCGAATGAATAATTCTGCGGGGAGAAAAGATACTCTAGCGACCATGCTGGGAAGCAATACTCTGTGGGAAGAGGGATGCCTTGCTGAGTGTAGATAATAATTTGCTGGGGATACCCCTGTTGTATAGGAAGTGTTGATGGACTTCGCTGGGGTAAGAAGACTTCGTCGGGGACGCTCTTTCCGTGGTTTTTGGCTGAGGATAACCCAGTTATATCCTGTTGAGGAAATAACTCTTTAAATAAAGTCGGGCGACGCGTTCGTGCTTTGCGAAGGATAAGCTTCCAGAATTTACTGGGGATAAGCTTACTGCTTGGGGATATGAATTCCAACTTTCCTGGGGAAACTGGATTGGACTCTTCTGGGGAGTTTTGACTGCGGGGAAGGGATTCCTTTGAATGTTGATATACCGCCGGGGAACAATCTTTAGACCAAGACTGCCGGGGATGCTTGTTTAAGAATATATGTATTGCTGCTGGGGAATGTTGAGCTCTACGGGAGGGTACCCAACTTCCTTGAGGTTTGATAATAGCTTGGAGAAGAATGCACTGACTGCTGACTCTCTGGGGAATTTAAGATGTACTGGTCATGTTCTTCAGCTGAACCTACCTTGGTACCTTGGAGGATAGAACAATTAGACTGCTCAGACAACTCTTTATTGCCCCTGTTTCTAGTGTCACCTGCAATTAATCCCTTTGTTTCGTATGCAAATATTTATGAGTTAGCAAACTATTGTCAATGCATATATCACAAATTGAACCTTGGACGTTCTTCGCAAAACAAAACAAAAAAAAGAAAAACACTTGGCACGTTTAACTGAAAAGTATATTTGTATTGATTTTTTGAATAGCCTGTGAATAGGCATTTTGTGTACAAGAGGCTGACGTCCTAGTAAGAGGAACACCGCCGAATAAGAGAGTTTATACAAATTTTGTACAAAAGAAAATAAAACAGCTGTGTGAAATATGAATGATCCCACTGGGTTTCAACTCTGCTATTGCCTTTATAACTCCGAGCGTCTCATCACTTGATGACCTTGGTTGAAGGTGAAGCTGACTGATCGATGCCGTCTGAACTTGATGTAGATACCGGATTCTGGATGCAAAGTGATCCAATGAGACATAGTATTACGCTTTATCCCTAATTTTTGCCTGGACCGCCCTTTCGGGTTTTCAGTCCACCGGGATACCCATTTTTGCCCAAGCCGCCTTTTCAGGTTTTCGACTTGCCGGGTGTACAGATTTTTTCATTTCATCCCTTCATTTTGCCCGAACCCTTTTGGTTCGACGGGAAGCCCTAATTTTTGCCTAGGCATGTCAGCCTAGCGGGTCTTTTTTATGCGTAGTATCTTTTTACTATGTCTGCATTGGCGGGGTGAGGAAGGTCGTCACCATCCATGTTGGTTAATATCATTGCTCCTCCTGAGAACACATGTTTAACCACAAATGGCCCTTCGTACGTAGGGGTCCATTTGCCCCTTGGATCACTCTGAGGAAGGATGATTCGCTTGATTACCAGATCCCCAACTTGATATTCCTGTGGTCTGACCTTTTTGTTAAATGCCCTGATCATCTGTTTCTGATACGTCTGACCATGACAGATAGCAGCAAGTCTCTTTTCATCAATGAGGTTGAGTTGATCAAGTCGTGTCTGGATCCAATCATCTTCGTTCAGATTTGCATCCTTCATTATCCGGGGAGAGGGAATTTGTACTTCGATCGGTAAGACTGCCTCCATGCCATAAACCAGAGAGAAAGGAGTTGCCCCGGTTGACGTCCTAGCTGAGGTACGGTACCCATGCAGAGCGAACAGTAACATCTCGTGCCAATCTTTATAAGTCACTGTCATTTTCTGCACGATTTTCTTGATGTTCTTATTTGCTGCTTCTACAGCCCCATTCATCTTCGGTCTGTAAGGAGAAGAATTATGGTGTTGTATTTTGAACTGTTCGCAGAGCTCAGCAATCATCTTATTGTTCAGATTGGTACCGTTGTCTGTAATAATCCGCTCAGGGACGCCGTACCGACAGATCAGGTTGTGCCGAATGAACCGTGCCACAACAGTCTTGGTTACCGTAGCATAGGATGCTGCCTCAACCCACTTCGTAAAATAATCAATCGCCACTAGGATGAAGCGATGCCCATTGGATGCCGTAGGTTTGATCTCACCGATCATGTCTATGCCCCACATTGCAAACGGCCAAGGCGCAGTCAGAACATTCAGGGGAACCGGAGGAACATGCACCTTGTCTGCATAAATCTGGCACTTGTGGCATGTCCTGGAATGTTGGTAACAGTCGGCTTCCATTGTGGACCAGTAATATCCTGCCCGTAGGATCTTCTTAGCCATAGTATGTCCACTGGAATGTGTACCAAAGGTCCCTTCATGTAGCTCTTCCATGATTCTTTCTGCTTCAGTCTTATCCATACAACGCAGTAAGGTTGAATCATGGTTTCGCTTGTACAAGATGCCGTTGCTAAGGAAGAATTTGGCTGCAAACCTCCTCAGGAATTTCTTATCGTTGACAGATGCACCTTTAGGGTACTCCTGGGCTTCCAGATATCTTTTTACTTCATGGTACCAAGGCTTCTCAGTCACCAATTCAGTCTCGAGATCACAACAGTATACCGGTTCGTCCAGTTTCCAGATGATGATCCGGGGAGCCTCATTATCCCATTTGACCTTGAACATTGAAGACATTGTAGCTAATGCGTCCGCTAACTGATTCTCTTCTCTTGGAAAGTGCTCAAAGGTTATCTCTGTGAAGTGGGGAATCAGGGTCAACACACATTCTCTGTAAGGAATCAAGTTTGGATGTTTCGTATCCCACTCTCCTTTGATCTGATTGATCACAAGAGCGGAATCTCCGAAGACACTTAGAAATTTGATCCTTAGGTCAATCGCAGCTTGAAGACCCATGATACACGCCTCATACTCCGCCATGTTGTTGGTACAGTTGAAACATAGCCGGGCAGTGAGTGGAGTATGAGTACCTTGAGGAGATATGATGATGGCGCCGATACCATTACCCAAAGCATTAGAGGCTCCGTCAAAGTGCATAGACCATCGGGATCCTGGTTCAGGTCCTTCATCCGGTCCAGGTACTTCACAATCTGTTACTATCATGATGCTTTCATCCGGAAACTCGAAGTTCATTGATTGATAGTCATCTACAGCTTGATGTGCCAAGTGGTCTGCCAATACACTTCCCTTGATGGCTTTCTGGGTCGTATACTGAATGTCGTATTCCGTCAAGATCATTTGCCATCTTGCAATTCTCCCAGACAGAGCAGGCTTTTCGAATATGTATTTTATAGGATCCATCTTTGAGATCAACAAGGTAGTGTGAGTCAGCATATACTGTCTTAGCCGGCGAGCAGCCCATACCAAAGCGCAACAAGTTTTCTCAAGCAGTGAGTATCGGGTCTCACAGTCGGTAAACTTTTTGCTAAGGTAATAAATGGCATGCTCTTTTCGGCCAGACTCGTCATGCTGCCCCAGCACGCACCCCATTGAGCTGTCCAGTACTGCCAGGTATAGTATCAGAGGTCTCCCTTCAACCGGTGGCATAAGGATAGGTGGTTCTTGGAGATACTCTTTGATTTTGTCAAAGGCAGCCTGACATTCATCGTTCCAACGTACTACCTGATCTTTCTTCAGCAGCTTGAAGATTGGCTCACAGGTAGCGGTTAGATGCGAGATGAATCGAGCGATGTAATTCAGGCGTCCTAAAAAGCCTCTGACCTCCTTCTCTGTCTTAGGAATTGGCATCTCTTGAATAGCTTTGACCTTAGCAGGGTCCACTTGAATGCCCGTGTCACTGACCACGAAGCCTAGCAACTTCCCAGATCTTACCCCGAAGGTGCACTTGTTCGGGTTCAATCTTAGCTTGTATAGTTTCAACCGGTCAAACAATTTCTGCAGATGATCTAGGTGCTCTTCTTCAGTCTGGGACCTAGCGATCATGTCGTCAACATATACTTCTATCTCATGATGGATCATGTCATGAAATAAGGCAACCATGGCACGTTGGTAGGTTGCCCCAGCATTCTTCAACCCGAATGGCATGACCTTGTAACAGAAGGTCCCCCACTGAGTAACAAATGTAGTCTTCTCCATGTCTTCAGGTGCCATTTTAATCTGATTGTAACCTGAAAAGCCATCCATGAAAGAGAATACTTTGTGCTGAGCCGTATTATCAACAAGGACATCAATATGAGGTAAAGGGAAGTCATCTTTGGGGCTGGCCCTGTTCAGATCCCTGTAGTCGACACACATTCTGACCTTACCGTCCTTCTTAGGTACCGGCACCACATTAGCAACCCACTGAGGGTAAGAAGTCACTGCAAGGAACCCAGCATCAAACTGTTTCATGACCTCGGCTTTAATCTTCTCAGACATCTCTGGACGCATCCGACGGACCTTTTGCTTAACTGGAGGGAAGTCTTCCTTAGTTGGCAAGTGATGGACCACAATGTCGGTATCCAACCCTGGCATGTCTTCGTAGGACCAGGCAAATATCTCCATATAATCATGCAGCATTTTAGTCAACCGTTGCTTCACGCTGAGCTCTAGGCTGGCACCAATCTTTACCTCTTTCCTGTCTGTCTCTGTACCCAGGTTTATGGTTTCCACTGGCTCTTCATGGGGTTGAATTGCCCTCTCTTCCTGAAGCAACAGTCTTGCGAGCTCGCCAGGCACTTCGCAATCATCTTCACCTTCGTCTTCGGCTAAGTTGATCGGATTTTCGAAGTCATAATTGGCAGTAGCAGAGTTGTTATCAGTGAGATCCAGAGTGGATTGGAACCTGTATGAGTGAGTGTGTGTGTAAATATAGCTGTTTTGAAATATATGTAAAGGAAAAGAAAGACAGAAAAGGAGCACAATATTTGCAATGCGAAAAAACGTCCAAGATTTTCATTCATGATATATGAAATGACAATTTATATGCCCTCACAAATAGAACCACGGTGCCTCGGGTAAGACACCGGGCCATAGAGTTTATCATTGTTTATTACAAAATAACAAAACATAGGAATTCATTACTCAGTAACAAGAGAAACAGGGAGATTGTCTTTTGCGCTCCAATTGTTAAGTCCACCATCGGTTGCCGGGTAGATCCAGCTATCAAACTCAGCTTCATCAACTTCCTCTTCGTCCCGAATAGCATTCACTCCATGAGCCGGCAGGGGAGCTGTCACTACATTAGGCTTCTTAGATGCCTCAAACTGTACCTCCTTAGCGTCAATGAGGTCCTGCAGCTTGTTCTTTAACGCCCAACAGTCATCAGTGGCGTGCCCCGGGCTATCAGAATGGTAAGCACAACGAGCATTCGGGTTGTACTTAGGGGATGCAGTGTTGGGGAACTTCGGCGCCTCCCTGACAGTCACTAAATTGGTTGAGAGCAACTGTGGCAGGATCTGCGACAAAGTCATGCTTAAGCGGGTGAATTCTCTCCGGGGTCTTTCAACCTTTTGAGGATTAGTTGGCCGAGGAGCGGCAGCAGGCTTAGCAATCATTACCGCACTGACAGATTGGCGGTGCTCAGATCTCTCTGATTTCCTGGAACCATATACGGCACTAGACTCCTTCTTGAAGGGTTTCTTCTCAGAACTAGATGATGCACCCTTCGGAATTTTTCCAGACTTTAACCCAGCTTCAATCCTCTCTCTAGTCAAGATCAAATCAGTGAACCCAGCAGAAGAATTCCCAATGAGATGGTTGAAAAACGGCCCAGATAGGGTCCCCAAGAACATGTCTACCAACTCCCGATCAGTCAATGGTGGCTGTACCCTGCCAGCCAGGTCTCTCCACTTCTGAGCGTACTCCTTAAAACCTTCGCTTGCACCTAACGACATACCCTGAAGTTAGGTACGTGTGGGGGCAAGGTCGGCATTATATTGATACTGCTTGTAGAAAGCAGTAGCCAACTCCTCCCAGTTACGAACCTTGGTCCCATCCAGCTGATAGAACCATTCGAGATGAGTCCCTGAAAGACTCTCCTAGAAGAAGTGGATCCATAAATTCTTATCCGCAGAGTACGGCTGAATTTTCCGAACATAGGACCTTAGATGCAGCTTGGGACAAGAGGCCCCGTCATACTTAGAGAAGGATGGTGCTTTGAATTTATGAGGGATGATTACGCCAGTTGACAAACCCAGATCTCCGAAATCCAGCCCAGGTACCTGTTGAACCTCCATAGCTTTCAACCTGTCTTCCAGTTGCTTATATCTGTCTTCTGCAGGAGGGTACTGCTCTTCATCAAAATCTGTCTCGTTGTCGGAGACTACCGGACTAGGAACCCTTGCTTCTGCCTGAGGAGAATTCTTGTCAACAGAAGAACCAGCCTCTTCCTGTTGCAGAGTATTGTTAAACCTTCGGCCCGAGTTGAACAGGACAGTTCTTCTCTTCTTCTTCTTCTCCTTCTTCAGGAGCATAGCCTTCAGTTCTTCTTGGCCTTGAGCCAGACCCTTGATTAATTCCTGGAACTGCGCATTCTGCGCCTGAAGAGCCTTGATGGAAGTCTCAGTTGATGAAGATTCGTGATTCATGATGCTGAAATAAACAGCGAAGAACTGTAAGCAACCTGAAAAGGGAAAAACCTGCTATGCACATGATGTATGAAATGCGTATGATTTATGTTTTCAAAGAAAATCGGGAATCAACTTTGTAAACAAAAAGGAACACACTTTATTAGTTTCAACTTTGCAACTGAAATTATTCAACAAGTTGCCCTTAGGCGTTACATGAAAGGAAATACTGAAAAGGAAATAAGACTGTAAAAGCACATCTGGAGCTCCTTATTGATCCCATGGTCTCCTCTTCTCAGTACGGATGTAGGCATTCAGAGCTCTCTCATTTTCCAACTGCTTGGTCAGTTTCTGGATCTTTGATTCCTGCTCGTTGAACTTTTCCCGGTAAGAATCCCGCTCTTCTCGCAGTTGCGACCAAGATCTCTTCAATGTCTCATAATCAGTAGGTATCTGAGGAGGAAGGACAGTTGGAGGAACACCATCTTTATCAGGACACTCTAGAATGACGGGTCTGACAGCTTCATACGGCATACCTAACTTCTGAGCACGGATGCAAACCCATTTGTAGTAGGCTTCCATAGGTAAAGAAGTCTTTGGCCCTAACTCTTGTGGGTCAGCTTTATGAACTTTATCCCAAGACTTGATGAACCTATGACGCAGCTCGTCACTATCCACCTGAAACTCGAAACTGATGTGAGGAACCAACATCTCATGGGGGCCTGCTCTTCTTGCTCTTCCAAACTGACGGAGTGCTAGACATGGATTGTAAGAGATCCCTCCTTGGGTACCAATCAGAGGAACATTAGGGTATTCCCCGCATCGATCAATAATAGCTATCTCATCCAAACCTCTGCAAGTCCAAATGATTTCTTTATCGGTGAGAGACATTAACCTATGAGCCCAACCTCTTCCTTCTTGGTTATTTAGTATGAACTTAGGGAGGTGCGAAATAAACCACCTCACCAACAAAGGGATACAACACCATAGGGTTCCTCGTCTTCGAGTAGTACGGGCATGAAGTTGTTGCAAGATGTCACCCAAGAAAGTGGGCACGGGATTCTGAGACATAAAGATCCTTATGGCAGTGGCATTGATGAAGTTGTCAGGATTAGGAAACAAGACCAACCCATAGATTAGGAGAGCCAAGATGTCTTCATATGCCCTAAAGTCCAGGTCATTCCAGAAACTGTTAGCCTTGCCAATCAGAAACTTGGCCAAGAAACCCTCAACTCCGCTTCTAGTTACCCAGTTGTCTGTTACCTCTTGATGGGTCAAAGGAAGAGCTGCAGCAACATCCTCAAGCCTGAGGGTCTTTTCCCAACCAGTAAAGGGAGTCTGATCCAAGATAGGGATACCAAGCAAATCAGAGAACTCTTCCAGGGTAGGGACCAGCTGGAAGTCTTGAAAGGTGAAACACTGGTACAGAGGGTCATAGAACTGGGTCAGAACACTCATCAACTGTTGATCCCGCTTTGCAGTGACTAGACTGAGGAGGGAACCATGCCTCTGAATGAAGGAAGTGGTATTTGGAATTCTGCTAACCAACTCATCAAGCAACTCAGGTGAACGAACAAAGTTGAACCGAATAGTATTCCTTCGCACAGGCATCATAATGTCCTACAAAACAGAGCAAAGGTGAAACCCTCTTGTCTTTGAAATGGTCAGTCCTTATGCAGGATGCATGCAATGCTCATGATGCTATGATGTTATGATAAAGCACACCACATATAGATACAAAGGCAAACATGGTAAGGCACACAAGTCACACAAGGCAAGCCCTTAAAGTTTAGGCCAGCATGAGGTCTAGGTACTACCCTCTTTCAGTTCGTTGGTTCATACCTGTCCTAATCAAAAGTAACCGGGTTCTTAGAGGATCCCAATATCATTGACTACCCTCAATCGGTCATAACTCCAGCATCGCAATCTTTTCTTGCGGCCAGAACCATCACGAGAGTTTAGCCTCAATGGGCGTAGCATACTGCTACAATTCTAAAGGCCAAGTTGTGTCAATTAAGGTTCTAAGGTTGTTGGTGCTTAATGACTCCTTAGAAGACCCATATTCTCCTCGTTGCGACACAAGGGATATCGGTACAGACCAAGGTACCACACCAACGTAGCCACTGCTTCACTTGTGTCGGTCTACGCCGGACAGGTCCCTCACAGCTTATGCTACCTAAACAGGGTATCCCCAGATCCGGGTTAGGATCTATGTAACTCCGATGCAACCCACAATAGTAAAGCAAGCAAATTAATACAATTGAAAACACAGTTGTGAACTAGCCCTAAGGTACACCTCACTTTAAGTTTTGTCCCCAGCAGAGTCGCCAGTTCTGTGATCGGTGGATCTGGAACTGACTGTTTAACGCTGCTTCGCGAAATGTCGCGGAAGCAAGAGTCGCCACCGTCTTTTATTTTCTCCAAATGGAAAGGACAAAAGCACAGAAAAATTCCTTAAAGAGATTGCTCTCGGTTCGGGAGGTAGGTTATAGAAAGGGAAGGTGTTAGCACCCTTTCTATCCATGGTTATCCATGGGCTCTTAGATACTTGCTCACTTGTGTTTTCAAAAATGGTTTGTTTGCTTTTCAACTGTGGGTTTTAAAAAAAGTTTCTTTGAAAATTTCAGTTCGACTCTTGTATCGGTCCTCAAGAGTGTTTGAAAAAATGCTTTCGAAAGCTTTTTGAAAATGTGTTGGTGTGAAAAGTATTTTTGAATTTGTTTTGAAATTAGAGCAAGTATCTACGGGAACCTACCTACCCTAAGGAATTCGTCTGTGTAAATGTCCTTTAAAGTAGTGCCATCCCACCATTGAGAGGTAGGTAGCACCACCGTTGGAGGTGTTCGGGTCAATTCGAGGTTCGGGATATGGTGATCACCGGAGCAATAGGAAGACACCTTAGAAGCTACCCTCATGCCAGGTTCCCGGATCATGAGGACTTACTAAGACATCCTCTACTCGACGATAACCTTTCGAGGCAAGGCAACAGTGAGGCGTACCCTAGGGGTGGTGTGTGCGATTCGTGTGTCGTTTTCATTTGTATTTGTCTTGTCATGTTTTTGGTGTTCTACGCATTGCTTTTATTTAGACATTCATTCTTGCATGCTTTGTTTAATAGTTAAAAAATTGCGGGAAAAGAAAAGTTCTAAAACTATTACAAATGGCGCGGGTCCACATCGCCAAAATTAACCAGGACCCGATTTGACGGAAAATAAATAAAGTAAAAGAATTAAAGGTGCGAGCAATTATTTACAAGGCTTCGGGAGAGGTACATAATTATTTAAGCGAAATAAAATAAATATGCGAAATTAAATTGAGACGAGGGCGTTGGACCCTTTTTGCAAAATATTAAATTTACATGAAATAATTAATTTAAGAAAAGAAATTGTTTTTGTTTTTTTTGGTATTTTTATGTATTTTAAGATTTAATAGAAAAAATTAATTGCAATTAAACGCTAACCCTAATTCTATTTTATTTTAATTTATTTAAGAAAACATTGAATTTTTTTAACCTAAATTAAACCCTAATTGATTTACATGCAAATTTGATTATGAGAATAAATAAATTAAATGATATTATTATGAAAAAGAAATATTAAAAAGGAATAAAATATTAATTAAACCTAGTTCTACATTTTTTTTTGGATTTTTATTATGAAAAGAATTAAAATTGCAACCTAATTTAAAACTAAATAATTTACATGCATTTATTTATGAAAATATTAAAACAAAAATATTTATTATATTTTTTATCTTTTTCTGATTTTTTGTGTATTTTTATATTTTGTAAAAATAATTAATTTAACTAAAAGAATAATAATTAAAAAAGATAAAAATAATGAAAAGATAAAAAAATAACAAAATTTTGCAAACCTTGGGGGTATCAGTCCCCAGATGGGAGGTTTTAATCAGCAATTTGAGCCCAACTTTGCAAGGCCTGGTTGACTTTTGTGCAAGCGTGTGGGATGGTTGACTAGGACTTAGCGTGTTCTCCAACTCTCAGCCTTTAGATTGATCTCAAGATGGACGTGGACGGTTGATTAAGAAGGTGTATGATGCGCCTTGAACGTTAGTACTGCATGGGAAGATAATTGGAAAAATAATATGGACAATATTGAAGACCTGGGGTTCGAACCCAGGTCATGTGTATTACCAGCACCATCGCCTGCCACTAGACCAATTCAACGCGTTTGGTATATAAATAACAAATAAATAATATAAAAGGAAACAAAGGAGTTAGTGGATCCACGCGCGAAAATTCAAACAGACCAATCAAGTCTCGCCACCACATCATCTTCTTCGTTCTGTTTTATTTTTCTGAAATACTAATAACATAGGCAACGGTTTCCATATGTTTCCTTAGGCCCTTTTCAAGAAAATAGCGACTAGAGCTCAGGCATTCATAAATTGGGCGCGATGGGTGTTTCTTCTTCGTCTCCATGCGCTGAATTGAATGGTCTTGGTCTGGAGGACCAATTTTTCTTTAACAAGAAACCCCCAATTTAGAACTCTGTAAACCCTAGAAAATAAACATGGCAAAATCGCGTATAGCACAGAAAAAAGCAATTGAATATATTGGTTAGCTTCAGAACTTCACAATGAACATGAATCCATGAATAAAATGTTGTAAAAATGCTTAGATTGGAGAATACGATTATGCAATTTTCATGAGATATCTCAGGTTCTGTATACCAATTCCTTGGGCTTTGATGAGTGTTTTTGATTGAGAATCGCTCAGGGGACCTTGAGGAAACTAATGGAACAAGAATTATCCTTTGAATCGCCCTCAAAAGTGGTTTTCAGTATTGACTTTTTAGACAAAAATTCCAAGTTTGGTTATGGCCTTCTTGAGCAGCTGAGCGTGTGTTTGCATTAGGGTTGTGATTATGCTTATGTACTGAGTGCATTAGGTCAACAATATTGATCAAAATCTCTTGAATTAATGGTTTTTGAAGATTTGATTTTCAAGCTTTTTAACCAAATATTTTCCATGCTATTTTTGCACAAATCATATCCAATCACCCCAAATCTTTCCTAATTTGCATATGCACGAAATCTTGAGGCTAAAACATGTACAAAAAGATTTGTTAGGTTAGGTTAAATATTTTTCACATATTTAAATGATTTAAATGAATTAATATAAATAAAAATTCAAATAAATAAATAAAAAATGAGAAAATACTTCCCTTTGGGCCAAGTGGTCGTGCACATGTCATGGATGATGAATTATGGAAGAAAAATGGGCCCATTAGCAATTTTAGGTCATTTGAAGTAATGTTGACTTTTCAAAATATCCAAACATTTCCCAACTTCCACAAGGCATAACTTGCTCAATTTTTAAGCTTTTCTCATGTTCTTGGACATTTTGGAAATTTCTTTGAGTCCTCTAACCAATGTATTTGGTCCCATGTCATTTTGATTTACCAATCTCAAGTTATGGCCTTTGACTTAAAGCCCCTTTTTGTTGACTTTTGAAAATGACCTATAATGTTGAAATTGATAACTTTTTGTGAGAGCATTTCTTGGACTTGAAGTATGAAGATGAGTTGTAGGAAATGTCTTTCTCTTTAAAATGAGCTTTGGATGGAATTTTTCTGATAATCCATGTGAAAGTTATGCCCTGGTCAATTTCAGTTGACTTTTTCAGCTGTCCAAATAAGGAAACTTTTTGCATCTTGATGATTTCTAAGCCAAATTTTGAGAATCATGATCAAGCATTGATCAAATGATGTTTGTGGCTTCAAAATGATGTGTTGACCAAAAATTTGAACTTTTGACTGTCAAATGACCATTTTGCCCCTACAGTTGACTGTAGTGCAATTAGGGTTTTTTACTGTGCAATCTTGTGCTGAATGCCTTGAAACTTGATATGAGGATACTTGACCATATTTGTAAGCATGTGAGACTTGATTGGACCTTTGAAAACTTCATTTTCCTGATCAGCACACAAACCCTAGTTTTGACTGTATAGGAGACCTTTGACTGTGCAACCCTTGGGGAATTTTGCAGCTTTGACTTGACAAATCTTGAAGAATATGGGAGGGCAAATTTTGGGGTACAACAGTAGTCTAGGCAAAAGTTAGGGATCAAAAGCGTACGACTATGTCCCGGCATCTCATCACTCGCCTACCAGAAGAAGATTTGTCAAATCGGCAGTCATCAAGCGCCTTCACAGGTACCTTCTCCCACAGAAGCTGGGGCAATAAGAATGGTCCAAACTGTACTAGCTGCTTTGTCCATAAGATACAAGGTAGATTCAGCTGAAGAACGTAACCAAGATACCTTCACTCCCCCGAGAGTAAGACAGGTTCAGCAATACTCTCCCCCGAGCAGAGTTGGTCTCCCGTCAGCCCTGAAAAGGCACAGTACCCACAACAACTCAGCAACGCTCTCCCCAAGCAGAGTTAGTCTACTGTCAGCCTTAAGGAAGTTGGGTATCCCCAGAAAATCTCAATATTCCCCAGCGGAGTATACAGATGTTCCTCAGCAAGCATCCCCGACAGTCTTAATATTCCTCGACAAAAATATAAGATTGTTCCCCGGCGGAATACCAGACACCCCAGTGGAGCCATTTCCCCAGTACAATTCAAAAGTCTTCCCAGGAGAGTTGAATCAATCTCCCCAGTAGATTTCTGGAAGCTTATCCCTAGTATATTCTGGAAGCTTATCCCCCGCAGAGCGCAAAAGCATCTCCCCGGCTTTATTCAGAAGGTTACTCCCCACCAGAGCTTATAACTGGGTTATCCTCAGCTAATTACAACGGAAAGATCGTCCTCAGCGAAGTTCTTCCTATCCCCAACGGAGTTCATCAAATCCTCCAACAGGGCTTATCAACGGTATCCCCAGTGGAGTTATCGTTAAAGTCTCAGTGAATCATCTCTTCCCCACATAGTAGTTCCTCGCAGAGTAATCTCTCCAACAAGTTTATTCACCAACGGAGTCATCTTCTCCTAACGGTTTATTCTTGCACTCATCATCCCCAGCGGAAACGAAGAACTCTACTCTTCAACATCAACCCAGGATTTAAATTCCCGGCATTCGTCAAGGATTTATTTTCCGGGACGAAAATACAATTCATAAACATTTACATACATAATGCATGCATACACGCATCATATCACACAATCTCATTTATTCTCTGAACATAATGACATCATGCATTTCATACATCATGACATTGCATACAACTGATGTTTTGCCTTTTCAGGAAAAAGGTCATTCCAAAGATGATTACTATCAACTGTCGCAATTCCAGATTCGATACCTGTATCTAGCCAGGGCATATCTGTGAGTGATTGATTGTGGATTCGATACCTGTATCTAGCCAGGGCATATCTACATTAAAGAGATTTCAGAGATAGCTTGGAAATGCTCCAAACACAGATGCTATTCTATCGCTTATTCAGAGGTTCCCTTCAGATATAGCTGGGAAATGCTCCAGATATGGATGCTATTCTTTTGCTTATTCAGATTTTCTCTCCAGAGATAGCTTAGAGATGCTCCAGATATGGATGCTATTCTTTTGATTATTCAGAGTTGCTCTCCAGAGATAACTTAGAGATGCTCCAACTACGGATGCTATTCTATTGTTTATTCAGAGATGTCCTTTTAGAGATGGTTCAGATGCGATCCAGACATGGCTACATTCTGATACTTATTCCAGATTCCCTTCTAGAGATGGTTCAGATGCGACCCAGATATGGCTACATTCTGATACTTATTCCAGATTCCCTTTTGGAGATAGCTTGGAAATGCTCCAGATATGGATGTTATTCTTTCGCTTATTCAAGAGTTTCCTTTCAGATATAGCTGGGAAATGCTCCAGATATGGATGCTGTTCTTTTGCTTATTCAGATTTTCTCTTTAGAGATAGCTTAGAAATGCTCCAGATATGGATGCTATTCTATTGCTTATTCAGATTCCCTCTCAGATAGCTTAGAGATGCTCCAGACCCGGATGCTATTCTATCACTTATTCGGAGTTTCTTCCCAGAAATGGCTCGGAAATGCTCCAGATCCCGACGCGGATGATATTCTATTGCTTATTCATATTCCCTTTCAGAGATAGCTTAGAGATGCTCCCGACGCGGATGATATTCTATTGCTTATTCAGATTTCTCTCCGGAGATGGCCTAGAGATGCTCCTGACCCGGATGTTATTCTACTGCTTATTCAGATTCAAACTTCTAAATACAACTTAGAGACGCTCCAGACCCGGAGGCTATTCTATTGTTTAGTCCAGATTCCTTCAAGAGACAGTCCAGATACGATCCAGATTCGGATGGCATTCTGTCACTCACTCAGATACAATATGGATATACCCCAGACGCGGCGGTTATTCTACTATTTTTTTAGACGTCAACAATCAGATATAGACTAGATATGCTCCAGACACGGAAGCTATTCTATTTCTTATTCCGATTCAACTATCCATTACACTTCCAAATGGCATCTATAAGCCCATTCCCGACAAGATTCTGTCACATTTCCAAATGGCGTCTATAAGCCCATTCCCGACAAGGTTCTGTCACATCTCCAGATGGCATCTTTAAGCCCATCCTCCTATCTATCATCTCTCCAAATGGCATCTGTAAGCCTATTCCCGACATCACACTGCTGATACTCTACTATGCGAGTGCAAATTTCTGGGCACTCTAGTGTTCAATAATCTTCCACCTTCGGATCACGAAAGGCACGCAAGCCAATCTACATCCTCAGGTTTAAGAAGATTGAACAGGGGCAACTGTTGTACCCCAAAATTTGCCCTCCCATATTTCTCAAAACATTTCAAGAAAAATTCACAAGTCCAACCCGACGCGTCATATTCAGGTTTTATTTCGCCAAGACATCTCTGATAATATATTCTCAAATTCAGGTTCGACTCAAGAATCAATTCTTTAAAGAAGGTACCCGAATGTGTGAGTTTTCTCGAAGAAATATGGTGAAAAAAGTGTGCTGAAAGTGCAGTTTTTACGTGCTAAAAAATTCTTAACTTGAAGATCGTGGCTCGTTTTGAACCCGTTCCGGTGGCCAAAATTCCGTCTTGACATTATCTACGTTTTCATCTCTCACAGCTGGAAGCCAATTTCGATCAGAAGGTCTTCAAAAATGTGGATTTATCAAGTATTTTCGTACAGAAAATTTGTGACAGAAGTTTATTTGCGTCATGTTCAGAAAATCATAACTTGGTCGATTTTCATCGTATCGAGCTGGTTCTGGCGCCAAAATTTCACAAATTGAGTTGGCTATAGTTTCACAGAAGGTATTGAGTTCAAACAGTATTCAAAAGGCCTTCGTTTTTTGCTCAGAGTGCGCAACACGCCGAAAATCCTGAATGCTGAATATTATTTCATCTGGGCCGAAACTTCAAAAATTCATAACTCGGTCAATTTTTATCGGATTGGGCTCATATTTTTACACAAGGTCACTGACTCATAGATCTACAACTTTGCTTCAAAAGTCGAGACCGGATTATGCTCTGATCAATACCAGTTTTTTATTGAAGAACGTGTCAGAGTCGACACTGGAGCCCAAAATAAGTTTGTCTGAGCTGAAACTTCAAAAATTCATAACTAATTTACCTTTTATCCGATTGAGCCGATTTTCGAACAGGAGTTAGTACTCGATATCGGATACATTTTGTTTTCACATTTCAACTTCAAAAATTGCACTTAAGTCTCTGCGATTTAGCCTAGAAAGTGACGAACTCAAGTGAACATTGGAGGCCCAATTGCACATTCAAAGCCCATTTTCTTTACCCTAATTTCCATTATATAATCACATTCTTTTCACACAAACCAAGAGGAAAAAGAAAAGAGAAAAAAAACATTGCCACAACGCTATCAGAATATCGAATTCTTTCAAGAACTCTGAAACCTTGAAATCCTTATTACAAATCCCTCTCTCACTACAAACAAGCCATCCTAGTTACAAATCCCTCTCTCACTACAAACAAGTCATCCCAGTTACAAACCAACATCTCACTACTTCTTCAGTAAGAGTAAGGCTGGCTTGATCTCCATGATCAAAAGGGCATAAAAGCATTCATGTCACTACTTTTCCAATAAGGGTAAGGTTGATTTGATATCCATGATAAAAAGGGTATAATCATTCATACATGCCATATTGACCTAAACATTAAATTTCTTCATATATTGGTTTTATTTGTATTTTATGATATATAATAATTTATTTAATGTGTTCATGAGATTCAACACTGCAGATTTAGACAGGATCCCATGCAGGTTCATTAAGGAACGTTGAGGCCAAAACACAAATGGCCAAAAGCCAAAAGCCAAATGGCCAAGACAGAACAACTTACACATGACACCAATACATGGCGAGGCAGACATCTTGAGAATGTTAAGGAACGTTGAGGCCAGAACACAAATGGCCAAAAGCCAAAACACAAATGGCCAAAACAAAACAGTTTACACATGACGCCAATAACTGTTTCACCCCTCCAATCAGGCTCGTATACTCCTAAACTCTCTCTCTATTTGTATTATGTTCCTTTAATTAATTAAACGTTATTATTTTTATTAATCACTAACCAATTAACATTTTTTCCTAATAAAATCAAAAGCACAAAAAATATTTTATTTATTAAAATTAACTTCATCACTTTTATTTTTGTAAATAAATTAATTTAATCGATTTAGCTTTAATTAGATTTAACTTTTAATATTTTTTGCAATATTTAAAATCAATTTAGAATACTAGGTTTTTATTAGCATTAATTCAATTTATTTTATTTCTTTAAAAACTCAAAAATCCAAAAATATTTTCATTATTTAATTTAATTTAATTGTTCATTTAATTTAATTCCATTTAATTCAAAAATAACCAAAAAAATCACTTTCTTTCAAAAAAGGGTCAAAACCCCAAAAAACTCGCATCCGATTTAATTTCCCGCACGCGGTCCATTTTTCCATATTATTGTACTTGCTTCAGGAAATGTAATAATTAATTAGAACTTTATCGCTTTCTTTTAAATTCTCGCATTTTTCCAAACGGGTTGTTGTTTTTGGCGATGTATATACCCGCGCCTTGTAATAGCGTAGATTCATATTTCCGCAATTTATTTTCCGCACTCTTAACTGTTAATATGCATGAAAGACTTGTATGGCAAATAAAATCAATCCGTAGCTCACAAATAACATGTACAAGATAAATATAAACTGAAACAATACACATGCACATGCCACTCTTAGGGTACGCCTCACTGGTTGCCTCGACGTGGTCATCAAGTATAGGGTGTCTTAGAGGTCGCCCTCCTGTCTAAGATCTAGTTGCCTCGAAACGGTTGCCTCGGATAAAAAAGGATCTAGGATGTTAGGGTTATCACTAAGATGTCCTACCATTGCTTTGGTGACCACATTGTCCCTATAATCGAATTGACCCGAACAACTCCAACGATGGTGCTACCTACCTCTCAATGGTGGGATAGCACTATCTAAAGGACTCTTACACAGCCTAATTCCTTAGAGTAGGTAGATTCTCCTGGGTATTTTCTCTTTCAAACAAAAAAACAAAAACATCTTTTCGCACCTACACTTTCAAAAGGTTTTCAAACAAATATTTCATACACTCTTGAGGACAGATACAAGAGTTACTTAGAAATCTTTAAAACAGAACTTTTTTCAAAACCCACTCATATTTGAAAAGCAAACAATTTTTTGAAAACATAAGAGTAAGTACCTAAGAGCCCATGGATAACCATGGATAGAAAGGGTGCTAACACCTTCCCTTTCTATAAATCTACCTCCCGAACCGAGAAGCATTCTCGATAAGGAATTATGTTGTGCTTTTGTCCCTTCCATGTTGGAGAACATAAAAGACGGTGGCGACTCTTGCTTACCGCGACATTTCGCGAACCAGCATTCCAAAACAGTCAGTTCTATTTCCACCGATCACACTTGCCATTTGGCTAAACAAAGAAATTTGCCTTTTTGCTCATAGTACTACTAAAATTGTTGCCATTTTTTATTTAATTCATGCTGATATTTGGGGAACTATTTCCACTTCTTCCATTTGTGGCCATAAGTATTTCTTAACACCTGTAGATGATTACAGCAGGTTTACTTGGACAATCTTCATGACAAATAAAAGTGAAACCAAAAATCACTTAGTTAACTTCATCTCTTTCATAGAAACTCAATTTAGTAAGAAACTCAAATGCATTTGCAGTGATAATGGTCCTGAGTTTCTCATGAATAGTTTTTATCTTTCTAAAGGAATTATCCATCATAGATCTTGTGTTGAAACACCTCAAAAGAATGGAATCATGGAAAGAAAGCACCAGCACATTCTGAATGTTACCCGTGCTCTTTTCTTTCACTCTCACCTCCCTCATTATCTTTGGCATCTATTTATACAACAAGCTATTCACATTATCAACCGCCTTCCTACTCCTCTCCTGAACAACCTCACCCCCTATCAAATGCTCAACTCTACACCTCCCAGCCTTAACCATTTAAGAGTGTTTGGATGTCTTGCCTACTCCTCAATATTACATAACCATCAAACCAAATTTGACCACAGGGCAAGGAAATCTATTTTCCTTGGCTATATGGAAGGTACCAAAGGCTACCTCCTTTATGATCCCATCACCCATGAGTTTTATATTTCCAGGAATGTAGTCTTTTATGAAATTGTGTTTCCTTTTACCTCAACCCCACCTGCACCTAATCCTATTCATGATAATCCTAATCCTACTCTACTTGACACACCTGACTTTCCCACCATCGATCCACCAATCTTACCACCTCCAAATGAACCTACTTCTCCTCCCTCTCTTCACCAGTCAACTCCTTTTCCCCTACCAGCACCTCTTCTTCCTCTACTAACAGTATCTCCTCTTCCCTCCATGAACTTACCCTTGTCCCAACCAGAAAATCAAATAGAACTACAAAACCTCCATCTTATCTATCTGATTACCACTGCAATTTTCTATCCTCAATGCTTCCAGCATCTGATTCAGGTAACTCTAATTATCCTCTCTCTTCTGTACTGTCATATAACCACTGCATTCTAGATCACAAACAGTTTTGCCTCTCCATTAGCTCTCTCACAGAACCCAAAACTTATAAACAAGCCTGCAAGTTCTATTGTTGGAATCATGCTATAAAATTTGAGTTAGATGCTCTTGCATCCATAAACACTTGGTATGTTCTTGATTTGCCTGGAGGTAAATAACCAATTGGTTGCATATGGGTTTACAAGATCAAGCATCATGCTAATGGGTCCATTGAACGATACAAGGCCCGTTTAGTGGCAAAGGGATGCACTCCACTAGAGGGTGTGGATTAATTTGACACTTTTTCACCAGTTGCAAAGCTTACCACAATTCGCACCTTACTTTCTGTGGCTGCCATTAAAGATTGGCACTTGGAACAATTCGATGTCAACAATGCCTTCCTCCATGGTGATCTGCATGAGGAAGTATATATGGATTTGCCTCCTGGATTCCTATCCCATGATTCTTCTACCAACAAAGTCTGCAAATTACATAAGTCCTTATATAGACTGAATCAGGCTAGAAGACAGTGGTTCTCAAAATTATCCATTGCCCTTATCTCCCTTGGATACTCTGATTCATCTGCTGACCACTCCTTATTCACCAAATCACATAACTATCATTTCACTGCCCTATTAGTTTATGTTGATGATATTGTTCTAGTTGGTGATGATTTGCAAGAAATTCATTTTGTTAAACGCTTTCTGGATTTCATGTTCAAAATCAAGGACCTTGGTAAGCTAAAATATTTTCTCGGTTTGGAAGTTGCAAGTTCTACTCAAGGCATTTTTCTCAACCAACGAAAATATGCTTTGAAGTTGCTTGAGGATAGTGGTTTGCTAGCTACCAAGCCTAGTTCCACTCCTTTTGATTTCTCTTTGAAACTCCATGATAGTGACTCACCACCTTATGAAGATGAAACAACTTATAGGAGACTTGTTGGAAAACTTCTATATCTCACTACTACCAGGCCTGACATTGCCTTCATTGTTCAACAACTCAGTTAATTCATCTCAAAGCCTATGCAAGTTCATCATTCTACAGCCATTCGCGTCCTTAAGTATCTCAAAGGTGCTCCTTCTAAGGGTTTGTTTTATTCTTCCTCCTCCACACTCAAACTCTCTGGCTTTGCTGATTCAGATTGGGCAAGTTTCCCTGCTATTCGCAGATCCGTAACTGGATACTGTGTGTTTCTTGGCACCTCTCTGTTATCCTAGAAATCCAAAAAGCTGACCACAATGTCCAGGTAGAGTTCAGAAGCAGAATATTGGGATTTGGCTAGCTTAACTTGCAAATTACAATGGCTGCAGTATCTGTTTAAGGATCTTCACATCTCTCTTGATCAACCTAGGTAGGTTTACTGTGATAACAAAAACATTATACATCTTGCTCACAACCCAATTTTCCATGAAAGGACAAAACACATTGAAATTGATTGTCATGTCATTCGTGAAAAAATCCAAACTGGTTTAATTCACCTCCTACCCGTTTCTTCTGCTGCTCAATTGGTAGATGTTCTTACCAAGCCTTTTCCTGCTCCCTCCTTTGATTCACTGATTTCGAAGCTTAGTCTATTAGATATTCATAGTCCAGCTTGTGGGGGGCTATTACATGATGAAAATAAAAAAGTCTTAGCTAGTTTTTTTATCTGTTTCTATTTTAGCTAAGTTAGTTATGCTAGCTTCCTATATATACTGCTATCCCCTTGTACAGTAGATGATTCATTTTGAATAATACAAAATACATTTTCTTTTCATTATTTCCCTTATTTTCATTAACACTAATGTTTTCAACTATAGTATGCATCTGTTTTGTTTGGAAGTGCCTTGAGCTTCTACCCGAAATGGTTTAGTTACTCTCTTGATTTAAGGGCTAGTGTTATGTTATCTATACCGAATTCTTCGAGTTTGTTGCAGATGAAATAATTTTTTTAAGAGTAGTTGCTTTCTAGTAATTTTTTAAAGATTGCTCTGAATTTTGCTAAAATATATGCTTTTCTTCTGTATTGAGGTGTCTTCTAGTACTATCTGTTAGAACAAAGTTTGAATCTACTACCCTATATTTAAGTTTTGATGATAACAAAGTGAAAAGATATAGTATTTATAAGTTTCATGTATGAACTATCTGCTGCCTAAAATTATTATGTTCTGACTTGCAGATACTCTGATTGAAATAAGCAAGATCACATCTATTCAGCATCAGAACTTGATTTTGGACACTAGCATCAGAAGTTGCTACATCAGAATGTCAAAATCAGATGATCAACTCACGTACATGCTGAAGCCTGATGAACAAGACTGCGCTCAACACTCTGATACAGAAACACAATAGTTCATCAGCAGCGAAGCAGAGTCAGAATGAGCCAAGCCAGAACTTGCATTAAGTAAGCAACGGTACTGTGCATTGAAAGCAAATTAATTCCAACGGCCTCATTCCAGACAAGATCTGCTCAATAAGGAAAGCTTGTTATTAGCATTGAATCAAGAATATTGCATCCAACGTTCATCATCTCAGTGCTATATAAACAAGGCTTTGAAGATTGAAATGGCTAATGCTCTCCAAATCTCTACACGCACAAAAGCTAAACCATAATCTTCGTTCTCTCAGTTTTGCTAAACCATACACTCTGATATTCCATTACTGTTTAGCAATCTAGTTTCTAAGCTTCAATTTGTGTATACATCACAGTTGTGATAAAGTTTTGTAGAAAACATCCACACACATAGTTTTATCTCTTTGTAAGAAAGTGTTACCTTGACAAACCGGGTTGTGGTTTGAATCAAGAAGGCTTTAGCAGTTGTTAAAGCAGTCTGTAATATTCAGTTGAATATAGTGGATTAAGACCTCGTTGGAGAGAGGCGAAATCACCTTGACGGGTGGACTGGAGTAGTTTGAGATCAAACGAACCAGGATAAAAATATCTTATTCATTGCTTTAGATTTCAGTTTTACAATTCAACCCCCCCCCCCTTCTTGTGTTTTTCACCACTTCAATTGGCATCAGAGCGCCTGGTTCTGAGCTAAAACACTTAACCGTGTCAGTACAAGATCCAGCGTCAGAAAAACATAATGGCAGGAAACAATTCTCACATCAGCAATGACAACAATGAGGACAGAGACAGATTCAGTGGCAAACCTCCAGTCTTTGATGGAGAAAACTTTGATTACTGGAAAGACAGAATTGAAAGCTTCTTTCTGGCACATGATGCTGATCTGTGGGATATGGTGACAGATGGATACACGCACCCTGTGAATGCAAGTGGTCAGAAGATTGATAGAAAAACAATGTCTGATCAACACAAGCGTGACTTCAAGAATCACCACAAGGCCAGAACCATCCTCCTCAGTGCCATCTCCTATACTGAGTATGAAAAGATCTCCAACAGAGACACAGCAAAGAATATTTTTGATTCTCTCAGAATGACGCATGAGGGCAACGTTCAGGTCAAAGAAACAAAAGCTCTGGCGCTCATTCAGAAGTATGAGGCGTTCAAAATGGAAGAATCTGAATCCATTGAAACTATGTTCTCTAGATTCCAGATTCTGGTAGCTGGTCTCAAAGTTCTGGACAAAGGATACTCTACTGCTGACCATGTCAAGAAAATCGTCAGAAGTTTACCCAAGCAGTGGAGGCCTATGGTTACTGCTCTGAAGCTAGCTAAAGATCTCAACAAAATCACTCTGGAGGAACTTATCAGCTCCCTCAGAAGTCATGAGATAGAGCTAGAAGCTGATGAGCCTCAGAAGCAAGGTAAGCCTTTAGCATTAAAATCTAACAGAAAATTTGAGTCTAAAGTTTTGCAGGCAGTTGAAGAAACATCTGATGGATCCTCATCAGAAGAAGACAAACTTTCCCTTCTCTCCAGAAGAGTAAATCAACTGTGGAAGCAAAGACAAAGGAAGTTCAGGAATCCCAGAAGATCTGATCAGAACGAGTCTTCTTCCAGATACAGAAGGACAAATTCTTCCTCTGGATACAGAAGATCTGAAAGCTCCTCCAGTAGCAAAAAGCCAAACACCAAAGACATCATCAGCTATGAGTGCAATGAGCAAGGACACTACAAGAGTGACTGCCCAAAGCTTCAGAGGGAAAAGCCCAAAAAGAAGTTTGGAAGAGAGAAGAAGAAAAGTCTCATGGCCACATGGGATGACTCTGACTCGTCTGAAGCTGACTCAGAATCAGATGATGAAAGGGAAAACATAGCTCTCATGGCTAACATTTCAGAAGATAGTGAAGCTTCTGAATCAGACTCAGAATCAGACACTGAAGAGGTATTTCCTAACTTTGCTGTTAACTTTACAAAGGCTGAACTTGCTGAAAGCCTTAATGAGATTCTGGAACGTTATCAGCAAATTAGAGCTAAATTCAGAGACCTGAAAAGGAATCTTGAATCTGACTCAAATAAGTCTGAGAGTCTTAAATTGGAAAATTCTGAGCTGAGAAATAAGATTTCAAAATTAGAAAACTCTTTACAAAACTCTCAGAAGGAACCAATTTCTGAAACTCCCAGCAACGCTGATGAGATCATCAAGGAGTATGATCACAGTTTCCAGAAGTTCCTAGCTAAAAGCATAGATAGAAGCAGAATGGCTTCAATGATCTATGGAGTTAGCAGAAATGACAGGAAAGGAATAGGATACCAAGGTAAGGTTCCTACACCAAAGAATGTCATGGACTTAACCATTAAACACACTCCTCTGAATTCACATTTTGTGTATGGTCACACACATGATATCAAATATACTAGCAGTAAGCACTCTGTGAAACCAAAATTCAACCAGAGTTTTGGTAAAACTAACAAATAAGGACCCAAGAAAATCTGGGTACCTAAGGATAAAATAATACATGTTGCAGATATCTTTAGCAGCAAGTCACAAACACCAGTCATGGTACCTGGACTCTGGCTGCTCACGACACATGACGGGAAGAAGGCATATGTTCCAAAGCCTGGAACTTAAGCCTGGAGGCCACGTTGGCTTTGGAGGCAATCAGAGGGGAAAGATAATTGGCTCTGGAACTGTAGGTAATGGAAATCTTCCCTCTATTAATAATGTTCTTCTAGTAGATGGATTGATGCATAATCTGTTATCCATAAGTCAATTAAGTGATAACGGTTATGATATAATCTTTGATCAAAAATCATGTAAAGCTGTTAGTCAGAAAGATGGGACTATCCTGTTTAATGGTAAGAGGAAAAACAACATTTACAAAATCAAACTTTCTGAACTAAAGAGTCAGAATGTAAAATGTCTTCTGTCTGTTAACAACGAGCAGTGGATCTGGCACAGAAGATTGGGGCATGTTAGTATGAGAAGAATATCTCAGATTAACAAACTCAATCTGGTCAGAGGACTTCCTAATTTGAAGTTCAATTCAGATGCTCTGTGTGAAGCATGTCAGAAAGGCAAATTTGCAAAACCTTCTTTTAAACCCAAAAATGTTGTTTCTACCTCTAAGCCATTAGAACTTCTGCACATTGACTTATTTGGACCAGTTAAAACTGCTTCAGTCAGTGGTAAGAAGTATGGGTTAGTAATCGTATATGACTATAGCAGATGGACATGGGTAAAGTTCTTAAGACACAAGGACGAGTCACACTCTGTGTTTGCTACCTTCTGTAACCAAGTTCAGAATGAAAAGGATCTTAGAATCGTTAAAGTCAGAAGTGATCATGGTGGAGAATTTGAAAATAAAGACTTTGAGTCATTCTTTAATGACAGAGGCATTCTGCATGATTTCTCTTGTCCTAGAACTCCCCAACAAAATGGAGTTGTAGAACGAAAGAACGGAACATTGCAAGAAATGGCCAGAACCATGATCAATGAGACAAACGTTGCTAAGATCTTCTGGGCAGAGGCAATAAACACAGCGTGCTACATTCAGAATAGAATCTCAATAAGACCTATTCTGGAAAAGAATCCATATGAATTGTGGAAGAACAGAAAGCCCAACATTTCATATTTTCATCCATTTGGATGTACTTGCTTTATATTAAATACAAAGAATTATTTGAACAAGTTTGATTCTAAAGCACAGAAGTGTATTATGTTAGGATACTCTGAACACTCAAGAGGGTACAGAGTATACAATACAGAAACACAGATTGTGGAAGAATCAATCAGTGTTCGTTTTGATGACAAGCTTGACTCTGAAAAGTCAAAGCAGAATGAAGTTTTTGCAGGTATAGAAATTGAATTTGCAGGTTCTGAAGACAAGTCATCAGAAGCTCTCAACACATACATTCCTTCAACGTCTGAAAGGAGCACTGCTAGAAATCCTACAACAACTGCTGATCAACCTCAGAAGAGATTACCCAGAAGCAGCTTGGATCACCCAGAAGAGACTATCCTAGGAAGAAAGGAAGATCCAATCAGAACAAGAGCAAGCTTCAGAAACTCTGAAGAAACACTTATGGGACTGGTGTCTCTGATTGAACCTTCTTCAATTGATGAAGCACTTCTGGATAATGACTGGATTCTGGCAATGCAAGAAGAGCTGAATCAATTCACCAGAAACGACGTATGGGATCTCGTTCCCAGACCAAAAGGATTCAACGTCATTGGAACAAGATGGGTGTTCAGAAACAAGCTAAATGAACAAGGTGAAGTCATCAGAAACAAGGCACGACTGGTTGCACAAGGTTATAGTCAGCAAGAGGGGATAGACTATACAGAAACCTTTGCCCCAGTCGCCAGGTTAGAATCTATCAGACTTTTAATTTCATTTGCTGTTAATAGAGGCATCACTCTGTATCAGATGGATGTCAAAAGTGCATTCTTAAATGGTTATATAGAAGAAGAAGTTTATGTACACCAACCCCCCAGGTTTTGAAAATACAAAACATCCAGAACATGTTTTCAAACTAAAGAAGTCACTGTATGGTCTGAAACAAGCTCCCAGAGCTTGGTATGAAAGGCTAAGTAACTTTCTGCTGGAAAATGAATTCACCAGAGGGAAAGTGGACACTACTCTATTCTGTAAATCAGTTAAGAGTGACATCTTAGTCTGTCAAATTTATGTTGATGATATTATTTTTGGTTCTACTAATCCTTCTCTTGGAAGAAAATTTGCTAAGTGTATGCAGGCAGAATTTGAGATGAGCCTCATGGGGGAACTGAAATTCTTTCTAGGAATTCAGATCAATCAAACTCCAGAAGGAACTTACATTCATCAGAGCAAATACATCAGAGATCTTCTGAAGAAATTTGACCTCTCAGAATGTAAGCCATCAAAGATTCCAATGCATCCCACGTGCATTATGGAAAGAGAAGAGGTAAGCAAAAATGTAGAACAGAAAGTCTACAGAGGTATGATTGGTTCTCTCCTCTATCTGACTGCTTCAAGACCTGACATATTATTCAGTGTGTGTATCTGTGCTAGATTCCAATCAGATCCTAGAGAATCTCACTTAACAGCTGTTAAGCGAATTTTCAAGTATCTGAAAGGTACTACTAATCTGGGTTTGTTTTATAGAAAATCTAGTGATTACAGCTTAGTAGGCTACTGTGATGCTGATTTTGCTGGAGACAGAATGGAACGTAAAAGTACTTCTGGAAGCTGCCAGTTTCTGGGAGAAAATCTGATTTCTTGGTCCAGCAAAAGGCAATCAACAATTGCTCTGTCAACAGCAGAAGCTGAGTACATAGCAGCAGCAGGATGTAGCACACAAATGCTCTGGATGAAAAGTCAGCTTGAAGACTTCCAGATTTTTGAGAGTAACATTCCTATACTTTGTGATAATACTTCTGCTATTTGCTTAAGTAAAAATCCTATTTTACATTCTAGAGCTAAGCATATAGAAATAAAACATCACTTCATTAGGGACTATATTCAGAAAGGTATTTTGAACTTAAAATTTATAGATACAGACCATCAATGGGCTGATATCTTTACTAAACCCCTTTCAGAAGATAGGTTTAATTTCATTCTGAAACATCTCAGCATGAAAGTGTGCCCAGAGTGAAAATGTTTTAACTCCATATATTTACCTTCAGAATGTAATTATTTTACTGTGAACTTCTGATCAATCTCCTTTCAGAAAGATAGAACATGCAGATTGTATCAGATGCAAGTCTAAAGATCTGAGAGTCTAAGCTCAAAGACAGACGTGCTGATCACTACATCAAACAAGTGTCATCCAATCATCAGCATATCTCTGAAGCAGAACGCGTGCACGCTTCTGAGAAGGCAAAGCGCTGATTGGGTGCATTGAGACACATGTCTGGTAACCGTTTTTAAGTATCTTTCTCAAATCCCCCAAAATCAGCAAGCATTTAATGAAAAGTAATCATGCTTTTAAATGGCAATCATGATTTTTCTCTCTCTTAAAAACGTTTATCTTTTCAAAATAGTTTTGAAAACTCTATTTAAGCACATTAATCTCTCATTCTTATTCTTTACGCTTTCTCACTAATACTCAAGCATTTTCTGCATATTTCTGAGTTCATCTCTTGCAAACCTTTTTCCTCAGTTCATTCTCAAAACCCTTTTAGTGTGAACATGGCAACCTCCAGCAGCGTTTCTGCAGGTACTCAAAAGAAAGCATCATCTGAGCAATATCAAGTGCCACTTAGAACTCTCCTCACTCCGGTGAAGAATCTTGAAGTGCTTTCTGAATTAATCATTGACTTTGAAAGCTTGAAGGAGAACGGTTTTGACCTAACTGAAGAAGTTAGGGCTCAAAAATGGGAAAGGTATTTCGATAGGTTGGTTGGACCAACATTCCCAGCGCTGGTCAAGGAATTTTGGATTCACGCCAAGGTCTCAACACATCTAGTCACCTCCTTTGTTATGGGGAAGAAGATTGTGATTACTGAAGATCTCATTGCAAGGCTAATCGGTCAAAGTGGTGGTGGCGTCCGTTGTGTGGACATGGCTGAAAGATGTGCTGATATAGGTCTGGTAGCTGACAGGATTTTCACTCTTGGGTTGCCCAGCAGCAAGATTAAAGATCTGAAGGATCATTTCAGAGTGTGGGCTAAGATAATTCTGGGGTGCTTCAACCACAGGAAACCAACCAGTTCTCCTGATTACATAAATGTGGATCAGCAGTTTCTGATCTACTTTATTGATCAGAAGGTAAAGATCAATCTGGCTCACTTCCTGTTCAACCATCTCAGAACCAGTGTGAAAGAAACAAGGGAAGAAGAAAGAACCAAGAGGGATTGGATACCTTTTGGAAGGTTGATATCAGATATTCTGACAGAGAATAGGCTGATTGAGCATCTGATAGAAGCTCAGGAACTAAGCACTATTGAACCAACAATTGGGAAACCTCTGAACGCAAAGAACCTGAAAAAGATGAAGCTGATAGAGAATATTCAGAAGGAACCCAGAGCTACTTCCACTGCTGATATCTCCAGCAGAAGAGTGCCTCTGAGTGATTTTCCGTTATTTTCTGAAATTGAATCCAAACCAGAGGTGATTCTCAGGTACTTGGATGCGTGCAAGGCAGATGGTACAGATCCAAAGCTGAATATCAGAGATCTGCATCAACCTCAACCAGAAGTGACTCTGAAGAAGACAAAGAAGAGGAAGGCGCCATCAGAAGGATCATCTCAGCAGACTCCAAAGAAAAGAGGTATTTCATCTGCTGCCCCTGTTTTAAATTCTTCTACTATTCCAGCATCTATCCCTCCTCAAACCTCTCATAGAATCTCAATCCCCATCCCTACCATAGATGAAACTGTACAAGAAGAAGACCCTTATGAGGCATTAAAACTCAGAAGACCTAGAACCAAACACCCCAAACAACCAACAATTTCAACAACATCAGCACTTGACCAAGTGCTGTCTGATATTGATCAACATGCCTCTGATCAACCAAACTCTGAACCACAAAATGTTCCTCCTCCACAACCAGAACAACAGCAATCTGCTGAAGAACCAGAACAACAACAACCACTCTCAGAAGAACCTCTGATCCCTGAGCAATCAGAGATTCCAACTCCCTCTCCCCAACCAGAAATTAATCCACCATCACCACAAACAGAGTTTCACCATTCTGAAACTCCTTCCCCTCATCAATCTGAACCTCATTCACCTCAACCATCACCGCTGGCAATTCAGCTGCCATGTGGAACAACTGTTGTCATGCCCCAGTTACCATCCTCATCAGAATCGACACCACCAAATACTCCCAAAACACCACCCAGTCCAATCGTAATATCTGACTCTGATACCCCTTCTCCAAAACAAACAGCTTCTCAGAAAACCTCTGAAAACCCCAGCAGGACTTTCATTGACTTAACCAGTCTTGACCGTCTTGCTGATCTAAAACACAAAATTGCCATCCCAAAACCAAAGCAACCAGATGTTGGCTCTGGTATTTTGAATTTTGAAACAGGTGTGCTGCAATGGATTGCATCTTTGAAGCAAGTCTGTCCTGGGATGATTGACCCAGCTGCTTCTGATCAGCTCTGGTCACAATTCAGACTTTGGGTACGTGCTGAAGCCCTCAAGTTGCAGGATATCAACTATGAGCAGGCTCAACAAAATTTCAGCAAGCTTCTGAATGAAGTTGGAAATCAGCTTCTGAAAGAGGACGTGCTCCATCTGGACAGTGAACCTTGGTCTGAGAAACAGCAAGCTGCAAAGGTGCAACCATCAGAAGAAGACAAGACCATTCAGGCTGAAGAAAGTCAAGTAGAGGATGTTGCTGAAAGTTCTGAGAAGCCTCCTCCTTCTGATGCTTCTCAAGCTGCCTTGGACAGGCAGACTCTGGAAGAACTAAGGCTGAATGACATGCGTCTACAGCAGCGGATGGATGAAAGCGATCAGAAGATGAAAGAGAGAATGGATGTGCAGGACAGCAAGATTGACACTGTTGTCAGCATGGTGCATAAGCAGAGTGAGACTGCTGAAAAGATCCAAGCCATGCTGGAGAACCTGTTCACACGCTTGCCTCCTCAACCTTAATATTTTTCTTGAATGACCTTTTTCATGTTTTCCTTGATTTTCTGATGCACTGATTGAATATGTTTTGTAATATTTTCTTGTTTTGATTCTGAACTATCTTAATATGATTCGTTTTTTCTGATCTTAATTGTTTTAACACATCACCAACACTTTTTGATTGCTGACAAAAAGGGGGAGAACAAGAATGATATTTAAATCAATAACGGCTAACTAGACAGAAATTCTCAAACATTCTAACTCTATTACTTGAAATGTTTTTTTTCTGTTTTGCTTAAAGTCTACAGGAACAAGGAAGCTCCTGGACACTCTGAAGACTAGAAACTCTGATCACTATGAAGTTCTGATCCAAAGCAAAGCTCTGAAAAGAAAAGCTCTGAAGCTCTGCTCTGACATAAAGCTTCTGATAAGTCAAAGACTCTGATACTCATGTTCAAAGAAAGGCAAAAAGATCTGATCCTGAAGAACACGTATAATCAAAGGGAAGTAATAAACTCAGGGGGAGTATTTCCTTACTCCTTATTCTTTTGCTTCTTATTCTGATACATATTCCAGATACCTTTTCACGTTATTTTCATTTAAAATATCTAGTTTTTGTCATCATCAAAAAGGGGGAGATTGTTAGAACAAAGTTTGAATCTACTACCCTATATTTAAGTTTTGATGATAACAAAGTGAAAAGATATAGTATTTATAAGTTTCATGTATGAACTATCTGCTGCCTAAAATTATTATGTTCTGACTTGCAGATACTCTGATTGAAATAAGCAAGATCACATCTATTCAGCATCAGAACTTGATTTTGGACACTAGCATCAGAAGTTGCTACATCAGAATGTCAAAATCAGATGATCAACTCACGTACATGCTGAAGCCTGATGAACAAGACTGCGCTCAACACTCTGATACAGAAACACAATAGTTCATCAGCAGCGAAGCAGAGTCAGAATGAGCCAAGCCAGAACTTGCATTAAGTAAGCAACGGTACTGTGCATTGAAAGCAAATTAATTCCAACGGCCTCATTCCAGACAAGATCTGCTCAATAAGGAAAGCTTGTTATTAGCATTGAATCAAGAATATTGCATCCAACGTTCATCATCTCAGTGCTATATAAACAAGGCTTTGAAGATTGAAATGGCTAATGCTCTCCAAATCTCTACACGCACAAAAGCTAAACCATAATCTTCGTTCTCTCAGTTTTGCTAAACCATACACTCTGATATTCCATTAATGTTTAGCAATCTAGTTTCTAAGCTTCAATTTGTGTATACATCACAGTTGTGATAAAGTTTTGTAGAAAACATCCACACACATAGTTTTATCTCTTTGTAAGAAAGTGTTACCTTGACAAACCGGGTTGTGGTTTGAATCAAGAAGGCTTTAGCAGTTGTTAAAGCAGTCTGTAATATTCAGTTGAATATAGTGGATTAAGACCTCGTTGGAGAGAGGCGAAATCACCTTGACGGGTGGACTGGAGTAGTTTGAGATCAAACGAACTAGGATAAAAATATCTTGTTCATTGCTTTAGATTTCAGTTTTACAATTCAACCCCCCCCCCCCCCCCCTTCTTGTGTTTTTCACCACTTCACTATCTCCTTGTTTTTGTGCTTCTAAGTTCACTAGGATATATCATATATCCTCCATATCTTCCCTGTGTGATTTTGAATGATTGTTATTCCAGCAAGGCTTCTACAAGCTTTGTTTCTTGAATCTCACCACGCGTTCACATCTCAAACTCTAACAACATATTTTTTAATTAAATTATAAGTGATTGATTACATCAAATGTGTGCTTTATGAAATTCGGCTTATAGGTTTTACCCCCACCTGTGTTGTGAATCTTATGATAATGAAGACAAAAATTGATAGACTACCCGACGAGCATTCTAATATATATCTTATTTGTAAAATTAGTAACCAAATGTGATGTGTCTTGGTGGTACACTATCTATTCAAGCAACCAAATAGATAAGGGTTCAATTCTAGTTGAAGGAAAAATTTTAGGACTTATTTTTGCAATTTTGGTAATGAACATATGCCACGTTAGATGCCACACATGCAGAAATAGACGTTGTTTGTGGGAAGTAGACAAAAAGGACCTAAATGACATCGTTTGAATACATAAGGGACTATATTGACACATATAGATGATAACATAGTTTTGTATTTAGTCATTTATGTGTTATCAAATAACATGGGAAATAACTTGATAACATAATGTGCTCGACGAATAGCTTACAAATATTGGAAGATGGAGGAGCATCAGGTGACAAGGTGGGAGATAATAAATCGGTTCTTAAATCATATAAGGAAATAATGGTTGGAGCATATAGAAGCTTAGATGATGGGGAAGAAGACATGGATGACTCTGATGAGGAATATTTCTAGGATGAGTTTGAGGTAGAAGGAGTTCGGGTGGAAGATCAAAAACTTGGAAATTATGATTACCCACTCTTTGTTCTATCAAAGGCAGAAGAGAAGAGGATTCACAGACCATGGAAAAGACATATTATTGTCAAGATGTTGGGTAGAAGAATGGGATATAAAGCACTAGAGACAAGTTTAAGGTAGATATGGGTGAAGAAATGTATGATCAACATTATTGATATAAGTGATGACTATTACTTGGTCACTTTCTCACATGATGTTGATCATGCAGTACCCTTGATGAACGATCCTCGGTTAATTTATGATCATTACCTAACGGCTAACAGTGAAGGGGTGATGCCCAAGTTTTCATCCTCAAATTGACATTATCCAAAATGTAGTTGTGGGTGAGAATATTGGGTTTGCCAATTGAGTACTATGATGTGAGAGTGCTGAAGCATATTGGGAACAAGATTGGAAAGACAGTCAAAATTGAAAAAAACATGTCTATGCATGAGAGAGGGAAGTATGCATGTATATGTGTGGAAGTTGATTTGTCAAAAGCACTTTTGGCAATGTTTATGATCCAAGGAAGGATCTACCATGTTGAATATGAAGGTTTACATCTGTTGTGTATGTGCTATGGAAAATATGGGCATTACTTGGAGGGTTTCAAGGAGAGAATTAAAGTTGTAGCTGAAAAAAAAAACTAATTTGGGTGTGAATGAAGCAACTAAAGATAAAGGTGGGGTAGATGATGAGAGAAATAAAGGGGCATGGAGGGTGGTTCAAAAACAAAGGAGAGGTAAGAAGCCTCTAGAGAAGGAGGGTGTTGCGATGGAATGTTATAGTGAGATGAGGAGAAAAACTAACTCATTTTATTCAATAATCAATCGCCCAATAAATAGGCAAGATACATAAAAAATGCAAAAAAACTGCAAAGCTACAAAATATGGAAAATAAGTGCAACGTGCAAAGTGCTGCAACAACCTCCTAAAGACTTGGTAAACTTAGTTAATATCTAATACTAATTAAATAAAACAAATACATAACTTCCAGCTAATTAATTAATTTCAACAATCTCCCTTAAACTTAATGTTTCAAACATATGTTTAATGAACTCAAATCTAAAACACATTCAAGTTCCTTGCAGGACTTCTTCCACTGTGCATACTCCAAGCAAGGCTCTAAGTTTTTGGAATGATACTAATTTGAGAGGCTTTGTGAACAAATTAGCTACTTGATCTTCACTTTTGCAGTGAATAAGCTCAACAATTTTCTCCTTTGTTAGTTCACGCAAGAAATGGTATCTCACGTCAATATGCTTGCTTCTTCCATGTAGCACTGGATTTTTTGAGAGTTGGATAGATGAGTTATTGTCACAAAAGACTTGTGTAGCTTATAATTATTTGAACTTCAACACCTCCAAAATTCTTCTTAGCCATATTTCCTGACAAGCACAAGCAGTTGCAGCAACAAATTCAACTTATGTGCTAGACAAAGTGACTATCGGTTGCTTCTTGGAGGACCATGAAATAGAACCTGTTCCAAACATGAATGCATAACCTGAAGTTCTTCTCCTATCATCTTGATCTACTACAAAATCACTATAAGTAAATCCCAACAAATTTGAATTTGTACCCTTCCTGTAAAACAACCTGAAATCTCTTGTTCCTTGCAAGTAACGAAGGATTCTTTTGGAAGATAGCAAATGTTCTTCTATAGGATTATCCATGTACCTGCTAACTAAACTTACATAATACATTATGTCTGGTCTTGTTTCAGTTAGATACATCAAACTACCAACAATTTGTTTGAAAAATGTGTTGTCAACCTTTTTCCCTTCACTATCTTTGTGCAACTTGCAACCAAATGATGTTAGAGTTGTTGCAGAATTACAATTCTGCATGTGGAATCTGTCCAAGATTTCTCCCACATATTTCTTTTGGTAAATAAAAATACCAGCATTTGATTGTACCACTTATATGCCAAGAAAATAATGTATTATTCCAAGGTCAGACATTTCAAACTCATCCATCATAGACTTCTTAAATTCTTTAAACATGGCATCACAATTTCCATTAAAAATGAGGTCATCAACATATAAGCAAACAATGATAATTTTCCATTCATTCCCAGTTTTAATAAAAAGTGTATGCTCGTAAAGGCATTTTGAAAAACCAGATTGAATGAAATAAGATTCAATTCGACTATAACAAACCCGAGGGGCTTGTTTTAGTCCATAAAGGGATTTCTTCAATTTGTAAACTTTTTCCTTAGTTCCAATCTTAACATAACCAGGGGATTGATCAACATGTACGTGTTCTTCCAAGTATCCGTGCAAGAATGCGGATTTGACATCGAGCTGGAAAATTTGCCAGTATTGTTGTGCTGCCAACGCGACTACCAATCTAATTGTGTTATGTCTTGAAACTGGGGAAAATACTTCTATGTAATAAGTCCCATATTATTGCTTGTATCCCTTAGCAACTAAACGAGCCTTGTACTTGTCAACTTCACCATTCTCATTCAACTTTGTTTTGAAGAACCATTTCACACCAATTGTTTTTTGTCTTCTTGGAAGATCACACATATCCCATGTGTCATTTCTTTCAATAGCATCTATCTCATTGTTCTTAGCTTTGCGTCATTTTTCTTCTTTGACAGCACTCTCAAAAGATGTAGGATCGCAATATGCAAACATAGCAAAGTGATTAATTGGATTTTGAATTCTAGTTTCCTCGTTGATGCTAGTGGTTGTTGGTGAAGCTACAACAACTATAGGAGTTGAGTTTGTGGAGTTTTTGGGCATGTAAGGTGCTGATATTTTCTCGTGTTCAATATTGTTGTCGTAAATGATTTGACTAGGTTGTTGCTTTCCCAATCCCAAGTGTTTTCTTCATCAAAAACAACATCCTTGCTGGTCACAATCTTCTTTATTAATGGGTTAAGCAATTATATGCTTTTGAGACCTCACTTACACCAAGGAAGACACATTTTTTAGCCTTGTTATCTAGTTTCTTTCTTTTCGCCTCTGGTACATGAGCATATGCTATGCATCCAAATATTCTGAAATGATCTACAACTAGCCTTCTCCCTTTCCAAGCTTCTTCTGGTGTCATATTTTGAACAGAAAAGGTTGGACTTATATTCAAAACATGAATGATCTAATTTACTGCTTCTGACCAAAATGATTTTGGGACATTCCCTCTTGCTAGCAAGCTTCTCATCATGTTGAAAATGGTCTTGTTTTTTCTCTCTGACACATCATTTTGTTGTGGTGTATATGTTGTTTTAAGCTCTCTTCGAATGCCATGATTTGCACAAAAAATTCAAATTCTTTGGAGCATTATTCACCACCTCGACCTATGCGAAGAGTCTTTAGACTTTCCTGCTTCATTTTCAACACTTGCTTTGAAGCTTTTAAATGTAGAAAACGCTTCTGATTTTTCCTGTAAAAAATAACCCCAAGTTTTTCTTGAAAAATCATAAATGAAGAAAATTAAGTATCTTTTACTTCCATTAGAAGATGGCTTTATTGGACCATAAATATCAGAATACACCAGTTCCAAGACATCTTTTTCTCTCCATGACTTTCCTTTGGGAAATTGAGATCGATGTTGTTTTCCAACAACACATTCTTCATAAACTTGGGAAGGAATGGTAATTTAAGGAAGGCCGATCACGATATTTTTATATTGTAGGGTCTTCATTCCACTAAAATTTAAGTGACCATAACGAAAGTGCCATAACCATGATGGATCTACCATGTCAGTCTTGAAGCAAGTTTGAATACTTTCAATTTTCAATGGGAACAATCTATTTGAACTCATTTAAACAATTGCAACGACACCTCTAATTGGATCATAAATTTCACATGCTCCCTTATGAATTGTAATGGCATAACCCTTCTGTTGTACCCCAAAATTTTCCCTCCCATTTTTTCTCAAGACATTCTTTCAAGGTTCCTCAAATACTCAAGACACTCAAGGGTTGACTAGTTAAGATACTTCTCCTAAGTCAAAATCCTACAACTAGGGTTTGGAGTTTCTCAAATAAATTTTGTTTTCAAAGGTCTCAAGTGGATCCCTTTGTTATCCTTAGGTCCTAATCAAAATTCATGTCAAGTTTAAAGCCCTACATCACAATTTTTCCCAATTAATGGCTCAAATGTTTGAAAATCAACTGTATTGGTCAAAAAGTCAATTGTGGTCAACATACAATCAAACTTAAAGATTTATGGTCAACATCAACATTTTGAAGTGATATTCATCATTTGATCAAGGGTTAATCATGATTCCTCAAGGAAAGTCCTCAGATCATCAAAAGTCAAGAATTGCCAAATTAGGGTTTCCTTAGGAGAAGTCAACTGAACTTTGATCAAGCATAACTTTTACGTGCTTCATCAAATTTTCTCCAACTAAAGCCCATTTTGAAGAAAACTCAATTCTCTACAACTTTTCTTATATGCTTAAGTCCAAAAAGTGCTTCATTTGAAAGATATGAGCTGATACATTATAGGTCATTTTCAAAAGTCATCAAAAGGTACTTTTTGTCAAGGCAAATTACATCAAGATAATGTCTCCAATTGAAAATATTATCAACATAGAAAATATAGAGGATATCTCAAGATTTAAAAAAAATTTAAGATAACCTTCAAAAGATGAAAATTGAGCAAGTTATGAGTTGCACAAGTTGTGCAATTTTTAACAAATGCATGAAATGCTAAATGTGCAAACTTGAAAATTTGGAATTGTGACCTAACTTTGTGGACTTCAAACATATCCATGTCCTTGCAAAAGACTCCTAAAATCACTCTTATCTTTTCTTGTATTTTCTTACTATTTTATTTATATTTATTTTGTTTTTATTCAAAAAATGCAAAATAAAATAAATAAAATCACAAAAATCATAGGCTATGCATATGGGCTGGATTTGATCAATTTTGAAGCCCATTAATTCGTGAAAGACACACACAAATGGTCCAGGTTCATTTCACATTCAAAAGGGCAAGAATCACTCAAAATGGCAACTTCTTAATGTGTTTTATTCTTGTCTCAAAGGCCATGAATGCTTTTTTCCTTGTCATACATGTTCCCTCCTCTCTTCCCTCTCTATAAATACACAAGCTTAAGATCACAAAGGGAAACAAAAATCTTGCATACAAAAGCCCTACAAAATTCTCAAAAATTTCTTAAAATTCCCAAGAGTCCTCCAGAGCCCAGGTTCAAGCCTCACATTTCCCAGATCCTCCTCATAACCCTCCTACGATTTTCATAAAATTTAGATTTTCAAACTCTCTGAATATGTGATTTAAATCAGTTTTATGCATGCATTCATATTTCTATTGATGTTTTTAGTAAATCTAACGGGTTCCATCCAGGTACAAGGTGTTTTGTATTTTTCTTGTTTTTATCTTTTCAGATCCAATGTTAAGCAGATTCGTACGCGTATCTTACACCTCCAATTCTTGACCATCAGATCTCATCAAGCATGACCAGAATGCCTCAAGCGCACACCCCACCGTGCACCTTCAAGGAGCCTCTCTCATCCGAGCCAACGCAACCTCCTGGGCTCATTAGTTGTGGGCCTAAGAATACTTTTTTTTGCACCCCTCTAACCCCTTTTTGCAACGAGGCCCTTTTACATTTTTTTAGTATTATTTGTTTTGCTTAATCAACATTTTTTTAATCAGTTTCCTTTAATCAATAAAAATCAGAAAACCATAAAAATATATTTTAAGTTATTTTTATTATTAATTAAATTAATTTTGTTAATTTTAATTAATTATTTAATCATTTTTTAAACTAATTAGAATTAGGTTTCCATTAATTTAATTATTATTTTTCTTAAACAAAAACAACAAAAACATTTTTCGAATCTTAGAATCTTTTAGGGTTTTTCATCCTTTCCCGTTTCATCTTCGTGCGTTATTTATTTCTTTCAAATTTTTATTTTCATGAACAATTATGTAACTGTTAAAGGAATGTAATAGTTAAATTTAAGACTCTTTACATTTTTCTTTCCCCATTTTGGTTTGTATTCCCCCTGTGATACGGTGGGAAGAACTGACTGTTTTTGAAATGTTGGTCCGCGTTTTGCGTTTGTTTTCGCAAAAAGTCGCGGTAAGCAAGAGTCGCCACCGATTTTTATTTTATCCAACAAGGAAAGGAAAAAAGCACAGAAAAATTCCTTTTTCGAGATATTTTTGAGTACGGGGGGGGGGGGGGGGGGGGGGGTGGATTATAGAAAGGGAAGGTATTAACACCCTTTCTATCCGTAGTTATCTACGGGCTCTTAGGTACTTGCTCATCATTTTCAAAATTGTTTTCTTTGTGCTTGTGGGTTTGAAAAGTTTTTGTTTTAACATCGATTTAACTCTCGCTTAGGAGTGTAATGAAGTGTTTTTTAAAACTCTCGCTAAGAACTAATCTACCTACTCGAAAAAGGAATCGTTCTATGCTAATTTCCTTTAGACAATGTTATCCCACTATTAGTGAGTAGGTAGCACCGTCGTTGGAGTTTGAGGGTCAATTCGAAAGAGGGACATACGGTCACTAAAGCAATGTTAGGACGTCTTAGCGGTAACCCTAATGTCTTAGATCATTTGTTCGAGGCAACAATATCCGAGGCAACCATTTTGAGGCAACTATGATCTTTTAGACAAGAGAACGACCTCTAAAACAACCTATACTTAATGACCGTTTACGAAGGCAACCAAGTGGGATGTACCCTAGGAGTGCGCATGTGCGAGTGTATTGATTTCAGTTATTTTTATCTTTGCACATGTTTAGGGTGATCTAACGATTTTAAGATTAAGCATTCATTTTTGTCATGCAAACCCTATTACCAAACATCTAGCAGTTGAATATTTGACTAAATTAAAGGTGCGGAAATTAAACTAAATTATTACAAGGTGTCGGGTATTTACATCGCCAAAAGCAACCCTTTGAAATTTAAAAGCTGGAAAATAAATAAATGTCCTAATTATTTATTACAAACCGGGAGCAAATACAATAATTGAATAAAGAAAAATAAAGCGCGCGACGCGAAATTAAATCAAATGCAAAACTACGGTTTTGACCCTCCTAATAAAAAAATGTTTTTGTTGTTTTTATTATTAAGAAAAGAAATTAAATCCTAAATTAAATGATAAACTAATTATTAAATAAATTAATTAATGAAAAATATTAAATGACATATTTTTGGAGTTTTTTTTGTTATTTTAGGAAAGAAAATAAAATGATTAAATTAATATTAAAACCTATTAATTCTAATTAATTTTAAATATTTACAAAATAAATGATAGTTATCTAAAATTAATATCCTAATTAATTTAATTAATATTTATTAAAAAAATAAGATTCTGGAATTTAATTGGGTAAAAAATATTTTTTGTGATTTTTTTGATAAAAGAAATTAATTTATTGGTTAGTAATTAAGATAAATAAAATAAAATAATTAAATGAAATATAGAAAAGAAAAATAAAAAAAGGAAGAGATTGGGCCTGATTGGAGGGTGTTAATAGCAATTTTCTGGCCCATTTGATAAAAACCCGTTGGACTTCTTTGATCATGTGCATGTGCGTTTGACTGGCTTGTGGTGCACCTTCAATGATGGCCACCAGATCTGGCCATCTGGCGTGTTGGATGGTGAGTGTCCATGGTGGATGCTTGGCGTGAGCGCACACTGAATCACCTAAAAACAAATATTATGGAGAAAATAGGGGGACTTGGGATTCGAACCCAGGTCTTGAGAGGAATTCCATACACTCACTTGCCACCACGCCACTTGTTCCTTTTTGTTAATATAATACAAAGTAATGATAATATATAAAAACAAAAGTTAGCGGTCAAAAAATATAAAAAACGCGCGCTAGTTCATACCAACCAACGGGATCTGGCCACGTCTTCATCCCTGCCATGGCACCGTTGCTAAAAGTCTAAACATCTATACCTACGGACAAATGTCTGTCGCTACAAGCCTGTCCATTCTCAAAATCTCGTACATGCCATGTAAATGAATTCTAAGACCATGGTTGAGGTCGTCTCATCCTCCTGATTACAACCATGCCCATTATGGAGGCTAATTATTCCTGAAACAAAAGGCCCTAAAACCAAATACAAAACCCTAGCAATGGTGATTCATGATATAGGTCATATAAATGAAATTGGCTATTGGAAAAAGCTTGTAAATGATATGGTGATCAATAATATGCAACTATTTTTCATTATAGATGCAAGAATGAAGCTTTTCGAATTCAAGAATATGGTGATTCCGTGAACGACTTACAGTGCCTGAGAGGGCTCGAAAACGCCTGCTTTTGGTGGCTTTAGATTCCTGAGATTTCCAGGAAGAGATTGAGACACGTACCAAGCCTTGAGGATGCCTCTAAGCCCTATTTCGATCTCACACTTTTTTGGTATTTTTTCAGATTTTGCTTTCACTCTATGCTTGATCTCCAACCTTCTTTTTGATATGCCTCGCCTCCTTATGTATTGCACAATGTATTAGGGTTGTTTATTCAGTCCAAATCTCTCTCTTTCAATGCTTTGGATTGGATTTGATTTGCTTCTTTAAAGCTTTCCAAAATTGGTTCCTTTGCAATATTTTTATACACAATTGCCTTGATACGAGTTTGATTGGTCCTAGCTGTCCAATGAAGCCTGAAATCATCAAAAGATCTTTGATTTTCAATATTTTTGATTTTATTTGATTTAATTTGATTTAACATGAATTAATTCAAATAAAAATCAAGTTAAATAATAAAAATATGATATGGACACATGGCCAAGGCTATAGCACGTGGGATATAATTCCAACTCAAAACAAGTGAAAAAGAATGGGTCCATTTTGCAAAATTTGATGTTTTGGGGATAGTTGAGTTTTGGCAATTTTGCAAAAAAGTCCAACTTCAACAATGCATAACTTCCTCAATTTTGACTATTTGGAGGTGTTCTCTGACTTTTTGGAAATATTGAGATGTCCTTTAAGAAACCCTTTTGTTCTCATCTCAATTTGATTTTCCATGCTCAAGTTTGAAGCTTTGACAAAAAAGGTGTTTTTGTTGACTTTTCAAAATGACCTATAATGTCCAAATTCATAACATCTTGTGAGTGCATATTTTGAACTTTAGAGATGAATATGGATTATAGGTAATTGCATCCTCTTCAAAATGAGCTTTGGATGGGTCATTTCTCATAAAGTATGAGAAAGTTATGCTTGGTAAAAGTTGGGTTGACTTTTCCTACAAAACCCTAATTTAGCAACTTTTGAATCTTGATGAATTATGATCAATCCTTGATGAATCATGATCGAACCTTGATAAAATGATGAAATATACTTCAAAATGATAATGTTGACAAAAAATCTTGAAGTTTGACTATATTTGGGTCACAGTTGACTTTTGCCCTAGCATTGTTGATTTTTGGACCTTTGAGCAATTGACTGAGCAAACTTTCTCTGCAAGGCTTGAAACTTGACATGGATGATCTTGAGAACATATAAGGACAATGTTGAGCACTTGGGGTCACTTGGACTCAAGGATCTTGATTCAACATGAAACCCTAATTTTGGGGTAGACTGTCTTAGGAGAGGGCTTGTCTGACCCATCCTTGGACTTCCTTGAGCAACTTGGAGATCTTTCTTGCAATGTTTTGAGAAATATGAGAGGGAAAATTTTCGGGTACAACAACTGCCCCTGTTCAATCTTCTTAAACCTGAGGATGAAGATTGGCTTTCGTGCCTTTCGTAATCCGAAGGTGGAAGTGGATTGAACACTCGAGTGCCCGGAAATTTGCACTCGCATGGAGTGGTAACCGTATTGTGATGTCGGAAATGGGCTTAAAAATTCCATTTGGATATCGCTGACGAGGGGATGGGCTTCAATATGCCATCTGAAGGAGTGTCGATCGCATAAGAGATTCCTTAGCGAGATCTTGTATACCTGTTGTTGAGGAAAATTCCGTTAGGGAAGTCTGATCTTTGTTGAGAGAAGTAGAATTCTTAGGAGCTTTGGTCGTCCATTATTCTGCTGGTGAGTCGTCTCTGTTGATATTTAGGAACTTCAATCGTCCGTACTCAATTGAGGAAATATTTTTGCTGAGATTTAGGAACCTGTCCGTAATTCAACTGAGGTGTCGAGATTTAGGAACCCGTCCGTAATTCAACTGAGGTGTCGAGATTTAGGAACTTGTCCGTAATTCAACTGAGGAAACATCTTTGTCGAGATTTAGGAGCTCGTCCGTAATTCAACAACTTTGCTGAGATTTAGGAACTTGTCCGTAATTCAACTGGGGAATAACTTAGCTGAGATTTAGGAACATCGTCCGTAATTCAACTAGGGCAATAACTTTGCTGAGATTTAGGAGCCTGTCCATAATTCAACTAAGGAAACATCTCTGTTGAGATTTAGGAACTCGTCCGTAATTCAACTGAGGAAACATCTCTACTGAGATTTAGGAACTCGTCCGTAATTCAACCGAGGAACATATCTGTCGAGATTTAGAAACTTGTCCGTAATTCGACTGAGGGAGTATTTATGATAATATTTAGGAGCTTATCCGTAATTCAATTGCTTTGCTGAGATTTAGGAGCTTGTCCGTAATTCAACAACTTCGCTGAGATTTAGGAACTTGTTCGTAATTCAACTGCTTTGCTGAGATTTAGGAGCTTGTCCATAATTCAACTGAGAAAACAACTCTACTGAGATTTAGGAACTCGTCCGTAATTCAACTGAGGAAATATTTGTCGAGATTTAGGAACTTGTCCGTAATTCGATTGAGCTGGAAACTTCATGGCTTGAATTTTGTATATCTTTCCTGAAAGGTAAAGGTTAGCTGTATGTAATGCATGACATGTATCAAGCAATGATGTTCTCAAAATAAATGAGATTGTGTTGTATGATGCATATATGCATGTGTCATGATGTATGGAAATGTGATGTTTTTAGTTGGGGAAAATAAATCCCGGATTGCTGCTGGAGAAAGAATTGAATTCTTCGTTTCCGCTGGAGATGGTGGATGAAGATGTTTGTGAGAATAAACCTGCAAGAGAAAATAACTCTGATGGGGAATAAACTGATGAGAGAATGACTCTGTGGGGAAGAGATGCTCTGCTGAAGATTCCACTGATAAATTCAGCTGGGGATGAATTACCGTTGCTGGTGACAGTGAAACCTGTTGGGATTGAATTCCTGTTTGTGAAAGGAAAGAACTCCGCTGGGGATGATTTTCCAATAGCGACCTTACTGGGGATAGCCCTTTTAGACTTTACTGGGGATAATCTTCTGGAGTCTACTGGGGATGATTTTTCAAACTCCACTAGGGATATCTTTTATACTCCACTGGGGATGATAAGACTTTTCAGTGCTGATGGTAGATAAACTCTGCTTGGGGAGAATATTACCTATTCATTCACAGTTGCGAGTCTCAGCTGGGGAGAGTTAACACCACTAACTTTATCTTACTCTGCGGGGAATGAATGTTATTGGGACTCATGCTGAGGATATGACGATGGCTTTGCATCGAGACTTTTCTGCCCCTGTTTCTGCTGGAGAAAGTGCCTGCGGAGGCCTTGTGGATTGGGTGTTGTCCCGATTTATGAGGTGCTTGGTAACTGCTGATCAGAATAATAAGTCTTCTTCTGGTAGGCAAGTGACGAAATGATGGGACATGCTCGTACGCTTAATCCCTAATTTTTGCCTGGACCGCCCTTTCGGGTTTTCAGTCTACCGGGATACCCTTTTTTGCCCAAGCCGCCTTTTCAGGTTTTCAACTTGCCGGGTGTACATATCCTTTTTTTGTTTTTATCCCTAATTTTTTCCCGAACCCTTTTGGTTCGTCGGGATGCCCTTATTTTTGTGTAGGCCAGTCAACCTAGCGGGTCTTTGTTCATGCGTAGTATTTTATGACTATGTCCACGCTCTCAGGGTGTAGGGAGTTGTCACTGTCGGTAGTGTTGAGTTGCCACGATACCAGAAGATGCTCGTTTAATCATACAAGATTTGTTGCTGGAATTCATGTCCAATTCCCCAAGTGACTCAGACGGAAATTTGCCCCTGGCTATTTGGCATTTTTGAGAGATTCCTTGAATCTGGACTTGATTTCCCCTGATGATGGACAATGATCATGCCGTGCCCCTTGGTTGGAAGTATTTTTCCACTTGAAGTGATCCTTTTTATTAAGAAGGTTTTTATTTACTAGATATTCGTCGTGCGACTTTCTCTGCTGTTGAAAAAATGGTCATATGCAAAAAATGTTATTTTAAGAATGCAAAGCTTATGTCTGTCTTGAAATTTTTGAAAATGCATTTTTCAGTAAAACATGCAAATTTTGTACAATGTGATGTCAACTCAGGATTTACAGTAAGTCCTACAGGAGTCAGGATACCTTTTGTAACAGTAGGCTTTCGAACTAACCCATGCTTCAGCTAGGATTTTTAAGGGTTATAACGTGGCCTGGTTCACGGTTTAAGAAACAAAGGATAAAGGCTCAAAATTTATTTGTGCCCACCCGCTCTTCGTGATGTTCTTCGATCCTAAACTCAGCTAATTATGCATTTAGATCCTGTTTTGAGTCTTTGCTCTGATATTCCAGTGATGGTTCTAATATTGATAATTTATTTAAAACAGGCAGTCATTTTCTTTGAGAGTTTGTAGGACCTCTTTCTTTTTTGATCTTATTATCTTTGTCTTTCGCCTGAACTGTTTCTTTTTGTGATTACAGTCAACAGGATGCCCCTATTTTTTATTAAGTCTCCTTCATAGGTTTTGACTTAATGGGCTTTTATTTTGAAGGATAATGACTGCCTGCTTGGGTAATTATGTGGAACCATCACCGTCTTCTATTTTGGAAGGACCTCTTTGATGCCATTCATTGCGCACCTGGATTAACTGAGAAAATTACCCTGCCCCAGGTTGTGATTAAGGGTTTGAATTTGTGTAAAAAGAAAAACTCCTACTTCTTTGGCTCAAAGGGGTTGACTAGGAATTATCTTCCTTATAACTCCACTGTTTAGGATTTGAAACAACGCTTGTACATCATCATCGGGGTCCATTCAAAAGCATATTGTAGAGATCATGGTATCGTTTTCGCCATCCTCCTCTAAAGGCTTAGAATTTTTTAATCGAGATTTGAACATCACAAAAATAAAAGAAATTTGAATATAGTGAATACGAATGGATTAATTCAAAACATATGCAATGCATTGATAAAGTAACAAAGTTTGACATGAACAAATATTCAAACAATCAAAAGAAAATTAAAACTTGAAAATTCTAATGAACAAAAGCCTCTCTTGTCAGAACTTGTCACTTCAAATGGTGAGCCTTGGAGGATTGACAGAAACATTCCAATTGACCATCTTGTCTGAATTCCAATGTTCCTTCATCAACCAGGTTTTGAATTTTGTATTTTAACTTCCAACAGTTGTCAGTATCATGCCCCGGGCTGTTGGAATGGTATGCACACCTTGCATCAGGATTGTAGTTAGGTGAAGAAGTTTTGGGATTCAGATGAGGTCCTATCAACGTCACCAGATTCAATCTCAACAAGTGTTGTAACACCTGAGACAGCGACATGTTGAGCTTGGTAAACTGCCCCTTAGGCATATCCGGCTTGCTCTGATTAACCCGTTGTTTTTGGCGAGGTTGTTGTTGGACCCTTGAGGTAGTAGCAACTTGGAGAGGTCCATTATTCACCAAACCAAACACTTGTCTTCTTGGAGGTTGATCAACGACTTGGTCCCTGGTCTCGATTGTTCGCTTCATACTGTTGTATCAGTCTTGATGAAGCTGGTTGATAATGGTTCTCAACTCTTCTTGTTCCCGGGTTAAGCCTTGGATAAGAGCCATCTTCCCCAGCATCTGGGTTCTCATTGCATCTACCTCAGCTTGCAGTTATTCCAGTCGCTCGTCCTTATTGTCTTTAGGACTTTTCTTGACCAAGTTCCCGATGAGGAGTGTTTTCAACTCTTCCTGCCCCTTGGATAGGTTTAGGAATATGTCCCTGAACTGGGCTTCTTGAGTTTGAATATCTCGGTTGTCTTATTGGAGAGCCATTGCTGAAATAAACAGCGAGAACATGAGAGACCTGTACTGGGAGACCTGTTATGCAATTATATGTATGATATATGTATGCAATGTTTTCAAGGATCTCACGGGGTAAACAAGAAACTGTTAGAATTTGAATTTTGCAGCTTTGATTAAAGAAACTTTGTAACACCCCTTCTAAATACCCCAATTAAAGGTAAAGATTAAAATCAGAGAAATGAAATTGCACGGAAGGGATGCCACAACACACATCACATTCCAAAGTTTTTAAGGAAAAACAGACAGGGTATGTTTGAAAGTATAAGCATTCCAACACAAAACAAACATACAATAAATATTTACTTCATTCTCTCGTGCAAACGCAACGGAGTTTCATAATTTCACATCATCTCAATTTATGGAGGAATCAAAACATAATTCAAGGCATCAAGCCATCATAATTCACATAAGCATATGTTATCAAGTCTCACATATACAAAACATCATATACACGAATAAGGATTATATACATCATAATCCAAATACAAAATAATCGAGTTCGACACTAAATAAATCCCCCCTCCATGTGTTACTACCAGAGCATCGACTCGACTCTAATCAAAATAAAACAGATTGCAATCCAATGCATCCGTTAGCTAGCGCCTCGCGCTACCATCCTCGGTACCTGCACAATGCCATCAAAAGCATTGGCCAACAAAAGGGTAAGAATTCCAATAATCATATAACAAGAAATTTTAAGTAAATGAAATGGCAATAAATAAAGCAATACATAATGATCATGTTCATTTTATCACCTGTAGTATCCTTACTCAAGGAATCCATTTCCAACACATTAACCATGTAAACCGATTATCCGAATACTCACATCCTTGGCACATAACCATAATTCAAACAACAACAATATTGGCACGTAATCAAACACATCAACACACATACATAACATGCAAAAATATACATGTGACTCACAACACGACTCAACGTATGCGAATGCGGTACCGACTCGTGGACCCAAGGTTCCACCACCTATGTTTCCCTTCCGGATCAAGGTCACTACGTCTTTTCCCACAATAGGGTCACCGTCTAGATATTGTGGACCCAATGTTCCACCACCTATATTTCCCTTCCGGATCAAGGTCACTACGTCTTTTCCCATAATAGGGTCACCGTCTAGATATTGTGGACCCAATGTTCCACCACCTATATTTCCCTTCCGGATCAAGGTCACTACGTCTTTTCCCACAATAGGGTCACCGTCTAGATATTGTGGACCCAATGTTCCACCACCTATATTTCCCTTCCGGATCAAGGTCACTACGTCTTTTCCCACAATAGGGTCACTGTCTATAAAATCATGTGAACCCACAGTTTCACCGTCTCTGTTTCAAGACCAACCATGCCATGCAATGTACAAAATAACCAATTCATGCAATTAAGATTCACAATAATCTTAACATACACATACCATCAAATCCAACCAATGGAACATCAACTATTGTACATGCATGCATACATATAATTTAACAATCTCAACGTCAAGTAAAATGTATACAAACAAGTTACTTACTCAACCAAAACATAAACCATCAACTATCAACAATTCCAAATCGGAAAGTATATCTCAACATAAAGTCATTATCAATGAACCAGCATTACTCTCAATGTTTCTCATCGCGATCGAGTCACCGGAATGTAACTCGAACGGTTAAATTCGGGATTAAACTCAACTTATTTCATTCGTACTAAAATTGGGTCGATTCTTAAAAAGTCGAAATTTCACAAAACGAACTTCACTACGTTAATCTACACGTCGGATTATGCTAGCACGTCAATTTTCTTTGAATTCGGAGCAACTTGCTCCGTCGACGAATCTACCGAAATCGGAACACAATCGGGTTCCAAAGGAAGTGCGAAAAATCAGAATTTTGGAGGCTACAGAAGCATCAACACGGGCACCCGTGTGCATCAACACGACACATGTGGAAAAGCCACCAGAACGTGCAAAAATTGCCAAAGTCAGAGCATCAACACGGGCACCCGTGTGCATCAACACGGCCCGTGTGGATGGACCTGCGTGAAAACTTCATTCTTTTGAGTTTTTCTCATTCTTCCACCATGGTTTTCTTTCCCATTCAATACTCTTAATTTCTACAAGCTAGCACCTAATACACCCACAAACCATACTCCTAATCCAACTTTTCTAAACCATTCCAACAATCAACCAACAAAACCCTATAAATCAACTATCAATTTTACCCCCAAATCCAAAATATATCTATCAAAACCTAACAATATGAGATGGAGAATCAAACCCCTTACCTTGGTGTGGGTTTTCTTGAAAAAAGATGATGAATATGTTGCAACTCCAAACCTAGCTTCCTTTCTTATCTTCTCCTCTTTCTCTCTTCTTTTCTTTCTTCTTTCTCTTCTTACCAACTACTCTTACTAACTCTCCTTTTCTATTTTATAAAACTATCCTTCTACTACTAACTTTCCTCCCTCTATCTTTCTAAAATTATAATTTGGCCCCAACAATTATTTAATTCAAATTATATCATATAATTCTATTAAAACCATATTACATTTAATTAATATTTATTCCATAAAAACTAAATTATACCGATAAATCAAACGAAGCCAAATACACACCAAAATAATATTACTCAAAATAGTATTTTATCATTATGAATATTTTTATTTCAAATAACCGAATTAACATTTAATCAAAAACGGGGTGTTACAACTCTCTCCCACTTAAAAGATTTTCGGCCTCGAAAATTTTGACCAAAACGAACAAATCGGGACATGCCTACGCATTCGTCCACTCAATCCTTGCGTTAATTAAACAACATACAAAATACACCTAACACAAGGGCATCTCCCTAGCCATAACGTTTAGACAAGAACAACCATGCCGAGATGCGAAGCCCATACAATGCACTCGACAATCAACTAACACCCAACAACTAAACAAGTCGCAGACACACCGGTTCGCTCGAGAACTAAACAAACAAGATCGATACCATCCTAACGTCTCAACCATAGAATTAGTCATACACTCGAACCGACGCCTCAGAAACGAGTCACCAAAGGTAGGAACATAAAGTCCTACGACACAACACCGACACCATTGCTAAAACAAAAACAACAAAATGGTTATACAAACCAAAACTGAAACAATCAGAAAGGATAAAACCACGCGTGCTACGCAAACACGAAAAGATGCCATCATTCACGCATAAGTACGAACTCAAGAATTACACTTGCAGTTATCGCTCTCATTCCAGAAAAATCACAAGGTCACATCTTCCTTGTAGATTACCAACGTACCACCCTTGAACAATAACAAGTTACCCAAACATAACTGAACTGCGACACACCACTCATCCTAGGACGTATACTGACGACTTGCGACTATAACTCACTAGCCCAAATCCAACAATCCCGCATACTCGCTAAAACTCAATGCTCGATATCTAAACCATGCTGTGTCACTTTTATGCATAAGATGCCAACCGTAAAACAACTTGGTTAATCCTCAACTTCACAATCACCCAAAATGGATACGTTCAAAGCGTACACCCATCAAGACACCTCGCAACATCAGCTTCATCAACTCGAAGAATCACTCTTTCATTCTCAATTGATCAACGTCCGTTGATCCTCTGAAATACACGACATAGTTTGACCTCTTCAAATACTGTCCAAATATTTCACTTGTGAAACTTCGATGTATACACTTGACTTCCACGAAGTCTTCCCTTATAACAATTCAATTCCCAAAGTTTAATTAAGTAATCACCATCCTCGCATCGTCGCAACGATTAATACACTGGTTTCTTATTCGAAACATCTCTCATATCTTTCAATCTTCTAAAGTGGTAATCCAAACCAAAACACTCTCTCAAGAACTCTACTCATCAATTTCGTCTCATACTCCTGAAATTACAACATAGTTTGGACTTAGAACCATAACATCAATTTCTATGGAATCCAACATGAACACCGTCGCGACCGACTTCAGTCACAAATAGAACATCTTCCTCTATAAAACATCAATCATCTTTAAGTACCTGTGGTTACCAAACCATCACCAAATTCCTTACCGTCAAGACTTATTTTAGTCGTAATCTAATAATCCACCGCGACCATTAGTATCCGGCAAAATCCATATGGTAGTAGTGAACGAATCCTTAATAACCTTCTGAGTTTAATCTCAACAAGCGTCTCAAAACAAACATGCAACATTCTTTCAAAATAATAAATCTCAAATAAGATATTCTTGGGTTATCCTCAATATCAACTTAATAAACTCAACAACAGACGAAGTCTCTTTATAGATCATACTCAACCTGAATTGTCTTCAACAATTCCAATCTCCTTGTCGTTAACATCTGTACTTATAAGGTTCCAATGAGCATAACTGCATCAAACTCTAACTCCCGCATCCGATAATTTTCCATAAGAAAAATCAAATCATTCCAAGGTAGTAATACACTTTTCCAACTCTATGTCAAAATACATCTTACGTCCAAAACAAAATATCACAACACGTCGCACCAGGTTCTTCAGTACAAAACAAAACCAAAATCAAGGCATTCGCTAAACTTTTCACCGGCTAAAACAAATTCGCTTCCCATTGCGAAGTCTAATTAGTGACTCAACCATTTCGGGTCAAAATGCTCACGATCAATACCAACTCATAAAAATATCTTCCATCAAACTCACAAAGTTAACCATCCAAAACAAAAGAACTTCTAAACTATGAATTAGCCCCTTAAAGTCTTCGACAAGACACAAAATAAATCTTCGCGGAACTGTCCAAAATATTGCCGTCTAAGTTGCTTACTTAAGACACTCACGTCCAACAGTTCCAAAACTCCTTCTTTAGAGGACTCAACATGCACCAATCTAACTCCACTACTGATAACGCAACACTCGGATGCTTGCCACAATCCCTTAACTTGATGTAAACCAAATAATATCCATGAACACGAAACAACTCTTCAGCTACTCATGAGAGTACTGTTGGAACATTCCAAAATCTTACCTGACGCATTAGTCACACTAATGACATCAGCTTATACTCTCCCGGACCATACACTATCTTGAAAAGCATTGCCTGAACATCTTCAACCCTCACACTAACCCATAGGCAGCCAGACTTCAAAACGATCTCACTAAACACATAAACTCCAAATAACTGCTTCACTTAAATATCAATCCTCTGAAGCAGACACTCGTCCTCAACATCCGCTTCGTTCCTTGACTACAAACGACACACCAACTTGGGTAACCTTTGCTCTTCTCGAACAACACAATCGGCGCACTCCACGGCGAACCACTCAAACAAACAAACTCTACTAAAACCAATATTCAAGTTGACTCTTCAACTCTAATTCAGAAACAAACATCCCTTAAGGATACTTCGAATCCCAACTAGTTCCAGAAACTAAATCCATCAAAACTTCACCTCGCACTACAGCGGTAATTCACTCACATTTCCACAAAAGGTTTCGGAAGAATCACAACAAGAAGCTCGCTTGCCAAAAATCTTATTTCTCACCAAAATCCAAATTCGCCCACAATTCAAGTAACCATGCACTGCCTTGTGCCAACTCATCTGCTTCACACACTATTAAGTTGGCAAGACAAGTCTATCCCAAAAAACACAATTCCCGACTACTATCAACAAGAGATTAAGGATGATCAGTCCCTCAATTTGTCAATAGACAGTCGACAATCATGAGGTGGCATCAACCATCGTTACCAAACCACAACAGTATCTTCAATCTTACCCCTCAAGCTACTTAAACATAACCATGCTTGAAGCATCAACTGCTCGGCAATACTTACATCTTACAATCGGCGGTATACTGAACCAACCTCTTGCACAAAACTTCAGAGAAGAAACTTCTCCCCCACTTATTTCACATGTACCTCTGCAGACAACGAAAAGGAAACCATCAAGTACCGACAGTGTTTCACACACATGTCGCGTACCAAAAGGGATTAAACACATAAACAACCTGGCCGATAGACCGACCTGCTCTGATACCACTATTGTAACACCCCTTCTAAATACCCCAATTAAAGGTAAAGATTAAAATCAGAGAAATGAAATTGCACGGAAGGGATGCCACAACACACATCACATTCCAAAGTTTTTAAGGAAAAACAGACAGGGTATGTTTGAAAGTATAAGCATTCCAACACAAAACAAACATACAATAAATATTTACTTCATTCTCTCGTGCAAACGCAACGGAGTTTCATAATTTCACATCATCTCCATTTATGGAGGAATCAAAACATAATTCAAGGCATCAAGCCATCATAATTCACATAAGCATATGTTATCAAGTCTCACATATACAAAACATCATATACACGAATAAGGATTATATACATCATAATCCAAATACAAAATAATCGAGTTCGACACTAAATAAATCCCCCCTCCATGTGTTACTACCAGAGCATCGACTCGACTCTAATCAAAATAAAACAGATTGCAATCCAATGCATCCGTTAGCTAGCGCCTCGCGCTACCATCCTCGGTACCTGCACAATGCCATCAAAAGCATTGGCCAACAAAAGGGTAAGAATTCCAATAATCATATAACAAGAAATTTTAAGTAAATGAAATGGCAATAAATAAAGCAATACATAATGATCATGTTCATTTTATCACCTGTAGTATCCTTACTCAAGGAATCCATTTCCAACACATTAACCATGTAAACCGATTATCCGAATACTCACATCCTTGGCACATAACCATAATTCAAACAATAACAATATTGGCACGTAATCAAACACATCAACACACATACATAACATGCACAAATATACATGTGACTCACAACACGACTCAACGTATGCGAATGCGGTACCGACTCGTGGACCCAAGGTTCCACCACCTATGTTTCCCTTCCAGATCAAGGTCACTACGTCTTTTCCCACAATAGGGTCACCGTCTAGATATTGTGGACCCAATGTTCCACCACCTATATTTCCCTTCCGGATCAAGGTCACTACGTCTTTTCCCATAATAGGGTCACCGTCTAGATATTGTGGACCCAATGTTCCACCACCTATATTTCCCTTCCGGATCAAGGTCACTACGTCTTTTCCCACAATAGGGTCACCGTCTAGATATTGTGGACCCAATGTTCCACCACCTATATTTCCCTTCCGGATCAAGGTCACTACGTCTTTTTCCACAATAGGGTCACCGTCTATAAAATCATGTGAACCCACAGTTTCACCGTCTCTGTTTCAAGACCAACCATGCCATGCAATGTACAATATAACCAATTCATGCAATTAAGATTCACAATAATCTTAACATACACATACCATCAAATCCAACCAATGGAACATCAACTATTGTACATGCATGCATACATATAATTTAACAATCTCAACGTCAAGTAAAATGTATACAAACAAGTTACTTACTCAACCAAAACATAAACCATCAACTATCAACAATTCCAAATCGGAAAGTATATCTCAACATAAAGTCATTATCAATGAACCGGCATTACTCTCAATGTTTCTCATCGCGATCGAGTCACCGGAATGTAACTCGAACGGTTAAATTCGGGATTAAACTCAACTTATTTCATTCGTACTAAAATCGGGTCGATTCTTAAAAAGTCGAAATTTCGCAAAACGAACTTCACTACGTTAATCTACACGTCAGATTATGCTAGCACGTCAATTTTCTTTGAATTCGGAGCAACTTGCTCCGTCGACGAATCTACCGAAATCGGAACACAATCGGGTTCCAAAGGAAGTGCGAAAAATCAGAATTTTGGAGGCTACAGAAGCATCAACACGGGCACCCGTGTGCATCAACACGACCCGTGTGGAAAAGCCACCAGAACGTGCAAAAATTGCCAAAGTCAGAGCATCAACACGGGCACCCGTGTGCATCAACACGGCCCGTGTGGATGGACCTGCGTGAAAACTTCATTCTTTTGAGTTTTTCTCATTCTTCCACCATGGTTTTCTTTCCCATTCAATACTCTTAATTTATACAAGCTAGCACCTAATACACTCACAAACCATACTCCTAATCCAACTTTTCTAAACCATTCCAACAATCAACCAACAAAACCCTATAAATCAACTATCAATTTTACCCCTAAATCCAAAATATATCTATCAAAACCTAACAATATGAGATGGAGAATCAAACCCCTTACCTTGGTGTGGGTTTTCTTGAAACAAGATGATGAAGATGTTGCAACTCCAAACCTAGCTTCCTTTCTTCTCTTCTCCTCTTTCTCTCTTCTTTTCTTTCTTCTTTCTCTTCTTACCAACTACTCTTACTAACTCTCCTTTTCTATTTTATAAAACTATCCTTCTACTACTAACTTTCCTCCCTCTATCTTTCTAAAATTATAATTTGGCCCCAACAATTATTTAATTCAAATTATATCATATAATTCTATTAAAACCATATTACATTTAATTAATATTTATTCCATAAAAACTAAATTATACCGATAAATCAAACGAAGCCAAATACACACCAAAATAATATTACTCAAAATAGTATTTTATCATTATGAATATTTTTATTTCAAATAACCGAATTAACATTTAATCAAAAACGGGGTGTTACAAACTTCGTGTCATCAAGAGTCCTTCTTCAAGAGTCAAGCTCACCATATCGAGTGGGTCATAGCCACTAACTCAAGTTATCGTGTTTTGATTTCTAGACAATCTTGGCTAGAGGAAAATAAATCCCCTTTGTCCCTTGCTAGATGTTTGATTTACCATAACCTACATCACAAACCCTTGAGATTCTTGAAATGGTTAAGGAAATGCTATGGTATGATGTAATGATGTGTATGCTACGCGTTTAAGCAAATGCGAGGTGATGTAAGTAAGTATATTCGGCAAGAAATCCAAGTTATTGGATAAGGACTGTAAACAAAGCCTGCAAAGAACTCATGTTGTTAGATAACAAACATGTGCAAGTAGTTCAAGTTGAAAGCACACAAGTCACACAATAGCCTTTAAATTTCAGGTTGGCATGGAGTTTAGGTACTACCCTCTTGCAGTTTAGTTGGTTCAACCTGTCCTAGTAATAGTAATCGGGTTCTAGAGGTTCTCAATATCACTGACCATCATCGATCGGTCATAATTCCAGTTTAGCAACCTTTTCTTGCGGCCAGAATCATCGCGAGAGTTGGTCTCAATGAGTGTAGCATACTGCTACTTTTCTATGGCCAAGTTGGTCAATTATAGGTTCTAAGGTCAGTTGATGCTTAATGACCCATTAGCAGCCCCATACTCTCCTTGTTCCTCCATAAGGGATATCGGTACAAACTAAAGTGCCACACCAACGTAGTTACTTCTTCAACCTTATCGGTCTACGCCGTACAGTTCCCTCACAGTCTATTGCTACTTACCTAAAAGGTATCCCCAGATCCGAATTAGGATCTACAGTAACTCCGATTCAAATCCACAAAGATAAAGCATACAAATTAAGCAATTGAAAACAATATGATGAACTATTCCTAAGGTACACCCCACTTATTTATCCCCAGCAGAGTCGCCAGTTCTGTGATACGGTGGGAAGAACTGACTATTTTTGGAATGCTGGTTCGCGTTTTGCGTTTGTTTTTGCAAAATGTCGCAGTAAGCAAGAGTCGCCACCGACTTTTATTTTATCCAACAAGGAAAGGAAAAAAAACACAGAAAAATTCCTTTTTCGAGATATTTTTGAGTACGGGGGGTAGATTATAGAAAGGGAAGGTATTAGCACCCTTTCTATCCGTAGTTATCTACGGGCTCTTAGGTACTTGATCATCATTTTCAAAATTGTTTTCTTTGTGCTTGTGGGTTTGAAAAGTTTTTGTTTTAACTTTGATTTAACTCTCGCTTAAGAGTGTAATGAAGTGTTTTTGAAAACATGTTTATAAAAGTGTGTAAGTTTGAAAAAGTTTTGTTTTGGATGAGCAAGTATCTAAGAACTAATCTACCTACTTGAAAAAGGAATCATTCTATGCTAATTTCCTTTAGACAATTTTATCCCACTGTTAGTGAGTAGGTAGCACCGTCATTGGAGTTTGAGGGTCAATTCGAAAGAGGGACATACAATCACTAAATCAATGTTAGGACGTCTTAGCGGTAACCCTAATGTCTTAGATCATTTGTTCGAGGTGATAATATCTGAGGCAACCATTTTGAGGCAACTATGATCTTTTAGACAAGAGGACGACCTCTAAAACAACCTATACTTAATGACCATTTACGAAGGCAACCAAGTGGGATGTACCCTAGGAGTGCGCATATGCGAGTGTATTGATTTCAGTTATTTTTATCTTTGCACATGTTTAGGGTGATCTAACCATTTTAAGATTAAGCATTCATTCTTGTCATGCAAACCCTATTACCAAACATCTAGCAGTTGAATATTTGTAGAAATTAAAGGTGCGGAAATTAAACTAAATTATTACAAGGCGTCGGGTATTTACATCGCCAAAAGAAACCCTTTGAAATTTAAAAGCAGGAAAATAAATAAATGTCCTAATTATTTATTACAAACCGGGAGCAGATACAATAATTGAATAAAGAAAAATAAAGTGCGCGATGCGAAATTAAATCGAATGCGAAACTAGGGTTTTGACCCTCCTAATTAAAAAATGTTTTTGTTGTTTTTATTATTAAGAAAAGAAATTAAATCCTAAATTAAATGATAAACTAATTATTAAATAAACTAATTAATGAAAAATATTAAATGACATATTTTTGGAGTTTTTTGTTATTTTAGGAAAGAAAATAAAATGATTAAATTAATATTAAATCCTATTAATTCTAATTAATTTTAAATATTTACAAAATAAATGAAAGTTATCTAAAATTAATATCCTAATTAATTTAATTAATATTTATTAAAAATAAATAAAATTCTGGAATTTAATTGGGTAAAAAATATTTTTTGTGATTTAATTATAAAAGAAATTAATTTATTGGTTAGTAATTAAGTTAAATAAAATAAAATAATTAAATGAAATATAGAAAAGAAAAATTAAAAAAGGAAGAGATTGGGCCTGATTGGAGGGTGTCAATAGCAATTTTCTGGCCCATTTGATGAAAATCCGTTAGACTTCTTTGATCAAGTGCATGTGCGTTTGACTGGCTTGTGGTGCACCTTCAATGATGGCCACCAGATCTGGCCATTTGGCGTGTTGGATGGTGAGTGTCCATGGTGGATGCTTGGCGTGAGCGCACACTGAATCACCTGAAAACAAATATTATGGAGAAAATAGGGGGACCTGGGATTGGAACCCAGGTCCTGAGAGGAATTCCATACACTCCATTACCACCACGCCACTTGTTCCTTTTTGTTAATATAATACAAAGTAATGATAATATATAAAAACAAAAGTTAGTGGTCAAAAAATAAAATAAAAAACGCGCGCTGGTTCAAACCAACCAACGGGATCTGGCCACGTCTTCATCCCTGCCATGGCACCGTTGCTAAAAGTCAAAACATCTATACCTACAGACAAATGTCCGTCGCTACAAGCCTGTCCATTCTCAAAATCTCGTACAGGCCATGTAAATGAATTCTAAGACCATGGTTAAGGTTGTCTCATCCTCCTGATTGCAACCATACCCATTATGGAGACTAATTATTCTTGAAACTAAAAGCCCTAAAACCAAATACAAAACCCTAGCAATTGTGATGCATGATATAGGTCATATAAATGAAATTGGCTATTGGCAAAAGCTTGCAAATGATACGGTGATCAAGATTATGAAATTATTTTTCATTATAGATGCAAGAATGAAGCTTTTCGAATTCAAAAATATCGTGATTCCGTGAACGACTTACAGTGCCTGAGAAGGCTCGAAAACGCCTGCTTTTGGTGGCTTTAGATTCCTGAGATTTCCAGGAAGAGATTGAGACACGTACCAAGCCTTGAGGATGCCTCTAAGCCCTGTTTTGATCTCACACTTTTTTGGTATTTTTTTTAGATTTTGCTTTCACTCTATGCTTGATCTCCAACCTTCTTTTTGATATGCCTCGCCTCCTTATGTATTGCACAATGTATTAGGGTTGTTTATTCAGTCCAAATCTCTCTCTTTCAATGCTTTGGATTGGATTTGATTTGCTTCTTTAAAGCTTTCCAAAATTGGTTCCTTTGCAATCTTTTTGTACACAATTGCCTTGATACGAGTTTGATTGGTCCTAGCTGTCCAATGAAGCCTGAAATCATCAAAAGATCTTCGGTTTTCAATATTTTTGATTTTATTTGATTTAATTTGATTTAACATGAATTAATTCAAATGAAAATCAAATTAAATAATAAAAATATGATATAGACACATGGCCAAGGATAGAGCACGTGGGCTATAATGCCAACACAAAACAAGTGAAAAAGAATGGGTCCATTTGGAAAAATTTGAAGTTCTGGGGATAGTTGACTTTTGGCAATTTTGCAAAAAAGTCCAACTTCAACATTGCATAACTTCCTCAATTTTGACTATTTGGAAGTGTTCTTGAACTTTTTAGAAAGCTTGAGATGTCCTCTAAGCAACCCTTTTGGTCTAATATCAATTTGATATTCCATGCTCAAGTTTGAAGCTTTGACAAAAATGGTGTTTTTGTTGACTTTTCAAAATGACCTATAATGTCCAAATTCATAACTTCTTGTGAGTGCATATTTTGAACTTGGGAGCTGAAGATGGATTGTAGGGAATTGCATCCTCTTAAAAATTATCTTTGGATGGGTCATTTCTCATAAAGTATGAGAAAGTTATGCTTGGTCAAAGTTTGGTTGACTTTTCCTACAAAATCCTAATTTAGCAACTTTTGAATCTTGATGAATTATGATCAATCCTTGATGAATCATGATCAACCCTTGATAAAATGATGAAATATACTTCAAAATAATAATGTTGACAAAAAATCTTGAAGTTTGACTGTATTTGGGTCACAGTTGACTTTTGCCCTAGCACAGTCGATTTTTGGACCTTTGAGCAATTGAATGAGCAAACTTTCTCTACAAGGCTTGAAACTTGACATGGATGATCTTGAGAACATATTAGGACAATGTTGAGCACTTGGGGTCACTTGGACTCAAGGATCTTGATGCAACATGAAACCTTGATTTTGGGGTAGACTGTCTTAGGAGAGGGCTTGTCTGACCAATCCTTGGACTTCCTTGAGCAACTTGGAGATCTTTCTTGCAATGTTTTGAGAAATATGAGAGGGAAAATTTTGGGGTACAACACCCCCCATCCTGAAGCGATGTAATAGCTTAGACTTTACTTTCTGCATTTTTATTTTTCTGCCATATGTATATATTTAACTGTTAGATGTATACTTAATAGGATTGCATGATAAGACTTAAAAACAAACACTAGAAATCCTAACACTCGAGATAAACATAAATGAAAAAATAACACACTTCGCACACACGCACCTCTAAGGTACCTCCACTTGTTGCCTTCGTAATAATTAGTCGTGTCTCTCGAACGTAAGAGATTTTAGCAGAAACCCTTTGGTTATAAGATCATAAGTCCCTCGATGACCCTTTCGATGACGCACAGAGTTAGGGTTCAGAACTGGATCACCATTGATGTTCCCTCTTGCATACATGTTTCAAAGTAATTTGTTTTGTTAATCTTTTTGAAAAGCTTTCACTCTGCCCAAGGTGGAAGGATTAATGTTGTAGGGCTTATCTATTTGCTGCGACTTTTAAAATCAATAATAAAAGTTGTCTTTGTTTCCCAAAATTGTGTCTTTATTTTCTGCTTTTTCTTGGAAAATGGTAATAAAAAACCCTTCAAAATAAATAATAACTAAAATTCAATATGCATGATCACTTGTTATATGTGTCAGTTTCTAAAAGCAATCATAAATCATATGTGCAGATTAATTAAAAAAACCATTGAATATAATGACCCTACACCCTCTCCCAACTTTGAATGTCCTGTGTATCGGGCCAAAGAAGAAGATTATGATGAGATTACATAAGAGGTATCACGGTTGCTTGAGCACGAGGAAAATACTATTCAGCCATATAAAGAGCCATTGGAAGTGATCAATTTGGGTTCAGAAGAAGATTCGAAAGAGGTCAAGATTGGAGCATCGATGCATCCTGATGTGAAGAGCAGGTTAATTGAGCTGTTGAAAGAGTATGTGGATATTTTTGCTTGGTCTTACCAAGATATGTCTGGTCTAGATACAGATATTGTGGAGCACCATTTACCGTTAAAGCCAGAGTGTCCGCCAATCAAATAGAAGTTGAGAAGAACTCACCCAGATATGGCAGTAAAGATCAAAGAGGAGGTTCTAAAGCAGATTAATGCTGGTTTTCTTGTGACATCAGTGTATCCTCAATGGATTTCCAATATTGTCCCAGTACCAAAAAATACAGAAAAGTCCGCATGTGCGTAGATTACAGAGATCTAAATAAAGCTAGTCCAAAATATGATTTTCCATTGCCACACATTGATATGTTAGTGGATAGCACAGAAAATTCAAAGTTTTCTCGTTCATGGACGGATTTTCCGATTATAACCAAATAAGAATGGCTCCGGAGAACATGGAGAAAACAATGTTTATCACACCCTGGGGAACATTCTGTTACAGAGTGATGCCCTTCGGGTTGAAGAACGCTGGTGCAACGTACCAGAGGGATATGACAATCCTATTCCATGATCTGATGCACAAGGAAATCAAGGTATATGTTGATGATATGATTTCTAAATCCCAGATTGAAGAAGGGCATGTAGAAGATTTGTTGAAGTTGTTTCAGCGTTTGAGGAAGTATCGTCTCCGCTTGAATCCAAATAAATGCACCTTCGATGTTCGATCAGGAAAATTGTTGGGTTTCATTGTTAGCCAGAAAGGAATTGAAGTTGACCCTGATAAATTCAAAGCAATTCAAGAGATGCCAACGCCAAGAACTGAAAAGCAAGTAAGAGGGTTCCTCGGGCGTTTGAATTATATTTCCAGATTCATTTCCCACATGACTGCAACATGTGAACCGATCTTTAAGTTGTTAAAGAAAGATCAAGATTGTGTGTGGACGGATGACTGCCAAAGGGAATTTGAAAGTATTAAAGAATATCTGCTTGAACCTCATATCTTGCTCCCTTCTGTTGAAGGAAGACCGTTGATTACGTATCTGACAGTGTTAGATAAATCCATGGGTTATATTCTGGGACAACAAGATGAAACAGGGAAGAAAGAGTTTTCCATTTATTATCTCAGTAAAAAGTTCACTGATTGTGAGTCGCGGTATTCCATGCTGGAAAAGACATGTTGTGCTTTGGCCTGGGCGGCAAAGCGATTACGACAGTATATGTTGAATCACACCACTTGGTTGATCTCCAAAATGGATCCAATCAAGTACATTTTTGAAAAACCTATTCTTACTGGGAGAATTTCCCGCTGGCAAATGTTGTTATCTGAATATGACATTGAATATCGCACTCAAAAAGCTATTAAAAGCAGCATGTTGGCAGATTATCTTGCTCACCAACCAGTGGAGGATCATCAGTCTGTAGAGTATGAATTCGCCAATGAGGATGTGATGTCCCTGAAAGTGAAAGATTTTGATTAACCATTGCTTGAGGAAGGTCCTGATCCTGAATCTCGTTGGAGTTTGATATTTGATGGAGCTATGAATGCTTATGGTAAAGGAATTGGTGTTGTGATTGTCACTCCACATGGATCACAAATTCCTTTTACTGCAAGGTTGACCTTTGATTGTACTAATAATATGGCATAATATGAGGCTTGCATCATGGGTCTCAAGGAAGCTATTGATCTCAGAATTAAGATTCTTGATGTGTATGGTGATTCGACTTTGGTAATAAATCAGATTAAACGAGAGTGAGATACTCGTCACCCTGGCTTGATCCTCTACAAAGATTATGCTAGAAGGTTGTTACCCTTCTTTAATAAAGTTAAATTCCATCATATTCCAAGAGATGAAAATCAAATGGCGGATGCTCTGGTAACTCTGGATTCTATGTATCAAGTAAATATTGGGAATGATATACCTCAAATTATGGTTCGACGACTAGATAGGCCCGCTCATGTGTTTACCACATAAGAGGTAGCAGATGAAAAACCTTGGTATTATGACATCAAGCATTTTCTTCAGGCTCAGGAATACCCGATCGGTGCATCGAAGAAGGATAGAAAGACATTGAGAAGATTGGCTGGCAGTTTCTTCCTCAATGAAAATGTGTTGTATAAAAGAAATTAAGACATGGTCTTGCTCAGATGCTTGGATAGACACGAAGCAGGCATGTTGATGCATGAGTTTCATGAAGGTTCATTTGGCACTCATGCCAATGGATATTCGATGGCTAAAAAGATGCTAAGGGCAGATTACTATTGGCTGACAATGGAATCTGATTGTTACAAATTTGCAAAGAAGTGTCATAAATGCCAGATTTATGCAGATAAGGTCCATGTGCCTCCGACACTTCTCAATGTGATTTCCTCCCCGTGGCCTTTCTCCATGTGGGGTATTGACATGATTGGGATGATAGAAACTAAAGCTTTGAATGGACACCGTTTTATCTTGGTAGTAATTAATTACTTCACCAAGTGGGTGGAGGATGCTTCATATGCCAATGTTACTAAGTAGGTGATTATGCGCTTCATTAAGAATAATCTTATATGTCGGTATGGTGTGCCGAGAAGAATCATCACCGACAATGGCTTGAATCTGAATAATAAAATGATGACATAACTGTGTGAATAATTCAATATTGTCCATCATAATTCATCTCCGTACAAGCCAAAGATGAATGGGGTTGTTGAAGCTGCTAATATGAATATCAAGAAGATTATCCAGAAAATGGTCGTTACTTATAAGGATTGGCATGAGATGCTCCCTTTTTCTTTGCATGGATATCAAACATATGTCCGCACTTCAACAGGAGCAACCCCGTTCTCCCTGGTGTATGGAATGGAAGTTGTACTCCCAATCGAGGTTGAGATTCCCTCTTTGTGTGTGATATGGAAACCAAGTTGACAGAGGCTGAATGGGTCCAAAACCGGTTTGACCAATTGGATCTGATCGAAGAGAAGAGGATGACAGCTTTGTGTCATGGACAATTTTATCAGATAAGAATGAAGAAAGCTTTCGATAAAAAGGTTAAACCTCGTGAATTCAGAGAAGGCAACCTCGTGCTCAGGAAGATCATGTCTTTCAACACTGATTCTAGGGGCAAGTGGACTCCCAATTTTGAAGGCCCGTATGTTTTCAAGAAAGCCTTCTCTGGCGGTGCATTAATTCTTGAAACTATGGATGGCGAGGAGTTCCCACGTCCCATGAATGCTGATGCAGTCAAGAAATACTTCGCCTAAAGAAATAAAAGAACAGCTCGCTAAGTTGAAAACCCGAAAGGGAGGCTCAGGCAAAAAAGAGCATCTCGGTAGGCCGAAAACCCGAAAGGGAGGTCTAGGCAAAAGTTAGAGACATAAATAGAATAAATTTCCCGCTAAGTTGAAAACCCGCAAGGGCAGCTTAGGCAAAAGTTAGGTACTTTCTTGGCAAGTAACTGCATCATGCAAGATCTGATCATTGAAGCAACAATCTTCTCGAATCCTTATCATACTTCAACGAAGCTACTGCTCAGGATTTCAAAAAATTCTTATAGGGGATAGTGATCATTGTATCTCAATGTATCTTTTCTATTATATATTACCATTTTCCGAACTTTGTAATCATCTATGGAGTCTCGCCATTCGTAGACTACCATTCTATTAATAAAGTTTGAGCTGTTACCCAATTCTTTGTGTTTCTTATTTTATATATCTCACAAAGACTCCATTTATTATTGATAATAAATTTCAAAGCAAAAATATTAAATAACAAAATCGATTTTTCAAAAAGAATTTACAATTTGCTTTTACTTTAGAATTTGTGATGCGAAAAAAACAACAACAACAACAACAAAAATGGTGATCCCAGGAATGGACAAACTCCAGTTGTTTTAAGAAGTTTTTGTTCCCCTCGGGAAGGTTTACCCAGGATGATTCGCCGTATTGGGTTCGTGACCCCGGTATCCTCGGTCAAGTTTGGATTCGTTTCTCCTCTTTTTTGAGTTTTCATGATGTGAAGTTTCAATCTGAGATTTCTCCAGTGAAGTTTGCGTTTGGTCTAATGGAAGTTCTTTTTTCAGAGAAGTTGGTACCATAATCACTCTTGAAGAACGCAGGTCCCCGATTTCTCTAGTGAATAACGTTTTGTGGTTTTCCCTTTGAGGATGTGGTGTTAACCTCCCCAATATAGTGGGCTTGAATTCCCCAGTGAATGTTTTGATGATTTGGTGTCCATCTGCTTTACTTGAGATTGGTTTTGCAATCCCCAGTAGAAGTGTTACTTTTGAAAACATTTTTTTCCCCCGTGAAGCCTGGAGAAGGATGTTATATCCCTGTATCTATACTATTCTGTCACTTTGTTTTGTTTACTTTCGGATTATGTTTCTCCCCAGTAAAGCTAAAGCAGGCAGTAGGTTTTGTTTCCTCAGTCGCCATTTACCTTTTTTTGGAATGATCATCTTAGATGTGATTTAGACGAGTTTTGTTTGTGCCCGAGGTGTTTTTTCCTGGTTACTACTAGTTGTGTATATCTGTTTTGTCAGCATACGCACGATAACACTCATACATTCATACATACATCATGCATAGCTAAAATTGGAAAATCATTATTCATTAACATTTGTTAATATTTTTGTTGACATATCACCCTGTTTTGCAGAGTTACGTTGTCCTCTCTTTAATAGAGTGTTGGCCTTAAGCATAAAGCGTATATTCTTTCAATTTCCTCACTGAGTTATCCCTCGTGGAAGATTTTTGCTTTAGCCTTTCTGTACAGCTCCTTGTTTGGATGGATTTGGTTTTCCCTCTTGAGTTTATTTCTCAAAGGATGCATTTTGGTTGACTATTTCATTCCAGTTTATTTCTGGTTTGAATCTTTGGTTCCACAACAATATTATTAATTTGGATTTCGGAAAGCTTCGAGTTTTGGTTTGTGCATTTATTTTGCACGAGAAGACTTTATTTCCTCAACAGGAATATCGTGGAATTTCTCCAGGAGGTCATATTTCATTCCCCAGGAAGCCATATTGTTCTCCCCAGAAAGTCATTTATTTTTATAATCTACCATGACAATAAGTAGCAGGTCTCTTTATTTGAGCAAATTGTGATTCCCTGTAAAAGTCGACGTAACATTTTTTTTGCTATCTCCTCTATGAGTGGATAGTATGCAGTCTGTCGTCAGTTTACGCTAGTGGATGGCAAGACTTTCAAATTTGCAGAGAAAGTTCATTGTGAAATCTTTGCAGGTGATAGTCTCTTTATTTGAGACAGTTTATATATTACCCTTTCCAGGAAGAGTGCCTCGGTTAAAGAAGAAGTTGAGACCCTTTCTAGGTGAAATGCCAGAATTTTAGGGAAACTTGTTATCTTTTTGCTACCTTCAGTGAACGTTGGTAGTTCATAGTCAGTGAACGGCGGTGCTATGATATATTTTCTCTCTACCTTCAGTGAAAGTTGGTAGGTCATCGGCAGTTAACATCGATGATTGTTATCTTTTTGCTACCTTCAGTGAATGTTGGTAGTTCACCATCAGTGAACGGCGGTGCTATGATATATTTTCTCTCTACCTTTAGTGAAAGTTGGTAGGTCATCGGCAGTGAACGTTGATGATTGTTATCTTTTTGATACCTTAAACAAACGTTGGTAGTTCATCGTCAGTGAACGGAGATGCTCTGATATATTTTCTCTCTACCTTCAGTGAAAGTTGGTAGGTCATCAGCAGTGAACATCGATGATTGTTATCTTTTTTCTACCTTCAGTGAATGTTGGTATATCATCGTCAGTGAACGGCGGTGCTATGATATATTTTCTCTCTACCTTCAGTGAAAGTTGGTAGGTCATCGGCAGTGAACGTTGGTAGTTCATCGTTAGTGAACGACGATGCTCTGATATATTTTCTCTCTACCTTCAGTGAAAGTTGGTAGATCATCGGTAGTGAATGTCGATGATTGTTATCTTCTTGCTACCCTCAGTGAATGTATGTAGTTTATCATCAGTGAACCGCGATGCTATGATGTATTTTCTCTCTACCTTCAGTGAAAGTTGGTAGGTCACCTTCAGTGAAAGTTGGTGATTGTTATCTTTTTGCTACCTTCAGTGAACGTTGGTAGTTCATCGTCAGTGAACAGTGGTGCTATGATCTATTTTCTCTCTACCTTCAGTGAAAGTTGTTAACTCATCGACAGTGAACTTCGATGATTCTTTCTCCCTGCCTTCAGTAAACGTTGGTAGCTTCGCCTTCAGTGGAAGTTGGTGTATCCTTTAACCATTTTACCATCCTCTCTGATTCAGGTCTTTTTGATGCACCAGTGATTTATTTTCCTGGTTGGGTTACTCTCTTGTTTCTTTATTTTTTTGTTACATCCTTAATGGTGTTTTGCGTCTCTTTGGTCTTGATCATATGCATTCATGCTCATAAGCATTGCATGGCATCTTAGGGCCAAAAGTAGGTTTTGTTTTATATTTAAGCATCTTCGATCACGTCGACACGAAGATTTTTAACCTTCGTATCTCCGGATAGAAGAAACTTAAATAAGGGTAGCTGTTGTACCCCAATTTCCCCCATAAGATCCCTTCATCATACCATGTTGATTCCATCACAACAAGATCACATTAGGGTTCTTGGTTCCCCTCCCTATATTTAGCTTTGCTCTTTGAGGATTCACCAAGCACCTTGACTTGTGTTCTTTTATGATCATGAATATTTTTTGTCTTGATTTCTTCTCTTAATTAATAAAATGCAATGTTGGTTTGTCTTGCTTGTTACTCATGTAGGTAAAGGCAATAAGATTCGGCAAGTTGCTCCATGGGTTCATGAGTTTATTTCCATTACCTAGTCAATAAAGCTTGATAATTTCAAACCTTACCATTGGACTTGTTTTGGAGGAAATGGCATGGCAAGGTTATTTTGGTTCACCATATTTAAAGATTATCGAATTTGGTTCAAAATCACAAGGGATTTATTGGAGAAGTTGTCATGTTTGGACAAGGCTTTGTTCCCATTGGTCACTGTTGTACCCCAAAATTTGCCCTCCTATTTTTTTCCACAAGAAATCGCAGCTTCGGGTTTTCCCTGACTTTTTCAGATTAGCGTAAGAATCAGTCAAACAGACTTTTTCTTATCAGTCTATCCAAATTAGGGTTTTCATGGCTCTGGAACAATGCAAGCAACATTAAAAAAAAGTCATCATTTTCCAGCCAGTTACTTTTTCAGAAAAAACAGTTTTAAGCAATATAAAAATGCTTTTTAATCTGTAGAGAGAGAGAGAAAAAGAGGTGGAAAGGCTTACAGGCTTGGGCTGAAGGGATATAAAACAGAACATATCAGAATAAGAAAAGAAGGAAGCAGAATATCACAAAAAAAAACAGAGCCCTCAAACTATTGGAAAACCAACACATAGAAGAAGCCAAAATCCTGTCAAGCTCCAAATTGTGTCAAAAGGCTTGCAACCTCAAACCAGAAGCCAAGAACACAAATTGCCTCAAACCTGTTACATAACAGAAATACAAACCAGAGCTGCCTCAAGCTGGTTTGAAGCTCAAGCCAAGCCTGTAACCTGACTTCAAACAACAAAGCCCTGCTTCATGTAAAACATTCAAACTTCCTGCTAAGCATAAACCTGCTAACCTGTTTCAACTCAGAACATAAAGCCTAAATCTACATCAACCTGCCTGCAAACCTGTTCAAACCCTTAAGCCATACAAGCATACAAGCCTTAAAGCCTATACAGTACAAGAACCAGAAAACAAACTACACAAGCCAAGGCCTGAACTTCAAACCTGTCACAACAGCCAGCCTGTGACCCAAATAAACCAGCAGCACGACAAGCCAACCAACAACATCAATATTTCCCAGATTCAGAGGCAAAAAGAAGAAGAGGAAAAAAAGCAAAATAGAAAAAGTATCCAACATATCCAAACAAAGCCCTTAGAGCAACCTCATCATTGGGCCAACAATAACAAATCCATATTCAGAATCAACACTATCAAGCTCAGAGGTAAAGCATCTTCAGAAGCAAATCATACAAAGCAACTCAGATCAAAGTATTCAAACCAGCAAAACCCTCAGAATGATTTCATCACAGGGCTAGGGCAACAATACTCAAAATCAACATTGACATTTCAACAAGCATCTCAGCAAGCAAGCAAAAGAGGGGAAAAGAAGTGAAACACTAAGCCAACAATTCTTAGATTATTATCATCATTGAAAACAACCAAAAAAGAAAATAAGCAATCAGAAGCTCACTCAAAGTCTCAGAAGAAGCAAGAACATCAATATCTCAGCATATAGAAGGCAGGCAACTCAGATATCATAACAACAAGGTTCAACAATATCAATATCTCAACAACAAGTATTCAGAGGCAAGCGTCCAAAGAAGCAAAAGAGGAAAAGAAGTGATTAAGGCTAGGGTTTTCAGAGACAATCATCATTAAACCATAAAAAGCAAAGATAAAGGTACCAGATTTCCAGAGCTAGCTCAGCATCACTGCTCCCTCCGCCTGGCCGCCTGAGACGCGCCTCCAAGTCCGCCTCTCCTCCTCTCCAAGCAACGAACCCTCCAAAGGTATAATTTCTCCTCCCTTTCCTTCAACACCTCATAGAAACAGAAACAAATAATGACGTAAAAATCGAAACAAGGAAGAGTTGAAGCATGCAAAACTGAAAACCTTGAAAACGCGTTAAAATAGAATCACTACCTCTTTACCAACGCCTGCGTGACCATGAAGAGGAAGAGGTGGAGGCGGCGCATCTGGCAGCTGAGGCAAGGAGGAGAATCAAATGACTTTTGCTGGACGAGAAAGGTGAAGAAGACGATGAGGAACGACGCCTCTGTAAAATGAAAACCTAATTCTGAGATGAACACAAACAAACCCTACAACATTTGTCAAACGCGTTGGGCCTTGCCCCATACAAAAATACCTAAAGCCCATCAGAACTGGCGTGCACCCCCCCCCCCCCCCCCATTTCTTCTTCTGATTGTTTATTTTGTTTGGGCCCAGCTTTTCCTTTGAGCCCATTCACTCTTTTTTTCTTTTTGTAGACTAACACTTTTTTTATTTATTCTCCTTTTACATAACCTAAAATAATATGTTTGTAAATAAAATAACACCTTAACTCTTTTTTATATAAAACTTTCTTAATTACTTTAGTTAGTATAATTAAAAATACATAAGAATAAAATTTTGAGTTAAATATTTTTCTTGTATATAAAACATTAAAAGATACATAAATAATTAGTTTGTTTTGAATTAAATATTTTTTCTTTAAAACCCTTTTGTATATAAACTAAAAATACATAAATATTAATTTTCTTAAGCTTAAAACATTTTTCTTTTCTTTTATTAAATATGTTTGTACATAATAACAAAAACACAAAAAAGGAATAAATACTTACTTAATTTTGCATTAAGTTAACATACTTTTCTCACTTGTAAATAATCACATGCACTTACGCCAATACATTTGCTTGTCTTTTATTCTTATACATTGATATACATTACATTGAGAATGCGATTCGATTTGGTTGTAAATATTATTTGGACACTACTCTCCTAATAAGTCTCATCCCCATTTGTAAATACTTGTACCCCCATTCCCGGATACTTATTTGTAATAGCTTAGACTTTAAATTCCCGCAATTTATCGCTTTCTATATACTGTATAGTAATTAGGGTTTGTATGCGAAGATTTAAAATCAACCGCTAGATAACCTAATACAAGACAAATGCATGATAATCAATACACAATTCACACTTGCACCCCTAGGGTAATCCCGCTTGTTGCCTTCCAAAATGGGCCATGCTTGCATGTTGAGTTTCTTTGGCAAAACAAAACAAATCAAATGATCATAGTCCCTCGATGACGCTTTCGAAAGTTGCCTACAAAATGATCAAGTCCCTTCAAGAAAAATTGCCAAAGACACTTGGCACCATTGCATTCATGGTCCATACGATGACCCGTGCACGTCCCTTTAACATCCTAACACAAGATGGCCCACCAAATACAATGGTGGAACAATACTGTTAAAAGGGTTAAAACATAGGAAAAATCTTTGAGTAAATTTAGGGGTAGACAACTCTTAGTTACTTGATCAAACTTGCAAAACACACTTGCCTACTTTTCAAAACCACACTCCACAACACAACTTTCAAAACAACTTTAAAAACCTTGAAACATCTTTTCAAAAAGACACACACCTTTGTAAAACATTCGAGTAAAGAATTGTTACAACGGTTGCCTAGACAAGGCATCTTTTTAAAAACATTTTCAAACATACACACACCACTATTTCAAGCAATTGAAAATCAAAGGCAAGTGATCTAAAACAAGTAACTAAGAGCTCATGGATAACCATGGATGAAAATGGTGCTAATACCTTCCCTTTTCATAATCTACCCCCCGAACCCACGAAACATCTCAAAAGGTTTTTCCTGTGCTTTTTTAACCTTTCCTTTAGGATAAAATAAAAAGTCGGTGGTGACTCTTGCTAAACCGAACAAGTGCGAATACAAACGCAAAACCTCATGTCAGTTCTCCCACCATATCACAGAACTGGCGACTCTGCTGGGGACAAATTTAAAAGTGGGGTTACCTTAGGGTTTAGATCACCTTTACATACTTGCTTTGATTGTATTGATTGCTTTACTTTTTGGGTCCTTGTTTGGGTTTGTTGTAAATCCTACACCCGGATTTGGGGGCACCTTTTTAGGTAAATAGCAATAAAACTGTGAGGGAACTGTGTGGGGTATACCGACACGGTTGAAGCAGTAATCTATGTTAGTGTGACATATTTGTGAGTACCGGTAACCCTTGAGTTCAATCAAGGAGAGTACGGGGCCGCTGAGTGATGTCGTGAAGCACTAACGAACTCTTAGAACCTTAATTGACCATCTTAGCCTTTTTAGGGGTAGTGAGATGACCGGCTTTGGTGCATTCCGAAGTTGGTAGATACTCGATACTACACTCATTGAGGGTTGTTTTCTTGGAATATTTTGGTCGCCAGTTAAGTGGCTAAACCGAAACAATGAACACAGAAAACAATCCAATGATATTGAGCTCCTTAGAACCCGGTTTCTATTTTAGGACAGGATGAGCCAACTAACTTCAAGAGGGTAATTACCTACAAACCCCATGCAAGCCTAAACCTAAGGACTTGTTTGCTTTGTGTGAATATGATTACCTGTATATACACTTACTTGCTTTTGCATACATGTACATAACATCATAACATCATACCATAGCATTTTTTCAATAACCATTTCAAGGATCTTGAGGGTCTTTTGATGCAGGGTCACGTTGAACCAGACATCTACCAAGGGGCAAGAGTTTTCTCCTCTAAACAAATGCCATCAAAGATCAAGTGCAACAACTTGAATCAGGGGCTATGACCCACTTGACATGGTGAGCTTGATTCTCGTGGAAAGACATCCACAGGTGCAAAGTTCTCCAATCAAAGATCGAAGTTCAACCTCTAACATTCTCTTGTGTTTACCCCGAGAAATCCTTGAAAACATGCATTCACATATCATGCATTGCATCATGACAGTTTTTCCTTTTCAGGTTTCCTTACTCTCATATTGTTTATTTCAGTAAGAGATGGCTCTAGAGAGGACTGTCAAGGATATCCAGGATCAAAATGCTCAGCTTCAAGAGATGTTCTTGAACCTGTCTCTGGGGCAAGAAGAAGTGAAAACTCTCCTCACAAGGGGCATGGTCCAGGGGAATTCAAGCAATGCCAGGAGTGATCAGTTGGAGGCACTACAGTCGGAGCTGACAACAATGAGGATCCAAATGATGGGACAACTGGTGGGCCAGATGGATCTCATCCAGGACTTGGCTCAAAGACAAGAGGAACTCAGAGTTCTCGTCAACCAACTACTTCGGGACAACCAACTAGGGCAAACATCTGAGGTTGAAGAGCAAGCCATCATTCAACCCCTTCCAGACAAGAAGACAATGGGAAGGCTCCTCTACTTGCTTCAGGGTCACAAGCCCACCAACAACCTCGCCAGCATCAACAGGGTAATCGGCGTAAGCAAAATACGTCAGGAAGACAGTTCACTGAGACTGACATATCGTCACTCTAATACTGGAGCGCTTGTTGGAGGTCAATCTGACTGCTTTGAGGGATCCTATTCGGAAGCCCAATACCTCCGCTCTAAACCATCATCCCGATGCATTTTGTGTATACCACTCTGTTGTACCCCAAAATTTTCCCTCCCATATTCTTCAAAGTTTGTCAAGAGTCATCTTCAAATGGCCCAAGATTTCTCAAGGGTTGCACAGTCCAAATGCCTCCTAAGCCAGTCAAAATTAGGGTTTTGGTACTTTCAAAGAATTTGAGGTTTTCAATGGCTCAATAAAGTCTCATATGCCTATATACATTGTCAAACATCTACATGTCAAAGTTTCAAGACTCACAGAGGCAAATTGCACAGTCAAAAGCCCTATTTGGTTCACAGTCAACTGCAGGGGTAAAATGGTCATTTTGTAGTCAAAAGTCAGAAATTTTGGTCAACATCTTATTTTGAGTCCACAATCATCATTTGATCAAGTCTTGATCATGATTCCACAAGCATGGCTCAAAAAATCATCAAAGATGCAAAAGTTTCTATTTTTGGACAGCAGAAAAGTCAATTGTATCTTGACCAAGGCACAACTTTTTCATGGTTCATCAGAAAAATCCCATCCAATGCTCATTTTGAAGGGGAGGACATTTCCTACAACTCATCTTCACATTCCAAGTCCAAGAAATGCTCTCACAAAAAGTTATCAATTTCTACATTATAGGTCAATTTCAAAAGTCAACAAAAATGCACTTTAAGTCAAAGACCATAACTTGAGATTGGTAAATCCAAATGACATGTGACCAAAGTCATTGGTTAGAGGACTTCAATACCTTTCCAAAATGTCCAAGAACATGTTCATAGGATCAAAATTGAGCAAGATATGCATTGGAGAAGTTGAGAAATGTTTGTGAATCCAAGGATAACTGTTTCACGGTTTGGAGTTTTTTTCATAATCACATACTTTGATTCATGCATCATTAACGTGTTTTGTTGATTGTTTTGTGTTCATAGGGACTGTACAGAGCTTTTAGCATAGGTTAATTGGACTGAAACGCCCTGAATCACAAATCACCATTGACAAATATTAGGGTTCCGAAGCTTTGATTTTGGGGCTTTCCCATACAGGAAAAATTGGAACCTCTCATGCATATGGTTGTAATCGTTGCAACCAGACGAATTGAATGCCATACTCGCGCCATATTTATATAGCCTAAGGAGCTAATCGCTATTATTCCTCATGCTATTTTTGGGGGTTAAAAACCCCCGCTATCTGTTTATTATTTGTAGGTTTCAGCGAAGGAGACGAAGACGTGGTGATGTGCCATTGGAGCGTTCAAATAAAACGCGCGCTTTTTCATAATCTCCAGCATATTAATTGTTTGTATATATTATATTCATTAATCATAATATTAACAAATGCGCTCAGATGGTGTAGTGGCTGGTGAGGTGGCTGTGAATCATTGGGACCTGGGTTCGATTCCCAGGTCCACCCAAATAATTGTTTCTATTTTTCCCCTTGTGTTCACGTGCAGGTATTCTAAAGGCATCCCACCATGGACTCCCACATCCCAGGCGCCATGTGTCCTCAAGCGTTGATCTAATGGCCATAAAGCGCTGGACACCATGCTCCCAGTCAAAGCATGCGCTGGATAATCAAAAAGGTCAATGGACTGGCCAACAAATGGGCCTGGAAATTGCTTCAACACCTCCAAGCTGGCCCAGCACCCCTGGTTTATTCTTTTTTGTTCTTTCTTTTTTATCATCTTTTACTAATTATTATTATTAATTACTATTATTATTATTTAACTAACAAATAATTATTTTTATAATTAATTCAGAAAACAATATTTTTATTATTATTAATTATTAATTTCATCTTAATTCATTATTTTGTAAATAAACACTAACATGAATTAATTTAGTTTAATTAGGTTTAATTTTAATTTTCTTTTACAATAAATAAAATAAATTAGACTTAGGGTTTTTTACTAACTTTTGACCTTTTCTTTTTATTTTCATCAAAAGCTGAAAAATGCTTTTTCTTGTAATTATTTAATTAATTAGTTATTAGGTTTAATATTTAATTTAATTGCAAAAAAGGACCAAATTCCATTCTTTTCTCAAAAAGGGTCAAAACCCTAAGGACGTCCCGATTCAATTCTTTTGCGCGCATATTTATTTTAATTCATTATTTTGATTATATTTATGTATCTGCTCCGAGATTGTAATAGATAATTAGGACTTTTATGGCTTTCTTTATTTTCTCGTATTTATTTTCCAAAGGGGTTATGTTTTCGGCGATGTATATACCCGCGCCTTGTAATAGCGTAGATTTACCTTCCGCACTTTATTTTCCGTACAATTATTAACTGTTAATTATGCATGCAAGACTTACCTGAAAAAATAAAATCAAAACGTAGCTCACAATGATGCATGTTCAAAGATAATTTAAACTGAAAAACAATACACTCGCACATGCCACTCCTAGGGTACGCCTCACTTGGTTGCCTCGAGGTGGTCATTGAGTATAGGGTGTTTTAGAGGTCGCCCTCCTGTCTAAAGATCCAGTTGCCTCGGATAAAAAAGGATCTAGGACATTAGGGTTACCGCTAAGGCGTCCTACTATTGCTTTGGTGACCATACATGTCCCATTAATCGAATTGACCCGAATAACTCCAACGACGGTGCTTCCTACTTCTCAATAGTGGGATAGCATTGTCTAAAGGACTCTTACACAGCTTAATTCCTTAGAGTAGGTAGATTTCTCCTGGGTACTTTCTCTTTCAAAAACAAAAACAACTTTTCGCACCTACACTTTCAAAAAGTTTTCAAACAAACACTTCATACACTCTTGAGGACTGATACAAGAGTTACCTAGAAGTTTTCAAAACGAAACTTTTTCAAAACCCACAAACACTTGAAAAGCAAACAATTTTTGAAAACATAGTGAGCAAGTACCTAAGAGCCCATGGATAACCATGGATAGAAAGGGTGCTAACACCTTCCCTTTCTATAATCTACCTCCCGAACCGAGAAACATCTCGAAAAGGAATTTTGCTGTGCTTTTGTCCTTTCCATGTTGGAGAACATAAAAGACGGTGGCGACTCTTGCTTACCGCGACATTTCGCGAACCAGCATTCCAAAACAGTCAGTTCTATTTCCACCGATCACAGAACTGGCGACTCTGCTGGGGACTTAATAAGTGAGGTGTACCTTAGGATTAGACCACTCTTATGTTTTCAATTGTATGTCTTGATTGCTTTCATATTTGTGGGCTTGCATCGGAGTTTCATAGATCCTAACCCGGATCTGGGGAATACCCTTTAGGTAGCATAAGCTGTGAGGGACCTGTCCGGCGTAGACCGACACGGGTGAAGCAGTAGCTACGTTGGTGTGACACCTTGGTCTGTACCGATATCCCTTGTGTTGGAACGAGGAGAATATGGGTCTTCTAAGGAGTCATTAAGCACCAACCGACCTTAGAACCCTAAATTGACCCAACTTGGCCATAGAACAGTAGCAGTATGCTACACTCATTGAGGCTAAACTCTCGCGATGGTTCTGGCTGCAAGAAAAGATTGCGATGCTGGAGTTATGACCGATTGAGGGTAGTCAGTGATATTGAGATCCTCTAGAACCCGATTACTATTTTCTAGGACAGGTCTTAACCAACGAAACTGAAAGAGGGTAGTACCTAAACTTCATGCTAGCCTAAACTCTAAGGGTTGTCTGGTGTGACTTGTGTGCCTTATCATGTTTTCTTTTTGTGAATACTTGTGGTGTGCTTTATCATAACATCATACCATCATACCATTGCATGCATCCTGCATAAGGACTAACCTGCATACATCTTGCATAAGGACTAACCCATTTCAAGGATCTCAAGGGTCTGTGGTGCAGGTCATGATGAACCGACTGTCTAGCAAGGGGCAAAAAGGGGATTTATTTTCCTCTAGCCAAACATGATGACTTGAGTCAGGGGCTATGACCCACTCGATATGGTGAGATTTGAATCTTGAAGAAGGACTCTCAACAACTTGAAGTTCCTTCAATCAAGCTACCGTATCCAACTTCTAACAAGTTTCTCTGTTTACCCCGCGAGATCCTTGAAAACATTGCATGCATATCATACATATCATTGCATCACAGGTACCCTACTTACAGGTCACCTATCTTCTTCGCTGTTTATTTCAGCAATCATCATGTCCACTGAACCTTCCGCTGAACAAGCTATCAAGGCCCTCCAGGCCCAGAACACCCAATTCCAAGAGTTGGTCATGAGCCTAGCCCAGGGTCAACAGGACTTGAAAACTCTGATTCTGAAAGAGAGGAAGAAGAAGAAGAAGAGGATTGTTTTGTTCAACAATAGACGCAGATCTGGGAATGGACTACAGAACGAGGCTGAGCTGACTACCTCATCTGTAGGCAACGACAGTCCCCAAGAGAGAAGGGTTCCTAGTCCCGTGGTCTCCGACAACGAGATGGATTATAATGACGAACAGTATCCTCCTGCTGAGGATAAGTATAAACAGCTGGAAGACCGGTTAAGTGTTATGGAGATTCAACATGTGCCCGGGTTGGACTTTGGAGACCTAGGCTTATCCTCTAGGGTGGTGATCCCACACAAGTTCAAGGCACCTGCCTTTGCTAAATATGATGGAGCTTCCTGTCCTAAGTTGCACCTCCGTTCATACGTAAGGAAGATCCAGCCCTACACGGCTGACAAGAATTTGTGGATTCACTTCTTTCAGGATAGTCTGTCAGGGACTCAACTCGAGTGGTTATATCAGTTGGAAGGAGCCAACATCCGCAACTGGGAAGACTTGGCTACTGCGTTCTATAAGCAGTATCAATATAATTCTGACCTCGCTCCTACGCGTACCCAACTCCAGGGTATGTCACTAGGGACGGGTGAAGGATTCAAGGAGTATGCTCAAAAGTGGAGGGACCTTGCTGGAAGGGTGCAACCACCTTTAACTGACCGTGAACTCGTTGACATGTTCTTAGGGACCTTGTCTGGTCCTTTCTCCAACCATCTGATTGGGAATTCTTCTGCTGGGTTTACAGATCTGATCTTGACTGGTGAGAGGATAGAAGCTGGTATCAAGTCGGGGAAAATACAGAAGGGTGACTCCTCGAACACGGAGAGAAAACCATTCAAGAAAGAATCAAGTGTTGTCTATGGTTCAAGAGGGCAGAATAGGTCTGAACACTGCCAAGCTGTCAACGCGGTGGTAATTTCAAAACTGGCCAGTACTCCTCAACATCGCAACCAACAAAGGGAAGAGAGACCTAGAAGGCAATTCACTCCCCTCGGCATGACCTTGTCCCAGATATTGCCACAATTGCTGGAGACCAATCTGATATCTCTAAGGGACCCTCCCAAGAATCCCAACAAGACACCTTCAAGGTATAACCCCAACGCCCGCTGCACTTATCATTCTGACAGCTCGGGGCATGCTACAGATGATTGTTGGGCTTTGAGGAACAAGGTTCAGGACCTAATCGATGCAAAGGAGGTCGAGTTCGAAGCGCCCGAGACTCCCAATGTGATCACTGCTCCCTTACCAAAACATAGCTAGGATTGAAAAAACTTTTGTTCATTCGAATGTTCAAGTTGTATTTTTCTTTGATTGTTCAAACATTTATTCATGTCAAACATTGTTATTTCATTAATACATCGCACGTGTCTGTTTTAAATTAATTGTTTTCACTATGCTTAAAATTGCTTCCATTTTTTTGTGATGTTCAACTCTCGATCTAAAATTCTAAGCCTTTTGAGGGAGGATGACGAAAACGATACCATGATCTTTACAGTATACTTTTGGACAAACCCCGCTGATGATGTACAGGCATTGTTTCAAATCCTAAACAGTGGAGTTATAAGGAAGATAATCCCTCGTCAACCCCTTTGAGCCAAAGAAGTCGGAGTTTTTCTTTTCGAAAATTAAAAACCCTTAATTATAACCTGGGGCAGGGTAGTTCTCTCAGTTGATCCAGGTGTACAATGGATGACATCAAAGGAGTCCTTCCAAAGCAAAAGACAGTGATGGTTCCGAATAATCGTCAAGACAGGCAGTCGTTATCTTTCAAAAACAAAAGCCCAATAAGTCAAAACCTATGAAGGAGACTTACAAAACTGGGGCATCCCGCTGACTGTAATCACAAAAGAAACAGTTCAGGCAAAAAAAACAGGGATAATAAAATCAAAAAGAAAGAGGTCCTACAAACCCTCAACAAAAAGAAATGACTGCCTATTCAAAATAAACTATCAGTATCTGAACCATCACCGGAATATCGGGGCAAAGACTCAAACAAGATCTAATGCACGATTAGCTGAGTTTAGGATCGAAGAACATCACGAAGAACGGGTGGGTACAAATAAAATTTGAGCTTTTATCCTTTGTTTCTTAAACCGTGAGCCATGCCACGTTATAACCCTTAAAAGTCCTAGCTGAAGCATGGGTTAGTTCAAAAGCATACTGTTACAAAAGGTATCTTGACTCCTGTGTGGCTCGCTGTAAATCTTGAGTTGACATCACATTTTACAAAATTTGCCTATTTTACTGAAAAATGCATTTTCAAAAAATTTCAAGACAGACATAAGCTTTGCATTCTTAAAATAACATTGTTTACATATGATTATTTGCTCAAACAGCAGAGAAATTCGCACGATGAATATCTTGTGAACAAAAATCTTCTCAACAAAAGAAGCACATCAAGTGGAAAAAACACTTCCAACCAAGGGGCAGGCATGATCATGGTCCGTCATCTGGGGCAGTTAAGTCAAGATTCAGAGAATCTCTCAAAATGCCAAATTGCCATGGGAAAATCTCCCTCTGGGTCACTTGGGGCATTGGACGTGAATTCCAGCAACAAATCTTGCATGATCAAACAAAGATCTTCTGGTAGTATGGCAACACAACACTACCGACAGTGACAACTCCCTGCACTCTGAGAGGGTGGACATAGTCAAAAAAATACTACGCATAATCAAAGACCCGCTAGGTCGACTGGCCTAGGCAAAAATAAGGGCTTCCCGGCGAACCAAAAGAGTTCGGGCAAAAATAAGGGATGAAAATAAGCAAAATCTGTACACCCGGCAAGTCGAAAACCTGAAAAGGCGACTTTGGCAAAAATGGGTATCCCGATGGACTGAAAACCCGAAAGGGCGGTCCAGGAAAAAATTAGGGATCAAAGCGTACGACTATGTCCCGTCATCTCGTCACTTGCCTACCAGAAGAAGATTTGTCAAATCGGCAGTCATCAAGCACCTCCACAGGTACCTTCTCCCACAGAAACTGGGGCAATAAAGAATTATCCAAACTGTACAAGTTGCTTTGTCCACTAAGGTACCAAGGTAGGTTCAGCTGAAGAATGTGACCAAGAGATCTTCATTCCCCACAGAGTAAGACAAGACTCAGCAATACTCTCCTCAAGCGGAGTTGGTCTCCCATTAGCCCTACAAAGGCACAATATCCCTAGCAAGTCATCAACACTCTCCCCAAGCAGAGTTAGTCTACTGTCAGCCCTAAGGAAGTTGGGTATCCCCAGAAGATCTCAATATTCCCCAGCCGAGTATACAAATTATCCCTCAGCAAGCATCCCCGACAGTCTTAATATTCCTTGATAGAAATATAAGATTGTTCCCCGGTGGAATACAAACACCCCAGTGGAGCCAGTTCCACAGTGTGGTCCAAAGTTTCCCCATTAGATTCTGGAAGCTTATCCCCAGTAGAGTCTGGAAGCTTATCCCCCGCAGAGTGCAAAAGTATCTCCCCGGCTTTATTCAGAAGATTATCCCCCACTAGAGCCTATAACTGGGTTATCCTCAGCCAATTACAACGGAAAGATCGTCCTCGGCGAAGTTCATCCTATCCCCAACGGAGTTCATCAAATTCCCCAACAAAGCTTATCAACAGAATCCCCAGCGGAGTATCATCAAAATCTCAGCGAAGTATCTCTTCCCACAGAGTAATTCCCCGCAGAGTAATCTCTTCAACAAATTTATTCCCCAACGGAGTCATCTTCTCCTACCGGTTTATTCTTACAATCATCATCCCCAGCGGAAACGAAGAACTCTACTCTTCAACATCAGCCCAGGATTTAACTTCCCGGCATTCGTCAAGGATTTATTTTCCTAGACGAAAATACATTCATAAACATCACATTGTCATACATCATGATACATGCATATACGCATCATATCATACAATCTCATTTATGTTGAGAACATCATTGCTTGATCCATATCATGCATTGCATAGGACTGACCTTTACCTTTCAGGAAAGATGCAGTTAAACTCTAAATCTAGTCAAAGAAGACAAATCCAGTCAAAGAAGACAAATCTAGTTAAATCAATTCCTAAAGGTTTTTCTGATGCAAACCCGTCATTAAAGATAACCTGTCATTGAAGACAACCTGTCATTGAAGACAACCTGTCATTGAAGACAACCTGTCATTGAAGACAACCTGTCATTGAAGACAATCCGTCATTAAAGACAACCTGTCATTGAAGACAACCTGTCATTGAAGACAACCTGTCATTAAAGACAACCCGTCATTGAAGACAACCTGTCATTGAAGACAACATGTCATTGAAGACAATCCGTCGTTGAAGACAACCCGTCATTAAAGACAACCTGTCATTAAAGACAACATGTCATTGAAGACAACCTGTCATTGAAGACAACCCGTCATTGAAGACAACCTGTCATTAAAGACAACCTGTCATTGAAGACAACCCGTCATTGAAGACAATCCGTCATTAAAGACAACCTGTCGTTAAAGACAACCCGTCATTGAAGACAACATGTCATTGAAGACAATCCGTCGTTGAAGACAACCCGTCATTAAAGACAACCTGTCATTGAAGATAACCTGTCATTGAAGACAACCTGTCATTGAAGACAACCTGTCATTGAAGACAATCCGTCGTTGAAGACAACCCGTCATTAAAGACAACCTGTCATTGAAGACAACCTGTCATTAAAGAAAACCTGTCATTGAAGACAATCCGTCAGTGAAGACAACCTGTCATTGAAGACAACCTGTCATTGAAGATAATCCGTCATTGAAGACAATTTGTCATTAAAGACAACCTGTCGTTAAAGACAACCCGTCCATGAAGACAACCCGTCATTAAAGACAACCCGTCATTAAAGACAATCTGTCCATGAAGACAACTCGGCAAAAGAGACAACTCGTCAAAGAAGACAAAATCTCCCCTGGTTCAGTTAAATCGATCCCTAAAGATTTTTCTGAGATAACCTGTCAGTAGAGACAACACATCAACCTTTTGAAATTCCAGATTCGATACCTGTATCTAGCCAGGGCATATCTGTAGACGACTAATTCCAGATTCGATACCTGTATCCAACCAGGGCATATCTGTAGACGGCTAATTCCAGATTCGATACTTGTATCTAGCCAGGGCATATCTGTGAGCGATTGATTGTAGATTCGATACCTGTATCTAGCCAGGGCATATCTGCATGAAGAGTTTGAAGATCAACCCCTGTAACAGGCCAGGAAATTATCTTTCATTCTCAGGTTAGAGGTCTACGCCTGTATCCAGCCAGGAAAGCTATCTCGATTAACCTTTTGAAGTTCCAGATTCGATACCTGTATCCAGCCAGGGCATGTCTGTGAGCGACTGATCGTGGATCTATACCTGTATCTAGCCAGGAAAGTTATCCACATGAAGAGTTTGAAGATCAACACCTGTAACAGGCCAGGAAATTATCTTTCTTTCTCAGGCACACAAGTTCTCGCTAAGGAATCTCTTACGCGATCGACACCCCCAGATGGCATCTTTAAGCCCATCTCCACAACTATTCATTACATCTCCAAATGGCATATATAAGCCCATTCCCGACAAGATTCCATTACATCTCCAGATGGAATCTATAAGCCCATCCTCCTATCCACCATATCTCCAAATGGCATCTGTAAGCCCATTCCCGACATCACATTGCTGATATTCTACTATGCGAGTGCAAATTTCTGGGCACTCTAGTGTTCAAGCATCTTCCACCTTCGGATCACGAAAGGCACGCAAGCCAATCTACATCCTCAGGTCTAAGAAGATTGAACAGGGGAAACTGTTGTACCCTAAAATTTGCCCTCCCATATTCTTCAAAGTTTGTCAAGAGTCATCTTCAAATGGCCCAAGATTTCTCAAGGGTTGCACAGTCCAAATGCCTCATAAGCCAGTCAAAATTAGGGTTTTGGTTCCTTCAAAGAATTTGAGGTTTTCTATGGCTCAATAAAGTCTCATATGCCTATATACATTGTCAAACATCTACATGTCAAAGTTTCAAGACTCACAGAGGCAAATTGCACAGTCAAAAGCCCAATTTGGTTCACAGTCAACTGCAGGGGTAAAATGGTCATTTTGCAGTCAAAAGTAAGAATTTTTGGTCAATATCTTATTTTGAGTCCATAATCATCATTTGATCAAGTCTTGATCATGATTCCACAAGCATGGCTCAAAAAATCATCAAAGATGCAAAAGTTTCTATTTTTGGACAGCAGAAAAGTCAACTGTATCTTGACCAAGGCACAACTTTTTTATGGTTCATCAGAAAAATCTCATCCAATGCTCATTTTGAAGGGGAGGAAATTTCCTACAACTCATCTTCACATTCCAAGTCCAAGAAATGCTCTCACAAAAAGTTATCAATTTCTACATTATAGGTCAATTTCAAAAGTCAACAAAAATGCACTTTAAGTCAAAGACCATAACTTGAGATTGGTAAATCCAAATGACATGGGACCAAAGGCATTGGTTAGAGGACTTCAAGACCTTTCCAAAATGTCCAAGAACGTGTTCATAGGATCAAAATTGAACAAGATATGCATTGGATAAGTTGGGAAATTTTTGTGAATTTGCAAAAGTCAACTTTCCTCAAAACACATCATTTTTGCTAATGGGCCTCAAATTCCTTCTTGAAACTTTGTCCAAGGCCTATGCACGACCCATCAAGCTTAAATTGATATATTTTCTTATTTTTATTAATTAATTGTATTTTTAATTGATTTTAATTCATTTAATTAATTTAAAATGTAGGAAAATATCAAGACATGGTTTTTCAATCTTTTCATGAAGCAAATATGACCAATAGGTGCTGGCAGATTCGTGTACACATCAAGGAGACAAGAATCTCCATGTTTGGCAAGTTTTCTCAATCAAAAAGATGCAAAAAGATATGATTGAAAATCAAATATTGAAACATCAATGCAATGGATTTCTTGGCCAAGATTTAACCTAATTCCATTCTACTATATAGGCACAAGCTAAACCTAATGCCTGACACGTGAGAATTGCTGCAGAAAGCCATAGCCACCATTGAAAAAAATCAAAGAAAACTCAAAACTGAATTCCACATTCCAACGTGATTCAAAGCATTTTCTTGATTCTAATACATTGCAGAGGTCCCCAGGAACGTGTAGGAATCAAAACCACACGCTAAAGCTCAAAGAATCCAAGGATAATTGTTTCACGGTTTGGAGTTTTTTTCATAATCACATACTTTGATTCATGCATCATTAACGTGTTTTGTTGATTGTTTTGTGTTCATAGGGACTGTACAGAGCTTTTAGCATAGGTTAATTGGACTGAAACGCCCTGAATCACAAATCACCATTGACAAATATTAGGGTTCCGAAGCTTTGATTTTGGGGCTTTCCCATACAGGAAAAATTGGAACCTCTCATGCATATGATTGTAATTGTTGCAACCAGACGAATTGAATGCCATACTCGTGCCATATTTATATAGCCTAAGGAGCTAATCGCTATTATTCCTCATGCTATTTTGTGGGGGTTAAAAACCCCCGCTATCTGTTTATTATTTGCAGGTTTCAACGAAGGAGACGAAGACGTGGTGATGTGCCATTGGAGCGTTCAAATAAAACGTGCGCTTTTTCATAATCTCCAGCATATTAATTGTTTGTATATATTATATTCATTAATCATAATATTAACAAATGCGCTCAGATGGTGTAGTGGCTGGTGAGGTGGCTGTGAATCATTGGGACCTGGGTTCGATTCCCAGGTCCACCCAAATAATTGTTTCTATTTTTCCCCTCTGGATAATCAAAAAGGTCAATGGACTGGCCAACAAATGGGCCTGGAAATTGCTTCAACACCTCTAAGCTGGCCCAGCACCCCTGGTTTATTCTTTTTTGTTCTTTCTTTTTTATTATCTTTTACTAATTATTATTATTAATTACTATTATTATTATTTAACTAACAAATAAATATTTTTATAATTAATTCAGAAAACAATATTTTTATTATTATTAATTATTAATTTCATCTTAATTCATTATTTTGTAAATAAACACTAACATGAATTAATTTAGTTTAATTAGGTTTAATTTTAATTTTCTTTTACAATAAATAAAATAAATTAGACTTAGGGTTTTTTACTAACTTTTGACATTTTCTTTTTATTTTCATCAAAAGCTGAAAAATGCTTTTTCTTGTAATTATTTAATTAATTAGTTATTAGGTTTAATATTTAATTTAATTGCAAAAAAGGACCAAATTCCATTCTTTTCTCAAAAAGGGTCAAAACCCTAAGGACGTCCCGATTCAATTCTTTTGCGTGCATATTTATTTTAATTCATTATTTTGATTATATTTATGTATCTGCTCCGAGAATGTAATAGATAATTAGGAATTTTATCGCTTTCTTTATTTTCTCGCATTTATTTTCCAAAGGGGTTATGTTTTTGGCGATGTATATACCCGCGCCTTGTAATAGCGTAGATTTACCTTCCGCACTTTATTTTCTGTACAATTATTAACTGTTAATTATGCATGCAAGACTTACCTGAAAAAATAAAATCAAAACGTAGCTCACAATGATGCATGTTCAAAGATAATTTAAACTGAAAAACAATACACTCGCACATGCCACTCCTAGGGTACGCCTCACTTGGTTGCCTCGAGGTGGTCATTGAGTATAGGGTGTTTTAGAGGTAGCCCTCCTATCTAAAGATCCAGTTGCCTCGAAACGGTTGCCTCGGATAAAAAAGGATCTAGGACATTAGGGTTACCGCTAAGGCGTCCTACTATTGCTTTGGTGACCACACATGTCCCATTAATCGAATTGACCCGAATAACTCCAACGACGGTGCTTCCTACTTCTCAATAGTGGGATAGCACTGTCTAAAGGACTCTTACACAGCTTAATTCCTTATAGTAGGTAGATTTCTCCTGGGTACTTGCTCTTTCAAAAACAAAAACAACTTTTTGCACCTACATTTTCAAAAAGTTTTCAAACAAACACTTCATACACTCTTGAGGACTGATATAAGAGTTACCTAGAAGTTTTCAAAACGAAACTTTTTCAAAACCCACAAACACTTGAAAAGCAAACAATTTTTGAAAACATAGTGAGCAAGTACCTAAGAGCCCATGGATAGAAAGGGTGCTAACACCTTCCCTTTCTATAATCTACCTTCCGAACCGAGAAACATCTCGAAAAGGAATTTTGCTGTGCTTTTGTCCTTTCCATGTTGGAGAACATAAAAGACGGTGGCGACTCTTGCTTACCGCGACATTTCGCGAACCAGCATTCCAAAACAGTCAGTTCTATTTCCATCGATGACACACTCCTATAGCCCAGGACATGACACCGACGACTGTTGGGCCTTGAAGAACAAGATTCAAGATCTGATTGACATTGGAGTGCTGAGGTTCATGCCAGATGGCGAGATGAAAATCTTCCGTTAAGGGTTTTCTCCACCTGAAGTGACAAAGCTCAAACTGAGAGACTTTTGTTTCATTTGGATTTTCAAGTTGTAATCTCTTTGTTATTCAAACAATTATCTTTTAATGTCAAACTCTGTTTCATTAATGCATTGCATATGTTTGTCTTGAATTCATCCATTCGTTTTCACTACTCTTATGCTCTCTTATGATATTTAACTCTTGATAAAAAGCTGCAAGCCTTTAGAGGGAGGATGGCGAAACAATACCATATTCTCATACAGTATGCTTTTGAACAGAACTTGCTGATGATGTACAGGCATTTCTTTTAATTCCCAAACACTAGAGTTATAAAGAAGATAATCCCTAGTCAACCCCTTCGAGCCAAAGAAGTAGGAGTTTTCTGTTCTAAACAAATTGAAACCTTTGATTGAAACCTGGGGCAGGGTAGTCTCTCAGTTAATTCAAAAAAGATGCACATTGAAGTCGCAAACTCTCAGTTCGTAATACAACGAACGACATAAAAAAAAAAAGCATTCCTTTGGAATCAAAAGACGGTGATGGTTCTTTATCTCATAGGCAGTCATTACCTCTCAAAAGAGAAAGGCCCACTTAGCCAAAACCTATAAAGGAGGCTTAAGAAAGCTGGGGCATCCCGCTGACTGTAATCTCAAAAATAGGAACAGTCAGGCAAAAGCTAGGGATAACAAATCAAAAGAAAGAGGTCATTACAAATCCTCAACAACATGAAAAAATGTTGCAAAAGAAAAAGGAGATGATGAATGTCTTCCAAAATTCAATTGGTGAACCATCACTCAAAAAGTCGTTCCAAACTCAAATAGAGTGCGACGCACAATTAACTGAGTTTAGGATTGAAGAACATCACGAAGAGCGGGTGGGTACAAATATACTTTGAGCCTTTACCCTTTGTTTCTTAAACCGTGAACCGAGCCACGTTACAACCCTTCAAAAGTCCTAATTGAAGCACGGGTTAGTTCGAAAGCATACTGTTACAAAAGGTATCCTGACTCCTGTAAGACTTTGCTCTAAATCTTGTGTCAAATTTGTCTTATAAAAAGTTTTCTGCTAAAAAACGCATTTTTCAAAACTTCGAGACAAGCATAAACTTTGCATTACTTGAATATCACTGTTTGCATATGGCTATTTGTTTGACAGCGAAGAAATTCATACAGCGAATGTTCAGAGGAACGAAAACTCTCTCAGTGAACAAAATCACTTCAAAAAGGATGACACTTCCATTGACAAATCTCCTATCAACAAGGGGGCATGACATGTCACTATCCAATTAACCTAGGGCAGTCCAGTCAAGGTTTCAACAAATCTTTCAAGGTTCAGTTAACCTGGGGCAGTCCAGTCAAGGTTTCAACAGATCTTTCAAAGTTCAGTTAACCTGGGGCAGTCCAGTCAAGATTTCAACAAATCTCTCAAATACAGATTAACTTGGGGCAAGTCTCCCTCACCATCACTTGGGGCATTCGAATGTCAAAAGTGTTCAACAATTCCTTCACCACCTGTTGGAAGATACAGTTTCAGATACGCTCCAGACACGGTAGCCATTATGTCACTCATTCAGATCCTAGTTACAGTTTCGGATACACTCCAGACACGGAAGTCATTCTTCTACTCATACAGATCTCACCTCTAAGATACAGTTTCAGATATGCTCCAGACACGGTAGCCATTCTGTCACTCATTCAGATCCTAGTTACAGTTTCGGATACACTCCAGACACGGAAGTCATTCTGCTACTCATACAGATCTCACCTCCAAGATACAGTTTCAGATACGCTCCAGACACGGTAGCCATTCTGTCACTCATTCAGATCCTAGTTACAGTTTCGGATACACTCCAGACACGGAAGTCATTATGCTACTCATACAGATCTCACCTCCAAGATACAGTTTCAGATACGCTCCAGACACGGTAGCCATTCTGTCACTCATTCAGATCCTAGTTACAGTTTCAGATACACTCCAGACACGAAAGTCATTCTGCTACTCATACAGATCTCACCTCCAAGATACAGTTTCAGATACGCTCCAAACACAGAAGCCATTCTATCACTCATTCAGACAAAGTTACAGTTTCAGATACACTCCAAACAAGGAAGTCATTCTGCTACTCATACAGATCTCAACTCCAAGATACAGTTTCAGATACGCTCCAAACACAGTAGCCATTCTGTCACTCATTCATAATATTAGACCACCGCGAAGCCTGGAGTCGACCAGATAGTGGTATATCTTTAACACAAGCTGTGAAACCTGGATTCGACCGGATAACAGCTTAGCAAGCTATTGTGAAGCCTGGACTACGACCAAATAGCAATACAAATTTCTGTGAAGCCTGGATTACGACCAGATAACAGTTAACCCTCAAGAATGAAGACTCTCATCCTTAAAACCTCAGAAGATTGGTATACTCCTAGTTTCTGACCGTTAACAGCATGAAGATTCTCATCATCTCAGAAGATTGGTATACTCCCAATTTCTGACACTCAAGAGTGAAGACTCTCATCCTTAAAACCTCAGAAGAATGGTATACTCCCAGTTTCTGACCATTAACAGAATAAAGATTCTCATCACCTCAGAAGAATGGTATACTCCCAATTTCTGACTCCCAACAGAATGAAGATTCTCATTCTCAAAGTGGCGTATTTCTTAAGTTCCGGATTAATACCTGTAGCAAGCCAGGAAAATATTTGTGGACGACTGATTGTGGATCAACACCTGTAACAAGCCAGGAAATTATCTACATGAGGAGATTGAAGATCAATACCTGTAACAAGCCAGGAAAACCATCTTTCTTTCTCAAAGTCAGAGATTAATACCTGAAACCAGCCAGGACAACTATCTCACCGACCAACCTTTTCAAATACCTGCAGCAATCAAAAGATTCTTGCAATCCCCAGCGAAGCTAAAACTTCCAACTATCAATCCCCAAGCGGAATGAAGACTCTCATTCTCAGTTCCTCACAGGATATTCAGATATTCCCCAGTGAAGATCTCCTCAAGACAGGAATCCCCCAGTAGATTGGCATACAACCCAAGCTCCTGATTCCCCAACAGCGGTCCCAGGACTTCTCATTTTCAACGATCAAAGGATTTTCAATCCCCTGCAGCAGTCAAGGAATTACTTTCCTCAGCAGCAGTCAAGATTCTTTTATCTCCAGCCATCCAGGATTCATCTATCCTCAACAAGACAACTCATCATCTTGCATGCGCATTCATCACATTCATATCATAAACATTGATATAACATACATTGCATCATGCATCATGACATTGCATACAACTAACTCTTTACCTTTTCAGGAAAGATCAGTCAACAGACAAAGATCATCATCTTCCGAGATTCTTTCTAGAAATAGTTCAGATGTGACCCAGACATGGCGACATTCTGATACTTATTCCAGATTCACCCAGAGATAGTTTAGATGTGACCCAGACATGGCGACATTCTGATACTTATTCTAGATTCATCCAGATGCAGTTTTACATGGACTCATCATCAGGAAACCCTACACCGGTTCCTACTCAACCTTTGAAAACAGTTTACAGACGCTTCCTAACATGGATGCTGCTCTATTGCTTATTAAATTTCAACACTTCTGAAAACAGTTCACGGGTTCTCCAGACACGGATGTTAACCTATCGCTTGTTCAGATTCTTCAACTTCTGAAAACAGTTTACGGATTCTCCAAACACGGATGTTAATCTATTGCTTATTCAATTTCAAGACTTCTGAAAACAGTTCACGAGTTCTCCAGACACGGATGTTAACCTATCGCTTGTTCAGATTCTTCAACTTCTGAAAACAGTTTACGGATTCTCCAAACACGGATGTTAATCTATCGCTTGTTCAGACTCAACTTCTGAAAACAGGTTACGGATTCTCCAAACACGGAGGTTAATCTATCGCTTGTTCAGACTCAACTTTTGAAAACAGTTTACGGATTCTCCAAACACGGAGGTTAATCTATCGCTTATTCAGACTCAACTTTTGAAAACAGTTTACAGATGCTTCCCAACATGGATGCTGCTCTATTGCTTATTCAACTTCAAGACTTCTGAAAACAGTTTACGGGTTCTCCAGACACGGATGTTAACCTATCGCTTGTTCGGATTCTTCAACCTCTGAAAATAGTTTACGGATTCTCCAAACACGGATGTTAATCTATCGCTTGTTCAGATGCAACTTTTGAAAACAGTTTACGGATGTTTCCAGATACGGATGTCAATCTATTGCTTATTCAGACCCCCAGTTCAGAGATGTTCCAAAACATGGATACCTTTCTGATACTCACCCACTCACCAATGACATACAGTTCAACAGACATTTCCAGATGGCATCTCTAAGCCCATCCTCCTACCAACAACTTCCAGATGGCATCTCTAAGCCCATCCCCCGATAAGATTCTGTCACATCTCCAGATGGCATCTCTAAGCCCATCTTCAAATGGCATCTTTAAGCCCATTCCCTCTACCATCACATCACCGAGTGCAAAAATTTTTTTGGGCACTCTAGTGTCCAATCTCCTTTTACCCTCGAGTCGCGAAAGGCAAACTTGCCAATCTAACTCTTCAGGTTCAAGAAGATTGAACAGGGGCAACTGTTGTACCCCAAAATTTGCCCTCCTATTTTTTTTCCACAAGAAATCGCAGCTTCGGGTTTTCCCTAACTTTTTCAGATTGGCGTAAGAATCAGTCAAACAGACTTTTTCTTATCAGTCTATCCAAATTAGGGTTTTCATGGCTCTGGAACAATGCAAGCAACATTCAAAAAAAGTCATCATTTTCCAGCCAGTTACTTTTTCAGAAAAGACAGTTTTAAGCAATATAAAAATGCTTTTTAATCTGTAGAGAGAGAGAGATAAAAAGAGGTGGAGAGGCTTACAGGCTTGGGCTGAAGGGATATAAAACAGAACATATCAGAATAAGAAAAGAAGGAAGCAGAATATCACAAAAAACAACAGAGCCCTCAAACTATTGGAAAACCAACACTTAGAAGAAGCCAAAATCCTGTCAAGCTCCAAACTGTGTCAAAAGGCTTGCAACCTCAAACCAGAAGCCAAGAACACAAATTGCCTCAAACCTGTTACATAACAGAAATACAAACCAGAGCTGCCTCAAGCTGGTTTGAAGCTCAAGCCAAGCCTGTAACCTGACTTCAAACAACAAAGCCCTGCTTCCTGTAAAACATTCAAACTTCCTGCTAAGCATAAACCTGCTAACCTGTTTCAACTCAGAACATAAAGCCTAAATCTACATCAACCTGCCTGTAAACCTGTTCAAACCCTTAAGCCATACAAGCATACAAGCCTTAAAGCCTATACAGTACAAGAACCAGAAAACAAACTACACAAGGCAAGGCCTGAACTTCAAACCTGTCACAACAGCCAGCCTGTGACCCAAATAAACCAGCAGCACGACAAGCCAACCAACAACATCAATATTTCCCAGATTCAGAGGCAAAAAGAAGAAGAGGAAAAGAAGCAAAATAGACAAAGTATCCAACATATCCAAACAAAGCCCTCAGAGCAACCTCATCATTGGGCCAACAATAACAAATCCATATTCAGAATCAACACTATCAAGCTCAGAGGAAAAGCATCTTCAGAAGCAAATCATACAAAGCAACACAGATCAAAGTATTCAAACCAGCAAAACCCTCAGAATGATTTCATCACAGGGCTAGGGCAACAATACTCAAAATCAACATTGACATTTCAACAAGGATCTCAGCAAGCAAGCAAAAGAGGGGAAAAGAAGTGAAACACTAAGCCAACAATTCTCAGATTATTATCATCATTGAAAACAACCAAAAAAGAAAATAAGCAATCAGAAGCTCACTCAAAGTCTCAGAAGAAGCAAGAACATCAACATCTCAGCATATAGAAGGCAGGCAACTCAGATATCAGAACAACAAGGTTCAACAATATCAATATCTCAACAACAAGTATTCAGAGGCAAGCGTCCAAAGAAGCAGAAGAGGAAAAGAAGCGATTAAGGCTAGGGTTTTCAGAGACAATCATCATTAAACCATAAGAAGCAAAGATAAAGGTACCAGATTTCCAAAGCTAGCTCAGCATCACTGCTCCCTCCGCCTGGCCGCCTGAGACTCGCCTCCAAGTCCGCCTCTCCTCCTCTCCAAGCAACGAACCCTCCAAAGGTATAATTTCTCCTCCCTTTCCTTCAACACCTCATAGAAATAGAAACAAATAATGACGTAAAAATCGAAACAAGGAAGAGTTGAAGCATGCAAAACTGAAAACCTTGAAAACACGTTAAAATAGAATCACTACCTCTTTACCAACGCTTGCGTGACCACGAAGAGGAAGAGGTGGAGGCGGCGCATCTGGAAGCTGAGGAAAGGAGGAGAATCAAATGAATTTTGCTGGACGAGAAAGGTGAAGAAGACGATGAGGAACGGCGCCTCTGTAAAATGAAAACCTAATTCTGAGATGAACACAAACAAACCCTACAACATTTGTCAAACGCGTTGGGCCTTGCCCCATACAAAAATCCCTAAAGCCCATCAGAACTGGCGTGCACCCCCCCCCCCATTTCTTCTTCTGATTGTTTATTTTGTTTGGGCCCAGCTTTTCCTTTGAGCCCATTCACTCTTTTTTTCTTTTTGTAGACTAACACTTTTTTTATTTATTCTCCTTTTACATAACCTAAAATAATATGTTTGTAAATAAAATAACACCTTAACTCTTTTTTATATAAAACTTTCTTAATTACTTTAGTTAGTATAATTAAAAATACATAAGAATAAAATTTTGAGTTAAATATTTTTCTTGTATATAAAACATTAAAAGATACATAAATAATTAGTTTGTTTTGAATTAAATATTTTTTCTTTAAAACCCTTTTGTATATAAACTAAAAATACATAAATATTAATTTTCTTAAGCTTAAAACATTTTTCTTTTCTTTTATTAAATATGTTTGTACATAATAACAAAAACACAAAAAAGGAATAAATACTTACTTAATTTTGCATTAAGTTAACATACTTTTCTCACTTGTAAATAATCACATGCACTTACGCCAATACATTTGCTTGTCTTTTATTCTTACACATTGATATACATTACATTGAGAATGCGATTCGATTTGGTTGTAAATATTATTTGGACACTACTCTCCTAATAAGTCTCATACCCATTTGTAAATACTTGTACCCCCATTCCCGGATACTTATTTGTAATAGCTTAGACTTTAAATTCCCGCAATTTATCGCTTTCTATATACTGTATAGTAATTAGGGTTTGTATGTGAAGATTTAAAATCAACCGCTAGATAACCTAATACAAGACAAATGCATGATAATCAATACACAATTCACACTTGCACCCCTAGGGTAATCCCGCTTGTTGCCTTCCAAAATGGGCCATGCTTGCATGTTGAGTTTCTTTGTCAAAACAAAACAAATCAAATGATCATAGTCCCTCGATGACGCTTTCGAAAGTTGCCTATAAAATGATCAAGTCCCTTCAAGAAAAATTGCCAAAGACACTTGGCACCATTGCATTCATGGTCCATACAATGACCCGCGCCCGTCCCTTTAACATCCTAACACAAGATTGCCCACCAAATACAATGGTGGAACAATACTGTTAAAAGGGTTAAAACATAGGAAAAATCTTTGAGTAAATTTAGGGGTAGACAACTCTTAGTTACTTGATCAAACTTGCAAAACACACTTGCCTACTTTTCAAAACCACACTCCACAACACAACTTTCAAAACAACTTTCAAAACCTTGAAACATCTTTTCAAAAAGACACACACCTTTGTAAAACATTCGAGTAAAGAATTGTTATAACGGTTGCCTAGACAAGGCATCTTTTTCAAAACATTTTCAAACATACACACACCACTATTTCAAGCAATTGAAAATCAAAGGCAAGTGATCTAAAACAAGTAACTAAGAGCCCATGGATAACCATGGATGAAAAGGGTGCTAATACCTTCCCTTTTCATAATCTACCCCCCGAACCCACGAAACATCTCAAAAGGTTTTTCCTGTGCTTTTTTAACCTTTCCTTTAGGATAAAATAAAAAGTTGGTGGCGACTCTTGCTAAACCGAACAAGTGCGAATACAAACGCAAAACCTCAAGTCAGTTCTCCCACCGTATCACAGTCATAAATGCATATTTCTCTCAATTTTCAAGATATGGAAGTGGTTATGGTTTCTATGAGTTCTCATTATCATCCTCAACAACTTATATTTACAAAGCATTTGTGTTGGTACAAGAAGTTTGTTCAAAATTATCAAAGTTCCTCAAGGCATTTTTCTTGATCTATGAGCTAGGGTTTTGAACTTCAAAGAGGTATATCTTGCTCATATTTTGGTATTCTAGAGTTATTCCAAAGACATCCTTCTCTTCAAAGGGTTATCAACAAATCACTTCAAAATTTCCAAGGAGTTTTCATGTGGAAGAAACTTGATGAAGAAGAAAGATTACAAGTCCTCCAGATGAATCCCCAATTTTCCTTGTGTGACCTTAAATGATCATAACTTGGTCAATTTTTATCACCTTGAGTCCATTATTTTTCCATAATGATCTTGAGGATTTGAAATTTATTCCTTCTTTTATGTGAAAAGTGAGAAAATGGATGGAAGTTGCCTTAAGGATACAAAAGATTATAGGCCATTTCATGATTTTTTGCCAACTTCAACAATTCATAACTCTCTCAATTTTTGTAGATTTTGAATGGTTCAAGTCCCAAAATGTCATTCAAGAGGTCTATTTCATTCCATATTTTATGGTCAAGAGAAAAATCTAAATGGAAGGCCATGTTTGGATGCAAGACATTATAGGTCGCTTTTGAAGAAAAATTTGAAATATTTCTAAGTATGGAAAGTCAACCCTTTTTCTCCAACTTTGACTCAACACAACTTTCAGCTCAAGCATCCATTTGATTCCATTCTTTTTCCATTTCAAAGCTTATAACCTCATATTTCTAAAGCATTAAGAATCATGCCCTAAGACCCATTGAGCTGAGAATGCCATGATTTTGAAATTGGTAACTTGGAACTGAAGTTTTATCACTAGTCAGATTTTGAAATCTTTTTTTTGGCTTCTAATCACAAGTTTTCCATGCGTTTCTGCCTCTAAACATGTTTAGTTAACTTCCATAATGGATTAGCACAACAAAACGCTCATTTTGGATGAGTTTTGATCAAATTAGAAGTTACACTTTTCTTGTTTGCAACTTCACACGATTTCCCTCCAAACTTATCATTTCACACGCTTGGACATTCCATTTGATTCCCTATAAATATAGGGTCATTCCCCATTCATTTCCTCAAGCTTGGATAGCCAGAATCACCCTGCCTAACTTGTTCCATAACTCAAAATCCAGCAACTTCGAAATCTATTCTCTAGCCTTTTTCATTCCAATTTTTCCATCAATTCACCTTCCTTGATCTTCCCTGAAGCTAACAATATAATTACATTCAAGAATCGTGCCCTATATTTCTCCATAGAAGTCCAGTTTCAGAGCTCTGCAACTCAACTTCAATAGGTAGATTCCTTCATCAATTCTTCAAAACTTTGATATCATTGTGATGCTCTCATTGCCCCGGTTCTAGTCACAACACTTGCTTTTTACTGAAAACACGTTTTGACCATGAAATTTCAAATCCCTTTTCAAAATTTTCCTTCCAAATTGCTTGAGCTACAATTTATATAAATTTGTCGCGAAGGTGTGGTTGTCTTCGTCTAGAAGAGACGAAGCGAATGGCATAGGTCTCGTACTTTAATTTTATAGATTGAGCAACCTGGTTTTGGGACTGACTGGAGGTTGAAGATGACCAATGTGTCATCTTCCAACCAATGAAGGTGCGTCATCTGTGTTTTTCAAAAATCTAATTTAATTAATGATCCCATGCATTATTCACTAAAGTCCATAACATGCACAGCGCGTCAGGTCCACTTGATCTGTTTACTAACGCATTTTGACATTGATCAGATGGCCCGTATTTTTTTGCTTTTTATTTTCTTTTTCTGATTTTTATATTTAATTGTTTTAAACTTCAAAAAATCATAGAAAATTCATTTTTAGTCCAAAAAATCTGGAAAAAATTATGAAAAATGGTTGATTATTCTCTTTCTAATTTTTATTTTTTCACAATTTAATTTTGTGTTTTGGTATTTTTTGTAAATTTTCACTTTATATGAATTGTTTTAAATGTTTAAACATACTTTTATGCATTTTTTTAAATTCTGAAAAAATTATGGAATGATCCAATGATATTGTGACAAATATTGGTGACCTCATTCTATTTTTGTTTCTGACTTTGTTATTTTTTATCATTTTTGGTTTATTTTACCCATTTCTTTTAATTTTAAAAAATAGTTTTTGACTTTAAAAAATTAGCAAAAAATTTATAAAATCATTTGAGTCCTTTTCTGATTTTTCTATGATCTTACTTTTTATTTCTTGATTAATTTGAACATAGTTGATATTTTTCTCTTTTATTTCTATTTTAAAGCCTTTTTTTTGTATATATTAAAATGAAATATTATTTTGTGACTATTTTCTGGCTGATCTTGGGTTAAATTTTTTACCATGAACTTTATTAACATCATTGGATCCATGATGTTGAGTCTAACTCCACAAAAATGGATGAATGATTTTAATAATAGTTTGATTAAATTTAATTCAAAAATGGTTTGTATATTCTCTCCCACCCCTCTTCATCTCATCCCTTTCTTATTGCACTAAGTGTTATTGGAGCATGATCACTATATCATGTCTCAAAACAAATGGTGCATAGATTGCTATTGACCGGCCTCAAAATAGGTGCGACTTCTATATAAGTCCACTTACGATTGCTTAACATAGCGTTAAATTTTGTCCCGATTCGAATAAATGATCATGCATGGCTCAAACTTATGTTTGCATGCCCAAGTATGTTAATTTGATCTCTTTGATCCAATAACCTTGAGATTCATTGTGTGGAGGCTTTGGTTCTACCAATCCTCTAATGGATCTACAACACCTTTGGTCAACGCGGATCACTTAAACATCGTTAATCATTAAATGGTACTTATGAGGATTCCAAATGCATGATATACTTGACAAAAAGCAAATGCAACCTGTTGTGTGGAGGCTTTGGTTCTACCAATCCTCTAATGAGTTTCAAATGCAAGTTTTAAGATGATCATCCAACTAACCACTAATCACTAATAATTAACTTTATCCTGTATTTTTATTATATGCCCCTTTTATTTTATGCGCTATTTAATTTTAGCATTTAAATTTCATGCCATTTTCATCTTTGTTCATTTGAGCATTTACTTTCTTGTCATTTTTATTTTTCTCACTTGAGCTTTTATTTTCTTTTCTTAAGATACTTAATAATCAATATGAACCATAAAATCCTTAATGATACTTGGACTATTTGGTTACTATCCTTGGCATTATGGAGCATTGGACTTCTTGGACTTAGGATTAGAAACCTTGGCCTATGATTGGAGACCTTGTGACCTTATCTGATTATTCTGTCTGGAGCTCTTGAGGTTTACCTCAAGACATTGGGTTGTTTGTTTGTTTTGTGTGCAGGTTATTGTGATTACACTCTTTGTTTGTAATCTGGAATTCACCTGTATACAACAGTTACTCTGTCCAATTTTTGTGAAGACTTAATACACCTGAAGTTTGGTTCTCTCAAGAGGTCTAGTATCTTTGCTTTCTTGGTTTCAATCCAAAGAATGGGAATTCTATCTTGACTAATAATGTCAAGTGTTGGCTTCTTGTTGGTTAGATGGTTCCTATCCCTAACTTTTACCTTATGCTTTAGGATAGTCTCTTCTTCTACTCCCATCTTCTTTAATTTCAAAAATCTTATTCCTCCTTTTGAAAACTCTTCTTGTTTTGAAACTTGAACCACTTTCATAATAAACTAGGACTTAGGTCCATGCATTTTCAAAAAAAAAATTCATGAATAAACTTCAATCAACTTAATAATATTTTGACATCATTTTTTTTGTGAGAAGACTAAAAATCAATCAATCTCATTTCAAATCATTTTTTCCACTTTGGCTCTCTTATCTTAAAACCTTTCTCAAAAGATTAGACTATTGTCAATCCTTGTAGTGATGTAAACAACTATACTTCTACAATATATTGTCAATCCTTATAGCCAAAATATACAGATTTTACAAAGAGGTTCCTGCAGAGTACCAAAGATGTTTAGGGTACTAATACCTTCCCTTTACATAACCAACCCCCTTACCTTGAATCTTTCCCCCTCTTTTTTGGTTATTCACTCTTTTCCCATTCCTTTGGAAACAATAAAGTGCGGTGGCGATTTTAGTTTTATTTGTACAAGTCTAGTCAACCCCATGGCTTAATCTTAAACATTTCTACCGCTAAAAGCCATAGAAACCATCCATGAAAGAGAAGACTTTATGCTAAACAATGTTATCGACCAAGACATCAATATGAGGTAGAGGGAAGTTATCCTTGGGGCTTGCCCTATTCAGATCCCTATAATCTACGCACATACGAACTTTTCCATCTTTCTTCAGTACTGACACCATATTTGCAACCCATTGGGGATAAGATGTCACAGCTAAGAATCCTGTGTCAAATTGTTTCATCACTTTAGCATTTATCTTTTCAGACATGTCAAGCCTCATGCGACGAACTTTTTGTTTGACAGGAGGACAATCTTCCTTTGTCGGAAGACGATGAACTACAATGTCAGTATCCAACCCTGGCATATCTTCATATGACCAAGCAAACACTTCTACATAGTCATGCAACATTTGAACCAACCTTCTCTTGACACTATCTTCTAACTTAGCACCAATCTTAACCTCTTTCTTGTCTGTCTCGGTACCCATATTGATGACTTCAACTGACTTTTCGTGTGGCTGAATAGTTTTTTACTCTTGTAATAGAAGTCTGGCTAGTTCTCCCGGTATTTCACAATCTTCCTCGCCTCCGTCTTCGACTTAGTTAATTAGATCCAGAGTGGATGGGGACCTTCAAGAGTGTGCGTGTGTGCATGTAAGATACATGGCTATTTTGAAAAATGTATTTGAAGAAAAAGAAATACAATGAGCACAAAGATTTGAATGCAAAAGAATCCAATGGTTTATATTGAATGATCATATGATAACATGAACATAAATAAAACCCTTGACAAATGGACCATAGTGCCCCGGGCCAGGTGTAATACGGTGGGAGAACTGACTTGGGTGTTTTGCGTTTTATCGCAAATGTTGCGGTTAGCAAGAGTTGCCATCGACTTTTCTTTTATCCAAAAGGAAAGGCTGAAAAGAACAGGAAACACCTTTGAGATTATTTCTTGAGTTCGGGGGGTAGATTATGAAAAGGGAAGGTGTTAGCACCCTTTTCATCCATAGTTATTTATGGGCTCTTAGTTGCTTTCTAGATCACTTGCTTTTGTTTGAAAAATGTGCTTTGTGGTGGTTTTTTGAAAGTATTTTGAAAAGGCGCCTTAGTTTAGGAAAACTTTGTAATAGTTCTCATTCGTAAGAGCGTATATAAAGTGTTTGACATTTGAAAATGTTTCATGTTTAGAAAATGTTTTGAAAGTGTTTGTTTTGAAAGTGTTGGTGTTTGTTTTGAAAATAAGTGAGGATGTTTGATTTGAAAGTGAGTAAGCAACTAGGAACAATCTACCAACTCAAAAGTCTTATGTTCATTTCTTTCTTTCCTTTGATATTTCTATCTTACCATTAATTTGATAAGAGGCCCATGCGCTGGGACTTGAAACCCTGACCCTCAACATACACGCACGCTACCTTTACCACTGGGGTGACTGTACATCCGATAACATTGATCAAATAATAAATACATAACATAATTCATGTCCTAAATGTGACTTCATCTTCAACCTCCAGCCTGAACATCTGTAACTTCACCATTTCTCAACAAAAATGAAATATGCAAACATGAAAGTTTCTCCATTTTTTCATACGAATCCAACCATATAAATATCATAAGCTATAAATCAAAGATGAATGAGAATTTCTAAAAGTACCAAATTCTGACCTAATTATTTTCAGAGGTCAAACCTAAAATTCTCTAAGCTCAATAAATATAAATGAAATCTATGGACATGTATAGTTTCAGGGCAATGATGTCTACATTTTATCTTCACAAATACAAGCCTAACAATGCCTAAATGAAAAGATAGAAGTTCAGAAAATGTACCTCAAAACTGGAAATCGTGAAATGCAAATGAGCTTGATTCAAGGTGCTGCAATGATCAGGTTAGCTTCCTCAAATTCCCAGGAAGCTAATGCAATGGTTAGCTTGAGCAGTGGATGGCTGGAATGGTCTGGAGAAGTCAACTTGTAGTGCTCTATTTTTGGTTATGGAGTTTGACGCAAATTGTGTTATAGTTAAGAAACAGGGACATGGATAGGTTATATTTGATGTATAGGAGCTTTGGGAACCAAAAGGCCAAGAAACGCATGAGTAGATTCTATGTTTCAAGTTCAAAGTTAGAATTTGTGCATCAATGGAGTTTTTGGACAATTTCTGGCTTGAGGGAGTTTGGGAGAATTTCAGGGTGCTTAAGCTCATGCCTTAGCTTACAAATAGTTCCTCTATATATAAGCAACAAGTTTGGAGGCTTGTCTTTGATCAGAATTCAGAATCACATGTTTAAGCTCAACATGTGATTTTTTGAGAAATCAGGTTTCAATGCCCTTTGTACTTGCTAATGTAGAGTGGTTATGCTTTAAACAAACTTGCTTCTGACTTTGTAGATGGAGTGTGATTAGAGGGAACAAGTTAGAGGCTCAAGAATTCACTTTGTTCATAAAGCTTGCTTTTCAAGAATGGCATTGTTAACTTTCTTCCCAAAGTGGCAATTTGAATTGGACAATGCTTAAACCACTTGGATTATAGATCAAACGTTTCTGTAATCTATTAATGATGGATAGATACACAAGTTAGAAGGCCTAAAAAGCAAGATTGTACAGCCTAACATTGAAATTATATTATGTATTCATCAAGAAATGGCTTGTAATTCAAGAATAAAACTCTAACTTCTTGCTTTCGATTCTCCTTGCTCAAGTATGATCTTAATGAGTTCTTGGACATTTTGGAAAGCTTGTAACATCCTCTACAACCTCTATGTTGTACATTTTTTAAGATTCATCTTGGAACTATGTGAAAAATTGACATGAAATTAGGTCAAAATCCTTCCTAAACTAGGACAACATTTCACTAAGTTTTTCAAGTTTCATGAACATGTCTTCACAAAATCATAACTTGAAATCCAAGCATTTCTAGAAAAATTTGTGTTCTACAATGTTTTATATATCATTGATATCTACAAATTTCATGTTGGAAGTTTCTCTTGAATCATCTTGCATCATGGTGAGAATTTGGTTCAAAGTTGTGACAAAAACATGAATTTTCAACACTTAGAAAAATTTCTAAGTTTAGAAATTTTGACTTTTCAAAATGAAATCTTGACTTTTTGATTTCTTGATGAACAAGTTTCATATTTTGACATGTCTTGATGAATTGTGATCTTAGATACTTGATTTTGACCAAAAAGTCAAAGTTTGACCTTTCAGTGTACAATTGACTTTTCATTAGTTGACTGAAATTCAACTCTCAATCAATTGAACTTGAGGAATTTTTTGAGCCATGCAATTAGGTAAAAATGAAGCATTTTAATCATTGAGATCATGTCTCAAACCAATAAGTCATTTTCTAGGTCAAAAATCATAAATTGCACCTTCTCAGTCAAAACCCTAATTTTGACCATTTTGCCCTTTTGGTGATCTGATCAAATTTCTTGAGGAATTGTGATCCAAACTTGATCAAATGACATATGTGAGTTCATGATGTTGATATGGATAAAAAATTATGAAGTTTTACTGTAAATTGACCATAGTTGACTTTTCCCCCAATATAGTTAATTTTAGGTCAATTGATCAATTGACTGAGCAAAAATGTGATCCAAGACTTGAAACTTGACATGAGAAATCTTAAGGGTCCAAAATGATCCGTGAAAGTCATATTAGGTATTATAAGTTAAATTATCTTTGTACAAACTCAAACCCTAATTTTGAGTTTTCAGTGCTTGAGGAGGTGTGTTGAGCTGATCAACCCTTGTGCAGTCTTGAACCAAAGGAGATCTTGTGAGAGATTACTTGATAAATGAGAGGTAAAATTTTGGGGTACAACAGCTTCCCCTGTTAAATCATTTTAAACCTGAAGAGTTAGATTGGCGGATCTGCCATTCGTGACTTGAAGGTGGAAGATGATTGAACACTAGAGTGCCTAGAAATTTGCACTCGAAGATGTATTGGGAATGGGCTAATAGATGCCATTTGGAGGAATGGTGATAAATACTAGAGGAAGTATCAAAACAAATCTTTGGTCGATTTATATTAAAACTTGATGTTTCACCTGTGGGAAAAGGGTTAGTAAAATGCAGATGTATACATGATGTTCACAAATGTGGTATTATGCTAGATGCATTTTATATGTATATACTATGATGTATGAATGTGGGATGCATATTTGTACGGGAAAATCAATCCCTGACTACTGCTGAGGAGTTCTGAATCCTGTATTGCTATTGGGGAATATCTCTTGAATGTTAGTTGTTATCTGGTCGGATCGAGGCTTCACATCTTGCTGAGGATAAGGAAGTCAACTGCTATCTGTTCAAATTCCAGGCTTCACGGTAACTTACTAGGAAAGGATAAATTAACTGTTATTTGGTCGGATTCCAGGCTTTGTAGAAAATTTCTTGGGGAAAGTGAAGTTAGGCTGTCATTTGGTTGGATTCCTAGTTTCACAACAACATGCTAGGGATACAGAAGTTAACTGCTATCTGTTCAGATTCCAGGCTTTGCAGTAACTTGATAGAAAGGATGAAGTTGAACTGATATCTGGTCGGGTCCATGCTTCATAGTAACTTGAAGTGGTAACTACTATCTGGTCGGGTCCAGGATTCATAGTTTTTGAAGAGTTATACTATTATCTGGTCAGATCCACGTTTCATAATGTCTTGCTAGGGATTATAGTAGTTGTTATCTGGTCGGGTCCATGCTTCACAATAACTTGGTTGAATAGACGAAATTGAACTGATATATGGTCGGATCCAGGCTTCACAATAACTTGTCTGGAGAGATATGGTTGAACTGATATCTGGTCGGGTCTAGGTTTTACAATTACTTGTTTGGAACTTAGTTGTTATCTGGTAGGATTCCCGGTTTTACAACAAACTTCTAAGGGGAATTGCTATCTGGTCAGATCCAAGCTTCACAATAACTTTCTTGAAAAGATGAAGTTGAAAACTGATATCTGGTCCGATCCAGGATTCACAGTAACTTGTTGGGGTAGAGGCAAACTCTATTGGGGAAAAGAAGTTAAACCCTGGTATAGTTGAGTCCAGGTTCTACAATATCTCGAAGAGTTGAACTATTATCTGGTCGGGTCCAAGTTTCATAGTATCTTGAGAATTGTACTAATATCTGGTCGGGTCCAGGCTTTATAGTATTTGAAAGGTTTTCACTATTGTAGGGTCCAGGCTCTATAGTGACTTGAGAAGTTGAACATTATCTGGTCGGGTCCAGGCTTCATAGTAGCTTTTGGAGATAGTAAAGGTTTTGTTGACGACTTTACTGGGGATTAGGGGTTGTGGCCTTATTATTTGTAATAGTCTGAAAGGAAAACTCGAGCTGGAGAGGACAAACTCAGCTGGGGAGGACAGACTCAGCTTGGGGAGGATATACTCAACTGGGAATAACAGACTCAGTTGGGGAAGATAGACTATGCTGGGGGAATTTTCTTATTATTGTATGTTGTTTGTTGGGGAAATAAACCCTGTAGGGGAAATAAACCCTGTTGATGAATACTTGGTGAACTGCTGACAAGGTGAGTTCTTTTAGAAAGAGGTCCACAAGGCTTCTTCTTGTAGGATCAACTTAGCTGGGAGAGATCTGTTAAGAGATTGATACTATGGTTGGGAATCAACCTATGCAAAGAAACTTTATGGGTAACTTTGTTGAGGATTCGTTTATCGTAGCCGTCTTGTGGAGATAATGTTAATGAAATAACTCTGTGGGGATATTCCATATACATTAAAGAGATGCTTGATGCTGCTTAGCAGGTCACATGTGCCAAATGGTTTTAGTTATGTTCATATGTATATGTTCGTTCAATTTTAGTCATTGGACAACTTTGCACTCAAAACAAAAACAGAAAGTTTGTACTTCAAAGTATATTTGTATTGATATTTTGCCCATGAATAGGCATTTTTTTACAAAGAGACGGAGTTCCTAGTAAGAGGAAATCGTCGAAAGGAAAAGAAACAAATAGCCATGTGGAAATGATCTCATTGCATTCCAACTCTACTATTGCCTCCAATGTCTTCGAATGCCCCTTGTCGTTGGCAGAAGTTGATTGGATTGATCTTAGACCGTTTGAACTTGGACCTTAGTAGTAAAGTTGACTGTGGTGATTCCACTGGACATAGTCATACGCTTTCAATCCTTAATTTTTTTCCTGGACTGCCCTTTCGGGTTTTCAGCCCACCAGGATACCCATTTTTTCCCAAGTCGCCCTTTTGGGTTTTTAACTTGCCGGGTGTACAATATTTTGTTTATATCCCTAATTTTTGCCCAAACATTTTGGTTTGCCGGGATGCCCTTATTTTTCCTAGGTGTGTCAACCTAGTGGGTCTCTTATGTGTAGTATTTTTTAACTATGTTTGCGTTCACAGGATATGGGAAGTCTTTACCCTCCATGGTAGTCAGATCATGACACCACCAGAGAACACTCTCTTGACAATAAATGGCCCTTCGTAGGTGGGAGTCCATTTGCCTCTGAGGTTGCCTTATGGAAGAATGATGCACTTTATCACCAAGTTGCCAACTTGATATACTCGAGGTTTGATCTTTTTGTTGAAAGCCTTGATCATACATTTTTGGTACGTCTGACCATGACAAACAGCAGCCAATCGCTTTTCATCGATCAAGTTCAACTGATCCAATCTCATCTGAATCCACTCGTCTTCGCCTAAGCCTGCTTCATTCATAATCCTTAGTGAGGGAATCTGAACTTCCACTGGCATAACAGCTTCCATTCCATAGACTAAGGAAAAGGGAGTTACCCCAGTTGATGTCCTAGTTGAAGTACGGTAGCCATGAAGAGTAAACGGTAACATCTCATGCCAATCCTTGTAGGTCACTAACATCTTCTGCATAATCTTCTTAATGTTTTTTTGGCCGCTTCCACTGCGCCATTCATTTTAGGTCTATAAGGAGAAGAATTGTGATGCTTGATTTTGAACTGAGTGCAAAGTTCAGTAATCATAGAATCGTTGAGGTTAGTCCCATTATTGGTGATGATCCTTTTGGGGATACCATATAGCGGCAGATGAGGTTATGTTTGATGAATCTGGATACCACGCTCTTTGTGACTGAGGAAAAAGAAGCGGCTTCGACCCATTTGGTGAAATAATCAATAGCAACCAGAATGAAGCAATGTCCATTGGAAGCAATGTCAATGCCCCACATTGCAAATTGCCACAGAGCGGTCATGACGTTCAAAGGGATAGGAGGCACATGGACCTTGTCATCATAGATTTGGCATTTGTGGCAAGTCCTAGAGTGTTGATGGAAATCAGTCTCCATTATTGACCAATAGTAGCCGACTCTCATGATTTTCTTGGCCATTGTATGTCCGCTTGAGTGAGTGCTGTTGTACCCCAAAATTTTCCCTCCCATATTCTTCAAGAATTGCAAAGAGCATGCTTCAAAATCTCCCCAAGGGTTGCACAGTTCAAGGGCCTCCTAACAGTCAAAAACTAGGGTTTTGGTTCTGACAAAGAATTTAAGGTTTCCAAGGGTCCAATCAAGTCCCACATGCTTACAAATATGGTCAAGCATCCTCATGCCAAGTTTCAAGACTTACAGCACAAAATTGCACAATCAAAAACCCTAATTGCACTATAGTCAACTGTAGGGGCAAAATGGTCATTTGACAGTCAAAAGTTCAAATTTTTGGTCAACATCTCATTTTGAAGCCACAAACATCATTTGATCAATGCTTGATCATGATTCTCAAAGTATGGCTCAAAAAGTCTCAAGATGCAAAAGTTTCCATATTTGGACAGCTGAAAAGTCAATTGTAACTTGACCAAGGCATAACTTCCACATGGATTATCAGAAAAATTCCATCCAAAGCTCATTTTGAAGAGAAAGACATTTCCTACAACTCCTTTTCACACTTCAAGTCCAAGAAATGCTCTCACAAAAAGTTATTAATTTCAACATTATAGGTCATTTTCAAAAGTCAACAAAAAGGGACTTTAAGTCAAAGGCCATAACTTGAGATTGGTAAATCAAAATGACATGGGACCAAAGGCATTGGTTAGAGGACGTCAAGACCTTTCCAAAATGTCCAAGAACATGATCAAAGCTTAAACATTGAGCAAGATATGCCTTGTGGAAGTTGGGAAATTTTTGGGTATTTTGAAAAGTCAACTTTGCTTCAAAAGTCTTAAAATTGCTAATGGGCCACATTTTCTTCCAAGATTCATCATCCAAAGCATGTGCACGACCATTTGGCCCAAAGGGAAGTTATTCATCATTTTTATTTATTTATTTGAATTCTTAAATTGCTATTAATTCATTTAATAAAATAAATATGTGAAAAATACCAAAGCAAACTTTTTAAATCTTTTTATGCATGAAATATCTCCAAGATTTCGTGCAAATCAGATAGGGAAAGAATCAATGAAGATTGGACATGATTGGTATCAAATATGCATGAAAAAGATTGAAAAATATATGCATGAAAATCCAATATCTTGTACATCAATGCAAAGGGTTTTGGATCCAATTTTCAACCCTAATCAGTTCCAATACTTATACTCATGCAAACCCTAGTCCAAAGAACCTCCAAGCTGCGCCTATTCTCAAGAACAAGTTTGCACTTTTTGTGAAAAAATTCTAAAACTAAAAACGTGGTTCCAAGGCTTTTCAAGGCAAAATACCCATTGCAATAGCTTGCAAAAGCTTCACTGAACCTAACTGCATTATTTTTCAACCCTCACACGCCCAGAATCGGTATATAGAACTCAAACTTTTTCATATTGTATGCATATTCGTGTTTCAGTTTTCAAGCATTCTCATTGCAATTTGTTTGTGGATTTACACTAATTGATTGATTCTAAAGCTAACTGCATGCTTTAATTGAGTTTTCGTGCAAAATTGGAGGATCCACCATTGAAGCATTCTAGGTTTTCAGAGACCTTGAATTGGGGATTCTGACATAGGGTAAAATTGGAACACAAGACCCAGAACAATCAAATCAGGACCTTCAGACGAACTCAATGATGGGGTCGCGCCTAATTTATGATCAAAGGGTTGCTAATCGCTATTTTTGTACTTGTTACTTAGTGGGGGTTTAAAACCCCCGCTATTCAATTTGTTTTTTCAGATAAAATGCAGGGCCAGTGGAGAAGATGGTGATGTGTAAGGCGATGGTTGGTGTATTTGAATTGCGCGCGGAAAAAGGCCACTAACGCTTGTTTTATCTTATAATATTTATTGGTCATATAATAAACAAAGTGCGTGAACGGCTCAGTTGGCAAGCATGTGCATTGGTAAGCAACGGGACCTGGGTTCGATTCCCATGTCCCTTCCTCTCTTCATATTATTTTTCTAACCTTACTTGCATGCAGCACTCTATCCAAAGGCCTACCATACGCCCATGACCCAGACGTGCCACATGGCCACTGAAGGCAATCCAAGGGTCTTGATTTGAAGAGCACCATGAGCATCAGTCAAGGCAGACGTATGTGGCTCAGAAAAGTCAACAAGGCCAGAGTTTCAATGGGCCTAAAATGCTGATGATACCTCCCAATTGGGGACAGAACCCCCCAAGGTTTTTGCAATTCTTTTCTTTTTTTTTATTTCATTTGTTTCAATTATTTCTTTTTTAATTCTTTAAACCAATTTATTTTCATAAAACATAAAAATAATATAAAAACCAGAAAAGACAAAAATAATAAAAATATATTTTAAATATCTTTGTAAATAAATCTCATTAATTAATTTTGCTTTTTTTAGATTTAGGTTTAATTCAAATATTTCTCTTAATAAATTTAAAATTTGTAGAATTAGGTTTTAATTACTTTTACCTTTTTCTTTTCTTTTATTAATTATTAATTATTAATTATTATTTTTGTAAATAAAATTGCATTAATTAATTAGGTTTAATTTTAGATTAAATTTCAATGCTTTTCTTAATAAATTAAAAATAACTAGAATTAGGGTTAATTAATATTTTAATTTCATTTAATTCTCATAAAAATCCATAAATACGAAAAACTCAAAAAATTATTTCTTTTCATTTTAATTTAATTAATTTGTCAATATAATTTAATTTCAGTAAAAAGGGTCCAACGCCCTCGCTTTCGATTTTTATTCCCTTCGCGCATTTTATTTCTTATAATATTAATGTAATTCTCCCAAAGCCGTGTAAATTTATATTTCTCGCACTTTCCTTTATTTTATGTCAAATCGGGTCCTGGATTTAATATGGCGATGTGGACCCGCGCCTTTGTAATAGTTTAGGAACTTTAATTTTCCGCAACTTTTTTAACTGCTAATAATTGCATGCAAGAATGAATGATTAAAATAAAAACAAAAGCGTAGATCACCCATGACATGAACAAGACAAAAATATCTGAAAACAACACACAAATCACACACCACTCCTAGGGTACGCCTCACTGTTGCCTTGCCCCTCGAAAGGTGATCGTCGAGTAGAGGATGTCTTAGTAAGTCCTCATGATCCGGGAACCTGGCATGAGGGTAGCTTCTAAGGTATCTTCTTATTGCTCTGGTGATCACCATGTCCCGAACCTCGAATTGACCCGAACACCTCCAACGGTGGTGCTACCTACCTCTCAATGGTGGGATGGCACTACTTTAAGGACATTTACACAGACGAATTCCTTAGGGTAGGTAGACGACTCTAGATACTTGCTCTAATTTCAAAACAAATCAAAAATACTTTTCACACCGACACTTTGCAAAAAGCTTTCAAAAACAACTTTTCAAACACTCTTGAGGACTGATACAAGAGTCGAACTGAAATTTTAAACGAAACTTTTTTTAAACCCACAGTTGAAAAGCAAACAAACAATTTTGAAAACACAAATGAGCAAGTATCTAAGAGCCCATGGATAACCATGGATAGAAAGGGTGCTAACACCTTCCCTTTCTATAAATCTACCTCCCGAACCGAGAGCAATCTCTATAAGGAATTTTTCTGTGCTTTTGTCCTTTCCATTTGGAGAAAATAAAAGACGGTGGCGACTCTTGCTTACCGCGACATTTCGCGAACCAGCGTTAAACAGTCAGTTCCAGATCCACCGATCACAGAACTGGCGACTCTGCTGGGGACACTTTTAAAGTGAGGTGTACCTTAGGACTAAGATCACTGTGTTTTCAATTGCTTTGACTTGTTTGCTTTAAATTGTGGGACTGTCTTGGAAGTTCTATAGATCCTAACCCGGATCTGGGGATACCTTCTTAGAAAGTAGCAACAAGGCTGTGAGGGAACTGTGCGGGGTATACCGACATGGTTGAAACAGTCTGCTACGTTGATGTGGCACTTTGGTGTGTACCGGTAACCCTTGAGTTCAGTCAAGGAGAGTACGGGGCCTCCGCGTGGTGTCATGAAGCATCAACAGACCTTAGGAACCTTAATTGAACCATCTTGGCCTCTTTATGGTAGTGAGATAACTGACTTTGGTGCAGTCCGAGGTTGGTTGATACTCGATACTACACTCAATTGAGGGTTGCTTTCCTGGAATATTTTGGTCGCCAGTTCAGTGGCTAAATCGAAACGATGAACAATGAAAGCAATTCGGTGATGTTGGGCCCCTTAGAACCCAGTTACTTCTAATAGGACAGGTTGAGCCCACCAACTTCAAGAGGGTAATACCCAGACCCCATGCTGGCCTAAACTCTAAGGGCTTCTCTTGTGTGACTTGTGTGCCTTCGTACTTGACTACTTGCATGCTTGTTATCTGACACTTGGGTTTCTTGCAGGTTTTGTTTACAGTCCTTAATCTGGACTCATAACAGGGTTTACTTACATTACTCCACACATAGCATAACATCATACCATCATACCATTGCATGCACCCTGCATAAAGGCTAACCCGTTTCAAGGATCTCAAGGGCTTGTGATGCAGGTCATGATGAACCAACTGTCCAGCAAGGGGCAAAGAGGATTTATTTTCCTCTAGCCAAGGTTGTCGAGGGCTATGACCCACTCGATATGGTGAGCCTTGACTCTTGAAGAAGGACTCTCAACAATATGCAGTGCCTTCCATCAAGCTATAAAATGCAAATTCTAACAATTTTTCTTGTCTACCCCGCGAGATCCTTGAAAACATTGCATGCATATCATACATATCATTGCATAATAGGTACCCTTTCTCTACAGGTTGCTTACCTTCTTTGCTGTTTATTTCAGCAGTCTCATCATGAATCCTGAAACATCTACCGAGCAATCCATCTAGGCCCTCCAGGCCCAGAATGCCCAGTTCCAGGAGTTGATTGTGAGCCTAGCTCAGGGTCAAAAGGAATTGAAGACTCTAATTCAGAAGAAGAAGAAGAGGACTGTTTTGTTCAGCCCTAGACGCAGATCTAGGAACACACTGCAGGATGAAGCTGAGAGGACAACTCCATCTGTGGGGAAAGGCAGTCCCCATGAGAGAGAGGTGCCTAGTCCAGTGGTCTCCGACAACGAGACGGAGTTCAATGATGAGCAGTACCCTCCAGCTGAGGATCGGTACAAACAACTAGAAGAGCGTCTGAATGCCATGGAAATTCAACAAGTGTCGGGGTTGGATTTCAGAGACCTGGGTCTATCTTCTGGTGTGGTGATCCCACACAAATTCAAGGTTCCTTCTTTTGCTAAGTATGATGGGGCATCCTGTCCCAGGCTACACCTCAAATCGTATGTGCGGAAGATTCAACCGTACTCAGTGGATAAGAACTTGTGGATCCACTTCTTCCAGGAGAGTCTTTCAGGGACTCACCTCGAATGGTTCTATCAGCTGGATGGGACCAAAGTTCATAACTGGGAGGAGTTGGCTACTGCTTTTTACAAGCAAGTTCAATATAATACCGACCTTGCTCCTACACATACCCAACTCCAGGGTATGTCGCTAGGGTCAAGTGAAGGTTTTAAAGAGTACGCACAGAAGTGGAGGGACCTGGCTGGCAGGGTGCAGCCTCCATTAACTGACCGGGAACTCGTTGATATGTTCTTGGGGACCCTGTCCGGGCCGTTCTTCAATCATCTCATTGGTAATTCATCTGCAGGATTCACCGACCTCATTCTGACTGGGGAAAGAATTGAAGCTGGTATCAAGAGCGGGAAGATTCAAGAGGCCACACCTTCTGATACTCACAAAAAGCCTTACACGGGCAGGAAAGAGTCTAATGCTGCATACGGTCAAAAGAGTCGTCGTGACCAGCAAGCAGGGGCAGTCATGATCTCTGGTGCTGCACCACGCCGACAACCACAAAAGTGAAATCAGCGAAGGCCGGACGAGCCTAAAAGACAATTCACCAACATCAACATGTCATGGTCACAAGCAATGCAGCACATGTTGAAAATGAACCTGATTGCGGTGATCAACCCTCCTGCAAATCCCAAGACCTCCTCTCCAAACTACAATCCAGAGGCGAGGTATGCTTATCATTCTGATAGCCCGGGGCACGATACTGAGGACTCTTGGGCGCTGAAGTATAAGATCCAGAATATGATCGACGCTAAGGAGATCGAGTTCGAGCCTGCTGAGACTCCGAATGTGACCACTGCCCCTTTGCCAAAACATTGCTAGGATTGAGAGATTTTTGTTCATTTGAATTCAAGTTGTATTTTTCTTTTCCTGTTCAAATAAACAATTGTCATGTTAAACTCTTTATTTCATGAATGCATTACACATGTCTGTCTTGAATTAATTATGTTTATTATACTTAAAGCTGTTTTCATATTCTTGTGATGTTCAACAATCCTAAGCCTCTTGAGGGAGGATGACGAAAATGATACCACGATCTTTACAGTATGCTTTTGAACAGACCTCGCTGATGAGGTACAGGCATTGTTTCAACCCCTAAACACTGGAGTTATAAGGAAGATAATCCCTCGTCAACCCCTTCGAGCCAAAGAAGTAGGAGTTTTTCTTTTCGAAAATTAAAACCCTTAATCATAACCTGGGGCAGGGTAGTTCTCTCAGTTGATCCAAGTGCATAACGAATGGCACCAAAAGAGTCCTTCCAAAACAAAAGACAGTGATGGTTCTGAATAATCAATAAAGAAAGTCAGTCATTATCTTTCAAAATAAAAACCCATTAAGTCAAAACCTATGAAGGAGACTTACAAAACTGGGGCATCCCGCTGACTGTAATCACGAAAGAAACAGTTCAGGCAAAAAAAAAGTAGGGATAATAAAATCAAGGAAAAAGGAGGTCCTACAAACCCTCAACAAAAAAATGTCTGCCTATTCAAAATAAATTGTCAACATCCGAACCATCACTGGAATATCAAAGCAAAGACTCAACAAGGTCTAATGCACGATTAGCTGAGTTTAGGATTGAAGAACATCACGAAGAACGGGTGGGTACAATAAAGTTTGAGCCTTTATCCTTTGTTTCTTAAACCGTGAACCAGGCCACGTTACAACCCTAAAAAGTCCTAGCTGAAGCATGGGTTAGTTCGAAAGCATACTGTTACGAAAGGTATCCTGACTCCTTAAGGCTTGCGGTAAAATAACGAGTTGACATCACATTTTACCAAATTTGCTTGTTTTACTAAAAGATGCATTTTCAAAAAAACTTCAAAACAGACATAAGCTTTTCATTTTTGATATAACATTGTTTGCATATGACTATTTGTTTGAACAGCAGGGAAATTCGCACGATGAATACCTAGTGAACAAAAGCACTTCCAATCAAGGGGCAGACATGATCATTGTCCATCATCTGGGGCATTTAAGTCAAGATTCGGAGAATCTCTCAAAAGGCCAACCAGCCTGGGGCAAATCTCCATCTGGATCACTTGGAGCGTTGGACGATCAAACAAAGATCTTCTGGTAGTATGGCAACACTACACTACTGACAGGGGCACCTCCCTACATCCCGAGAGCATGGACATAGTCGAAAAAATACTACGCAAAATCAAAGACCCGCGAGGTTGACACACCTAGGCAAAAATAAGGGCTTCCCGGCGAACCAAAAGGGTTCGGGCAAAAATAAGGGATGAATATGAAAAAATCTGTACACCCGGCAAGCCGAAAACCTGAAAAGGCGGCTTGGGCAAAAATGGGTATCCCGGTGGACTGAAAACCCGAAAGGGCAGTCCAGGCAAAAGTTAGGGATCAAGAGCGTACGACTATGTCCCGGCATCTCGTCACTTGCCTAACAAAGGGAAGATCTGTCAATCGGCAGTCATCCAGCATCTCCACGGGTAACATCAGAAGCAGGGGCAATAATGAGTCGTCCAGACGATCCAGTTGCCCTGTCAACCAAGGTACCAAGAAAAGATCAATATAAAGATGATTACCATCTACCTTTACAAATTCCAGATCAACATTGGTAACAAGCCAAGAAAAATCAGTGGACGACTGATCGTGGGTTAATCTCCGAAACCAAACAGGACAATCATCCACTTGATCATCATCAGACAACCCTACACCGGTTCCTTCTCAACTTTCAGACAAAGTCTTACACGGACTCATCCTCAGAAAAAGTCTTACACAGACCTATCTCAAGGTAACCTTACCCCAGTTCCTCCTAAAGTCTTACACGGACTCATCATCAAAGTGACCCTACACCGGTTCCTCCTAAAGTCTTACACGGATTTATCAAGAAGTCTTACACGGACTTATCTCAACCTTACCCCGGTTCCTCCAGAAGTCTTACACGGACTTATCTCAAGATGACCTTACCCCGGTTCATCAAGAAGTTTTACACGAACTTACCCCGCAGTAACCTTACCCCGGTTCCGCCAAAAGTTTTACACGAACTTATCCCGAAGAAACCCTACACAGGTTCTCTCTCCCCAAAGATGCAGTTTTACACGAACTTATCCTGCAGTAACCTTACCCCGGTTCCTCCAGAAGTCTTACACGGATTTATCTCAAGATGACCTTACCCCGGTTCATCAAGAAGTTTTACACGAACTTACCTTGTGATAACCTCACCCCGGTTCCTCCAGAAGTTTTACACGAACTTATCCCCGAAGTAACCCTACACAGGTTTCTTTCTCAAAACTCCAGATGTAGTTTTACACGAACTCATCACCTAGAAACCCTACACAGGTGTCCTTCTTTCCAAGATGCAGTTTTATACGGACTCATTGTCAGTAAACCCTACACAGGTTTCCTTCAACCCCATATGCAGCTCCACACGAGCCTAACCTCAAAAGTAACCCTACACAGGTGTCCTTCTTTCCAAGATGCAGTTTTACATGAGCTCATCATCAGGCAACCCTACATAAGGTTCCCTCTTTCAGCTTACAAAAAGTACAGTTCAAAAATTTCCCCAGGAGAGTCCAATCAAGGTTTCCCCAGGAAAGTTTGAATCCATCTCCCCAGCAGTAAGCTTATCCCCAGTAGATTCTGGAAGCTTATCCCCGTAGCGCACGAACGCGTCTCCCGGCTTCATTCAAAGAGTTATTTCCTTACCAGGATATAACTGGGTTATCCTCAGCCAAAAGCCACGGAAAGACCGTCCTCGGCAAAGCCTTCTTACCCCCCAGCGAAGTCTACTAACACTTCCAACATAACAATGGTATCCCCAGTGAAGTTACCATCAACATTTCAGCGAAGTATCTCTCTCCCCACAGAGTATTGCTCCCCAGCAAGATCGTTAGAGTAATTTTCTCCCCGCAGAGTAATCCATTCGCCAAGTTTATTCCCCAACGGAGTTATCTTCTCCTGCCGGTATTCTTGCAACTATCATCCCCAGCGGAAACAAGATCTATTCTTCAACATCAGCCCAGGATAGGACTTCCCGGCACCCGTCAAGGATTTACTTTCCTAGACGAAAAAGATATATTCATAAACATCGCACTTCCATACATTATAGCATGCACATACACATCATATCTTACAAATCTCATTTATGTTGAGAACATCATTGCTTGATCCATATCATGCATTGCATATGACTGACCTTTACCTTTCAGGAAAGATCCAGTTAAATTCTCAGCTATATTTCAAGACCTAGACCGGTTCAGTTAAGTCGACCCTAAGACTTTTCTGTTTCTTATCCAGTCAAAGGCCTTCTCTGGTTCAGTCAGATCGACCCTAAGATCTCCCTGTTTCTTATCCAGTTGAAGACATTTCAAGACCTAGACCGGTTCAGTTAAATCGACCCTAAGATTTTCCTGTTTCTTATCCAGTCAAAGGCCTTCTCTGGTTCAGTCAGATCGACCCTAAGATCTCCCTGTTTCTTATCCAGTTGAAGATTCCAAGACCTAGACCGGTTCAGTTAAATCGACCCTAAGATTTTTCTGTTTCTTATCCAGTCAAAGGCCTTCTCTAGTCCAGCTAAATCAACCCCTAACAGATTTTTCTGATAAAGACTCAGTAGAAGATATCCAAGATTCTCTCAGCGTTACTGTTGAGGTTGAAGTCGCCTGTGATTCTCTCAGCGTTCCTGTTGAGGTAGTAATCACCCCCAGATTCTCTCAGCGTTACTGTTGAGGTAGTAGTCATCCAAGGTTCTCTCACTGTTCCTGTTGAGGTAGTAACCATCCCTGGTTCATTCATCCCCTTTTGAAGCTCCAGATCCAGCTCCTGTAACCAGTCAAGACACATCTATACCAAGAATCTGAAGACCAGCTCCGGCAACAAGTCAGGTAATCATTTTTCTTTTGCAGGTACGCAAACTCTCGCTAAGGAATCTCTTACGCGATCAACATCCAGATGGCATCTATAAGCCCATCCACCTTCCATCATCTCTCAACATGGCATCTATAAGCCCATCATCCTATCCATCAATCTCCAAATGGCATCTATAAGCCCATTCCCCACCATCACACTACTATGTGAGCGCAAATTTCTGGGCACTCTAGTGTTCAATCATCTTCCACCTTCGGATTACGAAAGGCACGTCAGCCAATCTGCATCCTCAGGTTTAAGAAGATTGAACAGGGGCAACTGTTGTACCCCAAAATTTGCCCTCCCATATTCTTCAAGAATTGCAAAGAGCATGCTTCAAAATCTCCCCAAGGGTTGCACAGTTCAAGGGCCTCCTAACAGTCAAAAACTAGGGTTTTGGTTATGACAAAGAAGTTAAGGTTTCCAAGGGTCCAATCAAGTCCCACATGCTTACAAATATGGTCAAGCATCCTCATGCCAAGTTTCAAGACTTACAGCACAAAATTGCACAGTCAAAAACCCTAATTGCACTACAGTCAACTGTAGGGGCAAAATGGTCATTTGACAGTCAAAAGTTCAAATTTTTGGTCAACATCTCATTTTGAAGCCACAAACATCATTTGATCAATGCTTGATCATGATTCTCAAAGTATGGCTCAAAAAGTCTCAAGATGCAAAAGTTTCCATATTTGGACAGTGGAAAAGTCAACTGTAACTTGACCAAGGCATAACTTCCACATGGATTATCAGAAAAATTCCATCAAAAGCTCATTTTGAAGAGAAAGACATTTCCTACAACTCCTCTTCACACTTCAAGTCCAAGAAATGCTCTCACAAAAAGTTATTAATTTCAACATTATAGGTCATTTTCAAAAGTCAACAAAAAGGGACTTTAAGTCAAAGGCCATAACTTGAGATTGGTAAATCAAAATGACATGGGACCAAAGGCATTGGTTAGAGGACGTCAAGACCTTTCCAAAATGTCCAAGAACATGATCAAAGCTTAAACATTGAGCAAGATATGCCTTGTGGAAGTTGGGAAATTTTTGGGTATTTTGAAAAGTCAACTTTGCTTCAAAAGTCTTAAAATTGCTAATGGGCCACATTTTCTTCCAAGATTTATCATCCAAAGCATGTGCACGACCATTTGGCCCAAAGGGAAGTTATTCATCATTTTTATTTATTTATTTGAATTCTTAAATTGCTATTAATTCATTTAATAAAATAAATATGTGAAAAATACCAAAGCAAACTTTTTAAATCTTTTTATGCATGAAATATCTCCAAGATTTCGTGCAAATCAGATAGGGAAAGAATCAATGAAGATTGGACATGATTGGTATTAAATATGCATGAAAAAGATTGAAAAATATATGCATGAAAATCCAATATCTTGTACATCAATGCAAAGGGTTTTGGATCCAATTTTCAACCCTAATCAGTTCCAATACTTATACTCATGCAAACCCTAGTCCAAAGAACCTCCAAGCTGCGCCTATTCTCAAGAACAAGTTTGCACTTTTTGTGAAAAAATTCTAAAACTGAAAACGTGGTTCCAAGGCTTTTCAAGGCAAAATACCCATTGCAATAGCTTGCAAAAGCTTCACTGAACCTAACTGCATTATTTTTCAACCCTCACACGCCCAGAATCGGTATATAGAACTCAAACTTTTTCATATTGTATGCATATTCGTGTTTCAGTTTTCAAGCATTCTCATTGCAATTTGTTTGTGGATTTACACTAATTGATTGATTCTAAAGCTAACTGCATGCTTTAATTGAGTTTTCGTGCAAAATTGGAGGATCCACCATTGAAGCATTCTAGGTTTTCAGAGACCTTGAATTGGGGATTCTGACATAGGGTAAAATTGGAACACAAGACCCAGAACAATCAAATCAGGACCTTCAGACGAACTCAATGATGGGGTCGCGCCTAATTTATGATCAAAGGGTTGCTAATCGCTATTTTTGTACTTGTTACTTAGTGGGGGTTTAAAACCCCCGCTATTCAATTTGTTTTTTCAGATAAAATGCAGGGCCAGTGGAGAAGATGGTGAAGTGTAAGGCGATGGTTGGTGTATTTGAATTGCGCGCGGAAAAAGGCCAATAACGCTTGTTTTATCTTATAATATTTATTGGTCATATAATAAACAAAGTGCGTGAACGGCTCAGTTGGCAAGCATGTGCATTGGTAAGCAACGGGACCTGGGTTCGATTCCCAGGTCCCTTCCTCTCTTCATATTATTTTTCTAACCTTACTTGCATGCAGCACTCTATCCAAAGGCCTACCATACGCCCATGACCCAGACGTGCCACATGGCCACTGAAGGCAATCCAAGGGTCTTGATTTGAAGAGCACCATGAGCATCAGTCAAGGCAGACGTATGTGGCTCAGAAAAGTCAACAAGGCTAGAGTTTCAATGGGCCTAAAATGCTGATGATACCTCCCAATTGGGGACAGAACCCCCCAAGGTTTTTGCAATTCTTTTCTTTTTTTATTTCATTTGTTTCAATTATTTCTTTTTTAATTCTTTAAACCAATTTATTTTCATAAAACATAAAAATAATATAAAAACAAGAAAAGACAAAAATAATAAAAATATATTTTAAATATCTTTGTAAATAAATCTCATTAATTAATTTTGCTTTTTTTAGATTTAGGTTTAATTCAAATATTTCTCTTAATAAATTTAAAATTTGTAGAATTAGGTTTTAATTACTTTTACCTTTTTCTTTTCTTTTATTAATTATTAATTATTAATTATTATTTTTGTAAATAAAATTGCATTAATTAATTAGGTTTAATTTTAGATTAAATTTCAATGCTTTTCTTAATAAATTAAAAATAACTAGAATTAGGGTTAATTAATATTTTAATTTCATTTAATTCTCATAAAAATCCATAAATACGAAAAACTCAAAAAATTATTTCTTTTCATTTTAATTTAATTAATTTGTCAATATAATTTAATTTCAGTAAAAAGGGTCCAACGCCCTCGCTTTCGATTTTTATTCCCTTCGCGCATTTTATTTCTTATAATATTAATGTAATTCTCCCAAAGCCGTGTAAATTTATATTTCTCGCACTTTCCTTTATTTTATGTCAAATCGGGTCCTGGATTTAATTTGGCGATGTGGACCCACGCCTTTGTAATAGTTTAGGAACTTTAATTTTCCGCAACTTTTTTAACTGCTAATAATTGCATGCAAGAATGAATGATTAAAATAAAAACAAAAGCGTAGATCACCCATGACATGAACAAGACAAAAATATCTGAAAACGACACACAAATCACACACCACCCCTAGGGTACGCCTCACTGTTGCCTTGCCCCTCGAAAGGTGATCGTCGAGTAGAGGATGTCTTAGTAAGTCCTCATGATCCGGGAACCTGGCATGAGGGTAGCTTCTAAGGTATCTTCCTATTGCTCTGGTGATCACCATGTCCCGAACCTCGAATTGACCCGAACACCTCCAACGGTGGTGCTACCTACCTCTCAATGGTGGGATGGCACTACTTTAAGGACATTTACACAGACGAATTCCTTAGGGTAGGTAGACGACTCTAGATACTTGCTCTAATTTCAAAACAAATCAAAAATACTTTTCACACCGACACTTTGCAAAAAGCTTTCAAAAACAACTTTTCAAACACTCTTGAGGACTGATACAAGAGTCGAACTGAAATTTTAAACGAAACTTTTTTTAAACCCACAGTTGAAAAGCAAACAAACAATTTTGAAAACACAAATGAGCAAGTATCTAAGAGCCCATGGATAACCATGGATAGAAAGGGTGCTAACACCTTCCCTTTCTATAAATCTACCTCTCGAACCGAGAGCAATCTCTATAAGGAATTTTTCTGTGCTTTTGTCCTTTCCATTTGGAGAAAATAAAAGACGGTGGCGACTCTTGCTTACCGCGACATTTCGCGAACCAGCGTTAAACAGTCAGTTCCAGATCCACCGATCACAACTGCCAAAGAGAGCATCGTGCATGTCTTCTATAATTTCCTCTGCCTCCTTCTTGTCCACACATCGGAGTAGAGTAGAATCATGGTTGCGCTTGTATAATATCCCGTTACTTAGGAAGAGTTTGGCTGAAAATCTTCGCAAGAACTTTCTATCATTGATGGATGATCCTTCGGGATACTCTTTCGCTTCAAGGTATCTCTTCACCTCATGGTACCATGGCTTTTCTGTATCAGTGTCAAGCTCACAACAGTATGCATGTTCTTCGAATCTCTCAATTGTAATCATAGGAGCTTCGTTGTCCCATCTAACCTTGAGCATAGAAGACATGGTGGCCAAAGCATCGGCTAACTAATTTTCTTCCCTAGGGAAGTGTTCAAAGGTGATCTCTTTGAAGTAGGGAATCAGGGATAACACAAGTTCCTTGTAAGGGATGAGATTAGGGTGTTTAGTATCCCAATCTCCTTTTACTTGGCTAATCACTAGAGCAGAATCCCCAAAGATATTCAAATACTTGATCCTTAAATCAATGGCAGCCTTTAAACCCAAAAAGCATGCTTCGTACTCAGCCATATTGTTCGTGCAATCGAAGCCTAGTCTGGAAGTGAAAGGAGTGTGGCAACCTTTAGGGGAGATGATCACATCACCAATTTCGTTACCCAAGGCGTTGGAAGCCCCATCGAAGACCATAGTCCATCAGGATCCCTGTTCAGGTCCGTCATATGGCTCAGGTTTCGCGCAGTCGGTTACTAGCATGATGTTCTCATTAGGGAAGTCGAAGTTCATAGACTTATAATCATCAACAGCTTGATGGGCCAAATGATCTGCTAGTATGCTTCCTTTGATGGCCTTTTGTGTTTGTATTGAATGTCGTACTTAGTCAAGATCATTTGCCACCTAGCTATCCGTCTGGAAAGAGCAGGTTTCTCGAAGAAGTACTTAATTGGGTCCATCTTAGAAATAAACAAAGTGGTATGAGTCAACATATACTGTCTTAGCCGGTGAGCAGCCCATGCTAGAGCGCAGCAAGTTTTCTCGAGCAGTGAATATCTAGTTTCACAGTCGGTAAACTTTTTGCTCAGGTAGTAAATAGCATGCTCTTTTCGACCAGACTCGTCATGTTGGCCCAAAACACACCCCATAGAGTTCTCTAGCACTGTCAAGTACATGATCAAGGGTCTACCTTCAACTGGAGGCATGAGGATAGGAGGTTCTTGCATTTATTTTTTGATTTTGTCGAAGGCAGCTTGACATTCATCATTCCATCTGACTACTTGATCTTTCTTCGAGAGTTTGAAGATTGGCTCACAAGTAGCAGTCAAGTGAGATATGAAGCGGGCGATGTAATTGAGACGACCCAAGAATCCTCTAACTTCCTTTTCAGAGTGGGGAACTAAAATTTCTTGGATGGCCTTCACCTTGGCAGGATCAACTTTAATGCCTTTACTACTGACAACAAAACCTAGAAGTTTTCCAGTTCGTACTCCAAATGTGCACTTGTTAGGGTTTAACCTCAACTTGTACTTTTTCAACCTTTCGAATAACTTGTATAGGTGATCGAGATGTTCTTCCCCAGTTTGTGATATGGAAATCATATCATCCACATATACCTCTATTTCATGATGAATCATGTCATGAAACAAAGCTACCATAGCCCTTTGATATGTTGCACATGCATTCTTTAATCCGAACAGCGTGACATTGTAACAAAAGGTTCCCCATTGCGTAACGAAAGTGGTCTTCTCCATGTCTTCGGGAGCCATCCTAATTTGATTATAGCCGGAGAAGCCATCCATGAAAGAGAAGAATTTATGGTGAGCAGTGTTATCGACCAAGACGTCAATGTGTGGTATAAGGAAGTCATCCTTGGGGCTTTCCCTATTCAGATCCCTATAATCTAGGCACATGCGAACTTTTCCATCTTTCTTCGATACTGGCACCATATTTGAAACCCATTGGGGATAAGATGTCACATCTAGGAATCCTGCATCAAATTGTTTTATCACTTCAGCTTTTATCTATTCAGACATGTCAGGCCTCATGCGACAAACCTTTTGTTTGACAGGAGGACAATCTTCTTTCGTCGGCAGACGATGAACTACGATGTCGGTATCCAACCCTGGCATATCTTCATACGACCAAGCAAACACTTCCACATATTCATGCAACATTTGAACCAAACTGCTCTTGACACTATCTTCTAAGTTAGCACCGATCTTAACCTCATTCTTGTCCGTCTTGGTACCTAGATTGATGACTTCAACTAACTCTTTGTGAGGTTGAATAGCTTTTTCCTCTTGTAATAGAAGTCTGGCTAGTTCTCCTAGTATTTCACAATCTTCCTCACCTTCGTCTTCAGCTTGGTTAATTGGACATTCGAAGTCAAAGTCGGTAATAGGAGAGTCATTAGCAATAAAATCCATAGTGGATGAGGACCTGCAAGAGTGTGTGTGTGTGTGTGTGTGTGTGTGTGTGTGTGTGCATGTGAGATACATGGTTATTTTGAAAAATGTATTTGAAGGAAAAGAAAGACAATGAACACAAAGATTTGAATGCAAAAGATTCCAACGATTTGTATTGAATGATCATATGATAAGATGAACATAAATAAAACCCTTGACAAATGGACCATAGTGCCCCGGGCTAGGCACATGGCTTAAAACTCATTGTTAAATATTACGGACAAAATGTTCTTGAATTAATAAAAGCAATAAACAAGTAGATTACTCCTCAATGAAGGAGATGGGCACGAAGTCCTTTGTGTGCCAATTCTTTAGCTTCGTTGTAGTAGGATACACCCAATCTTCAAATGCAACTTCATCGTCAGAATCACCTACAGCGTTGACCTCGTGGCTTCCAATACGAAGAGGTGGCTTTCCTGCACGAGCACGCCTCACTTCCTTCTAAGCTTTTACCGTGAAACCCAAACCAAATTTGTCCGCTTTGAATGGTATCTTGAGGAGTTTCCCCCAAGTATCACAACTTCCTTCTTCAATTGCAGCATGAGCATCTTTGACTGAAACCATATTCGATACGATCTTATCAGCTTTGGGAACATCAGAGGAACATTTGGTAGCAGCAACCATTGGTGGCACAACTTCAAAAGCTTGATATGGGGTCTCAATAAATTCCCCGTCCATCTCTACGTATTTGAAAGAGCTGAGGTGGCTTACCATGAACTCTTCATCTCCATAGACAATGACTATTCTTCCTTTAACCGGATACTTGAGCTTCTGATGAAGAGTTGAGGTTACTGCCCCAGCTCCATATATCCAAGGGCGACCCAACAAACAAGAATAGGCAGGACGGTATCCATGATGTAGAAGGTGGAATTGAAAATTTGTGAGCCCACCTTGATTGGAAGATCTACCTCTCCATAAACTGTCCTTTTTTATCCATCGAAGGCCCTCACAATGATATCACTTGGTTTCAGGACTAAACCTTCACAGTCTAGACAGTCTAACGCCCACTTGGGTAGTACATTTAAAGAAGAATCGGTGTCAAACAGAACATGTGCTAGGGTGGTCCCCTTGCACTCGACGGAAACATGTAGAGCTTTATTTTGGTTCTTCCCAAGCGGTGTTAAATCGGCATCTGAAAATCCCAAACCATTATCAGCCTTCAAGCTTGCCGCACAATTCTCAAACTGGTCCATTGTGGTCTCATGAGGGACATGAGCCTTCTTCAAGAATTTGATTAATGCCCGAGCATGAGCATTTGAACAAAGTAGCAAAGACAACATAGAAATATTGGAAGGGGTTTTCCCCAACTGTTCCATAATCTTGAAATCTCTCCTTTTTATTATTTTCAAGATCTCGTCCATCTCACGAGCAAAAGGTTCTCCATCAGCAACATCCTTTGCCGGTATTTTCGTCACGATGGGCTCAACAACTTTCTCTTTCCCTCTGGTATCAGTACTTGGACTATAAGCAATGATACGGACGGGTGCCATTGTAACAACTGGTGGTGAGATATTGGGTGAAAAGATTCTCCCAGTTCGGGTTACCTTACTTGAGCTAGTTATGTTACCAATGTTAACAACTTTATCTTCTTCAATCCAGGCACCTTGTTTTATCCCATGATAAAACACCTTAGCACCATAGTTCCATGGCACTACCCTGTTTTAAGAGTATGGAACTGGTCCGGGATTGTTAATTATGAAGGGAGCAACAATTGGTTCATTTGAAATCTTGATAGGGCCCTTGGAGGAGATCCTAAGAGGCTTGTTTGAGATAGTGATAATGGAGAGATCTTCACATTTATTAGTCAAACTTTTGGCAAGTGGGGTCTTCTCAAATAGGATCTCGTGGCTTTCCATCAGGCATTGAATGCCTTCCTTCAGCCCTTAGTATCCATTGAGTTGTTTGGCACAACAAACATAATCCTTCACACAGCCAGGGAAAATCCCGGCTTTCAACAGCATTGACACCCTTGCCATGGGTTGGCATAAGTGCGGTGATTACATTCAGAGTTGGAGGAGGATCAAATTTAATAGTCTTGTTATCGATCAAGTCTTAAATCTTATTCTTCAAGGCCCAACATTGGTCAGTCTCATGCTCGGGGCTACTTGATTGGTAAGCACATTTGGCGTTCAGATTATACTTCGGTGAAGAGGTATCTGGATTGGCAGGAGGATCGTGTAATGTCACCAAATTAGCCTTTAGTAAGTGTTGTAAGGCTTGGGATAGTGGCATTCCTATCCTCGTGAATTGTCTTCTCGAAGTTTCAAAACGTTGATGATTAGTAGATGGTCTTTGAGTAGGAGTTGGATTGGAGATTTAGACAGCATTAACAAACTGATGATCATTCTTCTTGGTACGGGCCCTCGCCCCATACACAACATTGATTTCCTTCTTTGCAGCAAAAGGTTTCCTTACAGGATTGGAAGTGGAGGCAGATGCCATGGGAATCTTCCCGCTTTTGATGCCTCTTTCAACTCTTTCACTAGTTAAGATTAACTCGGTGAATCCGGAGGAAGAACAGCCAACCAACAAGTTAAAGAATGGACCAGATAAGGTGCCCATAAACATGTCAATGTGCTCCCTATAAGTCAAAGGTTCTTGAACCCTACTGGCTAGGTCTCTCCACTTTTGTGTGTATTCTTTGAATCCTTCATTCTTCCCCATTGTCATATCTTCCAACTGAACTCTTGTTGGTGCCAAGTCGGCATTATACTAGTACTGGTGGTAGAAAGCGGTAGCTAAGTCCTCCCATGTATTGATACAGGAACCATCCAATTGGTAGAACCATTCTAGTTGCGTTTCGACCAAGCTTTCTTGAAAAAAGTGAACCCAGGGCTTCTTACCAGCGGTGTGTGGATGTATCTTGCGCACATAAGATTTCAGGTGAAGTTTTGGATAGGAAAGTCCCCCGTACTTTGCAAAGACTGGTATTTTGAATTTGTGGGGAATGACAACCCCAGAGATCAAACCCAAATCATCAAAATCTAAACCAGAGATAGCTTGGATCTCAACGGCCTTCAATCTGTCTTCTAACTGCTTATACTTGATATCGGTGGGGGGATACTGCTCATCAAAATAATCATCATCAGACGCTTGATCATTAATACATTCAGCCTGGGTACTCCTAACTTCACCAATTTGATTCTCGTCTTCCTCAGATGAGTCTTCCACTACCAGGATCTGATGAACCGACTCTTTAAACCTTCTGCCCATGTTGACCAGGGCTTTCTTCTTAGGTTTCTTCTTAACTTCTAGCAATGCCATCATATCTTATTGCTTCTTGGCTAGGGCCAGTAGAGTCTCTTGGAATTGAGAGTTTTGTGCCTGAAGATCCTTCACAGTTTTCTCTAGATTAATCTTGCTGAAATAAACATCAGAAAGATAAGGAAACCTGTTATGTGAAAACCTGTCATGTTATGATGCATGGAAGATGTATATGCAAATGATTTCAAGGATTTATGAAATTTAAATTTGTATAGACAAAAGAATGAACAAACATCAATTTTCATTAATTAGTTCAAAATGAATACATCATGCCTCTTGGGCTTACAAAATAACTTTCTAAGATAGAAAGACTGAACGCATCCTCTTCGGCGCGAGATAGGCGTTTACACTTTGCTCTTCATGTAGCTTCTTTGTAAGCTCCAAGACCCTCTTCTCGCTAGCATAGAATTAAGCTTCGAAAGTATCTCGTTCTTCCTTTAGATGAATCCAACATTTTTGTGAATCTTTAAGAGAAGTTGGCATTTCGGGATGGAGGACAGTGTACGAGACATCTCCTTCGACCACAGATTCCATGATAACTGGTAAGATGGAGGGATAAGGCATCACAAGTTTTTGAGCGTGAGCTCGTACCCACCTAAGGTAAGGCTCGAGGGGAATGGAATTATTGTGTCCCAGTGTCTTACTATCCATTTTGCTTACCATCCTCCAAGCTCGGATAAACCTCTGGTGGTAGCTTTGGTCGTCGCTTTCGTAGTCGAATACCACTCCTTGGATGAGCATCTCATATGGGCCATCCCTTCGGGCATAACCAATCCATAGTAAGGCTAAGCAAGGGTTGTAAGTGATACCTCCTGTGATCGGTGGATCTGGAACTGACTGTTTAAAGCTGGTTCGCGAAATGTCGCGGAAGCAAGAGTCGCCACCGTCTTTTATTTTCTCCAAATGGAAAGGACAAAAGCACAGAAAAATTCCTTATAGAGATTGCTCTCGGTTCGGGAGGTAGATTTATAGAAAGGGAAGGTGTTAGCACCCTTTCTATCCATGGTTATCCATGGGCTCTTAGATACTTTCTCATTTGTGTTTTCAAAATTGTTCGTTTGCTTTTCAACTGTGGGTTTTTAAAAAGTTTCTTTGAAAATTTCAGTTCGACTCTTGTATCAGTCCTCAAGAGTGTTTGAAAAATTGCTTTTTTGAAAGCTTTTTGAAAAGGTGTCGGTGTGAAAAGAGTTTTTGATTCGTTTTGAAATTAGAGCAAGTATCTACGAGTCGTCTACCTACCCTAAGGAATTCGTCTGTGTAAATGTCCTTAAAGTGGTGCCATCCCACCATTGAGAGGTAGGTAGCACCACCGTTGGAGGTGTTCGGGTCAATTCGAGGGTTCGGGACATCGTGGTCACCAGAGCAATAGGAAGACACCTTAGAAGCTACCCTCATGCCATGTTCATGGACATGAGGACTTACTAAAACATCCTCTACTCGATGACCACCTTTCGAGGGGCAAGGCAACAGTGAGACGTACCCTAGGGGTGGTGTGTGATTTGTGTGTCGTTTTCAATTATGTTTATCTTGTTCATGCATTGGTGATCTACGCTTTGTTTTTATTTTGGCATTCATTCTTTCATGCAAGTTATTAACAGTTTAAAAGACGCGGAATTAAAAAGTCTTACGCTATTACAAAGGCGCGGGTCTACATCGCCAAATTAATCCAAGACCCGATTTGAAATAAAATAAAGTGCGGAAAGATAAATGTCTAATTAATCTATTACACGGCTTTGGGATAAATACATTATATTCACAAAAAGAAATAAAAGTAAAATGCGAGAAGAAGTAAAGTCGGGAATGCGAGGGCGTTGGACCCTTTTAAGGAAATTTAATTACAATTAATAAATTAATTAAGTTAAATGAGAAAAGGAAATTATTTTTTGAGTTTTTTGTATTTATGGAATTTAGTAAGAAAATTAAATGAAATTGGAACCCTAATTCTAAACATTTTAATTATTAAAAAAAAAGTTTAAGTTTAACCTAGTTTTAACCTAATTATTTAATGGCCAATTTATTTACAAAAAATAAGTAATAATTAAATATGGTGAAAAATAAAAAAAGGAATAAAAGTATAAAACCCTAATTCTACATTTTTTAGTTTATTACAAAAATAAAAAAACCTAGAATTAGAACTAAATTAATTATTATATTTATTTACAAAATAAAAAAACATTAGTGAATTAAATAATAAAATATTTTTTTATTTTCGTCTTTTCTGATTTTTTTGGTATTTTTATGTTATGAAAATTAATTTTGATGATTTAACTAAAATAAATAAAACAAATAATAGAAAAAAATAAAAAGAATGAAAATAAAATGCAAACCAATGGGGGGTGTTGACCCCAATTTTGGAGGTAATTTGCCAGCAATTTGGCCCATGAGATGGAGGCCCCTTTTGACTTTTCTGGGACGCGTGTGGCACGTTTGACTGATGCCCTTGGTGGACTCCGGATCATAGCCATTGGATTGGAATTGTTGGGATGCGTGGCAAGCAAAGACATGAAGCTGTATGGTAGGCCTTAGGGAGCAAGCTACACAGAACCACGTTAGGAAGAAAAATATGGAATAAATAGGGGGACCTGGGATTCGAACCCAAGTCCCAACGTTTACCAAGCCTCTTGTCCACCAACTGAGATGTTTGAGCGCGTTTTACTTAGAATAAAGAACAAATAATATAAAACAAAATTGACGTTAATGATAGAAAAAATAAAAAAAGCGCGCTGGAATTTAAACCAGCCAACCAGGTCTCGCCACATGATCTTCTTCTTCGTTCGTCCCTGAAATAAAAAGAGGTAGCGGGGGTTTTGAACCCCCCCAAAACACAGCCTTTTTGAAAATAGCGAATAGCTCGTGTGGATATATAAATAGGGCGCGACTAGTGTATTGAATTCGTCCAGATGTGCTGATTCTAACCATGGTGATTGGATGTCCTGATTTTACAGTGTGTGCAAACGCCCAATTTGAAGCTTGAGAAACCCTAAAACATTTTATATGGCAACTTTGCGCACAAGCCATATTAATTCAATCAGATAACACCATTAGCTTTAGAATGATTAGATTAGTATAAATCAATATAAAAAACACATGAAAAATGCATGGAATTCAGGATGCAATTATGAATATTTTACAGAAAAGTGGGACTCCTATCTACCAATTCTTTGCGCTTGGAGAGTTGATTTTGATTGGGGTAGCTTCCTGAATGTGTCAAGAATGCAATGGAACAACTCTTTTGCCTTGAAACGACCTGCAACTATGAAAACAGTTTCAAAAATTTTATGGAAAAATGCAAGTTTTGTTTTTGTTCTTAGGCGCAACTCCAAGGTTTTGAACTTTAGGGTTGGCATCTGTTTATGTATGGGAGTGTTTTAGGTTTGCAAATCAAGTCCAAAAACCCTTGTAATCATGAATCCAATATTTGATTTTTAATGAAATCTTTTCAAATCTTTTCCATGTGCTTTTGATACCAATCATGGCCAAATCTTTCCAAATTGGGTGTGCACGAAATCTTGAGGTTTTATGGAGAGAATATGCTGCAAAAAGAGATTAAAAAAACATGGTTTTCTATTTTTGTCATATTTTATTTCATTAAATGAATTAATAGTGATAAAAATTCAAATAAATAATAAAAAATGATGAAATAAATCCCCTTTGGGTCAAATGGTCGTGCATAACCTTTGGATGATGATTCTTGGAAGAAAATGTGGCCCATTAGCAATTTTGAGGCATTTGAAGCAAAGTTGACTTTTCAAAAATCCCAAAAATTTCCCAACTTCCACAAGGCATATCTTGCTCAATTTTTAAGCTTTGAACATGTTATTGGACATTTCGGAAAGGTCTTGAAGTCCTCTAACCAATGCCTTTGGTCCCATGTCATTTTGATTTACCAATCTCAAGTTATGGTCTTTGACTTAAAGTGCCTTTTTGTTGACTTTTGAAAATGACCTATAATGTTGAGATTGATAACTTTTTGTGAGAGCATTTCTTGGACTTGAAGTGTGAAGAGGAGTTGTAGGAAATGTCTTTCTCTTCAAAATGAGCTTTGGATGGAATTTTTCTGATGAACCATGTGGAAGTTATGCCTTGGTCAAGTTACAGTTGACTTTTTCAACTGTCCAAATATGGAAACTTTTGCATCTTGGGACTTTTTGAGCCATGCCTTGAGAATCATGATCAAGTATTCATCAAATGATGTTTGTGGCTTCAAAATAAGATGTTGACCAAAAATTTGAACTTTTGACTGTCAAATGACCATTTTGCCCCTGTAGTTGACTGTTGAGCAATTAGGGTTTTTGACTGTGTAATTTTGTGCTGTGAGTCTTGAAACTTGACGTATGGATGCTTGACAATGTTTATAGGCATGTGGGACTTGATTGGACCCTTGAAAACTTCAATTTCTTTGTCAGAACCAAAACCCTAGTTTTGACTGTTAGGAGGCCATTGAACTGTGCAACCCTTGAGAGATTGTGAAGCATGTTCTTTGCAAATCTTAAAGAATATGGGAGGGCAAATTTTGGGGTACAACAGTTGCCCCTGTTCAATCTTCTTAAACCTGAGGATGCAGATTGGCTGACGTGCCTTTCGTAATCCGAAGGTGGAAGATGATTGAACACTAGAGTGCCCAGAAATTTGCGCTCACATAGTAGTGTGATGGTGGGAATGGGCTTATAGATGCCATTTGGAGATTGATGGATAGGATGATGGGCTTATAGATGCCATGCTGAGAGGTGATGGATAGGTGGATGGTCTTATAGATGCCATCTGGATGTCGATCGCGTAAGAGATTCCTTAGCGAGAACTTGCGTACCTGAAAAGAAAATGATTACCTGGCCGGTTACAGGAGCTGGTCTTCAAACTCTTATGTAGATGCGCCATGGCTGGTTACAGGAGTTGAATCTGGCGCTTCAAAAGGTGATGAATGAACCAGGGATGGTTACAACCTCAACAGGACGGTGAGAGAACCTTGGACGATTACTACCTCAACAGGGACGCTGAGAGAATCTTGGGACGATTACTACCTCCGCAGTAACGGGGAGAGAACCATAGGTGACTTCGACCTCAACAGTAACGATGAGAGAATCATAGGCGACTTCAACCTCAACAGTAACGATGAGAGAATCATAGGCGACTTCAACCTCAACAGTAACGATGAGAGAATCATAGGCGACTTCAAACTCAACAGTAACGCTGAGAGAATCAGAGGCGACTTCAAACTCAACAGTAACGCTGAGAGAATATTAGGCGACTTCAACCTCAACAGTAACGCTGAGAGAATCATATGCGACTTCAACCTCAACAGTAACGCTGAGAGAATCATAGGCGACTTCAACCTCAACAGTAACGCTGGGAGAATCTTGGATGTCTTCTACTGGATAAGAAACAGGGAGATCTTAGGGTCGATCTGACTGAACCAGAGAAGGCCTTTGATTGGATAAGAAACAGGAAAATCTTAGGGTCGATTTAACTGAATTGGACAAGGTCTTGAAATCTTCAACTGGATAAGAAACAGGGAGATCTTAGGGTCGATCTGACTGAACCAGAGAAGGCCTTTGACTGGATAAGAAACAGGAAAATCTTAGGGTCGATTTAACTGAACCGGACAAGGTCTTGAAATCTTCAACTGGATAAGAAACAGGGAGATCTTAGGGTCGATCTGACTGAACCAGAGAAGGCCTTTGACTGGATAAGAATCAGGAAAATCTTAGGGTCGATTTAACTGAACCAGACAAGGTCTTGGAATCTTCAACTGGGTAAGAATCAGGGAGATCTTAGGGTCGATCTGACTGAACCAGAGAAGGCCTTTGACTGGATAAGAATCAGGAAAATCTTAGGGTCAATTTAACTGAACCAGACTAAAGTCTTGAAATATAGCTGAGAACTTAACTGAATCTTTTCCTGAAAGGTAAAGGTCAGTCATATGCAAGGTATGATATGAATCAAGCGATGTTCTCAACATAAATATGATGCGTATATGCATGCTATAATGTATGAAAATGTGATGTTTATGAATGTATCTTTTTGTCTTAGGAAAATAAATCCTTGACGGGTGCCGGGAAGTTAAATCCTGGGCTGATGTTGGAGAACAATGCTTTGTTGTTTCCGCTGGGGATGATAGTTGCAAGAATACCGGTAGGAGAAGATAACTCTGTTGGGGAATAAACTTAGCGAATGGATTACTCTGCGGGGAGAAAAGTACTCTAGCGATCTTGCTGGGAAACAATACTCTGTGGGGAGAGAGGTACTTTGCTGAAATGTTTGATGGTAACTTCGCTGGGGATACCATTGATAAGTTATGTTGGGAGATGATTCAAACTTTCCTGGAGAAATCTGGATTGGACTCTCCTGGGGAAAATTTGAACTATATTGGGGAAGTGACTCTATTGGATGTTTGATATACCGCTGGGGAACAATCTTAGATCAAGACTGTCGGGGATGCTTATTAAGAATGTCTGTATACTTGCTGGGGAATGTTGAGATCTGCTGGAGGATACCCAACTTCCCTAAGGTTGACTGTAACTTTGCTTGGGGAGAGTGTATTGACTTGCTGACTCACTCTCTGGGGAATTAAGGTATACTGGTTATGTTCTTCAGCCGAACTCACCTTGGTACCTTGGTGGACGGAACAATTAGATCGCTTAGACAACTCTTTATTGCCCCTGTTTCTAATGTTACCTGTAATTAATCCTTTGTTTCGTATGCAAATATTCGTGAGTTAGCAAATTATTGTCAATGCATATATCACAAATTGAACCTTGGACGTTCTTCGCAAAACAAAACAGAAAAGAAAAAGAAAAAACAAATGGCAATTTGAGCTGAAAAGTGACTTTTGTATTGATTTTTGAATTTGCCTGTAAAATAGACGTTTATGTACAAGAGGCTGGCGTCCTAGTAAGAGAACGCCGCCGAACAAAAGAGTTTATACAAATTTGTACAAAGGAAAATAAACAGCTGTGTGAATAGAATGATCCCACTGGGTTCCAACTCTGCTATCGCCTTTATATCTTCGAGCGTCTCATCACTTGATGACCTAGTTGACGATGAAGCTGATTGATCGATGCCGTCTGAACTTGATTTAGATACCGGATTCTGGATGCAAAGTGATCCAATGAGACATAGTATTACACTTTATCCCTAACTTTTGGCTGGACCTCCCTTTCGGGTTTTTAGTCCACCGGGATACCCATTTTTGCCCAAGCCGCCTTTTCAGGTTTTCGACTTGCCGGGTGTACAGATTTTTTTTCATTTCATCCCTTCATTTTGCCCGAACCCTTTTGGTTCGACGGGAAGCCCTTATTTTTGCCTAGGTATATCAACCTAGCAGGTCTTTATTCATGCGTAGTATCTTTTTACTATGTCTGCATTGGCGGGGTGAGGAAGGTCGTCACCATCCATGTTGGTTAGAATCATGGCTCCTCCTGAGAACACATGTTTAACCATAAATGGCCCTTCGTACGTAGGGGTCCATTTGCCCCTTGGATCACTCTGAGGAAGGATGATTCGCTTGATTACCAGATCCCCAACTTGATATTCTTGTGGTCTGACCTTTTTGTTAAATGCCCTGATCATCCGTTTCTGATACGTCTGACCATGACAGATAGCAGCAAGTCTTTTTTCATCAATAAGGTTTAGCTGATCAAGTCGTGTCTGGATCCAATCCTCTTCATTCAGATCTGCATCCTTCATTATCCGGAGAGAGGGTATCTGCACTTCGATCGGTAAGACTGCCTCCATACTGTAGACCAAGGAGAAAGGAGTTGCCCCGGTTGACATCCTTGCTGAGGTACGGTACCTGTGTAGAGCAAACGGTAACATCTCGTGCCAATCTTTGTAAGTCACTGTCATTTTCTGCACGATTTTGTTAATGTTCTTATTTTCTGCTTCTACAGCCCCATTCATCTTCGGCCGGTAAGGAGAAGAGTTGTGGTGCTATATCTTAAACTGCTCGCAGAGCTCAGTGATCATCTTGTTATTTAGATTGGTACCGTTGTCTGTAATGATCCTTTTTGGGACGCCGTATCGACAGATCAGGTTGTGCCGAATGAACCGTGCCACAACAGTCTTGGTTACCGTAGCGTAGGAAGCTGCTTCAACCCATTTCGTGAAGTAATCGATTGCTACCAGGATGAAGCGATGCCCATTGGATGTTGTAGGTTTAATTTCGTCGATCATATCTATGCCCCACATTGCAAACGGCCAAGGTGCTGTCAGAACATTTAGAGGAACTGGAGGAACATGCACCTTGTCTGCATATATCTGGCATTTATGGCATGTCCGAGAGTGTTGGTAGCAGTCGGCTTCCATTGTGGACTAGAAGTACCCTGCCCGAAGGATTTTCTTTGCCATAGTGTGTCCACTGGAATGTGTTCCGAAGGTCCCTTCATGTAGCTCTTCCATGATCCTTTCTGCTTCAGTCTTATCCACACAACGCAGTAAGGTCGAATCATGGTTTCGCTTATACAGGATGTCGTTTCTAAGGAAGAACTTCGCTGCGAACCTTCTCAGAAACTTCTTATCGTTGACAGATGCACCTTTAGGGTATTCCTGAGCTTCCAAGTATCTCTTCACTTCATGGTACCAAGGCTTCTCAGTCACCAATTCAGTCTCAAGATCACAACAGTATGCCGGTTCGTCCAGTTTCCAGATAACGATCCGGGGAGCCTCATTGTCCCATTTGACCTTGAACATAGAAGACATCGTAGCTAACGCGTCCGCCAACTGATTCTCCTCTCTCGGAAAGTGTTCAAAGGTTATCTCTGTGAAGTGGGGGATCAAGGTCAACACACATTCTCTGTAAGGAATAAGATTCGGATGTTTCGTATCCCACTCTCCTTTGATCTGATTGATCACGAGAGCGGAATCTCCGAAGACACTCAGAAACTTGATCCTTAAGTCAATCGCAGCTTGGAGACCCATGATGCATGCCTCATACTCCGCCATGTTGTTGGTGCAGTTGAAACATAGTCGGGCAGTAAGTGGAGTATGAGTGCCTTGAGGGGATATGATCACAGCGTCGATACCGTTACCCAAAGCATTGGAGGCTCCGTCAAAGTTCATAGACCATCGGGACCCTTCCTCAGGTCCTTCATCCGGTCCAGGTACTTCACAATCAGTCACTATCATGATACTCTCGTCTGGAAACTCGAAGTTCATTGACTGATAGTCGTCTACTGCCTGATGTGCCAAGTGGTCTGCCAATACACTTCCTTTGATGGCTTTCTGAGTCGTGTACTGGATGTCGTATTCTATCAAGATCATTTGCCATCTTGCTATTCTCCCGGACAGAGCAGGCTTTTCAAATATGTACTTTATAGGATCCATCTTTGAGATCAACAAGGTAGTGTGAGTCAGCATATACTGTCTCAGCCGGCGAGCAGCCCATACCAAAGCGCAGCAAGTTTTCTCAAGCAGTGAGTATCGGGTCTCACAGTCGGTAAACTTTTTGCTAAGGTAATAAATGGCATGCTCTTTTCGGCCAGACTCGTCATGCTGCCCCAGCACACACCCCATTGAGTTATCAAGTACTGTCAGGTATAATATCAGAGGTCTCCCTTCAACCGGTGGCATAAGGATGGGTGGTTCTTGGAGATACTCTTTGATTCTGTCAAAAGCAGCCTGACATTCATCATTCCAACGTACTACCCGATCTTTCTTCAGCAGTTTGAAGATTGGTTCACAAGTAGCAGTTAGGTGTGAGATGAACCGGGCAATGTAATTCAGGCGTCCTAAAAAGCCTCTGACCTCTTTCTCTGTCTTAGGAACTGGCATCTCTTGAATGGCTTTAACCTTGGCAGGGTCCACTTGAATGCCCTTATCACTTACAACGAAGCCTAGCAACTTTCCAGACCTTACCCTAAAGGTGCACTTGTTCGGGTTCAACCTCAGCTTGTACAACTTCAGACGGTCAAACAACTTTTGTAGATGATCCAGGTGTTCTTCCTCAGTCTGGGACCTTGCGATCATGTCGTCAACATACACTTCTATCTCATGATGGATCATGTCATGAAATAAAGCAACCATGGCACGTTGGTAGGTTGCCCCAGCGTTCTTCAGTCCAAAAGGCATGACCTTGTAGCAGAAGGTGCCCCACTGAGTGACGAAGGTAGTCTTCTCCATGTCTTCAGGAGCCATCTTGATTTGATTATAACCTGAAAAACCGTCCATGAACGAGAACCCTTTGTGCTGAGCAGTATTATCAACGAGGACATCAATGTGAGGTAGGGGGAAGTCATCTTTGGGGCTGGCCCTGTTCAGATCCCTGTAGTCGACACACATTCTGACCTTTCCATCTTTCTTTGGCACCGGCACCACATTAGCAACCCACTGAGGGTAAGAAGTCACTGCAAGGAACCCGACATCAAACTGTTTCATAACCTCGGCTTTGATCTTCTCAGACATCTTTGGACGCATACGGCGGACCTTTTGCTTGACCGGAGGGAAGTCTTCCTTAGTAGGCAAATGATGGACCACAATGTCGGTATCCAACCCGGGTATGTCTTCGTAGGACCAGGCAAAGATTTCCATGTAATCATGTAACATCTGAGTCAACCGTTGCTTCACGCTGAGCTCTAGGTTGGCACCAATCTTAACTTCCTTCCTGTCCGTCTCAGTACCCAGATTTATTGTTTCCACTGGCTCTTCGTGTGGTTGAATTGCCCTCTCTTCCTGGAGTAACAGTCTTGCAAGCTCGCCAGGCACTTCGCAATCATCTTCACCTTCATCATCGGCTAAGTTGATCGGATTTTCGAAGTCATAACTGGCAGTAGCAGATTCGTTACCAGTGAGATCCAGAGTGGATTGAAACCTGTATGAGTGAGTGTGTGTAAATACAGCTGTTTTGCAATATATAAAGAAAGGAAAGAAAGAAAAGGAGCATAAGATTTGAAATGCGAGAAAACGTCCAAGATCTTTATTCATGATATATGAAATGACAATTAATATACCCTCACAAATGAAGCCACGGTGCCCCGGGTAAGACACCGGGCCATAGAGTTTTAATTCATAGTTTATTACAAATAACAAAACAAAGGAGTTTATTACTGTGTAACAAAAGTAACAGGAGTATGATCTTTAGCAATCCAATTGGTCAATCCACCATCAGTCGTCGGGTAGATCCAGCTATCGAACTCTGATTCTTCCACCTCATCTTCGTCCCCAACAGCATTCACTCCTGGATTGGTAATGAGCACAGGAGGTCTTCTGATCTTTGCCTTGCGCGCAGCCTTCTGACCCTCTTTCTTGATCACAGCCCGGGCATCCTTCAAGGAAGCCATCTTCAAGGGAACATCCTCTTCAACCACTGTTTCCGCTGCTGCCAATGTTGGAGGTACCTCTTCAAAATGCTGAAAGGGGGTTTCAATAAACTCCCCGTCCATCTCAATATACCTGAAGGAATTCAAATGGCTCACCATATATTCCTCCTCTCCCTGCACAGTGATAATCTTCCCTCTGACGGGGTACTTGAGCTTCTGGTGTAGGGTAGAGGTCACTGCCCCAACTTTGTGGATCCAAGGTCGACCCAGTAGACAAGAATAAGATGGACGGATATCCATCACATAGAACGTAGAGTCGAATACTTGAGAACCCACCCGAATAGGAATGTCTACCTCTCCATGAACCATCCTCTTAGAACCGTCAAAGGCTCTGACAATGATGTTGCTAGGTTTCAGTTCCAGGCCCTCACAATCCAACCGGTCTAAGGCCTTCTTGGGTAGCACATTTAAGGAAGAATCGGTGTCCACCAACACGTGCGCAAGAGTAGTGCCCCTGCATTCAATAGAGACATGCAGGGCGTCATTGTGGTCCTTCCCCTTAGCCGTAAGGTCGGCATCCGAGAAACCCAAACCATTGTCCGCTGTCAGATTGGCTACACAATCAGTAAACTGGACTGCAGATGTCTCCTGTGGCACATGGGCCGTCTTGAGAAATGAAATCAGGGCCTTAGCATGGGCCTCTGAGCACAGCAGCAAGGAGAGCATAGAGATTTTGGAGGGTGTATGCCCCAGCTGCTCAACAACATTAAAGTCACTCTTCTTGATTATTTTAAGGATTTCCTCCATCTCTTGTTGGGAGGCCTCAGCATTCACAGACTTTGGTGCCTCCATCCGGGCAGGCTCATCTTCAATCCCTTTGCCCCGAGCGTTAGATGACTCGGCAGCAGGGGAAACAACTTGATCAGAAACGGGAACAGGTACACTTGTAGGTGTTATAGTGAGAGGTCTTCGAATGGCGGGTGGCGCAATGTCAGGCGAGAAGAGCCTGCCATTGCGGGTTACTTTAGCTGGACCAGTGATATTGCTGACGCTGGCACCAGTGTTGAACTCTTGCTTTATACCATGTACATACACATTTGCCCCATAGTGCCATGGGACAGCCTTATCAGATTCATAGGGGAGAGGCCCCGGAACAATAATCACAATGGGTGCGACAGTCATGATTTTAACAGGCTTCCTCGGGAGAGCCTTGATCGGATTATTGAAAATTGTCACAACAGAAACTTCTTCCACCGGAACAAACTGAACAGCAGTCTTCTTGAACAAAATCTCTTTGCTGTCCATCAGGCTTTGGATGCCCAACTTCAGCAAAGGACAACCAGAAAGGGAAACAACACAGAAAAGGCAACCTTCACTACAACCCGGAAATAAACCGGCCAGCAGTAGGTTCCTCTTGACAGTCATCAAGGGAGTGGCTACATCATTCACAGAAACGGCATTCACATCTTCATCAACGACATTTACTCCATGCTGGGGCATAGGAGCAGTCACCACATTCGGCCTCTCAGGCGCTTCAAATTGTATCTCTTTTGCGTCAATAAGGTCTTGCACCTTATTCCTTAAAGCCCAACAGTCGTCAGTGGAATGCCCTGGGCTATCGGAGTGATAAGCACAGCGAGTATTTGGATTATACTTGGGAGAAGCCGTATTCACAACCTTCGGGGCCTCTCTGACAGTCACCAAATTGGTGGATAGCAACTGCGGCAAGATTTGCGATAGGGTCATACTCAGGCGGGTAAACTCTCTTCTGGGTCTTTCAGCCCTTTGAGGATTGGTTTGCCGAGGAGCGGCAGCAGGTTTAGCAATCATCACCGCGTTGACAGATTGGCGGCGCTCAGATTTCTCTTATCTTCTAGGCCCATATACAGCACTGGCCTCCTTCTTAAAGGGTTTCTTCTTAGAACTTGAAGATGCCCCTTTCTGAATTTTTCCGGACTTCATTCCAGCCTCTATTCTCTGCCCAGTCAGAATAAGATCAGTAAACCCTGCAGATGAGTTACCGATAAGATGATTGAAAAATGGCCCAGATAGGGTCCCCAAGAACATATCTACCAGCTCACGGTCAGTCAACGGAGGCTGCACCCTGCCAGCCAGATCCATCCACTTCTGTGCATACTCTTTAAAACCTTCACTTGATCCTAGCGACATACCCTGGAGTTGGGTACGTGTAGGAGCAAGGTCGGCATTATATTGATACTGCTTGTAAAAAGTAGTAGCCAACTCCTCCCAGTTACGAACCTTGGTCCCATCCAGCTAATAGAACCATTCGAGATGAGTCCCTGAAAGACTCTCCTGGAAGAAGTGGATCCACAAGTTCTTGTCCACTGAGTACGGTTGAATCTTCCGCACATAAGATCTGAGGTGTAGCTTGGGACAAGACGCCCCGTCATACTTGGTGAAAGATGGTGCCTTAAACTTGTGAGGGATAATCACACCAGTAGATAAGCCCAAGTCTCCAAAATCCAGCCCAGGCACTTGTTGGATCTCCATTGCATTCAATCTGTCTTCCAACTGCTTATACCGGTCTTCAGCCGGAGGATACTGTTCCTCATTGAAGTCAGTCTCGTTGTCAGAGACTACTGGACTAGAAGCCTTTCCCCCTTGGGGACTGCCTTTGCCTACAGAAGAACCAGCTTCTTCATTCTGCAGAGTGTTGCCAAACCTTCGGCCCGAGTTGAAAAGAACAGTTCTCTTCTTCTTCTTCTTCTCCTTCTTCAGGAGTAAAGCCTTCAGCTCTTCTTGGCCTTGAGCCAAACCCATGATCAGCTCCTGAAATTGCGCGTTCTGCGCCTGAAGGGCCTTGATAGACATCTCGGTTGATGATGAGTCAGGGTTCATGATGCTGAAATAAACAGCGAAGAACAGTAAGCAACCTGAAAAGAAGAATACCTGCTATGCACATGATGAATGGAATGCGTATGATTTATGTTTTCAAAGACAATCGGGAATCAACTTTGTAAACAAAAAAGGAACACCCTTCATTAGATTCAACTTTGAAACTTAAATTGTTCAACAGATTGCCCTTAGGCGTTACATGAAAAGGAAATACTGAAAAGGGAAATAAAGCTGTAAAAGAACATCCAGAGCTCCTTATTGATCCCATGGTCTCCTCTTCTCAGTACGGATGTAGTCATTCAGAGCTCGCTCATTCTCCAACTGCTTTGTCAGCTTATGGATCTTCAATTCTTGCTCGTTGAACTTTTCCCGGTAAGAATCCCGTTCTTCTCGCAGTTGCGACCAAGACCTCTTTAATGTCTCATAATCAGTAGGTATCTAAGGAGGGAGGACAGTTGGAGGAACCCCATCTTTGTCAGGATACTCAAGAATGATGGGTCTGACAGCTTCGTATGGCATACCTAACTTCTGAGCACGGATGCGAACCCATTTGTAGTAGGCTTCCATAGGTAGAGAAGTCTTTGGCCCTAACTCTTGTGGGTCAGCTTTATGAACTCTGTCCCAAGCCTTAATGAACCTCCGACGTAGCTCGTCACTATCCACCTGAAACTCAAAACTGATGTGAGGTACCAGCATCTCATGAGGCCCTGCTCTTCTGGCCCTTCCAAACTGACGGAGCGCTAGACATGGATTGTAAGAGATTCCTCCTTGGGTACCAATCAAAGGAACATTAGGGTATTCTCCGCAACGATCAATAACAGCTATCTCATCCAAACCTCTGGAAGTCCAAATGATGTCCTTATCAGTGAGAGACATTAACCTATGAGCCCAACCTCTTCCTTCTTGGTTCTTCAGTATGAACTTAGGGAGGTGCGAAATAAACCACCTCACCAACAAAGGGATACAACACCATAGAGTTCCTCGTCTTCGGGAAGTACGAGCATAAAGTTGTTGCAGGATGTCACCCAAGAGAGTGGGCACAGGGTTCTGAGACATAAAGATCCTTATGGCAGTGACATTGATGAAGTTGTCAGGACTAGGAAACAAGACTAGCCCATAGATTAAGAGATCCAGGATGTCTTCATATGCCCTAAAGTCCAAGTCATTCCAGGAACTGTTAGCTTTACCAATCAGAAACTTGGCCAAGAAACCCTTAACTCCGCTTCTAGTCACCCAGTTGTCCATTACTTCTTGATGGGTCAAAGGAAGAGCTGCAGCAACCTCCTCAAGCCTGAGGGTCTTTTCCCAACCAGTAAAGGGAGTCTGATCCAAGATAGGGATGCCAAGCAAATCAGAGAACTCTTCCAGGATAGGGACCAGCTAGAAGTCTTGAAAGGTGAAGCACTGGTACAGAGGGTCATAGAACTGGGTCAGGACACTCATCAACTGTTGATCCCGCTTTGCAGTGACTAAACTGAGAAGAGAACCATGCCTCTGGATGAAGGAAGTGGTGTTTGGGATTCTTCTAACCAATTCTTCAAGCAACTCAGGTGGGTGAACAAAGTTGAACCGGATAGTATTCCTTCGCACAGGCATCATGATGTCCTACAAAACAGAGCAAAGGTGAAACCCTCTTGTCTTTGAAATGGTCAGTCCTTATGCAGGATGCATGCAATGCTCATGATGTTATGATGTTATGATAAAGCACACCACAAATATTTACAAAGGCAAACATGGTAAGGCACACAAGTCACACAAGACAAGCCCTAAAATTTAGGCCAGCATGAGGTTTAGGTATTACCCTCTTTCAGTTTGTTGGTTCATACCTGTCCTATCAAAGTAACCGGGTTCTTAGAGGATCCCAATATCATTGACTACCCTCAATCGGTCATAACTCCAGCATCGCAATCTTTTCTTGCGGCCAGAACCATCACGAGAGTTTAGCCTCAATGGGCGTAGCATACTGCTATTGTTCTAATGGCCAAGTTGTGTCATTTAAAGTTCTAAGGTTTGTTGGTGCTTAATGACTCCTCAGAAGACCCATATTCTCCTCGTTTCAACACAAGGGATATCGGTACAGACCAAGGTGCCACACCAACGTAGCCACTGCTTCACCCGTGTCGGTCTATACCGGACAGGTCCCTCACAGCTTATGCTACCTAAACAGGATATCCCCAGATCCGGGTTAGGATCTATGTAACTTCCATGCAACCCACAATTTAAAGCAAGCAAGTCAATACAATTGAAAACACAGTTATGAACTATCCTAAGGTACACCTCACTTTAAGTAAAGGTCCCCAGCAGAGTCGCCAGTTCTGTGATCGGTGGATATGGAACTGACTGTTTAAAGCTGGTTCGCGAAATGTCGCGGAAGCAAGAGTCGCCACCGTCTTTTATTTTCTCCAAATGGAAAGGACAAAAGCACAGAAAAATTCCTTATAGAGATTGCTCTCGGTTTGGGAGGTAGATTTATAGAAAGGGAAGGTGTTAGCACCCTTTCTATCCATGGTTATCCATGGGCTCTTAGATACTTGCTCATTTGTGTTTTCAAAATTGTTCGTTTGCTTTTCAACTGTGGGTTTTTAAAAAGTTTCTTTGAAAATTTCAGTTCGACTCTTGTATCAGTCCTCAAGAGTGTTTGAAAAATTGCTTTTTTGAAAGCTTTTTGAAAAGGTGTCGGTGTGAAAAGAGTTTTTGATTCGTTTTGAAATTAGAGCAAGTATCTACGAGTCGTCTACCTACCCTAAGGAATTCGTCTGTGTAAATGTCCTTAAAGTGGTGCCATCCCACCATTGAGAGGTAGGTAGCACCACCGTTGGAGGTGTTCGGGTCAATTCGAGGGTTCGGGACATCGTGGTCACCAGAGCAATAGGAAGACACCTTAGAAGCTACCCTCATGCCATGTTCATGGACATGAGGACTTACTAAAACATCCTCTACTCGACGACCACCTTTCGAGGGGCAAGGCAACAGTGAGACGTACCCTAGGGGTGGTGTGTGATTTGTGTGTCGTTTTCAATTATGTTTATCTTGTTCATGCATTGGTGATCTATGCTTTGTTTTTATTTTGGCATTCATTCTTTCATGCAAGTTATTAACAGTTTAAAAGACGCGAAATTAAAAAGTCCTACGCTATTACAAAGGCGCGGGTCTACATCGCCAAATTAATCCAAGACCCGATTTGAAATAAAATAAAGTGCGGAAAGATAAATGTCTAATTAATCTATTACACGGCTTTGGGATAAATACATTATATTCACAACAAGAAATAAAAGTAAAATGCGAGAAGAAGTAAAGTCGGGAATGCGAGGGCGTTGGACCCTTTTAAGGAAATTAAATTACAATTAATAAATTAATTAAGTTAAATGAGAAAAGGAAATTATTTTTTGAGTTTTTTGTATTTATGGAATTTAGTAAGAAAATTAAATGAAATTGGAACCCTAATTCTAAACATTTTAATTATTAAAAAAAAAGTTTAAGTTTAACCTAGTTTTAACCTAATTATTTAATGGCCAATTTATTTACAAAAAATAATTAATAATTAAATATGGTGAAAAAGAAAAAAAGGAATAAAAGTATAAAACCCTAATTCTACATTTTTTAGTTTATTACAAAAATAAAAAAACCTAGAATTAGAACTAAATTAATTATTATATTTATTTACAAAATAAAAAAACATTAGTGAATTAAATAATAAAATATTTTTTATTTTCGTCTTTTCTGATTTTTTTGGTATTTTTATGTTATGAAAATTAATTTTGATGATTTAACTAAAATAAATAAAACAAATAATAGAAAAAAATAAAAAGAATGAAAATAAAATGGAAACCAATGGGGGGTGTTGACCCCAATTTTGGAGATAATTTGCCAGCAATTTGGCCCATGAGATGGAGGCCCCTTTTGACTTTTCTGGGACACGTGTGGCACGTTTGACTGATGCCCATGGTGGACTCCGGATCATAGCCATTGGATTAGAATTATTGGGATGCGTGGCAAGCCAAGACATGAAGATATATGGTAGGCCTTATGGAGCAAGCTACACAGAACCACGTTAGGAAGAAAAATATGGAATAAATAGGGGGACCTGGGATTCGAACCCAGGTCCCAACGTTTACCAAGCCTCTTGTCCACCAACTGAGCTGTTTGAGCGCGTTGTACTTAGAATAAAGAACAAATAATATAAAACAAAATTGACGTTAATGATAGAAAAAATAAAAAAAGCGCGCTGGAATTCAAACCAGCCAACCAGGTCTCGCCACATGATCTTCTTCTTCGTTCGTCCCTGAAATAAAAAGAGGTAGCGGGGGTTTTGAACCCCCCCAAAACACAGCCTTTTTGAAAATAGCGAATAGCTCGTGTGGATATATAAATAGGGCGCGACTAGTGTATTGAATTCGTCCAGATGTGCTGATTCTAACCATGGTGATTGGATGTCCTGATTTTACAGTGTGTGCAAACGCCCAATTTGAAGCTTGAGAAACCCTAAAACATTTTAATGGCAACTTTGCGCACAGGCCATATTAATTCAATCAGATAACACCATTAGCTTTAGAATGATTAGATTAGTATAAATCAATATCAAAAACACATGAAAAATGCATGGAATTCAGGATGCGATTATGAATATTTTACAGAAAAGTGGGACTCCTATCTACCAATTCTTTGCGCTTGGAGAGTTGATTTTGATTGGGGTAGCTTCCTGAATGTGTCAAGAATGCAATGGAACAACTCTTTTGCCTTGAAACGACCTGCAACTATGAAAACAGTTTCAAAAAATTTATGGAAAAATGCAAGTTTTGTTTTTGTTCTTAGGCGCAGCTCCAAGGTTTTGAACTTTAGGGTTGGCATCTGTTTATGTATGGGAGTGTTTTAGGTTTGCAAATCAAGTCCAAAAACCCTTGTAATCATGAATCCAATATTTAATTTTTAATGAATTTTTTTCAAATCTTTTCCATGTGCTTTTGATACCAATCATGGCCAAATCTTTCCAAATTGGGTGTGCACGAAATCTTGAGGTTTTATGGAGAGAATATGCTGCAAAAAGAGATTAAAAAAACATGGTTTTCTATTTTTGTCATATTTTATTTCATTAAATGAATTAATAGTGATAAAAATTCAAATAAATAATAAAAAATGATGAAATAAATCCCCTTTGGGTCAAATGGTCGTGCATAACCTTTGGATGATGATTCTTGGAAGAAAATGTGGCCCATTAGCAATTTTGAGGCATTTGAAGCAAAGTTGACTTTTCAAAAATCCCAAATATTTCCCAACTTCCACAAGGCATATCTTGCTCAATTTTTAAGCTTTGAACATGTTATTGGACATTTTGGAAAGGTCTTGAAGTCCTCTAACCAATTCCTTTGGTCCCATGTCATTTTGATTTACCAATATCAAGTTATGGTCTTTGACTTAAAGTGCCTTTTTGTTGACTTTTGAAAATGACCTATAATGTTGAGATTGATAACTTTTTGTGAGAGCATTTCTTGGACTTGAAGTGTGAAGAGGAGTTGTAGGAAATGTCTTTATCTTCAAAATGAGCTTTGGATGGAATTTTTCTGATGAACCATGTGGAAGTTATGCCTTGGTCAAGTTACAGTTGACTTTTTCAACTGTCCAAATATGGAAACTTTTGCATCTTGGGACTTTTTGAGCCATGCCTTGAGAATCATGATCAAGTATTGATCAAATGATGTTTGTGGCTTCAAAATAAGATGTTGACCAAAAATTTGAACTTTTGACTGTCAAATGACCATTTTGCCCCTGCAGTTGACTGTTGAGCAATTAGGGTTTTTGACTATGCAATTTTGTGTTGTGAGTCTTGAAACTTGACGTATGGATGCTTGACAATGTTTATAGGAATGTGGGACTTGATTGGACCCTTGAAAACTTCAATTTCTTTGTCAGAACCAAAACCCTAGTTTTGACTGTTATGAGGCCATTGAACTGTGCAACCCTTGAGAGATTGTGAAGCATGTTCTTTGCAAATCTTAAAGAATATGGGAGGGCAAATTTTGGGGTACAACACCTCCCCTAATGCCAAGAAAAGGGACATTAGGGAATTCCCCATAATGGTCGATGATAGTAATATTCTCCAAGGATCGAGAACACCAATGAACATCTGAATGTCCTAACGTCATCAGCCTATGGGACCACCTCAAACCTTGCTCATTCTTCAACACAGATCAGGGAAGATGCAAAATAAACCATCTTGCCAAGAAAGGAGTGGAACACATGAGAATTCTTCTCTTCCTCATAGTGCAAGAGTGAAAAGAATATAGGATATCTCCCAACAAAGTGGGCACCGGATTGCGAGACATGAATATCTTGACAGCATTTACATCTATAAGTTGGTCAGGGTTTGGAAACAAAACCATCCCATAGATGAGAAGGGCCAAGATTTCTTCAAAATCTTGTAAGTCCAAAGAGTTCCAACAATCATGAGATTTTTCGAACAAGAACTTGGCTAAGAAACCTTTGACACCACTCCTTGTTTCCCAATTAGTTGTGATATCAGATTGTTGCAAGTGTAATGCTTGGGAAATCTCTTCAGGTTTTTTAGATCTTTCTGTACCATTGAAGGGTAGTTGATTGAATATGGGAATCCTCAAGAGTTGATAGAATTCTTCTAAAGTTGGTACAAATTGATAATCGGGGAAAGTGAAGCAACGGTGTAGAGGATCAAAGAATTGGAAAAGCACCTTCATCATATCTTCATCAGTGTTGGAGGTAACCAAGTTTAAGAGGCGACCATGTCTTTCGGTGAATGGAAAATTATAAGGAACCCTTGATGCTAACTCTTTGAGTTGAGGAGGAATTCTTACGAGATTGACTTGGATAGTATTCCTGCGAATAGAAGTCATGTTCTACAAAACAGAACAAAGATAAATCCCAGTAATCCTTGAAATGGTTAGTGAGAATGAGTATGAAGTTATGATGTTTATGATGTCATGTACAAGTAAGTATATACAAACAAGGAAAACAAGTCCTTAGGTTTAGGCTTGCATGGAGTCTCATAGGTAAGTACCCTCTTGAAGTTTAGTTGGCTCAAATTTGTCCTAGAAATAGTAATCGGGTTCTAAGGGATCTCAATATCAATGATCTATCTTATCGGGCATTGTTTCAGCACAAGCCTCTTTCAAGGGGACCGAAATATCCCAAGAAGTCAAATTTGAATGAGCGTAGTATCGAGTATCAACCAACTTTGGACTGCACCAAAGCCGATTATCTCACTACAACAAGCCCAAACAAGGAACTAAAATGTAAAGCAAGCAAATCAAACAAAGAAAGCAAATAAAGGTGATTTAGCCCTAAGGTAACCCCACTTTTAAGTTTCTCCCCAGCAGAGTCGCCAGTTCTGTAATACGGTGATAGAACTGACTTGGGTATTTTACGTTTTATCTCAAATGTTGCAATTAGCAAGAGTCGCCGCCGACTTTTCTTTTATCCAAAAGGAAAGGCTGAAAAGAACGGGAATACCTTTGAGATTATTTCTTGAGTTCGGGGGGTAGATTATGAAAAGGGAAGGTGCTAGCACCTGTTGTACCCCAAAATTTGACCTCCCATATTTCTCAAGACATCTCAAGAATAATCTCCAAATGGTGCAAGATTGCTCAAAAGTTGGACAATCAAATCACCTCCTAAGGCAGTCAACCTCAAATTAGGGTTTTGTGTTGCATCAAGGTCCTTGCATCCAAATGACCTCAAGTTCTCCCAAATGTCCTAATATGTTCTCAAGTTCATCCATGTCAAATTTCAAGCCTTGCAGAGGAAGTTTGGTCAGCCAATTGCTCAAGAGGCCCAAAAATTGATTGTGCTAGGGCAAAAGTCAATTGTGACCTATAACCAGTCAAAATTCAAGATTTTTTGTCAACATTCTCATTTTGAAGGATAATTCATCATTTGATCAAGGGTTGATCATGATTCATCAAGGATTGCTCAAAATTCATCAAGACTCAAAAGTTGCTAAATTGGGGTTTTGAGGGAAAAGTCAACTCAACTTTGACCAAGCATAACTTTCTCATATTTTATGCGAAATGACCCATCCAAAGCTCATTTTGAATAGGATGCAATTTCCTACAATCCATCTTCACACCCCAAGATCAAGAAATGCACTCACAAGAAGTTACAAATTTGGACATTATAGGTCATTTTAGAAAGTCAACAAAAACACTTTTTTTCCAAAGCTTATAACTTGAGCATGGAATATCAAAATGAGATGAAGCTAAAAGGGTTGGTTAGAGGACATCTCAAGGTTTCTAAAAAGGCCAAGAACACCTACAAAAGTTAAAAATTGAGGAAGTTATGCATTGTTGAAGTTGGGCATTTTTCCAAAATTGTCAAAAGTCAACTATCTCCAAAACTTCAAATTTTATCAAAAGGGCCCACTTTTTTCCACTTGATTTGATCTTGTCACACCACACACGTTCCCTATCTTCAGTTTCATGTCCATTCATTAATTTGTCTATTTTATTTGATTTTTATTTGATTAATTCATTTTAAATCAATATTAATCCAAATAAAATCCAAATATTAATGGAATAGGATCTTTTTGATCATTACAGGTCTTAATTATCATGATGTACAAGATCAAATTTGTACCATGCCATGTTGTGAAGAAAATATTTGATTTAGGACAATTTTGGAAGCTTTGTTAATGGTGATCAAATCAAATCTTGAATCTTCAATGCTCATGGATTCCAAGCCCAAGATTTAACCTAATTGTTTCTATGATACATATACAACATGAAGCACACAAAAACACGACCTGAAAGTGGCAAAAACGGCCAGACCAAACTTGGAAAAAAGCTTGAAAACCTTGAAACGGAAATCATACTTAGAGGTCAATTCAATCCAAAATCTCAACGTGGTTCAATTGCCAGGAGTCCACTGAAGCTATAGAAATCAGAACCAAGCTGTGATCGGTGGATCTGGAACTGACTGTTTAACGCTGGTTCGCGAAATGTCGCGGAAGCAAGAGTCGCCACCGTCTTTTATTTTCTCCAAATGGAAAGGACAAAAGCACAGAAAAATTCCTTAAAGAGATTGCTCTCGGTTCGGGAGGTAGGTTATAGAAAGGGAAGGTGTTAGCACCCTTTCTATCCATGGTTATCCATGGGCTCTTAGATACTTGCTCATTTGTGTTTTCAAAATTGTTTGTTTGCTTTTCAATGTGGGTTTTAAAAAGTTTCTTTGAAAAATTTCAGTTCGACTCGTACGTCAGAGTGTTTGAAAAATTTGCTTTGAAAGTTTCTGAAAAGTGTCGGTGTGAAAAGATTTTTTTTTGAAGAGAGCAAGTATCTACGAGAACCTACCTACCCTAAGGAATTCGTCTGTGTAAATGTCCTTTAAAGTAGTGCCATCCCACCATTGAAAGGTAGGTAGCACCACCGTTGGAGGTGTTCGGGTCAATTCGAGTTTGTAGGGACATGGTGATCACCAGAGCAATGGGAAGACACCTTAGAAGCTACCCTCATGCCAGGTTCCCGGATCATGAGGACTTACTAAGACGTCCTCTACTCGATGATCACCTTTCGAGGCAAGGCAACAGTGAGGCGTACCCTAGGGGTGGTGTGTGCGAATTGTGTGTCGTTTTCATTGATATTTGTCTTGTCATGTTCATTGTGATCTACGCTTGATTTTATTTAAGTCCATACATTCTTTCATGCTTTTTGTTAACAATTAAAAGTATTTGCGGAAAAGTAAATTCTAAGCTATTACAAATGGCGCGGGTCCACATCGCCAAAATTAAACCGGAACCGATTTGACAGAAAAGAAATAAAGCAAATAAAGTAAAGAAATTGAAAAGTGCGAGAAGTAAATGTTACAACGCTTTGGGAGAGATACATGATTAATTAAGCGAAATAAAGTAAATGCGCGAAAGTAAATAATTAAGAATATGGGCGTTGGACCCTTTTGCAAAATATTAAATTAATAAAGAATTAAAATTAAAAATTAAAAAAAGAATGTTTTTGGTATTTTTATGTTTTTTAAGATTTAATAGAAAAAGGATTAATTAAAACTAAAATAAAATGTTAAACCTAGTTCTAACTATTTTTAAGTTATTTAAGAAAAAATGTTGAATCTTAACCTAATTTAAACCTAAGTTTTTATTGTACAATTTAATTATAAAAATAAATAAATAAATAATATTAGGGTAAAAAAAGGAAAATTAAAAAGGAATAAAATTTATTAAACCTAATTCTTCATTTTTTTTAGATTTTTTATTGTGAAAAGAATTAATATTAAAACCTATTTTAAGCTAATTAAATTCCAAGCATTTATTTACAAGAAAAATATTAAACTAAAATATTTATTGCATTTTTTGTCTTTTCTGAATTTTTATGTATTTTCTGTATTTTTTGTAAAAAAAAAACAATTAATTAAATCAAAGCAAAACAAATAATAAAACAATAAAAAAAAAATATGTGCAAACCAGGGAGGGGTTCAGCCCCAATTGTGAGGTGTGATCCAAGAAGCTGGCCCAATAAGCTTGCAATTCGTTGACTTTTCCATGCATTATGTGGCATGTTGACTGGGGGTGTAACGTGTTCGTTGAATCCACGCCTTTGATCTGGTTCTAACATGCATGTGGATGGATAGATGAGGAGGACGTACGATAGTCCTTAAGATTGTGCCTGCATAGGAATTTGGATTGAAAAATAATATGGCAAATATACAGACCTGGGGTTCGAACCCAGGTCTTGGATGTTGAAGCGTTAAGCGTTTGCCAGCTGAGCTACGTGCACATTCAAATATATTATGACAAATAAATAACAAAAAGAAAAACGAAAGCATTAGTGGTTCAGCGCGCGAATTTTCAAACGCACCAACCACCGTTCGCCACGACTCCATCTTCCTCCTCATCCCTGTAACACAAACACAAAAGCAACGGTTTTGGACGCGTTGCATTAGGCGGGCTATTGAAAAATAGTGATTAGCTCATCTCTAAATATAAATTAGGCGCGAGGGTTGGGATCTCTTCGTCTGGACATGCTCATGCCAATGGTATTACTCCTGAGTCCTAATTTTGCCTTGGATAAAAAACCCCAATTTAGAGCTCTGCAAACCCTAAAAATTAACCATGGCATAATCGTGTGTATGGCGTAAAATTGCAATTAAAGGCATTGGTTAGCATCAGCACATCATAAAGAATATAAATCCATGAATCAAATGTTATGAAAGTGTCTAAAATGCAAAGCACGATAATGGAAAAAAATGGCAAAAGAGTGACTTCTGTACAGCGTTTCAAGGGACTATCTTTGATGCTTTTGATTGGAATACGTTCAGGGATTGCCAAGGAAGCTTTTGGAATAGGTTTCGTGCCTTGAATCAACCTGGAAAGCTGTTTTCAGTTTTGAGTTTTTTAGTGAAAATTCCAAGTTTGTCTATGGCCTTTGAGCGCAGCATTCAGTGTATGAGCATTAGGGTTCTCTTTGTGCTTATGTAATGAGGCTATTAGGTTAAGAAAATTGATAAAAATCCCTTGTAATCTTGGATTGAAGATTTGATTTGCTTAAGGATCTTTTTGAATCTTTTTCACATGTTCTTGTATCAATTTGCATTCAATCACCCCAAATCTTTCCTAATTTGCCTTTACACGAAATATTGACCTTAAAACATGCATAAAAAGATTTTTTAGGTCAAGTTATATATTTTTCATGTATTTAAATAATTTAAGTGAATTAATATAAATAATAATTCAAATAAATAAATTAAAAATGAGAAAATACTTCCCTTTGGGCCAAATGGTCGTGCATATGCTTGGAATGATGAATCATGGAAGAAAAATGGGCCCATTAGCATTTTTAGGTCATTTGAAGTAATGTTGACTTTTCAAAATATCCAAAAATTTCCCAACTTCCACAAGGCATAACTTGCTCAATTTTTAATCTTTTCTCATGTTCTTGGACATTTTGGAAAGGTCTTTGAGTCCTCTAACCAATGCCTTTGGTCCCATGTCATTTTGATTTACCAATCTCAAGTTATGGCCTTTGACTTAAAGTCCCTTTTTGTTGACTTTTGAAAATGACCTATAATGTTGAAATTGATAACTTTTTGTGAGAGCATTTCTTGGACTTGAAGTATGAAGATGAGTTGTAGGAAATGTCTTTCTCTTCAAAATGAGCTTTGGATGGAATTTTTCTGATAATCCATGTGAAAGTTATGCCCTGGTCAATTTCAGTTGACTTTTTCAGCTGTCCAAATATATTAACTTTTGCATCTTTGATGATTTCTGAGCCAAATTTTGAGAATCATGATCAAGCATTGATCAAATGATGTTTGTGGCTTCAAAATGATATGTTGACCAAAAATTTGAACTTTTGACTGTCAAATGACCATTTTGCCCCTACAGTTGACTGTAGTGCAATTTAGGGTTTTGACTGTGCAATTTTGAGCTGAATGCCTTGAAACTTGATATGAGGATGCTTGACCATGTTTGTAAGCATATGAGACTTGATTGGGCCTTTGAAAACTTCCTTTCTTTGATCAGAACACAAACCCTAGTTTTGACTGTATAGGAGACCTTTGCACTGTGCAACCCTTGGGGATTTTTGTGACTTGGCTTGGTAATTTCTTGAAGAATATGGGAGGGCAAATTTTGGGGTACAACAGTTGCCCCTGTTCAATCTTCTTAGACCTGAGGATGTAGATTGGCTGACGTGCCTTTCGTAATCCGAGGGTAGAAGATGATTGGACACTAGAGTGCCCAGAAATTTGCGCTCACATGTTAGCAGTGTGATGGGGGAATGGGCTTATAGATGCCATTTGGAGATTACTGGATAGGATGATGGGCTTATAGATGCCATCTGGATGTTGATCGTGTAGGAGATTCCTTAGCGAGAACCTGCATACCTGCAAAAGAACAAATGAGTACCTGACACGTTGCAGGAGCTGATTTTAGATGCTTGGCATAGATGTGTCCTGACTGGTTACAGGAGCTGAGTCTGGAGCTTCACAAGATGATGAACGAACCAGGTATGGTTACTGCCTCAGCATGAATGGTAAGAGAACCTTGGGTGATTTTAACTTCAACAACGTTCGTTGAGAAAAATCTTGGCGGGAATTACCATCTTTGCAATATCGGGAAGAGAACCATAGAAAACTATAATCTGAAAGGGAATCACCTCACTCATCGTCGGAGAGGGAATCATAGGAAAAGGAATTGTCACCTCACACACCGTCGGAGAGGGAACCATAAGAGACTATCACCTCACACTCATCGTCGGAGAGGGAAACATCTGAAAAAGGAATTACCACCTCACGCACTTGTCGGAGAGGGGACCATGAGACTATCACCTCACACTCATCGTCGGAGAGGGAAACATCTGAAAAAGGAATTACCACCTCACGCACTTGTCGGAGAGGGGACGATAAGAGACTATCACCTCACACTCATCGTCGGAGAGGGAAACATCTGAAAAAGGAATTACCACCTCACGCACTTGTCGGAGAGGGGACCATGAGACTATCACCTCACACTCATCGTCGGAGAGGGAAACATCTGAAAAAGGAATTACCACCTCACGCACTTGTCGGAGAGGGGACCATAATTTCTGCTGAGTCTTTATCAGAAAAATCTGTTGGGAGTCGATTTAGCTGGACTAGAGAAGGCTTTGAAATATGTTTAAACATTTTAACTGCGTCTTTCCTGAAAGGTAAAGGTCAGTCATATGCAATGCATGATATGGATCAAGCAATGATGTTCTCAACATAAATGAGATTTGTATGATATGATGCGTCTATGCATGCTATAATGATGTATGTGATGTTTTATGAATGTTTTCGTCTAGGGAAGTAAATCCTTGACGGGTGCCGGGAAGTCGTATCCTTAGCTGATGTTGGAGAATAGCTTTTACTTCCGCTGGGGATAATAGTTGCAAGAATACTGGTAGGAGAAGATGACTCCGTTGCGGAATAAATTTGGCAAATGGAAGATTCTGCGGGGAGAAAAAGATACTCTAGCGACCATGCTGGGAAGCAATACTCTGTGGGAAGAGGGATGCCTTGCTGAGTGTTGAGAGTAACTTGCTGAGGATGTCTTGCTGTATTGGAAGTGTTGATAGACTTCGCTGGGGTAAGAAGACTTTGTCGAAGACGCTCTTTCCGTGGCTTTTGGCTGAGGATAACCCAGTTATATCCTGTTAAGGAAATAACTCTTTGAATAAAGCCGGACGACGCGTTCGTGCTCTGTGAGGATAAGCTTCCAGAATCTACTGAGGATAAGCTTACTGCTTGGGGATAAATTCCAACTTTCCTGGGGAACTGGATTGGACTGGACTCTTTTGGGGAAGTTTGATATGTTGGGGAAGTGATCCCTTTGAATATTGAGATACCGCCGGGGAACAATCTTTAGGCCAAGACTGTCGGGGATGCTTGTATTGAATATATGTATTGCTGGGGAAGTATTGAGATCTACGGGAGGATAATCAACTTCCTTGAGATTTGATAATTCTGCTTGGAGAAAGTGTACTGACTTGCTTACTCTCTGGGGAATTAAGATGTACTGGTTATGTTCTTTAGCTGAACCTACCTTGGTACCTTGGAGGATAGAACAATTAGACTGCTCAGACAACTCTTTTATTGCCCCTGTTTCTAGTGCCACCTGCAATTAATTCCTTTGTTTCGTATGCAAATATTTATGAGTTAGCAAATTATTGTCAATGCATATATCACAAATTAAACCTTGGACGTTCTTCGCAAAACAAAATAGAAAAAGAAAAACACTTGGCACGTTTAACTGAAAATATATTTGTATTGATTTTGAATGGCCCGTGAATAGGCGTTTTGTATACAAGAGGCTGACGTCCTAGTAAGAGAACGCCGCCGAACAAGAGAGTTTATGCAAGTTTTGTACAAAAGAGAATAAAACAGCTGTGTGAAATATGAATGATCCACTGGGTTTCAACTCTGCTATTGTCTTTATAACTCCGAGCGTCTCATCACTTGATGACCTTGGTTGAAGGTGAAGCTGACTGACCGATGCCGTCTGAACTTGATGTGGATACCGGATTCTGGATGCAAAGTGATCCAATGAGACATAGTATTACGCTTTATCCCTAATTTTTGCCTGGACCGCCCTTTTGGGTTTTCAGTCCACCGGGATACCCATTTTTGCCCAAGCCGCCTTTTCAGGTTTTCGACTTGCCGGGTGTACGGATTTTTCATTTTCATCCCTTTATTTTGCCCGAACCCTTTTGGTTCGACGGGAAGCCCTAATTTTTGCCTAGGCATGTCAGCCTAGCGGGTCTTTTTTTCATGCGTAGTATTTTTTAACTATGTCTGCATTGGCGGGGTGAGGGAGGTCGTCACCATCCATATTGGTTAATATCATTGCTCCTCCTGAGAACACATGCTTAACCACAAATGGCCCTTCGTATGTAGGGGTCCATTTGCCCCTTGGATCATTTTGAGGAAGGATGATTCTCTTGATTACCAGATCCCCAACTTGATATTCCTGTGGTCTGACCTTTTTGTTAAATGCCCTGATCATCCGTTTCTGATACGTCTGACCATGACAGATAGCAACAAGTCTTTTTTCATCAATGAGGTTGAGTTGATCAAGTCGTGTCTGGATCCAATCATCTTCGTTCAGATTTGCATCCTTCATTATCCGGAGAGAGGGAATTTGTACTTCAATCGGCAAGACTGCCTCCATGCCATAAACCAGAGAGAAAGGAGTTGCCCCGGTTGACGTCCTAGCTGAGGTACGGTACCCATGCAAAGCGAACGGTAACATCTCGTGCCAATCTTTATAAGTCACTGTCATCTTCTGCACGATTTTCTTGATGTTTTTATTTGCTGCTTCTACAGCCCCATTCATCTTCGGTCTGTAAGGAGAAGAATTATGGTGCTGTATCTTGAATTGTTCGCAGAGCTCAGCGATCATTTTGTTGTTTAAATTGGTACCGTTGTCTGTAATAATTCGTTCAGGGACGCCGTACCGACAGATCAGGTTGTGCCGAATGAACCGTGCCACAACAGTCTTGGTTACCGTAGCATAGGATGCTGCCTCAACCCACTTCGTAAAATAATCAATCGCCACTAGGATGAAGCGATGCCCATTAGATGCTGTAGGTTTTATCTCACCGATCATGTCTATGCCCCACATTGCAAACGGCCAAGGCGCAGTCAGAACATTCAGGGGAACCGGAGGAACATGCACCTTATATGCATAAATCTGACACTTGTGGCATGTCCTAGAATGTTGGTAACAGTCAGCTCCCATTGTGGACCAGTAGTATCCTGCCCGTAGGATCTTCTTAGCCATAGTATGTCCACTGGAATGCGTACCAAAGGTCCCTTCATGTAGATCTTCCATGATCCGTTCTGCTTCAGTTTTGTCCACACAACGCAGTAAGGTTGAATCATGGTTTCTCTTGTACAAGATGTCGTTGCTTAGGAAGAACTTGGCTGCAAACCTCCTCAGGAATTTCTTATCATTGACAGAGGCACCTTCAGGGTATTCCTGAGCTTCCAGATATCTCTTCACTTCGTGGTACCAAGGCTTATCAGTCACCAATTCGGTTTCGAGATCACAACAGTATGCTGGTTTGTCCAGTTTCCAGATGATGATCCGGGGAGCTTCATTATCCCATTTGACCTTGAACATTGAAGACATTGTAGCTAATGCGTCCGCTAACTGGTTCTCTTCTCTTGGAAAGTGCTCAAAGGTTATCTCCGTAAAGTGGGGAATCAGGGTCAATACGCATTCTCTATAAGGAATCAGGTTTGGATGTTTCGTATCCCACTCTCCTTTGATCTGATTGATCACAAGAGCGGAATCTCCGAAAACACTTAGAAATTTGATCCTTAGGTCGATCGCAGCTTGAAGACCCATGATGCACGCCTCATACTCCGCCATGTTGTTGGTACAGTTGAAACACAGCCGGGCAGTGAGTGGAGTATGAGTACCTTGTGGAGATATGATTATGGCGCCGATACCGTTTCCCAAAGCATTGGAGGCTCCGTCAAAGTGCATAGACCATCGGGATCCTGGTTCAGGTCCTTCATCCGGTCCAGGTACTTCACAATCAGTCACAATCATGATGCTTTCATCCGGAAACTCGAAGTTCATTGATTGGTAGTCATCTACAGCTTGATGAGCTAAGTGGTCTGCCAATACACTTCCCTTGATGGCTTTCTGGGTTGTGTACTGAATGTCGTATTCCGTCAAGATCATTTGCCATCTTGCAATTCTCCCAGACAGAGCAGGCTTTTCGAATATGTACTTTATAGGATCCATCTTTGAGATCAACAAGGTAGTGTGAGTCAGCATATACTGTCTCAGCCGGCGAGCAGCCCATACCAAAGCGCAGCAAGTTTTCTCAAGCAGTGAGTATCGGGTCTCACAGTCGGTAAACTTTTTGCTAAGGTAATAAATGGCATGCTCTTTTCGGCCAGACTCGTCATGCTGCCCCAGCACACACCCCATTGAATTGTCAAGCACTGTTAGGTATAGTATCAGAGGTCTCCCTTCAACCGGTGGCATAAGGATGGGTGGTTCTTGGAGATACTCTTTGATTCTGTCGAAAGCAGCCTGACATTCATCGTTCCAACGTACTACCTGATCTTTCTTCAGCAGCTTGAAGATTGGCTCACAGGTAGCAGTCAGATGTGAGATGAAGCGAGCAATGTAATTCAGGCGTCCTAAAAAGCCTCTGACCTCCTTCTCTGTCTTGGGAACTGGCATCTCTTGAATAGCTTTGACCTTAGCAGGGTCCACTTGAATACCTTTATCACTGACCACGAAGCCTAGCAATTTTCCAGATCTTACCCCGAAGGTGCACTTGTTCGGGTTCAACCTCAGCTTGTACAGTTTCAACCGGTCAAACAACTTCTGCAGATGATCTAGGTGCTCTTCCTCAGTCTGGGACCTAGCGATCATGTCGTCCACATACACTTCGATCTCATGATGGATCATGTCATGAAATAAGGCAACCATGGCACATTGGTAGGTTGCCCCAGCGTTCTTCAACCCGAATGGCATGACCTTGTAACAGAAGGTGCCCCACTGAGTAACAAATGTAGTCTTTTCCATGTCTTCAGGTGCCATCTTAATCTGATTGTAACCTGAAAAGCCATCCATGAAAGAGAATACCTTGTGCTGAGCTGTATTGTCGACAAGGACATCAATGTGAGGTAAGGGGAAGTCATCCTTGGGGCTGGCCCTGTTCAGATCCCTGTAATCAACACACATTCTGACCTTACCGTCCTTCTTAGGTACCGGCACCACATTAGCAACCCACTGAGGGTAAGAAGTCACTGCAAGGAACCCGGCATCAAACTGTTTCATGACCTCGGCTTTAATCTTCTCGGACATCTCTGGACACATCCGACGGACCTTTTGTTTAACTGGAGGGCAGTCTTCCTTAGTTGGCAAGTGATGGACCACAATATCGGTATCCAACCCGGGCATGTCTTCGTAGGACCAGGCAAATATCTCCATATAGTCATGCAGCATTTGATTCAACCGTTGCTTCACGCTGAGCTCTAGGTTGGCACCAATCTTTACCTCTTTCCTGTCTGCCTCAGTACCCAGGTTTATGATTTCCACTGGCTCTTCATGGGGTTGAATTGCCCTCTCTTCCTGAAGCAACAGTCTTGCAAGCTCGCCAGGCACTTCGCAATCATCTTCACCTTCGTCTTCGGCTAAGTTGATCGGATTTTCAAAGTCATAATTGGCAGTAGCAGAGTTGTTGTCAGTAAGATCCAGAGTGGATTGGAACCTGTATGAGTGAGTGTGTGTAAAAATACAGCTGTTTTGAAAATTATGTAAAGGAAAAGAAAGACAGAAAAGGAACACAATATTTGCAATGCGAAAAACGTCCAAGATTTTCATTCATGATGTATAAAATGACAGTTTGTATGCCCTCACAAATAGAACCACGGTGTCTCGGGTAAGACACCGGGCCATAGAGTTTATCATTGTTTATTACAAAATAACAAAACATAGGAATTCATTACTGCGTCACAAAGGTAACAGGGGTATGGTCCTTTGCACTCCAATTGTTCAATCCGTCTTCGGCCGTCGGATAGATCCAGCTGTTGAATTCAGCTTCGTCCACTTCATGGTCTTCCCCAACAGCGTTCACTCCTGAACTTTTAATAAATACCGGAGGCCTTCCGATCTTCGCTTTCCTCATAGCTCTTTGACCTTCTGTGGTAAAACCCAGCCCCAGTTTATCAGTCTTCTGTGTGAAGTCTGGAAGTCTGCCCCAGTCGGCACATTCACCCTTCTGAACCACAGCCCGGGCATCCTTCAGGGAAGCCATCTTCAAAGGGCCACTTCCTTCTGTTGTTTCTGCTGCAATTGGAAACACCTCCTCGAAATGCTGAAAGGGGGTTTCAATAAACTCCCCATCCATCTCAATGTACCTGAAGGAGTTCAGGTGGCTCACCATATATTCTTCCTCTCCTTGCACGGTGACAATCTTCCCTCTGACGGGGTACTTCAGCTTCTGATGCAAGGTAGAGGTCACTGCCCCAGCCTTATGTATCCAGGGTCGACCCAATAGACAAGAGTAAGATGGACGGATATCCATCACATAAAAAGTGGAGTCGAACACCTGAGAGCCTACACGAATCGGAATGTCAACCTCTCCATGGACCATCCTCTTTGAACCATCAAAGGCCCTGACGATGATGTTGCTGGGTTTCAATTCCAGGCCTTCACAATCTAGACGGTCCAAAGCCTTCTTGGGTAGCACATTCAAAGATGACCCAGTATCAACCAACACATGTGCCAAGGTGGTGCCCCTGCATTCAATTGAGACATGCAGAGCATCATTATGGTCTCTCCCCTTTGCGGTCAAGTCAGCATCTGAGAAACCCAAGCCATTATCTGCCGTTAGGCTTGCCACGCAATCAGTGAACTGGACTGCAGAGGTTTCATGTGGCACATGGGCCGTCTTGAGGAATGAGATTAGGGCCTTTGCATGGGCCTCGGAGCACAGCAATAAAGAGAGCATGGAGATCTTGGAGGGCGTATGCCCCAGCTGTTCCACAACATTAAAATCGCTCTTCTTTATGATCTTTAGAATCTCCTCCATCTCTTGTGGGGAGGCCTCAGCAGCTATGGGTATGGGTGCCTCCATCTGGGCAGGCTCAACTTCAATTCCCTTGCCCCGAGCATTGGATGACTCGGCAGCAGGAGAAACAATCGGATCAGCAGCAGGAACCACAACTTGATCAGCAATAGGAATAGGTGTACTTGTAGGAATTATCAGGAGCGGTCTTCGGGCAGCAGGCGGTGCAATGTCAGGCGAGAAGAGCCTGCCACTGCGGGTAACTTTGGCTGGGCCAGTGATGTCACAGATGCTGGCGCCAGCGTTGAGCTCTTGTTTAATCCCGTTTATATATACATCTGCCCCATAGTGCCAAGGGACAGCTTTATCAGATATATAGGGCAGGGGCCCTGGAACAGTGATAATAACGGGCGCAACGGTCATGATTTGAGTGGGCTTCTTCGGGAGAGCCGGGATTGGGTTATTGAAAATAGTCACTACAGAAACTTCTTATATTGGAACCAACCGAACAGCAGACTTCTTGAATAGAATCTCCTTGCTATCCATTAAGCTTTGGATACCTAACTTTAGCAAGGGACAACCAGATGGGGACACAGCACAGAATAGGCAACCCTCACTACAACCCGGAAATAAACCGGCCTGCAGTAGGTTCTTCTTGACGATCTTTAGAGGAGTGGCTAGATCATCCACAGAAACAGCGTAAACGTCTTCATCAACAGCATTTACCCCATGTTGAGGCATAGGGGCAGTAACTACATTCGGCTTTGCAGGCGCTTCGAACTGTATCTCCTTTGCATCGATAAGGTCTTGCACCTTATTTTTCAACGCCCAACAGTCATCGGTAGAGTGCCCCGGGCTATCTGAATGGTAGGCACAACGAGCATTCGGATTGTACTTGGGAGATGTTGTATTTGGGAACTTTGGAGCCTCCCTGACAGTCACTAAGTTAGTGGATAGCAACTGTGGCAGGATCTGTGATAGGGTCATGCTTAACCGGGTAAACTCTCGCCGGGGTCTTTCAGCCCTTTGAGGATTGTTCGACCGAGGAGCGGCAGCAGGCTTAGCAATCATCACCGCGCTGACAGATTGGCGGTGCTCAGGTCTCTCTGATTTCCTAGAACCATATACGGCACTAGACTCCTTCTTGAACGGTTTCTTTTCCGAACTAGATGATGCACCCTTTGCAATCTTCCCAGACTTCAATCCAGCTTCAATCCTCTCTCCAGTCAGAATCAAATCAGTGAATCCGGCAGAAGAATTTCCAATGAGATGATTGAAAAATGGCCCAGATAGGGTCCCCAAGAACATGTCTACCAGCTCCCGATCAGTCAACGGTGGCTGCACCCTGCCAGCCAGGTCTCTCCATTTCTGAGCGTACTCCTTAAAACCTTCGCTTGCACCTAACGCCATACCCTGGAGTTGGGTACGTGTGGGGGAAAGGTCGGCATTATATTGATACTGCTTATAGAAAGCAGTAGCCAACTCCTCCCAGTTACGAACCTTGGTCCCATCCAGCTGATAGAACCATTCGAGATGAGTCCCTGAAAGACTCTCCTGGAAAAAGTGGATCCATAAATTCTTATCCGCAGAGTACGGCTGAATTTTCCGAACATAGGACCTTAAATGCAGCTTGGGACAAGACGCCCCGTCATATTTGGAGAAGGATGGTGCCTTGAATTTGTGCGGGATAATCACACCAGTCGACAAACCCAGATCTCCGAAATCCAGCCCAGGTACCTGTTGAACCTCCATAGCCTTCAACCTATCCTCCAGTTGCTTGTATCTGTCGTCTGCCGGAGGGTACTGCTCTTCATCAAAGTCTGTCTCGTTGTCGGAGACTACCGGACTAGGGACCTTTACTTCTGCCTGAGAAGGACTCTTGCCAACAGAAGAACCAGCCTCTTCATGCTGCAGAGTGTTGCCAAACCTTCGGCCTGAGTTGAACAGAACAGTTCTTCTCTTCTTCTTCTTCTCCTTCTTCAGGAGCATAGCTTTCAGTTCTTCTTGGCCTTTAGCCAGACCCTTGATTAATTCTTGAAACTGCGCATTCTGCGCCTGAAGAGCCTTGATCGATGTCTCAGTTGATGCAGATTCGGGATTCATGATGCTGAAATAAACAGCGAAGAACTGTAAGCAACCTGAAAAGAGGAAAAACCTGCTATGCACATGATGTATGAAATGCGTATGCAATGCATTCAAGGGTTCGAAAGTTCAAATTTGTTGTAGACAAAAAGGAACACACGTTATCATTAAAGAAATCATTGTTTAATACATCAAGGCCTCATGGGCAAAGGTACAAAAATCAAATCAATCCCAAAATACACTGCGCATCCTCTTCGGAGCTATGTAGGTGTTGAGATTCCTCTCCTCATGCAACAGGCGGGTGAGCTCCAAGACCTTCTTTTCACTGGCATGCAGACTAGTCTCAAGAGAATTCTTTTCTTCCTTAAGCTGGATCCAGCTCTTCTGCATCTCTTCCCAGGATGTGGGCATATCAGGGTGCTGAATAGTGTAGGACACTTCCCCTTCCAAGACAGGCTCTTTGATTACCGGGAGCATATGAGGATAAGGCATTACTAACTTCTGGGAGCGGGCGCGTACCCACTTGAGATAGGGTTCCAATGGGATGGAGTTCCTGTGCCCCAGTGTTTTGCTGTCTATCCTACTGGGTATCCTCCAGGCTCTGATAAATCTCTGACGAAGTCCTTGAGTATCGTTGTCGAAGTCAAAAACTATGTCGGGAATTAACATGTCATGAGGACCATCCCTCCGAGCATAACCAAACTGTCTCCAAGCCAGGCATGGGCTATAAGTAATACCTCCTCTGATTCAAAGTAAAGGAACATTAGGGTACTCCCCGCAACGATCAATGATAGTGACATCTTCTATGGACCTAGGGCACCAATGTATATCTGCATGTGTAAGAATCATTAACCGTTGTGACCATCTCAAACCCCGCTCATTCTTCAAGACTGATTGCGGAAGGTGCGAAATAAACCACCTTCCCAGGAGAGGAGTGCAACACATAAGGACACCTCTTTTTCTCATGGTTCGAGTGTAACATGAGTGAAGGATGTCCCCCAGCAATGTAGGTATGGGATTCCTGGACATAAAGATCTGGACAGCACTGATATCAATGAGTTGATCTGGGTTAGGGAACAACACCAAACCATAGACAAGGAGGGCTACCACTTCTTCAAAAGCTTGCAAGTCAAGGGAGTTCCAACATTCAAGGGCCTTCTCAAACAGAAACCTGGCTAAGAACCCTTTGATACCACTTCTAACTTCCCAATGTCCCTTGAGGTCAGATGACTGTAGGTGCAATGCTTTAGCAATCTCTTCAAGCTTAGGTTCCTTTTCTGTACCATTGAAGGGTAGCTGATCAAGGATAGGGATCTTCAGGAGCCGGGAGAACTCCTCCAATGTAGGTACCAACTGATAGTCCAAGAAGGTAAAGCAGTGATGTAGAGGGTCAAAGAATTGGAACAGGACCTTTATCATATCTTCCTCAATGTTGGTGTTGACCAAGCTGATGAGGCTTCCATGCCTTTCACTGAATGAAGAGTTCTCGGGAATCCTGGATATAAGCTCCTTAAGCTGAGGAGGGATCCTTACAAGACTGACCTGAATTGTCTTTCTACGAACAGTTTCCATGTCCTACAAAACAAGAACAAAGATGAAAATTCGAACCCCTGAAATGGTTAGTCAATGCATATGATGCTGGATGATGTCATGATGCTATGATTAAACACACCACAGATATTTACAAAGACAAACATGTAAGGCACACAAGGCACACAAGACAAGCCCTTAAGGTTTAAGGCCAGCATGGGGTCTGGGTAGTACCCTCTTGAAGTTGGTGGGTTCAACCTGTCCTAATCAAAGTAACCGGGTTCTAAGGTTCCCAATATCACGGGATTGCTTTCATTGTTCATCGTTTCGATTTAGCCACTGAACTGGCGACCGAAATATTCCAGGAAAGCAACCCTCAATTGAGCGTAGTATCGAGTATCAACCAACCTCGGACTGCACCAAAGTCAGTTATCTCACTACCCTAAAGAGGCCAAGATAGTTCAATTAAGGTTCCTATGGTCTGTTGATGCTTCACGACACCACGCGGAGGCCCCGTACTCTCCTTGACTGAACTCAAGGGTTACCGGTACACACCAAAGTGCCACATCAACGTAGCAGACTGTTTCAACCATGTCGGTATACCCCGCACAGTTCCCTCACAGCCTTGTTGCTACTTTCTAAGAAAGGTATCCCCCAGATCCGGGTTAGGATCTATAGAACTCCCAAGACAGTCCCACAATAATAAAGTAAGCAAAGAAGACAATTGAAAACACAGTTATGAACTAACCCTAAGGTACACCTCACTTTAAGTTAAGTCCCCAGCAGAGTCGCCAGTTCTGTGATCGGTGGATCTGGAACTGACTGTTTAACGCTGGTTCGCGAAATGTCGCGGAAGCAAGAGTCGCCACCGTCTTTTATTTTCTCCAAATGGAAAGGACAAAAGCACAGAAAAATTCCTTAAAGAGATTGCTCTCGGTTCGGGAGGTAGGTTATAGAAAGGGAAGGTGTTAGCACCCTTTCTATCCATGGTTATCCATGGGCTCTTAGATACTTGCTCATTTGTGTTTTCAAAATTGTTTGTTTGCTTTTCAATGTGGGTTTTAAAAAGTTTCTTTGAAAAATTTCAGTTCGACTCGTACGTCAGAGTGTTTGAAAAATTTGCTTTGAAAGTTTCTGAAAAGTGTCGGTGTGAAAAGATTTTTTTTTGAAGAGAGCAAGTATCTACGAGAACCTACCTACCCTAAGGAATTCGTCTGTGTAAATGTCCTTTAAAGTAGTGCCATCCCACCATTGAAAGGTAGGTAGCACCACCGTTGGAGGTGTTCGGGTCAATTCGAGTTTGTAGGGACATGGTGATCACCAGAGCAATGGGAAGACACCTTAGAAGCTACCCTCATGCCAGGTTCCCGGATCATGAGGACTTACTAAGACGTCCTCTACTCGATGATCACCTTTCGAGGCAAGGCAACAGTGAGGCGTACCCTAGGGGTGGTGTGTGCGAATTGTGTGTCGTTTTCATTGATATTTGTCTTGTCATGTTCATTGTGATCTACGCTTGATTTTATTTAAGTCCATACATTCTTTCATGCTTTTTGTTAACAATTAAAAGTATTTGCGGAAAAGTAAATTCTAAGCTATTACAAATGGCGCGGGTCCACATCGCCAAAATTAAACCGGACTCGATTTGACAGAAAAGAAATAAAGCAAATAAAGTAAAGAAATTGAAAAGTGCGAGAAGTAAATGTTACAACGCTTTGGGAGAGATACATGATTAATTAAGCGAAATAAAGTAAATGCGCGAAAGTAAATAATTAAGAATATGGGCGTTGGACCCTTTTGCAAAATATTAAATTAATAAAGAATTAAAATTAAAAATTAAAAAAAGAATGTTTTTGGTATTTTTATGTTTTTTAAGATTTAATAGAAAAAGGATTAATTAAAACTAAAATAAAATGTTAAACCTAGTTCTAACTATTTTTAAGTTATTTAAGAAAAAATGTTGAATCTTAACCTAATTTAAACCTAAGTTTTTATTGTACAATTTAATTATAAAAATAAATAAATAAATAATATTAGGGTAAAAAAAGGAAAATTAAAAAGGAATAAAATTTATTAAACCTAATTCTTCATTTTTTTTAGATTTTTTATTGTGAAAAGAATTAATATTAAAACCTATTTTAAGCTAATTAAATTCCAAGCATTTATTTACAAGAAAAATATTAAACTAAAATATTTATTGCATTTTTTGTCTTTTCTGAATTTTTATGTATTTTCTGTATTTTTTGTAAAAAAAAACAATTAATTAAATCAAAGCAAAACAAATAATAAAACAATAAAAAAAAAAAATATGTGCAAACCAGGGAGGGGTTCAGCCCCAATTGTGAGGTGTGATCCAAGAAGCTGGCCCAATAAGCTTGCAATTCGTTGACTTTTCCATGCATTATGTGGCATGTTGACTGGGGGTGTAACGTGTTCGTTGAATCCACGCCTTTGATCTGGTTCTAACATGCATGTGGATGGATAGATGAGGAGGACGTACGATAGTCCTTAAGATTGTGCCTGCATAGGAATTTGGATTGAAAAATAATATGGCAAATATACAGACCTGGGGTTCGAACCCAGGTCTTGGATGTTGAAGCGTTAAGCGTTTGCCAGCTGAGCTACGTGCACATTCAAATATATTATGACAAATAAATAACAAAAAGAAAAACGAAAGCATTAGTGGTTCAGCGCGCGAATTTTCAAACGCACCAACCACCGTTCGCCACGACTCCATCTTCCTCCTCATCCCTGTAACACAAACACAAAAGCAACGGTTTTGGACGCGTTGCATTAGGCAGGCTATTGAAAAATAGCGATTAGCTCATCTCTAAATATAAATTAGGCGCGAGGGTTGGGATCTCTTCGTCTGGACATGCTCATGCCAATGGTATTACTCCTGAGTCCTAATTTTGCCTTGGATAAAAAACCCCAATTTAGAGCTCTGCAAACCCTAAAAATTAACCATGGCATAATCGTGTGTATGGCGTAAAAATGCAATTAAAGGCATTGGTTAGCATCAGCACATCATAAAGAATATAAATCCATGAATCAAATGTTATGAAAGTGTCTAAAATGCAAAGCACGATAATGGAAAAAAATGGAAAAAGAGTGACTTCTGTACAGCGTTTCAAGGGACTATCTTTGATGCTTTTGATTGGAATACGTTCAAGGATTGCCAAGGAAGCTTTTGGAATAGGTTTCGTGCCTTGAATCAACCTGGAAAGCTGTTTTCAGTTTTGAGTTTTTTAGTGAAAATTCCAAGTTTGTCTATGGCCTTTGAGCGCAGCATTCAGTGTATGAGCATTAGGGTTCTCTTTGTGCTTATGTAATGAGGCTATTAGGTTAAGAAAATTGATAAAAATCCCTTGTAATCTTGGATTGAAGATTTGATTTGCTTAAGGATCTTTTTGAATCTTTTTCACATGTTCTTGTATCAATTTGCATTCAATCACCCCAAATCTTTCCTAATTTGCCTTTACACGAAATATTGACCTTAAAACATGCATAAAAAGATTTTTTAGGTCAAGTTATATATTTTTCATGTATTTAAATAATTTAAGTGAATTAATATAAATAATAATTCAAATAAATAAATTAAAAATGAGAAAATACTTCCCTTTGGGCCAAATGGTCGTGCATATGCTTGGAATGATGAATCATGGAAGAAAAATGGGCCCATTAGCATTTTTAGGTCATTTGAAGTAATGTTGACTTTTCAAAATATCCAAAAATTTCCCAACTTCCACAAGGCATAACTTGCTCAATTTTTAATCTTTTCTCATGTTCTTGGACATTTTGGAAAGGTCTTTGAGTCCTCTAACCAATGCCTTTGGTCCCATGTCATTTTGATTTACCAATCTCAAGTTATGGCCTTTGACTTAAAGTCCCTTTTTGTTGACTTTTGAAAATGACCTATAATGTTGAAATTGATAACTTTTTGTGAGAGCATTTCTTGGACTTGAAGTATGAAGATGAGTTGTAGGAAATGTCTTTCTCTTCAAAATGAGCTTTGTATGGAATTTTTCTGATAATCCATGTGAAAGTTATGCCCTTGTCAATTTCAGTTGACTTTTTCAGCTGTCCAAATATAGTAACTTTTGCATCTTTGATGATTTCTGAGCCAAATTTTGAGAATCATGATCAAGCATTGATCAAATGATGTTTGTGGCTTCAAAATGATATGTTGACCAAAAATTTGAACTTTTGACTGTCAAATGACCATTTTGCCCCTACAGTTGACTGTAGTGCAATTTAGGGTTTTGACTGTGCAATTTTGAGCTGAATGCCTTGAAACTTGATATGAGGATGCTTGACCATGTTTGTAAGCATATGAGACTTGATTGGGCCTTTGAAAACTTCCTTTCTTTGATCAGAACACAAACCCTAGTTTTGACTATATAGGAGACCTTTGCACTGTGCAACCCTTGGGGATTTTTGTGACTTGGCTTGGTAATTTCTTGAAGAATATGGGAGGGCAAATTTTGGGGTACAACACAAGCCCTCTCATCGCCTAAAATGCACTGTAAGTACTCATGAACATGCCTCTGAACACGAAAACATAACCTCTTGTTCTTGCATCCTTTTGCCAAAATCTTTGCACAATCATGCTAATCGATCCATTTAGAACGTTTCTGCATTACTTAATTTTGTTTTCATAGCCTGTAACCCTGTGCCCGAAACTAGGGTTTTCGTTTCTTGTTTTTAGGAATTTTTGGTACAGGCAAAATCAAGACAAAGGGTGACCATGGTTGTGTTCAGGGAGGAAAGACGAACATGTTGGTGGTTTTAGTTTGCATTTATATGGCCTGGAATTTGCTTTAGGAGTGAGCCATGGATTTAGCTGCGGATAAAATCCGCAGGTAAATATCGAGGCTTTTCAACGAAGAAGACGACTAGGTGTATTCTCCCTATTGGTTGATTTAAATATTCGCGCTATTTTTCTTATTTTCCAGGCATAATGTTTTGTTTTATATATAATATTTGTTGCTTATTCCAATAACAAATTGAATGTGTTGGTTGAGTGGCAAGCGAGTTGTACAGAATGCATGGGATGGAAAAAGTCAATCAGGCCAACGTGGGTGGGCCTCTCAAAATTGCAAATCACACCCTCCATTTGGGCCTGAACCCCCTGAGTATTTCCTTTATTTTTTCTTTCTTTTCTTTATTTACTTTTTTATTTTGTTAACTATTTATTATTATTATTTAAAACTAACCAATTAACATTTTTCTTAATAAAAATCAGAAAACACAAAAATATTATTTTTATTAATTTCATTATTTTATTTTTGTAAATAAATATTAATCAATTAACTTAGTTTTAAATAGGTTTAAACATTTAGTATTTTTGCAATAAATTAAAACTAATGTAGAATTAGGTTTTTAATAATTTTAATCAATTTTATTTTATTTCCTTAAATATAAAAAATCCAAAAATATTTTCATTAATTAATTTAATTTAATTATTAACTTAGATTTAATTTCCATAAATTCAAAAATAACAAAAACATGCTTTCTCTCAAAAAAGGGTCAAAACCCTAAAAAATGCGCCGATTTAATTTTCTCGCATGCGACCCATTTACCATATTGTAATTGCTTCCGGTATGTAATAGCTTTTAATTAGGACTTTAATTATTTATCGTTTTATTTTACTTTTCCGTAATTTAAATTAAAGGGTTGCTTTTGGCGATGTAAATACCCGACACCTTGTAATAGTCTAGATTTAATTTCCGCAATTTAAATTCCGCAAACTATTAACTGTTAGATGTTTGATAATAGGGAATGCATGACAAGATCCAATGTATGAACTTAAAATCAACATAGCTCACCCATGACATGTACAAAGATAAAATTAACCGAAATAACACACTCGCACATGCGCACTCTTAGGGTACACCTCACTTGGTTGCCTTCGAACGTGGTCATTAAGTATAGGAAGTTTTAGAGGTCGTCCTCTTGTCCAAAGATCATAGTTGCCTCGAAACGGTTGCCTTGGAAAAATGATCTAAGACATTAGGGTTACCGCTAAGGCGTCCTAACATTGCTTTAGTGACCGCACGTCCCTTAATCGAATTGACCCGAAAACTCCAACGACGGTGCTACCTACTCATTCATAGTGGGATAGCATTGTCTAAAGGAAATTTGTACATATTAATTCCTTTTTCGAGTAGGTAGATGGTTCTTAAGTACTTGCTCCTGTTAAAACAAAACAAAACTTTTCGCACTTACACTCCTTTCAAAATAAAAACTTCTTTCAAATCCACAAACACAAAGAAAAGCAAATTTTGAAAACACAATGAGCAAGTACCTAAGAGCCCGTGGATAACCACGGATAGAAAGGGTGCTAACACCTTCCCTTTCTATAATCTACCTCCCGAACCCGAGAAACATCTCGAAAAAGGAATTTTTCTGTGCTTTTTTCCTTTCCTTGTTGGATAAAATAAAAGACGGTAGTGACTCTTGCTTACCGCGACATTTTGTGAAAACAAACGCAAAACGCGAACCAGCATTCCAAAAACAGTCAGTTCTCATTCCCACCGATCACAACACACTTTTCATTCATAGTTATTTATGGGATCTTAGTTGCTTGCTAGATCACTTTCTTTTGTTTGAAAAATGTTCTTTGTGGTGGTTTTTTGGAAGTATTTTGGAAAATGTGCCTTCATTTAGGCAAACTTTGTAATAGTACTCGTTCGTAAGAACGTATACAAAGTGTTTGACTTTTGAAAATATTTCATGTTTGGAAAATGTTTTGAAAGTGTTTATTTTGAAAGTGTTGGTGTTTGTTTTGAAAATAAGCAAGGATGTTGATTTGAAAGTGAGCAAGCAACTAGGAACAATCTACCTACTCAAAAGTCTTATGTTCATTTCTTCCTTTCCTTTGATATTGATATCTTACCATTGATTTGGTAAGAAGCCTTATCTTTGGATGTAAATGGACGGGCGTGGGTCATCGTATAGTCATGATAGCAATGTTGTAAGATGTCTTAGCATTTCTCTTTGTGGGACTAAGATCATTTTTAAAGGAAACATTTATAGCGTTATCGAGGGACTATGATCTTGTATTTTTGATTTGTTTTTGCTAAGATATCCCACATGCATAACATCACCATTTTTGTAAAACAATAAGTGGAATTACCTTATAGGTGTAAGTGTGCAAGTGTGTTTGATTTACGTGCATTGTTTATCTTGAATTGGGGTTTGCTAATTGTTAATTTTAGTCTTATCATACAAACCCTAATTACTAGCATTTATATAAAAGTGATAAATTGCGAGAATTAAAATTACTACGCTATTACATCATTAGGGGAGGGGGTATACAAATTTACAAATCGGGATTTGCAAGAAAATTAAACCTAATTATCTATTACAACCATATTGAATAATGTACAAGACTTGAAAATAAAATAATGCAAGAATGTAAATGGAAAAAGAAATGATTTATGTTTGGTTTTTGTTAAGGGTTTTAACCTAATTACTAAAAAGGAAAAATAATTAATTAAAGATAAATAAAATTAAACCTAAATTAATTAAGAAAATAAATTAGGTTAAAAAGTATTTTTTAGGGTTTTTTGTGAAAGATTTTAAATTAATGAAAATAATATGGAAATTAATTAATTAAAAGAAACCTAAATGCTAAATTAATTTTAAATAAAAAGGAAAAAAATAATTAAACCTAAATCTAATTATTAATTATTAAAAAAAGAAATTAAATTGTTAAGAAAATGTTTTTGTTCTTTTTGTTTTATAAAAAAAATATAAATGAGTATTTTTAAACATGTAAATAAACATATAAAATATTTTTGGATTTTTTTATTAATAAAAATAAAAATAATAATAAATAATAAGAAAACTGAAACAGAATAAAAATAAAATATAAAAAAAAAAGTGAAAGTAAATGAAATAATAAAAAGAAATTGAGCTAGCATGCAAAAGTAAACAGGGGGGTTAGAAGTCAGCAAAAAAACAAAGCCCATTGGCTTAGGCCCATGCGCTACTGTTTGAAACAAAAAAGAGGAAAAATGCGAGAAAAATGCACAAAAGGTAGTGCTGGGACTTGAATCCCTGACCTTCAGCATACACGCGCGCTACCTTTGTCACTGGGGTGACTGTGCATCCGGTAACATTGATGAAATAATAAATACGTAACATAATTCATGTCCTGAATGTGACTTCATCTTAAACCTCCAGCCTGAACATCTGTAACTTCACCATTTCTCAACAAAAATGAAATATGCAAACATGAAAGTTGCTCCATTTTTTCATACGAAACCAAACCATATAAATATCATAAGCTATAAAGAAAAGATGAATGAGAATTTCTAAAAGTACCAAATTTTGACCTAATTATTTTCAGAGGTTCAAACCTAAAATTCTCTAAGCTCAATCAATATAAATGAAATCTATGGACATGTACAGTTTCAGGGCAATGATGTCTACATTTTATCTTCACAAATGCAAGCCTAACAGTGCCTTAATGAAAAGATAGAAGTTCAGAAAATGTACCTCAAAATTGGAAATCGTGAAATGCAAATGAGCTAGATTCAAGGTGATGCAATGATCAGGTTAGCTTCCTCAAATTCCCAGGAAGCTAATGCAATGGTTAGCTTGAGCAATGGATGGTTGGAATGGTCTGGATAAGTAAACTTGCAGTGCTCTGTTTTTGGTTATGGATTTTGATGAAAATGGTGTTAGAGTTATGAAACAGGGACATGGATAGGTTATATTTGATGTATAGGAGCTTTAGGAACCAAAAGGCCAAGAAACACACGAGTAGATTCTATGTTTCAAGTTCAAAGTCAGAATATGTGCATCAATGGAGTTTTTGGACAATTTCTGACTTGAGGGAGTTTGGGAGAATTTCAGGGTGCTTAAGCTCGTGCCTTAGCTCAAAAATAGTGTCTCTATATATAAGCAACAAGTTTGGAGGCTTGTCTTTTATCAGAATTCAAAATCACATGTTTAAGCTCAACATGTGATTTTTTGAGAAATCAAGTTTCAATGCCCTTTGTACTTGCTAATGTAGAGTGGTTATGCTTTAAACAAACTTGCTTCTAACTTTGTAGATGGAGTGTGATCAGAGGGAACAAGTGAGAGGCTCAAGAATTGACTTTGTGCATAAAGCTTGCTTTTCAAGAATGACATTGTTAACTTTCTCCCCAAAATGGCAATTTGAATTAGACAATGCTTAAACCACTTGGTTTATAGCTCAAAAGTTTGTGTAATCCATTAATAATGGATAGATAAACAATTTAGAAGGCCTACAAAGCAATATTATGCAGCCTAACATTGAAATTGGATTATGTGTTCATCAAGAAATGACTTGTAATTCAAGAATGAAACCCTAACTTCTTGCTTTTGATTCTCCTTGCTCAAGTATGATCTTAATGAGTTATTGTAAATTTTGGAAATCTTGTAACATCCTCTATAACATCTATTTTGGTCATTTTTTAAGATTCATCTTCGAACTAAAAATTGCCATGAAGTTAGGTCAAAATCCTGCCTAAACTATGGCAAAAGTTCACTAAGTTTTTCAAGTTTCATGAACATGTCTTCACAAAATCATAACTTAAAATACAAGAATTTCTAGAAAAAGTTATCTACAACTTTCATGTTGGAAGTTTCTCTTGAATCATCTTGCATCATAGTGAGAATTTGGTTCAAAGTTGTGAAAAAAACATGAATTTTCAACACTTAGAAAAATTTCTAAATTTAGAAATTTTGACTTTTCAAAATGAAATATTGACTTTTTGATTTCTTGATGAACAAGTTTCATATTTTAACATGTCTTGATGAATTGTGATCTTTGATACTTGATTTTGACCAAAAAGTTAAAGTTTGACTTTTTAATGTACAATTGACTTTTCATCAATTGACTGAAATTCAACTGTCAATCAATTAAACTTGAGGAATATTTTGAGCCATGCCATTAGGTAAAAATGAAGCATTTGAATCCTTGAGATCATGTCTCAAACCAATAAGTCGTTTTCTAGGTCAAAAATCAGAAGTTGCACCTTCTCTGTTAAAACCCTAATTTTTACCATTTTACCCTTTTGATGATCTGATCAAATTTCTTGAGGAATTGTGATCCAAACTTGATCAAATGACATATATGAGTTCATGATGTTGATATGGATAAAAAATTATGAAGTTTGACTATAAATTGACCACAGTTGACTTTTTCCCCAATATAGTTGATTTTAGGTCAACTGATCAATTGACTGAGCAAAAATGTGATCCAAGATTTGAAACTTGACATGAGCAATCTTGAGGGTCCAAAATGATCCATGAAAGTTATATGAGGTATTAGAAGTTCAATTATCTTTGTAAAAACTCAAACCTTAATTTTGAGTTGTCAAGGCTTGAGGAGGTGTCTTGAGCTGATCAACCCTTGTGCAGTCTTGAACCAAAGGGGATCTTGTGAGAGACTACTTGAGAAATGAGGGGGGGAATTTTGGGGTACAACACTAGGCATATGGCATAAAAGTCATTGTTTAATATTACAAATAAAATGTTCTTGAATTAATAAAAAGCAATAAACAAGTGATTACTCCTCAATGAAGGAGATGGGAAAGAAGTCCTTTGCGTGCCAATTGTTGAGTTCCGTTGTAGTAGGATATACCCAATATTCAAATGCAACTTCATCATCAGAATCACCTACAGCGTTGACTTCGTTGCTTCTAATACGGCGATGGGGCTTCCCTGCGCGAGCGCGCGTCACTTCCTTCTGAGCCTTGGCGGTGAAACCCAAACCATATTTATCCGCTTTGAATGGGATCTCGAGGAGTTACCCCCAAGTATCGCAACTTCCTTCTTCAACTGCAGTATGAGCATCTTTGAATGAAACCATCTTCGGCACGACCTTAACAGCTTTGGAGACATCAGAGGAATATTTGGTAGCAGCAACCATTGGTGGCACAACTTTAAAAGCTTGACACGGGGTCTCTATAAATTCTACATCCATCTCCATGTATTTGAAAGTGTTGAGGTGGCTTACCATGAACTCCTCCTCACCACAAACAGTGACAATTCTTCCTTTGACCGGATATTTGAGCTTTTAATGAAGAGTTGATGTCACTGCCCCAGCTCCATGGATCCAAGGGCGACCCAACAAACAGGAGTGGGCAGGATGGATATCCATGATGTAGAAGGTAGAGTTAAAAATTTGTGAGCCCCCCTTGATCGGGAGGTCAACCTCTCCATGAATTGTCCTTTTGGAATCAGCGAAAGCCCTCACAATAATATCACTTGGTTTCAAAAATAAACCTTCACAATCTAAACGGTCTAACGCCCCCTTGGGTAGCACGTTTAAAGAAGAGCCAGTGTCGACCAGAACATGTGCTAGGGTTGTCCCCTTGCATTCGATAGAAAAATGTAGAGCTTTGTTATGGTTTTTTTTAGCGGTGTCAGATCAGCATCCGAGAACCCCAAACCATTATCGGTCGTCAAGCTTGCCACGAAATTTTCAAATTGGTCAATTGTGGTCTCATGAGGGACACGAGCCTTCTTCAATAATTTAATTAATGCCCGAGCATGAGCATCAGAACAGAGTAGCAAAGAGAACATATAAATCTTGGAAGGGGTTTGCCCCAACTGCTCCACGATCTTGAAATCACTCTTTTTTATAATTTTTAAGATCTCATCCATTTCACGAGCGAAAGGTTCTTCATCAGCAATGTCCTTTGCGGGTATCTCTGTCTCAACAGGCTCAACTACTTTCTCCTTTCCCCTTGTATCAGTACTTGGCTTAGCAGCAGTGATGCGGTCAGGTGCCTTTGTAACAACTGGTGGTGAGATATTGGGTGAAAAGATTCTCCCAGTTTTGGTCACTTTTCTAGAGCCAGTAATGTTACCAACGTCATCATCTTTGCTTTCTTCAATCCAATTGTCTTGTTTTATCCCATGGTAAAACACCTCGGCACCATAGTTCCATGGCACTACTTTGTTGGAAGAGTAAGGAATTGGTCTAGGATTGGTAATTATCAGAGGACCAACAATTGGTTCATTTAAAACCCTGATAGGACCCTTGGAGGAGATCTTAAGAGGCTTGTTCGAGATGGTTATGATGGAGATATCTTCACACTTATTGGTTAGACTTTTAGAAGGCGGAGTCTTCTCAAATAGGATCTTGTGGCTATTCATCAAGCGTAGAATACCTTCCTTCAGCCCTTCACATCCATTGAGTTGTTTGGTAAAACAAACACAGTCCTTCAAACAGCCATGGAAAATCCAGGCTTTCAACAAATTCTTTTTGATGATGTTCAATGGAGTAGTCAAGTCTTTGATGGAGGAAACAAAAATTGTATCTTCAACAACATTGACACCCTTGCCATGGTTTGGCAAAGGTGTTGTGATTACATTTGGAGTTGGAGGAGGATCAAATTCAATGGTCTTGTTATCTATCAAGTCTTGAACTTTATTCTTCAGTGCCCAGCATTGGTCAGTCTCATGCCCGAGACTACTTGAGAGATATGCACATTTGGCGTTCGGATTATACTTTGGTGAAAAGGTATCTGGATTGGCCGGAGGATCATGCAGTGTCACCAAATTATCCTTTAACAAGTGTTGTAAGGCTTGGGATAGTGACATGCCTATCCTTGTGAATTGTCTTCGTGGAGTCTCAAATCCTTGATGATTGGCAGATGGTCTTTGAGTAGGAGTTGGATTGGAAATTCGGACAACATTAATGGAAGGACGATCATCTTTCTTGGTATGGGCCCTTGCCCCATACACATCATTCATTTCTTTCTTCGTGGTAAAAGGTTTCTTTATAGGATTGGAGGTGGAGGCAAACGCCATGGGGACCTTCCCGCTTGATGTCCCTTTCAACCCTTTCACCGGTTAAGATTAGCTCGGTGAATCCGGAAGAAGAACAGTCAACCAATAAGTTAAAGAATGGACCAGATAAAGTGCCCATAAACATGTCAATGTGCTCCCTATCAGTCAAAGGTGGTTGAACCCTATTGGCAAGGTCTCTCCATTTGTGGGTGTATTCTTTAAACCCTTCATTCTTCCCCATCGTCATGTCTTGCAACTGAACTCTTTTCAACGCCAAGTCGGTATTATACTGGTATTGGTGGTAGAAAGGGGGTGGCTAAGTCTTCCCATTTATTGATACGGGAACCATCCAACTGGTAAAACCACTCTAGTTGTGTCCCAGCCAAGCTTTCTTAAAAAAAGTGAACCCATAATTTCTTATCAGCGGTGTGCGGCTGTATCTTGCACACATAAGATTTCAGGTGAAGTTTTGGACAGGAAATCTCGTCGTACTTTGCAAAGACTAGTATCTTGAGTTTGCGGGGAATGACAACCCCAAATATTAAACTCAAATCATCAAAATCCAAACCAGGGACGGCTTGAATCTCAACAACCTTCAATCTGTCTACTAACTGCTTGTATTTGACATCGACAGGAGGATACTGTTCGTCAAAATAATCATCATCATCAGACGCTTGATCATTAATACACCCAGCTTGGGTACTCCTAGCTTCTCCAATCTGATTCTCGTCTTCCTCAGATGAGTCTTCTACTACCGGGATCTGACGGACCGACTCTTTGAACCTTCTACCCATGTTGACTAGAGCTTTCCTATTGGGTTTCTTTTTACCTGCTAGCAACTCCATCAAGTCTTGTTTCCCCTTGGCTAGGTCCAATAGAGTCTCTTGAAATTGAGAGTTTTGTGCTTGTAGGTCCTTCACAGTTTTCTCGAGGTCCATCTTGCTGAAATAAACAGTAGAAAGATAAGGAAACCTGACATGGAAAACCTGTTATGTTATGATGCATGGGAGATGTGTATGCAAATGATTTCAAGGATTTATGAAATTTAAATTTGTATAGACAAAGAATGAACAAACGTCAAATTTCATTAATTAGTTCAAAATGACAACAACATGCCTCTTGGGCTTACAAAATAAATCTCTAAAATGAAAAGACCAAACGCATCCTATTCGGTGCAATGTAGGCGTTCAAGCTTTGTTCTTCATGTAGCTGTTTTGTAAGCTCCAAGACTCTCTTCTCACTAGCGTAGAATTGAACTTCGAAGGTATCTAGTTCTTCCTTTAGCTGAATCCAACCCCTTTTCAAGTCTTCAAGAGAAGTAAGCATGTCGGGATGGAGGGCAGTGTACGGCACATCTCCTTCAACCACAGGTTCCATGATAACTGGTAAGATGGAGAGATAAGGCATCACAAGTTTCTGAGCACGAGCTCGTACGCACCTAAGGTAAGGCTCAAGGGGAATGGAATTATTGTGTCCCAACGTCTTACTATCCAATTTTCTTACCATCCTCCAAGCTCGTATAAACCTCTGACAGTAGCTTTGACTGTCGCTCTCGTAGTCAAATACCACTCCTTGGATGAGCATATCATGCGGACCATCTCTTCGGGAGTAACCAAACTATCGCAAGGCTAAGCAAGGGTTATAAGTGATACCTCCCATAATCCCAAGAAAATGGACATTAGGGAATTCCCAACAACGGTCGATGATAGTAACATTCTCCAAGGATCGAGAACACCAATGAATATCCGAATGTCTGAGCGTCATCAACCTATGGGACCACCTCAAACCTTGCTCGTTCTTCAACACGAACAGGGGAAGATGCGAAATAAACCATCTAGCCAAGAGATATGTGTAACACATGAGGATCCCACTCTTCCTCATAGTGCGAGAGTCAAAAGAATGTAGGATATCTCCCAACAAAGTAGGCACTGGATTGCGAGATATGAAGATTTTGACAACATTTACATATATAAGTTGATCAGGGTTTGGAAACAAAACCATCCCATAGATGAGAAGGGCCAAGATCTATTCAAAAGCTTGTAAGTCCAAAGAGTTACAACAATCTTGAGCTTTCTCAAACAAGAACTTGGCTAAGAACCCTTTGACACCACTCCTTGTTTCCCAATTAGTCGTGACATCAGATTGTTGCAAGTGTAGTGCTCAGGAAATCTCTTTAGGTTTTGGATATCTTTCCATACCGTTGAAAGGTAGTTGATTGAGAATAGGAATCCTCAAGAGTTGAGAGAATTCTTCCAGAGTAGGCACAAGTTGATAATCGGGAAAAGTGGAGTTATAAGGAAGATAATCCCTAGTCAACCCCTTTGAGCCTAAGAAGTATGAGTTTTATTTTTCACGCAAATTTAAACCTTTAATCATAACCTGGGTGTAATACGATGGGAGAACTGACTTTGTATGTTTTGTGTTTTATCGTAAATGTTGCGGTTAGCAAGAGTCGGCACCGACTTTTCTTTTACCCCAAAGGAAAGGTGGAAAAGAACAGGAAAGACCTTTGAGATTATTTCTTGAGTTTGGAGGGTAGATTATGAAAAGGGAAGGTGTTAGCACCCTTTTATCCATAGTTATCTATGGGCTCTTAGTTTCTTACTAGATCACTTGCTTTTGTTTGAAAATGTGCTTTGTGGTGGTTTTTGAAAGTATTTTGAAAAGGCACCTTCGTTTAGGCAAACTTTGTAATGGTTCTCGTTCGTAAGAACATATACAAAGTGTTGGACTTTTGAAAATATTTTGTTTTGAAAGTTTGTTTTGAAAGTGTTTGGTGTTTGTTTTGAAGATGAGCAAGGATGTTTGTTTTGAAAGTGAGCAAGAAACTAGGAACAATCTACCTACTCAAAAGGCTTTGTTCATTTCTTCCTTCCTTTGATATTGCTATCTTACCATTGATTTGGTAAGAAGCCTTATCTTTGGATGTAAAAGGGACGAACGTGGGTCATCTTATAGTCATTATAGCAATGTTGTGAGATATCTTAGCATTTCTATTCGAGGGACTAAGATAATTTGAAAGGCAACATTTGAAGCGTCATCGAGGGACTATGATCCTGTATTTTTGATTGTTTTTGCTAAGACATCCCACATGCATAACATGACCATTTTTGTAAGGCAACAAGTGAAATTACCCTAAGGGTGCATGTGTGAATAGTGTGTTTGATTTGGATGCATTTAATCTTTGATTAGGGTTATCTACTTGTTTATTTTTATCTTTCCATACAAACCCTAATTACTAGCATTTATATGAAAGCGATAAATTGCAAAAACTAAAATTACTACGCTATTACATTATTAGGGGGATGAGTATACAAATTTATAAATGGGGATTACAAGAAATTAAACCTAATTATCTATTACAACCATATTGAATATTGTACAAGAAATGAATAAACAGTATAATGTGCAAAGATGTAAATGAAAAAGAAATATTTTTTGTTTGGATTTTTGAGGAAAGGGTTTTAATCCTAATTATCTAAAAGAAAATGATTAATTAAATTAAGAAAATTAAACCTAAACTAATTAGGAAAAGAAATTAAGTTAGAAAGAAATTTTTTAGCTTTTTTAAGAAAAGGTTTAAGTTAAATGAAAATTAATTAATTAAAGGAAACCTAAATTTTAAGTTGATTTTAATTAGAAAAGAAAATAACTAAATCTAAATCTAATCATTATTAAGAAAAAAGAAATTAAGTTTGTTTAAGAAAATGTTTTTGTCTTTTTTTAGTTTATAAAGAAAGTAAAATATAAGTATGTAAATAATAAATAAAAATATTTTTAGATTTTTTATTATTAATAATAATAATAATAATAATAATAATAATAATAATAATAATAATAATAATAATAATAATAATAATAATAATAATAATAATAATAATAATAAAACAAAGATAAAAAAGGAAAATAAAATAAAATAAATATAAAAGTCAGGGGGTGAAAAAGAAGTTTAGGGTGTTTATTAGGAAAAAAATAGTTTTGTTAGGCCCGCTAATGAGATTTTTGTAATCAGAAAAACAATAAAATAAAAAAAAACTTGGGTCTGTATGTGATAAGCAGGCAGGGGGTGGTGCAGCAAAATGACAAAGCCCAGGCGCTGATTGTGTCAAAAGAGAGAAAAATGTGGAAAAATATGAAAAGTGGTAGCGCTAGGGCTTGAACCCACACCCTTGACATGAAACGCGCGCCGCCTTACAACTGGGGTGGCTATACATCCGCTAACTTAAACAAAACAACAAATACATAATATAAATTCAATCCTGAAAATGACTTCATCTTCAACCTCCAGCCATGGTTCCTGTAACTCACTCATTTCTCAACAAAAATGAAAGATGCTCCATTTTTCCATACGAATCCAACCATATAAATATCATAAGCTATAAATCAAAGATGAATGAGAACTTCTAAAGGTACCAAATTCTGACCTACCTTTTTTTCAGAGATTCAAACCTAAAATTCTCTAAGCTCAATCAATATAAATGAAATCTATGGACATGTACAGTTTTAGGGAAATGATATCTACATTTTATCTTCACAAATGCAAGCTTAACAATGCCTAAATGAAAAGATAGAAGTTCAAAAATTATACCTCAAAACTGGAAATCGTGAAATGAGTTTGAGCAACTTTCAAGGATTTGTGATGGTCAGGTTAGCTTCAGTGAACCTCCAGGAAGCTAATGCAATGATTAGTTTGGAACGAGGATGGCTGAAATGGCCTGGAGAAGTCAACTTGCAGACTCTGTTTTTTGGTTATGGAGGTTGATGAAAATGATGTTACAGTTCTAGAAAAATGACGGGGATGGAATATATTTGAGGTATAGAAGCTTTGTGATTGATTATGAATGAAAATGTACGAGGGAAATGTAGTTACAAGTTCAAAGTCAGAAACTATGCATCAATGGTGTTTTTGGGTAATTTCTGGCTTGCAAGTGTTTGAGAGACTTTCAGGGTGCTTGAGCTCGTGTCTTAGCTTGCAAATAGTACCTCTACTTATAATCAAATGGTTTTGAGACTTGTAGTTGATCAGAATTCAAATTCACATGTTTAAGCTCAACTTGTGATTTTCTTGACAAAAAACATTTCCATGCCTTTGTACTTGCTATTGTAGAGTGGTTACACTTTAAACAAACTTGATTCTGACTTTGTAGATTGAGTTTGATCAAAGGGAACAAGTGATAGGCTTAATAATTGACTTTGTGCATAAAGCTTGCTTTTCAAGAATGACAATGTTAACTTTCTTCCCAAAATGACAAATTGACTTGGACAATGCTTAAACCACTTGGATCATAGCTCAAAACTTTATGTAATCCATTAATTATGGATAGATACACAAGTTAGAAGTCCTACAAAGCAATATTATGCAGCATAACATTGAGATTGGATTATGTGTTCATCAAGAAAATGGCTTGTAATTCAAGTTTGAAACCCTAACTTCTTGCCTTCGATTCTCCTTGCTCAAGTATGATCTCAATGATTTCTTGGACATTTTGGAAAGCTTATAACATCCCCTACAACCTTCATGTTGGACATTTTTGAAAATTCCATTTGGAACTAGGTGAAAAGTTGCCATGAAATTAGGTCAAAATTCTGCCTAAACTAGGGCAAAATTTCATAATGTCTTCAAGTTTCATGAGCATGTCTTCACAAATTCATAACTTGAAATCCAAAAATTTATAGGAAAAGTTCTTCCCTACAAATTTTTATATCTCATTGAGATATACAACTTTCATGTTGTAAGTTTCCCTTGAATCATCTTGCATCATGGTGAAAATTTGGCTCAAAGTTATGAAAAAAAGTGAACTTTTCAACACAGAAAAAATTCTAAGTTTTAGAACTTTGACTTTTCAAAGATGAATCTTGGATTTTTGATTTCTTGATGAACAAGTTTCATACTTTTACATGTCTTGATGAATTGTAATCTTTGAAACTTGATTTTGATCAAAAAGTCAAAGTTTGACTTTTCAGTGTACAATTGACTTTTCATCAGTTGACTGAAATTCAACTATCAATCAATTGATCTTGAGAAATGTTTTGAGCCACGCCATTATGTCAAAATGAAGTATTTGAATCCTTGAGATAATTCCTTGAACCAATAAGTCAATTGTTAGTTCAAAAGTCAAAAATTGAACCTCCTCAATCAAAACCCTAATTTTGACCATTTTTCCCTTTTGATGTTCTGATCAAATTTCTTGAGGAATTGTGATCCATACTTGATCAAATGACATATATGAGTTCATAATGTTGATATGGACCAAAAATTATGAAGTTTGAATATAAATTGACCACCGTTGACTTTTCCCCCAATATCGTTGATTTTAGGTCAACTGATCAATTGATTGAGCAAAAATGGGTTCCAAGACTTGAATCTTGACATGAGCAATCTTGAGGGTTACTAATGATCCATGAAAGTAATATGGAGCCTTGAAAGTTCAATTTTCCTTGTGTAAACTGAAACCCTAATTTGAGTCATCAGTGCTTAAGGAGGTGTCTTGAGCTGACCAAACCTTGTGCAGTCTTGAATCAATGGAGATCTTGTTAGAGATTTCTTGAGAAATGAGAGGGAAATTTTTGGGGTACAACACTGGGGAAGGGTAGTTTCTCATTTAATTCAAATGTGCATTCAGTCGCAAGCTCTAACTTCATACATGATGAATAGTGTCGAAGATGCTCTTCTAAATCAAAAGCCAGTGATGGTTCACCGTAATCACTAAAATAGGAAGTCATTATTTTTCAAAAGAAAAGCTCGTTAAGTCAAAACCTATGAAGGAGACTTAAGAAAAAACGGGGCATCCCGTTGACTGTAATCACAAAAGAAACAGTTCAGGCAAAAGGTATGGATGATTAAAAAAAAGAGGTCGCTACAAATCCTCAATAAAAGAAAAAAATGTTTAAAAAAATGACTGCCTTCTCAAATAAACTTTCGGTATCTGAACCATCACCGGAATATCAAGGCAACATTCCAGACACAATTGGGATCCAAACGCATAATTAAATTAGTATATAACTGAAGAATATCACGAATAATGGATGGGTACAAATAAATTTTGAGCCTTTTTCCTTCTTTTTTTTCTTAAACCGTGAACCAGGCCACGTTACAACCCTTAAAAGTCCTAGTTGAAGCATGGGTTAGTTCGAAAGCATATTGTTACAAAAGGTATTCTGACTCCTGTCAGGCTTACTATAAATCCTGAGTTGAATTCATATTCTTACAAAATTCTATTTGTTTACTAAAAATTCATTTTCAAAACTTCAAGACAGACATAAGCTTTGCATTTTTAAATGTCATTGTTTGCATATGACTAATTGTTCGGCAACAGAGAAATTCGCACGACAGATATTCAATGAACGGAAATCCTCTTAATGAACAGAATCACCTCATATGGAAAGACATTTCCAGTAATAGACCTTTTGTTGTACCCCAAAATTTTTCCTCCCATATTTCTCAATACATGTCAAGTGAGGTCCTCAAAATTGCTCAAGGAAGTCCCAGGGTTGACCAGACAAACTCTCTCCTAGGGCAGTCTACCTCAAATTAGGGTTTCATTTTGCATCAAGATGCTTGAGTCCAAAGGATCCCAAATTCTCACCACTGTCCTAATATGTTCTCAAGATCATCCATGTCAAGTTTCAAGCCTTGCAGAGGAAGTTTGCTCAGTCAATTGCTCAAAGGCCTAAAAATCGACTGTGCTAGATCAAAAGTCAATTGGGGCTCACATATAGTCAAACTTCAAGACTTTTGGTCAACATCCTCATTTTTAAGTATAATTCATCATTTGATAAAGGGTTGATCATGATTCATCAAGGATTGCTCACAATTCATCAAAACCCAAAAGTTGCTAAATTAGGGTTTTGCAAGAAAAGTCAACTCAACTTTGACCAAGCATAATTTTCTCATACTTTATCAGAAATGACCCATCCAAATCTCATTTTGAATAGGATGAAATTACCTACAATTAATCTTCATCTCCCAAGTTCAAAATATGCATGCAAAAAAGATATGAATTTTGACATTATAGGTCATTTTGAAAAGTCAACAAAAACACCTTTTGGGTCAAAGCTCCATACATGAACATGGAAGACTTAATTGAGATGATACAAAAACGGTTGCTTAGAGGACATCATAAGCTTTCTAAAAATTCCAAGAATACCTCTCTAGGGTCAAAATTGAGAGAGTTATACATTGGCCAAGTTGACCTTTTTTGCAAAATTGCCAAAAGTCAAATATGCTCAAATTTGCATCTTTTGCTAAATGGGCCCAACTTTTTATGCTTGCATCTCATTCCTAACATAGTCCACGACCTATGGGACCCTCCATGCTTTATTTATTCATTTATTTAATTTATTTTGATTTTTATTCATTTAAAGTTCAAATAAAATCAAATAAATCCTAATAAATCATATATTGTATTTTAGGGATGATTTTTGCATTGAAAGAAGATCTTATATGCTGTCAACTGAGAATCAACTCGTGCAAGGCCAATTTGGTTGGAAAAATATTGGATTTGAGCAAAATTGGAAAGAAATCATATGCTACGAAAGATCAAATCAAATCTCCATGATGAGCAAGATTGAGGTCGTTTTTGTTGACCTAATAATTTGTATTACATATACAGAAGCAAGCCAAGGCATAAAGGAGGTTGGAACAGTCGTGAAAGAGGCAGACAAAACTCAAAAAATTTCAAGAAAAGTGGTGATCCAATTTCCATATTAGAGACCAAATCGTGTCATTCTCACATTGCCAATAGATTGCTGGACATCCCAGGAGCATATTCCAATCAATTTCAAGCCTTTTCACGCCTCGAATTGTAAGTTACAGGTATCATGATTTGCTTCCAAACTCGTTTTCGTTTTCATCAATTTATACGCCATTTTCACGTTTTGACTGCATATTCTTATTCCTTAACATTTTTGCAAGCTAATCATTATATTCAATTGTGTTTTTGGTGATTGTATGATAAACTACCATGGCTAGGGTTTCGTGTTGAGTTTTAGGGCTTTGCAGGATAGGTGAAATTTGACATTGATTCTGGTACCATGAGACTCGTGAGGATGAGGCGAGTTGATTGGTACCAGCCATGGCCATTTATATTTCTTGTGGAAAGTTTTTAAAATACAAAGGGATATACCTACAGTAAGTGTTTGTAGGTAATAGTTTGCTACCTAAAATGACGGTTTGGGAGGAAGACGACGATGCGTGTCATCCCCTGGTTGGGTGATTTGAATTTAGCGCGTTTTGAGTTTCAGTGTTTTGTTTTTATTATATTATAATTGATTTTGATTATATATACAAATAACAAGTGTAGCTCAATTGGCAAGCAGGGAGTAGAAGTATGCATAATGACTTGGGTTCGATCCTCAGGTCCTAACCTTTCTTCACATTTTTCTTTAATAGGTAATCCAGCGCATAGCAAGTCAAGAAGTTCACCATACACCATCAGGATCTGGCCATCCAATTCATCAACGCCTCAGATCAACATACCACCATTGGAGGACCACCATGTGCCTCAATTCAACAACAACACTGGATCATGCAAAGTCAAACGGGCATGGATTCTTTTGGGCTCAGAATTCCACAACACACCCCCCATAATTGCTAATACAAGCCCATATTTCTTTCTTTTTCTTTTAGTTTTTTTAAATCTTTCAATATTTATTTTATTTTCACAAATTAATTTATTTTTTCACAAAAAACCATAAAATCAATAATTCACAAAATTAAGATTAGTTTTTTTTTATTTATCAAACTCAATTTAATTTAGGTTTGACTTAGAAAAATTGTAATTTGTTTTTATAAATAAAAATCAAAAATAGAAATTAGGTTAACTTTTAATTTTATCTTGCTCTTTTTTCTCAAATAAATAAAAATACAAAAAAATAGGTTTTGGAAAATTAATTTATTTTTCTTAGTTTAAAACTAATTAGACTTAGGATTTTCCTTTAATTTAGCAATTCCATTATTTTCTCAAAACAAAACAAAAACATTTTTTTAACTAATCGCAATTAGGTTTAGGCAAGGGTCAAAACCCTAGTTGTCTTACATTCGATTCATCGCGCGCGTATTATCTTTACCGATATTTCTGTAAATGCTCATGGTTTGTAATAGTTTAATCTAGGGCTGTTTATTTATCGCTTTTTTCGGGTTTTTGGCTATGTAATTAATCCCCCTCCCAAAAACCTTGTAATAGAATAGATTTACTTTCCCGCATTTTAAATTCCCGCAAATATTAACTGTTTAGATGTATGTTAATAGGATTGTATGACAAGAATGCATGACAAATTAATCCAGTTAGAAAACCTAATGTGCAAAGACTAAATAATTGAAAACAGACCACTCGCACATATCACTCTTAGGGTATACTCACACTTCGGTTGCCTATGGTAAACGATCATTAAGTATAGCATGCTTTAGTGGTTTCCCTCCTGTCTAACAAAGATCAAATGTCCCGTTCGAATGTTGCCTTGGAAATGTTGCCTCGGAAATGTTGCCTCAAATATGATCTTAAGACTCTAGGGTTATTACTAAGATATCCTAATATTGCTTTAGTGATCGTACGCCCCTTTTGAATTGACCCTTACAACTCCAACGGCGGTGCTACCTACTCCTTAATAGTAGGATAGCACCGTCTAAAGGAAACAAGAATAGAAACGATCTTTTTTCGAGTAGGTAGATGCTAGTAGGTACTTTATCAAATCAAAACTTTTCACACTTACACACTTTCAAAACAATTTTCAAAAACAACTTCGTCACACCTTTGAGGACTGATACAAGGGTTATCACGAAGTAAAACTTTTCAAAAGCAAACACACACAAGAAATTTCAAAATGAGCAAGTACCTAAGAGCCCATGGAAAACCATGGATAGAAAGGGTGCTAACACCTTCCCTTTCTATAATATACCCCCCGTACTCAGAAATATTCTCGAAAAAGGTTTTTTTTGTTCCTTTTCCTTTTCCTAGTTGGATAAAATAAAAGTCGGTGGTGACTCTTGCTTACCGCGACATTTTGCGAATAAAAAATGAAAACAAGTATTAACAGTCGGTTCTGCCACCGTATGACACCTTTCATAATCAAGGGACATGAAATGGTGTCTAATTGATCAGGGGGCATTCGAGTCAAGATTCAAGGAATCTCTCAAAAAGTGTCGAATATCCAGGGGCAGACCTCCATCTGAATCACTTGGGGCATTGAACATGAGTTCCAGCAAAGGGCCGTGTACGATCAAGCAAACATTTTCTGGAAGTGTTGCAACACTTACTACTATGGACAGTGATAATTCTCTACACCCGGACATAGTCGGAAAATACTATGCATGAAAAAAGACCCGCTAGGTTGACTGGCCTAGACAAAAATAAGGGCATCCATGCAACCAAAAAAGTTTGGGAAAAATTAGGGATATATAAATAAAATTGTACACCCGACAAGTCGAAAACCTGAAAAGGAGGCTTGGGCAAAAAAGGGTATCCCGGTGGACTAAAAATCTGAAAGGACAGTCTAGGCAAAAGTTAGGGATTAAAGAGTACGACTATGTCCCGTCCTCTCGTCACTTGTCTATCAGTAGAAGACTTATCGTCCTGATCAACATTCACCAAGGGATCTAGGATTTGGGATGATGTCCAAGTCGTCCATAAATCCCCACGGAGCCATTTCACGAGATTATCCCTACAAAGTAATCTTCACAAATTCATACATTCCCGGCAATCTTCCCTGTAGTTCACTCTGGCAGATAAAGGAATATGATCTTTTTCCAGGTAATGTCACCAACATACGGAGTTCCAATCAATACATTTCTTAGAAGCTCTCTTCCCCAGCTGAGCTTGTTCCTCCAAGGTTGTAAAACCCCTTTCATACTTCTGCTCTCCAAGAGAGTTTATTTCCTTAACAAGGGTGTTTCCGCAACAAGAATATTTCTCCATCAACAGGCTTTATTTCCCCAAATAGTTTATCATCTTCTAGATATAGTTCGGATACAGTCTAGATATAGATTCATTTTGACACTCATTCTAGATCATCTTCTAGATACAATTCATATACAGTCTAGATATAGATTTATTCTGACACTCATTCCAGATACGGTTCAGATACAATCTAGATATAGATTCATTCTGACACTCATTCCAGATGCAGTTCAGATACAATCTTGATATAGATTCATTCTGACACTCATTCCAGATACAGTTCAGATACAATCCAGATATGGATATCATTCTAAGACTCATTCAATACATCTATAGATATAATCAAGGCATAGATTTATTCTGACACTCCCCAACTTGAGTGTGCTTCTACCACAAATCTCCAGCTAAAATCATCTCCCCAACTTGAGCCTATTCCTCAGATTGCTACGAATCACCGGGAAAATTCTTCTCCCCAGTGAAGTCATCACTATCCCCAGAGAGTTACTACGGAACCTGGAACCATACCAGATGTCAGTCAATTTTATCCTACTCAAATGATCTAGAAGGTTATCCATCTCTTTTATCCCCAGTTAGGGTATAAACTCCCCAGTAGAGTAATGAACAACCAACGTTCTTAAACTTTTCTACCCAAGCAAGAATTAACATTCTCCAGCAGAATTTCCTCAAAGAAAAAATCAATGTTCCCCAACAGAGTTTCCTCAAACAAGAAAGCAGGAATCCCCAGTGAAACAATCCCTAGAAGATCGAAGATACACATAATCTTCATCCTCAGCGAAAATCAGGGATTTATTTTTCCCAGACAAAGAAGCTGCTCAAATTTACAAATGCACTTCAACAACATTCCACATTCAAAACTCATCTACAAAATATCATAGCATATGCATACGTAACGCATATAACACAATCTCATCTATTTTGAGAACATCATTACGCAATGCATTTCATACATCATGACATTGCATACAACTAACTCTTTACCTTTTCAGGAAATATTTGTTAATAGACAAATATCATCAACCTCTTATATGGCCTGACAGTCTTCTCAAAGGCTACATCTGACAAAGAGCTATTTCAGCAGTTTCCTCAGAAGGTCATTCTCAAAAAGACCTCTTCTGGTATGGGTTCATCTATTCCAGTTAATAACATGTGAAAGACCTCTTCTGGTATGGGTTCATCTCTTCCAGTTAGTAACAAGTGAAATACCTCTTATGGTATGGGTTCATCTCTTCCAGTTAATGACAGGTGAAAGACCTCTTCCGGTATGGGTTCATCTCTTCCAGTTAATCACAAGTGAAAGACCTCTTCTGGTATGGGTTCATCTCTTCCAATTAATGACACACGAAATACCACTTCTGGTATGGGTTCATCTCTTCCAATTAATCATAAGCGAAAGACCTCTTCTGGCATGGGTTCATCTCTTCCAATTAATGACAAGCGAAAGACCTCTTCTGGTATGGGTTCATCTCTTCCAGTTAATGACATGCGAAAGACCTCTTCCGGTATGGGCTTATCTCTTCCAATTAATCACAGGCGAAAAACTTCTTCTGGTATGGGTTCATCTCTTCCAGGTAATGACATGCGAAAGACCTCTTATGGTATGGGTTCATCTCTTCCAGTTAATGACAGGAGAAAGACCTCTTCTGGTATGGGTTCATCTCTTCCAGTTAATGACAGGCTAAAGACCTCTTCTGGTATGGGTTCATCTCTTCCAGTTAATGACAAGCGAAAGACCTCTTCTGGTATAGGTTCATCTCTTCCAATTAATCACAGGAGAAAGACCTCTTCTGGTATGGGTTCATCTCTTCCAGTTAATGACAGGTGAAAGACCTCTTCTAGTATGGGTTCATCTCTTCCAGTTAATGACAGGCAAAACACCTCTTCTGGTATGGATTCATCTCTTCCAACTAATGATAGGCGAAAGACCTCTTCTGGTATGGGTTCCTCTCTTCCAGTTAATCACAGGTGAAAGACCTCTTCTATTAATGACAGCGAAATACCTCTTATGGTATGGATTTATATTTTCAGTTAAAAACAGGCGAAAGACCTCTTCTGGTGTGGATTTATCTTTTCAGTTAAAAATAGGCGAAAACCCTTTTCTGTTTTAGATTAAATCGACCAAAGATTTATTCTGGTACTTCTTCCAGTTGAAGTCAACAGTTATTTTGGATGGCATCTATAAGCCCATTTCCGAAAATTCTCCGTCACTGCTCCAAATGGCATCTATAAGCCCATTCTCAATACAATCAACCAACAGCGTTACTTCTTGCACAGGCGAGTGCAAATTTCTGGGTACTTAAGTGTTCAATCATCTTTTACCTTCAAGTTACGAGTGGCGGACAAGCCAATATAACTCTTCAGGTCTAAGAAGATTGAACAGGGGAAGTTGTTGTACCCCAAAAATTTTCCTCCCATTTTTTCTCAAGACATTATTTCAAGATTCCTCAAATACTCAAGGCACTCAAGGGTTGACTAGTCAAGATGCTTCTCCTAAGCCAAAAGCCTACTACTAGGGTTTGGAGTTTCTCAAATAAATTTGGTTTTCAAAGGTCTCAAGTGGCTCCCTGGGTTCTCCTTAGGTCCCCAACAAGGTTCATGTCAAGTTTCAAGCCCTACATCACAAGTTTGCTCAATCAATGGCTCAAATGTTTGAAAATTAACTGTATTGGTCAAAAAGTCAATTGTGGCCAACATACAGTCAAACTTCAAGATTTATGGTCAACATCAACATTTTGAAGTGATATTCATCATTTGATCAAGGGTTAATCATGATTCCTCAAGGAAAGTCCTCAGATCATCAAAAGTCAAGAATTGCCAAATTAAGGTTTCCTTAGGAGAAGTCAATTGAACTCTGACCAAGCATAACTTTCACGTGCTTCATCAACTTTTCCCAAACCAAAGCCCATTTTGAAAAAAATCAATTATCTACATCTTTTCTTTTATGCTCAAGTCCAAAAAGTGCTTCATTTGAAAGATATGAGCTAATACATTATAGGTCATTTTCAAAAGTCAGCAAAAGATACTTTTTGTCAAGGCAACTTACATCAAGATAATGTCTCCAAATACAAATATTGTCAAAAGAGAAAGTATAGAGAACATCTCAAGATTTTTAAAAATTTCAAGATCACCTTCAAAAGATGAAAATTGAGCAAGTTATGAGTTGCACAAGTTGTGCAATTTTTAACAAATGCATGAAATGCTAAATATGTAAACTTGAAATTTTGGACTTGTGACCTAACTTTTTGGACTTCAAACATATCCATGTCCTTACAAAAGACTCCTAAAATCACTCTTGCCTTGTCTTGTATTTTCTTATTACTTTATTTATATTTATTTTGTTTTTATTCAAAAAAATACAAAATAAATTAAATAAAATCACAAAAATCATAGGCTATGCATATGGGCTGGATTTGATTAATTTTGAAGCGCGTTAGTTCGTGCAAGACACACACAAATGGTCCAGGTTCATTGCACATTCAAAAAGGGCAAGAATCACTCAAAAATGGCAACTTGTTAATGTATTTTATTCTTGTCTCAAAGGCCATGAGTGCTTTGTTCCTTGCCATACATGTTCACTCCTCTTTTCCCTCTCTATAAATACACAAGCTTAAGATCACAAAGGGAAACGAAAATCTTGCATACAAAAGTCCTACAAAATTCTCAAAAATTTCTCAAAGTTGACAAAATTCGTAACTGCATTTCCAGGCGCTATCAATCCAAACAAGCGACCAAATCACATCCCTGACTTTCCAAGGAGTCCTCTAGAGCCAAGGTTCAAGCCTCACACGTCCCAGATCCTCCTCATAACCCTCCTACGGTTTTGGTAAAATTTAGATTTTCAAACTCTCTGAATATGTGATTTAAATCAGTTTTATACATGCATTCATATTGCTATTGATGTTTTGAGTAAATCTAACGAGTTCGATCCAGGTACAAGGTGTTTTGTATTTTTCTTGTTTTTATCTTTTCAGATCCAATACTAAGCAGATCCGTACGCATATCATACACCTCCAATTCATGACCATCAGATCTCATCAAGCATGATCTGAATACCTCAAGCGTACACCCCACCGTGCACCTTCAAGGAGCCTCTCTCATCCGAGCCAACGCAACCTCTGGGCTCATTAGTTATGGGCCTAAGGATTCTTTTTTTGAACCCCTCTAACCCATTTTTGCAGTGAGGCCCATTTACGTTTTTTTAGTATTATTTGTTTTTCTTAATCAACATTTTTTTAAATCAGTTTCCTTTAATCAATAAAAATAAAAAAAAACACAAAAATTTATTTTAAGTTTTTTTATTATTAATTAAATTAATTTTGTTAATTTTAATTAATTATTTAATCATTTTTTAAACTAATTAGAATTAGGTTTTCATTAATTTAATTATTATTTTTCAAAAACAAAAACAACAAAAACATTTTTCTAATCTTAGAATCTTTTAGCATTTTCCATTCTTTCCCGTTTCATCTCCGCGCGTTATTTATTTCTTTCACATTTTTATTTCTTTCCCCATTTTTGTTTGTATTCCCCCATCTCGAAGCGATGTAATAGCTTAAACTTTACTTTCTGCATTTTTATTTTTCTGCCCTATGTATATATTTAACTATTAGATGTATGCTTAATAAGATTGCACGATAAGACTTTAAAACAAACGTTAGAAAATCTAACACTCAAGATAAACATAACTGAAAAAACAACACACTTCGCACACATGCACCTCTAAGGTACCTCCACTTGTTGCATTCAGAATAAACAGTCACGTCTCTCAAACGCAAGAGATTTTAGTAGAAACTCTTTAGTTATAAGATCATAAGTCCCTCGATGACCCTTTCGATATTTTCTCGGTAAATGATCTTGGTACCTTAGGGTAATTGCTAAAGTATCTTACGAGTTGCCTTTGTGACTGTACAATGACCCTCGCTTGTCCCTCAAAACATCCAACGATAGGGCTACCTACTAACCAATAGTAAGATAGTACTTTCTAAAAGAAAAGAGGAAAAGAACAAAGACCATTCGAGTAGGTAGACCGCTCACAAAAACAAACAAAATTTTTTTTCACATATACACAAACTCTTTTTCTAAATATTTTCAAAGACAAAAAACACTTTTTATACGTTCTCAACGATACGAGAAACATTACAAAGTTCGCTGCACTAAGGCGTCTTTTCAAAAATATTTTCAAAACACACAAACACAAAGCATTTTTAAAAGTGAGCTAGCAACTAAGAACTCATAGATAACTACAAATGGAAAGGGTGCTAACACTTTCCCTTTTCATAATTTATCCCCCGAACTCAAAAATCTTTAAAAAGGTCTTTCCTGTTCTTTTCACTCTTTTCTTTGTTGGATAAAAGAAAAGTCGGTGGCGACTCTTGCTAACCGGAATATTTACGATAAAAACACAAAACCAATAAAGTCAGTTCTCCCACCGTATTACACATTCTCTTGTAATTGACTCGCGCTTAATAAATTACTTTTTAAATCAGGAGCATACATCACATTTGAGATTATTTCCACGAAAGCATTCTTGGTTTTTATCTTGACATCACCTTTTCCCATTACTTTTATAGAAGAACAATCACCAAAACTCACAGTAGAATGAAAATCTTCATTTAAACAAGAAAAAGAAGACTTACATACACTCATGTGGTTATTGCAACCTGTATCCACATACCATATATTTGACTCAGTTTTTCCTCCTTCTTGAATAGCCATCAGTAGAGTTCCAGCTTCCTTATTTTCAGTAAAAATTGAACTCTCCCCCCTTTTCTTTATCATTAGGCAGCCTAGAAGAGCATTCAGAAGCATAATGGCCAAATTTGTAACATCTAAAGCACTCTAGCTTGGATCTGTCAGAGTATTGTCCTTTGCCTTTGCTTGTAGTATTAGCTATGAGATTCTTGTTATCTTCTCTATTTCCACGTTATCCTCTTCCTCTACCCCTACCTCTACTTCTTCCCCTTCCCTTTCCTCTAAAATCGAAGGAATGAGTATCGGTACCGGTAGAGGCCTTCAGTGCTTGCTTCTATGTAGTAGAGCTTCTGTGCATTTTCTGCTCATGAACCAACAAGGAGTTTTGCAATTAATCAATAGACAACACATCTATGTCTTTTGATTCTTCAATTGAGCAAACAACATAATTGAAATTTGTTGTTAGGGAGCGTAAAATCTTCTCAACAATAGTGAAATTTGTCATCTTTTCGCCATGGAACCGCATCTTGTTATTAATCTCCATTGTTCTTGCAAAATAGTTGGTCACAGTTTCTCCATCCTTCATAGTCAGTGTCTCAAAATCTCTCCTCAAGACTTGAAGTTGTGCATGCTTCACTGTGACAGAGCCTTCATATTTTCTCTTCATGGATTCCCAAATATCCTTGGAAGTTTCTTTGCAAAGAATAGTTTCCAAGATTGCACGATCAATTTCCTGAAAGAGGTAATTTTTTGCTTTTAGGCCCTTCAGCTTTCGAGCTTCAAACTCTGTTTTTTGGGCATCAATCAAGACTGTACCTACTGGTGATTCTTGAATCCCTGATTCAATAACTGACCAATATTCTTTTGATCGTAAGAAATTTTCCATGAACATACTCCAATAATCATAGTGACCATTAAAATGTGGGATGGCTGCTTGCACAAAACTAGACTAAGTGGCCATGAAAAATGAAAGATAGGTGAAAATGGTTGTTGCTGCCTTATATCTAGTGTCTTTTCACGTTCAGGTTTTTCAGACTCTTGATACCACTGTTAAGTGAGATGAGGAGAAAAACTAACTCATTTTATTCAATAACCAATCACTCAATAAACAGACAAGATACATCAAAACTGAAAAAAACTGCAAAACTACAAAGTAGAGAAAATAAATACAACATGCAAAGTGCTACAACAACCTCCTAAAAACTTGGTAAACTCAATTAATATCTAATACTAATAAAATAAAATAAATACATAACTGTCAAACTAATTAACTAATTAATTAATTTCAACAAGAAGGCGATTCCCGGAAGGGTCCGACGAGATTTTTAATTGCGTAGGTGGGTTTGGTGGATCTAGATTCAGTTCTTTAAAAAATGAATTAAATGAGGATCTGCATGAAGAGAATATTATTGGTAATAATGCTAGTAATAATTATGTTGATCAAATAGGAGTGGGACAGGTGGAAATGGGATAAATAATGGGGTTGGTAAGGAAAATGGAAATAACGAAATTTTAATTGCTGGAAGTAATGAGGATCCATATTCTGTTTAGAAAAATGATGTGTCAATCATTGGTAATAATGAGGAAGTTATTAGTGAACAGAAAAAGAAAGGGAAAGAAGTGATGGCTCATAAAGCTCATGCAACAAATCAGGAAAGGAAAAAGAGAGCAAATAACTTATGTGCGCGTGCAACAGGAAGCTTTAAACAAATGAAAGCGTGGAACAATCTTCAACAAGTTCATGCAAGTATTTCTAAATCCTTGAAAATTTCAACCAAGTTAGATTAAAGAAGAAAGAGATAATGGCACTGATAGGTGGTATCTAATGCAAAATATATAACGAAAGAAGGTCTCGGGGTCTCGAGAAACTTGAGTTAAGACTACAAGCGTAGCTTGATGATATATTGGAGAAAGAAGAGTTAATGTGGTTTTAATGATCTTGAGCGAAATGGCTTAGGTACGACGATTATAATAAGAGGTATTATCACACAAATGTTGTCATGCGAAGAAGGAAAAATAAGGTTAATGTGATTAGAAGTGAAGACAGTCACTGAATTGAAGACGTGTGCATATAAAGGTGATGGCAAATAATTTCTATAAGAAGCTTTTCTCTGTTGATTAGCTAGTTGGGGAATGGCATAGAACTAAGGAGACTTTTCCTACTTTGAGTAGTGAGAAGAGGGGGAAATTAGAAGCTCATGTTGTATATGAAGAGGTCAAAAGAGTTGTTTTTAACATGAGCCGTTGGAAAGCTCCGGGTCTTGATAGTTTTCCAATAGGATTTTGTGAAGGAAGTTTCGCACCGTAAAATTATTGATAAGGTTAACAAAACTGATATATCTCTAATCCTAAATGTTCAACATCTTAAGCATATTAGGAATTTCTGGTCCGTCTTCTTGTGTAATACTATTTATAAGGTGGTGAGCAAGGTTGTGGTTGAAAGATTGAAAGATTGTATTCCTACCATCATTTTCCCTTATCGAACGTGGTTTGTGTCTGGAAGGAATATACACGAGAACATCATTGTTGCGCAAGAAATGGTTTATAGCATGGTCAAAGCTAAGGGCAGAAAAAGTTACTTTGCAATTAAAGTAGACTTGTCTAAAACTTATGGAAAGTTGGATTAGAATTTTATTAGCAAGTTCGAAAAGATTTGAAGCTTTTTGAGAGAAAGATAAATATTATTATGCATTCTGGCACGGGTGTGGAGATGAATGTGATATGTAATGGTGCAAGAGGGGAATTTTTTCGGCCGAATCGTGGTATCCGTTAAGGCAACCGATATCTCCGTACCTCTTTGTTATGTGCATCGACAAACTGTCTCATCTCATTGATGATACTGTGACTGAAGGAAAATGGAGAACTTTGAGAGCGGGTAGAAGGCTCTGTGGTGTCGCACCTTATGCTCGCATATGACTTATTGATGTTTGACGAAGCTACGGAAGATCAAATGAATTGTGTCATTAGATTTCTGGAGGTATTTTATCGTATATTTGGTCAGCAAGTCAGCAATAAGAAGACAATGTCTTGTTTTCTTCAAATACTTGTAGGGGTTTGAAGGAGAAGTTAGTGAGAATTTTGGGGTTTAGGGAAATAAAATCTTTAGGAAAATACCTAGGAGTGCCCTTGACAGGGAAAGTGCTGAGAAATAAAGACTTTGATTACATTATTGATCAAGTGAATGAGAAGCTTATGCATTGAAATGGGCATCAACTAGCCATTTTTGGGAGGGTGACATTAACCAAAAGTGTCATAAAAGTTATTCCAATTTACCCTATGATGACAAAGAAGGTTTATTTGGGATAGGGATATCAATTTGCATCTGCTAATGGGGATCTCTGTGGGAATTATTTGTTCGGAGCGTCGAAGTTGGGGATTTTTTTCCCCCGTGGGAATGAGGATGGAGGGAAAAGTTCCCCCGATGACACTTTAGAGCGAGGATTGGGAAAGTGTCTCATGCCCCGTGGATTCCTCGACTCCGACCATATTATTTAACTTTTATATTTTATATAAATATATAATATATAATCATATAATTTTACATTAAAAAATGTTAATGTATTTGAAAATGAAGATTCATTAGTGGATCATTTTATTTTTATGTTTTATTGTATAATGTATTGTTTCACTATCCAAGTATCTAACCCTAGAAAAATGCATTCAATACATAGAATATACACATCGTCTCCTCCTTTTCTTTTCTCACTTATCTTTGTATCCTCCATTCATCATCTCATATGTTCTCATCATCACAACAACCATTATTCTTTGTTTATTGTGCTTATGATGATTAGTCTTCAAATTCACTTTACTTTCATTAGTAACATATTTTTCATTCAATTAGTAAATTAGTAGTTATGGATTTACCATACTCACACATAATCAACCACTTGTGCTGGACAACAGTGGTATTATGGTAGTAAATTAGCGAAAGTATGGTAGCAACAAATTATGTTAATATTTATTATTTTTTATAGAAAAATATTAGCAACTACAAGTGCTTTTTCTTTTTTAGTTATTGATGCAAGAAGTATTTTTATTTTTTAAAAATAAATATGATAAATATATGTGTTTTTTAAAGAAAAAATAACTAAATACTAGTGTCATAGTTTTGATTGAAACATATAATTTTTTTTGAAGATTCGATCTATGTGAATCTCTGTGGGGATGTGGATGGGGGAAAATATTCCCCTGTGAAGGGGATTGGGGATGGGGATGAAGAATACATTTGGGGGTGGGCGGGGAGCGGGGAAGAATCCTCTGAACATTCCATGCCCTGTTGACATCTCTAATTTGGGGTGATACAAAGAAACGGAGAATATTTCATGCAGTAGGTTGGAAGAAGGTTACAGGGGCTCGCAAGGATGGTGGGTTAGGCTTGAGAAAGTTGAATACCATGAACAAAGCATGCATTCTTAAGCTTGGTAGGAAGGTGAATGTTGGGGTGCATGATCTCTGGTGTGAAGTGATGAATGGGAAGTATAATCGGGGAGCTAATCAAGGCAATGTTATTGCTAAGGTTTCTGATTCGCATCTTTGGAAGAGCATTGTGAAATGTTAACATCTTCTGCAAACTAACAGTTGGTGGAAAGTAAGCAATCGACATATTATAGATTTGTGTAATGATGTTTGGGTTGAAAAAGGTAAATGTATTGCAGAATATGTTGATAACATTCCAGTTCATTTGAGGAATATTAAACTGTGTGATATGGCACGGGATAATGGGATATGGGAGTGGAGTTCGATGATTGGTTGGTTTCCAGTGAACTTAATTTCCAAGATTGTTGCTATTCTTTCGCAGCATAATGACCATGGGGATAATACCTTAGTGTGTCATGATAATATTGATGGTGTCTTCTCAGTTTCCACAATGTACCTTGCATTATGTGGAAAATATGACAAGAGAAAGGATGTTGTTTGGCATGCTATTTGGAAGCTGAAAGTTCCAGAGAGAGTTTGTATCTTCATTTGGATTGTTAAACATGGAAGATTATTGATGAATGAAAGAAAGTAAAAGATAAGATTAGGAGGAAAGTGGTGTGATTATTGCATGGACTGTTCGGAAACAGTTTTGCATGTTCTTATGGATTGGAACTTGATCAAGCCGTTGTGGATTCATAAGATAGCTTTCGATCGAAGACATAGGTTCTTTACTATTAATATGTGTGATTGGATTAAAATGAACATAAAGAATTCTAAGGATAGGCATGTTAACAATGAGTGAGGAAGCTTTTAGGCAACAATATGTCATTGTGCGTGGACTTGGAGGAATAAGGAGAAGTTTGAGGAAGGCTTTTTTAGACCGGACAAGCAAGATTTGGTGATCAAGCAGAGGATGATGTAGTACATGCTAGCAGATAAAGTGATAAAGATTGGTGTGGAGGGGCATCAGGTTCTTGCTAGTATTTGTTGGACTCCTCCTATGGTAGGATGGGTTTGTCTCAACATAGATGGGACTTGTATGGATGAAATTATAGGTTGGGGAGGAGTTATTAAAGGCTGTGAAGGTGAATGACTTTCCAATTTTTCTGAATTGATAGGTAAATGAGATGCGTATATAGCGGAGCTTTAAGGTCTTTTGGAAGGCCTCAAGTTAGCTAGGAGGATGAATTTTGATAAAGTAGAGATGAGATTAGATTCTTTGGAAGTGATCAATACCGTCATGAATGGTAATACAAGTAATTCTCAAGGAATTTCAATTGTTACTAATATTCGTAGGATGTTGGATTTGAAGTGGGAAGTCGTTGTCAAATATTTGTATCGAGAGGCCAATTGCTTGGTTGATGCCCTTGCGAAACACAGTTATTCGAGGAGGGAATCTTATTGTTGGTTTGTGGTCTGTCTAGAAGATTTCAGACAGATTTTAAATGCCGATGAGAAGGATTTAACAACTCCTATATTTATTTCTTTTTTTTTTGTTCGAGCAAAAACTCTCTTTGTTACAAAAAAAAAAGACGTCAATAACTTCAACGATATCTCTTGTTTTTTTTTATTTTTAATTATGTAATATTAGATATATTATTATTTTTAATTCCTTTTATTTATTATTGATGAAATATTGAATTATTAATAGAATAAAAAGTATTAAATTTATAAAAAAAAATCAATTAATAAAAATTGATCAAATAATTTTTTATTTAGCCTAATTAATAAAGTATAATTAAAATTAAAATTTTATGACAATTAAATTAAAATCAACAATTATTTACATTATCTACGATTTCTTTGAGGGTAAAACAATTGTAATGTATTCAGTACAATTGTTAACAATTATTTTAGGTGTATTAAAGCAATATTTAACGACTAATGTATTTAAACAATATAAATTAGATAAATTAATTATTCATTAAATTTATAAAATAAATTTTTATAAATAAAATCATAGAGTAATTTATTTAAATTTGTATGAGATGTCTTATTTTTGCATTAAATTATTGTATGGAGATTGATGGTTGCAGGAGCCTGATCCTGTAATTCGTGCAACAATCATTACAGCTGTGTTTGTCACAATTATCCTCGTATTCTGTAGGTCCATTTAAGTTCGATGGACTTTTTTTCTCTCTCAAATTATTGATGAAAAATTTTAATTTTGTCTATTAATACCTTTTTTTTCTTACAATCTATTAACACCGTTTGAATGAATATAAATTATAAAGAAAAAACAAAGAGATGGACGGTAGTGTAATTTTGTTAGAATTAATTTAGATTTAATTAGATATTAATTTATATTTATGAATATATTTTAGATTGTTTATATATTTGTTAGAAGATATAAATCTTAGATCTTCTTATATCTTTGTAGAAGATATATTTTAGATTTAATTTGTGTGTATAAATAGCCTAGTGGAGTAGGTTATTGTAATTCATTGTAAATCATTATTTTTGAAGCTATCAGTAAATATTTCTTTTGCCTTTTATCTTCCTTGTGCTCCAACAATTGGTATCAGAGCTCCTGGTTAGAAACTCTAGAATTTGAGAAACATTGATTTTTCATTGAGTTTCTGCGTAAATTGCACAAGGTAGAAGATGAACGGAAACGACGATATTCATTCCAAGCTTCCAGTATTTGATGGCAAAAACTGGAATCGTTGGAAGATCCAGATGCGCGTGTTATTTGGTTCTCAAGATGTATTAGATCTTGTCACTGATGGCTATAATCTGCTAGAAGCAGATGCAACAGAGGACCAGAAGATAGCACAGAAGGTGCTGAGGAAGAAAGATCAGAAAGCGTTATTCTACATCCATCAATGTGTGGATGTGAATGTATTTGAGAAGATTGCTGATTCTGAAACAACAAAGGCTGTGTGGGACACACTGGTCAGATGTTACGGTGGTGACACATCAGTGAAGAAGGTGAAGCTTCAGTCTCTCAGAAAGCAATATGAGAATCTCAACATGAAGGACAACGAGAAGGTTTCTGAATACATCTCTAGAGTGATTCTGATCACTAATGAGATGAAAGCTTGTGGAGAAACTCTGTCTGAACAAGTAATTATTGAGAAGATCTTGAGATCTTTAACTTCTCTGTTTGATTACATTATTGTAGCAATTGAACATTCCAAAGATCTGAGCACCATGAGAGTTGAATAGCTGCAAAGTAGTCTAGAGGCGCATGAGTTGCGTATGACTGCAAGAACTTCTGAGAGGGAAGTAGAGCAGCAAGCACTGAAAGTAACTTCTGGTAAGAAGCATCAGAAGCAGACTTGGTCAGAAGTCAGGAAGAAAACTAATGGTAGTCAAAAGTCAGAAGCTTCAAACTCTGATAGGCAGAAGAATGTCCAGAAGGGAAAAGAGAAGTCTGACAAGAAGAATGTTCAGTGTTACTGTTGTAAGAACTTTGGTCATTATGCCAGAGATTGCTGGTCCAACAAAGAAAGGAAGTCAGAAGAAGTAAATATAGCAAGAGGAGACTCTGATGATGAACCTGTGCTATTATTGGCTTCTGAACCTGATGATCTGAGTTCATCAGAATGGTGGTATATGGACACAGGGTGTTCAAACCATCTTACTGGAAACAAGAAGTGGTTGGTTGACTTTGACTCTGGGAAGAGTACAAAGATCAGATGCGCTGATGATAAATACCTCAATGCAGAAGGTATGGGAAATGTCAAAATCATTCTAAATAATGGGAAAGCAGTTGTTATCCAGAATGTTTGGTATGTACCTAGCATGAAAAGCAATCTGATGAGTGTGGGACAACTGGTTGAGAAAGGTTTTTCAGTTACCATGAAGGACAATCTTCTGAAGCTGTATGAATGTAATCAGAAGATGATTATGGAGTCAGAACAGGGAAGGAACAAGACATTCAAGGTGAATGTTAGAACTGCAGACTCTGAATGTCTTAGTGCAACAAGTGTTGTCAAGGAGAGTGAGCTGTGGCGCAGAAGATTTGGTCATCTGAATTTCAGAAGTTTAGGGCATCTGAAATCAAAGAATATGGTACATGGAATTCCTACAATCAAGAAGCCTGAAAAATCATGCAAGGTGTGCATGGAAGGGAGGAAACCAAGATTATCCTTTGCATCAGAAGTAGCTCCAAGAGCAAAACATGCCTTGGGAGTAGTACATTATGATGTGTGCGGTCCATTTCCAGTAGCATCGACTGGAGGGAATAAATATTTTATGTCATTTGTTGATGAGTTCACCAGAATGACATGGGTATCTCTCATAAAGTTCAAACACGAGGTGTTTGCTGAATTCAAAAAGTTCAGACTGAAGGCTGAGAATCATAGTGGCCAGACTCTGAAAATTCTTAGAACTGATGGTGGTGGTGAGTATAACTCCACAGAATTCATAAGTTTCTATGAGAAGAATGAAATTGAGAATGAGGTTGCTGCTCCATATACTCCTCAACATAATGGTCTTGCTGAAAGAAGAAATCGTACTTTGCTAGATATGGTGAGAAGCATGCTGAAAGAGAAGAAGCTTCCTCATACTCTGTGGGGAGAAGCTTTTGCAACTGCATGTTATGTGCTCAACAAATATCCAACAAAGAAATTAAAGGAAATAGTTCCTATTCAGAAGTGGACTGGAGATAAGCAAAGTGTTAGTCATCTGAAGGATTTGGTTCTGTATGTTACAAACATGTCCCAGAAGCCAGAAGACAGAAGCTGGATGATAGAAGTAAAGTGATATTGCTGGTGGGGTATCACAGTACAGGTTCCTACAAACTTTATTGTCCAGAAACTAACAAAGTTGAGTTCAGCAGAGACGTCATTGTAGAGGAATCAGAAGTTTGGAATTGGGAAAAGTCTCGTCCTGACTCTGATGACAGAACTTCTGAAGAAAGGTCAGAAATACATCTTTCTGAAGCTAGTAAAGACTCTAACTCTGAAGAAGATACATAAGAAGAATATGACTCTGAATATTCTGATTTTGAAGGAGTGATTTTGTATGAGTCAGAATCAGAATATGACTCTGAGTCAGAATTTGAAGATGACGCTGAAGATTTTAAAGATGAGTCAGAATCTGAGGTTTTTGAAGACGAGTTAGAGTTAGAAGATGACTCTGAAGCTGAAGACAAGTCAGAATTCGAAGGTGATTCTGAGTCTGAAGAAGATTCTTCTTCTGAAGAAGAGTCAGAAGATGATGACTCTGGAAACTCTGAAGGTGAGTCAGATGGTGAATCTGATTCTGATCTAGATTTTGATGATGATCCAGAATTTGGGGGTGATCATGCTTATGAAAGGGAAAACTCTAAAGACGTAGGTTCTGGAGGACAAGCTTCTAAAGATGATCAAGTTTTTGGTGGAAATCATGACTCTAAGGTTGGACCTTCTGAAGGAGGAGCTTCTGAAGGAAATTCAGCCTTTGACGATGATCATGATTCTGAAAGTGGAACTTCTGAAGGCAGAGGTGATCCAACTTTTGAAGATGCTATTTCTGAAGGTAGTGGCTTTGACTCTGATGATGATTTAGACTCTGGGAATTTTCAAGACTCTGAAGACAGTCAAGATTTTAGAGAAAGTCAAAATTCTGAAGCAAGATCTTCTGAAGGGGGAAGTTTTGATGTCCAAGGTTCTGAAGGTCTATTACAAGAAGAGGTGTACATTTCACAACCTCCTAGATTTGAGAAAAAGAATCAGGAAGGGATGGTGTTCAAATTACACAAAGTATTGTGTGGATTGAAGCAAGCGCCCAGAGCTTGGAATTTGAAGATTAATTCGTTTTTCAAGGAACAAGAGATAGTTGAGTTCAAGAATGTTCTGACAAAGGCTATCAAAACTGATCAATTTCTTGGATTAAGGGATGGAATTGGCGTTGACAGTTTTGGGTAAATATAAATTAAGGGATGGTGTTAGAATTAATTTAGATTTGACTAGATATTAATTTATATTTAGGAATATATTTTAGATTGTTTATATCTTTGTTAGAAGATATAAATCTTAGATCTTATTATATCTTTGTAGAAGATATATTTTAGATTTAATTTGTGTGTATAAATAGCCTAGTGGAGTAGGTTATTGTAATTCATTGTAAATCCTTATTTTTGAAGCTATCAGTAAATATTCCTTTTGCCTTTTATCTTCCTTGTGCTCCAACAATTTCACGATAAATTAATTTTATATTATTATTTAATAAAATTAAAAGAATTATTAGATAAAATTTTATATTTATAATTCATGTTTTTCTCTAATAAAAATGTAATAAATATATTTAAATATCTTTTAAAAAATAAAAATAGAAAAAAATTACTTATATATATAAAAGAAAATTATACATTTATGATATTTTCATTGAAAACAAATATAAACCACACCTAAGAAAATATATCTAAATTTTTTCTATAAAATATTAATATTATCATTTAATATTAAAAGTGTAAGTTAGTTCGTGATTGCTAACAAGATAAAAATATTTTACACTATTAATATATATTTTATTTTCTCAAAAACAAATACATAGTTTAATAACAAAATATAGAGAAAAAGAAAACGTTTTTTTTATTTATTTCAATAAACTCCTTCTATTTATTTGCATGATTAGAAGGAAAAAGGAAAATAAAATTAATGTTGGGATAATGTTGTAATTCTTTATATTTTAAAAATAAATATTTCTTGCGGTGTGTCAATTAAAAAAATGAATATATATATATATATATATATATATATATATATATATATATATATATATATATATATATATATATATATATATATATATATATATATATATATATATATATATATATATATATATATATATATATATATATATATATATATATATATATATATATATATATATATATATATATATATATATATATATATATATATATATATATAAGTTGAATATGCATTAAAATTAAAAAAAATTAAGGCAACTCAATTGATAGATATGCAAAGACATTTGATAGTTGAGGCATAAATTAAAATTTACAACATCACACTTATTCATCTTTAAGAGGTAAAGTCTCAACCACTAGACTACTAGACAAAAAATACAAAAAACATGAGCGCTAGAAAGAGTGGAAACCCTAGCTTCTCGACAGGTAAGGGTAAGAATAAATCACGTTAATGTAGGTGTTCTGGACTGGCCTAACGGCTAGAGTGGGCCCAGTATGACCTTCTCCTTCGGCACGGCCCAAACTCCCCCGTCTTTCGTCGCACATCATCGATCATTTTCCCTCTTGGACCAACACAGATGTACGACAATCGACGAGTGCCTCTCAGTCTGCCCAACCTCAAGTCGGTCGGACAATCAGGAACCGACTAGACCGCTGCCCGTAACCTACATCCTCCTCGGAACTAATGGCTAGTTACGGACACACCTGCCCGGTTTAACCAAGTCCTGTCAGCTACCTATTTTTACGGACCCACATATCTAGGCCCAAAAATAGGGACCAATGGCCAAGCGCCAGGGGAACTATATAAACCCTCACACATGTGAGGGTCAGGTATCGAATATTGACTATTCATCACTAAAACTCTAATACTTTGCTTGTATCTCTTTTTTCTGCCACACTTACTTGGTCGTCGGAGTGCCTTGGAGGTACAATCCCCCTTTTTTCCTCCTCGACTTTCCAGCCCGTCCGAAGATCATCATCCAGCCATCTTGCAGGTTTTGATCAACCGGTAAGATCAATGGTGCCGACTGTGGGAACTATCTTCCCCGTTTTCTATTTCCAGAATCTGAAGACAAAAGATCCTATCCATTCATCAATCATGGCCGATCATGGTGATCACCACCTATTAGGAAAGATTGTGCTCTCCCCGGCATGCAAGACCAACGAAAGCTAAGAACATCCTCACCTCGAGGATAACTTCGGCACCCATGACAAACATACTGCATCCCCAGATTCCATCAATGATGATTGCGATAATAATTTATTCTTGGACGAATAGTTTCCCAAGAACCCTGTCAAAGACCATCCAGAGATTCTACAACCAGTCCCCATTTCGCAGAATGCCGACTCAGCCATAGCAGCACTGGTCGACGACCTTAACCAAACCAACTCCCTCATCCTCCAGCAGAACACAAGGATGGGGGCTGTGGAGCAGAAACAGTCAAGGTCTCCCCCTCGGAGACACCGACGACATAACTCCTCCAACATATAACCTCCTTGAAAGGGGCGTCCTTCAAGAAAGTAAAGGCTCGACATTTCTTTCCGCAAGAAGCGTGATCGAGCATCTCCCGAGAAGGATAAAGACTATACTCTTTTCAAGAAGACGAAGAGCACCTGTGAAGACGACCGCAACATGTCATTATCACCCAGACGATATCACGACACCCAGCGAGGAAGGAACCGTCACTCTCCGTCATCATTGCTAGAAGAGACCGATGATGACGAGCCCCGTGGCCCGTTATCGAGAGAAATTATGGAGGCACGACTCTCGGTCAAGCTCGAGAAGCCGCCCCTATTAGAATCCTACAATGGTACGACCGATCCTGATGACCACATAGAAGACATCGACGCCGTACTTGATTACCTAGGTGTGAAGGGCGCAATCAAATGCAGGTCGTTTCCGACCATGATCGAAAAAATAGCAAGTGTACTATTTTTCACCGATGTAGTAATAATGAGATTTTTCCAAAGATCGACCTCGAGGACTACGTAGGAAAATACTAAGTTTTATTATTAATTCAGTTGAACAAAAACAATAGTTTTGGGTTGGTTGGATAAACCCTTGCACATATGTAAAATAACATAGAGTAAAATATGACTTTTGACTTTTTAATAAAAATATGCTAGGGGGTGTATGATTTACCCTGAAATAACCTTCACTCTTTGATCTTTTTAACAAGTTCATCAACCTCAATTACCAATTCTTAAGATTATCTTTCCCTAAGTCCTTAGTGAAAAGCTTTTAACCTTGTACCCTAATTTCAATGTCCATTCAAATTGGTTCTGAGGTTAAGCATTCAATTATCAACTATTCTAATTATCATAGGATTTCCCTAGTCTTAGGTGAAATTATCTATAATATCATTATTTAGAAAACCTTAACACGATCGTCCGAATCTAATGTGTTAAAAACAGTAAAACCCTATGGTCCCATAGGATAAAACTATAAATTCTTATAAACAACCAAATTGATGCATAAAAACTGTTATGTTGAATAGAACAAAGAGATCAGTATTCTTAACATTGCAAATCAGGGACACCCCCTAGCATTGGGGGGTTTAGCCGCACATAATATTCAAAGAAGTTACAATACGAAAGTTAAACATTACAAGATAATTAGATTTCATTGATATTCAATCGCGATTGCTCTTGAAGAATCTTCGTCCTCCGAATCCCTTGAACATTCCAATTTTTGTCGTAGAATTCTTCCCCGATCAAAAAGTCCATTTCTTCTTCTCAAAAACATGTTTTTATAGTGTTAAGTCATACCTCAGCGATGCAAAATGTCCAAAGTACCTTTAATGATCCAAGACTACATCAAAATCTCAAAATTGGAATTTCCAGCGCCTAGGATGACACGGGTCGTGTCACCGAACATGGGCACCTGTGTCACCATCTGTGATCAGCTCTTGCACGCTCTTTGGTTCCAGCTGAATTGACACGGGCCGTGTTGTGTGACACGGGTGCCTGTGTCACCTTCTGCCTTGCCTCCAACTTCAACTTTTTGCCAAGTCTTCCCCCTGACACGGCCCGTGTCAGGTGACACGGTCACCTGTGTCAGGACTCCTGAAGCATTTTTTCTAGAACTCTGAATACTGCACTTTTCTGCCCCAATTTGTCCTGTTTTATTCTTTTGAACCTTAAATCACTAAAACATAAAACCAGAGCATAAAATATGGTAATACGAAATAAAATACATGTCAATTAGAAGAAACAATAACTAAAATAAATGCTAAATTCCTGTGTAAAAACCACTGATCAAACCACTCAGAGAAAAGGTGTAATGGCTTGGTACAAAAGCCTGCTCCCTGAATCTATCACTTCCTGGAAACAATTGGGAAATATATTTTCGAGGCACTTCATCGCCTCTCGTCGGTGTTCGAAATCAGAGGCTTCACTTGAAGCGATTATCGAGGGTAGAGACGAATCTTTGCGTGCGTATATCTAACGCCTTAACAAAGAAGTCATACAGGTCTCAACGACCGATGCAATTAAGAAGTACCTTCTTGAACGAGGGCTCCGTCCCTACAACGACTTCACGAAGGTTAGGGGCATCGAATTTCCAACCACGCTCGACTCCCTCCTTCTCAAGGCTCAAGCGTACATTCTATACGAGGATAAAGAAGCGTACAATAATGCCAAGGATTCAAGACACCGAGAGAGTGCCAAACCCTCGAGAAGCGATGAGCCCTCGACATCTCGTCGGGCGGGAGAGAGAAAGCGGGAAGACAAATCCGAAGACTCCAAAGATTATAATGGGCCTACTGGTCGGTTCCACGACTACACCCCTCTGACCACTTCAAGAGAACGTATTATGTCTGAATGAGCCAACTCTAAATTTAAGCAGGCTGGGGTATGCTTTCCTTGCCAGACACCCTCCAAGCCCGGAACCAACAAAAGCAAGTATTGTAGGTTCCACAAAAGCCATGGTCACAACACTAACAATTGCATCCATTTCAAGAATTCAATCAAGATACTAATCTGAGACGGGCATCTCAAGCAGTACAAAAAGAAAGAGGGTGCCCGTAAGGAGGCTCCAAAAACCAAGAGCGTCGAAGAGAGAAGGGAGTACCCCAAAATCAACACAATACCGGTTACCATGAGTATCTCGTGACCATAAGATTTCTACTTCCAAGACATGGAGAACGTCCCATTGTACTTCTCCTCTCACAATCCCTGGGAGTCATTTCCCACCGCGATGGTCATCTCCGACGGGGGATCCATAAAAAGAAGGTTCGAGCAACTTATCAAATCCAACTCTGACATGGATGCCACACTGGATAAGTTCTGAGGAGGCTCTCATCCCCTCGCTTTCTACAAGGAGGAACTGTCGGGCGGAGCCCTCAACTCGACTATCCCACTGCTCGTGCGGGCTCGTATGAAAACTATGATGTTCGGCACATACTGGTCGATCAAGAGAGCTCGGTGGACATCATGTACACCCAACTGTTGGCTACCCTACAACTGAATGAAAGCCACCTGACCCCATACATTGGCTCAGACCTCCAAGGCTTCAACGGGGCCAGTACCAAACTGTGATACGGTGGTAGAGCCGACTGTTATACTGGTTTTGCATTTGTGTTAGAAAATGTTGCAGTAAGCAAGAGTCTCCATGGACTTTTATTTTATCCAAATTAAGGAAAGGGTGAAAATAACAAAAAAAGACCTTTTTTGAGAGTTTTCTGAGTAAGGGGGTAAATTATGGAAAGGGGAGGTGTTAGCACCCTTTCCATCCGTAGCTTTCTACGGTCTCTTAGATATTTTCTCATTTTGAAATACCTTTGTGCTTTGTGTGTTTGAAGATGTTTTGAAACGCCTCAGTGCGGAGATTTGCTTTGCGTTAACTCTTGTATCAGTCCTCAAGAGTGTTGACAAAGCAAATTTTTTTGAAAATTGTTTTTGAAACATAGTATTTGTGTAAGTGCAAAATGTTTTAAGCAAACTTCTAATAGCTATCTATTTTGTACTTGAAAAGGTAGTTCTTTTCCTCCTATCGTTTAGACAGTTCTATCCTACTATTAGTGAGTAGGTAGCCCTATCGTTGGATGTATAAGAGACATTCGAAGGAACATTACAGTCATGAAGGCAACTTGTGGAGACGCTTTAGCAATTTCTATTTAGGGACTATATCATTTACTGGAAGGCAACTGTAGGGTCACCGAGGGACTATGATGTTTTGATTTATAGGTCTTTGCTAAAACGTCCCTGTCTCGAGGGACATGACTGTTTTATTTCCGAAGGCAACCAAAGTGAGGTACCCTAGAGGTGTATATGTACAAGTGTATTATATTTAGTTATTTTTGTCTTTTTGTTAAGTTTGCTAACATTTTGTTATTAGTCTTATCATGCAATCCTAGTTACTAGCAGTTAATATATATATATATATATATATATATATATATATATATATATATATATATATATATATATATATATATATATATATATATATATATATATATATATATATATATATATATATATATATATATATATATATATATATATATATAGGAATTTAAAGTGCATAAATGTAAAATGCGGGAATGTAAATCCTACGCTATTACATGGCTTTGTGAGATGTACATTATAAAAATGTGAAAAGTATAGTCCTAGTTACTATTACAGACTGGGAAGCAGTTACAATAAGATGGAAAATGCGAGAATACATAAATGCGCAAACAAATTAAAATGGACGTCTAAATCCTAAGGAAAAGAAATATTTTTGTTTGTTTTTTATTTATAAAAGAAAATAAAACTTAAGTCTATTTAATTTTAAATTAAGGAAAAGGTTAAAATAATTATTTATTTATTTACAAAATAATTTGATTAATAAAAACTATCCTAATGTTTTTCGTGATTTTGATTTTAATGTTAAAAATAATAAAAAAGGAAGTCAATAAAGAAATGAAAACAAAAGTAAAAATACAAAGGGGCGGGGGGGGGGGGGGGGGGGGCATCCTTCAATTGCAGGGAGAGATGGGGGCTTTGATTCAGAGGAAGATAACTGCCTTTCAATTCTGTGAAGGGTGTTATTTTCTTCGATCCAATGACAGGATGTGGCTTTCGATCCATAGGGAGGATCTGGAAAGGCCTGGTGGATCACCTGTGAGGGCACTGAATCTGCAAAGATGTGTTAGCAAAACAAAGCGCAAGACCTGGATATTGAACCCAAGTCCTTCGATCCTGCACGCGTTGGGTCTATTCAGGCTATATCTGCAGCAAGTGTTAGCAACAAAACAAATGTAGATCTGAGTGTCGAACCCAGGTCCTTAATCTTGAATACAGATCGAATAAGCTACAAATACTAATATGTCATGCAAATGTAAGTTTGATGTTTTTACCCATTCTTACCATGGGTGATGTATGAACATGTGGCTTCAGGCGTGGATACCCTTATTTTAAGGATTGCTTCGATTTTGGAACTTCTGGATATGGGGATACTTGCTTAAGGGTTGGGGATGATTGGAAAAGCTTCAGGAAAACCTCCAAGAGTATGTTTTTAATTTCGTGTGACTCTCCCTCCTGTTGTGTCCAGCTTCCTTGTGCGTATGTATGTGGTTCTTTATATAGAGGGGATGGAGGGGACAAGAGAACAAAGGTTTAAACATCTATAAACAAGTATTTTCAAAGCCATGAATGATGTTTTGTAACGTTGCAAAAGTCATGGAAACTTGTCTCTTTTTGAATTTGAATGAACCTGGACATTTTGGCTCCTTCGAAATACCCTCCAGTGTTTCTCTTCGATTGACCTATTGCCTCCTTCGACTAGACCTTTTGTATAGCCTTCGAATGGGCCTTTGGTTGCCTCCTTCGAAGGGGTCTTCTTGAGTGTCTTTCGAATGGTTCTTTCGTTGGACCCATCTATTTGCCTTAGTTGCTTGATTCCAATAACCCAAGTGAGGACTTTATTCTGGCCAATCGAAGCCTCCTTTGTCATGAATGTAATGGTGCACGAGGCTTGGGTCTGGAAGCATGCAGGACTTTGGCCAGACTCACCAAAAGACAAAACAACACTTGTATTCAACTATTATGTGTCCTTCGACTGGACCAAATGCATGCCCCTTCGAAGGCACCATTTGTATGTCCTTTGAATAGCCCACATGCACCCCTTGTGCATTCTTCGAATGGGCCACCAATGTGTGTTCATAATGCAACAATCCCATGCTTGTGAAATAAAGGCAGGCATGAAGAGGAAACCTTTGCTTGGTGAATCAAAGGGCAGTTGAAGATGGAGCATTTTCCTTGGGGATCGAAGGCAAGCATCTTGAACCAATACTCATCAAAAGACAAAACAAGCTTGTTTCCCACAATTATGTATCCTTCGAATGGAACATATATATGTCCTTCGAAGGAGCCATTGGTGTATCCTTCGAATAGACCTTACTAGGTGTCAAAATATGGAAAACTGTGTGTTGAATATTTTAGAGGTGGAGTCAAAGATAGCATGAGGGAAGCTAAATGCTTAATGAATCGAAGCACATATGAAAGAAAACCACTACTTTATGGGCGCTGGCATGAAGGGAACCATTGCCTTGTGCATTGGAGGTAAGCCCAGAGGGAGTCATTTTCTTGTGGGTCGAAAGCAAACACAGAGGCAAGTTGAAGGGGCCCTGACCTTGTGGATCAAAGGCAAGTATGAGGCAGCCTTTTGTCTTGTGAATCGAAGACCAGTGAAACGGGCCTTTTACCTTGTAGATCGAAGGCAAGTTGATGGGCCCTTGCCTTGTGAATCCAAGGCAAGCATGAGGAAGCTTTGGCCTAGTGGATCAAAGGCAGGTCTGAAGAAGCCTTTTCCTAAACGAAGCTTGCATGCAGGAACCCATTGTTTTGTGGATCAAAGTATGCATGCAGGAGGTCACTGCTGGTGAATCAAAGGGAGCTTGTAGGGGATTCTTGCTTTGTGCGCTGAAGGCACACACAGAGGGAGAATTTACCTAGTCGAAGCAGGAATCAAGCTTGCTCCAAAGAAATAAAATGCCCAATCGAAGTAAGAATTAAGCTTGCTCCAAAGAAACCAAATGCCCAAACGAAGCAGGAATCTAGCTTGCATGCAGGTAGCCATTGCATTGTGAATCAAGCCAGCATCCAAATCTAATGGTGAAATCAAAGGAGCACGAACAGGAGGCCCTTCCCTTTTTGATCAAAGGAGGGTGTTTCAAAGGAAACATGTGCCCAGTCGAAGCTTGTATACATAAAAAAAGCAAAAGGACAAGGCTTCAATCGATGCTTGGAAATTTGAGGCAAGCTTGGAGGAGGTTAGGTGCTCAATCGAAGCCTGTCCAGATGCCAATAGAAAGACCCTTTGACAAGCCAATTGAAAGACCTTGTTTATCTTCAAAAAATTTATTTTTTCTTTGATCAAGTGTTTGTGGCCACCCATATAAGAGAAAACCTTGGAAAACATGAGAAAGCAAGTTTTGGGGTACAACACAAACCCTAGGGGTATGTTGACCTGATCGTCACCTTTGGGAGAGGGGTGACCGCCAGAGTAATCAAGACTCATTTTCTGGTAGTAAATCGCCCATATCTCTATCAATGTATCTTCGGGAGGCCCCCTCTGGCCGAACTGATTGCAGTACCCTCCACCGTACACCTCAAAATCAAATACTACACTGCATAAGGTTTGGTAGCCACCCTTTATGGGGACGTCCAGACAACAAGAAGATGTTTTGAAGCCTCGACCAGGGGCCTGAGTTCCATCAACGCTCAACCCCGAATGACCATTGGGGCTGCCCTTCTCTACAGTTCCGAGGAGGCCAAGCCACTACCAAGGGTCGATGCCATCGACCTCGACAGCCGCTTCTCCAAGGAGGATCGCGCAGATAAAAAGAAGAAAGGGAAAGAGCCCATGGTCGAAGGAGAAGGTTCATCCCTAGCTGCAAGTAGCAAGGAACTCTCAGATCCTGTACGACCCATTCCAAACGAAGACTTCGAGATCACCCCCCTTGGGAAAGATCCCACCAGAGGAGTAAAGATCGGAGCAGACCTCCCCGACTTGGCAAAGAGGAAACTTAAAGCTTGATTGAGGGAGAATGATGATTTGTTCGCTTGGAGCGCACATGAGATGCTCGGATTGGACCTAGAGATTGCATGTCATTACCTGACCGTAGACCCTTACCTCAAGGCGGTCACCCGGCATAGAAGAAAGTAGTCCTCTGAAAAAACGGAGGCTGCCGAACTAGCTATAAAAGACCTTCTAGAGGTACACTTTATTTATGAAGCCCAGTACACAACCTGGATCTCAAATGTAATTCTTGTAAATAAATTTAATGGAAAATGGCGTATGTGCATTGATTATACCGACCTCAATTGGGCTTGCCCAAAAGATGCTTATCCCCTCCTGAATATTGACAAACTTGTCAACAACTCGGTCGGTTTCAAATTATTATCTTTTATGGATGCATATTCTGGATACAATCAGATTCCAATGGAGAAAGTGAACAAAAATATAGCGCCTTCATGATCGAGTCGGGCAACTACTACTACAACATAATGCCCTTTGGCTTGAAAAATGCAGCCGCTACATATCAGCACATGATGAAAAAGTCTTTCGCAACGAAATAGGTGACATGCTCGAAGTCTACATGTATGACATGATCTTCAAGTCGGCGGAAGAAATTGACCACACCCTTCACTTGAAGAAATTTTTTGAGTAGGCCAGAAAGGGCCAGATGCGATTTAACCCAGAAAAATGAACCTTCGGCGTACGGGCAGGAAAAATCCTCGGATTCTACCTCAAAAACAAGGGATTAAGGCAAACCCCGACAAATGTCGAGCATTTTATGAGTTTATAACGCCCACTTAGAAAAAGTCCATTCAAATCATGAAGGACATGCTCACTTCTCTCTCTCGATTCATGGCAAAATTCACCCAGCACGCGCTCTCTGTCTTCAAACTCATTCGTAAAGAAGCTGCCTTCGAATGGACGGCCGAATGCGAGCGTACTACCACCCACTTAAAGCAAGCACTATCGCAACCGTCTGTCCTTTCTCGACCAGAGAAGGATGAAATCCACTATCTCTATCTGGTCGTCACACCCGAGGCAATAAGCGCAACACTAATAAGAGAAACCCTAGAAGGGAAGATGCCTATCTACTTTACAAGCAAGGCCCTACAGGGCCCTGAAGTAAGATATCATAAAATTGAAAAGGTGTCCCTAACCCTCATCAATATGGAAAGGAGACTCAGGCATTATTTCTTGGCACATACCATAGTCGTTCGAATAGATTAACCAATAAAGCAGCTGCTCAGTAGGCCTGACATGGAGGGCAAAATGTTGCAATTGTCGTTAGAACTCTCCGAGTTATAAATCCAGTATGAAGGTAGGAAAGCCTCAAAGCTTAAGCTCTGGCCGACTTTGTGGCCGAAATGACCTCGCCCACACCCTTGGACAGGGCACGTCGATGGAAATTTTTTATCGACGGTGCCTCCAGTTCGACAAGAAGCGAGACATGCATTATATTTGAAAATGAAGAAGGAACACTAATTGAGGTCTCCCTTGAATTATCCTTCCCGACCTCAAACAACCAGGCCAAATACGAAGCATTCCTAGAAGATTTACTTATGGCCGAAGACCTGGGAGCCGAGGAGGTGAGAATCTTCACCGACTCTCAACTCGTTACATCCCAGGTCCGAGGAGAATATCAGGTGAAAAACGAACACCTCACTGAGTATTGGGCCCTGATCCAAGAAAGAAAAAAGAAATTCAAATTTATGGACGTACAACATATTCCCCGCGAACATAGCGCTCGGGTAGACATCTTGTCCAAACTAGCGAGCATAAAGAGGAAATAAGGGAACAAGTTAGTGATACAAGAAATTATTCCCCGACCGATCACCCAGAGACCCCCTCGACTTTAGGAGTATTATCCATAGGGGACAACGACTGCTGGATGACCCCCGTGTACGACTGCCTCGTAAAAGGGGAGCTACCCGCCGACTCAAAGGAAGAGATCATGGTCAGACGAAGAGCCTGCTCCTACGTCCTGGTTGAAGGAATATTATACATGAGAGGATTTTACATTCCCCTCCTCAAATGTGTTGACCGGAGCAAAGAGGGTCACATCCTGCTCGAGATCCATGAAGGGATAAACGACTAACATCTGGGCGGAAGATCCCTCGCCAAGAAAGCTCTACGAGTAGAGTCTTACTGGACCATCATGCGGCACGATGCAAAAGAGCACGTGAGGAAATGCGACAAATGCTAGCGACACGGGGACATGCACTTGGCTCCCCCAAATAAGCTCAAGTCCCTATCTTCTCCCTGGCCCTTCGCCTGGTGGGGGTTAGACCTCCTCGGTCCATTTGTGGTAGGTACCAATCAAAACAAATATTTGATAGTAGCCGTCGACTACTTCACCAAATGGATAGATGCAGAAGCATTGGCCAAAATTACCGCCAAAAACGTTCTTCGCTTCTACAAAAGGAACATCCATGCTCGGTTTGACATCCCACAAGCAATAGTCACCGATAATGGGACCCAGTTCACAGATCATACCTTTCAGGAATTCATCGGCAAGTTGGGCACCATCCAACACTTCTCCTTTATCGAACATCCCCAGACGAATGGCCAGGCCAAGTCCACGAACAGGGTGATACTCAGGGTTCTCAATCTAAGGTTAGACGAAACTAAGAAAAGATGGGTCGAGGAGCTACACAACTACTCAGGGGGTACCGAACAACAGTGCACTCGCCAATCAGGGAAACTCCTTTCTGACTAACTTAAGAAATAGAGGTCGTCATTCCCATAGAGATCGAAGAACCCTCCAACCAAACTGAAGCTCCCCTAGACGAGGAGATGAACAACGTCGCCCTACGGGAAGAACTAGACCTGGTCGAGGAGATCCGAACAAGAGCGGCCCTATGAGAGGCATCTCTTAAACAAAAAATAGTTATCTGCTATGATGCTAAAGTTGTACGACGAGAGTTTGAGGTCAGCAATTGTTGTACTCCAAAATTTTCCCTCTCATTTTATTCAAGACATACTCCTAGAGGTCCCTAAGTGCTCAAGGTTGACCAAGAATTGACAAGACAAATTCTCCTCCTAAGCAATGGACTTTCAACTAGGGTTTCACTTTTCAAAAAGAATTTTTGGTTTCAAAGGTCTCAAGTGATTTCCATGGTTCCTGATATGTCATCAAGAATTCTCATGCCAATTTTCATGCCTTGCATCACAGTTTGCTCAGTCAATGGCTCAAATGTTTGAAAATCAATTGTATTGGTCAAAAAGTCAACTATGGTCAACATACAGTCAAACTTCAAGATTTTTGGTCCAACATTTTGAAGTGATATCCATCATTTGATCAAGGGTTGATCATGATTCCTCAAGGAATGCTCTCAAATCATCAAAAATCCAAAAGTGCAAAATTAGGATTTCCTATGAAAAGTCAATTGAACTTTGACCAAGCATAACTTTCACATGCTTCATCCATTTTGCCCCGACCAAAGCTCATTGTGAATAAAATTCAATTCCCTACAATTTTTATTTTCTCCTCAATTTCAAAAAATGCATCATTGGAAAGATATGAGCCAATACATTACAGGTCTTTTTGAAAGTCAACAAAAAGGCATTTTTGTCAATGCAAGTTACATCAAGATAATTTCTCCAAATAAAAAAATGGTCAGCATAGAGATTTTAGTGGACATCTTGATATTTCTAAAAAGTCAAAGATCATCTCCAAAAGATAAAAATTGAGCAAGCTATGACTAGTACAAATTGGGCAAATTGGTGAAAATGCAAAAAAGTCAACTTTGAGCAAAAATGCATTTTTAAGTTCATACACCTATTTTGTGGGATTAAAATATGTTTATGACTTACTCAAGGACTCCTAAATTCACTCTCACCTTGCTTTGCATTTTCTCTATTTTATTCATATTTATTTTGCTTTTATTCAAATAAACACAAAATAAATTGCATAAAATAATAAATAAAAAGTATGGATGCGTGGGCTGATGAATTGGGTTGATATTGGGCCTTAGAATTCGTGAAAGGCATGAGGAAAAAGACCAAGTTAATTGCATCTCAAGAAGGGCAAGTTTTTCATAATTTTAGAAGTATTTTAATATGTTTGATATTTCTTTGAAAGGGAGGCATTATGTGTGGATTCTTGCCATGTTTACTCATAAATTCATCCCTCTATAAATACAAAACAAAAGCATAAGCCAAGACCATGAAATTTTGCACCAAAGCTCTCCAAAACAAATTCTCCAAATTCGAAGAAATTGTGAAAATCATACCTCACATCTCCAACGGATTCCAAATCGATCCAAACCTTTCATTGTCCTCCTGAAGGTCAGGAGTCACAATCAATCATTATCCTTTGCAAATTAACCCTAGAAAACACCCTCACATTGATTCTGGTTGGTAAGTTGGTAGGTTTCGTGTTCTCAAGATTTTCACACTTTAAATCCATGTAAACATATTTGTTTCATTTATATACATTTTCTGCAATTTTTTAACGTTTTACATGTAAGCATGGCGGAAAAAATAACAATCATGACCATGGTGCACCCCAAGGAGCGTTCCCCACTGGATCGAAACAAAGCTCCTTGACTCATCCGTTTTGGGCCCAATGTTCTCCTTCCTCACCCCCCTCCACTTTCTTGTTCTCAAGAGGCTCATTTTCATTTCTTTTTTGTGTTTTAATTAACTACTTTATTTTTTTAAACAATCTTATTTTAATAAAAAATCACAAAAATATTAGACTTAGGTTTTTATTAATTAAATTAATTTTAATTAATTACTTTAATCACTTTTTTTAATTAATTAACTAATTAGAATTAGGGTTTTATAAATAATTTATTTCCATAAATCAAATTCAAATTATTATTAACACAAAATTCTTTTTTCTCATAAAAAGGAATTTTTTTTTATTAATAACCATGTATTAAAATTATATTTCACAAATAACCGGGTTTCGGAAAAAATTACGCAAATAACCATGTTTCAGATGACTCCCCAAAGGAGGAGCCATCTCACTTGGCGCCTCCACCTAGGATTTTGCCCTAGGCGCCATCTCACTTGGCGCCTCCCTTGGCTTTTAGCCAAGTGAGATGGCGCATGCTCCTTAAAAGTGAGAGGAGGCGCCATCTCACTTGGCTCCTAGGGCAAAACTAGGGCAAAATGCTGTTTTATAAATAATTCGTCCGTTTCTCCGAAATTTTTCACACTTTCTCGCACTGTATTTTTATTTTGTACTTCGTTATTTGCGTCATGACGTCGCCTATGATTTTTAGCAGAGATGGTTACATTATATTCTCCGCCACGAAACCTGCGATGAAAATGAAATTCTGGCATATTCACTCCATGGAGCGTCTGAAGCGGGAGTTGATGCGGTGGCTAGATGGAGACATTGCGGAGGGGGAAAAAATTCGAAGGATCCAGCGAAAACGAACAACAACCTCACATGCGACAGGAAGACCTAATGTGTGGTTGGAGGAAGTCAAAACAGACAGTGATGTAATGCTGATGATGCATGGGTCAGATGAAATTGTGTTAACAGTTGTAATTTCCTAGATTGAATATCGTTAATTATTGTTGTACGCGTTTTATTAATTGTAGCAAAATCTATTAACGGAAAACCCAAATGTTTACAACACAATTATGAAAAGATTTTATGTATTACAATATTTATGTGGTCGAGCCAGACGCCCGATTCAGACAGTTTTTGTGATTGTGTCCGACCTGACGGCATAAACCACACTTTCTTTCCAACCTGTCAAGATCGTCCATTTCTGTTGTGATGCACCTACTTTTAGGACGACCCTTCTTGTTCCTTCGCATTTGGTCATTGCGCCAAACTATATCGTCGTTGTATTCATGCCAATAATCTGGTTTTGCCACCAAAGGAAAGTTGTTGTTGTAAACAGTGAGCAACGTTTCAGATTTGTAAACGTTTGACAGCAGTTGAAGCGCGTCTTGATGGGTATGAGCACAAGCGGAAATGACATGAGAGCAAGGCATACGAAATGCTTGAAACTTGCCATAATCGCACCATTGAGAAGGTAAAATGACCCTGTATTCTTGTCTTGGCAGGCATTCATTGTGGTAGATTATCTCTTTCACAATGAAGTTGTGGCTGTGTCGGTCAAACCGTATAACCATGTGAGTGTTGGCTTTAGCACTTTCAGCCTTAATGTATTTCATGCAACTTTCACTCCATAGTTGTCCAGATTGCAACATCGCATTCCACATTTCACCTCTTTTGGCAAATAACGCAGCCATCCTAAAATACGTAGATTTTACCAAGGCAGTGATTGGGAGGTTTCATATGCCCTTGAATACCCCATTCATTGATTCAATAAGATTCGTTGTCATATGCCCCCATCTTTGGCCATTGTCGTATGACCTAGTCCATTTTTCCACCAGAATATTGTCGATCCACCTACCGGCTTCCGGATTAGACAAACGGATCTCGTAGCGGTAATATTTGAATGTGGGTTGTGTCAATGCATATCCCGCATTCATAACCGCTTTCCTCAATGTTTTGTCCTTGATCTCCCTCGAGAAATTCTGGACGATATGCCTAACGCAATAGACATGCGTAGAAGGAGGGTCATGCCAACCATTTGCTGGATTATTGTAGGCACTTTCAATGGAGGCATGTCTGTCCGAGATCAAACAGAGATCTGGTTGAGGAGCCACGTGTGTCCGAAGATTTTTCAGGAAAAAGCTCCAAGCACCACCGGTCTCCCCCTTGACAAGGGCAAACGCAACGGGGTAAATGTTGTTGTTGCCATCTTGTGCAACCGCCATCAATAGCGTGCCTTTGTACTTCCCATACAACCAAGTCCCATCAATTTGTAAAATTGGTTTGCATGATGCAAACCCTGTGATGCATGGTTGAAATGCCCAAAACACGCGACTGAATATTCCGTTGCCATGCAGTAGACTACCATCTTGGGCGTACGCTGGCAATGTTTCCAGAATGTAAACACTACCTGGAGAATACGTCTTGAGTGAATTCAGGTAGCGGGGAAGTTCTCGGTATGACTCCTCCCAGTTTCCGTACACCCTTTCAATCTCCTTAGTCTTTGCTAACCACGCCTTACGGTAAGACGGAGTGTAGTTAAAAACCGTGGTGATGTGGGAGATGATTGTTTTCACCTTCAAAGATGGGTCGTTGCTGACCAGGGGTAGGATTTCTTGAATGATTAGATCATAGTTGAGTTTTCGGTGGTCCTGTGATTGAGTGGAACTTACACAAGTGTGGGTAGTCATGGAACCTATGACCCAACAGTCACCCCTTAATCTGTATGATGCGGTCAGCTTGAACATACAGTCAGGGTGGACACACTTGATCTTGTACCTTTCCGGGTTGACACGATCCACCTTAAAATCAACCGAGTTGAGCATGTGAAAATTTTTAATGGCCCTGATGCATTCCTCTCTGTTACGAAACTTGTCTTTCTCTTTTAAATTTTCATCCGACTGCATATACGGTTTGAAAAATAAGTCAGTAGAAGGTTCATCTTCGCCCATGTTGAAGTTTGTCATGTGCGGAGGTGGTGTGTAGATTTTGCCTGTAGGAATACTAGGGATGCCATCATCGTCAGAATCATTGTTCACCATTTCATCAAACTCTAACTCGTTATCTTCTTCTTCATCATCAACTGCATCTACCTCATCTTGCTCATTCTCCAAAGGATCAACCTCCTGTGTCACCTGAGGCTCTTGAAGCAAAACGGACAACTCAATAGAGTTGTATCCAGAATAGACATGGCTGGAAATCATATTCTGGAGATCCTCGTCATCTTGAACTTCAACCTTATAAAAAATTACTTGGTTGTTTCCAAAGAAAACTGGATTCTGATAAAATATCTGGGACACCGGGCCTCGTTCAAGTTTGGCCTCCAATCTTTTTTTGAATTACGAGAAATTGGCTTTCCCGTTTAAGAGAAATCGAATGTTGTCTGTGTCTCTAAACAAAAACCCAGCTGTGAGACAAATGTATGTCTCACCATTGAAATGTGCTTTGACGACAAATTGTGGTGAAGAGGCCATTGCGTAGAATTGTTTTAAGGTTTGAAGGTTGGAATGTTTGAGGTTTATTGATTGTATGAAGGTATGAATGCTGTAATGTTTGAAGGTTGGAATGTATGAATTTGATGACTGATTCGAAGGTTGGAATGTTTGATTGTTTGCAGGTTTGAAGGTTTGGTTGTAAGAACGTTTGAAGGTTGGAAGATTTGACAGATTATGTGAATCAATGTTATGATAAACGTAAGGCTAAAAATTTCAATTAAGTAAGGATGCAACCCCCCAAGGCTGCCAATAATATTACATGCAATAATGAAACCCCATAGGCTGCCACCTAGCCTGGCCCTATTCTGCACATATACATGTGTTTTGTAAGACTCCTCCCATCAACTCCAATGGGCTTACATGCAATAATGAAAGGAATCCCCCAAGGCTGTCACGTAGCCTGAGCCTAGGTTGTAACAAAGGACACCTCTTATTCGCCAATTGGGGTGGCGACACCATTCATTTTTGTACTCTTTCGCCAAGTCCAATGGCGCCTCCCTTACTGTCCAATCGTGATACATGCATGGGCTTATGTAACCCCATAGGCTGCCACCTAGCCTGGCCCTATTCTGCACATATACATTTATTTTGTAAGACTCCTCCCATCAACTCCAATGGGCTTACATGCAATAATGAAAGGAATCTCAAAGGCTGTCACGTAGCCTGAGCCTAGGCTGTAACAAAGGACACCTCTTATTCTCCAATTGGGGTGGCGACACCATTCATTTTTGTACTCTTTCGCCAAGTCCAATGGCGCCTCCCTTACTGTCCAATCATGATACATGCATGGGCTTATGTAACCCCATAGGCTGCCACCTAGCCTGACCCTATTCTGCACATATACATTTATTTTGTAAGACTCCTCCCATCAACTCCAATGGGCTTACATGCAATAATGAAAGGAATCCCAAAGGCTGTCACGTAGTCTGAGCCTAGGCTATAACAAAGGACACCTCTTATTCGCCAATTGGGGTGGCGACACCATTCATTTTTGTACTCTTTCTCCAAGTCCAATGGCGCCTCCCTTACTGTCCAATCGTGATACATGCATGGGCTGCCACCTAGCCTGCAAGAGTGACACCTTTCATTTTTTGTACATGCACGCATGCATATGTGTAACCCCCTAAGCATGCAAATGTGACACTTCGCAGGCATGCAAGCACAAGCAACCACTATATCAAACTTATTTGCCTATAAATACATACCATATCATACATCTCTCACACCCACACAAGTCTCACTCTCTGCTACGAAATATTTCATAAGTCTATCATACTCTCTATTGCTTCCTAAGTCTTTCATACTCTCAAGCATTTTAAACAATGGCTCTTCTAACAATGGGCGATACTCACAGAGGCACAAGGGAAAACATTGCTGCATTTGTAAGTTTCTTCTTTGGTTATACATTTTTCATACTTCAAATAACGCGTTGTTCATCTTAATTAATCTTACACCTGTTAAATTATGAACTCAGGACACAAAAAGATTCAGAATCCGTTCGCACAACTATCTGGATCCCGACCCATTTATCGTCCCATATCTGGAATACGCAGGTTTTGGACATGTCATAAAGATCTCCAACTGCACCATTGACTCGAAGTTCATTCTTGCAATGTTGGAAAGGTGGAGACCGGAGACCCATACATTTCACCTACCAATAGGTGAATGTACCATCACGCTAGAGGATGTGTACATGCTACTAGGTCTCCCTGTCGACGGTAAGACCGTGAACGGGTCGGTTCAACAACCCAACTCTCAGTGTGAAGAACTGTTGGGTAGGGATATGGTAGAAGGTGGTGGTGCAAGAGGGCAGGGAATACTACTCACTGAGCTGAAACGTCATTATGCAAGTTTGGAATTAAATGAAAATTCCTCAGAGAATGACAGGGTAGTAAAAGCCAGAACGTATCTTATGATACTTTTTGGTACATTTTTATTTCCCGAAAGTACGGGAAATAGTGTAAATTTTATGTACTTACATTTACTAATAAATTTTGAAAAAACAAGAAAATATAGTTGGGGTTCTGCAGTATTAGCCCACCTATACAGTTCCTTGTGCAAAAACGCAGTCAAGAAAAAATGTACATTTTATGGGTGCGCTTTTTTACTACAAGCCTGGGGTTGGTGGAGGATGGAGTCCTTAAACCCCGTCAACAACAACACTTTCTGTTTCCCGTACGCAACAAAGTAAGTCATCAAGTTATAGCATTTATAACTATTCTGCTCTTCCCAAAATATATGCTAAGAATAAAATGTTTCTCATTTCCTTTAGGTACTGCGTGAGGGGTATGGATTACAGCAAGAATCCAAGATTCAATGTCGCACTCTACCGCAACCTGTTGGATCACTTAGGCCCGGATGACGTACGTTGTAGCTTTTAAATTTTGTTCAACTAAATTATTTATACATTACTTTTGCATTAACCTGATTTACATTCTATCGCAGTTCGTCTGGAGACCATATTTGGGTTTGGGCCATGTTCCAAACCCGGAGGATGCAGCAACTTGGACCGCGAAGACTGCAATCATTCGGTTCAACATTGTGGAGATGCACCACAACGACCGTGTGAAGATGAAGTTCGGAATGCATCAAGAGATACCAAGTGATCCAACTTGTTTGTCTCCATGGCATCTTAAAAGGGTCGACGCCCAGTGGGGTCTTACCAACTGGAAAGACTTTGCTCCGGAATGGTGTAAGATATGGCAGATGCGTCACCGCTACGTCTTGCAATTCCCGGTTTTCCTTACTCAAGGTAATATGCGACACACAGATCAATATTTGTCGTGGTACAGGTCGGTTAGTAACCCAGAAATGCACGTGTCTCATCCAAGGTACTTGGTTGACCCACGCACACAATGGGCACAACCCTCGATTCCCCATCAACAAACCCAAAACCCATCAACCTCCCACCAACCCCCAAGAAGAAACAGACCCACAAACACCCAACCACATTCCCCATCACAACACAACTACAATCAAATGCCGCACAACCAACCACAATCACCACCAAACTACCAATACCCCGATATGCCTCAAACCCAACCACAATACTAACCCCAATACCAGAACACCCGCATACCCCACACACAATTTCAGTCTTCCACATATCCCAATATGGTGCCCTCAACATCCAGCCTTAGCCCTGATATGGGAATGTCGGAAGATTACGAACAAGCCGACCCAACCTACCATCACCCACAATATCACCAAACCACCCAACATCCTCAATACCAAACACCCCAAGATCCATTTCCTTTCTACCCCTCGTACTCAGACGACCAATGCTACAGACCAACCATGGAACCCCACCCACCGCCAACATGACCAAACTTTGAGGGTATGGGTAACCGACTGTACCAGAGCGGATCTTCTAGATATGGAGATCTGACTGATTTTATGGATTCGGACCGCATTGACTTCGCTGGGCCATCGACCTTGCCGCAGCAGGAAACACGACGAAACCCAGCACGAGAAAGGAGAGTACGGGGATGCGGAACCGGGGGTCATTACCGGGTTCCGGGGGATCACTGATGTATCTTTTTTTTCCCAGTATTTTTGTATCCATTTTTTTAATCTGTTTTTTTACTGTTATTTTAATGTAATACAGTTGGATGTAATTATTTTTTTTTTAATATAAAGTCCATTTTGTTGATCTCTGTCCAACACGCAATGCACCGGAAAAAAATAATATTTTTTTGCCCTAAAAATACACCTAGGCGCCATCTCACTTGGCTTAGGGCATGCCCTAAGCACATAGGCGCCAAGTGAGATGGCGCCTCCCTTAAAAATATAGGTGCATGCGCCATTTCAGATGGCTCCTCCTTTGGGGAGTCATCTGAAACATGGTTATTTGCGTATTTTTTTCCGAAACGCGGTTATTTGCGAAATATTATTTTAATACTTGGTTATTAATAAAAAAAATTCCATAAAAAGACCAAAAATATTTTTTCTTGCTTAGAATTTTAGTTTTTTATTTTATTTTGTCCTTTAATTTATTTTTTAATTATTCCTCTGCTATTTAAATTCTAGAAAACAAATGTATATGTCACACGGGTAATTTTGTAATAGTTGTAGTTTACATTTCCTCACATTTTTTTCTATTATGTAACTGCTTATGGGATGTAATAGCTGTAAACCTTTACTTTCTCGCATTTTATTTTCCACACTTATATATATATATATATATATATATATATATATATATATATATATATATATATATATATATATATATATATATATATATATATATATATATATATATATATATATATATATATATATATATATATATATATATATATATATAACTGTGTAGTAACTAGGACGTGTATGGCAAGATCTAAAAATAAAATGTTAGAAAACCTTAACATCAAAGATAAACAATAACTGAAACACAAAACACTTCGCACACGAGTACCTCTAAGGTACCTCCACTTATTGCCTTCGGAAAACAACAGTCATGTCCCTTGAACGTGGAACACTTCAGCAAAGACCCTCGGTTAAAAATATCGTAGTCCCTCGATGACCCTCTGATGCTGCCTTCGGTAAACGATCTAGTTCCTTATGATAAAATTGCTAAAGTACCCTACGAGTTGCCTTTCTGACTGTACGCTGACCCTCGATTGTCCCTCAAACATCCAACGATGGGGATACCTACTCACTAATAGTAGGATAGCAATATCTAAAGGAAAAGAGGAAAAGAACAAACCTTTTCGAGTAGGTAGATAGTTCTTAGATGATTGTTCAAAACAAAACATTTTCCACACCTACACTCCTTCCCAAAAATATTTTCAAAAATACTTTGTATACGTTCTCAATAATACGAGAAACATTACAAAGTTCACTACACTAAGGCATCTTTTCAAAATACTTTTTTTTCAAACACAAGGTATTTTCAAATGAGCTAGCTTCTAAGAGCCCGTAGACAACTACAGATAGAAAGGGTGCTAACACCTTCCCTTTCCATAATCTACCCCCCTTACTCATAAATAATCTCGAAAGGTATTTTTCTATTCTTTTCACCCTTTCCTTTGTTGGATAAAATAAAATTCGGTGGCGACTCTTGCTTACCGCAATATTTGCGAATACAAATGCAAAACCAGTATAATAGTCAGTTCTCCTACCGTATTACAGAACTGGTGACTCTGCTGGGGAATTATAAAAGTGGGGTTACCTTAGAGTTAGATCATTTTAAATTGCTTTCCTTGTTTGCTTTGTCTGCTTTATTTTTAAAGGGTTTGCTGGAGTTATTGTTAAAGACCCTATACCCGGATCTAGGGCACCTTTTTAGGTAAGTAGCAATAAATCATGGAGTCTGTACAGCATAGACCGATATGGACGAAGTGATGGCTATGTTAGCGAGATACTCTGGCTTGTACTAATGTTCCTTGAGTCAGTCAAGCATAACATTAGGCTTCCTCATAGTGTCATTAAGCGCTAACTGACCTTTAGAACCTTTAATTGACTCATCCTAGCCGTTAGAAAGTAGTGAGATAGCTAGTTTTGGTTACGACCGAAGATTGGTTGATACTCGATGGTACACTCATTGATATTGGACTTTCGGGATAATTCGGCCGCAATATTTCGATGTTTGAGCTAAAATAATGCCTGAGAGAAAGGTCAATGATATGAGACTCCTTAGAACCCGGTTACTATTACTAGGACAGGTTGAGCCAACTAAAACTCAAGAGGGTACTTACCGACAAACTCCATGCAAGCCTGAACCTAAGGCTACTTGTGTGACTTGTTTGCTTTCATTATCTAACAACTTAAAATCCTTGCAGGGCTTGTTTCTTTTCATTACCTAATGACCTGAGTTCCTTGCAGGACCTATTTGTATCCATTATCCAATCACCTAGATTTCTTGCAAGATTTACTTGTTTACGTCACCTTACACTTTTGCTTGGTGCATAGCATGCACATCATGACATCATGCCATAGCATTTTGTTAACCATTTCAAGGATCTCAAAGGGCCTGTGATGCAGGTTACGATGAACCAGACATCTAGCAAGGGGCAAGGGGATTTATTTTCCTCTAGCCAATGTCGTCAAAGCACGATGTCTTGAGTTAGTTGCTATGACCCACTCGACATGGTGAGCTTGATTCTCGTAGAAGAAAATTCAATGATACGAAGTTCTTCAATTAAAGATGCAGTCGGATTCAAACATCTTCTTGTGTTTACCCCGCGAGATACTTAAACACATTATATGCATGTCATTACATAACAGGTATTCTTGAGACCAGTTTCTCATTTTCTCACTATTTATTTCAGCAGTAGGAAGATGGCTCTCGAACAGAATAACATAGATCTTTAAACTCAAGATGCTCAGTTCAAGGAATTGTTCCTGAATCTATCCAAGGGGCAAGAAGAATTGAAAACACTCCTCGTTGGGAGCATGACTAAGAAAAATTCTGAAGATAACAAGGATGACCGGTTGGAACAACTACAAGTTGAGATGGAAAGGATGAGAATCCAGATGAGTAGTCAGATGGCTCTTATCCAAAATTTAGCTCGGGGACAAGAAGAGTTGAGGATTCTCATCACCAAGCTTCATCAAGATAGATACGATTGTCTGGGGAAAACTGCTAGAATTTGGGGCCTAATAAACGATCAATCTCTCTTGGCAGACGGGGAATCAGGTGACATGTTCATGCGAGAACATGTTGAAAATAAACTCAGGAGCGGTGAAATTCAGGGGACTGTATCTTCAAGTTCTCAAAAGAGATCATATAATGGAAAGAAGGAGTCCAATATCGTGTACGACCAGAAGGGTCACAATAAGAATGATCTCAACCAATCTGTGGGGGCAGTGCGGATCTCTAATCCAGCATCGATGCAACAACAATGACAAGGCAATCGGCGTAAGCAGGACCCGCCCAAAAGGAAATTCACCAAAATCAACATGCCCTCAGCTCAAGTATTCATAAAATTGAAGGATCCTCCTCAGAATCCCAACACCGCCTTTCCTTGGTACAACCCTAATGTGAGATACACTTATCATTCCAATAGTCTGGGGAATGACACTGATAGTTGTTGGGCTTTGAAAAATAAGATTCAAGACTTGATTGACAAAGGAGTGTTGGAGTTCACACAAGATGGCCATACTGAATTCTTCTGTCATCCAAGGCACACCATCTGAAGTGACAAGTTCAGACAGAGAGGATTTTTGTTCATTAGAATTTTCAAATTGTAATTTCTTTTGATTGTTCGAACACTTATTTCATGTCAAACTTTGTTATTCCATTAATGAATTGCATATGTTTGTCTTGAAGTAATCCATTCGTTTTCACTCTACTATGTTTTTACTTTTGTGACATACAACTTTCAATTAAAAAACTATAAGCCTTTAGAGGGAGGATGATGAAAATGATACCATAATCTCTACAATATGCTTTGGAACAGACCTTGCTGATGATGTACATGCGTTGTTTCAAATCCTAAATAGTGGAGTTATAAGGAAGATAATCCCTAGTCAACCCCTTTGAGCCTAAGAAGTAGGCGTTTTCTTTTTCACACAAATTGAAACCTTTAATCATAACCTAGGGCAGGGTAGTTTCTCAGTTAATTCAATGGTGCATTCAATCGCAAGCTTCCCTTTCATACATGACGAGTAGTGTCGGAGGTATCCTTCAAAAATAAAAGATGGTGATGGTTCCACATAATCATTAAAACAGGAAGTCATTATCTCTCAAAAGAAAAGCCCGCTAAGTCAAAACCTAGGAAGGAGACTTAAGAAAAAAACTGGGGCATCCCACTGACTGTAATCATAAAAGAAACAGTTCAGCAAAAATGTAAGGATAAGAAAATAAAATAAAAAGAGGTCGCTACAAATCCTAAACAAAAAGAAAAGGTTACAAAAATGTCTGCCTTCTCAAATAAACTTTCAGTATCCGAACCATCACCGAAATATCAGGGCCAAGATTCCCGAACTCAATTGGGATCTAAATGCATAGTTAACTGAGTATAAGACTGAAGAACATCATGAAGAACGGGTGGGTACAAATAAATTTAGAGCCTTTATCCTTTGTTTCTTAAACCGTGAACCATGACACGCTACAACCCTTAAAAGTCCTAGTTGAAGCGTGGGTTAGTTCGAAAGCATACTGTTACAAAAGGTATCCGGACTCCTATAAGGTTTATAATAAATCCTGAGTTGAATTCATACTTACAAAATTCTGTTTGTTTACTAAAAATGCATTTTAAAAACTTCAAGACAGACATAAGCTTTGCATTCTTTAAATTCCATTGTTTGCATATGACTAATCGTTCGACAGCAGAGAAATTCGCACAAAGGAAATTCATTGAACGAAAATCCTCTCAATAGACAGAATCACCTCAGTTGGAAAGAAATTTCCAGTAACAGGCCTTTCATAATCAAGTGGCATGATATGGCATCTAACTGATCTGGGGGCAGTCGAGTCAAGATTCGTGGAATCTCTCAAAAGGGCCGAATAGCCAGGGGCAGACCTCTATCTAAATCACAAGGGGCATGACATGGTGTCTTAATGATCTGGGGGCAGTCGAGTCAAGATTCGAGGAATCTCTCAAAAGTGATGAATAGCCAGGGGCAGATCTCCATCTGAATCACTTGAGGCATTGAACATGAATTTTAGCAAAGGATCACGTAGGACCGAGCAAACATTTTTATGGAAGTGCTACAACACTTACTACTATGGAAAGTGTCAATTCTCCACACCCTGTGAACACAGACATAGTCGAAAAATACTACGCATGAAAAAAGACCCGCTAGGTTGACTGGCCTAGGCAAAAATAAGGGCATCCCAATGAACCAAAAGAGTTCAGGCAAAAATTTAGGATATATAAATAAAACTGTACACCCGGCAAGTCGAAAACCTTAAAAGGCAGCTTGGGAAAAAAAGGGTATCCCGGTGGACTGAAAATATGAAAGGACAGTCCAGGCAAAAGTTAGGGAATAAAGCTTACGACTATGTCCCGTCATCTCGTCACTTGTCTGTCAGTAGAAGACTTATCGCCCTAATCAACATTCACCAAGGGCTCTAGAAGTTGAGATATGTTCAAAGTCTCCACGGACCTCCACAGAGCCAATTCCATGAGATTATCTCCACAAAGTAATATTCACAAAGTCATACATTCCCCACAATTTCCCTGACAGATTGCTCTGGCTGATAAAGGAGTATGATCTTCTTCCTGGAAATATCACAAACCTACATAGTTTCAATCAGTAGAGTTCATGGAGTTTCTTTTCCCCAGCTGATCTTGTTCCTCCAAGGTTGTAAAACCCCCTACAGACTTCTGCTCTCCAGCATAGTTCATTTCCTTAACAAGGGTGTTTCCTCAACAAGAGTACTTCTCCATCAATAGGGTTTATTTCCCCAAACAGTTTATCATCTTCTAGATACAATGCATATACAATCAAGACACTGATTAATTCTGGCACTCATTCCAGATTTCTCTTCTAGATACAGTACATATACAATCAAAACACAGATTCCTTCTAGAACTCATTCCAGATTTCTCTTCTAGATACAGTACAGATACAATCAAAACACAAATTCATTCTGGCACTCATTCTAGATTTCTTCCAGATACAGTTCAGATACGATCCAGATATGGATGTCATTTTGATACTCATTCAGTACATCTTTTAGATATGGTTCAGATACAGTCCAGATATAGATATTATTTTGATACCCATTTAATACATCTTCATATACAATCAAGGCATGGATTTATTCTGACACTCCCCAACTTGAGTGTGCTTCATCCACAAATCACTGGAAAATCCCTCTCTCCAGTGAAGTCGTCACTATCCCCAGGGAGTTGCTATGGAACCTGGAAACTGGACCAGATGTCAGTCAACTTTATCCTCCCCAGGCAAGCCAAAAGGTTATCCATCTCTTTTATTCCCAGTCAGGGTATTAACTCCCCAATAGAACAATGAAAATCCAATGTTCTTAAACTTTTCTCCCCAAGCAAGAATTAACACGATTCAACAGAGTTTCCTCAAGCAAAGAGCAAAAATGAATGTTCCTCAGCGGAGTTTCCTCGAACAAGAAATCAGGGATCCCAAGTGGAAACAATTCCTATTAGATTGAATAGAAATATACTCTTCATCCCCAGCAATAGTCATGGATTTATTTTCCCCAGACAAAGATGCTCGAGTTTACAAATGCACCTCAATAAAATTTCACATTCATACTTCATTTAACAACGACATAGCATATGCATACAAAACGCATATAGCACAATCTCGTTTATTTTGAGAGCATCATTTCGCAATACAATACCTACATCATGCCATTGCATAAAACTAACTTTGTCTTTTCAGGTTAGTTCCCGAACAGATAGAGATTGTCAACAATTTATCATCTTCCAGATACGGTTCAGATATGCTCCAGATATGGATATCATTCTGATACTCATTCCAGATCATCTTTCAGATACCGTTCAGATACACTCCAAATACAAATGTCATTCTGATACTCATTCAGTACATCTTTCAGATACGGTTCAGATACACTCCAGATACGTATGCCATTCTAATACTCATTCAGTACATCTTTCAGATATAGTTTACATATGCTCCAAATACGGATGTCATTCTAATACTCATTCAGTACATCCTTCAGATATGGTTCAGATACACTCCAGATACGGATACCATTCTGATACTCATTCAGTACATCTTTCAGATACAGTTCAGATATGCTCCAAATATGAATGTCATTCTGATACTCATTCAGTACATCTTTCATATACAGTTCAGATATGATCTAGATATGGATGTCATTATGATACTCATTCAGTACATCTTTCAGATACAATTTAGATATGCTCCAAATACGGATGTCATTCTGATACTCATTCAGTACATCTTTCAGATACAATATAGATATGCTCCAAATGCAGATGTCATTCTGATACTCATTCAGTACATCTTTCAGATACATTTTAGATACGCTCCAAATACGGATGTCATTCTGATAGTCATTCAGTACATCTTTCAGATACAGTTCAGATACGCTTCAGATACAGATGCCATTCTGATACTCATTAAGTACATCTTTCAGATATAGTTCAGATACGCTCTAAATACGGATGCCATTATGATACACATTCAGTACATCTTTTAGATACAGTTCAAATACTCTCCAAATACAGATGTCATTCTGATACTCATTCAGTATATCTTTCAGATACAATTTAGATACGCTCCAAATATGGATGTCATTCTGATACTCATTCAATACATCTTTCAGTTCAGATACAATCAAGATATAGATTCATTCTGATACTCATGCTCAATATATCTCCAAATAAAATCACGACATAGATTCATTCTAACACTCCCCAACACATCTGCTAGATACAACCAGACACAAATTCATTCTAGTATACTTCTCATACGAAGTTAGGTACAGAGACCTCTTCTGGCTCGGATAAAATTAATCGTAGATTTATTCCGATACTTTTTCTAGTTTGGAGTCAAAATTTACTTTGGATGGAATCTATAAGCCCATCTCTGACGACTCTTAGTCATCTTCTCTAAATGGCATCTATAATCCCATTCCCAATATCATCAACCAAGAGCGTTACTTCATGCACATGCGAGTGCAAATTACTGGGCACTCTAGTGTTCAATCATCTTCCATCTTCAGATTACGAATGGCAGACATGCAATCTAAATCTTCAGGTTTAATAAGATTGAACATGGGTCGCTGTTGTACCCCAAAATTTCCCCTCTCATTTTATTCAAGACATACTCCTAGAGGTCCCCAAGTGCTCAAGGTTGACCAAGAATTGACTAGACAAATTCTCCTCCTAAGCAATGGACTTCCAACTAGGGTTTCACTTTTCACAAAGAATTTTAGGTTTCAAAGGTCTAAATTGATTTCCATGGTTCCTAATATGTCATCAAGAATGCTCATGCCAAGTTTCATTCCTTGCATCACAAGTTTGCTTAGTCAATGGCTCAAATGTTTGAAAATAAATTGTATTGGTCAAAAAGTCAACTATGGTCAACATATAGTCAAACTTCAATATTTTTGGTCAAAATTAACATTTTGAAGGGATATCCATCATTTTATCAAGGGTTGATCATGATTCCTCAAGGAATGCTCTCAAATCATCAATAATCTAAAAGTGCAAAATTAGGGTTTCCTAGGAAAAGTCAACTAAACTTTGACCAAGCATAAATTTCACATGCATAATCCATTTTGACCCAACCAAAGCTCATTGTGAAGAAAATTCAATTCCCTATAACTTTTCTTTTGTCCTCAAGTTCAAAACATGCATCATTGGAAAGATATGAGCCAATACATTACAGGTCTTTTTGAAAGTCAACAAAAAGACATTTTTTTTGTCAAGGAAAGTTACATCATGATGATTTATCCAAATGCAAAAATGGTCAACAAAGAGATTGTAGGGGACATCTTGATATTTCTAAAAAGTCACAGATCATCTCCAAAAGATAAAAATTGAGCAAGTTATGACTAGTACAAATTGGGCAAATTGGTGAAAATGCAAAAAGTCAACTTTTAGCAAAAATGCATTTTTAAGTTCATAGACCCATTTTGTGAGATTCAAATATATTTATGACTTACTCAAGGACCCCTAAATTCACTCTCACCTTAATTTTCATTTTTTTTCTTTTTTATTTCAACAAACACAAAATAAATTACATAAAATAATAAATAAAAAGTATAGACACATGGGCTGATGATTTGGGTTGATATTGGGCCTTAGAATTCGTGCAAGGCATGAGGAAAAAGATCAGGTGTTGGCTGGAAATTTCGAATAAATCAAAATTGAGTTGAAGCAATGGTGCTAAATATACTTGGAGAGTTGTTTGGTTATTTTTTTTTTGGAAACCAAGAAGATTTGTTTGATACGGTGGCAGAACCGACTGTTATACTGGTTTGCGTTTTGTATTTTTATGTTCGCAAAATGTCGCAGGAAGCAAGAGTTGCCACCGACTTTTATTTCATCCAACCGGAAAGGAAAAAAGTACAGAAAAAAAATCCTTTTTCGAGATATTGAGTACGGGGGGTAGATTATAGAAAGGGAAGGTGTTAGAACCCTTTCTATCCATGGTTTTCCATGGGATCTTAGGTACTTGCTCATATTTTAAAATTGCTTGTGTATGTGCTTTGTTTTGAAAAGTTTGACTTCATGATAACCCTTGTATCAGTCCTCAAAGGTGTGACGAAGTTTGTTTTTGAAAGTTTATTTGAAAAGTGTAAGTGTGAAAGGTTTTATTTTGAGCAAGTACCTACTAGCATCTATCTACTCGAAAAAAGATCGTTTCTATTCTCGTTTCCTTTAGACCGCGCTATCCTACTATTGAGAAATAGGTAGAACCGTCATTGGAGTTGTAAAGGTCAATTTGAAAGGGACGTACGATCACTAAAGCAATACTAGGAAATCTTAGTAATAACCCTAAAGTCTTAAAATCATATTCGAGGCAGCATTTCCGAGGCAACATTTCCGAGGCAACATTCGAATGGGACATTTGATCTTTGTCAGACAGGAGGGTAACCACGAAGACACCCTATACTTAATGACCTTTTACTGAAGGCAACCAAAGTGAGAGTATACCCTAAGAGTGATATGTGCGAGTGATCCGCTTTCAATTATTTAGTCTTTGCACATTAGGTTTTTCTAACTGGATTAATTTGTCATGCATTCTTGTCATAAAACCCTATTAGCATACATCTAAACAGTCAAATATTTGCGAGAATTAAAATGCGAGAAAGTAAATCTACGCTATTACAAGGCTTCAGGGAGGGGAATCAATTACATAGCCAAAAACCCGGGAAAAAGCAATAAATAAAAAAGCCCTAGATTAAACTATTACAAACCATGAACAGTTACAACAATATCGTAAAAATAATAATACGCGCGCGATGAATCGAATACGAGACAACTAGGGTTTTGACCCTTGCCTAAACCTAATTGCGATTGATTAAAAGAGTTTTTGTTTTGTTTTGTTATTTTAAGAAAATAAATAAATTATTACATTAAAAATAAAATCCTGATCCTAATCAATTTTAATTTAAGAAAAAAAAAATTAATTTATTCTAAAACCTATTTTTGTATTTTTATTTATTTGAGAAAGAAAAGCAAAATAAAATTAAGTCAAAAGTTTAACCTAATTTCTATTTGATTTTATTTTTGAAAACAAATTACAATTTCCCTAATTTAAACTAAATTAAATTAATTTGGATAAATAAAAACTAATCCTAATTTTTGGTGAATTATTGATTTTATGTTTTTTGTGAAAAAAAAAGATTAATTTTCCAATTAAATAAATAAAGGAAAATAAAGAATAAAAAATAACGAAAAGAAATAAAAAAGGTTAGCAAATGGGCCTGGTGGTTTTTGCTGAAAAGGGAGGTGCTATCTTAATTGCTGGGCCCAAATGGCTAAGGCCTGCTTGACTTCGCTCAATCCAGTGTGCATGTTGACTGGGGGCGCATGGTAGTCCTCCAAAGGAAAGGCATTGGATCTGGAGCGCTGATGAGTTGGATGGCTAGATCCTAATGGTACATGGGGAACTTCTTGATTTGCAACGCGCTGGATTACCTATTGCAGAAAAACATGAACAAAGGTTGGGACCTGGGGATCGAACCCAGGCCCTTATGCATATCTCCAGTACACGCTTGCCAACTGAGTTGTGATGCTTATTTGTATATATAATAAAAATCAATTATAATATAATGAAAACAAAACGCTGAAGCCCAAAACGCGCGAAATTCAAATCACCCAACCAGGGGGTGCCACGCATCCATCTACTTCCTCCCAACTGTCGTTTTAGGTAACAACACTTTTACCTATGGCTGTCTTGCTGTAGCTACAAACCTGTGTGTTTCAAAAATTGTCCATAGGCAATATAAATGACCATGGCTGGTACCAATCAACTCGTCTCATCCTCACGAGTCTCATGGTACCAGAATCAATGTCCAATTTTACCTATCCTGCAAATCCCTAAACAAGAACATAAAACCCTAGCTATGGCAATATCCTGTACAGGCGTTAAAAATGAAATTGAATAGAATGAATGGCTTGCAAACTCATCAAGGAACAAGAATATGCAATCAAAACGTGAAAATGATGTATAAATTGATGAAAACAAAATTGAGTTTGGAAGCAAAGCGTGGTACCTGTAACTTACAATTCCAGGCGCGAGAAGGCTTGCAATTGATTAGGATATGTTCCTGGGATGTCCAACAATCTGTTGGCGATGTTAGAACGGCTTGGATTGGCCTCAAGGACTGAAATTGGATCACCACTTTCTCTTGAATTTTTTCAGTTTTGTTTGCCTCTTTCACGACTGCTCAACCTCTTCTCTTGCCTTGCCTTGCTTCTGTATATGTAATACAACATGTTAGGTCAACAAAAACGATCTCAATCTTGCTCATTATGAAGATTTGATTTGGTCTTTCATGGGATATAATTTCTTTCCAATTTTTCTCAAACTCAATCTTTTTCCAACCAAATCAGCCTTGCACGAATTGATTCTCAATTGACAGCACATGAGATCTTCCTTCAATGCAAAAATCATCCCTAACACACAATATATGATTTATTTATATTTATTTGATTTTATTTGAATTCTAAATGAATAAAAATCAAAATAAATGAATAAATAAAGCATGGAGGGTCCGATAGGTCGTGGACTATGTTATCATTGAAGTGCAAGCATAAAAAGTTGGGCCCATTTAGCAAAAAATACAAATTTGAGCACATTTGACTTTTGGCAATTTTGCAAAAATGGTCAACTTGGTCAATGCATAACTCTCTCAATTTTGACCCTAGAGAGATGTTCTTGGACTTTTTAGAAAGCTTAGGATGTCCTCTAAGCAACCCTTTTGGTCTCATCTCAATTGAGTCTTCCATGTTCATGTATGAAGCTTTGACCCAAAAGGTGTTTTTGTTGACTTTTCAAAATGACCTATAATGTCAAAATTCATATCTTTTTGTGAGTGCATATTTTGAACTTGGGAGCTGAAGATGAATTCTAGTGAATTGAATCCTATTAAAAATAAGATTTGGATGGGTCATTTATGATAAATTATGAGAAAGTTATGCTTGGTCAAAGTTGAGTTGACTTTTCCTACAAAACCGTAATTTAACAACTTTTGGGTTTTGATGAATTGTGAGCAATCCTTGGTGAATCATGATCAACCCTTGATAAAATGATGAATGATACTTCAAAATGAGTATGTTTACCAAAAATCTTGAAGTTTGACTATATGTGGGCCACAGTTGACTTTTGACCTAGCATAGTCGATTTTCAGGCCTTTGAGCAATTGACTGAGCAAACTTCCTCTGCAAGGCTTGAAACCTGACATGGATGATCTTGAGAATATATTATGACAATGGTGAGCATTTGGGATCCTTTGGACGCAAGCATCTTGATGAAAAATGAAACCCTAATTTGAGGTAGACTGCCTTAGGAGAGAGTTTGTCTGGTCAACTCTTGGACTTCCTTGAGCAATTTGAGGACCTCTCTTGACATGTTTTAAGAAATATGGGAGGGAAAATTTTGGGGTACAACAACTGCCCATGTTCAATCTTCTTAAACCTGAGGATGTAGATTGACTTGTCTATCTTTCGTGATCTGAAAGTGGAAGATGATTGAACACTAGAGTGCCCATAAATTTGCACTCGCATGAAGTGATACTTTACTTGTGATATTGGGAATGGGCTTATAGATGCCATTTGGTATCTTCTAGAGAATTGTCGGAGATGGGCTTAAAGATGCCATCCGAAGAAGTTTCGTTCGCGTAAGCGATTCCTTTGCGAGAACCCTTATACCTGTTGTCTGAGGAGGACTCCGCTGGGGAATGCTGGTCTCTGTTTTGAGAGAAATAGAGTTTTAGGAGCTTCAGTTGTCCGTTACTCTATTGGGGAATAATTCCGGTTTGGGAAACAAAAGTGAAGTGTGTGTTTGGTCGGGGTATATGCTGCACCGTGACTTACTGGGGAAGTATGGAATCAATTGTGTTTGATTGGGTCCCGGCCTTACAGTGTTATGGACTGATGTCTGGGGATAAGAAAGGAAGAACCCGGGTAGTAAGGCTATGAGAAGGAACCTGGATAATAAGGTTACTTTGAGATGAAATCCTGGATAGTAGGGCTATGAGAAGGAACCTGGATAGTAGGGTTACTTCGATATGAAATCCTGGATAGTAGGGCAGTGAGAAGGAACCTGGATAGTAGGGTTACTTTGATATGAAAGTTTGGATAGTAGGTTTGTGAGAAGGAACCTGGGTAGTAGGGTTACTTTGATATGAAAGCCTGTATAGTAGGGCTGTGATAAGGAACCTGGGTAGTAGGGTTTCTTCGATATGAAAGCTTAGATAGTAGGGCTATAAGAAGGAACCTGGATAGTAGGGTTACTTTGATATAAAATCCTGGATAGTAGGGTAGTGAGAAGGAACCTGGATAGTAGGGTTACTTTGATATGAAAGCCTGGATAGTAGGGCTGTGAGAAGGAACCTGGGTAGTAGGGTTACTTTGATATGAAATCCTGGATAGTAGGGCTGTGAGAAGGAACCTAGGTAGTAGGGTTTCTTCGATATGAAAGCCTGGATAGTAGGGCTGTGAGAAGGAACCTGGATAGTAGGGTTACTTCGATATGAAAGCCTGGATAGTAGGGTTGTGAGAAGGAACCTGGATAGTAGGGTTACTTCGATATGAAGCCTAGATAGTAGGGCTATGAGAAGGAACCTGGATAGTAGGGTTACTTCGATATGAAAGCCTGAATAATAGGGCTGTGAGAAGGAACCTGGATAGTAGGGTTACTTTGATATGAAAGCCTGGATAGTAGGGTTGTGAGAAGGAACCTGGATAGTAGGGTTACTTCGATATGAAAGCCTGGATAATAGGGTTGTGAGAAGGAACCTGGATTGTAGGGTTACTTCAATATGAAAGCCTGGATAATAGGGCTGTGAGAAGGAACCTGGATAGTAGGGTTATTTCGATATGAAAGCTTGAATAGTAGGGCTGTGAGAAGGAACCTGGATAGTAGCATTTATTGCTGATGATTACTCTGTTTAGCTTCGAGTGTTGATCATGTACCTGCGGGAAATATTTGATAATAACTGTCTTTCTTGAAAGAAATGCAAGGTTAGTTATGTGTGATGCGTGAGATGTATTGTGATGAGGTTCCAAAAATGACTGAGATTATGCTATATGTAATGTATGCACATGTCATTATGTATGAACATGAAATGTTGACGTGATAATTTGAGTCTGGGAAAATAAATCCCTGACTGTTGTTTGGAGAGTACGAGAAATGATATTCTTGATTGCTGTAACAAACCATAGTTCCTCTATTTCCGTTGGGGATGGTGAACAAAGATGACTATGCTGGGGATTTGCCCCTTGGCTAATAAATATTCTGCCGGACGAGACTCTGTCTGAGGACAAATCTTCTGGGAATAACTCTGTTGGAGAGGAGATACTCTGTTGATAGATCTGCCGACTTGGAGAAATAACTCAGCTGGGGATGAATTTTTGTTTCTGGTGATAATGAATTCTGTTGGTGAGAGAAATAAACTCTGCTTGGGGAAAAATTTACTGACTCACTCGCGATTGCGAACTTCAGTAAGGGAGAGTTATGTCCTGTTCGGGAAAGCTGACATCACTGTCTTTGGATAATTTTTACTCTGTGGGGAGTGTATGTATCACTACTCATTGTTCACCAGTTGGCTCTATCCCGATACCTGATGGGCATAGTGACATCACTTCTTGTTTGTCCCTGTTCTTGGAATTACGAGTAGTCGTCTTTTGTTTCTTATGTAAATATTTATGAGCAACAATTATTTTCAAATGCACATATCAAAAATAAATCATTGGACGTTCTTGCAAAACAAAACAGAAAAAGAAAAACAATTTGGAATTTCTTGTGAACATGAATTGTATTGATTTTTGAGGTTGGACTATAATAGACATTTGTACAAAGAGGCTGACGTTCCAGTAAGAGAACGCCGCCGAAAGATAGAAATTACAATTTGTGTGAAAGAAAGAAAATCAACTATGTGAAACAATCCCATTGGGTTCCAACTCTGCTATTACCTTTATATCTTTAAGCATCTCATCACTCTACTTCTTGGTCGAAGGTGGATCATATTGATTGGCGCCGTCTGAGCTTGATAGTCGATACTGAAGTCTAGTTGCGAAATGATCCAATGAGACATAGTGTTACGCTTTAATCCCTAATTTTTTCCTGGACCGCCCTTTCAGGTTTTCAGTCCACCGGGATACCCTTTTTTTCCCAAGTCGCCTTTTAAGGTTTTCGAATTGTCGGGTGTATAGTTCTTTTCATTTTCATCCCTTACTTTTTCCCGAACCCTTTTGGTTCGCTGGGAAGCCCTTATTTTTTCCAAGGCCTGTCAACCTAGTGGGTCTTTGATTAGGCGTAGTATCTTTTCACTATGTCTGCATTGACGGGGTGAGGAAGGTCGTCACCATCCATGGTGGTTAGAATCATATCTCCTCCCGAGAAAATGTTCTTAACCACAAATGGCTCTTCGTATGTGGGGGTCCATTTGCCCCTGGGATCACCTTGCGGTAGTATGATGCGTTTGATCACTAGATCCCCGACTTGATACTCTTGACGTCTGACTTTCTTGTTAAAAACGTTGATCATCCACTTTTGATACGTCTGACCATGACAAATAGTAGTAAGTCTCTTTTCATTGATTAGATTTAGCTGATCAAGTCGGGTTTGGATCCAGTCGTCTTCGTTCAAACCCGCATCCTTCATAATCCTGAGAGAGGGTATATGGACTTCGACAGGTAGGATTGCATGCATGCCATACACCAAAGAATAGGGTGTTGCCCCTGTCGACGTCCGTGCTGAGGTACGGTACCCCTGAAGAGCGAATGGTAACATCTCGTGCCAATCTTTGTATGTTCTTATTAGCTGCTTCAACGACCCCATTCATCTTCGGCCGGTAGGGAGAAGAGTTGTGATGCTGTATCTTGAACTATTTGCAGAGCTCGGTGATCATCGTATTGTTGATATTTGTACCATTGTCAGTAATAATCCTCTCTGGTACACCATATCGATAGATCAGATTGTGTCGGATAAACTGCGCCACGATGTTCTTGGTTACCGTAGCAAAGGAAGCTTCCTCAACCCACTTTGTAAAGTAATCAATTGCTACCTGAATGAAGCGATGCCCATTAGACGCAGTAGGTATGATCTCGCCAATCATGTCGATGCCCCATATTGCAAAGGGCCAAGGAGATGTCAAAACATTCAGGGGAACCGGAGGTACATGCACCTTATTAGCATAGACTTGGCACTTATGACAGGTTCGCGAGTGCTGATAACAATCGGCTTCTATAGTGGACCAGCAATATCCTGTCCGTAGGATTTTCTTCGCCATGGTATGTCCACTGGAATGAGTTCCGAAGGTACCTTCATGTAACTCTGCCATGATCCTTTCTGCCTCGCTTTTGTCTACACACCGCAGTAAGGTTGAATCATGGTTATGCTTATACAGAATCCCATTGTTGATGAAGAACTTCGCAGCGAACCTTCTCAGAAACTTCTTATCATTAAAAGATGCCCCCGCGGGGTATTCTTGAGCCTCAAGATACCTCTTTACCTTGTGAAACCAGGGTTTGTCTGCTACCTCCTCGGTGTCGATCTCACAGAAGTGTGCGGGTTCGTCCAACCTCTTAATGGTAATCTGGGGAGCCTCATTGTCCCACCTGACTTTGAACATAGAAGACATGGTAGATAGCGCGTCCGCTAACAGATTCTCTTCTCTTGGGAAATAATCAAAGGTTATCTCCTCCAAGTGTGGGAGCAATGTCAATACATACTCTTTGTAAGGAATAAGATTCAGGTGTTTCGTATCCCACTCGCCTTTGATCTGACTAATCACTAGAGCGGAATCTCCGAATACACTCAAGAACTTAATCCTCAGGTCAATAGCAGCTCAGAGACCCATGATACATGCTTCATACTCCGCCATATTGTTGGTGCAGTTAAAACATAATCAGGCGGTGTATGGAGTATGATAGCCTTCAAGAGATATGGTTACAGCGCCAATGCCATTACCCAATGCGTTTGAAGCTCCATCAAAATACATAGGCCATCGGGATCCCTCCTCAGGTCCTTCATCCGGTCCAGGTTCTTCGCAGTCGGTTACCAACATGATATTCTCATCCGGGAACTCGAAATTCATGGACTGGTAGTCATCCACGGCCTGATGCGCCAAATGATCTGCCAATACACTCCCCTTGATTGCTTTTTGGGTTGTGTATTGGATCTCGTACTCGGTTAAGATCATCTTCCATCTTGCTATCCTTCCGGAGAGAGCGAGCTTCTCGAAAATATACTTGATCGGATCCATCTTTGATATCAACAAGGTGGTGTGAGTCAGCATATACTATCTCAGTCGGCGAGCAGCCCATGCCAAAGCGCAACAAGTTTTCTCGAGCAATGAGTATCGGGTCTTACAGTTGGTAAACTTTTTGCTAAGGTAGTAAATGGCGTGCTCTTTTCAGCCAGACTCGTCATGCTGCCCCAACACACACCCCATTGAATTGTCTAGCACCGTCAAGTATAATATCAAAGGTCTTCCTTCAATTGGAGGCATCAGAATTGGTGGTTTTTGAAGGTATTCCTTGATTCTTTCGAAAGCGGTCTGACATTCATCATTCCACTTTATCATTTGATCTTTCTTCAGCAGCTTGAAGATTGGCTCACAAGTAGCAGTCATATGTGAAATGAACCTGGAAATGTAATTCAAACGTCCCAAGAAACCTCTGACTTCTTTTTCTGTGCGAGGTACTAGCATCTCTTGTATGGCCTTTACCTTTGCAAGATCTACCTGAATACCTTTATCACTGACAACAAAACCCAGAAGCTTACTAGACCTTACCCCGAAGGTACACTTGTTCGGATTGAACCTTAGCATGTATGTCTTCAACCTGTCAAACAGTTTCTGGAGATGATCAAGGTGCTCTTCCTTAGTCTGGGACTTGGCTATCATGTCATCAACGTAAACCTCAATCTCATGGTGAATCATATCGTGGAACAAAGCGACCATGGCGCGCTGATAAGTTACCCCAGCGTTCTTCAACCCAAAAGGCATTACCTTGTAACAGAAGGTGCCCCACTGTGTAACGAAGGTTGTCTTCTCCATGTCCTCAGGAGCAATCTTGATCTGGTTGTAGCCAGAAAAACCATCCATGAAGGAGAAGATCTTGTGCTGTGCGGTATCGTCGACTAGAACATCAATATGAGGAAGTTGGAAGTCATCCTTGGGGCTTGCCCTGTTCAGATCTCTATAGTCCACACACATCCGTACCTTACCATCCTTCTTAGGTACCAGAATGACATTGGAAACCCACTGCGGATAAGAAGTGACAGCTAAGAACCCTGTGTCGAACTGTTTCATCACCTCTGCCTTGATTTTCTCTGACATCTCAGGGCGCATACGGACGACCTTCTGCTTTACCGGAGGGCAGTCTTCTTTAGTTGGCAGGCGGTGTACCACAATATCAGTGTCCAAACCAGGCATGTCTTCATAGGACCAGGCGAAGATCTCAACATAGTCGCGTAGCATATGTATTAACCGTTGTTTGACACTAGGCTCCAGATTTGCACCTATCTTAACCTCTTTCCTGTCTTCCTCTAATTTACTGATTCAACTGGCTCTTCATGAGGCTGTATGGCCCTTTCTTCCTGCAGTAACAGCCTAGCAAGTTCTCCAGGCACCTCACAATCATCCTCACCTTCGTCCTCGGGTTGGTTGATCGGATTTTTGAATTCATAACTGGCAGTAGCAGAGTTGTTATCAATTGGATCCAGAGTGGATATGGATCTCCAGTATGATACGTGAGTGTGTGTAAGAAAAATAGCTGTTTTGATAAAGTGGGAAACAAAAAAGAAAAACAAAGAGCGCAAAATTTGTAATGCAAGAAATGTCCAATGCTTTATTAATGATATATGAAATGACAAATAATAAACCCTCAAAAGCAAAACCAAGTTGCCTCGGGCAAGGCACCGGGCCATAAAGTTTCGAACTGTTTATTACAAATCTTAAAACAAAAGTCAATTACTACGGAATAAAATAAACATGTATGAAGTCCTTTGTCGTCCAGTTATTCAGTCCACCGTTGGTTGTAGGGTAGATCCAGCTGTCGATGTCTGAATCTTCTTCACTATCCTCAATTGCATTAACTCCCCGATTGCTGATGTGTAGAGGAGGTCTTCCAATCCGTGCACGCCTAACAACCCTTTGAGCCCCTGTAGTAAAGCCCAAACAAAATTTGTCAGTTTTGTGAGTGAAATCAGGGAGCTGATCCCAATTAGTACACCCACCTTTTTCAACTACAACCCTGGCGTCCTTGAGAGAAGCCATCTTCAACAGAGGTTTGTTGTAGTAACTTCAGTTGATGCCAAGACCTGAGGGACCTCTTCGAAATTCTGACAAGGCGTTTCTATGAATTCCCTGTCCATCTCTATGTAACGAAAGGAATTGAGGTGACTCACCATATACTCTTCTTCACCTCGCACCGTGACAATATTCCCCTTCACCGGATATTTCAACATTTGATGGAGTGTGGAAGTCACCGCCCCAGCCTTATAAATCCAAGGACGACCCAACAAGAAAGAATACGACGACTTGATATCCATTACATAGAAGGTGGACCCAAAGGTCTGATAACTCACCTTGACAGGGATGTCCACCTCCTCGTGCACCATTATTTTTGATCCATCAAAAGCCCTTACCACAATGTTACTCGGCTTCAGAATCAAACCTTCACAATCCAGACGGTCTAACGCTTTCTTTGGCAGAACATTCAATGAGGATCCAGTATCTACCAGCACATGGGCCATAGTGGTGCCCCTGCACTCAATCGAGACGTGAAGAGAATCATTATGATTTCTCCCCTTAGGGGTCAGGTCCGCATCTGAAAAACCTAGCCCATTGTCAGCAGTCAGGCTGGCCACAAAATCTTTGAACTGATCGGCTGAAGTTTCCTGCGGCACATGCGCAGTCTTGAGAAATGCAATCAAAGCCTTCACATGGGCTTCAGAATACAACAACAGGGACAACATGGATATCTTTGACGGGGTCTTCCCCAGTTGCTCGACCACATTGTAGTCTCTCTTCTTGATAATCTTCAGTATTTCCTCTATTTCTTATTTAGAGGTTTCCACAATGATTTTCTTTGGTGCCTCCATCCGGGCAAGCTCACCTATAATTTCTTTTCCCTGAGTCCCAGATGGCTCAGCGGCAGGGGTGATAACTGGATTGAGAACTGGAACAATAGTTGATGTACTAGCAGATGGAATAACAATAGGTTTGTGGACAGTCGGAGGGGAAATCTCAGGAGAAAAGAGTCTTCCACTTCGGGTAACCTTACTGGTCCCGACAATATTACTGATATTAGTATCAGCTTCTCCAGTCCTCAGATCTTGCTTAACACCATGGTAATATACATCAGCACCGTAATGCCATGGGATAGCCTTATCTGAGGCATATGGGATGGGACTCGGAGCGGTGATTATTAGCGGGGAAATTCTCGGAACAGGTGTAATCCTAATAGGTTTTCTCGAGGAAACCTTGGAAGGATTGGCGGAAATGGTTATGACGGCAAGGTCTTCATTTGGAACAAACGGAATCAGAGTCTTCTCAAACAAAATCTCTTTATTATCCATCAGGCGTTGAACACCTAATTTCAATAAACAACAATCAGAAGGCAGGACCGCACACATGTGGTAACCTTCACCATAGCCCGGAAATAAACCGTCCAACAAAAAGTTCTTCTTAACCGTCATCAGAGGAGTAGAGATTTCTTCCACAGAGGTCACAAACGAATCAGTGTCCACAATATTAACTCCACGACCATGATTGGGCATGGGAGCAGTTATAACATTTGGATTTTCCAGAGCATCAAACTCTATCTCCTTAGCTTCCAACAAATCTTGTAGTTTATTCCTCAGAGCCAAGCAATCGTTTGTGTCATGGCCTGTACTCTCAAAATGGTAGGCGCACCGCGCGTTGGGATTGTATCTGGGAGAAGTAGTGTTTGGATTCTTGGGAGCCTCTCTCAAGGTTGCCAAGTTGGACTTCAGCAGATGAGGTTGAACTTCAGCCAAAGTCATGTTGATGCGGGTAAATTGCCATTGCGGTCATTCCACCCTTTGTTGATTGTTGCATTGTGGAGCAACTGCGGGTCTTGGTATCACTAAAGCATTTACCGTTTGATGGTGTTCAGATCTGTTTTGGCCCCTTGGGCCATAGACTGCACTAGCTTCCTTCTTACCAGTGAAAGGCTTCTTTACCGAACCCGAAGATGCATCCTTCTGTATTTTACCACTTCGAATGCCAGCTTCAACTCTTTCTCCAGTCAAAATCAACTCAGTAAATCCAGATGACGAGCTGCCGATCAAGTGATTGAAAAATGGACCAGATAGCATCCCTAGAAACATGTCAACCAACTCCCTATCAAACAAAGGGGTTGGACTCTTCCAACCAAGTCTCTCCACTTTTGAGCATAGTCCTTAAAACCTTCACCTGCACCCATGGACATACCTTGGAGTTGAGTACGAGTGGGAGCAAGGTCGGCGTTGTATTGATACTGCTTGTAGAAAGCAGCAGCAAGATCTTCCTAGTTTCAGACGCTGGCCCCCTCCAACTGATAGAACCATTCAAGCTGAGTCCCTGACAGACTATCTTGAAAGAAATGCACCCACAAATTTCTATCAGCAGTGTAGGGTTGGATCTTTCGGACATATGAGCGGAGATGGAGTTTTAGACAGGATACTCCATCGTACTTGGCAAAAACCGGAGCTTTGAACTTATGAGGGATGACCACTCCTAATAGCAGCCCCAATTCTTCGAAGTCCAAACCAGGTATTTTCTAAATCTCCATAGCACTCATACGGTCTTCTAGCTGCTTGTACCTATCCTCAGCAGGAGGATATTGCTCATCGTCGTGATCCATATCGTTATCAGAAACTGCAGGACTAGGGTCCTTTGCTCTTTCTTGGTTCTCCCCGTCCTTGGATGAGGAGGTCAGATCAGCTGGTTGTCTCAACCTTTCTCTGAATCTTCTACCCATGTTCAGAATAACGACCTTCGTTTTTTTCTTCTTCTCTTTCAGAATAAGGGTATTCAGATCCTCTTGCCCTTTAGCCAGACTTATGAACATCTGTTGGAATTGGGAGTTTTGTGCCCGAAGATCTTTGATGGCTTGATCGGAAGACATTTCTACTGAAATAAACAGCGAAGAAGATGAGAAACCTGTGATGGTACTTGTATTGGTGTGCATGATAATGGGATGTGCATGTAATTATTTCAAAGACTTTGGGAGATTTAAATTTGTAAACAAAAAAAAATAAACAAAACTTTATTAGCTTAAACTTTGAAAGGTTCAACAATGCCTTTAAGGCATTACAAAGAAGTAAATAAAACAAAATCTAAAACTAGAAAAAGCAAAATCAAAAGTCCCATGGTCGCTTCCTCTTTGTGTTGATGTAGTCATTTATCACTCTTTCTTCCTCGAGCTGCCTGGTGAGCTTCAAAACCTTCCTTTCTTGCTCATGGTACTATTCCCGATAAGTGTCCCGCTCATTCTTCAGCTGAATCCAGGACCTCTGCAACTCCCCAGGATCAGTAGGCATGTAAGGATAGAGAACCGTGTAAGGAATGCCTTCTTCATTAGCGGGCTCCACAATCACTGGTAATACGGCCTCATAGGGCATCCCAAGCTTCTGGGCATGAGCTCGGACCCATTGGAGGTAAGGCTGCATAGGAAGGGAAGTTTTTGGTCCCAACTCTTGGGGGTCAGGTCTGTTCACCGTGCCCCAAGCTTGTATAAACCTCCGGCGACGCTCCTTAACATCCTCCTTATAGTCAAATACAATGTCCTCAAGAAGTAACTCATGGGGACCATCTCTTCGAGCACGACCAAATTGTCGCAAAGCCAGACAAGGATTGTAAGTTATGCCCCCTCTGATTCCAAGAAATGGAACATTAGGGTATCCCCCACAACGGTCAATAATAGAAGTGTCTTCCATAGCCCGGGAACACCAAAGAATATCTGTATGAGCAAGGGACATTATTCTGTAGGACCAACCCAAACCTTCTTCGTTCTTCAGCACGGACTTAGGGAGGTGAGAAATAAACCACCTTGACAGCAACGACATTCAAGACATAAGAGTTCCTCTTCTCCTCATAGTACGGGTGTGGAGAGCATGCAAGATATCACCCAACAAGGTAGGCACAGGGTTGCGAGAAAGGAAAATCTTGACAGCATTCACATCCACAAAGGAATCCGAATTCGGGAAGAGAACCAAACCATAGGTAAGGAGAGCCAAGACATCTTCAAAAGCTTGAAAATCCAAATCATCCCAGAATATCTGAGCCTGGTCTATCAGAAATTTGGATAGAAAACCTTCGACCCTGCTTCGTGTTTCCCAATTGGATACTACATTAGCCTGTTTCAAATGTAGAGCTGAGGCAATGTCTTATGGTCTAGGAACTTCTTCCATACCTATGAAGGGTACCTGTTCAAGGATGGATATGCCCAATAGATGAGAGAACTCTTCCAAGGTGGGTACCAGCTGGTAATCTGGAAAGGTGAAGCTATGATGCACGGGATCGAAGAACTGAAATAGTATGCTCATCATCTGCTCATCAAGATTTGAAGTAACAAAGCTGAGAAGTTGATCGTGTCTCTTAATGAACATAGAAGTCTCGGAAACTCTTGAGGCTAGCTCTTTAAATTGGACAGGTATTTTCACAAAGTTGACTCGGATGGTATTTCTGCGCACGGAAGCCATAATCTGCAAAACAGAACAAAGATAAATTCCCCTGGTCTTTGAAATGGTTAGTGTAATGAAGCATGAATGCCATGTTATGATACACGATGTCATGGTAAACCACAGGTATAGCAAAACACAGATATTGCAAACACAATCAAATCACACAAAGCCCTTAGGTTTAAGGCTTGCATGAGGTCAAAGGTAATACCCTCTTGAAGTTAAGTTGGTTCAAACCTGTCCTAGAAAAGTAACCGGGTTTTGGAGGATCTCAATATCACTGACCATCCTCCATCGGTCATGGTTTCAGCTCACGCAATCTTTTCTTGCGGCCGAAACTATCTCGAGAGTATGGTCTCAATGAGTGTAGCATCGAGTATCAACCAATTCTCAGCTTTACACCGAGGCCGGCTATCTCACTACTTTCTAATGGCCAAGTTGGGCGATTAAAGGTTCTAAGGTTAGTTGATGCTTAACGACACCACGTAGCGGCCCCGTATTCTCCTCGTTTCTCCACAAGGGATACCGGTATCGACCAATGTGCCACATCAACGTAGCTACTGCTTCAACCGTATCGGTCTACCCTGTACAGTTCCCTCACAGTCTATTGCTACTTACCTAAAAGGTATCCTCAGATCCGGGTTAGGATCTATAGTAACCCCAAACAAAACCCTTAAAAGTAAAGAAAACAAAGCAAACAAGAGAAGAAATTATGATGAACTAGATCCTAAGGTATACCCCACTTATAATGTCCCCAGCAGAGTCGCCAGTTCTGCGATACGGTGGTAGAACTGACTGTTATACTGGTTTGCGTTTTGTGTTTTTGTGTTTGCAAAATGTCGCGGTAAGCAAGAGTCGCCACCGACTTTTATTTCATCCAATCGGAAAGGAAAAAAGTACAGAAAAAATCCCTTTTCGAGATATTCTGAGTATGGGGGGTAGATTATAGAAAGGGAAGGTGTTAGCACCCTTTCTATCCATGGTTTTCCATGGGCTCTTAGGTACTTGCTCATCTTTTAAAATTTCTTGTGTATGTGCTTTGTTTTGAAAAGTTTGACTTCGTGATAACCCTTGTATCAGTCCTCAAAGGTGTGACGAAGTTTGTTTTTGAAAGTTTGTTTGAAAAGTGTAAGTGTGAAATGTTTTGTTTTGAGCAAGTAACTACTAGCATCTACCTACTCGAAAAAAGCTCATTTCTATTCTCATTTCCTTTAGACCGCACTATCCTACTATTGAGAAATAGGTAGCATCGTCGTTGGAGTTGTAAGGGTCAATTCGAAAGGGACGTACGATCACTAAATCAATACTAGGACATCTTAGTAATAACCCTAAAGTCTTAAGATCATATTCGAGGCAACATTTCCGAGGCAACATTTGAATGGGACATTTGATCTTTGTCAGACAGGAGGGTAACCACTAAGACACCCTATACTTAATGACCTTTTACCGAAGGCAACCGAAGTGAGAGTATATGATATGTGCGAGTGATCTGCTTTCAATTATTTAGTCTTTGCACATTAGGTTTTTCTAACTGGATTATTTTGTCATGCATTCTTGTCATACAATCCTATTAGCATACATCTAAACAGTCAAATATTTGCGAGAATTAAAATGCGAGAAAGTAAATCTACGCTATTACAAGGCTTCGGGGAGGGGAATCAATTACATAGCCAAAAACCCGGGAAAAAAGCGATAAATAAAAAAGCCCTAAATTAAACTATTACAAACCATGAATAGTTACAACAATATCGTAAAAATAATAATACGCGCGTGATGAATCGAATACGAGACAATTAGGGTTTTGACCCTTGCCTAAACCTAATTGCGATTGATTAAAAGAGTTTTTGTTTTGTTTTGTTATTTTAAGAAAATAAAGAAATTATTACATTAAAAAGAAAATCCTGATCCTAATCAATTTTAATTTAAGAAAAAAAACTTAATTTATTCTAAAACCTATTTTTGTATTTTTATTTATTTGAGAAAGAAAAGCAAAATAAAATTAAGTCAAAAGTTTAACCTAATTTCTATTTGATTTTATTTTTGAAAACAAATTACAATTTCCCTAATTTAAACTAAATTAAATTAGTTTGGATAAAATAAAAACTAATCCTAATTTTTGGTGAATTATTGATTTTATGTTTTTTGTGAAAAAATGATTAATTTGCCAATTAAATAAATAAAGGAAAATAAAGAATAAAAAATAAAGAAGAGAAATAAAAAAGGTTAGTAAATGGGCCTGGTGGTTTTTGCTGAAAAGGGGGAGTGCTATCTGAATTGGTGGGCCCAAATGGCTAAGGCCTGCTTGACTTTGCTCAATCCAGTGTGCACATTGACTAGGGGAGCATGGTAGTCCTCCAAAGGAAAGGCATTAGATTTGGATGGCCAGATCCTGATGGTACATGGTGAACTTCTTGATTTGCAACGCGCTGGATTACCTATTGCAGAAAAACATGAACAAAGGTTGGGACCTGGGGATCGAACCCAGGCCCTTATGCATGTCTCAAGTACACGCTTGCCAACTGAGCTGTAATGCTTATTTGTATATATAATAAAAATCAATTATAATATAATGAAAACAAAACGTTGAAGCCCAAAATGCGCGAAATTCAAATCACCCAACCAGGGGGTGCCACGCATCCATCTTCTTCCTCCCATCTGTCGTTTTAGGTAACAACACTTTTACCTACGGTTGTCTTGCTGTAGCTACAAACCTGTGTGTTTCAAAAATTGTCCATAGGCAATATAAATGACCATGGCTGGTACCAATCAACTCGTCTCATCCTCACGAGTGTCATGGTACCAGAATCAATGTCCAATTTTACTTGTCCTGCAAATCCCTAAACAAGAATGTAAAACCCTAACTATGGCAATATCATGTACAGGGGTTAAAAATGCAATTGAATATAATGAATGGCTTGCAAACTCATTAAGGAACAAGAATATGCAATCAAAACATGCAAATGATGTATAAATTGATGAAATTGAAATTGAGTTTGGAATCAAAGTGTGGTACCTGTAACTTACAATTACAGGCGCGAGAAGGCTTGCAATTGATTGGGATATGTTCCTGAGATGTCCAGCAATCTGTTGGCGATGTTAGAACGGCTTGGATCGGCCTCAAGGATGGAAATTGGATCACCACTTTCTCTTGAATTTTTTCAGTTTTTTTTTCCTCTTTCACGACTTCTCAACCTCTTCTCTTGTCTTGCCTTGCTTCTGTGTATGTAATACAACATGTTAGGTCAACAAAAATGATCTCAATCTTGCTCATTGTGAAGATTTGATTTGGTCTTTAATGGCATATGATTTCTTTCCAATTTTGCTCAAATTCAATCTTTTTCCAACAAAATCAGCCTTGCACGAATTGATTCTCAATTTACAGCACATGAGATCTTAGTTCAATGCAAAAATCATCCCTAACACACAATATATGATTTATTTAGATTTATTTGATTTTATTTCAATTTTAAATGAATAAAAATCAAAATAAATTAAATAAATGAATAAATAAATCATGGAGGGTCCCATAGGTCTTGCACTATGTTATCATTGAAGTTCAAGCATAAAAAGTTGGGCCCATTTAGCAAAAAATGCAAATTTGAGCACATTTGACTTTTGGCAATTTTGCAAGAAAGGTCAACTTGACCAATGCATAATTCTCTCAATTTTGACCCTAGAGAGGTGTTCTTGGAATTTTTAGAAATCTTAGGATGTCCTCTAAGCAACCCTTTTTGTCTCATCTCAATTGAGTCTTCCATGTTTATGTATGAAGCTTTGACCCAAAAGGTGTTTTTGTTGACTTTTCAAAATGACCTATAATGTCAAAATTTATATCTTTTTGTGAGTGCATATTCTGTACTTGGGAGATGAAGATGAATTGTATAGAATTGCATCCTATTCAAAATGAGCTTTGGATGGGTCATTTCTGATAAAGTATGAGAAAATTATGCTTGGTCAAAGTTGAGTTGACTTTTCCTACAAAACCCTAATTTAGCAACTTTTGGGTTTTGATGAATTGTGAGCAATCCTTGGTGAATCATGATCATCCCTTGAAAAAATGATGAATGATACTTCAAAATGAGGATGTTGACCAAAAATCTTGAAGTTTGACTATATGTGGGCCACAATTGACTTTTGACCTAGCACAGTCGATTTTCAGGCCTTTGAGCAATTGACTGAGCAAACTTCCTCTACAAGGCTTGAAACTTGACATGGATGATCTTGAGAACATATTAGGACAATGGTGAGCATTTGGGATCCTTTGGACTCAAGCATCTTGATGAAAAATGAAACCCTAATTTGAGGTAGACTGCCTTAAGAGTGAGTTTGTCTGGTTAACTCTTGGACTTCCTTGAGCAATTTGAGGACCTCTCTTGACATGTTTTGAGAAATATGGGAGGGAAAATTTTGGGGTACAACAATTTGAAATCAAAATTGATGTGTGGTTTATGAGTAAAGTATCATCCGAAATAAGGTATCATTTGAAATTCAAATTCAAATCAAAGTATTATTCGAGATAAGGTTCAAAATGTTATACTTCGAACATTATCAGATTTGGCGCTTAAGACAGATAATCAAAGGGTTTTTGAATTCGAAAGTTCATTCTTATCCAGAAGGACGCATGGAATCTTTAGGATCATCGAAGACATGTCAGCAGGAAACGTGGAATTAATTCGTTAGGAGGCCGTTAGGGTCGAAATTCTATAAAATGTAGCTTTTGTGTTTCAATTTGGTGTGTTCACATCTTTGTACAAAATACTCAAATATACTCAAAGTACCAGTGTTAGAGAAACGAGTTAGAGAGAATGTACGTATGATGCACCATATTTTACAATTCAATTTCATTTACATGCAATGAAGTTTCTTCATGTTATTTATGTTCTTTATAGTTTCTAGTTTAAACTAGTTTCTGCTTTATTGCTTTCATAAAGAAGTTCCGCTTCGACATACGAAGTGCTTCCTTTCATTTAAAAGAGATTATCTTGAAAATAAAGTTTTCTAAATACTAGAACACAATAGTCCTGAGATCAATCTGATCGATCTCGCGAGTAACTGAATTTGTTAAGGGATTTAGAAGATCAGTTGTTGTTTACCAAATTCCTGGGTAAACACCAGGTTCACTGCATCTCAAGAAGGGCAAGTTTTTCACTATTTTGGAAGTATTTTAATATGTTTGACATTTCTTTGAAAGGGGGCCATTATGTGTGGATTCTTGCCATGTTTACTCACTATTCCATCCCTCTATAAATACAAAAAAAATATCATAAGCCAAGACCACAGAATTTTTCACCAAAGCTCTCCAAATTTGAAGAAATTGTGAAAATCATATCTCGCATCTCCAGCGGTTTTCAAACCGATCAAAACCTTTCATTGTCCTCCTGAAGGCCAGGAGTCAGACTCAATCATTATCCTTTGCAAATCAACCCCAAAAAATGCCCTCACATCGATTCTGGTTGGTAAGTTGGTAGGTTTCGTGTTCTCAATATTTTCACACTTTAAATCCATGTAAACATGTTTGTTTCATTTATATGCATTTTCTGCAATTTTCTAACTGTTGTACCCCAAAATTTGCCTCCCATTTTACTCAACATATGTTCATTGAGATCCTCAATTTGCTCAAGGATGCCCAAGAGTTGACCAGACAAACTCTCTCCTAAAGCAATGAACCTCCAATTTGGGTTTCCATTTTCATCAAGATGGGTGAGCTCCAAAGGCCTCATATTCTCTCCATAGTCCTAATATGTTCTCAAGACCATCCATGCCAAGTTTCATGCCTTGCACAAGAAGTTTGCCCAGTCAACTGCTCAGATGCTTGAAAATCAACTATATCAAGTCAAAAGTCAATTGGTACCCACATACAGTCAAACTCTAAGATTTTTGGTCAACATCAACATTTTGAAGTGATATCCATCATTTGATAAAGGGTTGATCATGATTCCCAAAGGAATGCTCCTAATTCATCAAAACTCAAAAGTTACTAAATTAGGGTTTCTTAGGAAAAAGTCAACCAAACTTTGACCAAGTATAACTTTCTCATACTTTATTAGAAATTTCTCATCCAAGGCTCATTTTGAATAGAATTCAATTCCCTACAACTCATCTTCAGTCCTCAAGTTCAATAAATTCACTCATGAAAAGATATAAATTCAGACATTATAGCTGTTGTACCCCAAAATTTGCCCTCCCATATTTTTCCAAACATTGCAAGAAAAATCTCCAAGTGGCTCAAGATTGCTCAAGAGTTGGACAGTCAAGCTATCTCCTAAGGCAGTCAACCTCAAATTAGGGTTTTTTGTTGCATCAAGGTCCTTGCATACAAATGACCTCAAGTGCTCCCCAATGTCCTAATATGTTCTCAAGATCATCCATGTCAAATTTCAAGCCTTGCAGAGGAAGTTTGGTCAGTCAATGGCTCAAAGGGTCCAAAAATCGACTGTGCTAGGGCAAAAGTCAACTGTGACCTATAAACAGTCAAACTTCAAGATTTTTTGTCAACATTCTCATTTTGAAGTATATTTCATCATTTGATCAAGGGTTGATCATGATTCATCAAGGATTGCTCAAAATTTATCAAGACTCAAAAGTTGCTAAATTAGGGTTTTGTAGGAAAAATCAACTCAACTTTGACCAAGCATAACGTTCTCATACTTTATGAGAAATGACCCATCCAAAGCTCATTTTGAATAGGATGAAATTTCCTACAATCCATCTTCACACCCCAAGATCAAGAAATGCACTCACAAAACGTTACAAATTTGGACATTATAGGTCATTTTTGAAAGTCCACAAAAACACATTTTTGTTCTAAAGCTTGTAACTTGAGCATGGAATATGAAAATGAGATGATACCAAAAGGGTTGGTTAGAGGACATCTCAAGCTTTCTAAAAAGTCCAAGAACACTTCCAAAAGTTCAAAATTGAAGAAGTTATGCATTGTTGAAGTTGGACATTTTTGCAAAATTGCCAAAAGTCAACTATCCCCAAAACTTCAAATTTTGTCAAATGGGCCCATTCCTTTCCACTTGATTTGATCTTGTCACACTACACACGTGTCCTAGCTTCAGACTTGTGACCATTTATCAATTTTATTATTTAATTTGATTTTTTAATGAATTATTTCATTTTAAATCAATTTAAATCAAATAAAATCCAAAAATTGATTATTTGATCTCTTTTTGGCTATTTCAGGATTGAATCATCATCATCAAGTGAATAAAATTCGTATCAAGCATTCCATGTGCAAACAAATTGGATTTTTGGCAAAATTGGAAAGTTATCAATGGAGGATTAAATCAAATCTCCAAGCATTGATGTACAAGGATTCAACCCACATTTGTTGACCTAATGCATTGCTTATTACTTATACAAGCCAAAGCACACGAATTCAAGAGCTAGAGGTTGCAGAATCATCAAAAGCAAAACTTGAAAAAAGGTGAAAAAGTGTGAAACTGAAATCATCTTTGGAGGCGTTTTCAAGGGCAAATCTCAACACCACTCCATTGTTGGACAATCACTGAACCTCCTACAATCCAAAGCCAATCTCCATACACGCCCAGAAGCTCTGTAAGTCTCTCAAAATACCGCCTTGTATTCGAAATTGTAACCCCATGTTCTTGCATTTTTTGGCAAATCGTTGACATATTCATGATGCTTGTGAAATTTCTGGACTGTTGGCATTATTTGATTGCATTTATATGGACTCTAACCCCATAACCGTATAGCTAGGGTTTTGCATTAGATTTTAGGGTTTTCTTTTTCAGGGGAAATCAAAGTCCAAGAATGGTATAGATTTGTTCAGGAAGCCTAGACGAACATAACCATGGTCTTGGAAGGAATTTTCATGGCCTAGAATTGATTTTAGGTTGAACATGCGAATTTAGATGCGGATATAAATCCGCAGGTAAATATCCAGGGTTGAACGAGGAAGACGAAGAAGTGTCCCCCCCTGGTTGGATAGTTCAAACTTGGCGCAAGTTTTTTTTTAATTTCTGGCATATTATTGTTTTTTTTCCATATAATTATTGTTGTCCATTGTATTAACAATTGAAGCACATTGGTTCAGTGGCAAATGCGTGTCTCCAAATACCAACAGGACCTGGGTTCGAATCCCAGGTCCCCCATGCATTTGTTCTTATTTTTCTACAGGTTATTCAGTGTGAACCCAAGCATGTGATGCATCATACTCCCTCAAATATCAAAGCGCCAGATGGCCCCAGGCCAGATCTGGTGGTCCAGATGTGATGTTCACCATATGCCCTAGTCAAAGTGCCACGTTGGAATCAGAAAGTCAATACAGGCCAATTCAATTGGGCCTTGGAAATTGCTGAGCAAGCCTCCTAATTGGGCCCAAAACCCCCTGAGTTTTTTCTATTTCATTCTTTTCTTATTTTATTTAATTGTTTTTTGTTTTATTATTTTATTACTAACTAACCAATTAAAACTTTTTCTTAATAAAATTAAAACCAAAAAATATTTTGTTTATTAAATTAATTTTCAGTATTTTATTTTTGTTAATAAATATTAATTTAATTAATTTAGTTTTAATTAGGAATAACTTTAATATTTTTGCAATAATTAAAATCAATTTAGATAATTAGGTTTTATTAACATTGATCAAATTATTTTTATTTCTTCAAATATCAAAATCCAAAAATATCATTTTTATTAATTAATTAATTTGTTTATTAATTTAATGATTAACTTAGTCTATTTTCTCTTAATTCAATATAACAAAAAGTCTTTTCTTGAAAAACAAAGGGTCAAAACCCTAAAAACTCGCCCGATTAAATTTCCCGCACGCGATCCATCTTTTATTCAATATTGTATCTGTTTCCCGGAATGTAATAGCTTAATAGGACTTTAAACATTTTTACCGCTTTATTTATTTTCCGCATTTTAATTTCAAGGGTTGCTTTTGGCGATGTAAATACCCGACGCCTTGTAATAGTTAGTTTAATTTCCGCAACTTATAAACTGTTAGATGTTTGATAATAGGGAATGCATGACAAGATCAAATGTTTAACCTAAAATCAACATAGATAACCATTGACATGTACAAAGATAAAATAAACTGAAAACAACACACTCGCACATGCACACTCCTAGGGTACACCTCACTTGGTTGCCTTCGAACGTGGTCATTGAGTATAGGAAGTTTTAGAGGTCGCCCTCTTGTCCAAAGATCATAGTTGCCTCGAAACGGTTGCCTCGGAAAAATGATCTAAGACATTAGGGTTACCGCTAAGGCGTCCTAACATTGTTTTAGTGACCGCACGTCCCTTAATCGAATTGACCCTTAAAACACCAACGACGACGCTACCTACTCATCAATAGTGGGATAGCATTGTCTAAAGGACCTTAGCACAAATTGATTCCTTTTTCGAGTAGGTAGATGGTTCTTAAGTACTTTCTCTTTCTAAAAACAAAACAAAACTTTTCGCACTTACACTCCTTTCAAAAGAAAAACTCTTTTCAAACCCACAAACATAAAGAAAAGCAATTTTGAAAACACTTTAAGCAAGTACCTAAGAGCCCGTGGATAACCACAGATATAAAGGGTGCTAACACCTTCCCATTCTATAACCTACCCCCCGTACCCGAGAAACATCTCGAAAAAGGAATTTTTCTGTGCTTTTTTCCTTTCCTTGTCGGATAAAATAAAAGACGGTGGCGACTCTTGCTTACTGTGATCGGTGGAAATAGAACTGACTGTTTTGAAATGCTGGTTCGCGAAATGTCGCGGTAAGCAAGAGTCGCCACTGTCTTTTATGTTCTCCAACATGGAAAGGACAAAAGCACAGTAAAATTCCTTTTTTCGAGATGTATCTCGGTTCGGGAGTTAGATTTATAGAAAGGGAAGGTGTTAGCACCCTTTCTATCCATGGTTATCCGTGGGCTCTTAGGTACTTGCTCACTATGTTTTCAAAATTTGTTTGCTTTTCAAGTGTGTGTGGGTTTGGAAAAAAGTTTGTTTGAAAGACTTCTAGGTAACTCTTGTATCAGTCCTCAAGAGTGTATGAAGTATTTGTTTGAAAACTTTTTGAAAGTGTAGGTGCGAAAAGTTGTTTTTGTTTTTTTTGAAAGAGCAAGTACCCAGGAGAAATCTACCTACTCTAAGGAATTAAGATGTGTAAGAGTCCTTTAGACAGTTCCATCCCACTATTGAGAAGTAGGTAGCACCGTCGTTGGAGTTATTCGGGTCAATTCGATTATAGGGACATGTGGTCACCAAAGCAATAGTAGGACGCCTTAGCGGTTACCCTAATGTCCTAGATCCTTTTTTATCCGAGGCAACTGTTTCGAGGCAACAGGATCTTTAGACAGGAGGGCGACCTCTAAAACACCCTATACTTGACGACCACCTCGAGGCAACCAGTGAGGCGTACCCTAGGAGTGGCATGTGCATGTGTGTTGTTTCAGTTTATATTTATCTTTGAGCATGCATTTGTGAGCTACGGGTTGATTTTATTTGTCATACAAGTCTTTCATGCATATTTAACAGTTAAGAGTACGGAAAATAAAGTGCGGAAAGGTAAATCTACACTATTACAAGGCGCGGGTCTATACATCGCCAAAAACATAACCCGTTTGGAAAATAAATGCGAGAAAAGTAAAGAAAGCAATAAAATCCTAATTAACTATTACATCCTCGGAAACAGATACATAAATATAATCAAAAGGAATTAAAGCGCGAAAGAATTGGATCGGGACGTCCTTAGGGTTTTGACCCTTTTTGAGAAAAGAATTGAGTTTGTCTTTTTTTGCAATTTAATGAAATATTAAACCTAATAACTAATTAATTAATTAATTAAAAGAAAAAAAATGTTTTTTGTGTTTTTTATGTTTTAATGAAAATAAAAAAAAGAAATTAAAAGTTATCAAAAGAAAAAACCCTAATTCTAATTTATTTTATTTGTTGCAAAAATAGTTAAATTTAACCTAATAAAAAACTAAATTGATTAATTTACATTTATTTACAAAAATAATTAATGGTGAATTATTTTAAATAATAAAAATATTTACAATTTTTTATCATCTGAATTTATTATGAAAAATATTAATCTTTTAATTAGATAAATAATAATAATACTAATAACTAATAAAAAGAAATTATAAAAGAAAAGGAAATAAAAAGAGTAACAAAACCAGGGGGGGTGTTAGGCCCAATATGGAGGCAAATTAGCAATTCTGGCCCATTTGATCAGTAAGCATGTTTAACTTTGGGAATTGGCCATGCACGCGTTGACGTGGAACATGATGGTCAACACCTTATGACCTTTGGATTGGTATTGTGAGACACATGGCGCCTGATTTGTGAGAGTCCAGGGTGGAATGCATTGGCAAGCCTGCACATGATCTTATTAAGAAAAACAATAGAAATAATTTAGGTGGACCTGGGAATCGAACCCAGGTCCCAGTGGTCACCAGACACATCACCTTCCACTATGCCATTCGCTTGCTTCTGTTAATACAATAACAATTAATTATAATATACAAAAATCAATGCCCATGCTGGAAAAGCAAAATGCGCGCTGATTATTTGAATGGACTAATCAGGATGGAACACGTCCTTCATCTTCTTCGTTTTCCTACAAAAGAATAAAGAGATAGCGGGGGGTTTTTAACCCCCACAAAGCAAAACGAGGAATAATAGCGATTACGTCTAGGATTAATATAAATTTATCGCGAGGGTTCCATCTTGCTCGTCCTGTTCAGACGGTTCCAACCATGGGCATTAGGGGTCCTGATTTTTCCTATATAGCAAAGCCCCAAATTAAGAGCTTGGAAACCCTAGAACTCTCCAATGGCAACTTTCGTTTCAAGGCGTAATAACTCAATTAACCTATGCCAAAAGCTTTGTATGATTGCTAGCAACACAAAACACACAGTAAATCATGTTAATGATGCATAATTTTGGAGTTACGATTTTGAAAAAGTTAAGCAAACCGTGAGTTCGTGTATGGTGATTTCTTGAGCTTTGGCGCTTGGCTTCGATTGCAAAAGGTTTCTGAGTGTCCCAGCAAGGTGTTTGAATCCTTAAATTGCCTTGAATTGGCCTGGAGTATGAAGATCAGTTTCAAGCTTTCTTTGAATTTTTTCAATATGGTAATGGCTCTTTGCAGCAGTTTTGCACGTGTTAGGAATTAGGTTTAGCTTATGCATATATAGTAGAACTGAATTAGGGTAAATCTTGGTCCAAAAATCCATGGCATTATGATTTGTATATTTGATTTTCAATCAAATATTTTTGCATCTTTTTGATTGCCAAAACTTGCTAATTTTGGAGATTTTGGTCCCCTTGATTGATACACGAAATCTACATCATATGCTGACCACTTTTGCTTCACAAAAAGATTTAGAAATCATATCTTGGTATTTTCCTACAATTAAATTAATTAAATGAATTAAAAATCAATTAAAAATCCAATTAATTAATAAAAATAAGAAAATAATTCAATTTAATCTCAATGGGTCGTGCATAGGCCTTGGACAATGTTTCAAGAAGGAATTTGAGGCCCATTAGCAAAAATGATGTGTTTTGAGCAAAGTTGACTTTTGCAAATTCATAAAAATTTCCCAACTTCTCCAATGCATATCTTGCTCAATTTTGATCATATGAACATGTTCTTGGACATTTTGGAAAGGTCTTGAAGTCCTCTAACCAATGCCTTTTGTCCCATGTCATTTTGATTTACCAATCTCAATTTATGGTCTTTGACTTAAAGTGCCTTTTTGTTGACTTTTGAAATTGACCTATAATGTAGAAATTGATAACTTTTTGTGAGAGAATTTCTTGGACTTGGAATGTGAAGATGAGTTGTAGGAAATGTCATCCCCTTCAATATGAGCATTGGATGGGATTTTTCTGATGAACCATGAAAAAGTTATGCCCTGGTCAAGTTACAATTGACTTTTCTACTGTCCAAAAATAGCAACTTTTGCATCTTTGATAATTTTTGAGCCATGCTTGTGGAATCATGATCAAGACTTGATCAAATGATGATTGTGAGCTCAAAATAAGATGTTGACCAAAAATTTTGACTTTTGACTGCAAAATGACCATTTTACCCCTGCAGTTGATTGTGAACCAAATGAAGCTTTTGACTGTGCAATTTGCCTCTGTGAGTCTTGAGACTTGACATGTAGATGATTGGCAATGTATATGGGCATATGAGACTTGGTTGAGCCATTTAAAACCTCAAATTCATTGCAAGAATCAAAACCCTAATTTTAGCTGGCTTAGGAGGCAGTTGGACTGTGCAATCCTTGAGTAGTCTTGAATCATTTGAAGATGATTCTCGACAAACTTGAAGAATATGGGAGGGCAAATTTTGGGGTACAACAGTTGCCCCTGTTCAATCTTCTTAGACCTGAGGATGTAGATTGGCTTGCGTGCCTTTCGTGATCCGAAGGTGGAAGATGATTGAACACTAGAGTGCCCAGAAATTTGCACTCGCATAGTAGAGTATCAACAATGTGATGCCGGGAATGGGCTTACAGATGCCATTTGGAAAGATGGTGGATAGGAGGATGAACTTATAGATGCCATCTGGAGATGTGACAGAACCTTGTCGGAAATGGGCTTATAGATGCCATTTGGAAATATGATGGATAGTTGTGGAGATGGGCTTATAGATGCCATCTGAAGGTGTCGATCGCGTAAGAGATTCCTTAGTGAGAACTTGCGTACTTTGAGAAAGGAAGATGGTTTCCTGGCCTGTTACAGGGGTTGATCTTCAAACTCTTCATGCAGATATGCCCTGGCTAGATACAGGTATCGAATCTACAATCAATCGCTCACAGATATGCCCTGGCTAGATACAGGTGTCGAATCTGGAACTGGTCGTCTACAGATATGCCCTGGCTGGATACAGGTATCGAATCTCTAAACTCTTCATGCAGATATGCCCTGGCTAGATACAGGTATCAAATCTACAATCAATTACTCACAGATATGCCCTAGCTAGATACAGGTATCGAATCTGGAATTAGTCGTCTACAGATATGCCCTGGCTGGATACAGGTATCGAATCTCTAAACTCTTCATGCAGATATGCCCTGGCTAGATACAGGTATCGAATCCACAATTAATCACTCACAGATATGCCCTGGCTAGATACAGGTATTGAATCTGGAATTAGTCGTCTACAGATATGCCATGGCTGGATACAGGTATCGAATCTCTAAACTCTTCATGCAGATATGCCCTGGCTGGATACAGGTATCGAATCTACAATCAATCGCTCACAGATATGCCCTGGCTAGATACAGGTATCGAATCTGGAATTATTCGTCTACAGATATGCCCTGGCTGGATACAGGTATCGAATCTCTAAACTCTTCATGTAGATATACCCTGGCTAGATACAGGTATCGAATCCACAATTAACCACTCACAGATATGCCCTGGCTAGATACAGGTATCGAATCTGGAACTTCACAAGTTGATGGGTTGTCTCTACCGACAGGTTATCTCAAAAATCTTCAGGAATCGATTTAACTGAACCAGGGGAAGTTTTGTCTTCTTTGACGAGATGTCTCTTTTAACAGTTTATCTTCATGGACGAGTTGTCTTTAACGACGAGGTTGTCTTCAATGACAGGTTGTCTTCAACGACGGGTTGTCTTTAACGACGGGTGTCTATAATGACGAGTGTCTATAACAACGGGTGTGTATAACGACGGGTGTCTATAACGACGGGTGTCTATAACGACGGGTGTCTATAACGACGGGTGTCTATAACGACGGGTGTCTATAACGACGGGTGTCTATAACGAAGGGTGTCTATAACAACGGGTGTCTATAACGACGGGTGTCTATAATGACGGGTGTCTATAACGACGGGTGTCTATAACGACGGGTGTCTATAACGACGGGTGTCTATAATGACGGGTGTCTATAACGACGGGTGTCTATAACGACGAGTGTCTATAATGAAGGGTGTCTATAACGACGGGTGTCTATAATGACGGGTGTCTATAATGACGGGTGTCTATAACAACGGGTGTCTATAACGACGGGTTTCTATAATGACGGGTGTCTATAACGACGGGTGTCTATAACGACGGGTGTCTATAATGACGGGTGTCTATAACGACGGGTGTCTATAACGACGGGTGTCTATAATGACGGGTGTCTATAATGACGGGTTGTCTTCAACGACGGGTTGTCTTCAATGACAGGTTCTCTTCAATGACAGGTTGTCTTCAATGACGGGTTTAGCGTCAGAAAAATATCTAGGAATTGATTTAACTGAATTTGTCTTCTTTGACTGGATTTGTCTCCTTGACTGAATTTAGAGTTTAACTGCGTCTTTCCTGAAAGGTAAAGGTCAGTCATATGCAATGCATGATATGGATCAAGCAATGATGTTCTCAACATAAATGAGATTGTATGATATGATGCGTATATGCATGTATCATGATGTATGACAATGTGATGTTTATGAATGTATTTTCGTCCGGGAAAATAAATCCTTGATGAATGTCGGGAAGTTCGTTGAATCCTGGGCTGATGTTGAAGAATAGAGTTCTTCGTTTCCGCTGGGGATGATGAACAAAGATATGTTCGCAAGAATAAACCGGTAGGAGATGATGACTCCGTTGGGGAATAAACTTGATGAAGAGATTACTCTGCGGGGAGTTACTCTGTGGGAAGAGATACTTTGTTGAGGTTTTAACGATAACTCCGCTGGGGATACCGTTGATAAGCTCTGTTGGGGAACTTAATGAACTCCGCCGGGGATAGGAAGAACTTCGCCGAGGACGATTCTTCCGTTGTAATTAGCTGAGGATAACCCAGTTATAGGCTCTGGTGGGGAACAACCTCTGAACATGGTCGGGGAGAGATACGTACTCTGCAGGTGATAAGCTTCCAGAATCTACTGGGGATATTGATTCAACTCTCCTGGGGAAACTTTTGAACTATACCGGGGAAGTGGCTCTACTGGGGGATGTTTGCTGATGAATATCTATACTCCGCTGGGGAATGATAAGATCTTCTGGGGATACCCAACTTCCTTAAGGCTGACAGTAGGCTAACTCTGCTTGGGGGAGAGTATTGCTGACTTGCTAGGGATACTGTGCCTTCTCGGGGCTGATGGGAGACCAACTCTGCTCGGGGGAGAGTATTGCTGAGTCTGGTCTTACTCTGCGGGGAGTGGAGGTAACTTGGTCATGTTCTTCAGCTGAACTTACCTTGGTACCTCGGTGGACAGAGCAGCTTGTACTGTTCGGACAATTCTTATTGCCCCTGCTTCGGTGGGAGAAGGTACCTGTGGAGGTCTTGATAACTGCCGATTTGACAGTTCTTCTTCTGGTAGGCAAGAGACGAGATGCCGAGACATAGTCATACGCTTTGATCCCTAATTTTTTCCTGGACCGCCCTTTCGTGTTTTCAGTCCATCGGGATACCCCTTTTTTGCCCAAGCCGCCTTTTCAGGTTTTCGACTTGCCGGGTGTACAGTTTTTTATTTATTTTCATCCCTTATTTTTTCCCGAACCCTTTTGGTTCGCCGGGAAGCCCTTATTTTTGCCTAGGTGTGTCAACCTAGCGGGTCTTTGATTATGCGTAGTATTTTTTCGACTATGTCCATTCCCTCAGGATGTAGAGAGGTGTCACTGTCAGTAGTGTCGTGTACTACCAGAAGATGTTTGATCATACCAGATATGTCCCTGGAGTTCAGGCCCACTGCCCTAGTTGATTCAGATGGAGATCTGCCCCAAGCTATTTGGCATTAGAGAGATTCTCTGAATCTTGACTGGACTGCCCCAGATGACGGACCATGATCATGTCTGCCCCTTGGTTGGAAGTACTTTTGTTCACTTAGATATTCATCGTGCGAATTTCTTTACTGTTCGAACAAATAGTCATATGCAAACAATGTCATTTTAAGAATGCAAAAGCTTATGTCTGTCTTGAAAATTTTGAAAATGCATTTTTTGTAAAACAAGCGAATTTTTGTAAAATGCGATGTCAACTCGTTGTTTTACCGCAAGCCTTAAGGAGTTAGGATACCTTTTGTAACAATATGCTTTCGAACTAACCCATGCTTCAGCTAGGACTTTTTTGAGGGTTGTAATGTGGCCTGGTTCATGGTTTAAGAAACAAAGGATAAAGGCTCAAATTTTATTTGTACCCACCCGCTCTTCGTGATGTTCTTCAAACCTAAACTCAGCTAATCGTGCGTTAGACCTTGTTTGAGTCTTTGCTATGATATTCCGGTGATGGTTCGGATGTTGACAATTTATTTTGAATAGGCAGTCATTTTGTTGAGAATCTGTAAGACCTCTTTCTTTTTTTTTGATTTTGTTATCCCTGTTTTTTGCCTGAACTGTTTCTTTTGTAATTACAGTCAGCGGGATGCCCCCGTTTTTGTAAGTCTCCTTCATAGGTTTTGACTTATTGGGTTTTTATTTTTGCAAGATAATGACTGTCTGTCTTTATGATTATTCGAAACCATCACTGTCTTTTGTTTCAAAAGGACTTCTTTTGATGTCATTCGTTATGCACTTGGATCAACTGAGAGAACTACCCTTCCCCAGGTTATGATTAAGGGTTTTTAATTTTTGAAAAGAAAAAAAAACTCCTACTTCTTTGGCTCGAAGGGGGTTGACGAGGGATTATCTTCCTTATGACTCCAGTGTTTAGGAATTGAAACAATGCCTGTACCTCATCAGCGGGGTCGGTCAAAAGCATACTGTAGATTGTGGTATCGTTTTCGTCATCCTCCCTCAAGAGGCTCAGAATTATTAATCAAGAGTTGAACATAAAAAATGAAAGCAGTTTGGATATAGTGAATACGAATATATTGATTCAGAACAGACATATGCGATGCATTAATGAAATAACAATGTTTGACATGAATAAATGTTTGAACAATTAAATAAAAATACAACTTGAACATTTGAATGAACAAAAGTTTAAAATTTCAATCCTAGCCATGTTTTGGCAAGGGAGCAGTGATCACATTGGGAGCCTCGGGCGCTTCGAACTGGACCTCCTTTGCATCGATTAGATCCTGAACCTTGTTCCTCAGAGTCCAACAATCATCTGTAGCATGCCCCGGGCTGTCAGAATGATAAGCGCAGCGGGCGTTGGGGTTATACCTTGAAGGTGTCCTGTTGGGATTCTTAGGAGGGTCCCTTAGAGTTACCAAATTGGTCTTCAGCAACTGTGGCAATATCTGGGACAAGGTCATGCTGAGTGGAGTGAACTTCCTTTTAGGTCTCTCTTCCCTTTGCTGGTTGTGATTCTGAGGAGCACTGGTAGGTTTTGAAATAACCACCGCGTTGACCTCTTGGCGGTGTTCGGACCTATTCTGCCCTCTTGAACCATAGACATCACTAGATTCTTTCTTGGATGGTTTCTTCTCAGTGTTTGAGGAGTCACCCTTTTGTATCTTCCCAGACTTGATACCAGCTTCTATCCTCTCACCAGTCAAGATCAGATCTGTAAACCCAGCAGAAGAATTCCCAATCAGATGGTTGAAGAAAGGACCAGACAGGGTCCCCAAGAACATGTCAACAAGCTCCCGGTCAGTCAAAGGTGGCTGCACCTTTCCAGCAAGGTCTCTCCATTTTTGGGCATATTCCTTAAATCCTTCACCCGTCCCTAGTGACATACCCTGGAGTTGGGTACGCGTAGGAGCGAGGTCGGAATTATACTGATACTGCTTGTAGAACACAGTAGCCAAGTCCTCCCAGTTACGAATACTGGCTCCATCCAGCTGATAGAACCATTCGAGTTGAGTCCCTGAAAGACTTTCCTGGAATAAATGGATCCATAAATTCTTGTCAGCAGTGTAAGGTTGGATCTTCCTTGCATAAGACCTCAGATGCAGCTTAGGACAGGAGGCTCCATCGTATTTTGCAAAAGAAGGTGCCTTGAACTTGTGTGGAATCACTACCCCAGAAGACAGACCTAGATCTTCAAAGTCCAGGCCGGGAACCTTCTGTATTTCCATGGCGCTCAAACGGTCTTCCAGTTGTTTGTACTTGTCCTCAGATGGAGGGTACTATTCATCATTGAAATCCGTCTCGTTGTCGGAGACCACGGGACTAGGAACCCTTCTCTCTTGGGGACTGTCTTTGCCCACAGATGAGGTAGTCAGCTCAGCCTCATTTTGTAATCCATTCCCAGATCGGCGTCTAGTGTTGAATAAAACAATCCTCTTTTTCTTCTTCCTCTTCTCTTTCAGAAGCAGAGTCTTCAAGTCCTGTTGACCCTGGGCTAGGCTCATAACCAACTCCTGGAACTGGGCATTCTGGGCCTGGAGGGCCTTGATAGCTTGTTCGGTAGTAGGTTCAGGATTCATGATGATAGCTGAAATAAACAGCGAAGAAGATAAGTGACCTGTAACAAGGGTACCTGTTATGCAATGATGTGTATGTATGCATGCAATGTTTTCAAGGATCTCGCGGGGTAAACAAGAAAATTGTTAGAATCTGGTAGCTTGATTGAAGGAACTTCATGTTGTTGAGGGTCCTTCTTCAAGAGTCAAAGCTCACCATATCGAGTGGGTCATAGCCCCTGACTCAAATTGTCATGTTTTGATCTCCACACAACCTTGGCTAGAGGAAAATAAATCTCCTTTGCCCCTTGCTGGACAGTTGGTTCATCATGACCTGCATCACAAGCCCTTGAGATCCTTGAAATGGGTTAGTCCTTATGCAAGATGTATGCAATGGCATGATGGTATGATGTTATGCTATGCGTGGAGTGATGTAAGTGAACCCTGTTATGAGTCCAGATTAAGGACCGTAAACAAAACCTGCAAGGAACCCGTGTTGTCAGATAACAAGTACGTGCAAGTAATTCAAGTCTGAAGGCACACAAGTCACACAGAGAGCCCTTAGAGTTTAGGCCAGCATGAAGTTTAGGTACTACCCTCTTTCAGTTTCGTTGGTTAAGACCTGTCCTAGAAAATAGTAACCGGGTTCTAGAGGATCTCAATATCATTGACTACGCTCAATCGGTCATAACTCCAGCATCGCAATCTTTTCTTGCGTCCTGAACCATCACGAGAGTTTAGCCTCAATGAGTGTAGCATACTGCTACCGTTCTATGGCCAAGTTGGGTCAATTTAGGGTTCTAAGGTCGGTTGGTGCTTAATGACTCCTTAGAAGACCCATATTCTCCTCGTTGCAACACAAGGGATATCGGTACAGACCAAGGTGTCACACCAACGTAGCCACTGCTTCACCCGTGTCGGTCTACGCCGGACAGGTCCCTCACAGCTTATGCTACCTAAAAGGGTATTCCCCAGATCCGGGTTAGGACCTATGAAACTCCGATGCAAAGCCCACAATTATAAATCAAACAAAGCATGCAATTGAAAACATAGGGTGATCTAATCCTAAGGTACATCTCACTTATAAGTATCCCCAGCAGAGTCGCCAGTTCTATGATCGGTGGAAATAGAACTGACTGTTTTGGAATGCTGGTTCGCGAAATGTCGTGGTAAGCAAGAGTCGCCACCATCTTTTATGTTCTCCAACATGGAAAGGACAAAAGCACAGTAAAATTCCTTTTTTCGAGATGTCTCTCGGTTCGGGAGGTAGATTTATAGAAAGGGAAGGTGTTAGAACCCTTTCTATCCATGGTTATCCATGGGCTCTTAGGTACTTGCTCACTATGTTTTCAAAATTTGTTTGCTTTTCAAGTGTGTGTGGGTTTGGAAAAAAGTTTGTTTGAAAGACTTCTAGGTAACTCTTGTATCAGTCCTCAAGAGTGTATGAAGTATTTGTTTGAAAACTTTTTGAAAGTGTAGGTGCGAAAAGTTGTTTTTGTTTTTTTGAAAGAGCAAGTACCCAGGAGAAATCTACCTACTCTAAGGAATTAAGCTGTGTAAGAGTCCTTTAGATAGTGCCATCCCACTATTGAGAAGTAGGTAGCACCGTCGTTGGAGTTATTCGGGTCAATTCGATTATAGGGACATGTGGTCACCAAAGCAATAGTAGGACGCCTTAGCGGTAACCCTAATGTCCTAGATCCTTTTTTATCCGAGGCAACCGTTTCGAGGCAACAGGATCTTTAGACAGAAGGGAGACCTCTAAAACACCCTATACTTGACGACCACCTCGAGGAAACCAGTGAGGCGTACCCTAGGAGTGGCATGTGCATGTGTGTTGTTTCAGTTTATATTTATCTTTGAGCATGCATTTGTGAGCTACCGGTTGATTTTATTTGTCATACAAGCCTTTCATGCATATTTAACAGTTAAGAGTGCGGAAAATAAAGTGCGGAAAGGTAAATCTACACTATTACAAGGCGCGGGTCTATACATCGCCAAAAACATAACCCGTTTGGAAAATAAATGCGAGAAAAGTAAAGAAAGCAATAAAATCCTAATTAACTATTACATCCTCGGAAACAGATACATAAATATAATCAAAAGGAATTAAAGCGCGAAAGAATTGGATCGGGACGTCCTTAGGGTTTTGACCCTTTTTGAGAAAAGAATTGAGTTTGTCCTTTTTTGCAATTTAATGAAATATTAAACCTAATAACTAATTAATTAATTAATTAAAAGAAAAAAAAATGTTTTTTGTGTTTTTTATGTTTTAATGAAAATAAAAAAAAGAAATTAAAAGTTATCAAAAGAAAAAACCCTAATTCTAATTTATTTTATTTGTTGCAAAAATAGTTAAATTTAACCTAATAAAAAACTAAATTGATTAATTTACATTTATTTACAAAAATAATTAATGGTGAATTATTTTAAATAATAAAAATATTTACAATTTTTTATCATCTGAATTTATTATGAAAAATATTAATCTGTTAATTAGATAAATAATAATAATACTAATAACTAATAAAAAGAAATTATAAAAGAAAAGGAAATAAAAAGAGTAACAAAACCAGGGGGGTGCTGGGCCCAATATGGAGGCAAATTAGCAATTCTGGCCCATTTGATCAGTAAGCCTGTTTGACTTTGGGAATTGGCCATGCACGCGTTGACGTGGAACATGATGGTCAGCACCTTATGACCTTTGGATTGGTATTGTGAGACACATGGCGCCTGATTTGTGAGAGTCCAGGGTGGAATGCATTGGCAAGCCTGCACATGATCTTATTAAGAAAAACAATAGAAATAAATTAGGTGGACCTGGGAATCGAACCCAGGTCCCAGTGGTCACCAGAAACATCACCTTCCACTATGCCATTCGCTTGCTTCTGTTAATACAATAACAATTAATTATAATATACAAAAATCAATGCCCATGTTGGAAAAGCAAAATGCGCGCTGATTATTTGAATGGACTAATCAGGATGGAACACGTCCTTCATCTTCTTCGTTTTCCTGCAAAAGAATAAAGAGATAGCGGGGGGTTTTTAACCCCCACAAAGCAAAACGAGGAATAATAGCGATTACGTCTAGGATTAATATAAATTTATCGCGAGGGTTCCATCTTGCTCGTCCTGTTCAGACGGTTCCAACCATGGGCATTAGGGGTCCTGATTTTTCCTATATAGCAAAGCCCCAAATTAAGAGCTTGGAAACCCTAGAACTCTCCAATGGCAACTTTCGTTTCAAGGCGTAATAACTCAATTAACCTATGCCAAAAGCTTTGTATGATTGCTAGCAACACAAAACACACAGTAAATCATGTTAATGATGCATAATTTTGGAGTTACGATTTTGAAAAAGTTAAGCAAACCGTGAGTTCGTGTATGGTGATATCTTGAGCTTTGGCGCTTGGCTTCGATTGCAAAAGGTTTCTGAGTGTCCCAGCAAGGTGTTTGAATCCTTAAATTTCCTTGAATTGGCCTGGAGTATGAAGATCAGTTTCAAGCTTTCTTTGAATTTTTTCAATATGGTAATGGCTCTTTGCAGCAGTTTTGCACGTGTTAGGAATTAGGTTTAGCTTATGCATATATAGTAGAACTGAATTAGGGTAAATCTTGGTCCAAAAATCCATGGCATTATGATTTGTATATTTGATTTTCAATCAAATATTTTTGCATCTTTTTTATTGCCAAAACTTGCTAATTTTGGAGATTTTGGTCCCCTTGATTGATACACGAAATCTACATCATATGCTGACCACTTTTGCTTCACAAAAAGATTTAGAAATCATATCTTGGTATTTTCCTACAATTAAATTAATTAAATGAATTAAAAATCAATTAAAAATCCAATTAATTAATAAAAATAAGAAAATAATTCAATTTAATCTCAATGGGTCGTGCATAGGCCTTGGACAATGTTTCAAGAAGGAATTTGAGGCCCATTAGCAAAAATGATGTGTTTTGAGCAAAGTTGACTTTTGCAAATTCACAAAAATTTCCCAACTTCTCCAATGCATATCTTGCTCAATTTTGATCATATGAACATGTTCTTGGACATTTTGGAAAGGTCTTGAAGTCCTCTAACCAATGCCTTTGGTCCCATGTCATTTTGATTTACCAATCTCAAGTTATGGTCTTTGACTTAAAGTGCCTTTTTGTTGACTTTTGAAATTGACCTATAACGTAGAAATTGATAACTTTTTGTGAGAGCATTTCTTGTACTTGGAATGTGAAGATGAGTTGTAGGAAATGTCATCCCCTTCAATATGAGCATTGGATGGGATTTTTCTGATGAACCATGAAAAAGTTATGCCCTGGTCAAGTTACAGTTGACTTTTCTGCTGTCCAAAAATAGCAAATTTTGCATCTTTGATGATTTTTGAGCCATGCTTGTGGAATCATGATCAAGACTTGATCAAATTATGATTGTGAGCTAAAAATAAGATGTTGACCAAAAATTCTGACTTTTGACTGCAAAATGACCATTTTACCCCTGCAGTTAATTGTGAACCAAATGAAGCTTTTGACTGTGCAATTTGCCTCTGTGAGTCTTGAGACTTGACATGTAGATGCTTGGCAATGTATATGGGCATATGAGACTTGGTTGAGCCATTGAAAACCTCAAATTCATTGCAAGAATCAAAACCCTAATTTTAGCTGGCTTAGGAGGCTGTTGGACTGTGCAATCCTTGAGTAGTCTTGAATCATTTGAAGATGATTCTTGACAAACTTGAAGAATATGGGAGGGAAAATTTTGGGGTACAACACTTACCGCGACATTTTGCAAAAACAAACACAAAACGTGAACCAGCATTCCATAAATAGCCAATTCTCTCCCACCGTATCACAGAACTGGCGACTCTGCTGGGGAAGCTTTTTCAGTGCGGTGTACCTTAAGATTAGATCATTGTGTTTTCAATTGTTTTCTTTGTATGCTTTATATTTGTGGGCTTGTATCAGAGTTACTATAGATCCTAACCCGGATCTGAGGGATACCCTTTAGGTAAGTAGCAATAAACTGTGAGGGAACTGTACAGCGTAGACCGATACAGTTGAAGTAGTAGCTACGTTGGTGTGGCACTTTAGTCTGTACCGATATCCCTTGTGTTGGAACGAGGAGAATATGGGTCATCTAAGGGGTCATTAAGCACCAACTGACCTTAGAACCTTTAAATTGACCAACTTGGCCATAGAACAGTAGCAGTATGCTACACTCATTGAAACTAAACTCTCGCGATAATTCCGACCGCAAGAAAAGGTTGCTAAACTGGAATTATGACTGATCGAGGGTAGTCAATGATATTGAGATCCTCTAGAACCCGGTTACTATTTTTATGACATGTTTGAACCAACTGAACTGAAAGAGGGTAGTACCTAAGCTCCTTGCCAGCCTGAAATATAAGGGCTCTCTGTGTGACTTGTGTGCCTTTACCATGTTTGCTATTTGTGGATACTTGTGATGTGCTTACTATCATGACATCATGACAACATAACATTGCATACATCTTGCATTGGACTAACCTATTTCAAAGACAGGAGGGATTCATCTTTGTTCTGTTTTGTAGGTCATGATGCCCATGCGTAGGAATACCATCCGAATCAACTTTGTCCAGGTTCCCACCATGCTTAAAGAATTGGTTGCAAAGATTCCTGATATTACCTCCTTCATCAGAAGACATGGGTATCTTCTCAGTTTGGTCACCTCCAAATTGGACGAGCAGATGATGAGTGTTTTGGTCCAATTCTATGATCCGCTGTACCATTGCTTTACTTTTTAGGACTACCAGTTGGTTCCCACCTTAGAAGAGTTCTCTGATCTGCTCGGTATCTCTATTCTGGAGCAGACCCCGTTTACTGGTTGGGAGAAGATCCTTAGGCAAGAATAGATTGCTTCAGCCCTTCATATGACAAAGGATGAGGTAATGGCTAATTGGGAGACTAGAAGTGGAGCAAAGGGCTTTCTGACTAAGTTCTTGGTTGGTAAGGCTAATTATTTTTGGGATAGTCTAGACTTCAAGGCATTCGAAGATATTCTGGCTCTTCTGATATACGGCTTGGTATTGTTTCCGAATCCCGACTCCTTTGTTGATGTGAATGCCGTGAAAATCTTCATCTCTCGTAATCCTGTACCCACTCTCTTGGGTGACATTCTTCATCAGCTTTATGCCCGTACTGCTCGAAAGCGGGGAACGTTGATGTGCTGTGCTCCATTATTGGCGAGGTGGTTTATTTTTGCACCTCCCCAAATCAGTGCTGAAGAACAAAGAAGGCATGGGCTGGGCCTATAGGGTTATGTCTCTCTCTCATAATGACATCATCTGGACTATCAAGGGTATGGACGAGGTGGCTATCATTGATCGCTGTGGGGAGTACCCCAATGTTCCACTGATAGGAACCCATGGGGGAATTTCTTACAATCCATGCTTAGCCTTACGTCAGTTTGGGCGAACCGGAAGAGAAGGACATCATGAGCTGTTAATGCCTAATATCATCTTTGATTTCCAAGGGGATAGCGACGAACAATGCCGCAGATTCATAAGGGCCTGGGGTAGAGTTCACATATATGATCCACATGAGCTGGGTCCAAAGACTTCTCTTCCAATGGAGCCATATCTCAGATGGGTCTGTATCCGTGCCCAAAAGCTGGGTATGCCGTATGAAGCCGTCTTGCCTATCATTGTTGAAGTTGCTAATGAAGAAGGGGTTCTTCCGACCATCCTTCATCCTCATATGCCCACTGACATTGGAGAACTAAAGAGATCTTGGATGCAGCTGAGAGAAGAACGGGATGCTTACCGAGTTAAGTTTAACGAACAAGAGCAGAAGATCCAGAAGTTAACTAGGAAGCTGGAGAACGAGCGGATTCTCAATGACTATGTCTGCACCGACAAGAAGAGACCATGGGAGCACTGATTGTCCTTTGTTTATTTCCTTTCCAGTTTTTATTTACTTTTCAGTATTTCCTTTCTTGTAACTCCTTAAGGGCAATTTGGTGAACAATTTGAGTTTCAAAGTTTATCTAATAAAAGTGCGTTTCATTTCTTGTTTACGAATTTGAATCTCTCGATTGTCTTTGAAATCATATCATACGCATTTCATCCCATGCACTTCATAACAGGTACCCATTACAGGTCTCTTATCTTCTTCGCTGTTTATTTCAGCACCCTACAGGCCCAGAGTGCCCAATTCCAAGAGCTGTTCATGAATCTAGCTAAGGGTTAGCAAGATCTGAAGACCCTGATTCTGAAAGAGAAGAAGAAGAAGAAGAATAAGAAGAGGACAGTCCTGTTTAACACAGGTCACAGGTTTGGAAACAGGCTATGGGATGAAGTTGATTTGACCACCTCATCTGGAGGGAAAGATAGTCAGGAAGAAAGGAGGGATCCTAGCCCTGTGGTCTCCGACAAGGAGACGGACTTCGATGAAGACCAGTATCCTCCTGCTAAGGATAGATACAAACAGTTGGAAGACCGGTTGAGTGCGATGGAAGTTCAGAAAGTGCCTGGTCTGGACTTTGGTGATCTAGGTCTATCATCTGGGGTGGTGATTCCCCAAATATTCAAAGCACCAGCCTTTGCTAAGTATGACGGAGTTTCTTGTCTGAAGTTGCACCTTCGGTCATATGTAAGGAAGATTCAGCCGTACACCGCTGATAAGAACCTATGGATCCACTTCTTTCAAGATAGTCTCTCAGGGACTCAGCATGAATGGTTTTACCAGTTGGACGGAGACAGTATCCGCAGTTGGGAAGATTTGGCTACTGCTTTCTACATGCAGTACCAATACAATTCCGACCTTGCTCCCACGCATACCCAACTCCAGGGTATGTCTATGGGAATGGGTGAAGGTTTCAAAGATTATGCTCAGAAGTGGAGGGACATCGCCGGAAGAGTACAACCACCCTTGGCTGGTCGGGAGCTTGTGGATATGTTTCTGGGGACCTTGTCTGGTCCATTTTTCAACCACCTGATTGGAAGCTCTTCGTCTGGGTTTACAGAGCTAATTATGACTGGGGAAAGGATTGAGGCTGGTATTAAGGTTGGTAAGATACAGAAGGGTGCTTCATCAAGCACCAAGAAGAAGCCTTTTAAGAAGGATTCCAGTGCTGTCTACGGTTCAAAAAGCCAGAGTAGACCTGAACACCGCCAAGTTGTCAACGCAGTTGTTATTTCAAGACCTGCTGGTGATGCTCAGCACAACAATCAACAAAAGGACGAGACCTCGAAGGCAATTCACCCGTCTCAGCATGACTTTGTCTCAGATTCTGCCGCAGTTATTAAAGACTAATCTAGTGTTGCCAAGGGAGGCCCCGAAGAATCCAAATACAATGTCACCAAAGTACAACCCTAATGCCCGCTGTGCTTTTCACTCTGATAGCCCGGGGCATAATACATATGATTGTTGGGCTTTGAAGAACAAAATACAAGACTTAATTGATGCAAAGGAGATTGAGTTTGAGGCGCCCGAAAGACCTAATGTTGTGACTGCTCCTATGCCCAAGCATGGATTGAATGCTATAGACGAAGACTCGTTTGTGGTTTCTGTGAATGACATTGTTACCCCTTTGATGACTGTGAAGAAGAACCTTTTGCTAGCCGGTTTATTTCCGGGCTGTGACGAAGGTTGCCGTATGTGTTCTACTCTACCAACCAGTTGCCCCCTTTTGAAATCAGGTGTCCAACGCCTGATGGATAGTAAAGAAATTCTGTTTGAGAAGACTGTTGTTCCTTTGGTTCCTACTGAAGAAGTTGTCATCATTACCATTTTCGACAATTCTTCCAAGGCTTCCTCGAGAAAGCCTGTTAGAATTCTGTTCCAAGAATCGCACCATTGATCATCACTGTTCCTGGGCCTATCCCCTACACCTCTGATAAAGCTGTCCCTTGGCATTACGGGGCTGATGTTTATTTTCATGGAGTTAAACAAGAGTTGGATGCTGATACTGACGTCAGCAATATTGTTGGACCTGCCAAAGTCACCCGTAGCGGAAGACTTTTCTCACCGGATATCTCTCCACCAACTGCCCGAAAACCTGTTGTTATTACACCTACCAGTGTACCTGCTACTAGTCCTGTTCAAGTTCCTGTTCTTACCCCTGTCTCCGATTTATCTAATACTCGGGGCAAAGGGACCACCGGTGAGCCTGCCCAGATGGAGGCACCGAAGATGATTATTGTTGAAGCTTCTAAACAAGAGATGGAAAAGATTCTGAAGATTATCAAAAAGAGCGACTACAATGTAGTCGAGCAGCTGGGGCAAACCCCGTCCAAAATCTCTATGTTTTCACTATTGCTATGCTCAGAGGCCCATGCCAAAGCTCTGATTACATTTCTGAAGACCGCACACGTACCACAAGAGACATCAGCTAATCAGTTTAGAGATTGCATGGCCAATCTGACTGCTGATAATGGGTTGGGTTTCTCTGACACCGACTTGACTGCTAAAGGGAAGAATCACAACGATGCCCTGCATGTCTCCATTGAATGCAGGGGCACTACTCTTACTCATGTATTAGTGGATACTGGTTCCTCATTGAACATTTTGCCTAAGAAAGCTCTAGACCGGTTGGACTGTGAAGGGTTGGAGCTGAAGCCAAGCAACATTGTTGTTAGGGCCTTTGATGGGTCTAAGAGAATGGTGCATGGAGAAGTGGATATTCTGATTAAGGTTGGTTCTCAGGTTTTCAACTCTACGTTCTATGTGATGGACATTCGGCCATCTTATTCTTGTTTGCTGGGTCGCCCATGGATCCACAAAGCTGGGCCGTGACCTCTACGCTCCACCAGAAGCTGAAGTACCCGGTCAAAGGGAAGTTTGTGACAATACAAGGAGAGGAGGAGTACATGGTGAGCCACCTCAACTCTTTCCGATATGTAGAGATGGATGGGGAGTTCATTGAGACCCCATTTCAGCATTTTGAAGAGGTTCCCCAGACACTGGCATCAACTGAGACTGTTGTTGACGATTCTCCTATGAAGATGGCTTCCTTTAAGGATGCCCGGGCTGTTGTCAAGAAAGGTGGGTGTGCAAATTGGGCCCGACTCCCTGATTTTACACAGAAGACTAACAAGTTTGGTTTGGGTTTCACTGCAGAAGCTCAAAGGGATACTCTGAATGCACGGATCAGAAGACCTCCCGTGTTCATCAGCAACTCGGGAGTGAATGCCATTGAAGACGATGTGGAAGAGTCTGAGTTCGACAACTGGATCTATCCTACGACCAACGATGGACAATGCAACTGGACAGCAAAGGACTTCATCCCTATTTATTTTGTTACCCAGTAATGAAACTTCTTGTTTTGAATATGTAACAGACAATGTTTTAAACTCTATGGCCTGGTGTCTTACCCGGGGCACCGTGGCTTCATTTGTGAGGGCTTTATGTGTGTCATTTTCATATATCATTAATAAAAGCATTGGACGTTATTGCATTTCAAATCTTGCGCTCCTTGTTTTTCTCTTATTATATATTGCAAAACAGCTATTTTACACACACTCACATATACAGGTCTACATCCACTCTGGATCCTACTAGTAACGACTCTGCTACTGTCGGTTATGACTTTGAAAATCCGATCAACTTAGCCGAAGACGAAGGTGAAGATGATTGGGAAGTGCCTGGTGAACTTGCAAGACTGTTACTTCAAGAAGAGAGGGCTATACAGCCACACGAAGAGCCGGTGGAATCAGTAAATTTGGGTACAGAAGAGGATAAGAAAGAGGTCAAGATCGGTGCAAACCTGGAGCTTAGTGTGAAGCAACGGTTGATTCAGATGCTGTGTGACTATGTTGAGATCTTTGCCTGGTCTTATGAAGATATGCCTGGGTTGGATACTGATATTGTGGTTCATCGCCTGCCTACCAAGGAAGACTGTCCTCCAGTGAAACAGAAGGTCCGCCGAATGCGCCCAGAGATGTCTGAGAAAATCAAGGCTGAAGTTATGAAACAATTTGACGCTGGTTTTCTAGCAGTTACTTCTTACCCACAGTGGGTGGCCAATGTGGTTCCTGTACCGAAGAAGGATGGTAAGGTTCAAATGTGTGTTGACTACAGGGATTTGAACAGGGCAAGCCCCAATGATGATTTCCCTCTACGTCATATCGACGTTCTGGTTGACAACACCACTCAGCATAAAGTCTTCTCCTTTATGGATGGTTTCTCCGGTTATAATCAGATAAAAATGGCTCTCGAAGACATGGAGAAGACAACTTTTGTTACTCAATGGGGTACCTTTTGATACAAGGTATGCCTTTTGGATTGAAAAATGCTGGGGCAACGTATCAGCGTGCCATGGTGGTTTTGTTTCATGACATGATCCATCATGAGATTGAGGTATAAGTCGATGACATGATTGCAAGATCTCAAACTGAAGAAGAACATCTTGACCACCTTCAGAAGCTATTTGACAGGTTGAAGTTGTACAGGTTGAAGCTATTTGACAAGTGCACCTTCGGGGTGAGATCTGGTAAGCTACTGGGTTTTGTCGTAAGCGATAAAGGTATTCAAGTGGATCCGACAAAAGTGAAGGCTATACAGGAGATTCTAGCTCCCAGAACAGAGAAAGAAGTCAGAGGCTTTCTGGGACGTCAGAATTACATTGCCCGATTCATCTCGCACCTGACTGCTACTTGTGATCCAGTCTTCAAGCTACTGAAGAAAGGTCAAGTAGTACGTTGGAACGATGAATGCCAGGCCTCTTTCGAAAGGATCAAGGAGTATCTCCAGGAGCCACCTATTCTGATGCCCCCAGTTGAAGGGAGACCTTTGTTCTTATACTTGACAGTACTCGACAACTCAATAGGGTGTGTGTTGGGTCAACATGACGAGTCTGGCCGAAAAGAGCATGCTATTTATTACCTTAGCAAAAAGTTTACCGACTGTGAGACCCGATACTCACTGCTCGAGAAAACTTGCTGCGCTTTGGCATGGGCTGCTCGCCGGCTGAGACAGTATATGCCGACTCACACTACTCTGTTGATATCAAAGATGGATCCAATCAAGTATATCTTCGAGAAGCCTGCCTTTACCGGAAGAATAGCAAGATGGCAGATGATCTTGACTGAGTATGACATACAATACACGACCCAAAAGGAAATCAAGGGAAGTGTGTTGGCAGACCATTTGGCACATCAAGCAGTGGATGATTACCAGTCTATGAACTTTGAATTCCCGGACGAGAATATCATGTTGGTAACTAATTATGAGATACCTGGACCGGTGAAGGACCTGAGGAAGGATCCCGATGGTCTATGTACTTTGATGGAGCTTCGAACACTTTGGGTAACGCCATTGGCGCTGTGATCATATATCCTAAAGGATCTCATACTCCGTTCACCGCCCGACTATGTTTCAACTGCACCAACAACATGGAGGAGTATGAAGCGTGCATCATAGGTTTTCGAGCAACAATTGACCTAAGGATTAAGTTTCTAAGTGTCTTCGGAGATTCCGCTCTCGTGATCAGTCAGATCAAAGGCGAGTGGGATACGAAACACCCAAATCTTATTCCTTACAAGGAGTATGTATTGACGTTTCTTCCACATTTTGAGGAGATAACCTTTGAACACTTCCCTAGAGAGGAGAATCAGCTGGTGGACGCGCTAGCTACGATGTCTTCTATGTTCAAGGTCAATTGGGACAACGAGGCTCCTCGGATCATCATTGAAAGATTGGACGAACCTGCACATTGCTGTGATATTGAGACTGAAGAGGTAACATAAAAGCCATGGTTTCACGAAGTAAAAAGGTTTCTTGAGGCTCAAGAATACCCCGAGGGTGCATCTGTTAATGAATAAGTTTCTAAGGAGGTTCGCAGCAAAGTTCTTCATCAGCAATGGCATTCTTTACAAGCGTAACCATGATTCGACCTTACTGCGTTGTGTGGATAAGAATGAAGCAGAAAGGATCATGGCAAATTTACATGAAGGTACTTTTGGAACTCATTCCAGTGGACACACCATGGCAAAGAAGATCCTACGAGCAGGATACTTTTGGTCCACAATGCAAGCCGACTGTTATCAGCATTCTCGGACATGTCACAAGTGCCAAATCTATGCTGATAAGGTGCACATACCTCTAGTTCCTCTGAACGTCTTGACGGCACCTTGGCCTTTTGCAATGTGGGGCATTGATATGATCGGTGAGATAAGACCTACGACATCTAACGGGCATCGCTTCATCCTGGTAGCAATTGATTACTTTACAAAGTGGGTTGAAGCAACTTCCTTTGCTACTGTAACCAAGAACGTCGTGGCACTGTTCATTCGGAACAATCTGATCTGTCGATACGGTGTACCAGAGAGGATCATTACGGGAAATAGTACAAATCTCAACAACAAGATGATCACTGAGCTCTGCGAGCAATTCAAGATACAACATCATAACTCTTCTCCCTACCGGCCGAAGATGAATGGGGCTGTCGAAGCGGCTAATAAGAACATTAAGAATATTGTGCAGAAGATGACAGTGACATACAAAGACTGGCATGAGATGTTACCATTTGCTCTTCATGGGTACTGTACCTCAGCACGGACGTCAACAGGGGCAACACCCTACTCCTTGGTGTATGGTATGGAGGCAGTCTTGCCGATTGAAGTTCAGATACCCTCTCTCCGAATCATGAAGGATGCAGGTTTGAGTGAAGATGACTTGATTCAGACCCGGCTTGATCAGCTGAAACTAATCGACGAAAAGAGACTTACTCCTATTTGTCATGGTCAGATGTATCAAAAACGGATGATCAAGGCATTTAACAAGAAAGTTAGACGACAAGAGTATCAAGTTGGGGATCTGGTAATCAAGCGCATTATACTGCCTCAAGGTGATCCCAGGGGCAAATGAACCCCTACTTACGAAGGTCCATTCGTGGTTAAGAACATTTTCTCAGGAGGAGCTATGATTCTAACCACCATGGATGGTGACGACCTCCCTCACCCCGTCAATGCGGACATAGTGAAAAGATACTACGCATAATCAAAGACCCGCTAGGTTGACTGACCTAGGCAAAAATAAGGGCTTCCTGGCGAACCAAAAGGGTTCGGGCAGAAATAAGGGATGGAAATGAAAAAATTGTACACCCGGCAAGTCGAAATCCTAAAAAGTCGGCTTGGGCAAAAAAGGGTATCCCGGTGGACTGAAAACCCGAAAGGGCGGTCCAGGCAAAAATTAGGGATCAAAGCGTAACACTATGTCTCATTGGATCACCTTGCATCCAGACTTCGGTATCGACTATCAAGCTCAGACGACACTAATCAATCTGATTCACCTTCAACCAAGTAGCAAAGTGATGAGATGCTCGAGGACATAAAGGTAATAGCAGAGCTGGAACCCAGTGGGATTATTCACATAGCTATTTTGTTTAGTTTTTCACAAATTGTGTAAATTCTATTATTCGGCGGCGTTCTCTTACTAGGACGTCAGCCTCTTGTACAAAAACGCCTATTTACAGGCCAAACTTCAAAATCAATACAATTCATTTTCAAAGAAATTTCAAACTGTTTTTCCTTTATCTGTTTTGATTTGCAAAGAACGTCCAAGGTTCATTTTTGATATATGCATTTGACATTAATTGCTGCTCATAAATATTTACATGCGAAACAAAAAATGATTACTGGTATTGTCAGAAACAGGGGAAATAAGAATTTTCCGAACTGTATAGTTGCTCTTTCCACCAGGTACAAAGGTAGATCCAGCTGAAGAATATGGCTAAGATACCTTCACTCCCCGCAGAGTAAGACAATAATGGTAGCTCTCCCCCAGCTGGGACTTGCAACTATGAACGAATCAGCAATGCTCTCCCCAAGCAGAGTTGATCTACCATCAGCACTAAAAAGGCTTAATATCCCCGGCAGTCTTAATATTCCCTAGCAAAGTATAGGAATATTCCCCGGCAGAATACAAGATACCCCCAGTGGAGTCAAAATTTTCCCAGTGCAGTCTGAAAAAAGCTTCCCCAACAGAGTTGAAGCATCATCCCCAGTAGACTCTGGAAGTTTATCCCAAGCGGAGTACAAATAAATATCCCCAGCCGAGTTTAAAGGATCATTTTCAGCAGAATTCAGAGGATTATCCCCATAAAAGTCTAATAGGGTTATCCCCAACAAGTTGCAACTGAAGATCATCCCCAACAGAGTTCTTTCCTTTCACAAACAGGAATTCAATCCCCCAACAGGATTCAATATCACCAGCAACGGTAATTCATCCCGACAGAATTTATCAGTGGAATCCTCAGCAGAGCGTCTCTTCCCCACAGAGTAATCTCCTCATCAGTATATTCCCCAACAAAGTTATCTTCTCTTGCAGGTTTATTCTCTTCGTTCGCCATCCCCCAACGGAAGCGAAGAATTCAACTCTTTTCTCCAGCAGCTATCTGGGATTTATTTTCCCCAGCTAGAAACAATACATTTTCATACATCATGATACATGCATATACGCATCATACCACACAATCTCATTTATTTTGAGAGCATCATTGCTTGATATATATCATGCATCATGACATTGCATATGACTAACTCTTTACCTTTTCAGGGAAAGACGAATCAATAAACACCGTCGACTATTCACATGACCTGGTAGTCCCCTAAAAAAGAAACTACATCTATGGAAGACTTTTGTCTGGTCCAATTAAATCGATCCTAAGATTTTTCTGATGCCGATCCAGTCAAAGTTAATCCAAGACCTTCTTTGGTTCAGTCAGATCGACCCTAAGATCTCCTTGATTCGTATTCCAGTTGAAGATAATCCAAGACTTTTGTCTGGTCCAGTTAAATCGATCCTAAGAATTTTCTGATGCCGATCCAGTCAAAGTTAATCCAAGACCTTCTCTGGTTTAGTCAGATCGACCCTAAGATCTCCCTGATTCGTATTCCAGTTGAAGATACTCCAAGACTTTTGTCTGGTCCAGTTAAATCGATCCTAAGATTTTTCTGATGCCGATCCAGTCAAAGTTAATCCAAGACCTTCTCTGGTTCAGTCAGATCGACCCTAAGATCTCCCTGATTCGTATTCCAGTTGAAGATAATCCAAGACTTTTGTCTGGTCTAGTTAAATCGATCCTAAGATTTTTCTGATGCCGATCCAGTAAAAGTTAATCCAAGACCTTCTATGGTTCAGTCGGATCGACCTTAAAATCTCCCTGATTCGTATTCCAGTTGAAGATATTCCAAGACTTTTATCTGGTCCAGTTAAATCGATCCTAAGATTTTTTCTGATGCCGATCCAGCCAAAGTTAATCCAAGACCTTCTCTGGTTCAGTCAGATCGACCCTAAGATCTCCCTGATTCGTATTCCAGTTGAAGATATTCCAAGACTTTTGTCTGGTCCAGTTAAATCGATCCTAAGATTTTTCTGATGCCGATCCAGTCAAAGTTAATCCAAGACCTTATCTGGTTTAGTCAGATCGACCCTAAGATCTCCCTGATTCGTATTCCAGTTGAAGGTATTCCAAGACTTTTGTCTGGTCCAGTTAAATTGATCCTAAGATTTTTCTGATGTCGATCCAGTCAAAGTTGATCCAAGACCTTCTCTGGTTCAGTTAGATCGACGATAAGATCTCCCTGATATTCCAGTTGAAGTTCAGACCACCTATTAGCAGTCTCCAAATGGCATCTGTAAGCCCATTCCCGACATCACCAGGCTGACACCACTTCTTGCGAGTGCAAATTTCTGGGCACTCTAGTGTTCAATCATCTTCCACCTTCGGATCATGAAAGGCCCGAAAGCCAATCTATATCATCAGGTTTAAGAAGATTGAACAGGGGCAGCTGTTGTACCCCAAAATTTTCCCTCCCATATTTCTCAAAACATTGCAAGAAAAATCTCCAAGTGGTTCAAGATTGCTCAAGAGTTGGACAGTCAAGCTATCTCCTAAGGCAGTCAACCTCAAATTAGGGTTTTGTGTTGCATCAAGGTACTTTCATCCAAATGACCTCAAGTGCTCCCCAATGTCCTAATATGTTCTCAAGATCATCCATGTCAAATTTCAAGCCTTGCAGAGGAAGTTTGGTCAGTCAATTGCTCAAGGGGTCCAAAAATCGACTATGCTAGGACAAAAGTCAATTGTGACCTATAAATAGTCAAACTTCAAGATTTTTTGTCAACATTCTCATTTTGAAGGATATTTAATAATTTTATCAAGGTTTGATCATGATTCATCAAGGATTGCTCAAAATTCATCAAGACTCAAAAGTTGTTAAATTAGGGTTTTGTAGGAAAAGTCAACTCAACTTTGACCAAGCATAACTTTCTCATACTTTATGAGAAATGACCCATCCAAAGCTAATTTTGAATAGGATGCAATTTCCTACAATCCATATTCACACCCCAAGATCAAGAAATGCACTCACAAAATGTTACAAATTTGGACATTATAGGTCATTTTTGAAAGTCCACAAAAACACATTTTTTTACAAAGCTTTTAACTTGAGCATGGAATATCAAAATGAGATTAGACAAAATGGGTTTGTTAGAGGACATCTCAAGCTTTCTAAAAAGTCCAAGAACACTTCCAAAAGTTCAAAATTGAAGAAGTTATGCATTGTTGAAGTTGAGCATTTTTGCAAAATTGCCAAAAGTCAACTATCCCCAAAACTTCAAATTTTGTCAAATGGGCCCATTCCTTTCCACTTGATTTGATCTTGTCACACTACACATGTGTCCTAGCTTCAGCCTTGTGACCATTTATCAATTTTATTATTTAATTTGATTTTTTAATGAATAATTTCATTTTAAATCAATTTAAATCAAATAAAATCCAAACACTGATTATTTGATCTCTTTTTGGCTATTTCAGGATTGAATCATCATCATCAAGTGAATCAAATTTGTATCAAGCATTCCATGTGCAAAAAGATTGGATTTTTGGCAAAATTGGAAAGTTATCAATGGAGGATTAAATCAAATCTCCAAGCAATGATGTACAAGGATTCAGCCCACATTTGTTGACCTAATGCATTGCTTATTACTTATACAAGCCAAAGCACACGAATTCAAGAGCTAGAGGCTGCAGAATCATCAAAAGCAAAACTTGAAAAAAGGTGAAAAAGTGTGAAACTGAAATCATCTTTGGAGGCGTTTTCAAGGGCAAATCTCAACACCACTCCATTGCTGGACAATCACTGAACCTCCTGCAATCCAAAGCCAATCTCCATACACGCCCAGAAGCTCTGTAAGTCTCTCTAAATACCGCCCTGTATTCGAAATCGTAACCCCATGTTCTTGCATTTTTTGGCAAATCGTTGACATATTCATGATGCTTGTGAAATTTCTAGACTGTTGGCATTATTTGATTGCACTTATATGGACTCTAACCCCATAACCGTATAGCTAGTTTTTGCATTAGATTTTAGGGTTTTCTTTTTCAGGGGAAATCAAAGTCCATGAATGGTATAGAATTGTTCAGGAAGCCTAGACGAACATAACCATGGTCTTGGAAGGAATTTTCATGGCCTAGAATTGATTTTAGGTTGAACATGCGAATTTAGCTGCGGATATAAATCCGCAGGTAAATATCCAGGGTTGAACGAGGAAGACGAAGACGTGTCCCCCCCTGGTTGGATAGTTCAAACTTGGCGTGAGGTTTTTTTTTTATTTCTGGCATATTATTTTTTTTTTCATATAATTATTGTTGTCCATTGTATTAACAATTGAAGCACATTGGTTCAGTGGAAAAGGCGTGTCTCCAAATACCAACAGGACCTGGGTTCGAATCCCAGGTCCCCCATGCATATGTTCTTATTTTTCTACAGGTTATTCAGTGTGAACCCAAGCATGTGATGCATCATACTCCCTCAAATCTCAAAGCGCCAGATGGCCCCAGGCCAGATCTGGTGGTCCAGATGTGATGTTCACCATATGCCCTAGTCAAAGTGCCACGCTGGAATCAGAAAGTCAATACAGGCCAATTCAATTGGGCCTTGGAAATTGCTGAGCAAGCCTCCTAATTGGGCCCAAAACCCCCTGAGTTTTTTCTATTTCATTCTTTTCTTATTTTATTTAATTGTTTTTTGTTTTATTATTTTATTACTAACTAACCAATTAAAACTTTTTCTTAATAAAATTAAAACCAAAAAATATTTTGTTTATTAAATTAATTTTCAGTATTTTATTTTTGTTAATAAATATTAATTTAATTAATTTAGTTTTAATTAGGAATAACTTTAATATTTTTGCAATAATTAAAATCAACTTAGATAATTAGGTTTTATTAACATTGATCAAATTATTTTTATTTCATCAAATATCAAAATCCAAAAATATCATTTTTATTAATTAATTAATTTGTTTATTAATTTAATGATTAACTTTGTCTATTTTCTCGTAATTCAAAATAACAAAAAGTCTTTTCTTGAAAAAAAAGGGTCAAAACCCTAAAAACTCGCCCGATTAAATTTTCCGCATGTAATCCATCTTTTATTCAATGTTGTATCTGTTTCCCGGAATGTAATAGCTTAATAGGACTTTAAACATTTTTACCGCTTTATTTATTTTCCGCATTTTAATTTCAAGGGTTGCTTTTGGCGATGTAAATACCCGACGCCTTGTAATAGTTAGTTTAGTTTCCGCAATTTAATTTCCGCAACTTATAAACTGTTAGATGTTTGATAATAGGGAATGCATGACAAGATCAAATGTTTAACCTAAAATCAACATAGATAACCATTTACATGTACAAAGATAAAATAAACTGAAAACAACACACTCGCACATGCGCACTCCTAGGGTACACCTCACTTGGTTGCCTTCGAACGTGATCATTGAGTATAGGAAGTTTTAGAGGTCGCCCTCTTGTCCAAAGATCATAGTTTCCTCGAAACGGTTGCCTCGGAAAAATGATCTAAGACATTAGGGTTACCGCTAAGGCGTCCTAACATTGCTTTAGTGACTGCACGTCCCTTAATCGAATTGACCCTTAAAACTCCAACGATGATGCTACCTATTCATCAATAGTGGGATAGCATTGTCTAAAGGACCTTAGCACAGATTGATTCCTTTTTTGAGTAGGTAGATGGTTCTTAAGTACTTGCTCTTTCTAAAAACAAAACAAAACTTTTCGCACTTACACTCCTTTCAAAACAAAAACTCTTTTCAAACCCACAAACACAAAGATAAGCAATTTTGAAAACACTTTGAGCAAGTACCTAAGAGCCCATTGATAACCACAGATAGAAAGGGTGCTAACACCTTCCCTTTCTATAATCTACCCCCCAGACCCGAGAAACATCTCGAAAAAGGAACATTTCTGTGTTTTTTTCCATTCCTTGTCGGATAAAATAAAAGACGGTGGTGACTCTTGCTTACCGCGATATTTTGCGAAAACAAACGCAAAACGCGAACCAGCATTCCAAAAACAATCAGTTCTCTCCCACCGTATCACAATAGGTCATTCCAAAAAGTCAACAAAAATACCTTTTGGGTCAAAACTTCTTACATGAGCAGGGAAGATCCAATTAAACTGAAACCAAAAAGGTTGTTTAGGGGACATCCTAAGCTTTCTAAAAACTCCAAGAACACCCTCTTAGGGTCAAAATTGAAGGAGATATGCATCGTCAAAGTTGGCCATTTTTAGAGAATTGTCAAAAGTCAACAATGCCCAAAATTGCATTTTTTGGCAAATGGGCCTAACTTTTTATGCTTGCATCTTACTTTTAACAATGTCCACGACCCAAACACTCTTCCATATTGTATTGACTTTATTTATTTAATTTATTTTGATTTTAATCATTTAAAAATCAAATTAAATCAAATAAATGATATAAAATATGGAAGATTTGTTTTTGATCTAATTTTGAATGAAATGCAATCCATTTATGCTGCAAAACAGAATCAAATCGTGCCAAGGTTGATTGGAGTGAGAATGGAATGATTTAGCTTGATTTGGAAAGAAATAATGCAAGGTTGGAATGAAATCAAATCTTAATAATTGGCAAGGATTTGTAGCTCTTTTGTTAACCTAATTCAAAGAGATACATATACAGAAAAGATCCCAAGCACAAGGAGGTAGAAAAATCGTGTGAAATGGCCAAGAACAAATTGCACTTTTGTTAAAAAATCTCAATTGGAATCCGAGATTACAACCATTCTCAAGGAGGTTTAAATATTGCAACACATTCCTGGACGCCTCTACAAGCTTTTCCAACCCTTGCCAAGCTTTGAAGCATCAAGAATCACGCTCCATACACATCACAGTTTGACATATTTTTTTATTTTGATTACGTGCATACAAGATTTTTCTATGAAATTTAATCATGTATTCTGGTTTGTCACAAAGGTTCGATGCTGGCTGAATGCTTTAATTGAGTTTTGAGGGCAGGGAGGCAAGATTTCCATTCCTAGGGTTTCCATGCTTCATTTTGGGGCTTCCCTATATAGGAAAAATTAGATCAAATCATGGGCATTATTGAACCCAGGGCATGATTTCTGACTGTTTTATACCTTTGGTTTAAATTTATTTGGCTTGTGTTGCATTTTTAATTATTGCAAGTTTGTAGCCATGGACGAAAACTATCACTATAACCTTCAGTGACAGTTTTGTCTTTAGGTAAAAGATGGGCATCTAAAACAACAATTATGAGGAAAGAGACGATTGCGTGGCTGACTTCCATTGGCCAATTTAAATTCATGCGCGTGTTTTGGGCATGAAGCATTATTTCCATTATATAATTATTTTGTCATGTATATCAATGAATGACAAGTTGGCCTGGTGGTAAGGAGGAATGTATGGGAGGCGAGAGTCCTGGGTTCGAGACCCAGGTTTGGCATTTTTATTTTCTAACAATCTAATTCCAGATCCAGTGTACCTCACCTTCTGAAGATCATCACGCACCCTCTGATCTCATCCTCTGGATCCATCTCTAGCCAGATCCAAGGCCCAACATACGCAGGTCCACCATGAGTCCTCATGAGATGACTTCACTGGATCAGGCGATGGACTATGGGTCATCATTCTGGGCCCATTACAAATTTGGCAATGCACCCCCCAGTTTGCTTCATCTTTCCAGGCCCAAATCTTTCTCTTTTTTTAATTCTTTTTTTATTTGTTTTTTTATTTTGTTATTTTAATTATTTTCACAATAAAAATCATTATTTTAATTAAATCAAAAAATCATTAAAAAAATTAGATTTAGTTTGGTCTTTTTCATAAAATATTTAATTACTATTAATTAATTAGTTTAATTAGATTAATTCAAATTCCTTTTTTCTGTAATTAAAATTCAATAGAAAATTAGGTTAATTTACAAACTTTTTTTACATAATTAAAAAAAAATAGAAATTAGGTTAATTTGCAAGATTAATTGCTTTCCTTAAAAAAAAATCCAAAATATGTATTTTGCCATTTTCGTCTCAATTCTTCGCGCGTGTCTTTATTTATTTTCAGATTATTATAACTGTTATGAGTTTGTAATAGATTAATTAGGACTTTAAATTTCTGCATCTTTATTTTTTCAGTCAAATATTGGTGTATCTGTCTAAAAGCCCTGTAATAGCGTAGATTTTTCTTTTTCCGCTTTTAATTTCCGCAACTATTAAAATGTTAGATGTTCACTAATTGTGCAAAGATACTTAACTGAAAAAAGGCACACTCGCACATGTTCACTCCTTGGGTTTGCCCCACTTGGTTGCCTCAGAAATAATGGTCGTATCCCTCGAACGTAGGAATACCTTAGCAATGACTCGCGATTTCAAAGGTCGTCATAAAGATCATAGTCCCTACTTGTCCATCGAGTTGCCTACGAATCGATCTTATGATGATAGTCACTTTGAAATGCTAAGGTATCCTTACTTGTTGCCTTCAGAGACCATTTCGTCCCTTCGAACGTCCCTTTAAAATTCCAACGATGGAGCTACCTACTCCTTAATAGTAGGATAGCGCTGTCTAAAGGAAACGAAAATGAACAGAATTTTTTTGAGTAGGTAGAAAACTCTTAAGTACTTGCTCAAGACAAAAAAATTTCACACAAACACTTTTCAAAAACAGTTTTCAAAACAACTTCGTCACACTCTTGAGGATCGATACAGGGGTTATCACAAAGTAAATAAAACTTTTCAAAACAAGCACACACAAGCAATTTAAAAAATGAGCAAGTACCTAAGATCCCGTGGAAAACCACAGATAGAAACGGTGCTAACACCTTCCCTTTCTATAATCTACCCCCCATACTCATAAATATCTCGAAAAAGGTTTTTTCTGTTCTTTTTCCTTTTCCTTTGTTGGATGAAATAAAATTCAGTGGCGACTCTTGCTTACTGCGACATTTGCGAACAAAAAACGCAAACTAGTATAACAGTCGGTTCTGCCACCGTATCACAGAACTGGCGACTCTACTGGGCATTAATAAGTGGGGTATACCTTAGGATCTAGGTAATTTCTAAAAAATTGCTTTCTTGTTTGTTTTGTCTGCTTTATCCTTAAAGGTTTTTTGTTTGGGCATTGTTAAAGATCCTACACCCGGATCTGGGGGAACTTATTAGGTAAACAACAATAGATCGTGGAGATTGTACGACGTAGACCGATATGGTTTAAGCGATGGTTGTGTTGGTGTGACACTTTGGTTTGTACCGGTATCCTTCGTGGGGAAACGGGGAGAATACGGGGCCACCGCGTGGTGTCGTAAAGCACAAACAGACTTTAGAACCTTAGTTGAACAAACTTGGCCATTAGAAAGTAGTGAGATAGCCGACCTCGATATAAAGATGAGGATTGGTTGATAATCGATGCTACACTTATTGAGGTTAGACTTTCGGGATATTTTGGCCGCAAGAAAAGATTTCTTGAGCTGAAATAATGCCCAATAAAGGATGATCAGTGATATTGAGAATCTTTAGAACCCGATTACTTTTCTAAGATAGGTTTGAAAACAACTAAACTTCAAGAGGGTACTTACCTTTAACCTCATGCAAGCATTTGAACCTAAGGTCTATTGTATGCTTTGCTTGTGTGTGATTCACTCTGTTTGAACATAACATCATGCATCATAACATATCATCCATTCTTATTACAATAACCATTTCAAGGACCGAGGGAATTTATCTTTGTTCTGTTTTGTAGATCATGGCTTCCGATCATAGAAACACTATCTGAATCATCTTTGTGAGAATACCTCCCCAACTCAAGGAACTAGTATCAAGGGTTCCTGAAACTTCTTCGTTCATTAAGAGACATGGTCGACTTCTCAACCTGGTTACTTAGAGCTTTGATGAAAAGATGATGGGTGTACTCTTTCAGTTCTTTGATCCCGAGCACCACTGCTTCACCTTTCTAGACTATCAGTTGGTGCCTACCATGGAAGAGTTCTCTCAGTTATTGAATCTACCCATTCTTGACTAGGCGCATTTCACAGGTTTAGAAGAGGTTCCTAAGCCATAAGTCATTGCCTCAGCTTTGCATCTGAAACGGGCCGACATGGTATCCAATTGGGAAACAAGAAGCGGAGTCAAGGGTTTTCTAGCTAAGTTCCTAATAGATAAGGCCCAACTGTTTTGGGATAATTTGGACTTTCAGGCTTTTGAGGAGGTCTTGGCCCTTCTAATCTATGGGTTAGTACTATTCCCTAATCCAGACTTACTCATAAATGTGAATGCTATCAAGATCTTCCTCTCTCGCAACCCTGTGCCTACCTTTCTCGGAGATATCTTGCACACTCTCCATACTCGTACCATGAAGAGAAGAGGGGTTCTTATGTGTTGCATTTCGTTGCTGTCGAGGTGGTTTATTTCTCACCTCCCTAAGTCAGTACTAAAGAATGAAGAAGGTTTGGGTTGGTCACAAAGGATAATGTCACTTTCTCACGCGGATATTCTATGTTATTCCCGAGTTATGGGAGATATTTCTATTATTAACCGTTGTGGGGAGTTCCCTAATGTCCTACTACTTGGCATTAGGGGAGGCATCACTTACAATCCTTGTTTGGATCTGCGACAATTTGGTTACGCTCGAAGGGATGGTCCTCACGAGATACTTATCTAGGGAATTGTATTTAACTATGAGGATGATGTTCAAGGGTATCACCAGAGGTTCATACGAGCTTGGGGCATGGTAAATAGATCTGACGCCAAGACTTTGGGGCCGAAGAATTCCATTCCTATGGAACCTTATCTCCAATGGGTACGAGCTCGCGCTGAAAAACTTATGATGCCCTACATAGCTGTCTTACCAGTGATTGTGGAGCCCATTACTGAAGGGGATATTCCTTACACGGTTCTTCATCCTGATATGCCCACCGATATTGAAGAACTACAGAGGTCCTGGATTCAGTTGAAGAAGGAGCAGGATACTTATAGGGACCAGTTCTATGCCCAGGAGAAGAAAGTTTTAGAGTTCACAAAGCAGCTTCATGAGGAAATAAACCTCAATGTCTATCTTGGCACGAAGAGGAAGCATCCATGGGAAACTTGATGTTTTTTAGTTTTTAAAATTTTTAATTTTAACGCCTAAAAGGAAATTGTATTTTGAATTCTAATAATAAAATCTTTATTTCATTTTGGTTCACAAATTTAAATTTCCCAAAGTCCTTGAAATCATTCCATACACATCCCATCCATAGCATTTCATAAACAGGTACCATTACAAGCTTCTCATCTTCTTCGTTGTTTATTTCAGCAAAAAATGTCTTCTAAATAAAGCATCAAAGATCTTCAGGCACAAAATGCCCAATTTCAACAGATGTTCATAACTATGGCAAAAGGGCAGGAGGGTCTGAAAGCCCTCATCCTGAAAGAGAAGAAGAAAAAGAAGAAGAAGGTCTCTGGTGTTCTGCATCTGGGAAGAAGGTTCAGGGGGCTGTTAAAGCAACAAGTCGATCTTACCTCCTCGTCTAAGGAAGGGGAGAATCAAGAAAGGGAGACAAGGGAGAAGGACCCTAGCCCTGATGTTTCTGAAAATGATACATATTACAATGATGAGCAGTATCCTTCCATTGAGGATAGATACAAGCAGTTAGAAGATCGGTTGAGCACTATGGAAGTCCAGAGAATACTTGGGTTGGAATTTGGAGAACTGGGATTGGTGCCGGGAGTGGTCATCCCGCAGAAAGTATGATGGGGTGTCTTGCCCAAAGCTCCATCTCTGGTCCTATGTAAGGAAGATCCAGCCCCACACCGCTGAAAGAAACTTGTGGATTCACTTCTTTCAAAACAGTCTGTCAGGGACTCGGCTTGAATGGTTCTACCAACTGGAGGGAACCAATGTCTGAAACTGGGAAGATTTGGCTGTTGCTTTTTATAAGAAGTATCAATACAACGCTGACCTTGTGCCTACTCGTACTCAACTCCAGAGTATGTCCATGGGTTCAGGTGAAGGCTTTAAGGACTATGCACAGAAGTGGAGAGACTAGGCTGGGATAGTCCAACCCCCATTATCTGACAGGGAGTTGGTCGACATGTTTCTTGGCACGCTGTTTGGTCCATTCTTTAATCATTTGATTGGCAGCTCATCGGCTGGTTTCACCGAGCTGATATTGACAGGAGAAAGGGTAGAGGATGGGATCCGGAGTGGTAAAATATAGAAAGACACGTCTTCGAGTTCAGTAAAGAAGCCCTTCACTGATAAGAAGGAGGCTAGTGCCATTTATATCCCGAGAGGTCAGAGAAGAGCTGAATATCGTTCAACGGTAAGTGCTGTAATAATACCTAGGCCTGCGGCTGCCCCACAACGCAACAATCACCAAAGGGTAGAAAGACCACAAAGGAAGTTTACCTAGATTAACATGAAATTGATAGAGGTTTTACCATATCTGTTGAGATCCAACTTGGAAACCTTGAAAGAGGCTCCCAAGAATCCTAATACCACATCTCCTTGGTACAACCCAAACGCTCGGTGTTCCTACCATTCTGAGAGTCCTGGCCACGATACAAATGACTGTTGGGCTCTGAGAAATAAGTTACAAGATCTGATTGAAGCCAAGGAGATTGAGTTTGATGCTCCGGAGAAGCCCAATATCATAACAGCTCCCATGCCTAAGCACAACCGTGGAGTTAATGTCGTGGATACCAATCTGTTTATGACCTCAGTTGATGAAGTTTCTACTCCTCTTATGAATGTTAAGAAGAATTTGTTGTTGTCCGGTTTATTTCCGGGTTGTGGTGAAGGTTGCCACATGTCTTCGTCTCTGCCTACTGGGTGCTATTTGTTGAAAACAGGTGTCCAGCGCCTGATGGACAGTGGAGAAATTTTGTTTGAGAAAACTTTGATTCCAACTGTTCCGTTCGAAGATGTTGCTATTATAACCATTTCTGCCAATCCTTCCAAGGTCTCCTCGAGAAGACCTGTTAGGATTACACCCGCTCCGAGAGTTTCTCCGTTAATAATCACCTTTCCTGGTCTTGTCCCGTACGCCTCGGACAAAGCTGTCCCTTGGCATTATGGCGCTGATGTTTACTATCATGGTGTTAAACAAAATTTGAAGAATGAAGAGGATGATCCCGATTTCAGTAACATTGTCGGGACCAGTAAGATTACCAGAAGTGGAAGGGTTTTCTCTCTCTAGATTTCCCCGAAGACTGTCAATAAGCCTGTTGTTATTTTACCTGTTATTCAGTTTCTTACTCCAATTGTTACTCCTGCCGTCGAGTCATCTGGGACCTGAGGCAAAGAAGCTATAGGTGAGCCTTTCCGGACGGAGGCACATAAAAAGATTACTGTAGAAGCCTCTAAGCAAGAGATAGAGGAAATATTAAAAATAATTAAAAAGAGCTACTACAATTTGGTCAAGCAGCTGGGTCAGACCCCCTCGAAGATATCAATGTTGTCTCTGTTGCTATGTTCTGAGGCCCAAAAGGAAAGGTGAAAAAGCACATGAAAGACCTTTGAGATTGTTTCTTGGGTTCGGGGGGGGGGGGGGGGGGAGGATTATGAAAAGGGAAGGTATTAGCACCCTTTTCATCCATGGTTTTCCATGGGCTCTTAGTTACTTGCTAGATCACTTGCTTTTGTTTTGAAATTATGCTTTGTGTGGTTTTGAAAGTATTTTGTAAAAGAGGCCATTGTTTAGGAAATCTTTGTAATGATTCTCGTTCGTAAGAATGTATACAAAGATGTTTGTCTTTTTGAAAATGTTTTCAAGTTTGTAAGATGTTTTGAAATGTGTGTTTGTTTTGAAAATAGCAAGGATATTTGTTTGAAATGGAGCAAGTAACCAAAAGTAACCTACCTACTCAAATGTCTTTCTTGTTCATTTTCTTTTCCTTTAATATTGTTGTCTTACCATTGATTTGGTAAACAACCCTATCTTTGGATGTAAACGGGACGGGCGTGGGTCATCGTATGACCATGAGTAGCAATGTTGCAAAGTATCTTAGCATTTTGAGGGACTAAGATCATTTTTGTAAGGCAAATTTTAATAGCGTCATTGAGGGACTATGATCTTGTTGTTTGTTTTGCTAAGATACCTTACATGCGTAATATGACCATTTTGTTCAAGGCAACCAAGTTGAGTAACCCTAGGGGTGTTTGTGTGCAAGTGTATCATTTTCATGCTTGATTTTGTCTTGAATTAGGGTTTTCTATTCGATTGGTTTTATCTTGCCATACAAACCCTAATTATTAACATGTTATATAAAGCGATAAATTGCGGAAAGTAAATATCCTACGCTATTACAATCATTTGGGGATGGGGTGTACAAATTTACAAATGGGGATTGCAAGAAATTAAAGTCCTAATTATCTATTACAACCATATGGAATAGCGATGAAGAAAATATATGAATCATGTAAAAATAAAGAAAAATGAAAGGAAAAGAAAACATTTTGGATCATTATGTGTCAACACATGCCGTAAACTCAAACTTCTCGAATGCACTCTTGTTTTGATGAAGACAAATCATGATTGATAAAGAAAGCAAAAATTATTGATCAAGCTAAAAGCCATTTTGGATGAAGTCTTTGGTTCATGTCCTTAGAAAATTTCAAGGTATAATGATAATACTTACCTTGAACTTAAGATATTGATGCTCAATGGTCAAAAGAAACATTTTATATTTTCCAACTCTTTATTCAAGTCTTTTCAAAGCAAATATTTAATTTTCATTTGAGTGAAATCGATTTGCATGTTAGTGCAATCGATTACACGCTTCAGTTTTTCAAAACATGGCTACTGACTTTCAGTGCAATCGATTTGCATGGTTATGCAATCGATTGCACACTCAAAAAATTTGGAAATTTGGCTACTGGAACCCCATGCAATCGATTTGCATGGTGGTGCAATCGATTGCAGACTCGAAAAATTTGGAAATTTGGCTACTGGAACCCCGTGCAATCGATTTGCATGGTTGTGCAATCGATTCCATACTGTATGATTTTGAAAAACAGCTGCCTTACACCTGCCTGTTCATGATGCTATTTCATGGAAAACTTTTCACTCAATCTCGGAAATTGTTCATGATTTTTTACAAACCTTTTCTTCAAAGGTCACTGCATTTTAGCCTAAAAAATGAACCAAATGATGATGATTGAAATGAAGAGTTTAAAGTCAAGAAAACTTACCTTGAAACTAAAGTATGGTGCTTTGAGTTTGAGCTGCTGTATGGGCTGTTGTTGAGCTTGGGAAGTGATGATAGTGATGTTGCAGAATTTTTTCTTGTGTTTGAACAACTTCTCTAAGATATATGTGGAGTGTTTAGATGGTTGGACAGAATTTGCAAGGCATGAGAGGTTCAAAGGATTTCTTTAAAACTCAAGAGTGGAAGTTTTGTAGACTGTTACGCCTTTTGATGGTTAGTTTACAACAAGACTTCTGGTTTTCTTTCTATTTTATTTCTAACATTTTTCCAACCTCTCTCTCTCTCTCTCTTCTTTTTTCTAACCCCCTTGTCTTGCAAATGCTTCTTCTATTTATAGGCAAGAGGCTTGTGCATATGAGCTGACTAAGTTTGCAAGATAACATGTTATGGTTTGGTTGGATTACAAAAATCAAACTATGTCAAGTACTCCATGGTTCCAAGATGAAGTACCAAAGTTGCTGGTATTGAGGAGCTACTTCCCATGATTTATGGTTGAGTATAATCAGCAATAAGCAAATTATGGGCTCAAGACAAACTTTGTACAAAAAGCTTGGTTTTCAAGAATAGCAATGGTGCCTTTATGCCATAAATAGAAAGATCCTTTGGACAATGGCTCAAACACTTGGGTAATAGCTCAAGCTCTTGTGTAAACATTAAATTATGTAGAGATTTGCAAGCAAGAAGGCCTGCAAAGTAAGATTATGCAGCACATCATGCCAATTGGATTATGTGTTCTTCAACAAAAATGACTTGTAATTCAAGAATGGATGCTCAACTTCATGCCCTTGAATCTCCTAGCACAAATATGATAAATTCATGCTCTTGTATGTTTTGAAAAGCTTGAAACATCCTATATAACTTTCATGTTGGCCATTTTGACAAAATCATCTTGGAACTATGTGAAAAAATACCAAGAAGTTGGGGTAAAATCCTGAACAAAATCTGTTGAAAATTTCTAAGTGTAAAATGAAAATGTCATGACTTCATGAATTTATAACTCAAGATCCAAGCACTTCTAGGAGAAGTTATGTAAAGCAATATTATAGATATCATGGAGATCTACAAATTTCATGTTGAAAGTTTCCCTTGAACCGTCTTTCATCTTGATGAAAGAATGTCACGAAGTGATGAAATTATCATTTATAAAACACTTAGAAAAATTTCTAAGTCTTGGAAATCTTGACTTTTTAAATTGACTTTTGACTTCCTTGACTTCTTGATGATCAAGCTTGATATTCTTGAATGTCTTGATGAAATTTGATCTTTGGAATGTAATGTTGACCAAAAAGTCAAAGCTTGACATTCTAATATGCAATTGACCATTTTGCCCTTGTGCCAATTCCAAGCCTAAATTGATGTATGAGTGCAGCAAACTTGACATCATAGAAGATCTTGTGAGAGAATCCTTGAGAAATGAGAGGGAAAATTTTGGGGTACAACACCTACCCCTGTTCAATCTTCTTAAACCTGAAGAGTTAGATTGGTGAGTCCGCCATTCGTGACGTGAAGGTGAAAGATGATTGAACACTAGAGTGCCCAGAAATTTGCACTCGAAGATGGATGGTGAATGGGCTTATAGATGCCATTTGGAGGAAAGTTGGTAAACATTAGAAGAAATATCAGCACAAATCTCTTGTTGAGTTATACTAAAACTTGATGTTTTACTTGTGAGAAAAAGAGTTAGTAAAATGCAGATGCATGCATGATGTTTACCAGATGTGGTATTATGCTAAATGCATAGGGTATGTACATGCTATGATGTATGATCGTGAGATGTATGTTTCTGTCTGGGAAAATAAATCCCTGACTACTGCTGAGGAAATTCTGGGGGGTTGGATCCCTGATTGCCATTGGGGATGAAGAATATGCACATCTTCAAACTTTGTTGAAAGGATGCTTTCGCTGGGTAATATCTCTTGAATGTCAGCTGTTATCTGGTCGGATCCAGGCTTCACAATTTGCTGAGTATGAAGTAGTCAACTGCTATCTGGTCGGATCCAGGATTCACGGCAACTTACTGGGGGAAGAGATGAATTAACTGTTATCTGGTCGAATTCAAGGCTTTGTGGAAAATTTCTTAAAATTGAATAGTTATCTGGTCGGATCCAGGCTTCATAACAACTTGTTGGAGATACAGAAGTTAACTGTTATCTGGTCGGATCCAAGCTTCGCAGTAAATTGAAATGGTAACTACTATCTGGTCGGATCCAGGTTTCGTGGTTTTTGGAAAAGCTGTACTATTATCTGGTTGAGTCCAGGCTTCGTGTCTCTCTGAGGATCATAGTTAATTGTTATCTGGTCAGGCTCCAGGTTTCACAATAAACTGTTTGAAAAACTATCATCTGGTCGGGTCCAGGCTTTGCAGATTTCTGAGGTTGATGAGGTCAATTGCTATCTGGTCGGGTCCAGGTTTCACAATAAACTGTTTAGGGATTTAGTTGTTATCTGGTCGGTTTCCAGGTTTCACAATGAATCTCCGAGGATAATCGCTATCTGGTCGGATCCAGGCTTCACAACAACTTATTGGGGTAGAGGCAAACTCTAACGAGGAAAAGAAATTAAACCTTGGTCGGATTGAGTCCAGGTTCTTCTATATCTTTGAAGAGTTAGACTATTATCTGGTCGGGTCCAAGTTTCATAGCATTTTGAAATTGAGATCAACTGTTATCTGGTCGGATCTAGGTTTCAGATACTCAAACTGTTATCTGGTCGGGCCCAGGTTTAAGTATTTGAAGAAGTCAACCTATTATCTGGTCGGGTCCAGGCTTCAGTAATAACTTGAAAAGTGTGCTAATATCTGGTCGGATCCAGGCTTCATAGTATCTTTTTTTGAAATAGTAAAGGCTTTGCTGACGGCTTTACTGGGGATCAGGGGTTGTGGCCTTATGATTTGCAGCAATCTGAAAGAAAATTCAAACTGGAGAGTGTAGACTCAATCGGGTAGGACAAACTCAACTTGGGGAGGATATACTCAACTGGGTAGGATAAACTCTGCTTGGGGATAATAGCCTTGGTCAGGGAAGATATGCTCAGCTGGGGAACTTTGTGGTGTCTTAATTGTTGTATGTTGGGGAAATTTGAACTCGGCTAGGGAGTTATGTGGTTTCTCGATGATTGTTAGGGAAATAAAAACCTATTGGGGAAAGGTTTATTGCAGCCATCCTCATGGGGATAATGATAATGAGATAACTCTGTGGGGATATTTCCTACACATTAAAGAGATGCTTACTGCTGCTTAGCAGGACACATGTGCCAAATAGTTTTTAATTATGTTCATATGCATATGTTCATTCGATTTTAGTCATTGGACAAATTTGCATTCAAAACAAAGACAAAAATTTTGCACTATAAAGTGTATTTGCATTGATATTTTTCCCATGAATAGGCATTTTTGTACAGAGAGACGGAGATCCTAGTAAGAGGAAATCGTCGAAAAGAAAACAAACATTGAGAATGAAAACAAAATAGCCAATATAAATGATCTTATTGCCTTCCAACTCTACTATTGCCCCAATTTCTTCGAATGTCTTTTGTCATTGATAGAAGTTGATTGGATTGATCTTGGACCGTTTGAACTTGGACCTTGATGAAAAATTGACTGTATTGATTCCACGGGACATAGTCATACGCTTTTAATCCTTAACTTTTTCCTGGACCTCCCTTTCGGGTTTTCAGTCCATCAGGATACCCCTTTTTTCCCAAGTCGCCCTTTCGGGTTTTCAACTTTCCGGGTGTACAATCTTTTGCGTATATCCCTAATTTTTTCCCAAACCTTTTGGTTTGTCGGGATGCCCTTATTTTGCTTAGGTGTCAACCTAACGAGTCTCTTATGCGTAGTATTTTTTAACTATGTCCGCGTTTATGGGATGTGGGAAACCCTCGCCATCCATGGTAGTCAGCATCATGGCACCGCCAGAGAAAACTCTCTTGACAACAAATGGCCCTTCATAGGTGGGAGTCCATTTGCCTCTGGGGTCGCCTTGTGGTAGAATGATGCGTTTTATCACCAAGTCACCATCTTGATATACTCGAGGCCTGATATTTTTGTTGAAAGCCTTGATCATCCGTTTTTGGTACGTCTGACCATGGCAAATAGCAACTAACCGTTTTTCGTCAATCAAGTTCAGTTGATCCAATCTCGTTTGAATCCACTCGTCTTCTCCTAAGCCCGCCTCAATCATAATCCTCAGCGAGGGAATCTGAACTTCCACTGGAAGAACAGCTTCCATGCCATAAACTAAGGAAAAGGGAGTTGCCCCAATTGAGGTTCTGGATGAAGTACGGTAACCATGTAGAGCAAACGACAACATCTCATGGCAATCCTTATAGTTTACTACCATCTTCTGCACAATCTTCTTGATATTTTGTTGGCTGCTTCGACTGCGCCATTCATTTTTGGTCTATATGGAGAAGAATTATGATGCTTGATCTTAAACTGATTGCAAAGCTCAGTAATCATAGCATTATTGAGGTTAGTCCCATTGTCGGTGATGATTATTTCGGGGATACCATAATGGTAGATGAGGTTGTGTCTAATGAATATGGCTACCACATTCTTGGTGACTAAGGAAAATGAGGCGGCTTCGACCCATTTGGTGAAATAGTCGATAGCAACAAGAATGAAGCGATGTCCATTCAAAGTTGTGGGCTTGATCTCTCCAATCATGTCAATGCCCCACATTGCAAATGGCCATGGAGCGGTCATGACATTCAGAGGGATAGGAGGCACATGGACCTTGTCAGTGGGGATTTGGCATTTGTGACAAGTCCTTGAATGTTGATGGCAACCAGTCTCCATTGTTGACCAATAGTAACCTGCTCTTAAGATTTTCTTGGCCATCGTATGCCCACTTGAGTGAGTACCGAAGAGACCATCATGCATGTCTTCCATAATTTCCTCTGCATCCTTCTTGTCCACACATCGGAGTAGAGTCGAATCATGGTTGCGTTTGTACAATATCCCGTTGCTTAGGAAGAATTTGGCTGCAAATCTTCGCAAGAACTTTCTGTCATTGATAGATGCCCCCTCTGGATACTCTTGTATTTCAAGGTATCTCATCACCTCATGGTACCATGGCTTTTCCGCATCGGTGTAAAGTTCATAGCAATGTGAAGGTTCATCGAATCTTTCAATTGTTATCATAGGGGCTTTGTTGTCTCATCTGACTTTGAATATTGAAGACATGGTTGCCAAAGCGTCAGGAAACTGGTTTTCTTCCCTAGGGAAGTGCTCGAATGTGATCTCTTCGAAGTAAGGAATTAGGGATAGCACAAGTTCCTTGTAAGGGATAAGATTAGGATGTTTTGTGTCCCAATCTCCTTTTACTTGGCTGATCACCAAGCCGAAATCTCCAAACACATCAAAATGCTCGATCCTTAAGTCAATGGCAGCTTTCAGACCTAAGATGCATGCTTCATACTCAGCCATATTGTTTGTGCAATCTAAGCATAGTCTGGAAGTGAAAGGAGTGAGGCAACCTTCATGAGAGATGATCACAACACCAATTTCGTTGCCTAAGGCGTTTGAAGCCCCATCGAATACCATAGTCCATCAGGATCCTTGTTCAGGTCCGTCATACGGTCCAGGTTTTGCACAGTCGGTTACCAGCATGATGTCCTCATCAGGGAAGTCGAAGTTCATTGACTGATAATCATCCACGGCATGATTTGCCAAATGATCTTCTAGTACACTTCCTTTGATGGCTTTTCGAGTCGTGTATTGAATGTCGTACTCAATTAAGATCATTTGCCATCTGGCTATCCGTCCGGAAAGGGCAGGTTTCTCAAAGATGTACTTGATTGGGTCCATTTTAGAAATCAACAAAGTGGTATGAGTCAACATATACTGTCTTAGCCAGCGAGCAGCCCATGCCAGAGCGCAACAAGTTTTCTAGAGCAGTGAATATCTGGTTTCACAGTCGGTAAACTTTTTTATTAGGTAATAAATAACATGCTCTTTTCGTCAAGACTCGTCATGTTGGCCCAACACAGACCCCATAGAGTTCTCTAGTACATTCAAGTACATGATCAAGGGTCTTCCTTCAACTGGAGGCATGAGAATAGGAGGTTCTTGTAGGTATTCTTTGATTTTGTCAAAGGCAATCTGGCATTCATCGTTCCATCTGACTACTTGATCTTTCTTCAAGAGTTTGAAGAGTGGTTCACAAGTAGAAGTTAAGTGGGATATGAAATGGGAAATGTAATTGAGACAACCCAAGAATCCTCTGACTTCATTTTCAGAATGAGGGACTGGAATTTCTTGGATGGCCTTTATCTTGGCAGGATCAACTTTAATGCTTTTATTGCTGACAACAAAGCCTAGAAGCTTTCCAAAGCGTACTCCAAACATGCACTTATTAGGGTTTAACCTCAGCTTGTACTTCTTCAGCCTCTCGAACAATTTGTGTAAGTGATCGAGATGTTCTTCTTCAGTTTGTGATCTGGCAATCATATCATCCACATATACCTCTATCTCATGATGAATCATGTCATGAAATAAAGCTACCATAACCCTTTGATATTTTTCCCCTGCATTCTTTAGTCCGAACGGCATGACCTTGTAGCAGAAGGTTCCCCATTGCGTGACAAAAGTAGTCTTCTCCATGTATTCGGGAGCCATCCTTATTTGATTATAGCCTGAGAAGCCATCCATGAATGAGAAGACTTTATGTTGAGCAGTATTATCAACTAAGACGTCAATATGTGGTAGAGGGAAATCATCTTTGGGGCTTGCCCTATTCAGATCCCTATAGTCTATGCACATGTGAACTTTCCCGTCTTTCTTTGGCACTGGCACCACATTGGCAACCCATTGAGGATATGATGCCATAGCTAGGAACCCTGCATCAAATTATTTCATCACTTTAGCTTTGATCTTTTTAGACATATCAGGCCTCATGCGGCGAACCTTTTGCTTGACAGGCGGACATTCTTCTTTTGTCGGCAGACGATGAACTACGATGTCGGTATCCAACCCAGGCATATCTTCATAAGACCAAGCAAAAACTTCCACATAATCATGTAACATTTGAACCAACCTGCTCTTGACACTGCTTTCCAAGTTAGCGTTAATCTTGATTTCCTTCTTATCTGACTCAGTACCCAAGTTGATAACCTCAACTGACTCTTCATGCGGTTGAATAGCTTTTTCCTCTTGTAATAGAAGCCTGGCTAGTTCTCCCGGTATGTCACAATCTTCCTCACTTTCGTCTTCGTCTTGGTTGATAGGAAATTCAAAGTCATAGTCAGCAATAGTAGAGTCATTGGCAATAGGATCCAGAGTGGATGTGGACCTGCAAGAGTGTGTGTGTGTGTGTGTGTGTGTGTGAATGTAAGATACATGGCTATTTTTTTGAAAAATGTAATTTAAAGAAAGGAAAGACAATGAACACAAATATTCGAATGAAAAAGAGTCCAATGTGCTGAATGATCATATGATTAGATGAACATAAATAAAACCCTTGACAAATGGACCAAAGTACCTCGGGCCAGGCAGATGGCTGAAAAGTCATTGTTAAAATATTACAGACAACATGTTCTTGAATTGAAAGAAAAGCAATAACAAGTAGATTACTCCTCAATGAAGGAGATGGGCACAAAGTCCTTTGTATGCCAATTCTTCAGCTCCGTTGTAGTTGGATACACCCATTCTTCAAATGCGGCTTCTTCTTCAGAATCACTCATGGCGTTGACTCCATGGCTTCCAATGCGGAGAGGTGGCTTTCCAGCACGAGCATGCCTTACTTCTTTCTGAGCTTTCCCAGTGAAGCCCAACCCAAATTTGTCTACTTTAAAAGGGATATCGAGGAATTGCCCCTAAGTATCACAATTTCCTTCTTCAATTGTCGCACGGGCATCCTTGACTGAAACCATCTTTGGTGTGGCCTTAACAGCTTTAGGCTCATCAGAAGAACATTTAGTAGCAGCAATCGTCGGTGGTACAACCTCAAAGGCTTGACATATGGTTTCAATGAATTCTCCGTCCATATCTACATACTTGAAAGAGTTAAGGTGGCTCACCATAAACTCTTCTTCCCCACAGATGGTGACTATTCTGCCCTTGACTGGATATTTGAGTTTCTGGTGGAGGGTTGAGGTTACTACCCCAGCTTTATAGATCCACGGGCGACCTAACAGACAGGAATAGGCCGGACGAATATCCATAATATAGAGGGTGGAGTTGAAGGTTTGGGAACCCACTTTGATTGGAAGATCTACCTCCCCATGAACAGTCCTCTTTGATCCATCAAACGCCCTTACGATGATATCACTTGGCTTCAAGATTAAATCTTCACAGTCAAGATGGTCTAACGCCCTCTTGAGTAATACATTCAAATAAGAATCAGTGTCGACTAGCACATGTTCTAAGGTAGTCCCTTTCCACTCGATAAAAACATGTAAAGCTTTGTTGTGATTCTTCCCGAGAGGTGTTAAGTCAATATCTGAAAACCCCAAGCCATTATCAGCTATCAGGCTAGCCACACAATTCTCAAATTGGTTTGTTGTTGTCTCATGGGGGACATGAGCCTTTTTCAGGAACTTGATTAATGTTCGAGCATGGGCATCGGATCAAAGAAGCAATGACAACATTGAAATCTTAGAGGGGGTTTGCCCCAATTGTTCTACAATTTTGAAGTCGCTTCTCTTGATGATCTTCAAAATCTTGTCCATTTCACAGGCGGAGGGTTCTTCATTAGCTACATCTTTGGAAGGTACCTCAATCACATCAGGCTCAACAACCTTCCCTTTCCCTTTTGTCTCGGTACTTGGCTTGGCGACAGTAATGCGGATGGGCATCTTTGTAACTACTGGAGGTGAGATATTGGGTGAGAATATTCTCCCAGTTCTAGTTACTTTGCTTGATCCAACTATGTTATCGACATCATCATCTTTTCCTTCTCCGATCCGGGCATCTTGTTTAATCCCATGATAGAACACCTCAGCACCGTAATTCCATGGAACCACTTTGTTCGAAGAGTAAGGAATCGGTCTAGGATTGGTAATTATTAACGGAGCAATGGTGGGTTCATTTGAAATCATAATAGGAACTTTAGAGGTGATCCCAATAGGTTTGTTTGAGATGGTAATAATGGAGAGGTATTCACATTTGTTGATCAAACTCTTGGCAAATAGAGTCTTTTCAAATAGAATTTCGTGACTATCCATCAGGCGTTGTAAGCCTTTCTTCAGCCCTTCACATTCATTGTGTCGTCTTGTACAGCACACACAGTCTTTTTTACACCCAGGGAAGATCCCAGCTTTCAACAAATTGTTCTTGATTATATTCAGCGGAGTAGTCAAATCTTCAACAGAGGTAACAAAAATTGTATCTTCGACAGCATTAACACCTTTGTCATGCTTTGGCATTGGAGTGGTAATTACATTCGGCATTGGAGGAGGATCAAATTAATAGTTTTATTGTCAATTAAATCGTGGATTTTGTTCTTCAAGGCCCAGCACTGGTCAGTCTCGTGCCCGGGGCTGTTTGAATGGTAAGCACATTTAGCGTTTGGATTATACTTTGGTGACGAGGTGTCAGGGTTCGCGGGAGGATCGTGCAACGTCACTAAATTAGCCTTGAGAAAATGTTGAAGGGCTTGAGGCACTGACATGCCTAACCTTGTAAATTGTCTTCTTGGAGTTTCAAAACGTTGATGATTTGTGGATGGTCTTGGAGTAGGAGTTGGATTGGAGATTCAGACATCATTGACAGACAGGCGATCATTCTTCTTGGTATGGGCCCTTGCCCCATACACAACATTAACTTCCTTCTTTGCAGCAAAAGGTTTCTTGATGGTGGAGGTAGATGCCATAGAGATCTTCCCACTTTTTATGCCACTTTCCACTCTTTCACCGGTTAGGATTAGTTCGGTGAAACCAGAAGAAGAGCAGCCAACCAACAGATTAAAGAAAGGACCAGATAAAGTTCCCATGAACATGTCAATGTGCTCCCTATCAGTCAAGGGAGGTTGGACTCTACTAGCAAGGTCTCTCCACTTTTGTGCATATTCCTTAAACCCTTCATTCTTTCCCATGGTCATATCTTGTAACTGAACCCTTGTTGGTGCCAAGTCGGCATTGTATTGATACTGATGGTAGAAGGCAGTAGCTAGATCCTCCCAAGTGTTAATAAGATAACCATCTAAATGATAAAACCATTCAAGTTGTGTTCCAGCCAAGCTCTCTTGGAAAAAGTGAACCCAGAGCTTCTTATCAGCAGTGTGCGGCTGTATCTTACGTACATAAGATTTCAAATGGAGTTTGGGACAAGAAAACCCATCATACTTTGCAAAGATTTGTACCTTGAATTTGTGGGGAATGATTACCCCGGAGATCAAACCCAAATCATCAAAATCTAAATCGGGGATGGCTTAAATTTCAACAGCTTTCAATATGTCTTCTAACTGCTTGTATTTGATGTCAGCGGGTGGATACTGCTCGTTGAAATAATCATCATCGGATACTTGATCATTGATACAGTCATCCTGAGTACTCTTGACCTCACCAATCTGGTTTTCGTCCTCTTCGGATGAATCTTCTTCAACTGGGATTTGACGGATTGTCTCCTTGAATCTTCTACCCATGTTGAGTAGAGCTTTCTTCTTTGGCTTTTTCTTAACGGCCAGCAAAGCCATCATATCTTGCTGACCCTTGGCTAGGGCGAGTAGAGCTTTCTGAAACTGAGAGTTCTGGGCTTGGAGTTCCTTAACAATTTTCTCTAGATCCATCTTGTGAAATAAACAGCAGAAAGATAAGGAAACCTGTTATGCGAAAACTTGTCATTTTATGATGCATGGAATATGTATTATGAAAATGATTTCAAGGATTAATGAAATTTAAATTTGTATAGAAAAAAGAATGGGAAAACGTTAATTCTCATTAGACAAAACAAAAAAAAGATTACATCAGGCCTCTTGGGCTTATAAAATAACTTTCTAAGATAAAAAGACTGAACGCAACCTGTGATCGGTGGGAATGAGAACTGACTGTTTTGGAATGCTGGTTCGCGTTTGCGTTTCACAAGATGTCGCGGTAAGCAAGAGTCGCCACCGTCTTTTATTTTATCCAACAAGGAAAGGACAAAAGCACAGAAAAATTCCTTTTTGAGATGTTTCTCGGGTTCGGGAGGTAGATTATAGAAAGGGAAGGTGTTAGCACCCTTTCTATCCGTGGTTATCCACGGGATCTTAGGTACTTGCTCACTATGTTTTCAAAAAGTTTTGCTTTTCTTGTGTTTGTGGGTTTTGAAAAGAGTTTTGTTTGAAAACTTCGATTTAACTCTTGTTTCTGTCCTCAAGAGTGTATGAAGTGTTGTTGAAAACTTTGTTTGAAAAGTGTAAGTGCAAACAATTTGTTTTGTTTTGAAAGAGAAAGTACCTAAGAACCTCTACCTACTCAAAAGGAATTAAAATGTGTAAATGTCCCTTTAGACAATGATATCCCACTATGAAGGAGTAGGTAGCATCATCGTTGGAGTTTTCGGGTCAATTCGATTAAGGGACGTGTGGTCACTAAAGCAATGTTAGGACGCGTTAGCGGTAACCCTAATGTCTTAGATCATTTTATCTGAGGCAACCGTTTCGAGGCAACTTTGATCTCTAGACAGGAGGGCGACCCCTAAAACATCCTATACTCAATGACCACGTTCGAGGCAACCAAGTGAGGCGTACCTTAGGAGTGGCATGTGCAAGTGTTTCAATTTTCAGTTATGTTATCTTTACATGTCATGGTGAGCTACGGTTGATTTTAATTTAAGATAGATCTTGTCATGTATAGCCTAGTTAGCATACATCTAGCAGTTAGTGGTTGCGGAAAATAAAACTAAGCTATTACAAGGCGTCGGGTATTTACATCGCCAAAGACAAACCCTTAAAAGTAAATGCGGAAAGTAAATAAAAGCGGTAAATAAAAAAAAATCCTAAGTTAAAACTATTACATCCTCGGAGCAATTAAAATATATGGATCAAAATAATATGCGCGAGAAAAGTTGAATCAGATTGTCCTTTAGGGTTTTGACCCTTTTTGAAGAAAGTATGTTTTTGGTCTTTTTTGAATTAAGAATCAAGTCTAAATTAATAATGGATTTAAAGAAAAGGGGTTTTTGAGTTTTATTTTAATTAAGGCAATAAAATTGGAGTGATTAAAAAAGTTAATAAAATCCTAATTCTAACTCAATTTTAATTTAATGCAAAAATTGTTAAAATTAAACCTAATTAGAACTAAATTAATTGGTCATAATTTATTTACTAAAATAAGTAATAAAATTAAAATAAAATTATTTTTATTGTTTCTGATTTTTTTATGAAAAAGAGTTAATTAATTAATTATGGTGAGTTAGTTTTTAATGATAATAATAAGAGCAAAAAAATATGAACAGAAAAGAAAAAAACAAAAGCAAACTGTGGGGCGCTGGGCCTGAAGAAGGGAGGTTTGGTCAACATTTTTTCCAGGCTCAGCACGCTGGCCTTTGGATCTAGCTCGAAGCCACTGGGTACGTTGAGATCTGAGGACGTATGGTGTTCCCTGCCTTCAGCGCTGCATCTGAGTACCTGAAGAAAAAACGTAACAAAGTTTTGGGGGGACCTGGGATTCGAACCCAGGTCCAAAGGAGTTTTGCCATAGCGTTCTTGCCAACTCGTCCAATCTGCTTCATTCGTTAGTTAAATAGAACATAAATATTATATCAAACAATAATTATGCCTGGCCTAAAAAAAATAAAAAGACGCGCAATTGGTTCAAATGAACCAATCACGCCCAGCCACGTTATCATCATCCTCACAATAGCCTGGTTCGTTTACCTGCAGATTTTGTTCTGCAGGAAGTTTCGTGGGGTGGTTCTAAAAATCGCTCCAGGCCATGAAAACACTATTCAAGAACACAAATGTGTTCGTCTCGACCTCCTCATCATTCCTATAGCCATTGTTTGTCTCAATTTACCCTGCACAAGAAACGCCTAAAAACAAGAACAGGAACCCTAGGTCCTATATATGGGGTTAGAGGCCATGAAAATTAAATTGGACAACGCCAAAACATTCTAAATCGAATAACAATCACAAATATGTCAGTATTTTAAAGAAAAGATGCAAGAATGATGAGTTGCATTTTCATGTTCAGAGGCGTTTTCTAGAACACTTACAGTGCGATTTTGATGATGAAAAGCTTGGTTTTTGATTGGCCTCGCTTCAGGAGGTTGATGGCAAGAGAGTTGCGTCTTTCTTTGGGTCGGAATCTGCCTCCAAAACCTGATCACCACTTTTCAAGCTTTTCTTTTCAAGGTTGGGGCGCCGTTTCTGCAGAGTTTGTGTAGGTGTTTTTCACGTCTTTCTGCAAGGGTTTTTCGTGTGTTTCTGTAAGGGTTTTTCGCGCCTTTCTGCAAGGGTTTTTCGCGTCTGTTTTATTTATGAGCACCAGGTTTATATAGGCAAAGAAATTAGGTCAACAAATGTGTATCAAATCTTGGTCCATTATGGTGGAGAGATTTGATTTGATCTTCATGAAAACTTGCCAAATTTGATTCAATCATGTGTTTCTGCCAGCTTGCTCTGAGTTGTTTGGGCCTCCAACTTGATGGAATCAAAAACTGACTTACCCCTTCGATTTTGCCTTCTTTGCCAGTTTCGATTGCTTCAAAGTCCCCATTCGAATCTATTCCTTATTAGACAACCTCGACCAGCCCTTGGTCTTGTGATGAGTCTAAGTTCTGATTCTAAGTGTTCAGAACTTCCTTTATTAGATCATCTTAGGTTGAGAGAAACTCTGCACTGAAATGCCATTCGAAAATCATTTCGTTCTGATGTTCTTATTCAGGGAAATTCTACACTGAAATGCCATTCGAAGGGCATTTGCCCATATACCATTCGAAGGGTACTAATTGAAACTTCAATCGAAAGACACTGTTAACAGGCCAATCGAAAGGTCTTGTTCATGCTAATCGAAGGGTCTTGTGTTGCTAGTCGAAGGGTCTTGCACTGTCTCCTTCGAATGGACTTCTTGTGTACCTTTCGAATGGGCCTTCTGAGTGCTTCTTCGAATGAGTCATTTACATGTTCTTCGAATGAGCTTCTTGCCTGGTGAGTCGAAGGTAAGCCTGAAGTATCTAGTGTATAGTCGAAGCATTGTGATATTGACTTGATCGAAGGAGGGTCCAACGCTCAATCGAAGACCTACAGACCAAAGCTTGATCGAAGAGTTCCAAATGCTCAATCGAAGACTAGTGAACCAAACCTGATCGAAAGGTTCCGAACGCTTAATCGAAGCCTTCTCCCAGATGCCGATCGAAAGACACTTTGTATATCTTCAAAAACTTTATTTTTGTTAGGCAAGTGTTTGTGACTAACTATGCAAGGGAAGACCTTTGGAAACATGAGAGGGCAAATTTTGGGGTACAACAATTGCCCCTGTTCAATTTTCTTACATGTGAGGATACAAATTGGCTTTCGAGCCTTTCGTGATCCGAAGGTGGAAGATAATTGAACACTAGAGTGCCCAGAAATTTGCACTCGCATGGTGTAGTATCAGCATTGTGACGTCGGGAATGGGCTTACAAATGCCATTTGGAGACTGTAGCTAGGAGGATGGGCTTATAGATGCCATCTGCAGGAGTGTCGATCGCATAAGAGATTCCTTAGCGAGAACTTGCATACCTGAGAAAGAAAGATGGTCTTCCTGGCTTGTTACAGGTGTTCAACTGGGACTTGAAGAGGTTGGTCGAGGAGATAGATGTCCTGGCTGGTTACAGGTATTAATATCTGACCTGAGAAAGAAAGATGGTCTTCCTGGCTTGTTACAGGTATTGATCTTCAATCTCTTCATGTAGATAACTTTCCTGGCTTGTTACAGGTATTGACCTACAATCAGTCATTCACAGATAGCCTTCCTGGCTTGTTAAAGGTATTCATCTAGAACATAAAAAAGGTTGGCCGATGAGATAGTTGTCCTGGATGGTTTCAGGTATTAATCTCTGACCTGAGAAAGAAAGATGGTCTTCCTGGCTTGTTACAGGTATTGATCTTCAATCTCTTCATGTAGATAACTTTCCTGGCTTGTTACAGGTATTGATCTACAATCAGTCATCCACAAATATTTTCCTGGTTTGTTACAGGTATTAATCTGGAACTTAAAAAAGGTTGGTCGAGGAGATAGTTGTCCTGGCTGGTTTCAGGTATTAATCTCTGACCTGAGAAAGAAAGATGGTCTTCCTGGCTTGTTACAGGTATTGATCTTCAATCTCTTCATCTAGATAACTTTCCTGGCTTGTTACAGGTATTGATCTACAATCAGTCGTCCACAGATATTTTCCTGGCTTGTTATAGGTATTAATCTGGAACTTAAGTAGGTTGGTGGTAGCCCTCTTTTGTCCGACCTTTTCCTGAAAAAGGTAAAATGTTAGCTGTATGCAATGTCATGATATATGAAATGCATGATGTCATGATGTTCTCAGAAATAAATGAGGTTGTGTCGTATGCACTTTATCATGTAGGTAAATAGGAGGTATGACATGTGAAATGTTTATGAATGTATTTTCGTCTGGGAAAATAAATCCTTGACAAATGCCAGGGAGTTTGTTAAATCCTGGGTTGCTGTTGAAGATTGTGGTTGACTTCTTCGTTTCCACTGGGGATGATGCACGAAGATGATTTACAAGAATAAACCTGTTGGAGAAAATAACTCCATTGGGGAATAAACATGGTGAAGAGATTACTCTGCGGGGGATTACTCTGTGGGGAAGAGATACTTCGCTGAGATTTTAATGATAAACTCCACTGGGGATTCTGTTGATAGGTTATGTTGGGGATCTTGATGATGAACTCCGCTGGGGATAGAAAGAACTTCGCTGGGGATGATCTTTCAGTTGCAACTTGTTGAGGGTAACCTGGTTGGACTCTTATGAGGATAACTTCTGAACTTAGCTGGGGATACTTATTTGTGTTCTGCAGGGGATAAGCTTCCAGAACCTACTGGGGAAGATGATCTAGCTCCAATGGGGAAATCCTTTTTTAGACTGCGCTGGGGAAATGGCTCCACTGGGGGTACCTTACATTCTGCCGGGGAATATTCTTATATCCCATTGAGGAATATTAAGGCTTCCAGGGATACTCTTATGCTTGCTGGGGAATATCCTTATACTCCGTTGGGGGATATTGAGGCCTTCTGGGGATACCCCATCTTTTTAAGACTGAGGGTAGACCAACTCTGCTTGGGGGAGAGTATGACTGATTCGTTCATAGTTGCAAGTCTCAGTTTGAGAGAGCTATCATTACTGTCTTACTCTGCGGGGAGTGAAGGTATCCTGGTCACATTCTTCAACTGAACTTACCTTGGTCCCTTGGTGGGCAGAGCAACTATATAGCTTGGACAATTCTTATTGCCCCTACTTCTGATGTCACCCGTAATTAGTCCTTTGTTTCGCATGTAAATATTTATGAGCAGCACTTAATGTCAAATGCATATATCAAAAATGAACATTGGACGTTCTTTGCAAAACAAAACAGATAAAGGAAAAACAATTTGAAATTTGTCTGAAAATGAATTTGTATTGATTTTGAAGTTTGCCTGTAAATAGGCGCTTTTGTACAAGAGGCTGACCTCCTAGTAAGAGAACGCCGCCGAACAAATAGGATTTATACAATTTTAAAAAAAAGGAAGACAAAACAGCTATGTGAATAATCCCACTGGGTTCCATCTCTGCTATCGCCTTTATATCTTCAAGCATCTCATCACTTTGCTGCTTAGTTGAAGATGAATCTGATTGATTGGTGTCGTCCAAGCCTGATAGTTGATACCAAAGTCTGGATGCAGGGTGATCCAATGAGACATAGTGTTACGCTTATCCCTAACTTTTGCCTGGACCGCCCTTTCGGGTTTTCAGTCCACCGGGATACCCATTTTTGCCCAAGCCGCCTTTTCAGGTTTTCGACTTGCCGGGTGTACATATTTTTTTTATAATTTTCATCCCTTATTTTTGCCCGAACCCTTTTGGTTCGCCGGGAAGCCCTTATTTTTGCCTAGGCCAGTCGACCTAGCGGGTCTTTGATTATGCGTAGTATCTTTTCACTATGTCTGCATTGACGGGGTGAGGAAGGTCGTCACTATCCATGGTGGTTAGAATCATCGCTCCTCCTGAGAAGATATTCTTAACAACAAATGGCCCTTCGTAAGTAGGGGTCCATTTGCCCCTGGGATCACCTTGAGGTAGAATAATGCGCTTGATTACCAGGTTCCCAACTTGATACTCTTTCCGTCTGACTTTCTTGTTAAATGCCTTGATCATCCGTTTTTGGTACGTCTGACCATGACAAATAGCAGTGAGTCTCTTTTCGTCGATTAGGTTCAGTTGATCAAGTCGGGTCTGGATCCAGTCGTCTTCGCTCAAGCCTGCATCTTTCATGATCCGAAGAGAGGGTATCTGAACTTCAATGGGCAAGACTGCCTCCATGCCGTAAACCAAGGAAAAGGGTGTTGCCCATGTTGATGTCCGTGCTGAGGTACGATACCCATGAAGAGCAAATGGTAACATCTCGTGCCAGTCCTTGTAGGTCATTGTCATCTTCTGCACAAACTTCTTAATGTTCTTATTTGCCGCTTCGACAACCCCATTCATCTTCGGCCGGTAGGGTGAAGAGTTATGGTGCTGTATATTGAATTGCTCGCAGAGCTCAGTTATCATCTTGTTGTTAAGATTGGTACCATTATCCTTAATGATCCTCTCTGGTACGCCGTATCGACAGATCAGGTTGTGCCAAATGAACCGTGCCACGACATTCTTGGTTACGGTAGCAAAGGAAGCTGCTTCAACCCACTTCGTAAAGTAATCAATCGCTACCAGGATGAAACGATGCCCGTTGGATGCCGTAGGTCTGATCTCGCCGATCATATCAATACCCCACATTGCAAAAGGCCAAGGTGCTGTCAAGACATTCAGAGGTACTGGAGGAATGTGCACCTTATCAGCATAGACCTGGCACTTGTGACATGTCCGAGAATGCTGATAACAGTCGGCTTCCATTGTGGACCAGTAATATCCTGCCCGAAGGATTTTCTTTGCCATGGTATGTCCACTAGAATGAGTTCTAAAGGTACCTTCATGCAGCTCTGCCATGATCATTTCTGCTTCAATCTTATCCATACAACGCAGTAAGGTTGAATCATGGTTACGTTTGTAAAGAATGCCATTGCTGATGAAGAACTTTGCCGCGAATCTTCTCATAAACTTCTTGTCATTAACAGATGCACCCTCGGGGTATTCTTGAGCTTCAAGGTACCTCTTCACTTCATGATACCAAGGCTTTTCTGTTACCTCTTCGGTCTCAAGATCACAACAATGTGCAGGTTCATCCAATTTCCAAATAATGATCCGAGGAGCCTCGTTGTCCCACTTGACTTTGAACATAGAAGACATCGTAGCTAACGCGTCCGCCAACTGATTCTCCTCTCTTGGGAAATGTTCAAAGGTTATCTCCTCGAAGTGGGGAAGCAACGTCAATACATAATCCTTGTAAGGAATAAGATTTGGGTGTTTCGTATCCCACTCTCCTTTGATCTGACTGATCACGAGAGCAGAATCTCCGAAGACACTCAGAAACGTAATCCTTAGGTCAATTGCAACTCGAAGACCCATAATGCATGCTTCATACTCTGCCATGTTGTTGGTGTAGTTGAAACACAGTCGGGCGGTGAGTGGAGTATGTGAGCCTTTAGGAGATATGATCACAGCTCCAATGCCATTACCCAAAGCGTTCGAAGCTCCATCAAAATGCATAGACCATCGGGATCCTTCCTCAGGTCCTTCATCCGGTCCAGGTGATTCACAATCAGTCACTACCATGATATTCTAGTCTGGAAACTCAAAGTTCATAGACTGGTAATCATCTACTGCCTGATGTGCCAAATGGCCTGCCAACACACTTCCCTTGATTGCTTTTTGAGTTGTGTACTGGATGTCATACTCAGTCAAGATCATCTGCCATCTTGCTATTCTTCCGGACAAGGCAGGCTTTTCGAAGATATACTTGATTGGATTCATCTTTGAAATCAATAGAGTAGTGTGAGTCAGCATATACTGTCTCAGTCGGCGAGAAGCCCATGCCAAAGCGCAACAAGTTTTCTCGAGCAGTGAGTATCGGGTCTCACAGTCGGTAAACTTTTTGCTAAGGTAATAAATAGCATGCTCTTTTCGGCCAGACTCGTCATGCTGTCCCAGCACACACCCCATTGAGTTGTCAAGTACTGTCAAGTATAAGATTAGAGGTCTCCCTTCCACTGGTGGCATCAGAATGGGTGGTTCCTGGAGATACTCTTTGATTCTTTCGAAAGCATCCTGACATTCATCGTTCCAACATACCACTTGATCTTTCTTCAGTAGCTTGAAGATTGGCTTACAAGTAGCAATTAGGTGCGAGATGAATCGGGCAATGTAGTTCAGACGTCCTAGGAAGCCTCTGACCTCTTTCTCTGTCTTGGGAGCTGGCATCTCTTGTATAGCTTTCACCTTGGCAGGGTCCACATGAATACCTTTGTCGCTCACGACGAACCCTAGTAATTTACCGGACCTCACTCGGAAGGTGCACTTGTTCGGGTTCAACCTCAATTTGTACAACTTCAAACGGTCAAACAGCTTCTGTAAATGGTCAAGGTGTTCCTCTTTAGTTTGGGACCTTGCAATCATATCGTCGAAGTATACTTCAATCTCATGATGGATCATGTCATGAAACAAAGCAACCATGGCACGCTGATATGTTGCCCCAGCATTTTTCAACCCAAAAGGCATGACCTTGTAACAAAAGGTAGCCCAATGAGTAACAAAAGTGGTCTTCTCCATGTCTTCAGGAGCCATATTGATTTGATTATAACCGGAGAAACCATCCATAAAGGAGAAGACCTTGTGCTGAGTAGTATTGTCAACCAGAACGTCGATGTGAGGTAGAGGGAAGTCATCCTTGGGGCTTGCCCTGTTCAAATCCGTGTAGTCAACACACATTCGGACCTTACCATCTTTCTTCGGCACTGGAACCACATTGGCGACCCACTGAGGGTAAGAAGTCACTGCTAGAAACCCGGTGTCAAATTGTTTCATAACCTCAACCTTGATTTTCTCGGACATCTCTGGGCGCATACGACGAACCTTCTGTTTTACGGGAGGGCAGTCTTCCTTGGTAGGCAGGCGATGAACCACAATGTCAGTATCCAACCCAGGCATATATTTGTAAGACCGGGCAAAGATTTCCATGTAGTCATGCAGCATCTGAATCAACCGTTGTTTCACACTGAGCTCCAGGTTTGCACCGATCTTGACTTCCTTTTTGTCTGTCTCAGTACCCAGATTCACTGTTTCCACTAGCTCTTCATGTGGCTGAATGGCCCTCTCTTCCTGGAGTAGCAGTCTTGCAAGTTCACCCAGCACTGCGCAATCATCTTCACCTTCGTCTTCGGCTAAGTTAATCGGATTTTCGAAGTCATAACTAGCGGTAGCAGAGTCGTTACCAGTGAGATCTAGAGTGGATTGAGACCTGTATATGTGAGTGTGTGTAAAATAGCTGTTTTGCAATATATAATAAAGAAAGACAAAGAGCGCAAGATTTGAAATGCAAGAACGTCCAATGCTTTTATTAATGATATATGAAAATGGCACACAAAATCCCTCACAAATGAAGCCACGGTGCCCCGGGTAAGACACCGGGCCTTAAAGTTTCACAATATTGTCTGTTACAAACTCAAAACAAAGAGTTCATTACTGGGTAATAAAAGTAATAGGGATGAAGTCCTTTGTTGTCCAGTTGCTTGGTCCACCGTTGGTCGTAGGGTAGATCCAGCTGTCGAATTCAGACTCCTCCATGTCATCTTCAATGGCATTTACCCCCGAGTTGCTAATGAACACAGGAGGTCTTCCAATCCTTGCACTACGAACAACCCTTTGAGCTTCTGCAGTGAAACCCAAACCAAATTTGTTAGTCTTCTGAGTGAAATCAGGAAGTCGGCCCCAGTTTGCATACTCACCCTTCTCAATAACAACCCGGGCATCCTTTAAGGAAGCCATCTTCAAAGGAGAATCTTCGACCACAGTCTCAGCTGATGCCAGTGTCTGAGGAACCTCTTCAAAGTGTTGAAATAGGGTCTCAATGAACTCCCCATCCATCTCTATGTACCGGAACGAGTTAAGGTGGCTAACCATGTACTCTTCCTCCCCCTGTACTGTCACAATCTTCCCTCTGACCGGGTACTTCAGCTTCTGATGGAGTGTGGAGGTCACAACTCCAGCTTTATGGATCCATGGACGACCCAGCAAACAAGAATAGGACGGCCGAATGTTCATCACGTATAATGTAGAATTGAAGACCTGAGAACCAACTTTAATTGGAATATCGACTTCACCATGCACCATCCTTTTAGACCCATCAAAGGCCCCGACAACAATGTTACTTGGCTTTAGCTCCAACCCTTCACAATCCAACCTGTCTAGAGCTTTCTTGGGAAAAACGTTCAATGAGGAACCAGTGTCAACCAACACATGTGCAATAGTAGTTCCCCTGCATTCAATGGAGACATGCAGGGCATCATTATCGTTCTTCCCTTTAGCAGTCAGATCAGTGTCAGAGAAACCCAAACCATTATCAGCAGTTAAATTGGCCACACAATCGGTAAACTGATCAGCTGATGTCTCTTGTGGCACGTTGGTCGTCTTCAGGAAGGTAATCAGAGCCTTGGCATGGGCCTCTGAACACAACAACAGTGATAACATAGAAATCTTGGATGGGGTTTGCCCCAGTTGCTCAACTACATTATAATCACTCTTCTTAATAATCTTCAGAATCTCTTCTATCTCCTGTTTGGAAGCTTCAACAGTGGTTGTCTTTGACGCCTCCGTCTGGGCAGGCATATCAGTGGTGATCCCTTTGCCCCGAGTGTCAGATGACTCGGCGACAGGGGTAGGACTAAGAACTTGATCAGGAATGGCATTAGGCACACTTGCAGGTGTGATGACAATAGGTCTTCGGACAGTTGGTGGAGCAATGTCAGGTGAGAAAAGTCTACCACTGCGGGTGACTTTAGCAGGCTCGGTAATGTTGCTGACGCCGGTATTAGCATCAAACTCTTGCTTAACTCCAAGAACATAAACATCTGCCCCATAGTGCCAGGGGACAGCTTTGTCAGAGGTGTAGGGGATGGGCCCCGGAACAGTGATGATTATGGGTGCAATCTCCTGAACAGGCGTAATTTTGACAGGCTTCCTCGAGGGAGCCTTGGGAGAATTGTTCAAAATGGTAATAATGGAAACTTCTTAAGTAGGGGTGGCAGGAACAACAATCTTCTCAAACAGGATTTCCTTATTATCCATCAGGTTTTGGATGCCTGACTTCAAAGATGGGCAACCAGTAGGTGAAACAGAACACAGATGGAAACCTTCACCATATCCCGGAAATAAACCGGCTAGCAACAGGTTCCTCTTGACGGTCATCAGTGGGGTAACAATATCATCTACAGAGGCTACAAACAAGTCTTCCTCTACAGCATTTATTCCATGTTTGGGCATGGGAGCAGTCACAACATTAGGCCTCTCGGGCGCCTCAAACTCAATCTCCTTTGCATCGATTAGGTCCTGAACCTTATTTTTCAAAGCCCAACAATCATCTGTATTATGCCCCGGGCTGTCAGAGTGATAAGCGCAGCGGGCGTTAGGATTATATTTTGGGGATGTTGTGTTTGAAATCTTCGGAGCTCCTTTTAGAGTCACCAGATTGGTCGTCAATAACTGTGGCAATATCTGAGACAAGTTCATGCTGAGACGAGTGAACTGCTTTCAAGGTCTCTCGCCCCTTTGTTGGTTGTGATGCTGATGAGCACTAACAGGTTTCAAAATAACAACCGCATTGATAGCTTGGAGGTGTTCTGGTCTATTCTGTCTTCTTGAATCGTAGACAGCGCTGGACTCTTTCTTGAATGGTTTCTTCTCGGTGCTCGATGAGGCACCATTCTGTATCTTCCCAGCCTTGATACCAACTTCAATCCTCTCACCTGTCAAGATAAGGTCTGTAAACCCGGCTGAAGAGTTTCCAATCAAATGGTTAAAGAATGGACCAGACAGGGTCCCCAAAAACATATCAACCAACTCACGATCAGTTAAAGGTGGCTGCACCCTTCCGGCAAGGTCTCTCCATTTTTGAGCATACTCTTTAAATCCTTCACCCGTCCCTATTGACATACCCTAGAGTTGGGTACGCGTAGGAGCGAGGTCGGAATTATATTGATACTACTTATAGAACGCAGTAGCCAAATCTTCCCAGTTACGGATACTGGCTCCATCCAGCTGATAGAACCACTCAAGCTGAGTTCCTGAAAGACTGTCTTGAAAGAAATGGATCAACAAATTCTTATCAGCAGTGTAGGGTTGGATCTTCCTCACGTATGACCGGAGGTGCAACTTTGGACAGGAAGCTCCGTCATACTTGGCAAAGGCAGGCTCCTTCAACTTATGGGGAATCACCACCCCAAAGGATAGACCTAGATCTCCGAAGTCCAGATCGGGCACCTTCTGTATTTCCATAGCGCTCAAACGGTCTTCCAGCTGTTGGTACTTATCCTCAGCAGGAGGATACTGTTCTTCATCATAGTCCGTCTCGTTGTCGGAGACTATAGGGCTAGGGACCCTCCTTTCTTGTGGGCTGTCTTTCCCTCCAGATGAGGTGGCCAGATCAACTTTGTTCTGCAGCCCGTTTCCAAACCTGCGTCCAGTATTGAACAGGACGGTCCTCTTCTTCTTCTTCTTCTTCCCCACTTTCAGAATCAGGGTCTTCAGGTCCTGCTGACCCTTAGCTAGGCTCATGACCAACTCTTGAAACTGGGCATTCTGGGCCTGGAGGGCCTTGATAGCTTGCTCAGTGGAAGGTTCAGTAGACATGATGATTGCTGAAATAAACAGCGAAGAAGATAAGAGTCCTGTAAAAGGGTACCTGTTTATGCAGTGCATGAGATGAAATGCGTATGATTTATGATTTCAAAGAAAATCAGGATTCAAATTTTTAGACAAGAAAGGAAACACACTTTATTAGATTTAACTTCATAATTTAAATTGTTCAACAAATTTCCCTTAGGCGTTACAAGAATGGAAATACGGAAAAGTAAATAAAATTGTAAAATAAATTCTCAAAGGTCCATCAATGTTCCCATGGCCTCTTCTTCTCAGTGAGAATATAATCATTCAGGATCCGCTCGTTCTCCAATTGCTTAGTCAGCTTCTGGATCTTCTATTCTTGTTCGTTGAACCTCTCCCGATAAGAGTCTCGTTCTTCCTGCAGTTACGCCCAAGACCTCTTCAGTGTGCCAACATCAGTGGGCGTATGAGGATGGAGAATAGTTGGAGGAACCCCGTCTTTATCAGCAACTTCAAGAGTAATAGGCCTGACAGCTTCGTATGGCATACCTAACTTCTGGGCACGGATGCGGACCCATCTGAAATATGACTCCATTGGCAGAGAAGTCTTTGGTCCCAACTTATGTGGGTCAGATTTGTGAACTCTATCCCAAGCCCTGATGAATCTACGACGCAGCTCGTCGCTATCTCCATGAAAATCAAAGATGATATGAGGTATCAACATCTCATGAGGCCCTTCTCTTCTGGCTTTTCTAAACTAACAGAGAGCTAAACACGGGTTATAAGAGATTCCTCCATGGGTTCCGATAAATGGAACATTAGGATATTCTCCACAACGATCAATGACAGTCACCTCATCCAAGCCTTTGAGAGTCCAAATAATGTCATTATTAGTAAGAGACATTATCCTATGAGCCCAGCCCATTCCTTCTTTGTTCTTCAATACGGGCTTAGGGAGGTGCGAAATAAACCACCTCGACAATAAAGGAGCACAACACATCAAAGTTCCCCGCTTTCGGGCAGTACGAGCATAGAGCTGATGAAGGATATCACCCAAGAGAGTGGGTACATGGTTCCGAGAGATGAAGATCCTTATGGCATTAACATCAACAAAGGTGTCAGGATTTGGAAACAATACCAGACCATAGATTAAGAGAGCCAGAATGTCCTCGTACGCTTTGAAGTCTAAGTCATCCCAAAATCAGTTAGCTTTGCCAACCAGAAACTTAGCCAAAAAACCCTTAACTCCACTTCTAGTCTCCCAATTAGCCATTACCTCTTCTTTGGTCAAGTGAAGGGATGCAACAATCTCTTCAGGCCTAAGAGTCTTTTCCCAACCAGTGAATGGAGTCTGCTCCACAATAGAGATACCAAGCAACTCAGATAACTCTTCCAGGGTAGGAACCAGCTGGAAGTCTTGAAAGGTGAAGCAATGGTATAGGGGATCATAGAACTAGACCAGGACGCTCATCATTTGTTGGTCCAACTTTGAGGTGACTAAACCGAGAAGAGAACCATGCCTCTTGATGAAGGAAGTAGTGTCTGGAATCCTGACAACCAACTCTTTAAGCAAAGTAGGTGCTTGAACAAAGTTGAGCCGGATAGTATTCCTACGCATGGGCATCATGAGGTCCTACAAAACAGAGCAAAGATGAAACCCTCTTGTCTTTGAAATGGGTTAGTCCTTGTGCAAGATGTATGCAATGTTATAATGTTATGATGTCATGGTAAAGGCACACCACAAGTATTCACAAAAGGCAAACATGGTAAAGGCACACAAGTCACACAAAAGAGCCCTTAGATTTCAGGCTGGCATGAAGCTTTAGGTATTACCCTCTTTCAGTTTCAGTTGGTTAAGACCTGTCCTAAAAATAGTAACCGGGTTCTAGAGGATCTCAATATCACTGACTACCCTCAATCGGTCATAATTCCAGTTTGGCAACCTTTTCTTGCGGCCGGAACCATCGCGAGAGTTTAGTCTCAATGAGTGTAGCATACTGCTACTGTTCTATGGCCAAGTTGGTCAATTTAAGGTTCTAAGGTCAGTTGGTGCTTAATGACTCCTCAGAAGACCCATATTCTCCTCGTTCCAACACAAGGGATATCGGTACAGACCAAGGTGTCACACCAACGTAGCCACTACTTCATCCGTGTCGGTCTACGCCGGACAGATCCCTCACAGTTTATTGCTACTTACCTAAAAAAAGGGTACCCCCAGATCCGGGTTAGGATCTATAAAACTCCGATACAAGCCCACAAAATTTAAAGCATACAAAGCATACAATTGAAAACACAAGTGATCTAATCCTAAGGTACACCTCACTCATGTTCATTCCCCAGCAGAGTCGCCAGTTCTGTGATCGGTGGGAATGAGAACTGACTGTTTTGAAATGCTGGTTCACGTTTGCATTTCGCAAGATGTCGCGGTAAGTAAGAGTCACCACCGTCTTTTATTTTATCCAACAAGGAAAGGACAAAAGCACAGAAAAATTCCTTTTTGAGATGTTTCTCGGGTTCGGGAGGTAGATTATAGAAAGGGAAGGTGTTAGCACCCTTTCTATTTGTGGTTATCCACGGGCTCTTAGGTACTTACTCACTATGTTTTCAAAAAGTTTTGCTTGTCTTGTGTTTGTGGGTTTTGAAAAGAGTTTTGTTTGAAAACTTCGATTTAACTCTTGTTTCTGTCCTCAAGAGTGTATGAAGTGTTGTTGAAAACTTTGTTTGAAAAGTGTAAGTGCGAACAATTTGTTTTGTTTTGAAAGAGCAAGTACCTAAGAACCTCTACCTACTCAAAAGGAACTAAACTGTGTAAATGTCCCTTTAGACAATGCTATCCCACTATGAAGGAGTAGGTAGCATCATCGTTGGAGTTTTCGGGTCAATTCGATTAAGGGACGTGTGGTCACTAAAGCAATGTTAGGACGCCTTAGCGGTAACCCTAATGTCTTAGATCATTTTATCCGAGGCAACCGTTTCGAGGCAACTTTGATCTCTAGACAGGAGGGCGACCCCTAAAACATCCTATACTCAATGACCACGTTCGAGGCAACCAAGTGAGGCGTACCTTAGGAGTGGCATGTGCAAGTGTGTCAATTTTCAGTTATGTTATCTTTACATGTCATGGTGAGCTACGGTTGATTTTAATTTAAGATAGATCTTGTCATGCGTAGCCTAGTTAGCATACATCTAGCAGTTAGTGGTTGCGGAAAATAAAACTAAGCTATTACAAGGCGTCGGGTATTTACATCGCCAAAGACAAACCCTTAAAAGTAAATGCGGAAAGTAAATAAAAGCGGTAAATAAAAAAAATCCTAAGTTAAAACTATTACATCCTCGGAGCAATTACAATATATGGATCAAAATAATATGCGTGAGAAAAGTTGAATCAGATTGTCCTTTAGGGTTTTGACCCTTTTTGAAGAAAGCATGTTTTTGGTCTTTTTTGAATTAAGAATCAAGTCTAAATTAATAATGGATTTAAAGAAAAGGGGTTTTTGAGTTTTATTTTAATTAAGGCAATAAAATTGGAGTGATTAAAAAAGTTAATAAAATCCTAATTCTAACTCAATTTTAATTCAATGCAAAAATTGTTAAAATTAAACCTAATTAGAACTAAATTAATTGGTCACAATTTATTTACAAAAATAAGTAATAAAATTAAAATAAAAGTATTTTTGTTGTTTCTGATTTAATTATGAAAAAGAGTTAATTGATTAATTATGGTGAGTTAGTTTTTAATGATAATAATAAGAGAGAAAAAAATATGAATAGAAAAGAAAAAAACAAAAGCAAATTGTGGGGAGCTGGGCCTGAAGAAGGGAGGTTTGGTCAGCATTTTTTCCAGGCTCAGCATGCTGGCCTTTGGATCTAGCTCGAAGCCACTGGGTACGTTGAGGTCTGAGGACGTATGGTGTTCCCTGCCTTCAGCGCTGCATCTGAGTACCTGAAGAAAAAACGTAACAAAGTTTTGGGGGGACCTGGGATTCGAACCCAGGTCCAAAGGGGTTTTGCCATAGCGTGCTTGCCAACTCGTCCAATCTGCTTCATTCGTTAGTTAAATAGAACATAAATATTATATCAAACAATAATTATGCCTGGCCTAAAAAAAATAAAAATACGCGCAATTGGTTCAAATGAACCAATCACGCCCAGCCACGTTATCATCTTCCTCACAATAGCCTGGTTCGTTTACCTGCTGATTTTATTCTGCACGAAGTTTCGTGGGGTGGTTCTAAAAATCGCTCCAGGCCATGAAAACACTATTCAAGAACACAGATGTGTTCGTCTCGACCTCCTCATCATTCCTATAGCCATTGTTTGTCTCAATTTACCCTGCACAAGAAACGCCTAAAAATAAGAACAGGAACCCTAGGTCCTATATATGGGGTTAGAGGCCATGAAAATTAAATTGGACAATGCCAAAACATTCTAAATCGAATAACAATCACAAATATGTCAGTATTTTAAAGAAAAGATGCAAGAATGATGAGTTGCATTTTCATGTTCAGAAGCGTTTTCTAGAACACTTACAGTGCGATTTTGATGATGAAAAGCTTGGTTTTTGATTGGCCTCGCTTCAGGAGGTTGATGGCAAGAGAGTTGCGTCTTTCTTTGGGTCGGAATCTGCCTCCAAAACCTGATCACCACTTTTCAAGCTTTTCTTTTCAAGGTTGGGGCGCCGTTTCTGCAGAGTTTGTGTAGGTGTTTTTCACGTCTTTCTGCAAGGGTTTTTCGTGTGTTTCTGCAAGGGTTTTTCGCGCCTTTCTGCAAGGGTTTTTCGCGTCTGTTTTGTTTATGAGCAGTAGTTTTATATAGGCAAAGAAATTAGGTCAACAAATGTGTATCAAATCTTGATCCATTATGGTGGAGAGATTTGATTTGATCTTCATGAAAACTTGCCAAATTTGATTCAATCATGCGTTTCTTCCAGCTTGCTCTGAGTTGTTTGGGCCTCCAACTTGATGGAAACCAAAAACTGACTTACCCCTTCGATTTTGCCTTCTTTTCCAGTTTCGATTGCTTCAAAGTCCCCATTCGAATCTATTCCTTATTAGACAACCTCGACCAGCCCTTGGTCTTGTGATGAGTCTAAGTTCTGATTCGAAGTGTTCAGAACTTCCTTTATCAGATCATCTTAGGTTGAGAGAAACTCTGCACTGAAATGCCATTCGAAAATCATTTCGTTCTGATGTTCTTATTCAGGGAAATTCTGCACTGAAATGCCATTCGAAGCGCATTTGTCCATATACCATCCGAAGGGTACTAATTGAAACTTTAATCGAAAGACACTGTTAACAGGCCAATCGAAAGGTCTCGTTCATGCTAATCGAAGGGTCTTGTGTTTCTAGTTGAAGGGTCTTGCACTGTCTCCTTCGAATGGACTTCTTGTGTACCTTTCGAATGGGCCTTCTGAGTGCTTCTTCGAATGAGTCATTTACATTTTCTTCGAATGAGCTTCTTGCCTGGTGAGTCGAAGGTAAGCCTGAAGTATCTAGTGTATAGTCGAAGCATTGTGATATTGACTTGATCGAAGGAGGGTCCAGCGCTCAATCGAAGACCTGCAGACCAAAGCTTGATCGAAGAGTTCCAAATGCTTAATCGAAGACTGGTGAACCAAACCTGATCGAAAGGTTCCAAACGCTTAATCGAAGCCTTCTCCCAGATGCCGATCGAAAGACACTTTGTATATCTTCAAAAACTTTATTTTTGTTAGGCAAGTGTTTGTGACTAACTATGCAAGGGAAGACCTTTAGAAACATGAGAGGGAAAATTTTGGGGTACAACACATCCTCTTTGGTGCGAGATAAGCGTTCACACTTTGTTCTTCTTGTAGCTGCTTCGTAAGCTCCAAGACCCTCTTCTCACTGGCATAGAACTGAGCCTCGAAAGTATCTCGTTCTTCCTTCAGTTGGATCCAACCCTTTTGTAAGTCTTCAAGAGAGGTAGGCATATTAGGATGGAGGATAGTGTAGGGAACATTTCCTTCGACCACGGACTCCATAATGATTGGTAAGATGAAGGGATAAGGCATCACAAGTGTCTGAGCACGAGCACGTACCCACCTAAGGTAAGGCTCGAGAGGGATAGAGTTTTTGTGTCCCAAAGTCTTACTGTCCACCTTATTCACCATTCTCCAAGCTCGTGTAAACCTCTGGCGGTAATCTTGGTCTTCCTTGTCATAGTCGAACACCAGACCTTGAACGAGCATCTCATAAGGGCCGTCTCTTCGGGCATACCCAAACTGTCGAAGAGCTAAGCAGGGATTGTAGGTGATACCTCCCTTAATACCAAGAAAAGGGACGTTAGGGAATTCCCCACAGCAGTCAGTGATGGAGATGTCTTTCAAGGATCTTGTACACCAACGGATGTCAGAATGGGTGAGGGACATTATCCTTTGAGACCATGTCAATCTTTGCTTGTTCTTGAGTACTGATTGAGGTAGGTGTGAAGCGAACCATTTGGCGAGTAAGGGAATACAACACAAGAGAGTACCTCTTTTCTTCATGGCGCGGGTATGAAGGCAATGTAAGATGTCTCCCAATAAGGTAGGTATGGGATTGCGAGAGAGGAAGACATTGATGGCATTAACATATATGAATTGGTCCGAGTTGGGGAACAGAACCAAACCATAAATGAGAAGAGCCAGTACGTCTTCAAAATCTTGGAAATCCATGTCGTCCCAGAATGAACGAGCCTTCTCCAATAGAAACTTGGCTAGGAAACCTTTGACCCCGCTTCGTGTCTCCCAATTGGTTATGACATCAGCTTTTTTCAGATGCAAAGCTTCGGCAATGATTTCAGGTTTTGGAATCCCTTCTAGACCGGTGAACAGTATCTGATCAAGCACGGTAACCCCTAGGAGTAGAGTGAACTCTTTTAGTGTAGGTACCAACTGATAGTCCGGGAAAGTGAAAAAACGATGTACGGGATCAAAGAATTGGAACAACACACACATCATCTCCTCTTGGAAGTTGGATGTAGCCAAACTGAGGAGTCGACCATATTTCTTGGTAAAAGGAGAATCCCCGGACACTCTTGAGGCTAACTCTTGAAGCTGAGGGTGTGCTTTTACAAAGCTGATTCGGATGGTGTTTCTTCGGCCGGACTTCATGACCTACAAAACTAAAATAGAGATAAATTTCTAAATCCTTGAAATGATTAGTGAGTATGTGTATGATGCTTATGATGTTTATGATGTTATGTACAAGTAAGTATATACACACAGAGCAAACAAATCCCTATGTTTTAGGCTTGCATGAGGTTTTATAGGTAAGTACCCTCTTGAAGTTTAGTCGGCTCAACCTGTCCTAGTAATAGTGATCGGGTTCTAAAGGATCTCAATATCACCGACCTTTCTTTTAGGCGTTGTCTCAGCACAATCAATCTTTTCTTGCGGCCGAGATATCCCAAAAGTCCAGCCTCAATGAGTGTAGTATCGAGTATCAACCAATTTTCAGCTCTACACCAAAACCGGTTATCTCATTACAACCTAATGGCCAAGTTTGTTCAATTAGGGTTCTAAAGTCAGTTAGTGCTTCATGACTCCACTCAGCGGCCCCGTATTCTCCTCGATTCACCACGAGGGATACTGGTACCCACAAACGCGTCACACTAACATAGCCATTGCTTCAATGATATCGGTCTACGCCATACAGTTTCCACAATCTATTGCTACTTACCTAAAAAGGTGTCCCAGATCCGGGTGAAGGATCAAAGCAAGCCCAAACAGAGAACCATAATGTAAAGCATACAAATCAAACAAATAAAACAAGTAAATGTGATATAACCCTAAGGTAACCCCACATTTAAAATTGATCCCCAACCAAATCGCCAGTTTTGTGATACGGTGGGAGAACTGACTTGAAGGTTTTGCGTTTTATCGCAAATGTTGCGGTTTAGCAAGATTCGCCACCGACTTTTCTTTTATCCAAAAGAAAAGGTGAAAAAGCACAGGAAAAACCTTTGGGATTGTTTCTTGGGTTCGGGGGGTAGATTATGAAAAGGGAAGGTATTAGCACCCTTTTCATCCATGGATTTCCATGGGATCTTAGTTACTTTCTAGATCACTTGCTTTTGTTTTGAAATTATGCTTTGTGTGGTTTTGAAAGTATTTTGTAAAAGAGGCCATTGTTTAGGCAATATTTGTAATGATTCTCGTTCGTAAGAATGTATACAAAGATGTTTGTATTTTTGAAAATGTTTTCAAGTTTGTAAGATGTTTTGAAATGTGTGTACTTGTTTTGAAAATAGCAAGGATATTTGTTTGAAATGGAGCAAGTAACCAAAAGTAACCTACCTACTCAAATGTATTTCTTGTTCATTTTCTTTTCCTTTGATATTGTTGTCTTACCTTTGATTTTGTAAACAAACCTATCTTTGGATGTAAACGGGACGGGCGTGGGTCATCGTATGACCATGATTAGCAATGTTGCAAAGTATCTTAGCATTTTGAGGGACTAAGATCATTTTTCTAAGGCAACTTTGAATAGCGTCATCGAGGGACTATGATCTTGTTGTTTGTTTTGCTAAGATACCTTACATGCTTAATATGGCCATTTTGTTTAAGGCAACCAAGTGGAGTAACCCTAGGGGTGTTTGTGTGCAAGTGTGTCATTTTCATGCTTGATTTTGTCTTGAATTAGGGTTTTCTATTCGATTGGTTTTATCTTGCCAAACAAACCCTAATTATTAACATGTTATATAAAGCGATAAATTTCCGAAAGTAAATATCCTAAACTATTACAATCATTTGGGGATGGGGTGTATAAATTTACAAATGGGGATTGCAAGAAATTAAAGTCCTAATTATCTATTACAACCTTATTGAATAGCCATGAAGAAAATATATGAAGCATGTAAAAATAAAGAAAAATGAAAGGAAAAGAAAACATTTTGGATCATTATGTGTCAACTCATGTCGTAAACTCAAGCTTCTCGAATGCACTCTTGTTTTGATGAAGACAAATCATGATTGATAAAGAAGGCAAAAATTATTGATCAAGCTAAAAGCCTCTTTTGATTAAGTCTTTGGTTCAAGTCCTTAGAAAATTTCAAGGTATAATGATAATACTTACCTTGAACTTAAGATATAAATGCTAAATGGTCAAAAGAAACATTTTATATTGTCCAAATCTTTGTTCAAGTATTTTCAAAGCAAAAATTTAATTTTCATTTAAGTGCAATCGATTTGCATGTTAATTGATTGCACGCTTCAGTTTTTCAAAACATGGCTACTTACTTCCAGTGCAATCGATTTGCATGGTTGTGCAATCGATTGCACATTCAAAAAATTTGCAAATTTGGCTACTAGAACCCCGTGCAATCGATTTGCATGGTTGTGCAATCGATTGCACACTCAAAAAATTTGGAAATTTTGCTACCGGAACCCCGTGCAATCGATTTGCATGGTTGTGCAATCAATTTCACACTGTATAATTTTGAAAAATAGCTGCCTTACACCTGCCTGTTCATGATGCTATTTCATGGAAAAAAATTCACTCAATCTCGGCAATTGTTCATGATTTTTTACAAAACTTTTCTTCAAAGGTCACTGCATTTTAGCCTAAAAAATGAATCAAATGATGATGATTGAAATGAAGAGTTTAAAGTCAAGAAAACTTACCTTGAAATTGAAATTTGGTGCTTTGATTTTGAGCTGTTGTATGGGCTGTTGTTGAGCTTGGGAAGTGATGATAGTGATGTTGCATAAGTTTTTCTTGTGTTTGAACAACTTCTATATGATGTATGTGGAGTGTTTAGATGGTTGGACAAAATTTTCAAGGCATGAGAGGTTCAAAGGTTTTCTTTAAAACTCAAGAGTAGAAGTTTTATAGACTGTTATGGATTTTGATGGTTAGTTTACAACAAGACTTCTGGTTTTCTTTATATTTTTTTCTGACATTTTTCCAACCTCTCTCTCTCTCTCTCTCTCTCTCTCTCTCTCTCTCTCTCTTCTTTTTTCTAACCCCCTTGTCTTGCAAAAGCTTCTTCTATTTATAGGCAAGAGGCTTGTGCATATGAGCTGACTAAGTTTGCAAGACAGTATGTTATGGTTTGGTTGGATTACAAAAATCAAACTATGTCAAGTACTCCATGGTTCCAAGATGAAGTACCAAAGTTTCTGGTATTGAGGAGCTACTTCCCATGATTTATGGTTGAGTATAATCAACAATAATCAAAGTATGGGCTCAAGACAAACTTTGTATAAAAAGCTTGCTTTTCAAGAATAACAATGGTGCCTTTATGCCATAAATGGAAAGATCCTTTGGACAATAGCTCAAACACGTGGGTAATAGCTCAAGCTCTTGTGTAAACATTAAACTATGTAGAGATTTTCAAGGAAGAAGGCCTTAAAAGTAAGATTATGCAGCACATCATACCAATTGGATTATGTGTTCTTCAACAAAAATGGCTTGTAATTCAAGAATTGATGCTCAACTTCATGCCCTTGAATCTCCTAGCACAAATATGATAAATTCATGCTCTTGGATTTTTTGAAAAGCTTGAAACATCCTCTATAACTTTCATGTTGGCCATTTTTACAAAATCATCTTAGAACTATGTGAAAAAATACCAAGAAGTTGGGGTAAAATCCTGAACAAAATCTGTTGAAAATTTCACTAAGTGTAAAATGAAAATGTCATGACTTTATGAATTTATAACTCAAGATCCAAGCACTTCTAGGAGAAGTTGTGTAAAGAAATGTTGTAGATATCATGGAGATCTACAACTTTCATGTTGAAAGTTTCCCTTGAACCGTCTTGCATCTTGATGAAAGAATGTCATGAAGTGATGAAATTATCATGCTTGATATTCTTGATGATCAAGCTTGATATTCTTGAATTTCTTGATGAAATTTGATCTTTGGAATGTAATGTTGACCAAAAAGTCAAAGCTTGACTTTCTAATATGCAATTGACCATTTTGCCCTTGTGCCAATTCCAAGCCTAAATTGATGTATGAGTGCTGCAAAGTTGACGTCATAGATGATCTTGTGAGAGAATCCTTGAGAAATGAAAGGGCAAATTTTGGGGTACAACAGCTGCCCCTGTTCAATCTTCTTAAACCTGAAGAGTTAGATTGGTGAGTCTACCATTCGTGACATGAATGTGAAAGATGATTGAACACTAGAGTGCCCAGAAATTTGCACTCGAAGATGGATGGTGAATGGGTTAATAGATGCCATTTGGAGGAAAGTTGGTAAACATTTGAAGAAATATCAGCATAAATCTCTTGTTGATTTATACTAAAACTTGATGTTTTAGCAATGAGAAAAAGAGTTAGTAAAATGCAAATGCATGCATGATGCTTACCAGATGTGGTATTATGCTAAATGCATAGGGTATGTACATGCTATGATGTATGATCGTGAGATGTATGTTTCTGTCTGGGAAAATAAATCCCTGACTGCTGCTGAGGAAATACTGCGGGGTTGGATCCCTGATTGCCGTTGGGGATGAAGAATATGCATATCTTCAAACTTTGTTGAAAGGATGCTTTCACTGGGGAATATCTCTTGAATGTCAGCTGTTATTTGGTCGGATCCAGGCTTCACAATTTGCTGAGGATGAAGTAGTCAACTGTTATCTGGTCAGATCCAGGATTCACGGAAACTTACTGGGGGAAGAGATGAATTAACTATTATCTGGTCGAATTCCAGGCTTTGCAGAAAATTTCTTGAAATTGAATAGTTATCTGGTCAGATCCAGGCTTCATAACAACTTGTTGGGGATACATAAGTTAACTGTTATCTAGTCGGATCCAGGTTTCGCAGTAACTTGAAATGGTAACTACTATCTGGTCGGATCCAGGTTTCATGGTTTTTGGAAAGTTGTACTATTATCTGGTCGAGTCCAGGCTTCATAGTGTCTCTCTGAGGATCATAGTTAATTGTTATTTGGTCGGGCTCCAGGTTTCACAATAAACTGTTTGAAAAAATGTCATCTGGTCGGGTCCAGGCTTTGCAGATTTCTGAGGTTGATGAGGTCAATTTCTATCTGGTCGGGTCTAGGTTTCACAATAAACTGTTTGGGGATTTAGTTTTTATCTGGTCGGTTTCCATGTTTCACAATGAATCTCCGAGGGTAATCACTATCTGATCGGATCCAGGCTTCACAACAACTTGTTGGGGTAGAGGCAAACTCTACTGGGGAAAAGAAATTAAACCTTGGTCGGATTGAGTCCAGGTTCTTCTATATCTTTGAAGAGTTAGACTATTATCTGGTCGGGTCCAGGTTTCATAGCATTTTAAAATTGAGATCAACTGTTATATGGTCGGATCCAGGTTTCATATACTCAAACTGTTATCTGGTCGGGCCCAGGTTTCAGTATTTGAATAAGTCAAACTATTATCTGGTCGAGTCCAGGCTTCAGTAATAACTTGAAAAGTGTGCTAATATCTGGTCGGATCCAGGCTTCATAGTATCTTTTTTTGAAATAGTAAAGGCTTTGCTGATGGCTTTACTAGGGATCAGGGGTTGTGGCCTTATGATTTGCAACAATCTGAAAGAAAATTCAAACTGGAGAGTGTAGACTCAGTCGGGTAGGACAAACTCATCTTGGGGAGGATATACTCAACTGGGGAGGATAAACTCTGCTTGGGGATAATAGCCTTGGCCGGGGAAGATATGCTCAACTGGGGAACTTTGTGGTGTCTTGATTGTTGTATGTTGGGGAAATTTGAACTCGGCTGGGGAGTTATGTGGTTTCTCGATGATTGTTAGGGAAATAAAAACCTATTGGGGAAATAAAATCTTTGTTGTATGTTTATCGACTTGTGTCTTACCCGAGGCACAATGGTTCTATCTGTGAGGGATATTGTGTCATTTCATATTTTATCAATAAAACATTGGACGTTCTTTTCATACAAATTTTGCATTCTCTGTTTTTTCTTTTCTGCCTTTACTTTATCAATACATCTATGCTCTTACACACACTCACGTATCAAACTGCAGATCCATATCCACTCTAGATCCCATTGATAACAATCCTGCTATTACCAGTTATGAATCCGAAAATCTGATCAACCAAGCCGAGGACGAAGGTGAGGACGATTGTGAGGTGCTTGGAGAATTGGCTAGACTGTTACAACAGGAAGAAAGGGCTATACAGCCTCATGAAGAGCCAGTTTAGACGATAAACTTGGGCACGGAGGTGGACAGGAAAGAAGTCAAGATCAACGCAAATCTGGAGACTAAGATCAAACATCGATTGATACAGATGTTGCACGACTATGTTGATATCTTCGCCTGGTTATATGAAGACATGCCTGGTTTAGACACTGATATTGTGGTACACCGTCTGCCGACCAAAGAGGATTGTCCTTCGGTTAAACAAAAGGTCTGTTGTATGCGCCCTGAAATATCAGAGAAGATCAAGGCAGAGGTTATGAAGCAATTCGATGCAGGGTTCTTAGCTATCACCTCTTATCCGCAGTGGGTTGCTAACATCGTTCAGGTACCTAAGAAGGACAGCAAGGTACGGATGTGCGTGGATTACAGAGATTTGAACAGGGCAAGCCCCAAGGATGACTTCCCGCTTCCCCACATTGATGTTCTGGTCGACAACACCGCGCAGTACAAAATATTCTCCTTAATGGATGGTTTCTCTGGATACAACCATATTAAGATGGCTCCTAAAGACATGGAGAAGACAATCTTCATCACACAGTGGGGCACCTTCTGTTACAAGGTGATGCCTTTTGGGTTGAAGAATGCTGGGGAAACCTATCAGCAAGCCATGGTTGCTTTGTTCCATGATATGATTTACCATGAGATTGAGGTTCATGTTGATGACATGATATCCAGGTCTCAAACTGAAGAGGAACACCTTGATCATCTACAAAAGTTATTCGACAGGTTGAAGACATACAAGCTGAGGTTGAATCCAAACAAGTGCACCTTTGGGGTAAGGTCTGGTAAGCTTCTGGGTTTCATTGTCAGTGACAAAGGTATTCAGGTAGACCCCGCAAAGGTAAAGGCCATACAAGAGATGACGGATCCCCCTACAAAGAAGGAGGTTAGAGGTTTCTTGGGATGTGTAAATTATATTGCCAGGTTCATTTCACATCTGACTGCTACTTGTGAGCCCATCTTCAAGCTTCTGAAGAAAGATCAAGTGGTAAAGTGGAATGACGAGTTCCAGACAGCTTTCGAAAGGATCAAAGAATATCCCCAAGTACCATCGATTCTGATGCCTCCGGTTGAAAGAAGACCTTTAATATTTTACTTAACAGTGCTAGACAATTCAATGGGGTGCGTGTTGGGGCAGCATGACGAGTCTGGTCGAAAAGAGCATGCAATATACTACCTTAGCAAAAAATTTACCGACTGTGAGACACAATACTCACTGCTCGAGAAAACTTGTTGCGTTTTGGCATGGGCTGCTCGCCGACTAAGACAATACATGTTGACCCACACTACTTTGTTGATATCTAAGATGGATCCAATCAAGTACATCTTCGAGAAGCCTGCTCTCTCCGTAAGAATAGCGAGATGGCATATGATCTTAACTGAATATGATATACAATTTACAACCTAGAAAACAATCAAGGGAAGTGTATTGGCTGATCATTTGGCTCATCAGGCCGTGGATGACTACCAGTCCATGAATTTCGAGTTCCTGGACGAGAATATTATGCTAGTGACTGACTATGAAGAACCTAGACCGGATGAAGGACCTGAGGAGGGATCTCGATGGACTATGGTTTTTGACGGAGCTTCGAACGCACTCGATAATGGAATTGGCGCCGTAATTATATCTCCTGAGGACTGTCATACTCCTTTCACTGCCCGATTATATTTCAACTGCACTAACAACATAACAGAGTATGAAGCCTGCATTATGGGTCTCAAAGCCACTATCGACCTCAGGATCAAGTTCTTAAATGTCTTCGGGGATTCAGCCTTGGTGATAAGTCAGATCAAAGGTGAATTGGATACAAAGCATCCGAATCTCATCCCATACAAAGAGAACGTACTGACATTGCTCCCATAATTTGAGGAGGTAACTTTTGAACATTTCCCACGAGAGGAGAATCAGTTAGCAGACGCGCTAGCTACCATATCTTCTATGTTTAAAGTCAGGTGGGACAACGAAGCTCCCCGAATCACCATTGAAAGGTTAGATGAACCAGCACACTGTTGTGAGATTGATATTGAAGAGGTAGCAGACAAACCCTGGTTTCATGAAGTGAAGAAGTACCTCGAGACTCAAGAGTATCCCGAAGGGGAATCTGTCAACGATAAGAAGTTTCTGAGAAGGTTCGCTGCGAAATTCTTCCTCAGTAATGAAATCCTCTACAAGCGCAACCATGACTCTACCTTACTGCGATGTGTAGACAAGAGCGAAGCAGAGAGGATTATGACAGATCTACATGAAGGTACCTTCGGAACCCATTCCAATGGACATACCATGGCTAAGAAGATCCTACGGGCAGGATACTACTGGTCCACTATGGAAGTAGATTGTTATCAGCACGCCCAAACTTGTCATAAGTGCCAAATTTATACTGATAAGGTCCAGATTCCTTCTTTAAGGATTATGAAAGATGCAGGTTTGAATGAAGATGATTTGATCCAGACTCGACTTGATCAACTAAATCTGATCGACGAGAAGAGACTTACTGCTGCCTATCATGGTCAGACGTATCAAAAACGAATGATCCAGGCTTTCAATAAAAAGTCAGACGTCAAGAGTATCAAGTCGGAGATTTGGTAATCAAGCGCATCATACTGCAACAAGGTGATCCCAGGGGCAAATGGACTCCTATATATGAAGGGCGATTTGTGGTTAAAAACATTTTCTCGGGTGGAGCTATGATTCTAACCACCATGGATGGTGACGACCTTCCTCACCCTGTCAATGCGGACATAATAAAAAGATACTACGCATGATAAAAGACCCGCTAGGTTGACTGGCCTAGGCAAAAATAAGGGCTTCCCGGTGAACCAAAAGGGTTCGGGCAAAAATAAGGGATGAAAATGAAAAAATTTGTACACCTGGCAAGCCGAAAACCTGAAAAGGCGGCATGGGCAAAAAAGGGTATCCCAGTTGACTGAAAACCCAAAAGGGCGGTCCAGGAAAAATTTAGGGATGTAAAGCGTATCACTATGTCCCATTGGATCACCTTGCGATCATACCTCATTATCAATTATCAAGATCGAACGGCACCGATCAATCTAATCAACTTTGGACAGGCAACGAAGTGATGAGACGCTCGAAGACATTGGGGCAATAGCGGAATTAGAACCCAGTGGGATTGTTGTACATAGCTGTTTTCTTTTTACACAATGTTGAATAAATTCTATTTTTACAGAGGCGTTCTCTTACTAGAGTGTCAGCTTCCTTGTACAAAAAACGCCTATTACAGGCCAACTTCGAAAATCAATACAAATCATTTTTACAAAACTATGTGTTTTCCTTTTTTGTTTTGTTTTGCAAGAACGTCCATTTGTTTATTCTTGACATATGCATTTGAATATGATTGCTGCTCATAAATATTTACATAAGAAACGAAAAGACAATTGCTCGTAACTTAAGAAACAGGGGCAAAAAACCAGAAATGTCAAACCCGACAGTTACTCTGTCCAGCAGGTATCGGGGCATAGACAACTTTGAAACATAGTCAACAGTGCATACGACCTTGTAGCATCTACACTCCCCACAGAGTAAAAGCAATAAAGGAATTTGATATTAGCTTTCCCAAACCAGGAAGTAATCTCCCCAGTCATGGTCTTTCAGAAACCTGACATCTATATCCCCCGGTAGAATTTCATAATCGCGAGCGGATCATCATAATTTTTATCTTCCCAAGAAGAGTTTATTTCTCTGAATATAGAAGCTCAACCCCGACAGAGCTTATTACTTCAGCTATGAAAATTCACCTTCCAACATGATTTTTCCCCCGCAGAGCTATTCTCAAACAGAGTCTCTCCCTGGCAGAATATTCACAAACAACAAGGAGTAATTTTCCAGCATAATCATTTCCGTTCATCATCCCCAGCGGAAGTAGAAGAACCACAGTCCTCTATGACAATCAGGAATGTTATACTCTTCAGCAGCAGTCAGGGATTTATTTTCCCAGACTCGGACATGTCCCAATAGCATTTCATGTTCATACATCATGACATGCGCATACATATCACATACAACATAATCTCATTTATTTTGATAACATCATCTCACAAGGCATTGCATGCATCGCATATAATTAACCTTCGTATCTTTTCAGGAAAGACAATTATCTCCAATGATTCCAGCAGTTATACATGTCATATCTGCAGACAACTAATCTACATGACCAAATGAAGAAACCCTACTATCCAGGTTCCTTCTCATAGCCCTACTATCAAGGCTTTCATCTCGAAGTACCCATACTATCCAGGTTCCTTCTCATAACCCTACTATCCAGGTTCCTTCTCATAGCCCTACTATTCAGGCTTTCATTTCAAAGTAACCCTACTATCCAGGTTCCTTCTCATAGCCTTACTATCCAGGCTTTCATTTCGAAGTAACCCTACTATACAAGTTCCTTCTCATAGCCCTACTATCCAGGCTTTCATCTCTAAGTAACTCTACTATCCAGGTTCCTTCTCCCTCATCTCCAGACAATAGTTTACAACACTGTAAGACCTGGACCCGACCAAATACGGTCGATTTCACATTTCCCCAGTAAGTCGTTGTGCATCCTGGATCCTAACCATGATATGCAGTGTACTCCCACCTCCTCAACCAGGAGTTAATTCCCCAGTAGAGTAATGGACAACCGAAGCTCCTATACTTTATTTTCCCAGACATAAATCAACATTCCTCGGCAAAGTCCTCCTCAACAGCAGGTACAGGAATTCTCGCTAAGGAATTTCTTATGCAACTGATCATTTCGGGATGGCATCTTTAAGCCCATCTCCGACAATTCTACGTCTCCCCCTAAATGGCATCTGTAAGCCTACTCCCGATATCATCGATCAGTATTACTTCATGCGAGTGCAAATTTCTAGGCACTCTAGTGTTCAATCATCTTCCACCTTCAGATCACGAAAGGCAGACCAACCAATCTACATCCTCAAGCTTAAGAAGATTGAACAGGGGCAGTTGTTGTACCCCAAAATTTACCCTCCCATTTTACTCAACATATGTTTATTGAGATCCTCAATTTGCTCAAGGATGCCCAAGAGTTGACCAGACAAGCTCTCTCCTAAAGCAATGAACCTCCAATTAGGGTTTCCATTTTCATCAAGTTGGGTAAGGTCCAAAGGCCTCATATTCTCTCCATAGTCCTAATATATTCTCAAGACCATCCATGCCAAGTTTCATGCCTTGCACAAGAAGTTTGCCCAGTCAACTGCTCAGATGCTTGAAAATCAACTATATCAAGTCGAAAGTCAATTGGGGCCCACATACAGTCAAACTCCAAGATTTTTGGTCAACATCAACATTTTGAACTGATATCCATCATTTTATCAATGGTTGATCATTATTCCCCAAGGAATGCTCCGAATTCATTAAAACTCAAAAGTTGTTAAATTAGGGTTTCTTAGGAAAAAGTCAACCAAACTTTGACCAAGCATAACTTTCTCATACTTTATCAAACATTTCTCATCCAAGGCTCATTTTGAATAGAATTCAATTCCCTACAACTCATCTTCAGTCCTCAAGTTCATGAATTGCACTCATGAAAAGATATAAATTCAGACATTATAGGTCATTCTAAAAAGTCAACAAAAACACCTTTTGGATCAAAGCTTCTTACATGAGCAGGGAAAATCGAATTGAAGTGAAACCAAAAAGTTTGTTTAGGGAACATCCTAAGCTTTCTAAAAAGTCAAAGAACACCCTCTTAGGGTCAAAATTGAAGGAGATATGCATTGTCAAAGTTGGCCATTTTTGGAGAATTATCAAAAGTCAACAATGCCCAAAATTGCATATTTTGGCAAATGGGCCTAACTTTTTATGCTTGAATCTTACTTTTAACAATGTCCACGACCAAAACACTCTTCCATATTGTATTGAATTTATTTATTTAATTTATTTTGATTTTAATCATTTAAAAATCAAATAAATGATATAAAATATGGAATATTTGTTTTTGATCTGATTTTGAATGAAATGCAATCCATTTATGGTGCCAAAACAGAATCAAATCGTGCCAAGGTTGATTCGAGTGAGAATGGAATGAATTAGCTTGATTTGGAAAGAAATAATGCAAGGTTGTAATGAAATCAAATCTTAATAATTGGCAAGGATTTGGAGCTCTTTTGTTAACCTAATTCAAAGAGATACATATACGGACAAGATCCCAATCACAAGGAGGCAGAAAAATCGTGTGAAACGGCCAAGAACAAATTGCACTTTTGTTAAAAAATCTCAATTGGAATCCGAGATTACAGCCATTCTCAAGGAGGTTTAAAGATTGCAACACATTCCTGGACGCCTCTCCAAGCTTTTCCAACCCTTGCCAAGATCTGAAGCATCAAGAATCACGCTCCATACACATTACGGTTTGACATATTTTTTGATTTTGATTACGTGCATACATGCTTTTCTATGAAATTTAATAATGTATTCTGGTTTGTCACAAAGGTTCGATGCTTGTTGAATGCTTTAATTGAGTTTTGAGTGCAGGGAGGGAAGATTGCCATTCCTAAGGTTTCCAAGCTTTGCTTTGGGGCTTCCCTATATAAGAAAAAATAGATCAAATCATGGGAATCATTGAACCCAGGGCATGATTTCTGTCTGTTTTATACCGTTGGTTTAAATTTATTTGGCTTGTGTTGCATTTTCAATTATTGCAGGTTTGTAGCCATGGACGAAAACTATCACTATAACCTTTATTGACTGTTTTGTCTGTAGGTAAAAGATGGGCATCTAAAACAACAATCCTGAGGAAAGAGATGATTGTGTGGCTGACTTCCATTGGCCCATTTAAATTCACGCGCGTGTTTTGGGCATGAAGCATTATTTCCATTATATTATTATTTTGTCATGTATATCAATGAATGACAAATTGGCCTGGTGGTAAGGAGGAACGTATGGGAGGCAAGAGTCCTGGGTTCGAGACCCAGGTTTGGCATTTTTATTTTCTAACAAGCTGATTCCAGATCCAGTGTACCTCACCTTCTGAAGATCATCACGCACCCTCTGATCACATCCTCTGGATCCATCTCTAGCCAGATCCAAGGCCCAACATACGCAGGTCCACCATGAGTCCTCAGGAGATGACTTCATTGGATCAGGCGCCAGACTCTGGGTTATCATTCTGGGCCCATTATAAATTTGGCAATGCACCCCCCAGTTTGCTTCATCACTCCAGGCCCAAATCTTTCTCTCTTTTTTTTAATTCTTTTTTTATTTTGTTATTTTAATTATTTTCACAATAAAAATCATTTCTTTAATTAAATCATAAAAATTAGAAAATCATTTAAAAATTAGATTTAGTTTGGTTTTTTTCATAAAATATTTAATTACTATTAATTAATTAGTTTAATTAGATTAATTCAAATTCCTTTTTTCTGTAATTAAAATTCAATAGAAAATTAGGTTAATTTACAAACTTTTTTTACATAATTAAAAAAATATAGAAATTAGGTTAATTTGCAAGATTAATTGCTTTCCTTAAAAAAAATCCAAAAAATATATTTTGCCATTTCCGTCCCAATTCTTCGTGCACGTTTTTATTTATTTTCAAATTATTGTAACTGTTCTGAGTTTGTAATAGATTAATTAGGACTTTAAATTTCTGCATCTTTATTTTTTCAGTCAAATATTGGTGTATCTGTCCAAAAGCCCTGTAATAGCGTAGATTTTTCTTTTTCCCCTTTTAATTTCCGCAACTATTGAAATGCTAGATGTATGGATAATAGGATTAAATGGTAAGACAAATAACTTTAAAACGGTAGATAACCCTAATTATGCAAAAATAATTAACTGAAAAAAGGCACACTCGCACATGATCACTCCTTGGGTTTGCCCCACTTGGTTACCTCGGAAATAATGGTTGTGTCCCTCGAACGTAGGGATACCTTAGCAATGACTCGTGATTTCAAAAGTCATCATAAAGATCATAGTCCCTACTTGTCCCTCGAGTTTCCTACGAATCGATCTTATGACGATATTCCCTTCGAAATGCTAAGGTATATGTTGTACCCCAAAATTTTCCCTCCCATTTTTCATTCAAGATACTATCCAAGGGTTTCTCAAATACCTAATTTGGCTCAGAAGTTGATCAGACAGATTCTCTTCCTAAGCAGTAAATCAGCAATTAGGGTTTTGCATTTCACAAAGAAAATTGAGTCTTCAAGGTTTCAATTGGTATTCATAGGTCTTCATGTCTCCTCAAGGTTGTTTAGGTCATTTTTCAAATCTCACGTCACAAGTTTGCTCACACAGTAGTTCAGATGACTGAAAATGACTCCATTAACCCAAAAGATGACCTTTTGAGAGATCAAGTTCAAGCGACTGTAAATTCTTCATTATTCGATATTTTTGAGCGTTTCTTCTTGCGTATGATTCTCCTTGATGTCACCTCCAATTTCTCTTCACAAATTAAGAACTGATTACACGTAGAAAATCACCAAAAATTTGAATGCGTCGGAAGTCACTTCACAATTTTTTTGACCTAATTTCAAATATCAGTCGTCTGATTTTTAAGAATTGTGATTTCTTCAAGTTACAAGACTTTGAGACGATTATTTATGTTCATGGCATATGTGATATCACTCACGGGTTTATCTTCAAAGAATCGAAGGAAAATTGGGTTTGGAAGACTTTAAAATTATCAAATCGTCGCAAGGCATTTGTTGATTTTGAATTTTTCTTAAACACAGTTTAATGAAAGGTTAACGTTTGTTCTTAGAGCATGTTTGTTTGGACAAGATGTGGAGTTTAAGACTGTCATTTAAGACAATCATGATGTTGGATTCAAGTTGACCAGATTTGATTTACATTCTTAAACATTTATTTTGTTTAGAAATTGGAGTACAAAGTGCATGTTTGTTGAAATACAGTTACAAAGTTATTTGGATTATGTGGAATTCAAGTTACCAGACTGGAGCATTTTATTTCAAATATTCTAATTGGGAATTTCAAAAAATCAATTAGAATACGAAAGTTTGTACAAGATCCTATCATACCAAAATAGTTCAAATCTTTGTACCATTACACTGCAAATAAAATTACAAATTTTTGTTTGTTTGCAGAGAAATTACAAATTGTTGTTTGCAAAGGATTTCAAGTTCTAATATATCACAAGGATACTTCATGCTACAATTCAAGTTCTTCCCAAATTTCAAACACACCATCCAAGGTTGTTATAAAACTCCAAATTCTTTCAATACTTTATGTTTTACAACTTATTGTTATTCAAGGATACGTTGGTACAATTATTGAATACAATACTTCCAAAATACATCAAAATACAAGAGGAATTGTTCTAAGTTACAAAGAAAATCAAGTGAACATTTGACCTAAGAGAACTAATCCATGATCAATTTGCTTGAAGATTCAAATTATATCAATTCCTTTGACTTTTCTCAAAGACTTTCATGTTTGCCACGGATTCCTTGCATTCTTTGCTTTGTCATCTCCACTTTTGCTCACATGAAACAAGAGAAAGAGAGCATGATTAATACAAGAAAAAAAACATGAACATGAACAAGGAATTTTCCAAGAGCTATTCATAAATTCATCACTAGGGTTTGTGTAGGAATCAGAATTAGGGAGTGGTTGTCAAATCATGTTCAAACATTCCACAAAGCCTCATATGATTTGTTTCACATAATCAGATTTTTAATGTTTAATCATAGGCCCCAAATTCTATTGCAAATCACAAAAAGGAGTGCCCTTCTTGGTTCACAAAAGAAAATTTCCAAGGCAAGCAAATACAAATAAACTGCCGAAACTGTAACACAAAGCTACAAGGCTGCAAATAGCAGCAATCAGATACAAGTAAAACAGCAGGCCTGAAATAAACCAGAATAGGAAAACATGCCACAAACAGCAGTCAAACGGACAACATTATAAAACCTGCAACATATGCATAAAGCCCACAAAGCAGAACAAATAAGCATAGACAAGCCAACTTGCTCACATGTCATCATTTCCTTGTTATCACAAACCCTTCAGAAGTTTAAAAACAAAGCAAAAAACTGCTTTTTATTTTCATGGAAAGAGAAAGGAGGAAAGATATCACCTAGCCTATTACAGTCCAAAAACCTGCTACAACTCTGGATAAAGCAAGTCAAAACCTGCCCAAACTTACATTAAAATGGAAAAGATGTCAATTTACACTCAAAAAGCCAAAGCAGTATACCATAATGCCATTCAAAAGCTATCCCCCCCCCCCATTTACTCACCATCTGATGGATATAAACAGAAGCAAGCTGGGAGGATAAGGGAGATCATGAACCAGCAACAGAACAGAAAACCAGCAAAACAAACGTGATAGCTAAAAAACCAGAAAAAGCCTTTTACCTCAAACCTCTCTGTAAACCAACAAACCAGCAAAACAATACAAACCAGCAAAACAATATGAACCAGCAACATAACAGAAAACCAGCAAAACAAACTTGATAGCCAAAAAACCAGAAAAAGCCTTTTACCTCAAACCTCATTGTAAACCAACAAACCAGCAAAACAATACCAACCAGCAATAGAATAAAAGTCAGCAAAAAAAACCATATAGCCAACAAACTTGATAACCGTAAAAAACCTTTTGCCTCAAACTATCATGAAAGACTAGCAAAGCCAGATAATACACCATCTGAGTCAAGAATAAAAAAGAAAACAGCAAGGATATTAACAAACCAGAAGAGCCAAAGATCTCCAATTTCTTTCGCCCCATCATCATCTCTCTTCCCCATTCATTCTCCGTCACCACCGAACACCATCATCAATCTCGCCTCTCCATCAAAAACTCACAAACGGCAAAAGAAACCATAAAACCAGCAAAGTGAGGGAGAAGTCATAGAGCTCCAACAGGTATGATTTCTCCCCATATTCTCATACTTCCATGGCATGATTCCTACATTAATAAAGAACTAATAAATGGATAAAAATCGAGAAAATCTTTAGGCTAGAGAAAATTACGAAAAAAACATACCTTCAATCCTCTTCAAAATTGCTAGGGTTAGAGAAAGATTAGAGAGACGAAAGAGACAAGTTCTAGTAACAAAGGGCTTGAGAGAGGTCAAGGATAAGACAATTTTGGATCTCTCCGATTAAAATCCAAGTTCAAAAGAAAAGCTTCAAAAGATGTTAGTCGCGATGTCGAGAGAGACGAAGAGGCATTAGGACGTTTCAGTAGAGAGCGAGTGCTTGCGAGATGAGTTAGAAATGGGAGAGTGAAGAAGCTTAGAGAGATTTAGGTTGTGAAGGGGATGAATAGAGGCAAGGTATAGAGGTTAGAGCGCCGCGTGAGAGGGAAGACGAAGACCCAAACCAAAACCCTAATCCCTTTTACATCCTTAATCTGTGAATAACAAAATGATTATGAGTTTGGGTTTGATAATTGTTGTTAGACCATGATGGGCCGACCCCTTCTTCCCTTCATGAAGCCCATGTGTTTTTTTTCACATTTTTGAATAGATAAAACCTTAAAATTCATACTTATTTGCCATTTGGTTTGGGCCTAGGATACATTTTGTGTTTTTTCTTTGGCCCAATGAATCACAACCCCCTCAGCATATCTTTCTACCTCACACCCCTCATTTTCAGTTTAACATCACCTTTCTATTTTTGTTTGTTTTAAATAATTTAGTTTAACTTTGTTTGTTTCATTTAGGTTTAATGAATCATATAATTTTGGTAGATAATTAGCTTAGTTCCTTTTTTTAATTTAATTTAGGATTTGTAAATAATTTTCACTATTTATTCTGTGCTTAAGTTTTAATTTGTTTATCTAATTTCTAAATAACAAAACCCTAAAAAATACATACATTTGATTTAAATCTTAAAACTAATTAATAGAATAGATTTTTCTATCTTTCTTTCCAAACTTTTCAAACAAGTAACAAGAATCTTATTTCCTTGCTTTGATAATTAATTTTTATTTTTTATGAATTTAATTAATCTCTCAAATTCGATTTGGTTGTATTGTTTTCTATTTAGACTCTTAATTACATTAACGATTCGAGCCATCCCCATTTGTAAATTTGTACCCCCATTCGCGAAGATTCTGTAATAGCGTAGGATTTGAATTTCCGCAATTTACTGTTTCTTTTTATATATTGTATAGTAATTAGGCGTGTATGGAAAGACATAAAATCAATCGCTAGATAACCTAATCTCAACAAAATAACTTGAAACGAACACACTTTCACATGCGCACCTCTAGGGTAACCTCGCTTGTTGCCTCAAAAACACAGTCATGTCCCTCGAATATGGGACGCTTTAGCAATGACCCTTCGATAAAAATATCGTATTCCCTCGATGACCCTCGACGTTGCCTTCGATAAAACGATATCGTCCCTTACGAAAATTGCTAAAGCGTCTCATAAGTTGCTTTCGATGACTGTAAAATTGACCAGCGTCTGTCGCTTCACATCCAACTATGGGGCTTCTTACCAAATCAATGGTAAGATAGCAACGTCTAAAGGAGAAAAAAAAGAACATTTAAGACCTTTCGAGTGGGTAGATTAGTTCCTAGTTACCCGCTTGCTCACGACCAAAACATTGTTGCACCTACACTTTCATCTCAAAACACTTTCAAAAGACAAAATGTTATGTATATGTTCTTATAGAGACGAGAACCATTGCAAAACATCTTTTCAAAACATTTTTCGAAGCACAATCCACAAACACATCTTTGAACCATCTTTCGAAACAAAACTTTGTACACGTTCTTATAGAAACGAGAACCATTACAAAGAGATTTTTCAAAACACTTTCAAAGCCCACATCATAAGCACACTGTCAAAACAAAAGCAAGTGATCTAAACGAGTAACTAAGAGCTCATGGAAAACCATGGATGAAAGGGGTGCTAATACCTTCCCTTTTCATAATCTACCCCCCGAACCCGAGAAATAATCTCGAAAGGTCTTTCCTGTGCTTTTTTACCTTTCCTTTTGGATAAAAGAAAAGTCGGTGGCGACTCTTACTATCCGCACAAATGCAATCGAAATGCAAAACACTAAGTCAGTTGTCCCACCGTATCACAGAACTGGCGACTCTGTTGGGGAATCTTTAAAAAAGTGGGGTTACCTTAGGGTTAGATCACCTTTAATTGCTTTCATTATTTGATTTGTGTGCTTTATATTTAGTTCTTCGTATTGGGCTTGCTTTGATCCTCCACCCAGATTTGGGACACCTTTTTAGGTAATTAGCAATAGATTGTGGAGACTGTATGGTGTAGACCGATATGGTTGAAACAATGGCTATGTTAGTTTGACGCATTTGTGGGTACCGGTATCCCTCGTGGTGAATCGAGGAGAATACGGGGCCGCTGAGTGGCGTCATGAAGCACTAATTGACCTTAGAACCCTAATTGAACAAACTTGGCCATTAGGACGTAGTGAGGTAACCGGTTTCAGTGTAAAGCGGAAAATTGGTTGATACTCGATACTACACTCATTGAGGCTAGACTTTTTGGATATCTCGGCCAAAAGAAAAGATTGTTATGCTGAGATAATGCCTAAAAGAAAGGTCAGTGATATTGAGATCCTTTAGAACCCGATCATTATTTCTAGGACAGGTTGAGCCAACTAGACTTCAAGAGGGTACTTACCTACAAAACTCATGCAAGCCTAAAACATAGGGATCTGTTTGTTGTGTGTGTATATATTTGCTTGTACATAAACATCATAAACATCATCAACATCATATGCATGCTCACTAACCATTTCAAGGATTTAGAAATTTATCTTTGTTTTTGTTTTGTAGGACATGAATTCTCTCCGAAGAAACACCATCCGAATCAGCTTCGTAAAAGCACATCCTCAACTTCAAGAGCTAGCCTCAAGAGTGCCCGGGGATTATCCTTTTACCAAGAAATATGATCGACTCCTCAGTTTGGCTACATCCAACTTCCAAGAAGAGATGATGTATGTACTATTACAATTCTTTGATCCCATACATCATTGTTTCACTTTCCCGGACTATCAGTTGGTACCTACACTAGAAGAGTTCTCTCTACTCTTAGGGGTGCCTGTGCTTAATCAGATACGGTTCACCGGTCTAGAGGGGATTCGAAAACCTGAAGTCGTCGCCAAAGCTTTACATGTGAAGAGGGCCGACGTCATAGCCAATTCGGAGACAAGAAGCGGGGTTAAAGGTTTCCTAGCTAAGTTTCTATTGGAAAAAACTCGTTCATTCTGGGATGACATGGATTTCTAAGCTTTTGAAGACGTACTAGCTCTCCTCATTTATGGTTTGGTTCTGTTTCCCAATTCGGACCAATTCATATACGTTAATGCCATCAAAGGCTTTCTCTCTCGCAATCCTATACCTACCTTACTAGGAGACATCTTGAATTGCCTTCATACCCACACCATGAAGAAAAGAGGCACCCTTTTGTGTTGTATCCCCCTACTCTCTAAGTGGTTCACTTCACACCTGCCTCAGTCAGCATTGAAGAACGAGCAAAGATTGACTTGGTCTCAAAGGATGATGTCTCTCGCCCACTCTGATATCCGTTGGTGCTCGAGATCCTTGGAAGATATCTCTATCATTGACCGCTGTGGGGAGTTCCCTAATGTACCTCTGCTTGGTATTAGGGGAGGTATCACCTACAACCCATGCTTAGATCTTCGGCAGTTTGGGTATGCCCGAAGAGACGACCCTCATGAGATGCTCATCCAAGGTCTGGTGTTCGACTATGACAAAGAAGACCAAGGTTACCACCAGAGGTTTACACGTGCTTAGGGAATGGTGAACAAGGTGGACAGTAGGACTTTGGGACATAAAAACTCTATCCCTCTCGAGCCTTACCTTAAGTGGTTATGGGCTCGTGCCTAGAGTCTCTTGATGCCTTACCCTTCCATCCTTCCTGTCATCATTGAGCCTGTTATTGAAGGAGACGTCCCATATACCGTTCTTCATCCTGACATGCCTACCTCTCTCGAAGACCTGCAGAAAGCTTGGGTTCAGTTAAAGGAAGAGAGAGACACCTTTGAAGCCCAGTATTGCGCCAGTGAGAAGAAGGTCCTGGAGCTCACCAAACTGCTTCATGAAGAGAAAAACCTAAATGCCTACATTGCTCTAAAGAGGATGCGTTCGGTCTTTTTGTCTTAAGAGTTTTAATGTATTTTGTTTCTTTCTTTGTAAGCCCAAGAAGGAATGATGTATTCAAACTTGGTTTTATTTAATATGACATGTGTTCTTTTTTTGGTTTGGAAAAGTTTAAATCTCTAAATTTCCTTGAAATCATTTGCATATTGCATCTCCATTCATCATAACATCATACAGGTTTCTCATAACAGGTCGCCTTATCCTTCTACTGTTTATTTCAGTGAGATGGATGTTGAACAGACTGTGAAAGATCTTCAGGTGCAGAATGCCCAGTTTCAACAAATGCTCATGGCTCTGACAAAAGGACAAGAGGAGTTAAAGACTCTGCTGGCCAAAGAGAAGAAAAAGAAAACAAAGAAACCAATCGGTGTTGTAATCATGGGAAGAAGGTTTAAAGGACAAACCAGGAGAACTTTAGACTTTGCAACATCGTCAGGCGAAGGATATAATCAAACCCAAGAAGTGAACAACGACCCAGCATCCGAAGGAGAGGAAGAGCCTGATTACTCTAAGGAACAATATCCTCCTGTTGATGATAAATACAAACAGCTAGAGGATCGTTTGAATGCCATGGAGATTCAGAGGGTACTCGGTTTGGACTTTGAAGAATTAGGAATCATCTCGGTGGTTGTCATCCCACAAAAATTCAAGGTCCCAACTTTCACCAAGTACGATGGTGTCTCTTGCCCGAAGCTACATCTAAGGTCCTATGTCAGAAAGATTTAACCCCACATGGCTGACAAGAATCTGTGGGTACATTTATTCCAAAAGAGCTTATCTGGGACACATTTGGATTAGTTCTACCAATTAGAAGGTACCAATGTTCGCAACTGGGAAGAATTGGCTGCCGCTTTCTACAAACATTATCAGTATAATGCTGATTTGGCTCCGACTAGGACACAGTTACAAAGCATGTCTATGGGAACAGATGAAGGTTTCAAAACCTATGCTCAAAAATAGAGGGATCTCGCAGGCAGGGTTCAGCCCCCTCTATCCGACATAGAATTAGTAGATATGTTCCTAGGAACCTTGTCAGGACCATTTTTCAATCACCTGATTGGGAGTTCCTCGGTTGGGTTTACTGAATTAATCATGACTGGTGAGCGGGTCGAGGCCGGTATAAAAAGCGGCAAAATTCAAAGAGATGCATCCTCAAGTATGGTGAAGAAACCCTTTGTTGGAAAGAAGGAGGTCAGTGCTGCATAGGACCATAGGAATCAAAACAAAACTGAACGTCACCCGATAGTAGGGGCTGTTATGATTTCTAATCTTGTGCCAAATCAACAGCGAAATTATCAGCGCATACCAGAAGCGCCCATGAGACGATTTACACGGATTAGCATGACCATGTCTCAAGTTTTGCCACACCTTCTCAAGACCAATATGGAAACTTTAAAGGAAGCTCTCAAGAACCCCAATACTTCTTCTCCTCGATATAACCCGAACGCTCGATGTGCCTACCATTCTGAAAGCCCAGGGCATGATAAAAACGACTGTTGGGCCTTAAAGAATAAGGCGCAGGACCTTATCGATGCGAAAGAGATCGAGTTTGAGCCCCTAGAAACGCCTAATGTAATAACGGCGCCAATGCCCAGACATGGCCAAGGTATCAATGCCATTGACGATGATCATTTTGTTTCCTCTATGAATGACTTGGTTACTCCTCTATTGACCATTAAACAGAATCTACTGCAAACCGTCCTGTTCCCAGGATGCGATGAAGATTGTCACTTATGCAAGTCTCTATCGAACGGTTGTTTGTTACTAAAGATAGGCGTCCAGTGCCTGATGACTAGCAAAGAAATCCTATTTGAAAAGCTACCTCTTATCAAAAGTTCTTATCAAGATGTTTCGATAATCACCATTTCCGACAATCCTCCCAGGGTCTCCACCAAAAGACCCGTCAAGATTACATCGGTTCCCAGATCTTCACCCTTAATCATCGTTATGCCAAGACCAATATCATACTCCTCGGATAAATCTGTTCCCTGGAGCTATGAGGCCGACGTTTATTACTATGGCGTCAAGCAAGATCAGTTGGCTGTCAAAGAGGAAGTTGCGAGAGATATTAATCCCGATATCGGTAACATCACTGGGACCAGCAAAATAACAAGAAGTGGAAGAGTCTTCTCACCTGAGATTTCTCCAAAGACTGTTGCTACCCCTGTGATCATTACTACAGCCACTCCTACCGACACCACCAGTGATACTCCTACGGTTATCCCTATTACCGATACAAGGGGCAAAGAGGCTTTGATTGAGCCCATTCAAGCAAGAGAACGTCCCAAAGTCATCCTTGAAGCTTCTAGAAAAGAAATAGAAGAAATCCTGAAGATAATCAAGAAAAGTGACTACAACATTGTAGAACAGTTGGGGAAGACCCCCTCGAAGATATCATTGTTGTCCTTACTTTTGTGTTCTGAAACTCACGCCAAAGCCTTGGTAAAGTTTCTTAAGACCGCTCACGTGCCCCAAGAGACCTCCATCGACCAATTTGAAAACTGTGTGGCCAGTCTAACTGCTGATAACGGATTGGGCTTTTCTGATGTTGATTTAACCTCTAAGGGAAGGAAGCACAACGATGCCTTACATATTTCCATTGAATGCAGGGGCACCACACTTGCCACGTCCTGGTGGATACTGGCTCATCATTGAATGTCTTGCCCAAGAATGCTCTCGAACGACTGGATTGCGAGGGGCTCATCTTGAAACCTAGCAACATCATAGTGAGGACCTTTGATGGCTCCAAAAGGACAGTACATGGAGAAGTTAACATCCCCATAAAAATTGGGACTCAGACTTTTGACTCAATTTTCTATGTGATGGACATTCGCCATTTGTACTCTTGTTTGTTGGTCCGACCCTAGATCCATGGCGCTGGTGCTGTCACTTCTACCCTACACCAAATGCTAAAGTACCAGATCAGAGGAAAGATTGTCACAGTTCGCGGAGAGGAGGAGTATATGGTTAGGCATTTGAACTCTTTCAGGTATGTTGAAATGGATGGTGAATTCATAGAGACTCCCCGTCAGAACTTTGAGGAGGTTCCAGCAATGGTTGCGGCAACCAAGTCTACTCCAAAAGTCCCGAAGATTACCAGACCTCCACTGAAGATGGCCTCTTTGAAAGATGCTCGAGCAGTAGTTGAAGAAGGCGGGTGTACCATCTGGGGTCATCTTCCGGATATCCCCTACAAGTCCGACAAATTTGGGTTGGGATTCACTTCAGAGGCCCAAAAAGTTTTTCGACGTTCTCGCGCTGGGGAACTATCTTTGCGTATCAGCAATCAAGGAGTCAATGCAATAGAAGACAGTGATGGCAGCTGTGACATGGACGATTGGATTTTTCCAACCATAGGCGGAGGGCTCAACAATTGGGAGGCCAAAGATTTCATTCCTATTACTTTTATTCAAGAGTAATTATCTTTTAATATTTTCAGACTTGTAATATTTAAACAATTCAGACTTTTTAAAACCTTGTGTCTTACCCGAGGTACAATGGTCCATTTGTGAGGGTTGTCATTTCATTCTCATATGTCATTAATGAATCATGGACGTTTTTGCATCAAATTTTGTTTTTCTTTGTCTTTTCTTTCTTACATTTTATTTCTTTCAAAGGTAGCTATGCTCTTACACACACTCACATATTAAAAATGCAGATCTACATCCACTCAGAATCCCATGGGTAACAGTTCTGCTATGGCCAATTATGACTTTGAAAATCCGATCTACCAAGCCGACGAAGAAGGTGAGGAAGATTATGAAGTGCCAGGGGAGTTGGCTAGGTTGTTGCAACAGGAAGAAAGGACCATTCAGCCACACGAAGAGCCGGTCGAAACAGTTAATTTGGGAACTGAGGAAGACAAGAAGGAGGTCAAGGTGGGTGCCAATTTGGAATCCCGTGTCAAGGAGAGTTTGATTCAGTTATTGCACGATTATATTGAGATCTTTTCCTGGTCGTACAAAGACATGCTGGGACTTGAGGCAGACATTGTGGTACATCATCTGCCTACAAAGGAAGATTGTCCCCCGGTAAAGCAAAAGGTTCGTCGCATGAGGCCTGATATGTCTGAAAAGATCAAAGCAGAAGTCATGAAGCAATTCAATGCCGGATTTTTGGCTGTCACCTCTTATCCCCAATGGGTGGCCAATGTTGTTCCTGTACCCAAGAAAGACGGTAAAGTCTGAATGTGTGTGGACTACAGAGACTTAAACAAGGAAAGCCCCAAAGATGATTTCCCACTCCCCCATATCGATATCCTAGTCGACAATACGGCACAACACAACGTGTTTTCCTTCATGGACGGCTTCTCGGGCTACAACCAAATTAAAATGGCACCTGAGGATATGGAGAAAACGACCTTTGTTACACAGTGGGGCACTTTCTGCTATAAGTTCATGCCATTCGGACTGAAGAATGCTGGGGCAACTTATCAACGCGCCATGGTAGCTTTATTTCATGACATGATACATCATGAGATAGAGGTCTACGTAGACGATGTGATAGCTAGATCCCAGACTGAAGAAGAGCACCTTGATCACTTACATAAGCTGTTTGAGAGGTTGAAGAAGTACAAGTTGAGATTGAATCCAAACAAGTGCACGTTCGAAGTACGGTCTGGTAGACTCTTAGGTTTTGTCATCAACAACAAGAGTATCGAGGTTGATCCTGCCAAGGTTAAAGCGATACAAGAAATGCCATCTCCTCGTACTGACAAAGAAGTCAGAGGATTCTTAGGACGTCTGAATTACATAGCCAGGTTTATTTCTCACCTGACAGCTACTTGTGGGCCAATCTTCAAACTCTTGAAGAAAGATCAAGTAGTCAAATGGAATGATGAATGTCAAGTTGCTTTTGACAAAATCAAAGAATACCTGCAAGAGCCTCCTGTGTTGTTGCCACCTGTCGAGGGAAGGCCATTGATCTTGTATCTAACTGTTTTAGAAAACTCAATGGGGTGTGTGCTGGGGCATCATGACGAGTCTGGCCGAAAAGAGCATGCTATTTATTACCTGAGCAAAAAGTTTACCGATTGTGAAACAAGATATTCACTTCTCGAGAAAACTTGTTGCGCTCTGGCATGGGCTTCTCGCCGGCTGAGACAGTATATGTTGATCCATACTACTCTGTTGATATCTAAATGGATCCGATAAAGTACATCTTCGAGAAGCCCGCTCTTTCTGGGAGAATAGCGAGATGGCAGATGATCCTGACAGAATATGGCATACAGTATACTACCCAGAAAGCTATAAAGGGTAGTGTATTGGCTGATCACCTCGCTCACCAAGCTGTGGAAGACTATCAGTCCATAAAGTTTGAGTTCCCGGATGAAGACATCATGACATTAGACAACTGTGAAGAAATCAGGACATATGACGAGCCTGAACAAGGATCCCTATGGACCCTGTTCTTTGATGGGGCATGCAATGCACTTGGCAACGGTATCAGTGTTGTACTCATATCCATGGAAGGATGTCATACTCCCTTTACCGCCATACTTTGCTTCAACTGTACAAACAACATGGCAGAATACGAAGCATGCATCTTCGGTCTCAAAGTTGCTATAGACTTGGGGATCAAATACTTGGATGTATTTGGAGATTCAACTTTGGTCATTAGTCAGGTCAAAGGGTAATGGGACACCAAACACCCCAACCTTATCCCTTATAAAGAACATGTGTTGACATTGTTTCCGCATTTTGAGAAGATTACCTTTGAGCATTTCCCGCGAGAAGAAAATCAGCTAGCAGACGCACTAGCTAGAATGTCATCTATGTTTAAACTTAATTGGGATAATGAGGCTCCTCAAATTACCATTGAGTGGATGGATGAACCAGCTTACTGTCACGAGATCGGTACTGAAGAAGTAGTGGATCAACCTTGGTTCCACGAAGTTAAAAGGTATCTTGAGTCTCAGGAATATCCAGAAGGAGCTTCGGTGAATGACAAGAAGTTCCTAAGAAGATTCTCGGCTAAATGCTTCCTTAGTAACGACATTTTGTACAAACGCAGTCATGACTCTGAATTGCTTCGGTGCGTAGACAAGGCTGAGGCTGAAAGGATCATGGTTGAATTACACGAAGGCACTTTTGGTACCCATTCCAGTGGGCATACAATGGAAAAGAAGATCCTATGGGCAGACTATTATTGGTCTACCATGGAGGCAGATTGCTACCAATACTCTCAGACTTTCCATAAGTGCCAAATTTATGCGGATAAAGTGCACATACCTCTGATTCCTCTAAACGTCTTGACGGATCCTTGGCCCTTTGCTATGTGGGGAATCGATATGATTGGGGAAATCAAGCCAACGGCCTCTAATGGACACCGTTTCATCTTAGTGGCCATCGACTATTTTACAAAGTGGGTTGAGGCAGCTTCATTTGCTTCCGTTACTAAGAATGTGGTCACCCGGTTCATCAAACAGAATCTCATCTGTCGATACGGTGTCCCAGAGAGAATCCTCACTGATAATGGTACGAATCTAAACAACACTATGATCACCGCCTTGTGCGAGCAATTCAAGATTCAGCATCACAATTATTCCCCTTACCGGCCAAAGATGAATGGTGTTGTAGAAGCTGCTAATAAAAACATTAAAAGATCATACAGAAAATGACAGTCACATACAAAGACTGGCATGAGATGCTACTGTTCGCTCTCCACGGGTATCGTACCACAACTCGCACATCAACTGGGGCAACACCTTATTCTCTCGTATACGGCATGGAAGATGTCTTGCCTATTGAGGTCCAGATCCCCTCTCTAAGAATCATGAAGGATGCTGGTTTGAATGAAGAAGATTGGATCCAAACTCGGTTTGACCAACTAAACTTGATCGATGAGAAGAGGCTCACGGCTATCTGTCATGGTCAGATGTACCAAAAATGCATGATCAAGGCTTTTAATAAAAAGGTCAAACGTCAGGTATATCGGGTCGGTGACTTGGTAATCAAGCGTATCATTTTGCCACAAGGCGATCCCAAGGGCAAATGGACTCCTACATATGAAGGGCCGTTTGTAATCAAAAGCATTTTCTCTGGTGGAGAAATGATCTTGACTACTATGGATGGCGACGACCTCCCGCACCCTGTAAATACAAACATAGTTAAAAGATACTACGCATGATCAAAGACCCGCTAGGTTGACTGGCCTAGGCAAAAATAAGGGCTTCCTGGCGAACCAAAAGGGTTCGGGCAAAAATAAGGGATGAAAATATAAAAAAATATGTACACCCGGCAAGTCGAAAACCCGAAAGGGCGGCTTGGGCAAAAAGGGGTATCCCGGTGGACTAAAAACCCGAGAGGGTAGTCCAGGCAAAAGCTAGGGATTTAAGTGTATGACTATGTCTCGTTGAATCATCTGGCAGACAACCTTCAGCGTCGACCAATCAAATCAAACGGCTTTAAATTAATCCAATCGACTTCGCCAAGGCGACAAATGGACAAGACATTCAGAGACATGAAGACTATAGCAGAATGGGAACCCCATGGGATTATTTCACATAGTTATCTTTTGTTTGTATCAATTTTCTTTTTTTACGATGACATTCTCTCGCTAGAATGCTCGTCTCATTGTACAAAAATACTTATTCAAGTTAATACAAAGATATCCCTTTTGAAAGTGCAAAACCATCTGTTTTTCTCTGTTTGTGTCTTGTTTACAAAAGTGTCCAATGATTTATTCTTGAGCATATGCATTTGAACGTGATTACTGTTACAAATAAACAAAAAAAAAACGGAAAGACAATTACTAATGACTTTGATAAATAGGATAATATCTATAAGCCATCCCATAAAACCCACGCAGGTACTTTATCCAGCTAGAGCGAAAGCAAATACATCCTACTACGCAATCGCTAACATATCCCCAGTATGCAGCCTGTTGGTATCAAGCATTCTCATATTCCTGACAAAGCAAAACATCCAACTATTGCTCCAGAGTATTCCTAGTAAATTACCCAACTTCTCAGATCTCCCCAGCAGGACTACAAGCGGTGTCTGGCTTTTCCCTTCTACAACAGAGTTTATATTTGGAAACTCACCCCTCAGTGCTTCAAAAGGGATTTATTTTCCCCGCTTCCAGCAACGCTACGGCACGAACAATCTTTAATTCCATACATTTGCATCCATACGTCATAGCATTGACAACACAAGTATATACTGTGAAATCTCATTTATTTTTAGAAAACAACATCATACCATGCATTGCATATATCATAGCATCGCATACAATTAACTCTTCACCTTTTCAGGAAATTATCATCAACAAACTTCTGACAGACACAAATTTTCAACAAGTCAAATACATATCAGTTCCCGAGAAAAGGCTGATTCTTACTGGTTCAGATAAATCTCTCAACGATTTATTCTGATTCGTTTCCAAATTTTTGTTGGTTTAGATAAATCTCTCAACGATTTATTCTGATTCGTCTCCAAATCTTTACTGGTTCAGATAAATCTCTCAACGGTTTATTCTGATTCATCTCCAGATTTTTACTGGTTCAGATAAATCACTCAACGGTTTATTCTGATTCGTTTTCATATTCTTACTGGTTCAGATAAATCTCTCAATGATTTATTCTGATTCGTCTCCAGATTTTCACTGGTTCAGATAAATCTCCCAATGATTTATTCTGATTCATCTCCAGATTTTTACTGGTTCAGATAAATCTCTCAACGATTTATTCTGACTCATCTTCATATTTTCACTGGTTCAGATAAATCTCCCAATGATTTATTCTGATTCACCTCCAGATTTTTACCGGTTCAGATAAATCTCTCAATGATTTATTCTGATTCATCTCCAGATTTTCACTAGTTCAGATAAATCTCTCAATGATTTATTCTGATTCATCTCCAGATTTTCACTGATTCAGATAAATATCTCAACGGTTTATTCTGATTCATCTCCAGATTTTCAATGGTTCAGATAAATCTCTCAACGGTTTATTTTGATTCATCTCCAGATTATTTCACTGTTTCAGATAAATCTCTCAACGATTTATTCTGATTCGTCTCTAGATTTTTATTGTTTCAGATAAATCTCTCAATGGTTTATTTTGATTTATTTCCATATTCTTACTGGTTCACATAAATCTCTGAACGGTTTATTCTGATTCGTTTCGAAATTTTTACTGATTCAGATAAATCTCTCAACGATTATTCTTATTCGTTCTCTATTTAAGATCAAGTCCAGACTTTCCGTCAATAATCGTCTTTGGATGGCATCTATAAGCCCATCTACGACAATTCTCTTTTGCTTCTCCAAATGGCACCTTTAAGCCCATTTCCTTACACAATCGACCAGCGCATCATCAAGTGCAAATTTCTGGGCACTCTAGTGTCCAATCATCTTCTACTTTCAAACGCGTCAATCTCGCTTTTCAAGCTTAAGAAGATTGAACAGGGGCAGCTGTTGTACATCAAAATTTTCCCTCCCATTTTTCATTCAAGATACTATCCAAGGGTTTCTCGAATACCTAATTTGGCTCAGAAGTTGATCAGACAGATTCTCTTCCTAAGCAGTAAATCAGCAATTAGAGTTTTGCATTTCTCAAAGAAAATTGAGTCTTCAAGGTTTCAATTGGTCTTCATAGGTCTTCATGTCTCCTCAAGGTTGTTTAAGTCATTTTTCAAACCTCACGTCACAAGTTTGCTCAGTCAGTGGTTCAGACGGCTGAAAATGACTCCATTGACCCAAAAGCTGACCTTTTGCGAGATCAAGTTCAAGCGACTGTAACTTCTTCGTTATTCGATATTTTTTAGCGTTTCTTCTCGCGTATGATTCTCTTTGATGTCACCTCCAATTTATCTTCACAAATCAAGAACTGATTACACGTAGAAAATCACCAAAAATTTGAATGCGTCGGAAGTCACTTCACAATTTTTTTGACCTAATTTCAAATATCAGTCGTTTGATTTCTAAGAATTGTGATTTCTTCAAGTTACAAGACTTTGAGACGATTATTTCTGTTCATGGTCATATGTGATGTCACTCACGGGTTTATCTTCAAAGAATCGAAGGAAAATTGGGTTTGGAAGACTTTAAAATTATCAAATCGTCGCAAGGCATTTGTTGATTTTGAATTTTTCTTAAACACAATTTACTAAAAGGTTAACGTTTGTTCTCAGAGCATGTTTGTTTGGACAAGACGTGGAGTTTAAGACTGTCATTTAAGACAATCATGATCTTGGATTCAAGTTGACCAGATTTTATTTACATTCTTAAACATTTATTTTGTTTAGAAATTGGAGTACAAAGTGCATGTTTGTTGAAATACAGTTACAAAGTTATTTGGATTATGTGGAATTCAAGTTACCAGACTGGAGCATTTTATTTCAAATATTCTAATTGGGAATTTCAAAAAATCAATTAGAATACGAAAGTTTGTACAAGATCCTATCATACCAAAATAGTTCAAATCTTTGTACCATTACACTGCAAATAAAATTACAAATTTTTGTTTGTTTCCAGAGAAATTACAAATTGTTGTTTGCAAAGGATTTCAAGTTCTAATATATCACAAGGATACTTCATGCTACAATTCAAGTTCTTCCCCAATTTCAAACACACCATCCAAGGTTGTTACAAAACTTCAAATTCTTTCAATACTTTATGTTTTACAACTTATTGTTATTCAAGGATACGTTAGTACAATTATTGAATACAATACTTCTAAAATACATCAAAATACAAGAGGAATTGTTCTAAGTTACAAAGAAAATCAAGTGAACATTTGACCTAAGAGAACTAATCCATGATCAAGTTGCTTGAAGATTCAAATTATATCAATTCCTTTGACTTTTCTCCAAGACTTTCATGTTTGCCACGGATTCCTTGCATTCTTTGCTTTGTCATCTCCATTTTTGCTTACATGAAACAAGAGAAAGAGAGCATGATTAATACAAGAAAGAAAAACATGAACATGAACAAAGATTTTTCAAAGAACTATTTCATAAATTCATCACTAGGGTTTGTGTAGGAATCAGAATTAGGGACTGGTTGTCAAATCATGTTCAAACATTCCACAAAGCCTCATTTGATTTGTTTCACATAATCAGATTTTTAATGTTTAATCATAGGCCCCAAATTCTATTGCAAATCAAAAAAAGGAATGCCCTTCTTGGTTCACAAAAGAAAAAGGAAAAATAAAATTGCCAAGGCAAGCAAATACAAACAAATTGCCGAAACTGTAACATAAAGCTACAAGGCTGCAAATAGAAGCAATCAGATACAAGTAAAACAGAAGACCTACAATAAACCAGAATAGGAAAACATGCCACAAACAGCAGTCAAACGGACAACATTATAAAACCTGCAGCATATGCATAAAGCCCACAAAGCAGAACAAATAAGCATAGACAAGTCAACTTGCTCACATGTCATCAGAAAAAGGGAGGATAAGGGAGGATAAGGGAGATCATGAACCAACAACAGAACAAAAAACCAGCAAAACAAACTTGATAGCCAAAAAACCAGAAAAAGTCTTTTACCTCAAACTTCACTGTAAACCAACAAAGTAGCAAAACAATACAAACCAGCAAAACAATATGAACCAGCAACAGAACAGAAAACCAGCAAAACAAACTTGATAGCCAAAAAACCAGAAAAAGCCTTTTACCTCAAACCTCACTGTAAACCAACAAACCAGCAAAACAATACAAACCAGCAACAGAACAAAATTCAGCAAAAAAAACCATATAGCCAACTAACTCGATAACCGTAAAAAACCTTTTGCCTCAAACTATCATGAAAGACCAGCAAAGCCAGATAATACACCATCTGAGTCAAGAATCAAAAAGAAAATAGCAAGGATATTAACAAACCAGAAGAGCCAAAGATCTCCAATTGCTTTCGCCCCATCATCATCTCTCTTCCCCATTCATTCTCTATCACCACTGAACACCATCATCAATCTCGCCTCTCCATCCTAAACTCACAAACGGCAAAAGAAACCACAAAACCAGCAAAGTAAGGGAGAAGTCATAGAGCTCCAACAGGTATGATTTCTCCCCCTATTCTCATACTTCCATGGCATGATTCCTGCATTAATAAAGAACTAATAAATGGATAAAAATCGTGAAAATATTTAGGCTAGAGAAAATGATGAAAAAAACATACCTTCAATCCTCTTCAAAATTGCTAGGGTTAGAGAAAGATTAGAGAGACGAAAGAGACAGGTTCCAGTAACAAAGGGCTTAAGAGAGGTCAAGGATAAGACGATTTTGGATCTCTCCGATTAAAATCCAAGTTCAAAAGAAAATCTTTAAAAGATGTTAGTCGCAATGTCGGGAGAGACGAAGAGGCATTAGGACGTTTCAGTAGAGAGCGAGTGCTTGCGAGATGAGTTAGAAATGGGAGAGTGAAGAAGCTTAGAGAGATTTAGGTTGTGGAGGGGATGAATAGAGGCAAGGTACAGAGGTTAGAGCGCCGCGTGAGAGGGAATACAAAGACCCAAACCAAAACCCTAGTCCCTTTTACATCCTTAATCTATGAATAACAAAATGATTATGAGTTTGGGTTTGATAATTGTTGTTAGACCATGATGGGCCGACCCCTTCTTCCCTTCATGAAGCCCATGTGTTTTTTTTCACATTTTTGAATAGATAAAACCTTAAAATTTATACTTCTTTGCCATTTGGTTTGGGCCTAGGACACATTTTTTATTTTTTATTTGGCCCAATGAATCACAGTCCCCTCAGCATTTCTTTCTACCTCACACCCCCCATTTTCAGTTTAACATCACCTTTCTATTTTTGTTTGTTTTAAATAATTTAGTTTAACTTTGTATGTTTCCTTTAGGTTAAATGAATCATATAATTTTGGTAGATAATTAGCTTAGTTCCTTTTTTTAATTTAATTTAGGATTTGTAAATAATTTTCACTATTTATTTTGTGCTTAAGTTTTAATTTGTTTATCTAATTTCTAAATAACAAAACCCTAAAAAATACATACATTTGATTTAACTCTTAAAACTAATTAATAGAATAGATTTTTCTATCTTTCTTTCCAAACTTTTCAAACAAGTAACAATAATCTTATTTCCTTGCTTTGATAATTAATTTTATTTTTTATGACTTTAATTAATCTCTCAAATTCGATTTGGTTGTATTGTTTTCTATTTAGACTCTTAATTACATTAACGATTCGATCCATCCCCATTTGTTAATTTGTACCCCCATTCCCGAAGATTCTGTAATAGCGTAGGATTTGAATTTCCGCAATTTACTGTTTCTTTTTATATACTGTATAGTAATTAGGCGTGTATGGCAAGACATAAAATCAATCGCTAGATAACCTAATCTCAACAAAATAACTTGAAACGAACACACTTTCACACGCGCACCTCTAGGGTAACCTCGCTTGTTGCCTCAAAAACACAGTCATGTCCCTCGAATATGGGACGCTTTAGCAATGACCCTTCGATAAAAAGATCGTAGTCCCTCGATGACTCTCGACGTTGCCTTTGATAAAATGATCTCGTCCCTTATGAAAATTGCTAAAGCATCTCATAAGTTGCTTTCGATGACTACAAAATTGACCCGCGCCTGTCCCTTCACATCCAACTATGGGGATTCTTACCAAATCAATGGTAAGATAGCAACGTCTAAAGGAGAAAGAAAAGAACATTTAAGACCTTTCGAGTGGGTAGATTCGTTCCTAGTTACTCGCTTTCTCACGACCAAAACATTCTTGCACCTACACTTTCATCTCAAAACACTTTCAAAAGACAAAATATTCTGTTACGTTCTTATAGAGACGAGAACCATTGCAAAAAATCTTTTCAAAACATTTTCCGAAGCACAATCCACAAACACATCTTTGAACTATCTTTCGAAACAAAACTTTGTACACGTTATTATAGAAACGAGAACCATTACAAAGATATTTTTTAAAACATTTTCAAAGCCCACATCACAAGGACACTGTCAAAACAAAAGCAAGTGATCTAAACGAGTAACTAAGAGCCCGTGGAAACCATGGATGAAAGGGGTGTTAATACCTTCCTTTTCATAATCTACCCCCCGAACCCGAGAAATAATCTCGAAAGGTCTTTCCTGTTCTTTTTTACCCTTCCTTTTGGATAAAAGAAAAGTCGGTGGCGACTCTTGCTATCCGTACAAATGCGATCGAAACACAAAACACTTAGTCAATTCTCCCACCGTATCACAGTATCCTTACTTGTTGCCTTCAGAGACCATTACGTCCCTTCGAATTCCCTTTAAAATTCCAACAAAGGAGCTACCTACTCCTTAATAGTAGGATAGTGCTGTCTAAAGGAAACGAAAATGAACAGACTTTTTTCGAGTGGGTAGAAAACTCTTAAGTACTTGCTCAAGACAAAAACTTTACACACAAACACTTTTAAAAACAGTTTTCAAAATAACTTTGTCACACTCTCGAGGACCGATAAAAGGGTTATCACGAAGTAAATAAAACTTTTCAAAACAAGCACACACAAGCAATTTAAAAAATGAGCAAGTACCTAAGATCCCGTGGAAAACCACGGATTGAAAGGGTGTTAACACCTTCCCTTTCTATAATCTACCCCACGTACTCAGACGTATCTCGAAAAAAGGTTTTTTCTGTTCTTTTTCCTTTTCCTTTGTTGGATGAAATAAAAGTCAGTGGCGACTCTTGCTTACCGCGACATTTGCGAACAAAAAATGAAAACCAGTATAACAGTCAGTTCTGCCACCGTATCACACTAACGTTTTACATGTAAGCATGGAGGTAGAAATAACAATCATGACCATGGTGTACCCCAAGGCGTGCTCCCCACTGGATTGAAACAAATCTCCTGGACTCATCCATTTTGGGCCCATTGTTCTCCTTCCTCACACCCCCATCCACTTCCTTGTTCTCACCAGGCTCGTTTTCATTTCTTTTTTGTGTTTTAATTAACTACTTTCTTTTTTTATCAATCTTATTTTAATAAAAAATCACAAAAACATTAGACTTAGGTTTTTATTAATTAAATTAATTTTAATTAATTACTTTAATCACTTTTTTTAATTAATTAACTAATTAGAATTAGAGTTTTATAATTAATTTATTTTCATAAATCAAATTCAAATTATTATTAACACAAAATTCTTTTTTCTCATAAAAAGACAAAAAAAAACATTTTTTCTTACTTAGAACTTTAGTTTTTTTTTAATTTATCCTTTAATTTCTTTTTTAATTATTTCTTTTCTATTTAAATTCTAGAAAACAAATGTATAAGTCGCACGGGTAATTTTGTAATAGTTGTAGTTTACATTTGCTCGCATTTTTTTCTATTATGTAATTGTTTATGGGATGTAACAGTTGGAGGCCTTTACTTTCTCGTATTTTATTTTCCGCACTTATAGTTATGCATGTGCGTATATATATATATATATATATATATATATATATATATATATATATATATATATATATATATATATATATATATATATATATATAAAACTGTGTAGTAACTAAGACGTGTATGGAAATATCTAAAAACAAAATGTTAGAAAACCTTAACATCAAAGATAAACAATAACTGAAACACAAAACACTTCGCACCTCTAAGGTACCTCCACTTGTTGCCTTCGGAAAACAACAGTCATATCCCTCGAATGTGAGACACTTTAGCAAAGACCCTCGGTTAAAAATATCGTAGTCCCTCGATGACCCTCCGATGCTGTCTTCGGTAAACGATCTAGTTCCTTACCATAAAATATCTAAAGTGACCTACGAGTTTCCTTTATGACTAGACGATTACCCTTAATTGTCCCTCAAACATCCAACGATGGGGATACCTACTCACTAATAGTAGGATAGCACTATCTAAAGGAAAAGAGGAAAAGAGGAAAAGAACAAACCTTTTCGAGTAGGTAGATAGTTCTTAGATGCTTGCTCAAAACAAAACATTTTCCATACCTACACTCCTTCCCAAAAATATTTTCAAAAACACTTTGTATACGTTCTCAACAATACGAGAAACATTACAAAGTTTGCCGCACTAAGGCGTCTTTTCAAAATACTTTTTTTCAAACATACAAACATAAGGTATTTTCAAATGAGCTATCATCTAAGAGCTTGTAGATAACTACGGATGGAAAGGGTGCTAACACCTTCCCTTTCCATAATCTACCCCCATTACTCAGAAATAATCTCGAATGGTCTTTTTATGTTCTTTTCACCCTTTCCGTTGTTGGATAAAAGAAAAGTCGATGGGGACTCTTGCTTACCGCAATATTTTTTAATACAAACACAAAACCAGTATAACAGTCAGTTCTTCCACCGTGAATTCAAGCGCTTCAAATACAACCGAAGCCATGCCAACAAGTCAAGGGGTTGTGATTATCCCTTCAACTATAAATGCTACAGTCATACCCCCAAACACAAATGCTTCAACCATATTATTAAACACATAAAATGAACATTTTTCAATGTCTGTGGCCAGTCAAATCCCACCCATAACTCCCAGACCTTCAATAAATGGTGTCTCTAGAACATATGCTCCAGGATTCATAATCCCAACATCAGATCCAATATATGGCATGCCAACTCCGTTCATGGTAGGACTTCAAAATAATGCTTCGATATATACACGTGCTGTAACATCTGTTTTTTCGCCATTACAAGGATCAAGTTCAGGGGTAAACCATATGGAAAGAAATAATTCGCAGCCAGGATATGTTGCTCAATTACCTCCTATTACCACAAATACGCAGGCAGTTTTGAGGCAATAGATGGATGATAGTAACCATGAAATGGTGGGGGTACTCGCCCAGCAAATGAGTACAATTTTTAACCCTTTAATCCAAAGAACCACACAGACGAACCTGCAGAATGCCCAAGCAAACCAACAAATGGCAGCACAAATTGGGCGCCTTGCAGATTTCTTTGGTGCACCCAGAGAACCAATTTGAAAACCACAACCTACATGGATAAGGGAAAATCAAGGCATCAGGTTTCAAGAAGAACCAACCATTGACCAAGCCCAACCGGTGATACACCCAGAAATAGAAATTCAATAACCAGTTCGAAGGGAAGAACCACCCAGATTTCAATAGGCTATTCCCAAGGAGGAACCACGAAGGAGGGTAGTCATGGTGAATTGAAACCAAGATACTGACGAAGTCCTCCAAGGATATCACCAAGATGATGTGGTAGGAAATGATAATCTAGCAGCCATAGTCGAAAGAATCATGGCATGAAATGGAGTAAATGTTGGCATGCGAAGGCCAAATTATACATCCCCTTTGTCTGAATATATTCAAAAACCTGAGTTTCCTAGGGGATGGAAAGTGCCAAAATTTACAAAGTTTTTTGGTGACACCAGTGAGTCAACCATAGAACATGTTGCTAGATATCTTACAGAAGCAAGGGATATAGCAAACAATGAGAATCTAAGGATCAAGTATTTCCCTAGTTCACTAACCAAAAATGCTTTTACTTGGTTTACTACTTATGCAACAAACTCCATCCATGGTTGGACTCGCTTAGAGAGATTATTTCATGAACAATTTTATGTAGATCAATCCAAAATCAGCCTGAGCAAATTGGCAAATGTTAAGCGCAAATTCAGCGAGCCTATAGACGATTTTCTTAACAGGTTCTATTTGTTGAAGGCAAGATGTTTCACGCAATGCCTGAAGATGAGTTGGTCAAAATGGAAGCAAGAGGATTGGATTTCTCTATCAGAAAGAAGTTAGTTCCCCAGTATCTGAGGGATATGGCACAATTGGATGATAGGGTTCGACGTGTGGGGCGTTTGAAGATTGAAAAAGAAAGGGCTAAAAAAAGCCACAGGAAAGAAAGAGTGGCCTATATCGAAGCCTGTTCAAATGAAAGAGATGTTGAAGATGATTTTTCAGAGGTTGAAGAACATGAAATAGACCTTGCAGAATTAAAGCAAGGACCACCATATCCTTGCAAAGTGCTAACGCATGCGAACAGAAAAAATCCCGTCGAACCAGAAAGGAATGACAAATTTCCAAAGAAAACCTATACTTTCGACATCACCAAGTGTGATGAAATCTTTGATTTATTAGTAAAAGATGGCCAGATGATAGTGCCCCCTGGTGTTAAAATTCCTTCGTTAGAACAACATAAGAAAATGGGCTTCTGTAAGTATCATAATTTCTTAGGCCATAAAACCTCACAATGCTATCTTTTCAGGAATTTGATACAGAATGATATCAAGGAAGGGAGGCTGAAGTTTTGAGAGAGGCCCAAGAACCAGATGAAGGTCGACACAGATCCTCTTCAGATTGCTAAGACAAATTTTGTAGAGCCTTTGGATATCAACATGGTTGATGATGTCGAAGTCGAAGTAGGTCAACTCTACATAGACAAGATATCTGAAGATACTCAGGGGCCAAAGACTATTGAGGGTCTCATGGGACAGGAAGAAGGCAATGCTACTGATGGCAATGCCAAAGTTGCTAGCGAATTAAAGATTGCTAAGGGTCTCATGATCCAGGAAGAAGGAAATGCTGCTGATGGAAATGTCAAAATTACTAGCGAGGTTAAGACTACTGAGGGTCTTAGAGTCAGATTCGAAGAGCTTGAGATTGCTGAAGGTTCCAAGTTCGAAATAAACATGGTGAATCTGAACCAGATGTCCCCAGAGATGGAAGAGATTGAAAGACGTTTGAAGATAGAGAATGATAGGATGCGAACTGGGCACCAAAAAGTAAGCCTGGATGAATATCTTTTTCATTTCCATACGAAGAATCCTGAGGGACTAGTGTGCCCTAGGTGCAGCATAATCAATGATCAAGGTGCTGCAGCAACATACCAGAAAGTGTACCAAGAGAGGGCTGGAAACAACTGGAGAAGTGACAAAGAATTGTTGCCATACCCAAAAATGGGAGAAAGCTTGATGGGTTTTTTGGTTCATTGTCATAAGACAGGATCATAAGTCTTAATGTGCCCATGGTGTAGCGTTGTTTATGATAGAAAGGTAGCTAAAGAATTCGAGAAAATTCCATATGCTCAATGCTGGAACAATCAAAGGCATAGGAGGGGAAAGTAAATAACCAATGCAAAAGGAATCCCAAAAAGGGCATATAGCCCACACCCCAAGGTGAATTGATAAGCCACATTCAAGCCACCTGCCAACATCCCAATAGACAAGTGGTTGAAGTCTGGTCATAGCGAGCAAAGAGGAAAAAGCTAAGGGAAATGGAAGAGTTTCAAGGAAGGTGGCAGAACAGCGTGGGCATATCGAAGGCAGTTCCAGTCAACGAAGTAACGAGCCTATGTGTCTGAAAACTATAATGGAAAAAACCCAATGACAAGGTCCCAATGGCGAAGATTCCAGAGGACCGAGAAGGCTCAAAGAGAACTTACAAGCAACAAAGTAGGGGAATCAAGTACGAATCAAACTGCGTTTGCTGCACCTGTCGAAGAGAAGTCCCCGGCACAAAGGAGGCTTTTCCCCCCAAAAAGACAGAGGTGTCTGTCGAAAATCCAAGTAATGATGACGACATGCTTACTGATAACTTCGACTCAGATGGGGAGTCTTCTATGAATATCAATTGTAACGTAGTTTCTGTACTACCACATGAATATGACCAAGTGACGGAGATTGAAGATTATGAAGAAGCAGGTGCATTAGAAATGGAGAAGCATAAGCCTATGTTCTACTATATTATGAATAACGGAGCAGTCGAAGAACAGAATGCATTCTTCGAAAGACCAAACGAAGGTATGAAGAATCACCTGAAGCCTCTATTTATCAAAGGAAAGATTGAACAAGTAGGGATTAACAAAGTGATGGTAGATGGGGGTGCTACTGTCAACTTAATGCCTCAGTTCTTACTGAAGAGGATAGGTATGTATGATATAAATATAAAACCCCATAATATGGTACTCTCTAACTACAAATGGAAAAGTGGTCATACTCTAGGCGTAGTTCAAGTTGATCTCACTGTAGGAACCATTACAAGACTAACCATGTTCATGGTCATAGCGGCCAAGACAAATTACAAATTACTCTTGGGCCGTGAGTGGATTCACGGAATAGGAGCAATTCCCTCCTCAATACACCAGTGTGTGGCAATTTGGAGAGAAGATGGAATTTTAGAAAACGTTGAAGTTGACCAAAGCTATTATATAGAGGAGGTTAACCAAGTTGATCGAAGGAATTTTGATTGAAACCTGGCCAACATAGGGCCTTGCAGTGTTGCAGATGACGCATATGCGCCAAACAACAACGCTATGTATTTTCTCACCTTACATCAAAGACATGGATTTTGCTGGGATAGGGAGATTCTGGGGCAAGAAGAATATGCACTTGGACTCCAAGGGATACGGCCCACTGGATGGGATGACGAGGACAATGATCATGTCTGAGTCCTCCTTCTTCGAAAGGATTTCAGCCTATTTGGCTGAAAACAAACTAAAATCGGCTTTGGAAGCCGAAGTGAAGATTATGGCTATGGAGGCCAATGAAGAAGTAAATCATACAAAAGGACCTGGGGTGTACTTCAAACCAAAAAACCCTGACGAAGAGAAGTCCTTCGAAGAAAAAGACAAAAGGCTGGATGCTAAATACGATGATGGGTCTTTGGGATTTGAGAAGGATTCTGTGGCGTCAAACGCGAAGATGCTAGCACAGGATCCTCTTGAAGAAGTGGATCTAGGAAATGAGACTGTAAGAAGACCCACGTATGTCAGTTCGAAGCTTATTCCAGGAGTAAAAGCAGAAGTGATCCAGTTACTTAAGGAATACAAAGATTGTTTTTCCTGGGACTATGACGAAATGTCTGGTTTGAGAAGGGACCTAGTCGAACTGAAGCTGCCCATAAAGGATGGAAAGAAGCCCATCAAGCAGACACCAAGTAGATTCGCATCAGGGATCCTCTCAAAGATAAAAGAAGAAGTCGAAAGACTCCTACGCTACCAATTCATCCGGATCATAAGGTATGTCAAATGGATTGCAAATATAGTACCCATAATTAAGAAAAATGGATCTCTTAGAGTATGCATATATTTTCGTGATTTAAATTATGCAACTCCTAAGGATGAATATCCAATTCTTGTGGCTGAAATGCTAGTAGATTCTGCTGCTGGTTTCAAATATCTTAGTATGCTTGATGGATATTCAAGATACAATCATATTTTTATTGCAGAAGAAGATGTGCCAAAGATAGCATTTCGATGCCCTGGGGAAATAGGCACCTATGAATGGGTGGTTATGCCATTTGGTTTAAAAAATGTTGGGGAAACTTCTCAACGAGAAATGAATTCTATATTCCATGATTTCATTGAGACTTTCATGCAGGTCTATATTGATGATATAGTAGTAAAATCTTTATCAGGATTTAGTCATTTGGATCACCTCCGCCATTCATTCGAAAGAATGAGAAAACATGGCGTGAAAATGAATCCCCTTAAATGTCCATTCTTTGTGCAGGAAGATGACTTTCTTGGCTTCGTGGTCCATAAGAAAGGCATAGAAATCAACCAAAACAAAACAAAAGCAATAATGGAAGCGAAAGCGCCATTGACAAAGAAAGAGTTGCAATCACTGCTGGGAAAGATAAACTTCTTGCAAAGATTTATATCAAACCTGAATGGTTGAACTCAAGCATTCTCTTCACTCTTGTGGCTGAAGCAAAGAGACTTCACATGGAATGCAGAACATCAAGAGGTGTTCGAGAAAATTAAACAATACTTGGGGAATCCACCTATTCTATCGCCTCCTCAAAGAGACAAGTGCATGAGGTTATACATATTTGCTTCAGATAAAACTATAGGAAGCATGTTGGCTCAAGAAGATGAAAATGGCGTCGAAAGGGCCATTTACTACTTAAGTAGAGTACTGAATGACGCAGAAACTAGATATAGTACAATAGAGAAACTATGTCTTTTCTTGTAGTTCCCATGTACCAAATTGAAATATTATATAAAGCTAATCGATGTTTATGTTTCTTCACATTTTGATGTCATCAAGCATATGTTGTCTAAACCAATTCTACATAGTCGAATTGGTAAATGGGCATTGGCTCTAACAGAGTACTCTTTGACTTTCATGCCTTTAAAAGCAATGAAGGGGCAAGTGGTCTATGATTTCATTGTCGACCATGCATTGGTCGAAGTATCCCAGGATCTTGTGGAGTTAGAACTTTGGAAATTATTCTTGGATGGTTCTACACATAAAGAAGGAAGTGTAGTTGGAATTCTCATTATTTCTCCAGATAAAATTCCAAAAAAGCTTAAGTCTAAAATAGAAGGACCCCCTTGTTCAAACAATGAGGCAGAATATGAAGCACTGATAGCAGGACTTGAAGCTTTATTGGAATTGGGGGCAACTAGAGTCGAAATAATGGGTGACTATGAATTAATAATCAAACAAATTACTAAAGAATTCAAGTGCATAAAAGAAAACTTGATACTTTACTTCGTGATAGAAAATAGGTTGCTTCGAAAGTTTGGGTATGTAGATGTCAAGCACATCCCCAGATTGAAGAATCAAGAAGCAAATGATTTGGCTCAGATCGCCTCAGCATATAAAGTATCAAAAGAAAGATTGGAAGAGTTGATCAAGGTGCGCGGCAAGGTACTAACTACTAAGCTTTCTCCAGCAGATTTAAAAAATTCAAGTCTAGGTTATGCAAACGAAGTACATTTCAAAATAGCATCCATAGATAGCCTAGCAGATATAGATTGGAGAAGTCCAATAATAAATTATTTAAAAGATCCAACAGCAAATACTGAAAGAAAGGTAAAATATTGTGCCTTAAGTTATGTGCTAATTAGAAACGAATTGTTTAAGAAAACTCCAGAAGGAGTCTTGTTGAAATGCTTAGGAGAAAGTGAAGCTTATTTAGCATTAGCAAATGTGCATAGTGGGGCATGTGGAGCGCATCAAACAGGTCACAAGATGACGTGGCTTTTGTTTCAATATGGCATGTATTGGCCTACAATTTTGAAAGGTTGTATAGATTTTGCCAGAGGATGCCAAGAATGCCAAATTCATGCAGGAATTCAGCACGCTCCTGCAAGTGAACTACATTCAATTGTCAAGCCATGGCCATTTAGAGGGTGGGCATTGGATTTTATTGGAAAAATTAGACCATCATCTTCAAAGAATTAGAAACACATTTTAGTGGGAATATATTATTTCACAAAATGGATAGAAGCAATACCTTTGGTAAATGTTGACCAAGAAAGTATTATCGAATTCATCCAGAGGCATATTGTTTATAGATTTGGAATCCCAGAAACCATTACAACAGATCAAGGATCAATATTTACTGGTCGAAAGATGCAAGAATTCTCTAAAGACATGGGTTTCAAATTACTAACATTTACGCCTTATTATGCACAAGCAAATGGATAAGTTGAAGAAGCTAATAAGGTAATCATTGGGCTAATCAAGAAATATGTGGGCAGAAAGCCAAAGAGTTGGCATAAAACCTTAGACCAAGTCTTATGGGCTTGTCGAACATCCCCCAAAGAGGCAACAAACACAACTCCATTTTGTCTAACATTTGGACATGATGCAGTTTTTCCAGTGGAGATTTACTTACAGTCAGTCAGAATCCAAAGGCAAAACGAAATTCCCACAGATCTCTATTGGGAGATGATGATGAACGAATTGGTGGATTTGGATGAAGAAAGGTTACATGCTTTGGAAATTCTAATAAGATAAAAGGAAAGAGTAGCGAGAGCCTATAATAAGAGAGTTAAGGGGAAAATATTCTCAAATGATGATCTGGTTTGGAAGGTGATTTTGCCAATTGATCGAAAGAATAAGTTATTAGGAAAATGGTCCCAAAATTGGGAAGGCCCCTTATGAATCATTCAAACATTCACTAACAACGCCTATGAAATCGAAGAACTGGCAGAAGATCGAAGAATCTTGAAAATTAACAGTAAGTATTTGAAAAAATATAAACCTTTTCTTTAAGATTTAAAAATTACATCAGAATAGTAAGGTAGTGAAATAGCGAAGCCAACATGGTATAACATAAAGGGTGCCAAAATGGCTCTGTTAAAATATTACAAAAGGGATTTTATGGAGAAGCTAATGCATATTGGAGGAAAACATTCAAATGCACATTTCAGAAAGGCAAGCAATCGTTCATCTTGTCATACTTCTCCTTCAAGAACCCTAGCCTGCAGACAATCGAAGCTTTGGTTATGTGAAGAACAATGATCTCATCTTCTAAGCCTCTAGCTTCATTAATGAATCGAACACTTTGAGTTAGCTCTTCATTGTTACTCATGGCTTTAAGAACTTTATGACAGTCCTTTGTCATAGAAATTTGCTTCTGCAACTCTTCGATTTATTGCTTCCAGAGCTTGATGGATTTAGCATTCTTATCATGTTCCTCTTGGGCAAGCTTGAGAGCTTCTTCGCGCTTTTCATATTTCTCTGATAATTCGAAGGCTTTGGACCACTTAGTCTCTTGAAGGGTTTATTTTTCTGTGATCTTCGAATCAATGTTCCTATCCCTGAGAAAATCTGCTTCTAGATTGTTGGTGAGAGTGGTCATGTCAATCAGAAACTCAGTTATTGTAGAGGGCAGTTAACCAGATCAATCTTGTTAATCAGCTTCCTCAAAGAAACTCCATCAGTAGCATTTTCCTTCACAAGTGCGAATAAGTCGACCCCAGTGACTTTTTCCTTAATCTCTTGGAGAAGTGCTTCATTCGTTTCACCAGACGAAGTACCACTTGAAGTAGTAGTTGGACTGGGGAAAATACTTTTTGCAAGCGACTCTTTTTGAGATTTGAAAAGCTTGATATACTCCAGAGGCTTAGTCTTCTTAAGAAGCTCCATTTCTTCAAATGAAGGGAGTGTGTCTTTAGAAACCATATGAATGGACATTTGAGCCTGGGCCACTTCATGTTTATTGATTTGGTGTGGGGTTTGTTGGGGTTGATCCTTGTTGTCATCACTACTTTTTATTGTGGTATCATACTTTGTTGGATCTTCCTTCTCAGCAAGAGTTTTGTTGGTGTCACTTATCGAGTCCTCATCCTCATTAGAAAACTATCTATTTACTTTTGGGGAAGAATCAGCAGAATGATTTTCTTCTGAGCTTGTGCTATTAAGTTTTTCTTAGACATGAGCATCTTCCTGATCATCATCTAACTCCTTTGTCTTTGAATTTTGGGAGGAATGAGGAGAAGTTGGGACTTCTTCTTGAAAATCTTGCATGTGAATATCAGTAGTGGAATCTTTATTGGAATCCTTCACTGAGGAAGGATGGATTGATAGAGTGTTGCTGCTACGAAGTATTTCATAGTGAGTTGGAGATTGCAAAAAATATGCATTTCTGGTTTCGAAATGAATATTTCTTGGGGGCAATTTGTTGGCTGGAAATTTCAACTAAATCAAAATTGAGCTGATGCAATGGTACTGAATATTCTTGGAGAGTTGTTTGGTTATTTTATTTTTTTGGAAACCAAGAAGATTTGAAATCAAAATTGATGGATGGTTTATGAGTAAAGTATCATTCAAAATAAGGTATCATTTGAAAATCGAATTCGAATCAAAGTCTTATTCAAGATAAGGTTCAAAATGTTACACTTTGAACGTTATCAGATTTGGCACTTAAGACAGATAATCGAAGAGTTTTTGAATTCGAAAGTTCATTCTTATCCAGAAGGGCGCGTGGAATCTTTAGGATCATCGAAGACATGTCAGCAAGAAACGTGGAATTAATTCGTTAGGAGACCGTCAGGGTCTAAATTCTATAAATTGTAGATTTTGTGTTTCAATTTGGTGTGTTCACATCTTTGTACAAAATACTCAAATTTACTCAAAGTACTAGTGTTAGAGAAACGAGTTAGCAAGAATGTACGTATGATGCACCATATTTTACAATTTTATGTCATTTACATGCAATGAAGTTTCTTCATGTTATTTATGTTCTTTATAATTTCCAGTTTAAACTAGTTTCTTCTTTATTGCTTTCATAAAGAAGTTCCACTTCGACATACGAAGTGCTTCCTTTCATTTAAAAGAGATTATCATGAAAAACACGTTTTCTAAATACTAGAACACAATAGTCCTGAGATCAATCTGATCGATCTCGCGAGTAACTGAATTCGTTAAGGGATTTAGAAGTTCAGTGGTTGTTTACCAAATTCCAGGGTAAACACCAGGTTCATTGCATCTCAAGAAGGGCAAGTTTTTCACTATTTTGGAAGTATTTTAATATGTTTGATATTGCTTTGAAAGGTGTCCATTATGTGTGGATTCTTGCCATGTTTACTCACCATTCCATCCCTCTATAAATACAAAAAAAAAAGAATAATCCAAGACCACATAATTTTTCACCAAAGCTCTCCAAAACAAATTCTCCAAATTCAAAGAAATTGTGAAAATCATATCTCGCATCTCCAGCAATTTTCAAACCGATCAAAACCTTTCACTGTCCTCCTGAAGGCCAGGAGTCAGAATCAATCATTATCCTTTAGAAATCAACCCCAGAAAACGTCCTCACATCGATTCCGGTTGGTAAGTTGGTATGTTTCGTGTTCTCAATATTTTCACACTTTAAATCCATGTAAACATGTTTGTTTCATTTATATGCATTTTCTGTAATTTTCTAACGTTTTACATGTAAGCATGGAGGCAGAAATAACAATCATGACCATGGTGCATCCCAAGGCGTGTTCCCCACTGGATCGGAACAAAGCTCTTGGACTCATCCATTTTGGGTCCATTGTTCTCCTTCCTCACACCCCATCCACTTACTTGTTCTCAGCAGGCTCATTTTCATTTCTTTTTTGTGTTTTAATTAACTACTTTCTTTTTTTATCAATCTTATTTTAATAATAAATCACAAAAATATTAGACTTAGGTTTTTATTAATTAAATTAATTTTAATTAATTACTTTAATCACTTTTTAAATTAATTAACTAATTAAAATTAGGGTTTTATAATTAATTTATTTTCATTAATCAAATTCAAATTATTATTAACACAAAATTCTTTTTTCTCATAAAAAGACAAAAAAACATTTTTTCTTGCTTAGAATTTTAGTTTTTTTTTATTTTGTCCTTTAATTTCTTATCTAATTATTCATTTGCTATTTAAATTCTAGAAAACAAATGTATAGGTCGCACGAGTAATTTTGTAATAGTTGTAGTTTATATTTCCTCGCGTTTTTTTTCTATTATGTAACTGCTTATGGGATGTAATAGTTGTAGGCCTTTACTTTCTCGCATTTTATTTTCTGCACTTATAGTTATGCATGTGTATATATATATATATATATATATATATATATATATATATAACTGTGTAGTACCTAGGATGTGTATAGAAATATCTAAAAACAAAATATTAGAAAACCATAACATCAAAGATAAACAATAACTGAAACACAAAACACTTCGCACAATTTGCACCTCTAAGGCACCTCCACTTGTTGCCTTCGGAAAACAACAGTCATGTCCCTCGAACGTGGGACACTTTAGCAAAGACCCTCGGTTAAAAAGATCGTAGTCCCTGATGACCCTCTGATGTTGTCTTTGGTAAATGATTTAGTTTCTTACGATAAAATTTCTAAAGTGCCCTATGAGTTACCTTTATGACTGTACGATGACCCTCGATTGTCCCTCAAACATTGAACAATGGGGATACATACTCACTAATAGTAGGATACCACTATCTAAAGGAAAAGAGGAAAATAATAAACCCATTCGAGTAGGTAGATAGTTCTTAGATGCTTGCTCAAAACAAAACATTTTCCACACCTACACTTCTTCCAAAAAATATTTTCAAAAACACTTTGTATACATTCTCAACAATACGAGAAACATTACAAAGTTCGCGACACTAAAGCGTCTTTTCAAAATTCTTTTTTCCTAACATACAAACACAAGGTATTTTCAAATGAGCTAGCATCTAAGAGCCCGTAGATAACTATGGATGGAAAGGGTGCTAACATCTTTCCTTTCCTTAATCTACCCCCTTACTCAAAAATAATCTTGAAAGGTATTTTTCTGTTCTTTTCACTCTTTTCGTTGTTGGATAAAAGAAAATTCGGTGGCGACTCTTGCTTACCGCAATATTTGTGAATACAAATGCAAAACCAGTATAACAGTTCGTTCTCCCACCGTATTACTACAACCTTGTAATAAAGAGAAATCACAACGAATATCGCGAAGGCAAGCTCGCAGCAAACTGGGAAAGCCCATATCGCGTCTATGTAAAAATAGAGAGGGGGAGTACTACTTAGAAAAACCTACAAGGGGAACAACTTGCCTGACCGTGGAACACTGAAAAGCTAAAACAATATTACAGTTAAAACACTAAGCAGTCGGCGAGCTTTATCAACAAGACAAACTCATCCAGGACCGACCACGCGTGCATGCCTAGGTACAAGCATAGCACCTAAAGTATTTAGAAGAGGCGAGACTCAACTCTTTTAATGAGCGTGTTCTTAGCCCAACAACAAATCTCGACCAAGCTCCATCGTCCTCGTACCATGATGGTAGAACACCCGACTCGCGACAGGAAGTTCACACCACCGAGCTCAGGTACTTGAAATGAGACCTGAGTTCCAGCCCATGCCCAGTGTTGTACCCTAAAATTTTCCCTCTCATTTCATCAACATTTCTCTTGAAATTCAAGATTAAGCTAGGGTTTGCTTAGCTCAAGACACCTCCTTGCACTGTTGACCTAAATTAGGGTTTGAGTTTGCACAGTGATGTTTTGACCTACAATGCCCATAGTGACTTTCATATTTCATATTGGACTCACAAGTTTGTCCATACCAAGTTTCAAGCCTTGATTAAAAACTTTGCCCAGTCAATTGGACAGTTGACCTAAAAATCAGTTGTATTGGGGAAAAAGTCAGTTGTGGCCAATTGACAGTCAAACCTCATGAAATTTGACCCACATCAACATCATGAACTCATATGAACCATTTGATCAAGTTTGGATCACAATTCCACAAGAAATTTGATCAGAACACCAAAAGGGCAAAATGGTCATTTTTAGGGTTTTGACTGTACAAAGGCAATTTTTGACTGTTTGACCTAGCCAGTGGAAAATCAAGCTCAACCATGGACTCAAGGACTCAATGAAATTGTCTTTACCCATTCAACAAGTTTAAAAGATCTCAAATGTATAGGATTGATAAATGAATTTTTCAGTCAACTGATCAGAATTTAACTGTATACTGAAAAGTCAAACTTTGACTTTTTGGTCAAAATCAAGTGCCAAGGGTCATTTTTCATCAAGACATGTCAAATTATGAAACTTGTTCATCAAGAAACCCAAAAATGCAAATTAGAGTTTAAAATGGAAAATTTTCATAACTTAGAAAATTTCTAAGTTATAAAATTTTCTTATTTTTTCCTAAATTTGTCCCATTTTTTCACCAAGATGAAAATTGATTAAGACAAAAATTACAACATGAAAGTTGTAGTCCATCACAAAGTCTACAACTTTTATTCACAAAGTTTTCTCAAAAGAAGCTTGTATCTTAAGTTATGATTTTTGGAACAAGGGTACCTAAAACTTTTAACTTAGAGAAATTTTGCCCTAGTTTAGGCAGGATTTTGACCCATCTTCCTGGCCATTTTTCACATAGTTCCACTTGGAGTCTTAAGTTGCATTTAAAAGATGGATTATAGTACATGTTGCAAGTTTTCCAAATTGTCCAAGAACTCCTCAAACACTTTGTGGTTAGGGAGAATCGAATGCTTGAAGTTGGCAAAAACTCACTTTGAAACCATGGCCAATACATGTTCATACCAAGTTGGAAATCTGACCAAACTAGCTTAGTACATGATTACAGGCCTCTAAAACAATTTACATTCCAAAATTGAATGCAAATACATTGGATATTAGCATTGTTCTGATCAAGAGAGCTTTGTACAATGAACATTGCCATTTTGAGCATGAGGGCCACACTTCCATTTTCATAAAGGGCACTTTATGTCAAATTGCTTTTTCTTGAGCCTTGGACTTTCTTCCTTTGCAGCAAACAAGCTCCACAATCTCAGGCATAGTACAAGAAGTTAGTGCATGCTTAGAGATAGCCTGTACAGGCCTATCTTACTTCTCTTCCAACTTTGCTTTCAAAACAAGTCAAAGGGGCAAAAGCTTGTATCTCTCATATCTGATAAAAACAAACTAAAACAAAGTTGTCAAACAAGTTTTGCAGATCCTCACAAGTCAGAAGCACGAGCCTTTCACCCCTAAAGCACCCTCATACTCCAAAACCCCATTTTCTTGCAAAACAGGGCCAGTTCTGCATATTGCAAGCCACATTCAAATTCCCTCGTGCGTTTTGTCCAAAACTACTTCAAACACATTCCAATCAACCTACCTGAGCTATCCAGATCATTTACAAGTTGTTGTAACTCCATTAACACACATTGCCATTTTTGTTTGAAATCTTTGCAGGTTGAGTTCTGTAGCACGATTTAGGCCACCTCAAAACAAACCAAGCATTTGGAAAGCTTCAGTGGACATCAGGAAAGCTCAAAAGAACCTCAAACACCATTGGAAGTTGCTGCATTATCCAGCTCGAAGTCAACTGAAACAGGTATTTCATGAACTTATCTCTCTATTTAGGAATAATTAGACTTAGGTTTGTGAATGAAAGATGTTGTATTCATAGCCCTGAAACCATACATGTGCTTAGTTTTCATTTATATTAATCGTGCTAGGAGAATTTCATCCATGAACTTTCTGAAAAAACTAGGTTAGAAATTAGGGCCAGAGAAATTCTCTCTGGTCTTTGAGAGTTAGCTTAAGTTTTTTATATGGTTAGATTCGTTGTTTGATGCTCTACAAGTTTCATGTTATGAGTTTTGTCGAAAAAGCACAGAATCAGAAGATAGCAGTTTGTGTGGAAAACGCGCGTTTTTGTTTGAACTGAGGAAGAAGACGAAGTTGATGGGCTGGGCTGGCTCATTTTTTGCTTCTAAACACTTGCATTTTCAGTTCACACCCCCCTGGCCCATTTCTTTGTATATTTGTCATTTTTGTATTTTTATTTTTATTCTGACTTTATTATTTTTATGTCTAAATATAAAAAATGCCAAAAAATAATTTTTATATTTTTTTACATTTACTTGGTTTTTATTTTTATTTTTACTAGTATAAAAATGTTTATATGCTTTTATATCATTTTGCTTAAATTAAAAAAATAATACAAATAATACTTTTATTTTCATTTATTATTTTTATACACATTTGAAAATATTTTCTTGAAATATATACATTTTTTGTAAATAATTTATTTTATTTTTATACACTTAATATATTTAATACATAGATATACATATATTTTATTAAATAATTCGAACAAAAAACACAAAAATAATACATTTTTATTTTCATTAATATTTTATATTAAAAATACCTTTTCTTCAATATACTTTTATTTTTTTGTACAAATTGATACATTATTGTATATAAATAATAAATAATACTATTTATTTAAGAAATTAGGGTTTTTGCCCTAAAAAACAAAAATAATTGAAATTGACTTTTTATTTATTTACATTTCACATAAAAAAAAATACTTTTTACATACATAAAAACTTTTTTGCATAATGCATTTTATTTGATATTTATTTATTGTATTTATTTAAATATTGTACATTTAATTGTTATGCCTTATACATTCAATTTGGTTGTAATAATTTAGAATTTAATTTTTTGTCAAAATAATCCCCAATTCAAATTTGTACCCCCCTCCCTATATCATGTTGTAATAGTGTAGAATTTAAATTCTCGCACCTTTAAGCTTTCAATTATGCCATGATTAGACTTAGGGTTTGTATGCAAAAATCAAATCAACAAATAGTTTGACTTAATCAAAGACAAAATGCATGAAAAACAAACACAATGCACACTTACACCCCCTAGGGTTACAACCCACTTGTTGCCTTCAAAAATGGGCCATGATATGCATGTCAAGTACTTTGGGAAAACAAAAACAAAACAAAAGATCATAGTCCCTTGATGACGCTACCTGAGTTGCCTACACAAAATGATCAAGTCCCTAAAGAAAAATTGCCAAAAATACTTGACACTATTGCTATCATTGTCTATACGATGACCCGCGCCTGTCCCGTTCAACATCCTAACACAAGGTTGTTCACCAAATACAATGGTGAAACAACACTGTTAAAAGGGTTAAAAACATAAGAAAAATCTTTGAGTAAAATAGGGTAGACAACTCTTAGTTACTTGATCAAAACTTGCAAAAACATCCTTGATATCTTTAAAACACACTTCACTACACAATTTCAAAACCCTACTTTCAAACATTGAAAACTTTTTAAAAGACAAAAACACCTTTGTATACATTCAAACAAGAATCATTACAAAGGTTGCCACAACGATGGCCTCTTTTCAAAACATCTTTCAAAACCACACACAAAGCACCATTTCAAACAATTGAAGAGCACCATTTCAAACAATTGAAAAGCAAAGCAAGTGATCTAAGCAAGTAACTAAGAGGCCATGGATAACCATGGATAGAAAGGGTGATAATACCTTCCCTTTCTATAATCTACTCCCCGAACCCAAGAAAACATCTCAAAGGTCTTTCATGTGCTTTTTGACCTTTCCTTAGGATAAAATAAAAAGTCGGTGGCGACTCTTGCTAAACCGAAACATTTGCAAACACAAACGCAAAATCCCAAGTCAGTTCTCCCACCGTATCACAGAACTGGCGACTCTGCTGGGGAAATCTTTAAAAGTGGAGTAACCTTAGGGCTTAGGTCACCCTTTGCATGATTATTTGTTTGCTTTGATTGCTTTACATTGGGTTCTCATGTTTGGGCTTGAAATCCTCCACCCGGATTTGGGAAACATTCATAGGTAAATAGCAATACATTGTGGAAACTGTGCGGGGTATACCGACATGGTTGAAGCAATAGCTATATTAGTGCGACATATTTGTGAGTATCGGTAGCCTTTGAGTCAATCAAAGAGAATACGGGGCCGCTGAGTGATGTCATAAAGCACTAATGAACTCTTAGAACCTTACTTGACCATCTTGGCCTTTTCTTAGGAGTAGTGAGATGACCGGCTTTGGTGCAGTCCGAAGTTGGTAGATACTCGATACTACACTCATTGAGGGTTGTTTTCTCGGAATATTTTGGTCGCTAGTTAAGTGGCTAAACCAAAACAATGAACATAGAAAACAATCCAGTGATATTGAGCTCCTTAGAACCCGGTTACTATTTATAGGACATGTTTGAGCCAACTAAACTCAAGAGGGTATTTACTTATGAAACCTCATGCAAGCCTGAAACTAGGGTTTTGTGTGACTTGCTTGTACATGTGCTTGTGCATACATCATGAACATCATAAAGCATCATATGCATCCACTAACCATTTCAAGGGTTTGGATCTTCATCTTTGTTCTTGTTTTATAGGTCATGGAATCTCTTCGCAGGAAAACAATTCAAGTCAACCTTGTGAGAATCCCTCCTCAACTCAAGGAGCTTACTTCCAGGATTCCAGAGAATTCTCTCTTCAGTGAAAGACATGGTAGACTTCTCAACTTGGTCAACAACAACATTAAAGAAGACATGGTGAAAGTTCTCTTCCAGTTCTTTGACCCCCTACACCACTGTTTCAAATTCCCTGATTACCAATTGGTGCCCACTTTGGAGGAATTTTCTCAACTCCTGAGAATTCCTATTCTACATCAACTACCCTACAACGGTACGGAAAAAGAACCAAAGCCTGAATATGTTGCTCAAGCATTACACTTACAACCATCAGACATCAAGGGACATTGGGAAACCAGAAGTGGTGTCAAGGGTTTCTTGGCAAAGTTTCTGTTTGAGAAGGCACAAGACTGCTGGAATTCTCTCGATCTACAAGCCTTTGAGGAGATTGCGGCACTCCTTATCTATGGGTTGGTCCTGTTCCCAAACCCTGATCAGCTTATAGATGTGAATGCTGTCAAGATTTTCATATCCCGGAATCATGTACCTACATTGCTTGGGGACATCCTACACTCATTTTACACACGAACAACAAGGAAAAGAGGTGTTCTCATGTGCTGTACTCCTCTCCTAGCAAGGTGGTTTATTTCTCACCTTCCCCAATAAGTTTTGAAGAATGAGCAGGGTTTAAGGTGGTCACAACAGTTGATGACCCTCACACATTTTGATGTACATTGGTGTTCTCGGTCCAGAGAAAATGTCATCATCATTGATCGTTGTGGGGAATTCCCTAATGTCCCACTACTTGGCATTAGGGGAGGCATTACTTACAACCCCTGTTTAGCCCTAAGACAGTTTGGATATGCTCGGAGGGATAGCCCTCATGACATGCTGATTCCTGACTTGGTTTTTGACTTCGACAACGATGCGTAAGAACTTCGACAAAGATTCATCAGATCTTGGAGGATGCCCAACAAGGTGGATAGTAAGACACTGGGGCACAAGAATTCCATCCCCCTTGAGCCTTACCTCAAGTGGGTACGAACCCGCGCCCAGAATCTTATGATGTCATATCCTCACATTCTCCCCGTGATCAAAGAGCCTGTTATGGAGGGAGAGGTTCGATACACCATCCTACATCCTGACATGTCAACATCATTGGAAGAATTACAAAAGAGTTGGATCCAACTCAAAGAAGAAAGAAATACTTTTGAAGCCAGCTTCTATGCCAGTTAGAAGAAGGTTTTAGAGCTTACCCGCCGACTTCATGAGGAGGAAACTCTCAACACTTACATCGCACCAAAGAGGATGCGCAATGTCTTTTTACATTAAGGATTTTGTAATATTTTTCCCATGGGGAACTTATGTACTAACAATTTCTTCTTAATATGACGGGTGTTCCTTTTTCTTTGCAACAAATTTTAATTTCTAAATCCTTGAATGCATTACATGAATAACATACCATTCATCATATGCATAAACAGGTCTTAACACCAGGTTTCCTTATCTTTCTGTTGTTTATTTCAGCAAGATGGATTTGGAGCAGACGGTCAAAGATCTGCAGGCACAAAATTCACAATTCCAGCAACTCCTCATGACCTTGGAAAAGGGTCAAGAGGACCTCAAAGCTCTGTTGGAGAAGAATAAAGAGAAAAAGAAGAAGAGGCTCGGAGTAGCCACTTTTGGAAGAAGGTTTGAAAGCAATGCCAAAAAGGTTCTCGAGTTCCCCTCAACGTCTGACGAAGGGGCTGGTAAAGGGAAAGGGGATGTTGTACCTTCTGAATCTGAGGTTGAAGAGGAAGAAGAGGAAGAAGACAAAGACTACTCCGAACAACAATATCCTCCAGCGGATGATAAATATAAGAATCTTGAGGATAGATTGGCAGCCATGGAGTTGCAGAGGGTACCTGGTTTGGATTTTGAAGAACTAGGGTTGGTAGCTGGGATTGTTATCCCTCCGAAGTTCAAGGTGCCAACATTTGCCAAGTATGACGGTCTGTCGTGTCCAAAGATGCACCTGAGATCGTATGTCAGAAAGATCCAACCCCACTCATCTGATAAAGACTTCTGGGTACACTTTTTCCAAGACAGTTTGTCTGGCACACAGTTGGATTGGTTCTATCAACTCGAGAGATCAGAGGTTCACAATTGGGAAGACTTAGCAGCTGCTTTTTACTGTCAATATCAATATAATTCTGATTTGGCGCCCACTCGTACTCAGTTACAAAGTATGGGGATGGCTTCCAATGAAGGATTTAAAGAGTATGCCCAGAAGTGGCGTGATCTGGCTGGAAGGGTGCAGCCACTGTTGTTAGATAGGGAGTTAGTTGACATGTTTCTGGGAACCCTGTCTGGCTGCTTCTTCAATCATCTAATCGGGAGTTCTTCCGCGGGATTTACTGAACTAATTTTGACCGGCGAAAGGGTTGAGGCCGGTATTAAAAGTGGTAAGATTCAGAAGGATACCTCCGCATCTGCTGCTGTTAAGAAAGCCTTCCCAGCTAAGAAGGAAGCCTCTGCTGTGTATTCTCAGAAGGGTCAGGGAAGAACTGAGCGCCGGCCAACTGTAGGGGTTATGATGATTCAAAACATTTCAAATGATCAACCTCGTAACAATCAGTCAAGACCTAATCAACAATGGGTAGAAAGGCTACAACGGAAGTTCACCCGAATCAACATGACGCCTGCTCAAGTACTCCCTCATTTGTTGAAGCTGAATCTTACCAGTTTGAAGGAAGCGCCAAAGAATCCTAACATCTCCTCTCCATACTACCACTCCAATGCCAAATGTGCTTACCATTCTGACAGTGTTGGGCACGATACCGATAATTGTTGGGCGCTTAAGAACAAAATCCAGGACCTGATTGATGCCAAGGAAGTAGAATTCGATGCGCCTGAGAAGCCCAATGTGATATCTACTCCGATGCCCAAGCACGGCCACAATGTTCATGCCGTTATAGAAGACCTTCATGTTACTAATGTTGCTGATCTTTTGACTCTGTTATTAGTGATTAAAGAGAATTTGATGAGAGCCGGGATATTCCCAGGCTGTGGGAAGGACTGTTACTTTTGTTTGAACATACGAGCTGACTGCCCAATGTTGAAATCAGGTGTCCAACGCATGATGGAACCCAAGAGATACTTTTCCAGAAAACCCCTGTTGACACTTTCACTCCTGTTAATTCTGCTACTTTTGCTACTTCAACCAACGATATTGCAATCATAACCATTTCCTACAATCCTCGCAAGGCTTGCAAAAGGCCTATCAGGATTACACCCGATCCTAAATTTGTACCATTAAAGATCACCATGCCGAGACCTGTCCCGTATCAATCGAGCAAAACGATACCATGGAACTATGGAGGAGAAATCTTCTATCATGGTATCAAATTAATTGAAGCAGTCCAAGAGAATTCTGAAGAAGAAAACCCTGATATAGGGAACATTGCAGGTACAAGCAAGATAACCCGCAGCGGCCGGATTTTTTCTCCGGAGATTGCTCCCCCTCGAGCAGTTTTCGGACCCTCGAAAGCTTTCGTACCTGTTAGGCCATCTGTGCAAGGCCTGATGATTGAAGAATTGGATACTCTTGAAGAAAGACCATCTGCTGATACTACCAATAAGGGTAAGGGGATACTAGAAGCACCTGTCAGGACGAAGGCTCATGCTGTGGTTATCCCCGAAACCACCCAGAAAGAAATGGATGAAATCTTGAAAATAATCAGAAAAAGTGTCTACGACATTGTGGAACAGCTAGGGCAGACCCCTTCTAAAATTTCAATGTTGGCTCTTCTACTCTGCTCTGAGGCCCATGCTAAGGCCCTGATCAAATTCTTGAAGGCGGCACATGTACCCCAAGAGACTTCAGATGACCAGTTTCAGGAATGTGTGGCCAGTCTTACTGCTGATAATGGCCTTGGCTTTTCCGATGCTGACTTAACTCCCAAAGGAAGGAAACACAACGACGCACTACATGTCTCAGTTGAATGCAGGGGAACCACCCTCGCCCATGTCTTAGTTGATACTGGTTCTTCCTTGAATGTGATGCCGAAGAAAGCCTTAGACCGTTTAGACTGCGAAGGATTGACCCTCAAACCTAGTAACATCGTTGTTAGGGCCTTTGATGGGTCCAAAAGAATGGTTCATGGAGAGGTTGACATTCCTATCAAAGTAGGCACAGAATTTTTCAACTCCACCTTTTATGTGATGGACATCCGTACGTCATATTCATGTTTGTTAGGAAGACCGTGGATCCATTATGCCAGAGCAGTTACCTCCTCTTTGCAACAAATGCTGAAATATCCTGTTAAGGGTAAGATTATAATAGTGCACGGCGAGGAAGAGTACATGATAAGTCATCTCAATTCCTTCCGTTATGTGGAGTTGGATGGCGAGTTCATCGAAACGCCTTTCCAACATTTTGAGGAAGTTTCTCCTGAGGTAGCAGTTGAGAAGATAATAATTGAGGTGCATATCGTTCACAAGCATGTATCTAGGATGGAATCTCTCAAGGATGCAGAGGCTGTGATTAAAGAGGGGAAGAGTACAGTATGGGGGCAATTGCCTGATTTTCCCCATAAGACGGACAAGTTTGGGTTAGGGTTTACTGTTGCAGGACAGAAGGTTATGCGTCGCTCCAAGGCTGGAGGGCCACCCGTCAAGATCACTCACCACGGAATCAATGATGTAGAAGATGAAGATGAAGAGAGCCACTTTGAAGATTGGATCTTTCCGACCGTCGAAGGGGGTTTAAGCAACTGAGAAGCAAAGGATTTTATTCCCATTACCTTTATCAACCAGTAATTTTATCTTTGAACAATTTCCCATTTTTGGTCTGTAATAACTAAACAATTCGCACACTATTTTCACCTCGTGCCTTGCCCGGGGCATGTAGGTCCATTTGTAAGGGCTTTATTTTCTTCATTATCATATGCCATGTTTTAATGAATCATTGGACGTTTTTCACCTATAAACTATTGTGTTCATTTTCTTTCCTTTTGCATTCTATTTTGTTCAAGGATGGATATCCCTTACACACACCCACACTCACAAATGTAGGTACCCATCCACTCCGGATTCCATGGGTGACTATTCTGTTTTAGCCTTCGATAACTCTGAAGATTTGGTCAATCGTGCTGAGTACGAAGTTGACAAAGACTGTGAAGTGCCGGGAGAGTTAGCCAGACTTCTACAACAAGAAGAGAGGGCTATTCTGCCTCATGAAGAGTTGCTAGAAACCATCAACTTGGGGACAGAGGAAGATAGGAAAGAAGTAAAAGTGGGTGCCAACCTGGAAACAAGTGTCAAAGAGCGCTTAGTGCAGTTGTTGAACGAATATGTTGAAATCTTCGCCTGGTCTTATGAAGACATCCTGGGGCTAGACACAGATATTGTGGTTCACCATCTCCCTACAAGAGAAGATTATCCACTGATCAAGCAAAAGGTCCACCGAATAAGGCCCGACATGTCTGAGAAGATCAAAGCTGAGGTAATGAAGCAATTCAACGCTGGCTTTCTGGCTGTTACTTCCTATCCACAATGGGTTGCTAACATTGTGCCCGTGCCTAAGAAGGACGACAAAGTCAGAATGTGTGTGGATTATCGGGATTTGAACAGGGCTAGCCCTAAAGATGATTTTCCACTGCCACATATCGACATCTTGGTTGAAAACACAGCTCAACACAAGGTTTTTTCCTTCATGGATGGATTCTCAGGATACAACCAGATAAAAATGGCCCCCGAGGACATGGAGAAAACTACTTTTGTCACGCAGTGGGGTACCTTCTGCTACAAAGTGATGCCATTCGGACTGAAGAATGCAGGGGCAACCTATCAACGCGCCATGGTAGCTTTGTTTCATGATATGATACATCATGAGATCGAAGTTTACGTAGACGACATCATAGCTCGATCACAGACAGAAGAAGAAACCCTTGGTCATTTGCAAAAGTTATTTGCCAAGTTGAAGGAGTATAAGCTCAGACTGAACCCAAGCAAGTGCACTTTTGGGGTTAGGTCTGGTAAACTTTTGGGATTTATTGTCAGCAACAAAGGCATTGAGGTTGATCCATCTAAAGTAAAGGCTATACAAGAAATGCCTGCCCCCCGCACTGAAAAGGAGGTTAAAGGATTCTTGGGACGCTTAAACTATATCTCCAGGTTCATATCTCATCTGACATCTACCTGTGAGCCAATCTTCAAGCTGTTGAAGAAAGATCGGGTGGTTGAATGGAACAATGATTGTCAAATTGCTTTTGATAAAATCAAGGAGTATTTACTAGAACCTCCTATTCTGATGACACCCGTCGAAGAAAGGCCGTTAATCATGTATCTGACGATGTTGGATAACTCAATGGGGTGCGTGTTGGGCCAACATGACGAGTCTGGCCGAAAAGAGCATGCCATTTATTACCTTAGCAAAAAGTTTACCAACTGTGAGACTCGCTACTCACTGCTCGAGAAAACTTGCTACGCTTTGGTATGGGCTGCTCGCCGGCTAAGACAGTATATGTTGACTCATACCACTTTGTTGATTTCTAAAATGGATCCGATCAAGTATATCTTCGAAAAGCCTGCTTTATCTGGAAGAATCGCTAGATGGCAAATGATCCTGACTGAGTATGATATCCAGTATACTACCCAAAAAGTTATAAAAGGGAGTGTACTAGCTGACCATCTAGCTCATCAAGCCGTCGAAGATTACCAATCTATGAGATTCGACTTCCCTGACGAGGACATCATGACATTGGATAACATTGAAGATAATGGACCGTATGATGGACCTGAACAAGGATCCCGATGGACCCTGTACTTTGATGGTGCTTCAAATGCACTTGGCAACGGTATCGGTGTGGTACTCATTTCTCCGGAAGGTTGCCATACACCCTTCACTGCCCGACTTTGCTTCAGCTGTACCAGCAACATGGCTGAATATGAAGCTTGCATCTTTGGTCTCAAGGCTGCTATAGACCTGGGAATCAAGTCTTTGGTCGTATTTGGGGACTCGACTTTGGTTATCAGTCAAGTCAAAGGAGATTGGGACACTAAACATCCCAATCTTATCCCATACAAAGAACATGTTTTGACATTGTTGCCTCATTTCGAGCAGATTACCTTCGAGCATTTCCCGCGAGAAGAAAATCAGTTAGTCGATGCTCTAGCTACAATGTCTTCCATGTTTAAACTCAACTGGGATAACGAGGCTCCCCAAATTTCCATCGAGCGAATGGACGAACCTGCGCACTGTCATGAGATTAATACCGAAGAAGTAGTGGAACCACCTTGGTTTCATGAAATCAAAAGGTATCTCCAGACTAGAGAATACCCTGAAGGAGCTTCCGTCAATGACAAAAAGTTCTTAAGGAGATTTGCTGCCAAGTTCTTCCTAAGAAATGGCATCCTTTATAAGCGCAACCATGATTGTGTTCTACTTTGTTGTGTGTACAAGGTTGAGCAGAGTTGATCATGACCGAAATACATAGTGGCACATTTGGCACCCACTTGAGTGGACATACGATGGCTAAGAAGATTCTAAGGGCAGGCTACTACTGGTCTACCATGGAAGCTGATTGTCATCAACATTCCTGTACTTGCCACAAATGCCAAGTCTACACCGACAAGGTACATATTCCTCCTGTTCCTCTCAACGTTCTGACAGCTCCTTGGCCATTCGCAATGTGGAGCATTGACATGATTGGAGAGATCAAGCCTACGGCATCCAATGGACATCGCTTCATCCTGGTGGCTATTGATTATTTTACCAAGTGGGTCGAGGCAGCTTCCTATGCCTCTGTTACAAAGAATGTGGTTGCCCGCTTCATCAAGCAGAACCTCATATGCCGGTATGGTGTCCCTGACAGGATCATCACAGACAACGGTACAAATTTGAACAACACCATGATCACCGCTCTATGCGAACAGTTCAAGATTTATCATCACAATTCATCTCCCTATCAGCCGAAGATGAACGGTGTTGTTGAAGCCGCGAACAAAAATATCAAGAAGATCATTCAAAAGATGACAGTCACCTACAAGGACTAGCACGAGATGTTACTGCTTGCTCTGCATGGATATCGTACCACAGCACGTACTTCAACAGGGGCAACCCCATTTTCTTTGGTGTATGGCATGGAAGTTGTTCTACCCATGGAAGTTCAGATTCCTTCTTTGAGGATTATGAAGGATGCCGGTTTGAGTGAAGACGATTGGATTCAAACCCGGCTTGATCAACTTAAATTGATCGATGAGAAGCGACTTACTTCTGTTTGTCATGGTCAGACGTATCAAAAACGGATGATCAAGGCTTTCAACAAGAAAGTCAGACGCCAAGTATATCAAGTCGGAGATCTTGTAATCAAGCGGATCATCTTACCGCAAAGTGATCCCAGGGGCAAGTGGACTCCTACTTACGAAGGACCATTTGTGATCAAGAGCATCTTTTCTGGTGGGGAAATGATTCTGACCACCATGGACGGTGATGACCTGCTGCACCCTGCGAACACAAACATAGTAAAAAGATAATACGCATAAAATAACCCGACAAGTTGAAAACCCGAAAGGGCGACTTGGGCAAAAATGGGCATCCCGGTGAATCGAAAACCCGAAAGGGCGGTCCAGGCAAAAATTAGGGATAAAACAAAAAATATGTACACCCGGCAAGTTGAAAACCCGAAAGGGCGACTTGGGCAAAAAAGGGTTTCCCGGTGGATCGAAAACCCGAAAGGGCGGTCCAGGCAAAAGTTAGGGCAATAAAGCGTATGACTATGTCTCGTCGGATCACTTTAATAACAATCTCTTCACCAACAAGCTCCAAGCTTCTGATCAATCCAGTCATCGGCGGACGAAGCAGCGAATGGACAAAATATTCAGAGTTGTGAAGGCTATAGTAGAATGGGAATCCCATGGAATTGTTGCACATAGCCATCTTTCTTTTGTATAAAAATTTTCAATTTTTACGACAGCATTCTCTTACTAGGATGTCTGTCTCCTTTGTACAAAGATACTCACGAAAGTTAAATACAAAGATACTTCAAAGTGCAGAAATTTGCTTGCCTTTCTTTTCTTTTTACACTTATGTTTTATTTGAAAACGTCCAATGTTTTGTTAAATAGGCATATGCATTTGAATATAATCACTGCTTACAAATAAAACGAAATTGAAAAAGGATAATTACTGATAGGATGAAGGTGTAGGAAGATATCTTTGTGCCATTTCAGAAGAAATCCCCTATGATACATCATTCAGATCCTTAACAAATCTAAAATTTGGAGTATATTTCCCCAGCGGAGTTAAGCTTCAAAATCTTCAGCGGAGCCAGTGCATTCTAAAACTTGATTCCCCAGCTGAGTTAAGTTTCAAAATTCATATCAGAGTTAAGCTTCAAGATCCCCAGTGGAGCCTGAAAACCCTGAAAATCCTATCCCCAACAGAGCCAGAATAGTGAACATTTCCCCAGAGTTATCTCTCAGCAAGATCGAAGATTCTCGATCTCATTTCTCCAAGCAGAAGCCTCCTAGGTTTTAACTCCCCAGTAGATATTTTCAGAGTTTTCCCTATATCCCAGGAAAGTCATGAAGGGTTTTCATTCCTTGCAGAAGTTGCCAAAGGCCTTGTTAATCCCCATAAATCGCCGAGGATTTTCAATCTCCAGCAGTGGTCCCAGGATTTCTCATTCTCAACAATCAGAGATCTTTAATCCCCAAGCAGTCAGCAAGGATTTCTCATCTTCAATAATCAAAGATTTTTGGAATCCCCAGCATCGGTCAAGGAATTACTTTCCCCGACAGTAGTCAAAAATTTCATTACCTCCAGTTATCAAGGATTTATTTTCCTCAGCAAGACAGCTACTCAGCTTGCATGCACATCCATTACATTCATATATCATAAACATGGATGAAATATAGTTCATTGAATCATACATATCATGCAACATAACTTTGTGTTTTAGCTAACATTTTACCCTTTTCAGGATAAGATTAAAAGGCTTTTGTTAACAATTATTCAGATACAGTATGGATACACCCCAGACACGACGGTCATTCTATTACTCATTCATAATTTCAAGTCAAAATACAGTACAGATACACCCCAGACACGGCGGTTATTCTACTACTCATTCAGACTTCAGCAATCTGATACAGACTAGATACGCTCCAGACACGGCAGCCATTCTATCTCTCATTCAGATTCAACTATCAACCACAAGTTCAGATACGCTCCAAACACGGATACCATTCTGGCCTTTACACCAGCAGTTTGATTCTCCCCAGTGCAGTCGCCACGGAAGTCATTTTGTCACTTATTCAGATCCCAGTTACAGTCTCAGATAAACTCCAGACGTGGAAGTCATTCTGCTACTCATACAAATTTCAACTTCAGATACAGTCCAGATACGCTCCAGACACGGTTGCCATTCTATCACTCATTCGGAAATTATCCCCAGCCCAGAGATGCTTCATACACAGATGTTTCTCTATCGCCCATTCAGAATTCAGATACAATACAGATACACTCCATACATGGCAGTCATTCTGTTATTCATTCAAAGTTCAAATACAGTTATAGCTCAGATACGCTCCAGACACGGACGCCATTCTTTCGCTCATACAGACTCAGTCTCCAGATACAGTTCAAATGCATTCCAGACACGGATACCATTTTAATGCCCATTCTTCTGACCTACCACATTGCAATTCAACAAACATTCTTGGATGGCATCTTTAAGCCCATCTCCCGCAAGATTCCACCATCTCCAAATGGCATCTTTAAGCCCATTTCCTCAGCTATATTTTGACGAGTGCAAATTTACAGGCACTCTAGTGTCCAATCCTATTTTACCTTCGAGTCGTGAAAGGCAGGCTTGCCAATCTAACTCTTCAGGTTCAAGAAGATTGAACAGGGGAAATAGTTGTACCCCAACATTTTCCCTCTCATTTCATCAACATTTCTCTTGGAATTCAAGATCAAGCTAGGGTTTGCTTAGCTCAAGACACCTCCTTGCACTGTTGACCTAAATTAGGGTTTGAGTTTGCACAGTGATGTATTGACCTAAAATGCCCAAAGTGACTTTCATACTTCATATAGGACTCACAAGTTTGTCCATACCAAGTTTCAAGCCTTGATTCAAATTTTTGCCCAGTCAATTGGACAGTTGACCTAGAAATCAGCTGTATTGGGGAAAAAGTCAATTGTGGCCAATTGGCAGTCAAACCTCATGAAATTTGACCCACATCAACATCATGAACTCATATGAACCATTTGATCAAGTTTGGATCACAATTCCACAAGAAATTTGATCAGAACACTAAAAGGGCAAAATGGTCATTTTTAGGGTTTTTACTGTACAAAGGCAATTTTTGACTGTTTGACCTAGCCAGTGGAAAATCAAGCTCAACCATGGACTCAATAACTCAATGAAATTGTCTTGACCCATTCAACAAGTTCAAAAGATCTCAAATGCATAGGATTGACAGATGAATTTTTCAATCAACTAATCAAAATTTAATTGTATAGTGAAAAGTCAAACTTTGACTTTTTGGTCAAAATCAAGTGCCAAGGGTCATTTTTCATCAAGACATGTCAAATTATGAAACTTGTTCATCAAGAAACCCAAAAATGCAAATTAGGATTTAAAATGGAAAAATTTCATAACTTAGAAATTTTCTAAGTTATAAAATTTTCTTATTTTTTCCTAACTTTGTCCCATTTTTTCACCAAGATGCAAATGGATTCAGACAAAACTTACAACATGAAAGTTGTATTCCATCACAAAGTATACAACTTTTATTCACAAAGTTTTCTAAAAAGAAGCTTGGATCTCAAGTTATGATTTTTGGAACAAGGGTACCTAAAACTTTTAACTTAGAGAAATTTTGCCCTAGTTTAGGCAGGATTTTGACCCATCTTCTTGGCCATTTTTCACATAGTTCAACTTGGAGCCTTAAGTTGCATTTCAAAGATGGATTATAGCACATGTTTCAAGCTTTCCAAATTGTCCAAGAAATCCTCAAACACCTTTGTGGTTATGGAGAATCGAATGCTTGAAGGTTGCAAAAACTCACTTTGAGACCATGGCCAATACATGTTCATACCAAGTTGCAAATCTGACCAAACTAGCTTAGTACATGATTACAGGCCTCTAAACCAATTTACATTCCAAAATTGAATGCAAATACATTGGATATTGGCATTGTTCTGATCAAGAGAGCTTTGTACAATGAATATTGCCATTTTGAGCATAAAGGCCACACTTCCATTTTCATAAAGGGCACTTTATGTCAAATTGCTTTTTCTTGAGCCTTGGACTTTCTTCCTTTGCAGCAAACAAGCTCCACAATCTCAAGCATAGTACAAGAAGTTAGTGCATGCTTAGAGATAGCCTGTACAGGCCTATCTCACTTCACTTCCAACTTTGCTTTCAAAACATGTCAAAGGGCCAAAAGCTTGTATCTCTCATATCTGATAAAAACCAACTAAAACAAAGTTGTCAAACAAGTTTTGAAGATCCTTACAAGTCAGAAGCACGAGCCTTTCACCTCTAAAGCACCCTCATACTCCAAAACCCCATTTCTTGCAAAACAGGGCCAATTCTACATATTGCAAGCCACATTTAAATTCCCTCGTGCGTTTTGTCCAAAACTACTTCAAACACATTCCAATCAACCTACTTGAGCTATCCAGATCATTCACAAGTTCCTGTAACTCCATTAACACACATTGCCATTTTTGTTTGAAAGCTTTGCAGGTTGAGTTCTGTAGCACAATTCAGGCCACCTCAAAACAAACCAAGCATTGGGAAAGCTTCAGTGGACATCAGGCAAGCTTAAAACAACCTCAAACACCATTGGAAGTTGCTGCATTGTCCAGCTCGAAGTCAACTGAAACAGGTATTTCATGAACTTCTATCTCTCTATTTAGGAATAGTTAGACTTAGGTTTGTGAATGAAAGATGTTGTATTCATAGGCCTGAAACCATACATGTGCTTAATTTTCATTTATATTAATCGTGCTAGGAGAATTCCATCCATGAACTTTCTGAAAAAACTAGGTTAGAAATTAGGGCCATAGAAATTCTCTCTGGTCTTTGAGAGTTAGCTTAAGTTTTTAAATGGTTAGATTCGTTGTTTGATGCTCTACAAGTTTCATGTTATGAGTTTTGTCAAAAAAGCACAGAATCAGGAGATTGCAGTTTGTGTGGAAAACACGCGTTTTTGTTTGAACTGAGGTAGAAGACGAAGTTGATCGGCTGGGCTAGCTCATTTTTTGCTTATAAACACGTGCATTTCAATTCACACCCCCTGGCCCATTTTTTTGTATATTTGTCATTTTTTCATATTTATTTTTATTCTGACTTTATTATTTTTATGTCTAAATATAAAAAATGCCAAAAAAATATTTTTATATTTTTTTACATTTATTTGGTATTTATTTTTAATTTTACTAGTATAAAAATGTTTATATGCTTTCATATCATTTTGTTTAAATTAAAAAAATAATACAGATAATACTTTTATTTTCATTTATTATTTTTATACACATTTGAAAATATTTTCTTGAAATATGTACATTTTTTGTAAATTATTTATTTTATTTTTATACACTTAATATATTTAATACATAGATATACATATATTTTATTAAATAATTAGAACAAAAAACACAAAAATAATACATTTTTATTTTCATTAATATTTTATATTAAAAATACATTTTCTTCAATATACTTTTATTTATTTACATTTCACACAAAAAAATACTTTTTACATACATAAAAACTTTTTTGCATAATGCATTTTATTTGATATTTATTTATTGTATTTATTTAAATATTGTACATTTAATTGTTATGCCTTATACATTCAATTTGGTTGTAATAATATAGAATTTAATTTCTTGTCAAAATAATCCCCAATTCAAATTTGTACCCCCCTCCCTATATCATGTTGTAATAGTGTAGAATTTAAATTCTCGCACCTTTAAGCTTTCAATTATGCCATGATTAGACTTAGGATTTGTATGCAAAAATCAAATCAACAAATAGTTTGACTTAATCAAAGACAAAATGCATGAAAAACAAACACAATGCACACTTACACCCCCTAGGGTTACAACCCACTTGTTGCCTTCAAAAATGGGTCATGATATGCATGTCAAGTACTTTGGAAAAGCAAAAACAAAACAAAAGATCATAGTCCCTCGATGACGCTATCTGAGTTGCCTAAACAAAATGATCAAGTCCCTCAAGAAAAATTGCCAAAAATACTTGACACTATTGCTATCATGGTCTACACGATGACCCACGCATGTCCCGTTCAACATCCTAACACAAGGTTGTTCACCAAATACAATGGTGAAACAACACTGTTAAAAGGGTTAAAAACATAAGAAAAATCTTTGAGTAAAATAGGGTAGACAACTTTTAGTTACTTGATCAAAACTTGCAAAAACATCCTTGCTATCTTTAAAACACACTTCACTACACAATTTCAAAACCCTACTTTCAAATATTGAAAACTTTTCAAAAGACAAAAACACCTTTGTATACATTCAAACAAGAATCATTACAAAGGTTGCCACAACGATGGCCTCTTTTCAAAACATCTTTCAAAACCACACACAAAGCACCATTTCAAATAATTGAAGAGCACCATTTCAAACAATTGAAAAGCAAAGCAAGTGATCTAAGCAAGTAACTAAGAGCCCATGGATAACCATGGATAGAAAGGGTGTTAATACCTTCCCTTTCTATAATTTACTCCCCGAACCCAAGAAAACATCTCAAAGGTCTTTCCTGTGCCTTTTGACCTTTCCTTATGATAAAATAAAAAGTCGGTGGCGACTCTTGCTAAACCGAAACATTTGCGAACACAAACACAAAATCCCAAGTCCGTTCTCCCACCATATTACACCCAGTATTCACCTCGGCCGTTTGTCTAATTTCCTAACACTGGGGAACATACAAATCAAACGAGCAAATCCCTGATATAAACTCTTAGCAAAATAAAATATGTCTCCAACAGACCAGCATAACAATAAACATGCAAACACAAGTCAAGTATTTGGAACAAACGACCACCACGGCCGGAAAATTAAAAGATATGACCGCTAGGGCTGCTATTGTACAAATATTACAACAAGGGAGGCCTTTAGCCCCCCATCCTAAAGAATAATTGTGTGGCCATAAGGACCACACTTGTTCGAAACTTACATAAACGAGTAACAGCCTAGAAAAACAAGATTACAAAATTATGACATGTAGGGCGGAGAAGAATGAAAAAACTATCAAACATCACTCTTCAGTCTCTTCGTTGACAATGGGCTATAGCTGAGAGGGTCCTTCGTGGGTTGGGCAGCGAGCTCCTCGAGGTAGTCGGGAACCAGGATCTTTTCGGCAGCCACATAGTAATTAACCCCCATCCCGGAGGTATTAAGCTCGGCCCCAGGATTCAAGACACGGAGTTGCTTTAGCGTATTCTCGAAGCTCCCCTCGAAGGAAGCATGAGCGTCATCTATCACCAGTTGAAAATGAGCAACTAACTCAGCTCGGGTATTCAAGTCCTTTGTATCTTTCGGCTCGACTTCAGCGGCGCACCTCAGCAAAAAAATGTCCACCCTTTCCTCCAGAGCCTTCTTCTCGAGCAACCAGACCTTGCGCTCCTCGGATAGCTTCCCCAGATCCTCCTCGGCTAGCTTCCAAGCTTTCTCCTCATTGCTTTGCCTCTTCTTAACTGTGGCCAGTTTGGCCCATATCTTCTTCAGCTAGACTTCTTGATAAGAGAACCCTTCGGTGTAGGAAACCATCATCTCCACTATCCTCATCAGGCCACCAGCATCCTGCGCCAACACTGCTCTTTTCTCTGGGCGATCCATCCCTTCGAGGTAAAGATACTCATCCCGGAGGAGTTATAGAGCGGCACCCTCAAATAAAGCCCTTTCTAGCCAGTAGGGGGAAGATCATACTTCCCTTTCCCCTTTTCTCTAGTCAAATCAATGCTCCCCTCGACGCGTGGTCTCTTCACCTTCGAGGACACAAGATTGGGAGAGAGGGAGACAGTAGCTTGACCTAAAGATGAGTTGCCCGACCTTGACGTGGGAGCAATCCCTGAACCGGCCTGGGCATCTATCAACGCCTTCTTCGCCCTCGCGATAAGGTTCCTGGCTATGTGTTCATGAGCAGGATTCATGCTATCTACAGAACAAAAAATATATTAGAGTTAGCAAATGAGGACTTAAAAATATCGACCATATATAATTATTCAAAACATAAAGCTAAATACCCAAGTATTTAACAGGGTCCTCGCTCTCATGGAGCTCCTTAACAGCTATCAGACCAGGCTCGTACACGATCTCCTCGTTCTCGTCTGGTCCTCGTCACCAAGCTCCCCATCCTTCCAGACGTAATAACCCAACTTGTTGTCAAAATGCTTCCTTGTCCATTGAAAGGGGAAATTGTAGACCAACTTACTCACATGTTCCACTAGCTCGTTCAGGACAGGGGCCCAATTCACACCATATTCTTGAGTAGCCCGAAAAACGTCCAGCATTTCCCTGATCGAAAGAGGCTGCACGAGAATATACTTATCCTTGAAGTTCTGAACAGATTCCAGGTAAGCTTTAAACAGCTTCCCGTTGCCCTGCTTCAAGGTGACAAATCCCCACTTGTCGTCAACCTTACTCCTCTAGAGATGGAAACAGTAGAAGAACAAAGGAATGTTGGCCCATATCTTCAAAAATCATAGACAATATCCAACACTAACATAAAAGCGACCCCATTCGGATGTAGCTGAGAAGGAGCCAATCGAAGATGCCTAAAAACGGCCACTTGGGAATCTGAGAAGGGAAGTCAAAGGCCCTTCTCCTGGAACACAATGTCATACATGGGGATCTGCCGCTTATCATATTTCAAGCAGATCTGACTATCTTTCTCGGGGATCCAAAGAGACCACTCCCCTTGGTCCCTATCGTCGTACACATACACTTTTGTAAAAACCTCATCTCAGTTCTCTAAGAAGTAAGAGACCTAATCCCAAGGATCCTCCGTGACTGAGGTCCGCAGGCCTTCTTCATTCTCAAGCGCAAACAGGCCACCATGATCAGTGGGGGCCATCTCCAAATCCTTTCCCCCTACTTGTTGATCAGATCAGTTTGGCTCGTCCCCGGATATCTCCAAGATGCTCGATATGCTACAAGTCTCGTCAATAGAACTCTGGGAAGATCTGGTCCATCCATCCAAAAGATCGTCTCCGACATTATCGGCTATAGTACCTAAAAAGAAGAGGCTATAGGCGAGTTTGTAATCAATTCCAAAACCATCCTTCCACCACTAATCAAGTGAAAGAGCACTGATAAACGAGGACCATGTCCCCGAGCATCTGAACAAACAAACACTTTTTCCAACAAGATAAACTCCAGTCAACAAAAATGACCTAGATACTAAAGGATCATCTACGACATATCGATTCAGGGAGGATCCATGATGGCTCCAGCAATTCTAAATAATAGGACCACTGTCTGCCACCAACACTCCCCGAGAACACCCTAACAAACAGGATCATAAGCCTAACCACATGCATTTCTAAGAGGAAAGTCGTGGAAATCTAAGCTACAACAACTAAATAACAATGAAAATATGGAATCTTACCAATTAAAGAAGGAAGTAAGTTGAAAGGAACGGAGGCAAACTGTTACTCTTCAAGAAACGGTGGCAATCGACAAGTGAGCAATAACGAGCAAAGCGAGAGAAGAACGAAAAATGCATAATTCCCTACTCCTCTCGTATTTATAACTAAACTCGCCTGCGCGTGAGAGACAAACTCCTAGGGAACCATAGGATCATCATCATTGTGCCCTAGCCCCTAGGCCATCATTACGCTGCTGCATAAACACACTACCTAAAACACACTACCTCTTCGACTTTAGAAGCTCAAACGACCAACCAATCATCTCCCCGCGAGTAAGGCACAACGGGAGACACTCACGCTCCCCATAAGAAGCACCCCATTTTCATGAGCGGGTGTTAAAGTCATCACTTCTGTGCCCAGAAGCAATGACTTGGGGGTTACTATTCTGGACTGGCCCAACGGCTAGAGTGGGCCCAGTCTGACCTCCTTCTTCATCACGACCCGTGTGACCATGGCATGAGCTCCCCCTTCCTCTGTCGGGAACCATCGATCTTTTGTCCTCCTGGACCATCACTGACCTACGACAATCAACGAGCGCCTCTCAGTCTGTTCGACCTCAAGTCGGTCAAACAACTAGGAACTCACCAGACTGCTGCCCATAACCTACGTCCTCCTTGGAACTAACGGCTAGTTACCTGCCCGATTTGACCAAGTCTTGGTAGTTACCTATTTTTGCGAACCCACATGTCTAGGTATGGACCAATGGTATAGCTCCAGGGGCACTATATAAACCCTCACACATGTGAGGGCCAGGTATCGAATATTGACTATTCATCACTAAAACCCTAATACTTTGCTTGTATCTCTTTTTGCTCCCACACTTACTTGGTCGTCGGAGTGCCTTACAGGTACAACCCCCATTTTTTCCTCCTCGACTATCCAACCCGTCTGAAGATCATCATTCGGCCACCTTGCAGGTTCTGATCATCCGGTAAGATCAGTAGGTTTTGTCAAATCTAAATTAAATCTATTAAAAATTCAAAGCCTAAGTCTGAGTTGTAGCTTATCAAAGACTTATTTTAAGATAGGAGTTTGGTCTTTTTCAAATATTAGATTGGTATATTAGCCTCTACCTAAGAGTCTATTTCATTTAAATATACGTAAATAAGATATTAAACTAATGTTGAAATAGACTAACAAATTAATAGAGAAATGAAATTAAAAATTTGTTTGTGTTGACTTATATGAGCTTACCTAATAACATAAGTTTTGTTAAACTATTTGATTTTGAGAACTTATGAAAATAACTCATGATATTGTTCATGGAGTTTTTCGAGCTTATTTTCACAAGTTCTTTAATATAATTTAGTTTTATTTTTGTATTTTAATTCATAGAACAAAATATAGTATAATAATAATTATAATAATAATTATTATAATAATAATAATAAATTTCATCATATTTATTTTAATAGTTCGGCCTGATTTTCTTACGCTCGACCTTAATTGTACTCGTTTAACCTCGCTTTGGCTAGGAGACAAACTAACCCTAAAAATGTTTAATTTGAGACCAAATACCCTTGATTTCCCAAAAAATAAATTAGATTTTTAAACCTTGTACATGGGTAATTTTTTTATGCCTATAAGAAGGTAATCTAAAGGGAAGCATGGAAAATCAATACTACTGACGCTAGGGAGCACGAGGGTAGAACATTAGGCCACTTGAAGTTGTGCTTTTTATCATCCATCATTTGTTGTAACTCACGTGTATTGGGATAAGGTCAGCTTGTCATCACCTACTTATAAAACATTGGGAGTGACGTGTCCTCGTGCACTCACAAAATAGGAAGATTAGTCAAAGATAGATACCATATTCTCTATGATAATAGGAGAAATAACGATTTCCACAACCCACGCTCCTGAGTCAGTCTCACATAAGCCTGCAATAACATGCTTATAAACTGCATGATCAAAATCAAAATCTGGTTTGGTGCTAGTCAGCAAAGTAGGGTGAGAAGTTTCTCCAGTAGGACGAAGTCCCTTTATGGCAGCTATGTCAAACAAAGTAGAGGTTACCATTCTGCAACGCAGGTGGAAAGTATTATTAGAACCTTCCTAGAAAAGGAGAGCCACAACAAACATATTGGGATTAAACTTAAGGCCAATTCTAGACACCTGAATCAAGTCATAAATCTTTTGATCCCTCAAGAATTTTCTTTCTTCTTCTCTACCTTATATAACCATGCAATATACTTCTCATTTTTTTGGAGAATGAAAGACCCGGAAAACACGTTTGGGTGCACTCATGAACCCTAAATCATAAGCTTCATCTTAAAATATTATGGGTTTATGCCTACGGTAACAAGGGAAAAACTTGTTCAAACATCCAGGTTTCTCAGAAGTAGTGGGGAAAGGACCTAAGAATGCATGAATAATACCAAAAATGGAGAAAGGGACAAGTACATAAGAATACCAAATCACCATTTTCTCCTCCTTCATTGGTGGCTCAGGAATGTAGCTACGCTTACTGTTGTACCCCAAAATTTGCTCTCTCATGTTTTTCCAAGATCTTCTCTTACATGGGTGGTTACAAACACCTGCTTAAAGAAAATAAAACTGTTGAAGATAATCAAGTGTCTTTCGATCGACATCTGAATAAGGTGTTTAGACTGGCATCTGAGCAAGCTTCGGTTGGGCGCTGGACTTCCTTCGACACAAGCCTGATTCATAAGCTTCGATTGGGTTCTGGGCCTTATTTGGTCAAGTCCAATTCACAAGGCTTCGACTTCACATTGGCTGCTTCAGGATTGGCTTTGACTCACAGGGCAAGAACTTCCTGCATGCCTGCTTCGATTCACAAAGCAGTAGTCCTCTGCAGGCAAGCTTCGATTGGACCTCTAAAACCATTCGATCAAGCTTTGGGCCCACAAGTATCATTTCAGTAGGGCCTTCTATGTGCTTGCCTTCACCACATAAGGCACAGACCTCCTCTTCATGCTAGCCTTCTATTCACAAGGCAAGAACTTATTTTATGTGTGCTTTGACCCATAAGGAAATACTCCCTTTGTGCGTGCCTTCAGTGCACAAGGCAAAGCCTCCCTCTTCAACTTGCCTTTAACGCACTAGGAAAATACTCCCTCTGTGCGTTCCTTCAGCGCATAAGGAAAAAGCTCCCTCTTCAATTTGTCTTTTATTCACAAGGCCAAGACCCTTTCAACTGGCCTTCGATTCATAGAGCAATGGCCTCCCTCATTCTAGCATCCACAAGGCATTGGCTTTCGTTGTGCTAGTTTAGACTGGGCAATGGTTCCCTTTGAAACTGCTTGCGTCGACTCTATCTTTGAACCCTTCAGCACATGATTGTTATATTATGAGCACACATTGGTGGCCCATTCGAAGAATGCACAAGGCATACATGTTGGCTATTCGAAAGACACACGAAAGGGCCATTCGAAGGATATACAGGTGGTCCATTCGAAGGAGGCACATAATTATTGAAAACAAGTTTGTCTTATGATGAGTCTTGGTCGAAGATGCTTGTTGGCCCAAAATCCAACATGTTCATGACAAAAGAAGCTTCGACTGGCCAGAAGAGAGTTTTCTATTGGATTAGTTAAAGAGTTTCAGATCCAGCTACCAAGGAAAATAGGGGTTCAATCGAAGAAACCCCAATGATGAGAATTGGAGTCATTCGAAGGAAGCAACCCTAGGCCAACCGAAGAGCAAGGATTGAGGGTATTTAAAGGAGTCAAATGTGTCCAGGTTCACCCCAAAGCTCAAAGGGGTAGGAACTCATCAAAAAAGGTAATCCCTTAATGTGTCTGCTTTTGCCTTCAAATCTTAGTTAATGGTTGTCCCTTGCCATTTCTATGCTATGACCCTCTCTCCATCTACTATAAATACACAACACTTATACAAGCTAAAGACTACAGACTACACGCACACTTTGACACTACTTGAAGAAACCCTCTCAAAATCATCAATTTTTTCAAAGAATTGCAAAAATTCGAAACTCTTGTCCCAGTCTATATTCATCAAGTCTAAGCCTTATGTTGTGCTCCTGAGACTCCCAAGAGTCTACTCCAAGCTAATCCACACTCAATTGAAGCATCCCACTTTGGTAAATTTTCAAATTCATAATTATGATTTCATGATGTATTAATGTTTTTTAGTGTTTGATTCATGCTCAGGGTATCATATAGCACAACTTTCATGTGTTACATACAAGGTTAAGTGCAGGGATGAGATCGTGCCATTTCTAGGGCAAGATCCATATTTTCTTTCGAATCACAGGGTTCATGAGGTTGTAAGACGAAGTAACTTTCGATTCAGACCTGGAGGATTCGAATTAGGACTATGCAGCCACAGGCTGTCGAATCTAAGACTAGATTCGACCCAAGTCTGGATTTTTATATTATTTTCCCTAATAAATTTCCTGCAGGATTATAACATACACCTTCAACAATATTCTCTGCTGGATCGAAGGCCACATCCTTCCCTTGATCGAAGGATGATGTCCTTCTTTGGATCGAAAAACCTCTTTTTTCTTTGGATCGAAAGACTTACCTTCTTGTATTTTTTATTTTTGTGTTACTCACTTCTTTTATTAATTTCCCTCTTTAAATCAATAATCAAATAAAAAAATCATCACAAAAATTAGGATTAGATTTTATTAATTAAATTAATTTCTGAATTAATTAATTAATTAATTTTAACATCTTTTTTTTCAAAAAATTAAAATAAATTAGAATTTAGATTTAATTTCATTTTTTAATTATTTTCTTTTCATAAAAATAAAACAAAAATATTTTATTCTTAGGATTTTAGAAGTCTTTTCAAATTCGCGCGCTATTATTCTTTCGCACTATTTCATATTATTGTAACTGCCTAATGAGTTGTAATAGTTAGGACTTTATTCTCTTCTTTTTATTTCTCCCCAAATTTTTGGACTATGTAATTAATCCCCCTCCCCGAAGCCTTGTAATAGCTAGTTTTTATATTTATGCACTTTTAATTACTGCAATTATTAACTGCTAGATGTATGACTAATAGGATTGTATGGCAAGAACAAAATAAAACGTTAGAAAACATAACATCAAGACAAAAAATAACTGAATACAACACACTTGCACATATACATCTCTAGGGTACTCCCACTTTGGTTGCCTTCGGAAAATAAGACAGTCATGTCCCTCGAAAGTGGGGACGCTTTAGCAAAGACCCTCGAATCAAAAGATCATAGTCCCTCGATAATCCTTCGGTGTTGCCTTACGGTAAATGATCAAGTCTCTTAAACAAAATTGCTAAAGCATCTCTATATGTTTCCTTTATGACTGTATTGTTGTACCCCAATTTTTCCCCCTAAGATTCCTCTATCATCTCATACCATCACAATGCAATCAAATCACAAATTAGGGTTTGGGGTTTATCTTCTACTGCATCCTATCTTAGGGTTTGCCTATGGAATCACCAAGCACCTTGAAGCACTTTTATTTGTATATCTTGTACATGTATTCTTCTAACTAACCTCAAAATGTATATATTTTGTCTCTTGGAATATCATCTTATAGGTCATGGCACAATTGCAGTCATCTCACCATCTCCTAGCATAGATGATCAAAACTAGGGTTTGGAGTTTAATCAGGAGATCTCTATATTTTTGGGCAATTATTGATTCCATACTTCTCTACATAGTCATGAGCATCTATCATTGGAAGTTTGATCATCAACTTTGGATTGAAAGGGTTCAATTGATGAAAAGGGGTAAAATGGTCATTTTGTCAAAAGACAATCAAAATCAGTTGTTGACCAAGTGGACTTTTGGTCAACCATCAATTCAATATCCCTATTCTCATATTTCATGGTCAATAGTGCAAAAATATCAAGAGGTAGTGTGAATTGGAGTTAACTAGTCAAGGAAGTTATTTGAAGTTTTGAAATTTTCCTAAGTATCCATAGGGCTGAATTTTGACTGGCTATAACTTTCTCAATTTCTATTGAAAATGTGCAAACTTTATATTCCTAGAAAGAGGATGGAAAATTCTCCAACTTTGAAGGAGTGGCCACAAGTCAAAAAAATGAAAGGAAAAAAGTTATGAAGCTTGGAAAATTTTGACACTTAGTGAAATTTTTGTTAAAAATGCAAAAATTTGACTTCATATCCATTTGAGTGACCATTTGGACTCAAATCAAAAATTTGGCAACATGAAAGTTGTAGATTGAAGTTTTCTATTCATTTTTCATTCAAGAATCATCTCAAATGGTTAAGTTTAGAGAAATATATGATGATTAGGATTTTGAGTTGAAAACTGAATTTTTGCCCAGCACAAGGCAAGTCACGCGCGCTAGGCAGTCATTTCATCAAACATGTTGTGGGTGTGCATTCATCAATCATTTTCTATGTGAAATATTCATTATTTTAAGAAATTTCCAACATCAAAGTTGAAGCCCTAAATGTGAGGAACAATTTTGCTTTAGAAAGTTTATCCAAATTCTCCATAAATCTTGAGATATAATTGAAAGAAGAAGGCATCATGCAAGCTGAAATATTTTGCCCAGCCAGGCCTCACGCGCGCATAGAATGCCCAGTCAGGCCTGTCATTCCATCAAGCAGTTTGTAAGCATGTGTTGTACCCCAAAATTTGCCCTCCCATTTCCTCAACATTTTCTCATCACAAGACCCTTGAAGATCAAGACCCAAATTAGGGTTTGTGTTTGCACAAAGATATTTTGACCTAAAATGCCTAAGATGACTTTCATACTTCATGTTGGACTCCCAAGTTTATCCATACCAAGTTTCAAGTCTTGATTCCAAATTTTGCCCAGTCAATTGGACAGTTGACCTAGAAATCAACTGTATTAGGGAAAAAGTCAATTGTGGCCAATTGACAGCCAAATCTCATGAAAATTGACCCACATCAACATTATGAACTCACATGGATCATTTGATCAAGTTTGGATCACCATTCCACAAGAAATTTGATCAAATCATCAAAAGGGCAAAATGGTCATTTTTAGGGTTTTGACTACACAAAGGCAATTTTTGACTGTTTGACCTAGCTAATGGCAAACAAAGCTCACATATGGACTCAAGGACCCCATGGAATTATCTTGACATGCTCAACAAGTTCAAAAGATCCCAAATACACAAGATTGATAGTTGAATTTCCCAGTCAATTGATTAATTTTGACTGTATACTGAAAAGTCAAACTTTGACTTTTTGGTCAAAATCAAGGGTCAAGATTCATTTTTCATCAAAGCATGCCAAATCATGAAACTTGTTCATCAAGAAATCAAAAATTGCAAATTAGGGTTTGAAATAATAATTTTTCATAACTTAGAATTTTTCTAAGTTATGGAAAACCCTAATTTTTTCCCAAATTTGCCCCACTTTCTCACCAAGATTCATTTGGATTCAAGCAAAAGTCAAAACATGAAAGTTGTAGCCTATTGCATAATCTACAACTTTGATTCACAAAGTTTTCCAAAAAGAAGCTTGTATCTCAAGTTACAATTTTTGGAACAAGGGTACCAAACCATTCTTAACTTAGTGAAATTTTGACCTTTTTAGGCAAGTTTTTTACCTAACTTCAAGACCATTTTTCATACACTTCTACTTGGAATTTAAATTTGCACTTCAAAGATGGATTGTAGTACACATTCCAAGATTTCTAAAATGTCCAAGAACTCATCAAACAACCTCATAACTTGAGAGAATCGAATTTTGTAATATGGCAAAAACTCACTTTTGAATTGACCAATTTCCATGTTCATAACTTATGCATTTTCAAGTCAGCTTGGTTTATGCTACATTACAGGTCTCTAAACCATCCAACACTCAATAATTTAATGCATACTCATTGTGCCAAAGCCTTATTTTGTGTATCCAAGCATTGTATGCAAGATTAGGCCATAAATGGAAAAAGCACTTTAGCCATTTTTGAAAAGATTGCTTTATGTCAAGTTCTCATATCTTTGAAGTACAAAGAAATCTCAGAGGCACAAGTTATGAGACATATTGCACTGATCAAGGCAAGGCTTTGCAGCATTTTTAGGGGTCCTCTACCTGTCTAGAACAAAAAGTGGCCATTGCTTGCTTAAAGTTCAAGAAAGATAGCATAACATATACCAACTTCCATATCAGTCAACCAAGCCTGAGAGAAAGTTATCAAACATATTCCAAACATTGATCCTAAGTTGAAGCACGACCCTAAGACCTCCAATACCTCCACAAACTCAAAATCACCATCAAACTGCCAAAACAGAGTAACCTCTGCAGATTGAGTTCCAACTCTCATCCCTTTCATGCTTTCTTGCTAAAAGCTCTTCACACACCTTCCCTACCATCAATGCAAGCTAACCAAAACCTAAAACACGACCTGTAACTCCTCTAACCAGTTCCACCATTTTCATTTTCTTGTTTTGCAGTTGAAGTTCTCTAGCACAATTCAAGAAGTTTCAGGACAAAGTAGAACTTGGAATAGCATCCTCACACTTCAAGGAAGATGTACAAGTCATCATCTTGCTCTGAAAACTCCTCCATTGCAAGGCATGATTCCAACTGAACAGGTATGTTCATGAAGTTCTATCTCTCAGTATAGGCATTGTTAGCTTTAGGTTTGTGAAGGAAATATGTCACAATCATAGCCCTGAACATGCCCATATGATTAGATTTCATTTATATTATGTGTGCTGCAAGAATTTTGAGTCTGAACATTGATGAAAAATCAGGTCAGGAATTGGGGGAGAAGAAATTCTCCCTCATCTTAGAGAGTTAAGTCAAGTTTTTTATATCCCTGGATTCGTCTTCTCATGCTCTACACTTTTCATGTTGAAAGTTTTGCTTAAAAGCCCTGGAATTGGGAGATAGGAAGCGCGCGTTTTCTTGAACAAGTTTGTTCTGAGGTTGAAGATGACTGGTTCTGGGCTGGGCCTGGATTGTTTTTCTTTTTTGCACCATACATTTACTTCTGAACCCCCTAAGCCCATTTTGTTCATTTTAATGATTTTTTGACTTTTTTCTTTTTTGGTTTGACTTATTTATTTTTTCTTATGATATTAAAAATATAAAAAATATTTTTCTCACCATTTTCCTATTTGTTAGGTATTTATTTGTTTAGGTTAGCTTTTTGAACATAAATAAATAAATAGATACCCTTTTATTAAAAAATACTAAAAAAATATGCAAAAACATTTTAATTTTCATTTTTATTTTGTTTTACCTTCTGAAAATATTTTATATAAAAAATAATTTTTTTATTAAATATTAAATATTATTAATTTGTGCACATAATACATATGTAGTAAATAATATATATATATATATATATATATATATATATATATATATATATATATATATATATATATATATATATATATATATATATATATATATATATATATATATATATATATATATATATATATATATATATATATATATATATATATATATATATATATATATATATATATATATATATATATATATATATATATATATATATATATATATATATATATATATATATATATATATATATATATATATATATATATATATATATATATTTATTAATATATTTAGGGTTAAAATGCAAAATACATATACTTTTATCTTTTTATTTATATTTAATATAAAAAATACCTTTTCACAAATATGCTTCATTTTTTATTTTTGTATATAATAAATAAACATTTGTATATAATAAATAAATAATACATTTTATTGAATAGAATTAGGGTTTAACCCTAAACATGAAAAACTCCCAAAAAAAATAATACTTTTATTTTTGTTTATTTTGACATATAAAAATACTTTTTTTTCATACATACAAAAAAATATTTTTGCATCTTGCATATTTATTCTTATTTTATTTAAATTGTGTAATTAAATTAGCTTGTAAATAATTCAATATTGATGTAATAGTTTAGGTTTAAATTCCTTGTCAAAATCCCCATTTGAACATTTGTACCCCCCTTCCCATATATGGTGTTGTAATAGCTTAGTAAATTTATTTTTCGCGCTTTATTGCTTTCTAAATATACCATGCTAGAATTAGGGTTTGTATGCAAATAAAAAGAACAAAATAATTTGACCTAATTTCAAGATAATCAAGCATGAAAATGGACACACAAATCACACTTGCACCCCCTAGGGTATTCCACTTGTTGCCTTCAATAAATGGGCCATATTGCATGTTAGGTCTCTTTGGGCAAAACAAACATAAATCAAATGATCATAGTCCCTCGATGACGCTTTCAAAAAGTTGCCTAAACAAATGATCAAGTCCCTTAAAAAACATTGCCCAAAGATACTTGGCACCATTGCAATTATGGTCTAAACGATGACCCGCGCTCGTCCCTTTCACATCCTAACATGAGATTGTCCACCAAATACAATGGTGGAACAAACTTGTTAAAAGGGTTAAAACATAGCAATAATCTTTGAGAAATTTAGGAGTAGATAACCTCTTAGTTACTTGAATCAAACTTGCAAAAACAAAACACTTGCCTATTTTCTAAAAAAAACACGTCTCACAACACTTTCAAAACAACTTTCAAAAACAAATGAAAACCCTTTTTTTAAAGACATACACCTTTGTATACATCCCAACATGGATCATTACAAAGGTTGCCACCACATTGGCCTCTTTTCAAAACAATTTTCAAATCCACACACACAAAGCACCATTTCAAACAATTGAAAACAAAAGGCAAGTGATCTAAGCAAGTAACTAAGAGCCCATGGATAACCATGGATAGAAAGGGTGCTAATACCTTCCCTTTCTATAATCTACTCCCCGAACCCAAGAAAACATCTCAAAGGTTTTTTGCTGTGCTTTTTAACCTTTCCTTAGGATAAAATAAAAAGTCGGTGGCGACTCTTGCTCAACCGAAACATTTGCGAAAACAAACGCAAAAACCACAGTCAGTTCTCCCACCGTATCACAGAACTGGCGACTCTGCTGGGGATTAAATTTAAAAGTGGAGTAACCTTAGGGCTTAGATCACCTTTGTTTTCAATTGTTTGCTTTGTTTGCTTTTTATATTTGTGGGCTTTGCATCGGAGTTTCATAGATCCTAACCCGGATCTGGGGAATACCCTTTTTTAGGTAGCATAATCTGTGAGGGACCTGTCCGGCATAGACCGACATGGGTGAAGCAGTGGCTACGTTGGTGTGGCACCTTGGTCTGTACCTATATCCCTTGTGTTGCAATAAGGAGAATATAGGTCTTCTAAGGGGTCATTAAACACCAACCAACCTTAGAATCTTAAATTGACCAAACTTGGCCATTAGGACAGTAGCAGTATGCTACACTCATTGAGGCTAAACTCTCGCGATGGTTCTGGCCGCAAGAAAAGATTGCGATGCTGGAGCAATGATTTGAGATCCTCTAGAACCCGGTTACTTTTGATAGGACAGGTTTTAACCAACGAAACTAAAAGAGGGTAATGCCTAAACTTCATGCTGGCCTGAAACCTAAGGGTTGTCTTGTGTGACTTGTGTGCCTTATCATGTTTGCCTGTGTGAGTACTTGTGGTGTGCTTCATCATAGCATCATGCCATCATACCATTGCATGCATCCTGTATAAAGAACTAACCCATTTCAAAGACAAAAAAAAGTTTCATCTTTGCTCTGTTTTGTAGGACATCATGATGCCCGTGCGTAGGAATACTATCCGGCTCAACTTTGTTCAACCACCAACTTTGCTCAAGGATTTGGTTGGTAGGATTCCAAACACTTCTTCCTTCATCAACAGGCATGGTTCTCTCCTTGGCTTGATCACTGCAAAATGGGACCAACAACTGATAAGTGTTCTGACCCAGTTTTATGACCCCCTGTATCATTGTTTCACCTTTCAAGACTTCCAGCTGGTTCCTACCCTGGAAGAATTCTCTTATTTGCTTGGGATCCCTGTCTTGGATCAAACTCTATTCACTGGTTTGGAAAATACTCCTAGGCCTGAAGAGGTTGCTGCAATCCTCTCCTTGACCAAAGAAGAGGTATTGGCTAACTGGGAAACTAGAAGTGGAGTCAAGGGCTTTTTGGTCAAATTTCTGGTTGGCAAAGCTAATGATTTCTGGAATGACTTGGACTTCAAGGTGTACGAAGATATTCTGGCTCTTTTGATCTATGGTCTGGTATTGTTTCCCAATCCTGACACCTTTATCAGTATCCATGTCATAAGGATCTTCATGTCTCGGAATCCTGTACCCACTCTTTTGGGTGATATCCTGCAACAACTCTATGCTCGTACTGCCCGAAAACGGGGAACTCCGTGGTGTTGTGCTCCTTTGCTAGTGAGGTGGTTTATTTCGCACCTTCCTAAGTTCGTGCTGAAGAATGAAGAAGGAAAGGATTGGGCTCGGAGGTTAATGTCTCTCACTGATAATGACATCACTTGGACCCTCAGAGGTTTGGATGAGGTAGCTGTCATTGATCGTTGCGGAGAGTACCCTAATGTTCTGTTGATTGGTATCCAAGGAGGAATCTCTTATAATCCATGCTTAGCTCTCCGTCAGTTTGGAAGAGCCAGAAGAGTTGGGCCTCATGAAATGTTGGTTCCTCACTTCCATTTTGAGTTTCAGGCAGACAGTGACAAACTACGCCATGGATTCATTAGAGCTTGGGACAGAATTCACAAAGCTGACCCACATGAGTTGGGACCAAAGACTTCTCTACCAATGGAACCCTATTGCAAATGGGTCCGCATCCGTGCTCAGAAGTTAGGTATGCCGTACGAAGCTGTCAGACCTATCATTCTTGAATCTCCTGATGAAGATGGGGTTCCTCCAACTGTCCTCCCTCCTCAGATACCCACTGATTTTGACACAATGAAGAGATCTTGGGCGCAGCTAAAGGAAGAACGGGATTTTTATCGGGAAAATTTCAACGAACAGGAGCGGAAGATCCAGAGGCTGACTAAGCAATTGGAGGAGGAGCGGGTTCTGAATAACTACATCAACACTGAGAAAAGGAGGCCATGGGAGCACTGATGGGCTTTGGATATTTCCTTTTATAGCTTTTATTTCCTTTCCAGTATTTTTCATTCCTGTAATTCCTAAGGGCAAGTTATTGAACAATTTGAAATTTCAATCTAATGAAGTGCGTTTCCCTTTTGTCTACAAAGTTGAATCTTGTTTGTCTTTGAAAACATAAAACATACGCATCTTATTGCACCATATGCATAGCAGGTACCCTATTTCACAGGTTGCTTAATCTTCTTCGCTGTTTATTTGAACAGTCATCATGAATCCAGACTCATCCAGTGAGCAAGCAATCAAGGCCCTTCAGGCCCAAAGTGCCCAGTTTCAAGAGTTGGTCCTGAGCCTGGCCCAAGGTCAGCAAGAGTTGAAGACCCTACTCCTGAAGAAGAAGAAGAAAAAGAGGACTGCTTTGTTCAACACCGGACGCAGGTTTGGGAACACACTCCATAATGAAGCTGAACCAACTACTTCTTCTGCTGAGAAAAACAGTCCCCAAGGGGGAGGAGCTCCTAGTCCTGCAGTCTCTGACAACGAGACGGACAACAATGACGAACAATACCCACCTGCTGCTGACAGATACAAGCAATTGGAGGACCGCTTGAGCGCCATGGAGATTCAGAATGTGCCGGGGCTGGATTTCGGAGATTTGGGGTTATCTTCTGGGGTAGTAATTCCACACAAGTTTAAGGTGCCTGCCTTTGCCAAGTATGATGGGGCCTCCTGTCCAAAGCTGCATCTAAGGTCGTACATAAGGAAGATCCAACCTTACACGGCAGATAAGAACCTTTGGATTCACTTCTTCCAAGATAGCCTTTCGGGGTCACAGCTTGAGTGGTTCTACCAACTAGATGGAACTAGCATCCGACACTGGGAAGATTTGGCAACCGCATTCTACAGACAATATCAATACAATTCTGATCTCGCTCCTACGCGTACCCAACTCCAGGGTATGTCTCTAGGAACGGGCGAAGGATTCAAAGAATATGCACAAAAATGGAGGGATTTGGCTGGCAGGGTGCTGCCTCCATTAACTGATCGTGAGCTGGTTGATATGTTCCTAGGAACTTTGTCTGGTCCATTTTTCAATCATTTGGTTGGTAACTCCTCTGCTGGGTTTACGGATTTGATTCTGACGGGAGAAAGAATTGAAGCTGGCATCAGGTCAGGGAAAATACAAAAGGCTGCCTCCCCAAGTACTGAGAAGAGGCCTTTCAAGAAAGAAGCAAGCGCCGTCTATGGTCCTAGAAGACAAGTCAAGCCAGAAAGTCGCCAAGTCGTCAATGCTTTGGTCATTTCAAAGCCTGTTGCTGCTCCTCAGCAGTACAATCAACAAAGAGGTGAAAGGCCCAAGAGACAGTATACTAGGCTGATTATGACCTTGTCACAAATTTTACCGCAACTGATATCAACCAACTTGGTGACCATCAAAGAAGCTCCTAAGGTCGTTAATACTGCATCTCCTAAGTATAACCCAAATGCCCGTTGTGCTTATCATTCCGATAGCCCCGGGCATACTACTGATGATTGCTGGGCCTTGAGAAATAAAGTGCAAGATCTTATCGACGCAAAGGAAATTCAGTTTGAGGCGCCTGAGAGGCCAAATGTTGTAACTGCTCCTATGCCCCAGCATAGAGTAAATGCCATCGAGAAAGATTTGTATGTTGTTTCGGTGAATGATGTTGCTACCCCTCTTTTGACTGTTAAGAGGAACTTACTACTAGTCGATTTATTTCCGGGTTGTAGCAAGGGTTGCCTCCTGTGTGCTATTATCCCTACCGGTTGTCCACTGCTGAAATCAGGCATCCAAAGCCTGATGGACAGCAAAGAAATTCTGTTCAAGAAAACTGTTGTTCCGTTTGTTTCCGCTGAAGAAATATCTGTTGTCACAATTTACAATCCTACCAAAGCTCCCCCGAAGAAGCCAGTCCAAATTATGTCTGTTGCACCCATTACTATTACTGTCCCGGGGCCTCTCCCATATGAGTCTGATAAAGCGGTCCCATGGCATTATGGGGTCGACGTGTATGTGCTTAGGGTGAAGCAGGAGTTCAACACCAATACCAGTATCAGTAACATCACTAGTCCCGCCAAGATTACCCGCAGTGGCAGGCTCTTCTCGCCTGACATTGCACCGCCAGTTATCCGAAAACCTCTCACCATCACACCCGCAAGTGTGCATGTTCTGAATCAAGTTCTTGTGTCTACTACTGCCTCCGAGTCCTCTGATACTCGGGGCAAACGAGTTGCTACCGATTTGCCTGCCAGGACGGAGGCATCAAAGAAGACTGCTGTGGAAGCCTCCCAACAAGAAATGGAGGAAATCCTTAAAATCATCAAAAAGAGTGACTTTAATGTTGTTGAACAGTTGGGGCATACTCCCTCCAAAATCTCTATGCTATCATTGCTGCTATGCTCAGAGGCCCATGCAAAAGCCCTGATTTCATTTCTGAAAACGGCCCATGTGCCGCAAGAGACCTCTGCAGATCAATTCACCGACTGTGTGGCTAATTTGACGGCTGACAATGGCTTGGGGTTCTCAGATGCTGACCTTACCGCCAAAGGGAAAAATCACAATGATGCCCTGCATGTTTCCATAGAATGCAGGGGCACCACTCTCGCACACGTGTTAGTGGATACCGGCTCTTCCCTGAATGTTTTGCCCAAGAAGGCATTGGACCGCTTGGATTGTGAGGGTCTGGAGCTGAAACCTAGTAACATCATTGTTAGAGCCTTCGACGGTTCTAAGAGGATGGTGCACGGTGAAGTAGACATCCCTATTCGTGTGGGTTCCCAAGTCTTCGACTCAACGTTCTATGTAATGGATATTCGTCCATCTTACTCCTGCTTGTTGGGTCGACCCTGGATTCACAAGGCTGGGGCAGTAACATCCACTCTACACCAAAAGCTCAAATACCCTGTCAAAGGGAAGATTGTTACTGTGCAGGGTGAGGAGGAATACATGGTTAGTCACTTGAATTCATTCCGGTATATCAAGATGGACGGGGAGTTTATTGAAACCCCCTTTCAGCATTTTGAGGAAGTACCTCCAACGTTGGCATCAGTTGAAACAGTGGTTGAAGAAGACTTTCCGTTGAAGATGGCGTCCTTGAAGGATGCCCGGGCTGTAATCGAGAAAGGCAAATGTGCAAATTGGGGTCAGCTTCCTGACTTCACTCAAAAGAATGACAAGTTTGGGCTGGGCTTTACTGCAGAGGCTCAGAGGGTTGTGCGCAAGGACAAGATCAGAAAGGCTCCAGTGTTTATCACCAGTCCGAGGGTGAATGCTATCGAGGAGGATGTAGAGGAAGCAGAGTTTGACAGTTGGATCTATCCAACCACCAGCAACGGACCAAGCAACTGGACGGCAAAGGACTTTACACCTATCACATTTGTCACGCAGTAATTAATTCCTTTGATTTTCAATTTGTAACAAACAATATGTTAAAACTTTGTTGGCTCGGTGTCCTACCCGGGGCATCGTAGCTCCATTTGTGAGGGCCTTTTGCATGACATTTCCATATATCATCAATCAAAACATTGGACGTTTGTTGCATTTCAAATCTTGTGCTTTTTTTTCTTTCTGTGTTATATATTGCAAAACAGCTATATTTACACACACTCACTCATACAGGTTTCAATCCACTCTGGATCTCACTGGTAACAGCTCTACTACCACCAGCTATGACTTCGAGAATCCGATCAACTTGGCCGAAGACGAAGGTGAAGATGATTGTGAAGTGCCTGGTGAACTCGCAAGACTGCTACTCCAGGAAGAGAGGGCTATTCAGCCGCATGAAGAGCCGGTGGAAACAATTAACCTGGGTACTGAGACAGATAGAAAAGAGGTCAAGATTGGTGCCAATCTAGAGCTCAGCGTGAAGCAACGATTGATCCAGATGCTACATGATTACATGGAGATATTTGCTTGGTCCTATGAAGACATGCCTGGTTTGGATGCTGACATTGTAGTTCACCACCTGCCAACCAAGGAAGACTGCCCTCCAGTAAAGCAAAAGGTCCACCGTATGCGTTCAGAGATGTCTGAAAAGATCAAGGATGAGGTTATGAAGCAATTCGATGTCGGGTTTCTAGCAGTGACCTCTTACCCTCAGTGGGTTGCCAATGTGGTGCCAGTGCCGAAGAAAGATGGTAAAGTCAGAATGTGCGTCGACTACAGGGATTTGAACAGGGCAAGCCCCAAAGATGATTTTCCTCTGCCTCACATCGACGTTCTTGTTGACAATACTGCTCAACACAAGGTGTTCTCCTTCATGGATGGTTTTTCAGGGTACAATCAGATCAAGATGGCTCCGGAAGATATGGAAAAGACTACCTTTGTGACTCAGTGGGGCACCTTCTGCTACAAGGTCATGCCGTTCGGGTTGAAAAATGCTGGGGCAACTTACCAACGTGCCATGGTTGCTTTATTTCATGATATGATCCATCATGAGATTGAAGTATATGTTGATGACATGATTGCAAGGTCCCAAACTAAGGAGGATCACCTTGACCATCTGAGGAAGTTGTTTGACCGATTGAAGTTATACAAGCTGAGGTTGAATCCCAACAAGTGCACCTTCGGGGTAAGGTCTGGAAAGTTGCTAGGTTTCATTGTAAGCGATAAAGGTATCCAGGTGAACCCTGCCAAGGTAAAAGCCATACAAGAGATGCCAACTCCAAAGACAGAAAAAGAAGTCAGAGTCTTCCTGGGACGACTGAATTACATTTCCCGATTCATCTCACATCTGACTGCTACTTGTGAGCCAATCTTCAAGTTACTGAAGAAAGATCAAGTAGTACGCTGGAACGATGAATGTCAGGCTGCCTTTGAAAAGATAAAGGAATATCTCCAAGAGCCACCCATTCTTATGCCACCAGTGGAAGGAAGACCTCTGATACTATACTTAACACTACTTGACAATTCAATGGGGTATGTGCTGGGGCAGCATGACGAGTCTGGCCGAAAAGAGCACGCTATTTATTACCTGAGCAAAAAGTTTACCGACTGTGAGTCTCGTTACTCACTGCTTGAGAAAACTTGATGCGCTCTAGTATGGGATGCTCGCCGGCTGAGACAGTATATGTTGACTCACACTACTCTTTTGATTTCAAAGATGGATCCCATCAAGTACATATTCGAAAAGCCTGCTCTGTCTGGAAGAATAGCAAGATGGCAAATGATTTTGACAGAATATGATATCCAGTATACAACTCAGAAAGCAATCAAAGGAAGTGTACTGGAAGATCATTTGGCACACCAACCTGTGGACGATTACCAATCATTGAACTTTGATTTTCCGGACGAAGACATCATGGTGGTAACTGAATGTGAAGTACCTGGACCGGATGAAGGACCTGAGGAAGGATCCCGATGGTCTATGCATTTTGACGGAGCCTCCAATGCTTTGGGTAATGGTGTCGGCGCTGTAATCATATCTCCCAAAGGAACTCATACTCCACTCACCGCCCGATTGTGTTTCAACTGCACCAACAACATGGCAGAATATGAGGCATGTATCATGGGTCTACAAGCTGCAATCGACTTAAGGATCAAATTTATGAGTGTCTTCGGAGATTCCGCTCTCGTGATCAATCAGATCAAAGGCGAGTGGGATGCGAAACACCAAAATATTATTCCTTACAAGGAGTATGTGTTGACCTTGCTTCCCCACTTTGAAGAGATAACTTTTGAGCACTTCCCAAGAGAGGAGAATCAGCTAGCGGACGCACTAGCTACGATGTCTTCAATGTTCAAAGTTAAATGGGACAATGAGGCTCCCCGGATCATTATCTGGAAGTTGGACGAACCGGCATACTGCCGCGATCTTGAGGCCGAAAAGGTGACTGAAAAACCCTGGTACCATGAGGTGAAAAGGTACTTGGAAGCTCAGGAATACCCTGAAGGTGCATCTGTCAATGACAAGAAGTTCATGAGGAGGTTTGCGGCAAAATTCTTCCTCAGCAACGACATTCTCTACAAAAGGAATCATGATTCAACTCTACTGCGTTGTGTGGATAAGGCTGAAGCAGAGAAGATCATGATAGAATTGCATGAAGGTACATTCGGAACACATTCCAGTGGACACACCATGGCAAAGAAAGTCCTTCGGGCAGGATATTTCTGGTCCACAATGGAAGCCGATTGTTACCAACACTCTCGAACTTGTCACAAATGCCAAATCTATGCTGACAAGGTGCACATCCCTCCGGTTCCTCTGAACGTCCTGACGGCACCTTGGCGTTTTGCAATGTGGGGCATTGATATGATCGGTGAGATCCGACCGACGGCATCCAACGGGCATCGCTTCATCTTGGTAGCGATCGATTACTTCATGAAGTGGGTTGAGGCAGCTTCCTACGCCACAGTAACCAAGAGTGTCGTGGCACGTTTCATCCGGCATAATCTGATTTGTCGGTACGGCGTCCCGGAAAGAATCATTACGGACAATGGTACCAATCTCAATAACAAGATGATCACTGAACTCTGCGAACAATTCAAGATACAGCACCACAACTCTTCTCCCTACCGGCCGAAGATGAATGGGGCTGTAGAGGCAGCTAATAAGAATATCAAGAAAATTGTACAAAAGATGATAGTGACCTATAAAGATTGGCACGAGATGTTACCGTTCGCTCTTCATGGGTACCGTACCTCAGCAAGGACGTCAACCGGGGCAACTCCTTTCTCCTTGGTCTATGGCATGGAGGCAGTCTTGCCAATTGAAGTCCAGATACCCTCTCTCCGGATAATGAAGGATGCAGACTTGAGTGAAGATGACTAGATCCAGACTCGACTTGATCAATTAAACCTGATTGACGAAAAGAGGCTCACCGCTATCTGTCATGGTCAGACGTATCAAAAACGGATGATCAGGGCATTTAACAAGAAAGTCAGACCACAAGAGTATCAAGTTGGGGACCTGGTAATCAAACGCATCATCCTTCCTCAAAGTGATCCCCGGGGCAAATGGACCCCTACATACGAAGGGCCATTTGTGGTTAAACATGTGTTCTCGGGAGGAGCCATGATCCTGACCACCATGGATGGTGACGACCTTCCTCAACCCGCCAATGCAGACATAGTAAAAAGATACTACGCATGAATAAAAGACCCGCTAGGTTGACATACCTAGGCAAAAATAAGGGCTTCCCGGCGAACCAAAAGGGTTCGGGCAAAAATAAGGGATGAAATGAAAAAATCTGTACACCCGGCAAGTCGAAAACCTGAAAAGGCGGCTTGGGCAAAAATGGGTATCCCGGTGGACTGAAAACCCGAAAGGGCGGTCCAGGAAAAAGTTAGGGATAAAGCGTAACACTATGTCTCATTGGATCACTTCGCATCCGGAATTCGACATCAACTATCTGGCTCAGATTTCGGCATCGACCAATCAGCTTCATCTTCAACTAGGCAGCAAAGTGATGAGACGCTTGAAGACATAAAGGCGATAGCAGAGTTGGAACCCAGTGGGATTGTTCACATAGCTGTTTTGTTTCCTTTTCAAAATTGTAAATTCTATGTTATTCGGCGGCATTCTCTTACTAGGATGTCAGCCTCTTGTACAAAAACGCCTATTCACAGGCAAAATTCGAATCAATACAAATTCACTTGTCCATACAAATTGCCATTATTTTTTCCTTTTTCTGTTTTGTCTTGCGAAGAACGTCCAATGTTCATTTTTGATATTTGCATTTGACATTAAATTGCTGATTCATAAATATTTGCATATGAAACAAAAGACTAATTACAGGTGACATCAGAAACAGGGGCAATGTGAGGTTGTCTGATGCAGTCTGGTTGCCTTGTCCGCCAAGGTACCAAGGTAGATTTAACTGAAGAATGTGACCAAGTTCTCTCAACTCCCCGCAGAGTAAGACAAGATTCAGCAATACTTTCCCCAAGCAGAGTTGGTTCCCCGTCAATCCTGAAAAGGCACAACATTCCCCAGTGGAATATAGGCATTCACTAGCAAGCGTCCCCGGCAGTCTTGACCTAAGATGGTTCCCCGGCAGAATATCAGTACCCCAGTGCAATTCTAAAAAGTTTCCCCAGGAAAGCGGAATTCTTATCCCCAGTAGATTCTGGAAGCTTGTCCCCTACAGAATACGGACGTCTCTCCCGAGCTTTATTCAAAGTTATTCCTCACAAGGGCTTATAACTGGGTTATCCTCAACTATCTGCCACGGAAGATCACCCTCGGCATAGTTCTTCCTATTCCCCAGCGGAGTTTATCTTTGGTGTTCCCCAGTGGAGTTTATCATCATTATCCCCAGCGGAATCCATCATTGAAGTCCTCAGCAGGCCTCTCATCGAAACTTCAGCAAAGTATCTCTTCCATAGAGCAATTCCCTGGCCGGTCGTCAAGGATTTATTTTCCTAAGACGAAATTACATTCATAAACATTTCACATTTTCATACATCTTGCTTACATACATGATAAAGTGCATACAACACTATCTCATGTTGAACATCATGACATCATGCATATCATACATCATGACATTGCATACAACTTATGTTTTTGCCTTTTCAGGGAAAAAGACAATCCCAAAGACAACTACCTTCAACTGTCACAATTCCAGATTCGATACCTGTATCTAGCCAGGGCACATCTAAGAGTGATCAGTTTCCAGACTCGATTCCTATATCTAGCCAGGGCACGTCTGAAGAGTTCAAAGATTCGATTCCTGTATCCAGCCAGGGTACATCTATCAACTACAACATTTCCAGATTCGATTCCTGTATCCAGCCAGGGCATATCTGTTAACGACCATTTCCAGACTTGACTCCTGTATCTAGCCAGGGCACGTCTGAAGAGTTCGAAGATTCTATTCCTGTATCCAGCCAGGGCATATCTAGCAACTATCACAATGCCAGATTTGATTCCTGTATCCATCCAGGGCATATCTGTTGACCACATTTCCAGATTCGATTCCTGTATCCAGCCAGGGCATATCTGTTGACGACTATTTCCGGATTCGATTCCTGTATCTAGCCAGGGCACATCTGTGAGCAACCGATTGTAGATTCGACACCTGTATCTAGCCAGGGCATATCTGCATGAGGAGATTGAAGATCAAACACCTGTAACAAGCCAGGAAAACATCTGTCTTTCTCAAATACACAAGTTCTCGCTAAGGAATCTCTTATGCGATCAACGCTTCCAAATGGCATCTGTAAGCCCATTCCCGACAAGGTTCTGTCGCATCTCCATATGGCATCTATAAGCCCATCTCCCTATCCACCATCTCTCCAAGTGGCATCTGTAAGCCCATTCCCAACATCACGTTGCTGATACTCCAACATGCGAGTGCAAATTTCCGGGCACTCTAGTGTCCAATCTCCTTTTACCCTCGAGTCACGAAAGGAAAACTTGCCAATCTAACTCTTCAGGTTCAAGAAGATTGAACAGGGGCAACTGTTGTACCCCAAAATTTGCCCTCCCATTTCCTCAACATTTTCTCATCACAAGACCCTTGAAGATCAAGACCCAAATTAGGGTTTGTGTTTGCACAAAGATATTTTGACCTAAAATGCCTAAGATGACTTTCATACTTCATTTTGGACTCCCAAGTTTATCCATACCAAGTTTCAAGTCTTGATTCCAAATTTTGCCCAGTCAATTGGACAGTTGACCTAGAAATCAACTGTATTGGGGAAAAAGTCAACTGTGGCCAATTGACAGCCAAATCTCATGAAAATTGACCCACATCAACATTATGAACTCACATGGATCATTTGATCAAGTTTGGATCACCATTCCACAAGAAATTTGATCAGATCATCAAAAGGGCAAAATGGTCATTTTTAGGGTTTTGACTGCACAAAGGCAATTTTTGACTGTTTGACCTAGCCAATGGCAAACCAAGCTCACATATGGACTCAAGGACCCCATGGAATTATCTTGACATGCTCAACAAGTTCAAAAGATCCCAAATACACAAGATTGATAGTTGAATTTCCTAGTCAATTGATTAATTTTGACTGTATACTGAAAAGTCAAAAATTGTTCATCAAAGCATTCCAAATCATGAAACTTGTTCATCAAGAAATCAAAAATTGCAAATTAGGGTTTGAAATGAGAATTTTTCATAACTTAGAATTTTTCTAAGTTATGGAAAACCCTAATTTTTTCCCAACTTTGCCCCACTTTCTCACCAAGATTCATTTAGATTCAAGCAAAAGTCAAAACATGAAAGTTGTAGCCTATTGCATAATCTACAACTTTGATTCACAAAGTTTTCCCAAAAGAAGCTTGTATCTCAAGTTACAAGTTTTGGAACAAGGGTACCAAACCATTCTTAACTTAGTGAAATTTTGACCTTTTTAGGCAAGTTTTTTACCTAACTTCAAGACCATTTTTCATACACTTCCACTTGGAATTTCAATTTGCACTTCAAAGATGGATTGTAGTACACATTCCAAGATTTCCAAAATGTCAAAGAACTTATCAAACAACCTCATAACTTGAGAGAATCGAATTTTGCAATATGGCAAAAACTCACTTTTGAATTGACCAATTTCCATGTTCATAACTTATGCATTTTCAAGTCAGCTTGGTTTATGCTACATTACAGGTCTCTAAACCATCCAACACTCAATAATTTAATGCATACTCATTGTGCCAAAGCCTTATTTTGTGTATCCAAGCATTGTATGCAAGATTAGGCCATAAATGGAAAAAGCACTTTAGCCATTTTTGAAAAGATTGCTTTATGTCAAGTTCTCATATCTTTGAAGTACAAAGAAATCTCAGAGGCACAAGTTATGAGACATATTGCACTGATCAAGGCAAGGCTTTGCAGCATTTTTAGGGGTCCTCTACCTGTCTAGAACAAAAAGTGGCCATTGCTTGCTTAAAGTTCAAGAAAGATAGCATAACATATACCAACTTCCATATCAGTCAACCAAGCCTGAGAGAAAGTTATCAAACATATTCCAAACATTGATCATAAGCTGAAGCACGACCCTAAGACCTCCAATACCTCCACAAACTCAAAATCACCATCAAACTGCCAAAACAGAGTAACCTCTGCAGATTGAGTTCCAACTCTCATCCCTTTCATGCTTTCTTGCTAAAAGCTCTTCACACACCTTCCCTACCATCAATGCAAGCTAACCAAAACCTAAAACACGACCTGTAACTCCTCTAACCAGTTCCACCATTTTCATTTTCTTGTTTTGCAGTTGAAGTTCTCTAGCACGATTCAAGAAGTTTCAGGACAAAGTAGAACTTGGAATAGCATCCTCACACTTCAAGGAAGCTGTACAAGTCATCATCTTGCTCTGAAAACTCCTCCATTGCAAGGCACGATTCCAACTGAACAGGTATGTTCATGAAGTTCTATCTCTCAGTATAGGCATTGTTAGCTTTAGGTTTGTGAAGGAAATATGTCACAATCATAGCCCTGAACATGCCCATATGATTAGATTTCATTTATATTATGTGTGCTGCAAGAATTTTGAGTCTGAACATTGATGAAAAATCAGGTCAGGAATTGGGGGAGAAGAAATTCTCCCTCATCTTAGAGAGTTAAGTCAAGTTTTTTATATCCCTGGATTCGTCTTCTCATGCTCTACACTTTTCATGTTGAAAGTTTTGCTTAAAAGCCCAGGAATTGGGAGATAGGAAGCGCGCGTTTTCTTGAACAAGTTTGTTCTGAGGTTAAAGATGACTGGTTCTGGGCTGGGCCTGGATTGTTTTTCTTTTTTGCACCATACATTTACTTCTGAACC